>CM057450.1:1339198026-1340414692 GCA_016271365.2 Neoceratodus forsteri | reverse complement strand
GCAAATAAGGATATGAGTACTCTATTTCAAAAACTATAGATGAGTGGGAGCACTTGCACTTAATGGTTTACAACCCCAAGGCACACACCCTGCACCTGTTGCTGCCTGCACAGTAGGGGTGGGATGTTAGGGTTGGAAACCCTAACAGCACATTTCAAAACTTTTTTCGCTGGAACCCTAACTGATGCATTAATGAAGTTTTTTGCCAAGAAAACACAGTATATATATTTATGCAACAGGGGTGGACACAAATGGAGTATGATAAATCCATTTATCTGAGTAACTGTGTGTATAAATTTCATTTATACACACAGTTACTCATTCACACACAGTTATTTCATGCAAAGTCCTGCAAATTACTATGTTGCACATTGCGCAAATAGTGCAAATTCCACACTATTCTGTGCTAAGTCACTCAAATTGCATGCTATACCAAGCAAATGGTCAACATCTCAGTTTTCATCAAAACGGATCTAAACCAAAAAAAAGCATGTTGCATAAATGGAATATGCAGGTGGGGGGTGACTGTGTGATAACTTATTTATGTGGTACAGTTGCCAGTGACCTCTCGTAACCATCACTTGTGGCTTTGCCACTCATGAGGTTACTTGAGGTCACTAGCAACTGTAGCAGATAAATGAGTTATCACAGTCACCCCCCACACAACTCATCATATATATATATATATAAGTATGTGTATATATGTGTGTATGTGTATGTATATATATATATATATGTATTCAATGTGCAGTGTCTGTGGTATATGTTGGGGGGGGTGAGACCCACTGTAATTTCTGACTCGGGGGCACTGCAGTCAAGCAGACTCAATAGACTAAGGCCTTCTTCTGCTGGCTATTTCATATGTTCATATGTTATGGATCAATGGCCACATGGATGGGATGCATGTCCGTACCCCAACCCCAGATGTGGAACATATGTGGCATATGGGATTTTGGCCTGCTGTTTAAGCACAGTGTAACAGTACCTGTTTGTATTTGTTGTGCATAGTTATAAAGAGGATGTGCCATCACTACAGCAGCCTCCCTGGTGGAGTAGTGTCAGAGTGTGTGATCCACACATGTGAACACCTAACTCTCTCTGTGTATCAGTGTCCACACCTGTGAAATGTGCCTATGTCTGGGAACACCCACATGCAGAAAGGTGCTGCTTAGCCTTACAGATGTCCGTGCACTGCACTTCTGCCCAGTGCATAATGTGCATTGTGAATTGGGGTCTGACTGACTTACACAGGGGAATGAACCATATAAAAGTAGCAGGAACACTGAGGGGAGGGAGGTAGACACAATTCCTTTCACAGAGGAGAGAGTACTGAAAGGACTGGTGAGGCTGAAAGTGGACAAATCTATGAGGCCGGACACAAGGGTGCTGAGGGAGCTCAGAGAGGTACTGGCTGCACCTCTGACAGCCCTATTCAACAACTCTGGCAGTGGGGGAGGGCACTGTGGAGCCAGAGCAAGGAGGAAGCCTGAAAACAGAGCTCTACATCAACAATTTTTTTAAACTACAAAAAATTGCATTATTAAATTTCTTCCAGGACATTTTTATGACTCCCGATAGAGGAAAGTGTACTCATCGAAATTGGCAAGCCAAAATCAGCACAGCCGTCAGAGGTGCAGAAAATGTATCAAAGTCCAGAGCAGCTGGGCTCAGCACTAGATCAACACCACGCGATAGAGTGGCAGACTCGAGACAGGAGGAAACATTACAGTCCCTAGGCAGTAAAATGCATCAGCTCCTGGCATCGGTCACCACAATGAATAATGAATTTGACTCACTTCCAGAATGACAACTGTGGAAACCTCGGAGGACACTAGCAAATCTGAGGCAGAAGACACTACAAGATAGTCAGAGCACCGTAACAGAGCCTTAGCTCAATATGCTAAAGAACCAAAACAAACATATAACATATTGGAAATACTGGAGAACCAGGTTCACTTTATGAATGCCAGTTGTTGGGCATTCCAGAGGGAGCAGAAAGTGACCTCTTGACACTGTTCCAAAAGAACTGACTAAATGAACAATTAAAAGAGCATTCTGGTGTTCAAGAATGACCGAACCTGAAAACCTACCAACTGCTTCCCCACGGGAAGCAAGATGGCAATATACCTCATGTGGCTTTGGCTGTTATGGACTCAATGGCAATCCGACATAAGCTGCTCCACCTGCTAAGATGCATCAGCCACTGCTGCTGCTTGATGGACAGCCAATCCTAGCATTTCCTGATAGTTTGTATACCACTTGTTAGCACAAAAAGAAGTCTGACAGAGTTCAGAGCATACTTTGAGACATGCACTTGCACTGCATATAACTGAAGTGAGCTTTACTCAGTAATGTGTTCAGTATCGGAGATCTCTGCTTGATACTCAGTAACACTCACTTCGTGTATGGTATACGCACAATCATGACATATCTGGGCATCCACTTACCCAGTGTAGATTGCTGGATAATGCTGGAGATACCAAGTAACAGATGGCCATGTATACAGACTCATAGCAGATACTGTATCTGTGATATATGCCTTATGGCTGTGCCAGTGACAGTGGTCAAGTCTGTGCCAACAAAATAGCATGGTACAAAACCAAGTGGACAATGCCACATAAATTGCCCGGATTGCAGCGCAAGACAGAACTGCGCCATCCAGGTAGTTGCCCCCATTGCTGCCCGCCATGGAGTTTGTTATATTAGTTAAGATGGGTGCAGGGGTACAGCCTCCTCACGGAAATTTATGGATGTACTCCCACATGCTGGTGGTCAGCCCAGTATTGTCTAAGCAGTTTTGTAACACGCTATTTTGTCAGTGTGGACTTGACTGAGAACCACCAGTAACGTCATGACAATGTCATCGGGGGGAAGAGTAAGAATTCCTCCCTTTTATGCTGCAGTCAACAGTTGTTTCTAAAGAGATAGTCATCTGAGGTGAAGTTGTCATGTCTGACGGGTTTTCTAGTGATGCTATAATTTGATTTTAACTTGCTGTGTGCAGAAGTCTTCTGTGCACTTGTGACTGTGTGTTAGTGTAGTATACTTTTTTAACACATTTACTTTATAAATAACGGAAGAGACAGGAACCAGCAATTCAAATAACCATTATTGATCTGATGAAGAGACAAAACTTTTTCTAGAATGTTTTGTAGACCTTGATGTAATGAGTCTTATTGGAGGAAAGTCTAGACGTAATGGGGAAAGTGATAAAAAAAAGTTATCTGAGATGGGTACTAAAGGATTTGTTTGCACTGTCGTACAGCTCTGCACCAAGTGAAAATTTCTGAAAAAAAAAAAATACCTTTTCCGAGCCAGCCCAGTGGCACAGAGGGCTGAGGCTCTATGCCTTACCTCGCTTCACGCCGACGACCTAGGTTGGTTAACGACCTTGGGTCATCGGGGAGCCAGCATGGGGGGAAGGGAGGAGCAGGACTGAGCAGCCTAACAGATGTTCTCCTATCCTGGGGAGCTTGTCATCCACCCCCCCCCCATAGTTCCCCTGCCACCAGATGGAGGTCTGATGGCAACATAGGTGGGAGGGGGTAGCAAGTAGTGGGAGGGTGCCCCGGAACACGGCATGCGCATGCCTCCACACGAGCACATGCATGTCTGATGAGGGGCAGGAGAAAAGCGAGGAAAATTCAGGGCATAAATAGATAAAACAAAAAAAATGTATTTTTCCAGGCACGTAACAAACAAAATAAAAGTGGTGCCTCCAGTCATTACACTTTTTTTACTGAACTCAACAGCAATTTTAGGGGGCTGTCCGATTGATGCAGTACCTCAGAATGTGTGTAGACACATCCACATCGAATGAAAGTCTGGCAACTGACCCGGAATAATTTGTCAAGCCATCTTTGCATTTCAAAGAGGACAATGAGAGTGCCTGCAAAGGAGGTACATATGTTTTTTTTTTATTATTATTATTTTTATTCCCACTTTTAATTTTTTGGGTTCAGTTCAGAAAGCCAGATCACATTCTTTATGGGGTTGGTTGCAAGACGTTCATTTTTTTTGTCTTCTTTGTGTGTAATCACTTGGTTTTTTTTGGGGGGGGGTAGACATAAACTGAATCGTTGTTACTGATCTAGCAATGTTAGGATGGGCCACATTCATAAACACTAGTGTCTGTGCAAACTTGGTGTACGCCTATGCTAATGTTACTCTGTTATGTTGTTCCGGATGGTGTCACATCCAGAGACCACTGAAGCACAACCCAAACTATACTGCTGGTGTCTCATTTATTCCAGCACAGTTGAGTGCCAGTGCAGGTCATAAGTGAAAAAACAGGGTTTCACATATAATGGCCTCTAATATTTTCTGTTTTTCTTAATCTCCAGTTCTAAATTGCCGTGGTGTAACTCCATGTGTCTGGTGGTATGGACATTTCACACTTCAGCATCAAACACCCTTCAAGCCACTTGAGCCTGTCTTTCCACCGGTCCTCAACGCAGTTGCAATAATAGGTCAAGAGGGCTGGACATTTAACCCTGTGAGGGGAGAGCAGTACACGGGACGATCAGTTCTCTCCGATCACCTTGACTGACTGAAACCTATGCTATTGCATGAACACAGGTAACAAGCATTGTATGAGGTAAGATGTGTAATGCATTCGCCTTCCACACTACTGGGTCAGCTACTCCAGGCATACTTATTTTTATTTTTTTTGTTGACTATTTATGCCCATCCTCACCTTCTCCAGGCTCTACCTCCCACCTGAGACACCTCCTACTCTTCACGCCAGCCCGACGGACCCCTGGCTCTCAACCCCTTGAGGCAGGGCCACCCTGTCTGCACAGGGTGCTCTATGTACAATCAAGCATGTTTGGCTGGGTGACCAGCACTGGAGAGGAGAGTGCCAGGTAACGGGAGTGTGGCCCGGCAGTGCAAGGTGCCTTTGCCTATCCTGGATGATGGGGATTTTTCTTGTATGCTTTCCCCCGGAGTGCGGATGTGCAATAACATCTGCGTGACAGTGTCGCTGATATCCACCACCACTCCACCCCCTTTGTACAGCTCAGCACTAGTGTTACCTCCAGTCACCACCAGAGGTCCCTACTGCACTGAGCAGGCTCCGGATCCCACCCCGGGAGAGGAGAGCAGTCCCTCGGACACTCAATCCTCTGCCTCCCCTACTGATCCCCGATAGCCTGGGCTTGTTCCCGAACCTGGTTCGCCAGCATAGCATGGGGTGTGGCATCCAGCACCTCATCCCTCAGCACCACCAGGCCAGCTACTCCAGGCATACACTGACTGTTGATATGTACAAGGTGTGGATGGGATGGGTGAACAAAGGTCAGATGCCTTCATGTGGAAAAGCCTATATGGGACATGTATATACTTGGTGGTATGATGCATATCACTGGTATGTGCCCTGTGTTTGCTGGTCTGATGATGACAGAGTTTGTGAGTAATAAAGTGGAAAGTTATACAACACAAAATACATTCCCCCCAACCCCACCAACCCATCTAGGTTATCTGCTCATGAATTCTTTGTGTCTAGAACATGGGTGCTTGAAGCCCACCATTTGTTTTTCCCATACCACCTCCGCTGAAATGCTGTTCCCAGTGTTCACCACTCTTCCAGTGAAGAAATACTTCCTCACATCCAGTGGTGGTGTTATGTGTTAATCAAAGTGTGCTCCTCCAAAACAGGTATACATACAAAATCTAAACTGTACCATAAAATATGTGCTCCTTTGTACCATGGTTGTCTTCCTACTGACATTTTATAATACAAAAGATTTTCCTTTTTTAAATGTAAAAGTCAATCTGTTGAAGGCAACCGATAGCTTCCTTAGAGAAATGAAATTACTCAACAGGCTTCCCTCGATGCATGCAGGCCACCATGACAGCTGGTCTCAATATCTCTACTTTTTCTGGTTTACCTACCTCTGATCTTTTTGTTTCATTATTTTCTATCGGTGCTCTTTCTTCTTTTTTTCCTGTTTTAGAAACATAGAATTTGATGGCAGAAGTAGACCAAAAGTCAGTTGAGTCCCCCTTTGCTATACTACCTAACCACAATGACCTATTGCCAGTGTGTGCTGTATCCACCCCAACCCCGGCTACACCTATCCTCAAACCCTTGCTGCTCCACCCTGGGTAATATGAGCCCCCTTACCATGTCCCAACCATGTTTAAACCTATGAAGGGTGGCTGCCCAGTCTGTTCCACAGTTCCATCACCCTTTCAGTGAAGTAGAACTTCCTCAAGTGTCTCCTGAATGTGCTGCCCCCTCCAGTAATCCCCCCTAGTGACTGCATCCCTATTTCATACAAATAGGTACTCACTATATAGCTTGTTTATACTCCAGAGAAATGTATATTTCAATCATGTCCTCCACTCCCACCAAGTTTAGGGCCTCCAGCTATTCCTCATAGGACCTGCCCAGCTGTCCCTGAACCAACACTGTGACACTTCGCTGTAGCGACTCGAGTCTGTCGATGTCCTTCCTTGGGTGAGGGCTCCATAACTGGGTACAGTACTACAGGTAAGACAACACCAGGTATCTGAGCCGTGGCAGAATAACTTCACTTTGCCTAATGTCATAAGCCCTCCCTGTACACTCGCGCATCCTCGATGCCTTGATGTATGCTTTGTTGCATTGACTTGTTTGCTTGAGGGACTCACTGATTATGGCCCCAGCTTTCGCACTCCTGTTGAAGTGGTCAGTTTTACACCTCATGTCCTGTATTCTGTGCATGGATTCCATCTACCTAAGTGCATTACTTTGCACTTCTTGGCACCGAATCCCAGCTGACAGACCTTAAACCATTTCTCTAGGTCCTTCTGCAGCTCCTGCATCCATTCCACATGATCCACCTTGTTGCACAGCTTTGTGTCATAAACAAAGAGACACAACTTCCCCTGGATACCCTGCCCAACGTCACTTATGAACATATTAAATAGAACCGGGCCCAAGACCAACTGCTGCAGCACTCCACTCATGACCTTTCTGTCCCTTGATTTAGCCTCATTAATCACTACTACTTGTTGCCTCCCCCTTTGCCAATGTCCTACCCCCCTACATGAACTAAACTAAGCTCCAGTTCCAAGTCCTCCAGCTTCATCAGCACTCTACTGTGTGATTCTGAATTGAGGACCTTGATTAAGTTAAAGTAAAAGCAGATCTCCTGCCTGTCCCTTGTCTATAGCCTTGGTGACCCAAGGCAATTACATTTCCTCTTACACTGGTCTTTTCTCACATCTTTGCTCTCATCTCATTTTCCTTTGGCCTCAATTCTCTCTGTACCTGTTCCATCTGTTTTTATCCTTTCTTCTGTTTACTGACTGTAAATCATGTTTCCTTCTTTGCTCAGTCACCTGCTTTTCATTTGACTGATGGTCCATGGTCGATATAAGCATTCCCTTTCTGCAATCCTTCCACAGCAACATTAACCACCTGCCTGCATGCTCTCGCATAGCCACATACTGCACATACGTCTGTAACCCCTAGGTGGCGCTATCCCAAGGGCTACTACCCCTGCCTGCTTGGCCAGTAGCAGGTTAAGGGGCCTGGGTAATAGAACAGGTGCCTCCACCCGGAGGTCAGGGTTGTTAGTGGTTAAGCTAACCAGGGCACAGCCCTCCGGGACACTGTAACCCCCCTCTTTCCCTTCCAGTGGCCTAAGCAAATATACGATAATCACTTTCACAGTACCCCTTGTACACCATACAAGTACACACACTGTTTGCACTTACCACCAGGGCTGGTTCCTCTGGCTCGACCCTGGGGACCCCCTGTAAAACAAGGTTATGCACAGCAAATAGCAACAGTACACTACTTTTGGCACAGACTTGAACCACAGTCAGGTTAAATGCAGAAAAAGCCAGATCTGATTTATTCAGGGGACTTGAACAAGGAAGGGGCGTAATCAGGTTAATTGGTGTAAAGGCTATATTAATCAAACAGTTATGCATGCGCTTTAAGTCCCCACACAGTCACACCTCTGGGTACCCAGGTAGGAAGATGATGGGCTAGCCAGGAACGTTGCAGCTGGTTGGGGCCCTATGATGGAAGAAAGCAACATGCACAACACACACTATTTGTAATCCGGAGCCAGAGGGCTCAGTTCGTGAAAGAAAAAGCAACCAGACAATCAGATGACAACACTTTAGATTTAGCTGTTGTTGCAGGGAGCTACCCTGATGTTTACTCATGAAACCCAATACAGGACACAGGCAGGATGAAATTGAGAATGCAGGTTGTTGAGCTGGAGTGCCAGGAGAAGCAGGGCCCACACGAATCACTGAGGCATCGTTCCTGTTCAAGCACTGAGCAGGAGGCTGATCCCCAGGCAGGTCTCTCGTCGATGGTTTTCTCCGTGCAATGGGTAGTCTGGCTGGGCCAGTGTGGCAAGGCCCAGGCGAAATGGCAATGAATTCAGATTCAGTCCATTGGAGCTGGATACAGCCTTCAGCAAGCAGAACACAGTTCAACATACAGTGGGGAACCAAATCATGATCCACTAACAGCACACAGCACATTTACATGTAAGAAATTCCACTATACTAGGCAGATCGCTGTCCATTCGCAATGACAGAGTCTCTGCACAAACCGGGAGTTCAGAGATGGCTAGAAATCCTGAAAGGCTGATCGCATTCAGCAAATCTTCGGTCTTCTTCAGGTTAAAGCCTGGTCACAGTCCAGTGGCTTAAATAGTCCTCACAACTCGGATTCAGTCTGAATAAACTCTATTTTCTCCTCTCAGGGACAGCAGGCAGACAGGCAGGCCAAAACTCAGCCGTTTTGCAGTTCTCCCACACAAAACTACACAGAACTGCTGCTCAAGTCACTTGAGCTGTTACTCATTTCACTTCCCAACTCAGAACTAACTGAAAACTACAAGCAGTCTGGGACTTTCCCCAAGATCCAAAAGGTTCGGTTGGCTGATCTGTCTGTCAGTCACAACAAGGGCTCCCCCTCCAGGTTATTTTAGGTGCCAAAAGCCCAAAACTACAATTCCTGCAAGTTTTGGCCCCACCAAGCCCCTGTAGGCAGGCTCCATTTTAGAGTCCCAAATGTACTGATTGGCCCATTCTGCAGTCCAGGACCAAGATGATGGAAACAAACAGAACTGTCCATGCTGCATAGAAGGCAGGTTAGAACAAACTGCAATATTATTACTACTCTAACAAATGATCAGCAAACAAGTACATCTTCTAACAGAGCTCCCTCTCAGATTATATATGACTGCAATCCAGGCAGCTGTTAAAGAGACAGTACACAGAGGCTATACAGGCACTCTTTGGCAATACATTTAAACTGCTAAAATGCAGAACACCAGCCTGGCAGTGAGCATTTAGGCAAGCTCAAGGAAGACTTTTAAGGAACCCCCATTTGTAGGGGGGTTACTCCCTTCCCTGCCGGGAGAAAACTTGCCGTCTGCGTCAAGTCTGTACCATCATGCATCAGTTAACCTAAACCTACTACTTTACTATGCATATTCACTACACTTCATGACACTATATCCATAAGGATAATACTTATGCATGTTTCATACAGGTAATACTGATTCCACTATGATTAACATACTTGTGACATCATAATACTGATTCATGTTATTACTTCCTGTACATTAAACAATATAGGAGGGGACCCTTCCCTATCAGCTAACTTGGGGCTGGATGGGGCAGAGGCACCATACTGAAAAGGAAGAACAATCAACCTGGAATTGGCCATTAAGCTCAATTTGGGTAGTGAGCTCTGAGAAATATCAACACCTTTGTGAACCACATTGAGAGGCAAATCCACTGGCCTCCCGGGAGAATCATAACTGAAGCACAATACTGGCTTGACAGCTCAGCCAGTCTTTCTGGGGGGAACAGCCACAGTCTCTGTACTTTCAGCACTAACTTTGGAGCTTTGGTCATTCATGAGGGGTGCCTCTGCATGGATGGGAATGTCCAAACTGGGAGCACTGTCAGCTCCTTGCTCTGTAGGCTCTGTTTCCACAACACTTGGCTCATTTAAAGAAGGTTTTGGCACAAATAGGCTTTGTGGCACTGAAGGGGGCCCTGTCAGCACTCTCATATTGTTGTTCAAGTTTTGGTGTGTCACCAGGGAGACTCAGACCATCAGCCCCTTCTTTGGGCAATTCACACAGTTCCACAAAACACAGAGTCTGCAACCTCAGATGTGATGCTTTGCACCTCACTTTCAGGGAGCATTGGCTCCAAGGATGAAGCTGGGGGGTAAGACAGTCCAGAAGGCCCAGCTTCATCCATGCAATTAGTCATAGGGTTACCTCAAAACAGTTGACTCAATTCGTAGGAGGGGTAATAGGCATTGTCACACTCACTTTCGTCAGAGGTGGACTTACAGTCACTATCATTCTAGGCCTGCTGCAGGGGAAACCTTAAATCTGTAACTACTGGGGTAGGTTGACTCTGTCTCTTTTTTGCAGCAGCATGAGTCACTGGCCCAGTGGAGGCCATGTCTGCTTGCTCAGCTTCAATAATAACTTGGCCGATAGGCAGCAAGTGGTTACGGTGCATGGTCTTGACAGATTTGGAGTTATTCTCTGGGCATATCTTGTACACTGGTAGATCATCCAACTTCCAACTACTACATGAGGAAGATGGTGCTACCTATCAGCAATTTTGTGCTTGCCATGTAGTCCCAAATTGCATAACAACACCCGGTCTCCAGGCCGTAGCTCTTGAGCCTTTACTTTCCTTGTCGTGCCTCTCTTTGTTGGCGAGATTTTGTTTAGCGGCCATTGTCTGGGCTAGTTGATATGCATGGTTCAATTGAGCTTTCAATTTCTGTACATACTGCAGGTAGTTTTCAGCTCGGACCCCATCTGGAGAGACCCCAAAGCAGACATCAACTGGCAGTCGAGCCTCCCTCCCGAACATGAGGCGGTAGGGGGAAAACCCAGTAGCATCATTTTTGGTGCAATTGTATGCGTGTACCAAGGTGCTAATCTGCTGGCTCCATTTATGTTTGTCTTTTGGATGGAGGGTGCCCAGCATGTCTAGAAGGTTGCGGTTAAAACGTTCTAGTTGAGGGTCCCCCTGTGGGTGATAAGGGGTGGTTCTTGACTTCTGAACCCCCCACAGAGAGAGTATTTCTCTGATTAGCCTACTTTCAAAGTCTCTGCCTTGGTCAGAATGGATCCACTGACTGGCACCATAGTGGACAAAGAATTTTTCCACTAGCACCTTGGCCACAGTAGAGGCCTTTTGATCTTTAGTTGGAAAAGCTTGTGCATACCATGTGAAATGATCCGTAACTACTAACAGATTGCCAGTATTCCACTGATCAGGTTCTAAACACAAAAAGTCTATGCAGACCAGTTCCATGGAGGTGCTGGCAGCAATATTGACAAGGGGGCAGCCCTCTGAGGCAGGGCTTTCCTTTGCAGGCAACGACTGCAGGTCTTTACATGGTGCTCAACATTGACCCCCATCTTGGGCCAGTAGAATCGAGATTGTACCAGGTTGAGAGTTCTGTCAATACCGAGGTGCCCCATGTGATTGTGGAGGGACCTCAGTACCAAATCTTTAAAGGCTGTGGGCAGGGCCAATTGCTGCTTGTCTACTTGACCACTGCAATCCACTGTCTCTCTGTATAACAACTGATTGTGTAACTTCAACCTGGAGCCTTCTTTAAACAATAGGGCAGTTCACAAGTCAGGGAAACGCAACTTGGACACATCTTTCCCCGTACACAGGGCATCAAGTACTGTCTGAATTATAGGATCTTGGGATTGAGCCCACTGAATGCTGTCATTGTCAAATTGAGGTAGGGCACTAATATCTAGAGCAGAGAAATGGCAATAGGCAGCTGGTGTGCAGGTATCAGGAGGGCCCAAGCAATCTACTATACAGTCCACTGTGTCCGCAGGCATCTGTTCATCTCTATCAAACTTTTGGCACAATGCTCAGACGTCAGGTTCAGACAACCTGACCCAATCACTCTTGGGGACTGGCCTTCATGATAGGGTGTCAGCATCAAAATGGTTCAGTCCTGGTCTGTATTCGACAGCATAATCATTGGTTGATAAGGCAGAGAGCCAACGGTGCCCAGTGGCGTCCAACTTAGCTGAAGTCTGTACATAGGTTAATGGGTTATTGTTGGTCTTCACCAATATCTTTGCCCCATAGAGGTGCTCATGAAGCTGGTCAACGATGGCCCATTTTAGGGCAAGGAACTCCAGCTTGTGCACAGGATAGTTTCGCTCTGACGGGGTCAAGCTCCTGCTGGCGAAATCCATTGGCCTCAAACCATCCTCAAGGTCTTGATACAGCACAGCTCCTAGGCCCTGCAGACTAGCATCCATATGCAGCACATAAGGCTTGTTAGGGTCAGCATAGGTGAGGGTGAGGGTGTGGGTGAGCTGGTATATGATATTGTGGAAGGCTGCTTCACATTCAGGTGTCCAGCAGGCCCCAAAAGGTTCACCTGTTCAGAAGTATACTTTCTCAGGTTCTTGGACAGGCTCTTTTTTGTATTTACAGTTGGTAGGGGGTAACCCTGGGTAAGATTCAGGAGTGGGCGAATCACCTTTGACTAGTCCTTGATGAACCTGTGGTAGTAGCCACAGAACCCCAGGAAACATTGTAGTTCTTTCAAGTCATAGGGCTGGGGTCAAGTAGTCAGTGACTCAACTTTACTGGATCGGTCTTCTCTATCCCTTCTGCAGATACTATGTGCCCCACATACTTCACGGAGGTTTGAAAAAACTGGCACTTGCCAATGGACAGCTTGAGGCCGAAGTCTTCCAATCAGTCTAGGACTTTAAACAGTCAGGTCTCATGCTGCTCTAATGTGTGCCCAAACACAATGACATTGTCTAGGTACACTAGACATTCCAGCAAGTACATATCTCCCACCGCACATTCCATCAGTCGCTGAAAGGTGGCCGGGGCACCTGAAACCCCTGAGGCATTCTCAGGAATTCATAGAACCCCAAAGGACAGATAAAGGCTGTTTTCTCACAGTCCTCCAGGGCCATCAGAATCTGGTAATATCCGCTGCGAAGATCCAATACCGAGAACCATTTGCTACCATTCAAGCAATCCAGGGCATCTTGTATACGGGGCATGGTGTATTGATCTGGGATGGTTCGCCAGTTCAGGGTTCGATAATCAACACACATCCTCACTGACCCATTCTTCTTATGCACAACCACAATGGGAGAGGCATATGGGCTCCTTGATTCTTGTATAATGCCAGCAGAGAGCATTTCCTACAGGCGCCTCCTAACATCATCTATGTCCACTGGGGTGAGGCATCGGGATCTCTCTCGAAATGGCCGGTCATCATGTAAGTGTATGTGATGCTCTGCACCCTGGTCACATCCCATTCTTTTAATGAAAACACTTGGTCTCTCTCTGGGCGAGTTTCTTGCTAATCCTAGTCTTCCACTCAGCTGGCAAAGGGGAATCACCAAAGTCAAATAGATCCGGGGTCACTCTCTCCTTTTGGCCAGAGTACTTGTTATTGGGTAATACTGCAGTGTCTGCACAGTGTACTGTAGCTAGAGTGCACCCTCTGTTCACCCGGACCTCCCGATCTAACACATTTCGAATCTGGACCATCACTCGTCATACATAGGCATGGGCATGGGCATGCAAGATGCTTGCTTTAACCAATAATCCTTCTGGCAACTCTCCATCACCTGATGCATCCAACATTAATATTTTGTTCTTTACGTTTCTCTTTAGGCGGACTTCTCCAGGGATTGTGCACTGGGTGTTGGGGGCCAATACCAAGGAGTCAGTTTCCTTTTTCCACACTATCCCCACTGGCTCATCTGGGTCCTCTTCATTGGGTTTCTGTTGTAAGTCATATGCCCTTTTTACTAAGGCTGGAATTCTTAGGGCCTGTCCAGTCAGTTGCCCTTGTTTCTCATGGCAGAGTTGTGCTAGTATCCCAAACATGTGGGCGTTTGTTCCAATTAACAGGGGAACCCCATCATACAGTCCGGTGGGGGGACACACTAAGGCCAGTGTCTCTACTTGCTCCTCTACACTAGTTACAGTTGCAGAAAAAGACAATCAGAGGTGGACATATCCTAGGTAGGGATAAGACTTGTCGCTCAGCCCCTACACATGTAGGCCTTCCTGGGATTGTAATGGCACATCAGATAAGTGTTTGTCATACCAGTCTTGAAATACAATGGTCACTTGTGACCCACTGTCAAGCACAGCCTAAGTAGGAATACCATTCACAGCCACAGTAGTCTTCATTGAAGGGCCCACTATTTTGGACCAGTCTGGAGGGACAACAGCAGGGGCCTGGACAGATGATTTAGCGACAGAGTGGTTTGAGTTAGGATGGGTGAAGCCTTCACTGTGGTCATTTCGCACACTCCTTGACCACTGACTCATTTTCCGAAGCTCTCCTTGAAGCTGGTTCACCACTTTCTGTAAGTCCTTCTGAGACTGGCATTCCCTCTTCATATGGCCATCCTTGCCGCAATGGTGACAAATGACAGGCTCTCGGGGCATCCTTGGGGAAAACATAGCAGGGGATGCTGGAGCATCGACAGGAGATTGTGATCTGACTTCTGCTGGTAGTGTACCATGTCTCAAAAGTTCCTTTAGGGTGGCAGTCAATTCCTTGAGCTCAGCCAAAAAGCCACCCTCAGTAGAGGATACCTGAGGGTGCACCCCCACCCCCATAACAGTCACATCCTGACAGGGGCCAGGGTCTCTGTCAGCAGGGGATACCTCATCGATCACACCTGGTTGTACTTCTCTGACTTCCTTCAGTAACTCCTCCCCCCACTGTTTAGCCCACGGCAGGACACTCGTAGTGGTCTCCAATTCGGAAGGGCCTTCCGGTGCCATGATCACTTGGGCTGCACTCACCCCATAATTACAATCTCCCTCTTCACCTTCTACCTCCCGGAGTTCTTTTATCAAGCCACAGTAGTCAGATGGGTTACCTCTCCTGTCCTGGAGCCTTAACTGGATGATCTGCAGTTTAGAATGCTTGGCATGTTGCAGTATGTGCCCCAATATCCCACAGTTCAAATCACTGGTGGTTACTCCACCTTAACGGTAAGCTTTCTGCAGAGCTCTTTTAGGTAAGTGACATATGCAGACAAACTTTCCCCCTTCCATTGTTTGGTACCCTGGAATTTCCACATCAAAGTCTCCCATGACTCAATGTTCTCAAAATTGCCTTCAAGTACAGATAGGTACTTCTGAGCAGATGCATCAGGGTTCGTGGACCTCAAAAATTTAATGGCTTCAAGGGCAAGCCCCCTCAAACTTTCTTTGATTCTTTTCCACTTCTCAGCCTCCACACACTGCCACTTGGGTACCAAAGGGGCAACATAGTCGATCCAGGTCTCCCAATCATCCTCCCCTGTGGGGTGGGGAGGTGCCGAAGATTCTCAGCCTTGGTAGGAGTCATGACTATATGAAAGTACAGATATAGGGGCCAGCATTGGCATGGGCACAGAAGGCGGGGCAGTAACAGGTGCTGGAGTGGGAGGGGGTGTTGGGGAAGGAACACCCCCAGGTGGCAGGACTAGTTTCTTAAAGTCCTCTATGGTTTTCCCTTCCTCCAGCAACAACTTAGCAAATTTCTTCTCAAAAGTCTCAGATAATGGTGGGAGCTCATGCTCCCCAGGGTCTTTACTGTCTTTTGTTGTCACTCTCCAGGTGGCTGGGACCCCTTCTGAGGCAACAGTCTGTGGCACTTTAGAGCTGTCCATGAGGTCACTACACTCTACCAAGGCTATGAAAGTCTGGGCGATGAAATCAGCCTGTCAACCCACTACCACAGGGTTTTTTAAACATTCAACTTTGGAGAGTGCTCCCTCTACAGTGTCCTTACTGGTGCCCAGGGGAATATCCAGTATAAGCAGAGCATTTTGGGGGTCGATCTCCTGCCCAGTACACCACCCACCAACTGGTGTATAGCCATTTCTACTGTGATACCCACTAATCTTTAACAATAATTCGTAATTTTTTTGGCCACTAGAAGGCACAAAATCCCAGCAGTGAGCCTCCAAGATGTAACTCCTAGGTGGCGCTATCCCAAGGACTACTATCCCTGCCTGCTTGGCCAGTAGCTGTTTAAGGGACCTGGGTAATAGAACAAGTGCCTCCACCCGGATGTCAGGGTTGTTAGTGGTTAAGCTAACCTGGGCACAGCCCTCCAGGACACTGTAACCCCCCTCTTTCCCTTCTAGTGGCCTGAGCAATATACGATAATCACTTTCACAGTACCCCTTGTACATCATACAAGTACCCACACTGTTTGCACTTACCACCAGGGCTGGTTCCTCTGGCTCGACCCTGGGGACCTCCCTGTAAAACAAGGTTATGCACAGCAAACAGCAACAGTGCAGTACTTTTGGCACAGACTGGAACCACATTCAGGTTAAATGCAGAAAAAGTCAGATCTGATTTATTCAGGGGACTTGAACAAGGAAGGGGCGTATTTAGGTTAATTGGCTTAAAGGCTATATTAATCAAACAGTTATGTATGTGCTTTAAGTCCCCACACAGTCACACCTCTGGGTACCCAGGTAAGGAGACAATGGGCTAGCCAGGAACGTTGCAGCTGGTTGGGGCCCTGTGATGGAAGAAAGCAACATGCACAACACACACTATTTGTAATCCGGAGCCGGAGGGCTCAGTTCGTGAAAGAAAATCAACCAGACAATCAGATGACAACACTTTAGATTTAGCTGTTGTTGCAGGGAGCTAACCTGATATTTACTCATGAAACCCAATACAGGACACAGACAGGACGAACTTGAGACTGCAGGTTGTTGAGCTGGAGTGCCAGGAGAAGCAGGGCCCACACGAATCACCGAGGCGTCGGTCCTGTTCAAGAGTTGAGCAGGGGGCTGATCCCCAGGCAGGTCTCTCGTCGATGGCTTTCCTCGTGCAATGGGTAGTCTGGCTGGGACAGTGTGGCAAGGCCCAGGCGAAATGACAATGAATTTGGATTCAGTCCGTTGTAGCTGGACGCAGCCTCCAGCGAGCAGAACACAGTTCAACACACAGTGGGGAACCAAATCACGACCCACTAACAGTACACAGCACATTTACATGTAAGAAATTCCACTATACCAGGCAGATTGCTATCCAGTCGCAATTACAGAATCTCTGCACAAACTGGGAGTTCAGAGGTGGTTAGAAATCCTGACAGGCTGATCACATTCAGCAAATCTTTGGTCTTCTTCAGGTTAAAGCCTGGTCACAGTCCAGTGGCTTAAATAGTCCTCACAACTTGGATTCAGTCTGAATAAACTCTATTTTCCCTCTCAGGGACAGCAGGCAGACAGGCAGGCCAAAACTCAACCCTTTCACAGTTCTCCCATGCAAAACTACACAGAACTGCTGCTCAAATCACTTGAGCTGTTACTCATTTCACTTTCCAACTCACAATTAACTGAAAACTGCAAGCAGTCTGGGACTTTCCCCAAGATCCAAAAGGTTTGGTTGGCCAATCTGTCTGTCAGTCACAACAAGGGCTCCCCCTCCAGGTTATTTTAGGCGCCAAAAGCCCAAAACTACAATTCCTGCAAGTTTTGGCCCCACCAAGCCCCTGTAGGCAGGCTCCATTTTAGAGTCCCAAATGTACTGATTGGCCCATTCTGCAGTCCAGGACCAAGATGATGGAAACAAACAGAACTGTCCATGCTGCAAAGAAGGCAGGTTAGAACAAACTGCAATACTATTACTACTCTAACAAATGATCAGCAAACAAGTACATCTTCTAACAGAGATCCCTCTCAGATTAATTATGACTGCAATCCAGGCAGCTCTTAAAGAGACAGTACACAGAGGCTATACAGGCACTCTCTGGCAATACATTTAAACTGCTAAAACGCAGAACACCAGCCTGGCAATGAGCATTTAGGCAAGCTCAAGGAAGACTTTTTGGGAACCCCCATTTGTAATGTCCACTCTCTACCTGCCCCCCACCCCAACAGTTCACATCAGGATTGGCTGCCAGTGAAGCCTAATGCAGTCAACCTGTAGGCAGGATGTGGTTTCTCCCATCATCTGTGTATCACCTGCATTAACACATGTGGTCACCCAGGTGTAGGTAATGCAATGGGATGTGAGACACTCCTTCCATGGTGATATAGGTGTTACCGGTTAAGTGTAGAGTTTCCAGATAACACATTACCAGCAACACAGTATCTACATATATAAGCAGTGATAGAGATACCACACGCACTGCTGTTCCCCGCTAAGCTCTGCATAGTCTATCAAGATAAACTCTATATTTCAGACACTGGGAAGTGGGCAGTGGGCCTCCAATAATTGCAACAGCAGCAGGAGAGAGAGTGGAGTGTGGACTGTGTTGACCTGGAGGAAGGCTGAGGGGCTATCGGCGATTCCACCTCTCCTGCACCTACCCTCAGTAAACAGGAGGGTTTCTGGACCTGAGTACAAGTTCAGATGGCTATTGCACTTTTAAGGATTGGGAAAGGTCCAACTATGTTGCTCCCTTTCAAAGTTGTAAAAGTTCTCTTTTTTGCAGTATTGTTTTGTTTATGGCGTGTGCCAGATTGGGGTGAGCACAACTCTTACTAGTGGTGTTACAATTCTGATGGGGCTGAGAGGTTCACTACCATTTGCAGTGCAGTATGCTCTCTGTACAACTCAGGACATTGATGTAGAACTATGCAAGGACTAAGGGACCTCTCAGTAAGAGAAATATCTCAGAAACGCACATCTGATAATAATGGACAATGTCTGTCAAACTACCATGCTTAATGGGTTGGAGTTACATACAGGGGTATACCTCTACCCTGGTTTCTATATCTTGGTAATAGTTTAACAAAACTTTGTAAAGACTGTCCTTATAGGCAACCTATGTAAGTTACCTGGTAAATTATACTTTACACTTGTTTTATGCATAGCACCATGTCCTTTTAAGAGTTGGCAACTTTGAACTACCAACGGAACTTTTGAACTGGTATGGAACTAGCCATGCACCCTTGGATTACAGTTCCATGGCACATCCAGTATGCTGTATGTTTAAATAATCAATTTTAGAGTTTTCCTCCAACACAGACTGAATTAGGAGATACATTATCATCCTCTATAGTGTAACACAATTGGCACAGCTGTACTATGCTTTTTAATTGTGTATGATGCTTTGTTTTATCATTAAAAATGAATAAAATATTAGTTTAAAAAAACAAAGTGCCAGCAGGGAGGAGGCTAGCAACTATAGACTGGTCAGTCCAACGTTGGTGGTAGGGAAATTAATGGATACTCTTTTAAAGGAAAGGCTTGGGCAGTATCCTGAATCCAGCAGATTATAAGACCCAAAACAGCACAGATTCACGGGGGTTGGGGGAGAACCTGATAGATTTCTTTGACTGGGTGACCAGGGAAATAGATCAGGGTATTGTGGTGGATATGGTCTATGTAGACTTCAGCAAGGTCTTCTACACCATACCACATAGGAAGCTCATAGGTAAACTGGGCAGTTTGGGGGTGGGACCTTAGGTGGTAGACTGGGTACGAAATTGGTTAATGGATAGGTGACAAAGGGTAGTGGCAAATGGCACTCACTAAGGGGAAGGGAGAGTGATCAGTAGGTTACCTCAGGGCTCAGTACTGGGATCAGTTCTCTATAATATCTGTATAAGTGTCATTGTAGATGAGCTGGAAGGGAAGGCATACTTCAATAGGGTAGACACTCCAGAGGGTGTGGAGAGAATGAGCAGTGACCTGAGAAAATTTGAGGGGTAGTGAAAAGTAAAGTAGCTGGGTTTCAATGTGCAAAAGTGCAGAATCATGCACCTGGGGCACAGAAACCCAGAGGCAGAGTATGAAATGGTGGAAGAAGTACTGACAGTCACAAAACAGGAAAGAGATCTTGGAGTAATCATACTAGATGACCTCAAGGTGTCAGCATGGCTCAGTTGGTAGCACATCCACCTCTGGACCAGAAGGTCGTGGGTTCTCGTCCCACACTGGGATTGGACTTGCACCTAAAAATCGCTGGCATCCGAGTGCAGTATTGGGGGGGTGCTGTACTGCTGGGGTGTGCCATCCTTTGGATGAGATGTTAAACCAAGGTCCCTTCTACCCATTCTGGTGTTGTCCTGGTGGGTGTCCAGGTGGAAGTAAAAGAACCCAGGGCACTCTTTGCAAAGAGCAGGGAACATTCCTGGTGTCCTGGCCAACATTCCCATTCCCATAAACCGGTTCATGCAATTATCCAGGCTGTGTGTGGGTGATGATGTGCGATAAGGCCGCCACCACACATTCAGTCACTTCACTACCAGTCTAGCATTGCTTGTAAAGTGCTTTGGGATACTGTGTATGAAAAGCGCTATATAAATGCTGATTCTTCTTCCTCTTCTTCTTCAAGGTGGCAAGTCAGAGTGACAAGGCAATAGGTAGGGCCAGTGAGATTTTGGAATGCATAGGGAGGGATTTCACCAGCAAAAGGAGGGAGGTATTGTTGCCACTGTATAGATAGTTGGTGAGGCACCACCTGGAGTACTGTGCCAGTCATGAAGACTCTGGGCCAGATTTTTTTCCCATGTGTATTTAATGCTTTTACCCCCAGAATCCCGGTACCCCGGCAGACACAGCAGTGAATGCATGTGGAGGAGCACACGCACTCTGGGTACCGGCTCAGCCCTTCCACCCCACCCCTGGCTATCGCCGGACCCCCCATTATCCAAACTGCCATCTGTCCTCCACCAAGTGGCAGCCAAGAGCTGGGGAAACCCTTCATCCCTCCCCAGGAGAGGAGAGGAGAGCTGTCTCGCTGCAGCTCAGTCCTGCTCCATGCCCCCCCACGCTGCCCCCGACAACCCGGGCTCATTCCAGAACCCGAGTTGCCAGCGTGGCGCAAGGTGTGGCATACCACGCCTCAACCCTCAACACCACCAGGCCAGCTTGGGCCGGAGTTTCTAAAGCTTATGAATGCTGCAAGCTCTGTGTGTGCCAAACATATGGTGCACAGAGCTTGTGGCATTCTCCGGGTTGGTGTTGGGGATTTTCTAGCTCATGCACGGACTGCCTCGAGTTAGACCAGCTTTTTGCTGCTCTAGCTTGTGTCAATCCCGGGTACCATTTTTACAGGGCTTGTACCAAATATTTGGTGCAAGCTGCCATAAAGCAGAAAAACTGTTGCAATTTTGTCCGTCCTACTAAAATCGGGTGCAGTTGTAGCAAACGTATTTGGTGCAGCTGCACCAAAAAACAAGTTGGATGCAGGGTTTGATGCAAGCCATGTGTCCTTTGAAAATCACACATCTCAGGATGAACATAGGGTGGAGACTGTCTAGAGGAGGGCAAATAAAATGGTGCAGGGACTGCATCAGAAGCCCTAGGAAGAGAGACTGAAGGTTCTCAATATGTACACCCTGGAAGAGAGAGAAAAAATCTATATGCACCACATGGGCATGAACAAGGTACCAGAGGGGAGTATTTTTCAAAGAAGGTGCATGAAAACAAGGGTACCTGCAATGAGCAGGAAGGGAGAAAATTTAGGAGGAATGTGAGGAAGTACTTCTTTATGGAAAGAGTGATGGATGCCTGGAACAGTCTTCCAAGGGAGCTAGTGGGGCCAAAAACAGTGGTGGACTTCAAGCCTGCATGGAATAGGCACAATGGGAAGTGGGTGGGAGGTAGCCAGAGATCAGGTAGGGTCTGCGGTGACAATATAGGCAGGGACAAATGCGCAGACTATGTGGCCCAAGCGGTCCTTATCTGCAAACAAATTCTTTTTCTATGTTGCAAATCACTTTTGATAAACAATTCATGAAACAACCAAATGTATTGGGCAGCCTGAAAAGAAAATGGAAACCATATGATGTGACTACACATTCTGTAATGTTTTATAACTGTTGTCATATAGGGATGTTTTCTTTTTCAGACACATTTCTGGGGATGTCAAATTATGTTTTCTACAAGGTAGTTACTTAAACTGGACTCTGAATGTGACAGTTCTCTGTGCGCAATCTCTTTCAGGCCATATGGCAATGTCCACTGCAGTTCTGCACTAGTAACAAATGGTAACACTGACAGAAGTGTAACCCTCTAAAGGCATGGCTACTAAGCAGTTATCCTGCCATCAAATTACTTCTGAGAGCTGTTTATAAATTTGTGGGGGTTTTGTGTGGGGGATCTGACACCTGAAACCAAAAAAGTAAGTTCCTACTCCCAGTGTGCCAGCAATAAGAACACAGTAGATGTCATACATACAGCTGCTATGCCTCCCATGTCACACAACAGACTCTTCATTTTACGGCAGTCATCAAAAATAATATAGGAGGTTTGCATTCAAGTTCTCAGTGTGCTGTGACTGAGATTTGTGATACAGCTGGGAGACTGTTACATGTAATCATTTTTTGTTGGAATGGCCCCTCAAAAGATCTGAAGTACGCCCCAGTAGTTTTTGCAACACTGCCATGAACTATTTATAGTGGGAGTGCGGGTGGAGTTAAAAGACAAGTACCTCTATTGGAGTCCTAAAGCTCACACAGTATAATTCTAGCTCTGAGTATAACACTGAAGACAATCAAAACAGAGGAATGCAATGTGTTGTACAATAGAAAAGGCAGTCTGTGCAAAGCACTATCTGGTAGTGAAAGCCGTGAGTAATAACTGTGAATACTAGTCAAAAGCTGAGTAAATGCAACAGTTGTAGACCTCTAGTGGCTGTCCGTGGAATAGCAAGTTTAACAGTCAAAGGCAATCCTAACCTCCAAGCCATGGGCAAGGCCCTTGGAATTCTGTGATTCCATTGCCGCAGAACTTGCATCATGTCTCAGAATATGTGTAGTGCCGGGGAATTCTGTGCCCTTGGTGATTTTTCATTTCAATATACAGTTTTTCCATAATGCATAGGTCCCATCCCTCCTTGTTCATCCTGAAATCTCTCCTCTACGCACAGCATGTAGTGTCAATCACATCACAATATTTTAGGCAATGGCAGGACTGTATTCTGCCACAGAAATGTAGTAGTAGCTTTATTTATTTATGTCACCCTTCCCTGGAGGCCCAGGGCACCAGAACAATGATGAACTAGCAAGCATTTACATACATAATAATGGAGAACCAATAAAAATATAAAAGTTTCACCTTACACCCAAAATACATAAAACTGACAGCAGGATTGCAGGCAAATAAATAAGTTCCAGTAAATAACATAATTCAACCAATGTAAGCATGAACAAAAACAAATGTTTTAAGCCCCTGAGGGAGCCTCTCTCAGGGTCTTTGGGAGTGAATTCCATAGTAGTAGAGCAGCTACTTCAAAGTCCCTGTCCCTGGACATTTTGAGTCTGGTACTGGGGACACCAGGAGACCATCCTCAGCAGAAAGGAGGGGACAAGCAGGCCGGTAAGGATGAAGTAGCTTACACTGGTAGCCTGGACCCAGACCGTGTAGGGCCTTATAGGGCAGCAAGCCAACCTTATATGAGATACACCACTTAACTGGCAGCCAGTGCAGTTCCCACAGCGCCGGGAAATATGACTCATCATCGAAAGGCCAGTCAGCAACCATGCCATTGCATTCTGTACCAGCTGTAGGTGTCGAAGTATACGTACAGTGACCCCAAGGTCGAAGGTATTACAGTAATCAAGCTGAGAGGTCACAAAAGCACATACAGAGAGGGCAAGTCCTCAGGTGAATAAGGGAACAAATCCGGCTCCATTCCACATGACTGCCAACACCTAAGCCTCAAATGTCAGCCTGTCATCCAGAATGACACCCGGATTCTTCACCTATTCTATAGCGTCAAGCCAGGAGGTACCAAAGCAGAGCCCTGTCTCCATCCCCAACACTGCCGCTTCCCCCTCTGACCCGGCTCAGTCACCAGTACATCACTTTTGTCCGGGTTGAGTCTCACCCAGCACAGTGACATCCAGTCCTGGACCTCAGCCAGACACTGATATAGCACATCCACTGTGCCACATGTCTCAGCCAGCTCAGTGACATCCAGCCCTGGACCTCAGCCAGACACTGATATAGCACATCCACTGCGCCACATGTCTCAGCCAGCTCAGTGACATCCAGTCCTGGATCTCAGCCAGACACTGATATAGCACATCCACTGCGCCACATGTCTCAGCCAGCTCAGTGACATCCAGCCCTGGACCTCAGCCAAACACTGACATAGCACATCCACTGCGCCACATCTCAGCCAGCTCAGTGACATCCAGTCCTGGACCTCAGCCAGACACTGATATAGCACATCCACTGCACCACATGTTCCCCACAGGGGGACCTGGAGGCTCTGGAAAGATGGTCTAGAAAGTGGAAGCTGAGGTTCAATGCAGGGAAATGCAAGGTACTCCACCTGGGAGCCAGAAACCCGGGCCAAGTGTACTCCCTGGGGTGGGGGAATGCTACAAGTCTCAATGGCTGAGAGGGACCTGGGGGTGGTGGTGGATGTCAAGATGAACAACTCTGAGACTTGTAGGAGGGCAGCCAAGGCCAACAGGATGCTGGGGTGCATCGCTGGGGATCACCTCCAGAAGGAGGAAATGATACTCCTCTGTATAGCTTGGTGAGGCCGCACCTTGAGTACTGCGTGCAGTTTGGAGCCACACTTAAAGAGGACATTAACCTTCTGGAAAGGGTCCAGAGGAGGGCAACCAAAATGATTTGGGGCTTGGGGACAGGACCTATGAGGAGAGGCTCGAAGAGCTAAATATGTACACATTGGAAGAGAAGGGACCGGGGGACATGATAGAGGTCTTCAGGTACATGAAGAGGGTAAATAGGGGAGGAACAGTCAGGGTGCTTCGAAGGAAGGAGGAGGGGGACACTAGAGGGCATCAGTGGAAGCTGGAGGGGGAAGATTCAGGGGAGAAAGGAGGAGGTGCTACTTCACTGAGAGGGTGGTGGAGCCATGGAATGCACTGCCTAGGGGGCTGGTGGAGGCAGATACAGTGGAGGGGTTCAAGAGGAGGTGGGACAGGTACAGGGGAAGGGTTCTGGAAGCAAAATCCAATGCAGCAAGAACATCCGGAGCTGGGAAGGGAGAAGCCAGAGAAGGCGAGGGGGGGCAGCAAGGTCAGCACCCAGGGTGGGGGCTGACCAAACGAGCAGATACGAAAGACAGTTAGGCCTATTCTGCTGGCATTTTAGTATGTTAGTATGTCTCAGCCAGCTCAGTGACATCCAGTCCTGATGTCTCAGCCAGCTCAGTGACATCCAGCCCTGATGTCTCAGCCAGCTCAGTGACAACCAGCCCTGGACCTCAGCCAGACACTGACATAGCACATCCACTGCGCCACATGTCTCAGCCAGCTCAGTGACATCCAGTCCTGGACCTCAGCCAAATAATGATATAGCACATCCACTGCACCACATGTCTCAGCCAGCTCAGTGACATCCAGCCCTGGACCTCAGCCAAACACTGAGATAGCACATCCACTGCTCCACATGTCTCAGCCAGCTCAGTGACATCCAGCCCTGGACCTCAGCCAGACACTGATATAGCACATCCACTGTGCCACATGTCTCAGCCAGCTCAGTGACATCCAGCCCTGGACCTCAGCCAGAGACTGACATAGCACATCCACTGCGCCACATGTCTCGGCCAGCTCAGTGACATCCAGCCCTGGACCTCAGCCAAACACTGACATAGCACATCCACTGTGCCACGTCTCAGCCAGCTCAGTGACATCCAGCCCTGGACCTCAGCCAAACACTGATATAGCACATCCACTGCGTCACATGTCTCAGCCAGCTCAGTGACATCCAGCCCTGGACTGCAGCCAAACACTGACATAGCACATCCACTGTGCCACATGTCTCAGCCAGCTCAGTGACATCCAGCCCTGGACCTCAGCCAGACACTGATATAGCACATCCACTGCACCACATGTCTCAGCCAGCTCAGTGACATCCAGTCCTGGATCTCAGCCAAACACTGATATAGCACATCTACCACTCCGTGGTCCTGAGTGCACAAGACAGACAGAACTGAGTACCATCTGTGTAGCAATGAAACCCAACCCCAAACTGCCTGATGATCCTGCCAGGGGCAACATATACACTGAAAACAACATGAGCAAAAGGACCAACCCTCGGGGTGCAACACAATGCAAGTCTATTGGGCATGAAGATAAACAACCTATCACCATCCTCTGAGACCTGCCCCTGAGGTAGGACTCAAAGAAGCTAATCACTTTGTCGGTGAATCCCACATACTCCCTGAGTCAATCCAATAAAAGTCCATGGTCAACTGTGTCAAATGCTGTGGAGAGATCTAGAAGAAGGAGAGTTAACCACTCTCCTCTATCCCTCCCCCTGAGAAAGTCATTATGCACCCTGACCAGAGCAGCCTCTGTGCTGAACTGTGACTTAAATCCCGACTAGAGAGGCTCATACATGTTGAAGGTTGCCAAGTGTGTCTCCAGCTGCAACACAATGACATTCTCAATAACTTTGCTTAAAAAAGGCATGTTAGAAACAAGCCAATAGTTCACCAAGATATTCAGGTCAATGTCATTTTTTTTCAGAAGGGGTCTCACCAGAGCACTTTTCAATGCCGAAGGGAACACCCCCCTCTCCCCAACAAGGAACACTGAATAATCCCAGTGAACACTGGGCTCAGCAGCCCAGTACAGCTCACCAAGAGTCATGCTGGGCCAGGGTCCTGCTCACAATATGTTGGTCACAGCCCTAAGATCACCTCTACAACCTCCTCAGTCATTACTGACCAAAACTCACCCCTCAACCACTGACCACAGTTGTGACATTCAGACCCAACAACGCTGGGTGTTGACTGCCTAGTTGAAGAGATCCTGGCCTGATAGAGGACACTCTGTCTGAGAAGAACAAAACAAATTCCTCGCAATTAGTGACTGAAGCAGCCTTCACAGGTCTAGACAGGCCAGGTGCAAAAGCATGTTCACCACCTGAAAAACCTGACCTGGTTGGTTCCTCCTGGATGCAATCTCACTGGACAGGAATTCTGCCTTCTTATAAGAAAGTGCCCTTCAATACTCACCATAGCAAGTATTCAAAGCCAATTTGTCCTCCAGTGCCCCAGATCTCCTCCGGTGCCGTTCCAACCTCTGCCCCTTTGTTCTCATTTCATTCAGCTCTTCATCAAACCACAGCAAGCCAAGGCATAAAACCAATGGGCAAACATGAACTGGTGCTACAAGGTTGAAGGCCACACTGATGGTTCTACTATAGATTGCCACTGCTTCCTCCATTACCTCCACACATGTTACCATCATACCGGAGGTGTCCAGAACTGCCAGAAGTCCATCTGGCTTCAGCCCTCTCAAAAGGCAGTATCTGACCACCTTCACCGGGAGTGAACCACAAAAGCGTGCTCTGAACTCAAACCTGATGGTGCAATGATCAGACCAATTGATCGGATCAACCTTAAGGTTTTCCACCTTAAGCCCCATGTGGAACACCAAGTCCAGTGCCTATCTGTGTTAATGAATCACAGTGGTAACTGCTTGCGCCAAGCCCAGTGCTGTCATACTCTCGAGGAAATCTTGTCCAAAGCGTGAAAGCCGGTCGTCAACCCAGGCACTGAAATCACCAAGGATGATCCATCTTGGCAATTCCAACAGCCTGTCAGTGACGAACTCCATGATCTCCTTCAAGAAGTCCCCCCCCCCACCTAAGCGGCCAGTATATAAGGAGGACCCTGCACCCAGCACATGGACCTCCACACAGAGCCACTCACTCAAGGGATGAAGTATGACCCATTGTGTGCAACACCAAGTTCAGCTCAGATTTAAAAAAGATGGCTACCCCCCGCCATGAACCTTATTTGGCAGTGCACCATGGAGAAACCAGCAAACCAGCAAAGGCAGCCTTTTCCCAAACTGGACCAGCATCATCATCTAACCAGGTCTCCATGAAGCATGCCAGATCAACTGAGGAATGAGAAACAAAGTCCGCAATCATAGTGGTCTTATTCCTCATCAATCTGGCATTACACAGCACTGCCCAAAGAGGATAAGTAGTGGCAACCAGTACATCAGCTGCCTGTTCACTTGGTCTGTTGGAAACCTGGGATATGGGGATTAAACACCTCTGACCCTTCTCCAATCCCCGTCTAACCCCAGGACATCTCGTAGTCCTTACCATCCCAATCACCCAACCCTCTTGCACCACCTTCTAATAATCCCCATCCCCTTGCATCAATGATAAACCTATGCAGGCAAAGGGAGATCACAGAAGGGATGCAAATCACAAAGTAGGGATGTGGTTGGCTGAGCCTTCGAGTTTACTCAGGATGACACATTCTTGACAATCCTGCTAATCTAAACAAATTAAAACACTCTCTTCTATACAACCTCACACTCCAACAAACCCCTCCACCCCCATACAATCACACCAAATACTCAATCACACCTATATAACCAATTAAATAAATCATACACACATTCCACTCACTCCAATATGAAACAACACTCAAATAATCCTTAAATCCATACGTACACTATCCTGAATAATTCATGCTACAGGAATGAACAAATGCAGCTGCAGAATCCGAGGAGAAATCAGGAATGAGGTGCCGCTGAGATCTAGGGGCCCTGGCTATGAGGAATTCTGTTTTAGATGAGTGTTCAGAGTTGATGCTTTCTGGATTCGGGATCATATGTTTGATTCCCAGCAAGGACTGTAGGTGTGAACTGTAGGGTAGCTATGCACTCACAGACTCCAGGAAATTAACTAACAGACTTAGGTTAAATAACCAGAATATTTATTGTAGCAAAGTTGAGGTATATCTGAGTAAAACCCTCAGCCCCAGCGTTTCAACCCTAACCAGGTCTTCGTCAGGGGGAGGGCCTAACACACATCAGGAGGTTCCACCAATTTATTTCACACTCTTAAAGAACAACTGTTATTAATTGAAATCGATAAATCGCTGGTGAACTATAAAGTGAATACCAAGATCAACTTGAACAGCTATGAAAAAGCCCCACTGAGAGAACTGGAGCAACTGAAAAGGAATTGTTTTTAAAAAAATCAAACAAAGGGGAAACATTGTTATAATGCAAGAGAGAGATTATTTGCCCAAGTTTCAAATGCTGCCAAGAGCAGTGCAAGTTGCAGTGAACCCTGGCTTGCGGCAAACCACAGGTGCACCAACAGAGTCCCGGCACCAAACTCATTGGGTTTGCTGCAAGTGTGAAGCTGTGCCAAACAGGTGGCATATATGCTGACATTGCTGCAGGGATTCAACACCCCCTCACTTGTTGCAAGACTAGAGGGGCTGGGATAGTGGAGGAGGAGAAGCTGCTGTACAGGAGGGGAGTGGGCACAATAGGAGCATGGAGTTGGCAGCAGGGGTGTTGGGGAGATAGTCGCAGCAGGCTGGTGATGAGTTGGCACCATTGGGGTGCATGTGCAGGTCCATGACCTTTGCAGGCATGTGTCCAATACTGTAGAAACATAGATATATATAGGCCCCCGATCCCCAATGTGCCCCCCAGAAATATGCAGAGATATCCCACTCAGTAGTGGGTAAGATTATGGAGGCACTCCTTAAGGAAAGGATAGTGCAACACCTGGAATCCATAGGAGCACAGGATCCAAGACAGCATGGGTTTACAACAGGAAGGTATAGTCAAACTAATCTCATAGATTTTTTTGACTGGGTAACCAAAGTGGTGGACCAAGGGGGAGCAGTTGATGTCAGCTACCTTGACTTCAGCAAAGCTTTCGATACTGTTCCACATAGAAGATTGATTAATAAGCTGGGTAGGCTCGGGTGGGTCAGAAGTTGGTCAACTGAGTGGCAAACTGGTTGACGGGCAGAAAACAGAGAGTTGTGGTAAATGGTATACCATCAGAAGAGATGCAAGTCACAAGTGGGGTACCTCAGGGATCAGTCCTGGGGCCAGTCCTCTTCAACATCTTCATCAGTGACATTGCAGATGGACTGGAGGATAAGGTTTGTCTGTTTGCAGATGACATCAAGATCTGCAACAGAGTAGATGATCCAGATGGGGTGGGCAAAATGAGAAGAGGTCTGGATAAACTAGCAAAATGGTCAGAAGAGTGGTAACTGGGGTTTAATGCAAAGAAGTGCAAAACCATGCACATAGGGAAGAGAAACCCTGAAGTCACCTATAGGCTGGGAGGGGAGTTGCTGGCAGTCACAAGGGAAGAAAGAGACTTGGGCATCATCATCACCAATCTGAAATCATCCAAGCAAACCATTAAAGTAGTAGGTAAGGCTAGGGGGATGTTAGGGTGTATTAGTAGGGCTATCACAAGTTGGAAGAGGGAGATAATAATCCCTCTTTACAAGACACTGGTTAGGCCCCATTTGGAGTACTGCATGCAGTACTGGAGACCACACTTTCACAAGGACATTAACCAAATTGAGATAGTCCAGAGAAGGGCAGCCAAAATGGTGCAGGGACTGCATCAGAAAACATATAAGGACAGATTAACAGAGCTCAATATGTATACCCTAGAGCAAAGGAGGGAGAGAGGTGATATGATCGAAACATTCAAACACCTTAAGGGCATTAACAAGGTGAAAGAGTCTAACTTGTTTCAATACAAGAAAAATAGCAGGACAAGAGGACACAGCATGAAATTAGAGGGAGGCCGATTAAAGGGTAATGTGAGGAAGTTCTTTTTCACAGAAAGGGTGGTGGATGCATGGAACAGCCTACCTCAGGAAGTGGTGGATATGAATACAGTACAGGGCTTCAAACAGGCATGGGATAGGCATAAGGGAGCAATACCGATGAGTATGAATAGACAGGCCATTGTCAGAGCAAAGGCCGATGGCACATTTATAAGGTAGAAAAAGAAATGGGCAGACTGGGTGGGCCTTGCAGTCTTTATCTGCTGTCAACTTCTATGTTTGTATGTTTCTATCTGTCCCTGGTGGTCCAATGGGCCCTCCACCCATCCCCAATCTTCCCCTTGTATGAATATATATCACCATCCCTGGTGGCATAGTGCCCCCCCCATCCATGATCACTACCATATCAAAAGTTATCAATATTCCTGGTGGTCTAGTGAACCCTACTCCTTCCCACCCCATCAGTTAGTGTCCCACCACATTGCTCCCCCCATCCTGAATCAAAGCCAGCGACCAGCATAGCCCTCCTCTCACCTCCATGGCTGGTCTCTGTCTGAGCTCACAATGAATGTGTACTGTATACAGTACACACTCACTGAATGACAGCAGCTATCATTCCATGAGCACGTACTGCATACAATATGCACTCATTCTGAGTTCAGTTATCGGCCAGCCATGGAGGTGAAAGGAGGGCTGTGCTGGTCACCTACTCTGATTCAGGATGGGGGAGTGGGGTGGTGAGACACTAACTGACAGAGTGGGGGGTCACTAGACCCCCAGGCACATTGATAAATTTTTATACCTCAGTGATCATGCATGGGCGGCCACTATGCCACCAGAGACGGTGATATATTCATGCAAGGGGAGATCAGGGATGGGTGGGGGGCCACTGAACCACCAGGGACAGATCTCTGCATATATAGGGGCACACTGGGGTCAAGGGGCTCTATATATATGTTTCCACAGTATCAGGCATATGCCTGCAATGGACACGGACCTGCACACACAACCTGATGGAGCACACTCATCATGAGCCTGCACAACTATCTCCCCAATATCCCCACTGCCAACTCTGTGCTCCTATTGTGCCCCCACTGCCCACTGACAGTCCACAGCCCAGTGGCGCAAGCTACTTAGACTACCTCCTGGCTGCTCTAAGTGGTGCCTTGTCCTGCGGCCATGGCAGGGCTTGTATAATCCCAAAAAAGGCTATGTTGCAGCCCTGCCATGGAGCAAGCCCCCTTGTGATCTGGTGCACCTGTTTGGTTGCTGCAAGCGTGGCGCAAGGGGGCTTTGGTGCACCTGCCTTGGATGTGATACTGGCCGCCTTTTTGAATCGCGTTTGATGCAAGTCTTTGCATTATTCTAGACGTTTTGAAAATCAGGCCCAATGTCTCAAAAGTATATGACTTATTGAAGATCAGCGAAAACTATGAAAAGTTACCTAGTGACCCCACAACACATCGCCAAAGGGAATTGTGTGAATTTGTAGACTGGTCTTTAAGATGAGTATGGGTTACATCTGATGAAGCTAAATTTTTGAAGGTAGATTATCCCGTCCTTCCTACATTCTATATATTATCTAAAATCCATAAAAATAAACTTGATCCACCAGGTCGCCCTATAGTTTCAGGTGTGGAGTCACTAACTCAAAATTTAGTAATTTACATTGATAGTTTTTTGAAGCCTAAGGTGTTCATATTAAAGTCATACATTAGAAACAGTATGGACTTAATGAGAAAATTAAGCAGTTTTGTTTGGAACATCAATTATAGTTGGACTGCAATAGATGTGACCAGTTTCTACACATCCATCAAACATTCTGATGATTTTGCTAAGTGGCAAAGACTAGGCCTTTAATATATGTATCAGTTCTTGAACGTTAACGGAGTAACCTCTTTTGCTCATCTCCAGGCTTCATACCAGCTCCCTAACAAGGATCATTTTCATTACTTACAGATTCACACATACATACTACAAAATGGCCCCCCTTGGAATATGCTCCCAAATTCCCCTCCTCCACTGCTGAAATTAATAATGGATGCTTCTTGAGGTATTCATTATCCACATTTAATAGGATTAGCTTAGAAAGCCTTAAGGGAGACTTGGTTGGAAAACACAGGTTCCATTCTTCAGGCATGGAATGGTGAACTTAAGTTAAATATATCCTATGAGAAATGGCTGGAACCAATCAGTCCATCAATGACCATTTTATAGGCTCCATACTGGAAAGAATTTATATGGAAGTGCAGGACTAGATATTTTAACACCCCAGCAAAATGACTTAAATACCTTCCCTTAAAATATGGGGTCTGTTGGCGGGGTTGTGGGGAGCCCCAAGCAAATGTTATCCATATTTTCTGGAGTTGCCCACATTTAACATCATACTGGCATGATCTAACCAAGGCAATTAATCAAATATTAGGATCAGATAATGATTTGACCCCACAGCTGGTCCTTCTATACATAAGATCTGATGCTACAGTGCCACCTTCCAGAAACATGTTATATTTATTTATAATAGCAGCAAAGAAAGTAATTACTCATCTTTGGCACAGCTCAGTGACCCCTACACTTAAATAATGGCAAACCATTGTAAATGAGATATACTACATAGAACGCCTAATAGCATGCCAAGTGGGTCGAGTAACAAAATTTGAAATTAAATGCCACCCCTGGGTGTTTTATATATCTAATGAGGATGAATCACTTGTTCCCCGAGATTGACTGATACTCATAAAAAATGTTGTTTATTTGCCAAATTATGTTTTCCAATTTAAAAATTATTTAGTTAATATACCATGATATGCTCCAATGTGCCGATAGCAATAGCTATATATTTTAGGTTTTACTGTATTAACTCTATACACTGAATTTAGAACCATGACTGTACTACAAAGAATACTGTGAATTATGATTTTATAATGCCGTGTACATTTCTGCATGATATAATAAATAAACAATAATTAAAAAAACATTCTGATGGTTTAGAGGCAATTAGTTATGTTTTTTCAAGCAAACAACCAGGTGTCTAGACATTCTATTGTTAATGCCTTAGAATTTTGTTTGTCACACAGCTAGTTCATATTATCTTGAGCCTGTCTGAAGCTGTGAGTCAGCCAAAAGCTGACATACAGGAGGACAGGGTCTCTGCTAGCACTGCTGCTCTAAATATTTGCTAACATCTAGCTTTACTTGTCTGGCTTGAGGAGGCAGAGACATATAGGAAGTGTCCTGGGTAGTGCAGTTTCCCTGGTCTGGTGGGGAAAACTACAACTTGTCAGGGAAGCCATGATTTTATTTGATAGAGTTCTAGCAGGACAGCACTAGGTCTTTAGAGCATTTTAAGGGCTGGTGTAGCCTTATTTTTTACTTTCAGGCTGTTTTCTGTGTTAAGTTGTGACTGCAACCCCACAGGCTACTTCTGGGTCATGGCACATATAAGGGGAGGCAGGAGCGAGTGCCGCGAGCTCAAGCATGCGGCGTCGTGCACAGAGATGCACGCAGAGACACATGTAGTTCTGCACATGTTTAAGCATATTTAGTGGGGCAGCAGGAGGAGCAGAGGATTTTGGCACCAAACAGTAGGTATAACTGCTAACTTGTGTAGAGCGTAAACAGAGACAAAACACTGAGCAGGGAATCATAACCCAACAACATGGAACATAATACAGTCACCCTTAAAACTGGAAAACTTGGGCAGACTAGGTGGGCCAAGCGGTCCTTATCTGTCATCAAATTCTATGTTTCTATTAAATGTAAAGAATGCTCAAAATTTAGCGTGGGGGGAGAGCTCAGGTCCATCTGAATACATATGTAGGCAGTGTATAGAAATAGAAGATCTGAAGGTAAAAATATTGGGGCTAGAGTTAGAATTAAAATGTTATAAACAGGTTGTCCCATCAGAAGGTATAAATCAGGAAGTTCTAGGAAAGAAAAAGGAAACAAGTCAAAAAAGGACAGAAACAGTACTGAATCTGACAATGACTGGGAATATCAAGCTAATGTTAGCAAGCACAAGAAAGGAAGAAGAGCAATGACATTTGAAATGCCTCTTAGGAACTATGTTGCACCATTACAAAATTCACTAGAAAGTGTGGAAACACAGACTGATGGATTACTGCAGATAGCACAGCGCAATGGGGAAACATGGGCAGTAAATGAAGTAGATAACAGAGGAGAAGTGGAGGAAAATACAAATGGGGAACTGAATACAGACCAGACACAAGTACAGATAACAGAGGTACAATTATCAATTGGTGACAGAGCTGACATTGCAGAAATGGAGGTGGAAAACCTTATGGATACTCACAGGAAAATCAGAAACAGGGCACAGTAACTGGGGACTCAATTGTTAAATATACAGATGCCTTCACAACAAAAAGTTTAAAGGAAAGGGTGACTAGCACATGCTTGCCAGGAGCAAAACTATCAGATATCTCTGTGATGTTACCGAAGCAAGTAAAAAAAAAAAACAAGATAATCCTATAGTTATAATACATGCAGGAACTAATGACCTGAAAAATACCAGAGGACCAGATGTTCTTAGAATATAGGGTGATAGAAAAGTTGATAAAAATATAAATGCCACCATAATTGTTTCTGAGATCCTCTCAGTACCGAGGGCCGCTGAGAAATTAAACTGAAAAACACACAAAGTGAATAACTGGTTGGGAAGATGGTGCCTTATGAATGGGATTTATTGTATTAAGTCTTGAGACATTTTTAACAATAACAAGACATTATATAGTGAGGATGGTTTGCATCTAAACAGAAAGGGAAGTAAAGAACTGGGGCAGCTGTTCAGATCACAGATTGACAAACATTTAAATTGACTTTAGAAGTGAGACAGGGTAGAGCTCAGTCAGTGAAAGGAAACACAATTAGAAGGGAGAGAATAACATTTCCAATATCAAGGTTATAAAAGGTCAAGACATCACGTCCTGCTCATTAATGTTAGAAGCATTAAGAATAAGACAGATGAGCTAAAGCACATAATATTCAAAGACAATATTGATATTTGTGGTCTAACAGAAACATGGCTCAGGGAAGATGACTCGGTAGATGAGATAGAGGGATATGATTTCTTTTATAAGCCAAGAACAGATAAAAATGGAGGTGTGGGGTTATATATTGCCTCACACTTAAAAGCCCATACAGGGCTGGATTTTCAAAGACCCGATGCAAGCTGTGACAATGGCAGCTTGCACCGAGTGTGGTTGCATCCGGGATCCTGCACCCAAATTTCTATTCCACAGGGTCCCGGCTCCAAAGTCCAACAGCATGCGGCAAAGGTGGTGCTACGCCAAATGGAAGGTGCACCCACCCGGAATGCTGTAATGGCAGCAGGGTGTCTGCAGCACCCACAGATGGGGGTATGATGCTGGCTAGAGCCCCCCTCATGCCACTATACCTCCCCCGGCCCCCCAATTTGGTGACTGTTACAGCCCTCCTCACCCCACTATGGCCGGCTGCCAAATGCACTGTCAGTGCACGTACCGTATACTGTATACAGTACTCACACTGACAGTTCATTCGACGGCCAGCCATGGTGGGGTGAGGAGGGCTGTGCTGTCCCCTAATCTGGGGTATGGATGGGGGGGTGCATGGTGCTGTGGGCACTATGTGCTGAGTTGGGGGGGCACCAGGGCACCAAGGGGATTATGTCCAGCACATGGACAGTGTGGGTGGAGGGGCACTGGCTCACCAGAGAGCACCCATAGTGGATGGATTGGGCAGGCCACACAGTGGCATACACCAGATGACCCTCCCAGGAGCTGTCTAAGTACTGTTAGACTAGCCCTTTGCTGGTCTAAGGGTACTTGGCACTTAGTTCCTGGGGAGGTCTTTGAAAGTCCGGATCTGAGGGCAACAGCAGTCTGGGTCTGCCGAAAGGCCCCTAGCACCATGCTGCAGCCACTTTCATGGGGCAAGGTAGGCCCTAGCACACTCTGGTGCAGGCAGCCTGCTGGGTGACACAGGCTGCCTTTGGAAATAGCACTTGCCGCAAGGTGTCTCTTGCATCAGACCTGTTCAATGCAAGCACCTTGTGTCAGTCTAAGGCCTTTGAAAATCTGGCCCACAGAGTATGCAAAACTTGAACAATTGTGGATAAAACTTAATACAAGAAAAAGAAATATCACGCTGGGTTTGTGTTATAGATACATAAGTCTAACAGAACTAGAGAATACTCAGTTCCTAAATAAGATTGATAGTATGCAGACTACAGAAAATTCCATCCTTATGGAAGACTTTAATTTCCCAAACATATGCTGGGAATCTCTGCAGGGCAAAAATAATATGGAGAACAAATTTTTGGAACTATGCATGAATAACTGTTTGGAACAAGTTGTGAAAGAAAACACCAGGGATACCCACATCTTAGATTTAATCTTGAGTAACATGGAGGGGGAAATAAAAAGCATCACGTTTATGCAACCTTTGGGTGCTAGTGACCATAACATGGTCAAATATGTTATATCGGAAGAAACAACCAATGTGACAGGAACGACAAAAATAAAAAAATATGCAAGAGCGGATTACCCAAAAATAAAACAGTTGCTGCGAGGTTACAACTGCAAAAAATAACTTGATGAACTAGCCTTGGAAGAAGCATGGTCAAAAATAAATACTACACTTATGACCTGCATTAACAACCTTGTCCCAGAAATAGAAAAATATAACAAAAAGGGAAGAGTATCCAAGTGGTTTAATAATAAAATACATAAAATGGTAAATGAAAAGGAAAACGCATTTAAAAATTATAGGATCAACCCCATTCAAGAAAAGTTACAAACATATAAAACTTTAGTTAAGAAATGCAAAAAATCCATAAGAACAGCAAAGGCAAAAGCAGAACTTGGTTTGGCTACAAACAAAAAAGAAAATGACAAATAATTTCATAATTATATTGGGAGTCTAAGAAGTTGTCAAAAGCACATAGTTAGTTTGAAGGATGGGGATACAGTAATAGATAGGGAAGAAGACATGGCTAATGTTTTTAAAAAATATTTTTTGAGTGTCTATCAAAGTCAGGATAGAGAGAACATCATAATGAACAGCGAAACAGAGTACCAAGTCAGGCTTCCAGAAATAATTGTGACCCAGGTTAAAACAAAATTAAGGAACCTGAAAAGACATAAATCGGGGGGACCAGTCGGATACCATTCAATGTTTCTTTGCAATCTGGCAGAGGACATAGCAGAACCACTGGCAATTCTTTTTAACAAATCCTTCAAGGAAGGCAAGGTGATAAATGAATGCAGGACAGTGCACATTACACCCACATATGAATCTGGTGATAAGGCAAAGGTGGAGAACTACCACCCAACCAGTATTACATCAGTAATTGGTAAACTTATGGAAAGTTTTATCAGAGACTTTTTGGAAGAAAACTTAAAACAAATACAGTCAGTTGATGTGTCACAGCATGGGTTTGCTTCAGGCCGATCATGTGCCAGTAACTTAATATACTCTTTTGAGCAAGTGAGTCAGGCTTTGGATCTGGGCTTCCCGGTTGATGTTGTGTACCTTGACTACAAAAAGGCATTTGATTCAGTGTCTCACATGACACTGTTAAAAACCCTACAGGAATTTGGGATTGACTCATACCTTGTAAGTTGGATTGCTTCACGGCTTGAGGATAGAACTTAAAGGGTGGAAATAAGAGGCTATCTATTGCACATAGGAAAAGTCACAGGTGGGGTGCCCCAGGGATCAATTTTGGGACCTCAATTATTTAACAACATTCTCTCCTCTATGCAGGTGTCAGAAGGGGCATGGATCTGCAAATATGCAGAAGATAGTAAAGTAGAAGCCATTGTAAATGACAAAACATCAATAGTGAAGTTACAGATGCAGCTAAATAATTTGGAAAAATGGGCAACAGAACACAAATTAAAGTTTAATGTAAACAAATGCAAAGTAATGCATCTTGGACAAAACAATACTCATTCACTTTATATTATAAATAATAAACCTATAGCGTTCACAGATAATGAAAGAGATCTGGGGGTTGTAATAGCAAATACCTTGAGTTTTGACATGCCTACTACAGAGGTTGCAAAAAGAGCTAATAAAATTATAGGTAACATTCTGAGAAACACCAAGAATTGAAACAAGGAGGTCCTGGCACCTTTATATAGGTCCTTGGTTAGACCAGTTCTTGAGTATAGTGCCCCATTTAGTGCTCCCCAAACTGTAGAAAGCAGTAGAAAAATAGAGCAGGTTCAGAAAAGGGTCACAAAAAAGGTCCATATAGTAAAAGGGCAAGAATATCATGCTAGATTGCAGTCACTAGGGATGTATTCCATGACCTATCGTAAAACAAGGGATGACCTTTACTATGTATACAATGCACTAACAGCATACTATGGAAATCTGCAGGATTGTGTAGGAAGGAATCTTCAGGGATAGAAACTTTGCAGTTATGAGGTGAGAGGTATAATATCACTAAAAGGGGAAGATGGTTTAACCAACGGCTGGTGAATACATGGAATGCACGTCCCACAGAAGTAGTGAGTGCTGACAGTTTGACAGACTTTAAACGTCTGCTTGACCAATATATGGGAGACAGAAAATGGGAATTCGTCCACTGATACATGGCAGGCTCACATGTGGCTCTTGTAGCTAATGGACCTGAAACCCACACCTATGAACCTATAACAAGGAATTTTTCCTACAAAGATGTGATGCTGCTATGGAGGTGTTTTTTATCCACTCACATATGCAAATTTATTCATGGGAATGTGGGAAACAAAATTCATTTTTGATTAAGTGAGCAGTAAGTTTCTGAACCATATTGTTCTTTTCCTTCATTTTATTGACAATATATTGGTGATTCAGGAGGGGGATGCAAACATCATACCAGATTTCATTATGTACTTGAACAGCAATAATTGGAATTTGAAATTTACTTATGAGAATAACCCAGAGTCGATTACTTTTTCAGATCTTAAGTTAACAGGTAATCCAGGATCAGTAGTACAAACAGTAGGTTATAGAAAGGAAACAGCAGTAAATTAAGTTTTACACACTCAAAGTATGCATCCACACGCTTAGTCTCATCAGTCCCCCTGGGAAATTGCTGAGGCTGTGCAGAAACTGTTCTGAGGAAAAAAAAACCTTTTGGATCAAGCACAAGACATGATTAAAATATTTGTGGCCAGGAGCTATGATCCAGATAATCTAAAGAAAACTTTGCTAAGGGTGTCCAATTTGAAAAGTGAGAATGTATTAATACAAAGGAACTTAAAGACTATACAGTCATCTCAGTCAGATCCTGTGGCAACCTTTGTGACTGAATACAATCACTTAGGGGGACAAACAGGTAATTTAGTTCATAAATTCTGGCCACTTCTACTTACTGATCAAGTTCTCAAGCAAACTATAGCTCCTAAAGCACAAGTCACTTTTACTATAGGGAAAAATAAGGGGCGAGATTAATGAAGACCATTTTGTTGCAATGGAAATCCAGTCAGAAAGAACTACCTGGTTACAGAAAAAACAATGTTTTTATAGATGTGGTAGATGCAACACATGCAAGCATGCACGTACAGGGACAAATCTTAAAGTGATTTTGTGAACTTTGCCATAGCAAATGGGATTAGTAACCTGTGGTAACCTGTAGGAGTTATAATTCAATCTCCTACCATTCAAACTGCCAAAAAGTGCTGTTTCCATTAAATAAATGCTTTTATTTCCATGCTGTGCTTCATTTGCATAACCCGCCTCTTTTTTTTTTTTCAGTGCTGCAACTCCTCATTGTGACATCATGCAAGGGAAATAAAGTTTATAAGCATGGTTTTGAGACAGAGATGTCTGTTGGTCAGTCTTGATATTGCAGATATCTATACTACCAACATAGGAGACTACATTTCTCAGTAAAGAAATCTTGTCAGCTAGATACTATATGCACAATGCTTTTTTTGGAAAATAAATATATGACAGTTTTTATTGTTGAAGCCACTACAGAAATATGAGACTGCACCTTGCAGTAAGGGAATTGGAAAACAGCTTCTTATTGTACTCAAAATGCCTTGCTGTGAACAGCTACATATTAGGTGCAGTCACCACCACCAAAATAAGGGACTGCTCCTCTGAGTAAGTAACATTTACAGCAACATTATAATTTACCCAGAATTCCTTGGTGCTGTATGTAAAACATTGACAGTTCCCTTGCATGACACCATTCTGGGGGTATGGCTGCACACAGAAAACTGGAGGACACAGTGCTGATGCAACATAAATAAAAATGACTATGACAGATTTTTGTTACAAAACAAATTGCAGTTTCAACATCTGAAGCGTAGGCGGCAATGGCATACTATGTAAAAAAGGCATCTAAGAAAGCTCACAGAATCACTTTAAAGTGAATGATCAAATAGCTGGAAACAGTTCATCACATGTACTACCCCCCCCTTGTAGTTCATATGTGTTGGTGCTCTTGTGGTCTGAAGTATATAAGTAGAATGACAAGATCTGTAAAAACAAGAATACAGGAGCACCTTAGAGCCATTCTGAATGGAAATCAGACCAGTGCATTGGGTGCACATTATCTTGAGTCTCACAATTCGAAACCTGATTGAAATACATAAATCTGGAACACATAGAGACATCCTAGAGGAGGTAATCGAATGTGCATTTTCTCGTAAAGGGAAACAAAATGGATTGTAACTTTGAATACAGGGATTCCAATAGGACTGAATGATGAAACCGATTTTACTCCTTATTTGTAAGGGAACTGTACATGTTAGTCTTAAACACGCTTTCTGCAATCCTCTGTTTTCCCTTCTCATCTTTCCCTATCCTCGCCCACTTCCCCTTTCTGCCCCCTCTTAAAATGTTAATATTATTTTTATTTAGTTTCATGTTAATGCCAATAATGTCAATGCTAGTGAATGGAAGGAATAAGTAAAATGTGTATCTACAATTCAGGATTAAAGAGTATTAGCCAGGGTCTGCTGCACCTTTAAACATGGAATTAATTGGCCCCTCTAAACATAGTGCACCGATCCCATTACTTTTGTCCACTTATAGATGTCTAAAAGAGATATCTAAGTAGATATGGGTCCAATTGTTTTTTCATATTTTACTTGCAGTAAAATTCAAGTTCGCTTTACTTTATTTTTTGTGTTTATAGCTAAAACTCCATAATCCTCCCTTCAATTTCCAACCCTCTCCCCCCCCCATCCACCTCAATATTTTATTAGCAACTTATATATGAATTGATTTTTTGAATGCACTGTATTAGTACATACATTGCAGATATTATTCAACTAATGTACTGGATATTGAGGTATGCATTGATTAAGTATATGATGTAGATAATCAGAGTTATACTGTTAGATGCAATAAGATGTTCAGTTGTCTGTACCTATGCTTTATGTGTAATGTTTGGTACATATTTTTTGTATGTAATGAAATTTCATTTTCTCTGTGATTTTTCCACTGTTACTAATGATTTGTTTTTATTAAGAGTTTGTTAGTTTTATTTTAAAAGTTTTTTAGTTTTCTTTTTTTTAAGTTTTTTTTGTCATATGCCTTTAAGAGTGTGAAATAAATTGGTGGAACCCCCCTGATGTGTGTTAGACCCTCCCCCGATGAAGACCCAGTTAGGGTCTGAGGCTGAGGGTTTTCCTCAGATGTACCTCTACTTTGCTACAATAAATATTCTGGTTATTTAACCTAAATCTGTTACTTAATTTCCTGGAGTCTGTGCCTGCATAGCTATCCTACAGTGTATAACTTTGTGGGCTGGCCGCCCTGCTGTGCACCCCTCATTTTCAGAGCATGACTGTTTTCTACATTGGTTTAAGGACTGTAGGCATATCTGCCCAGGTAAAGAGGGCAGGCATAACACAGCGATAACAATTTTTCATTTGGGGAAATAATCTTTCCATATACTGTGGAAAATGGGTGTGACTAAAGGTATAGCAAACCCCTAAAAATGGCAGTGTAGCCTATTGCACTGCATATCTCTTTCTATTACAAATTCAGGAATACACACCATGCTGGGCCTATAATGGAAAGAGAACTCATTAATGTTCAAATGGGAACAGTCAGCACAAAGAGCCCCACACCCAACTATGGGCCTTTTCCTACTTGCAGTTTGTGTATAAAAATACTTATTAAGTACTGAGGTATAGTAGATTGTATCAAGCCAATTATGCTGACTCCCATGCTGAACTTTGCAGTAAACAGAAGTCACAGAATCCCCTGCAGCTGATGTTAGAGCCAGGCTTCAGCAGTGGGAGATTCAATAGCTTGCAGTGCACGTTAGAGCTTTAAAAGTTCTGATCAGGTGTTTGCTGGTACAGCTATTTTCCCAGGGCTAGGGAGAGTTCTCTGCAACTGGATTTACTGTAGCTCTCGGAAGAAGCGGAACCAGCAAATAAAAGATCAGAGTTTATAAAAACTTTAACATGCACTGCAGGATATTGAATCTTCCATTGCTGCAGCCCAGCGCTGACATTTTTGCACACAAAGTGTAGATTGGGACCAGTCCAACACTTGGGTGAGGGGTTCTTAGTGATGACTGTTCCCCTTAGAGAATATGCAGACCTAAACTTTTTTAACAGGATAGGCTCATTGGTTTCTAAAATAATTTGAAAACAGACTGCCCACTACAAATCTGTGGTTTATTTAGACATCAACAAATATAGAATAAATTATCAGCAATGCTCCTCTAAAATATAAGCATACTGAAATAAAGAAATACAAAATTACACATATCCCAGTAAAGCAAAGCATCATGGGAGGTATATGCAAATCACCATGAAAGAATTTAGACTTCTTCTGCTTGAAGCTGGAGTGTATGGTGCCAGATGGCCTCTCACACAGTCTGCAAAGGTGGAAAACAAAAGGTACAGACATGATTCATCCTTCTCAGAACTCCTAAGTGTGCCTGAACTGTATCTCAACACAGGGACAGGATGAACCCACTCAATGATGGACTTGCAGGTTTGGGTCACGCTGATCCTAAAATAAGAAAGCAATCTAAAAAGCAAAAGAACATGTGCACAAAAGCATTAAGGCAAGGGATACCCTGAAAGGGCACTGGCAACAAAGCCAGGTTTTAAAGCAGATTGCAGCATTTAGCATATTGAAATAGTTACATCTACCTATGACTGTGCTACACTTTGTCACATTTTTCCCATTTGCAAATGTTAAGATAACTTTAAACACTTGTCCCGCCATGAAAACCAAATAGGAAAACAAGTTCAAAGACTTACCTGAATCTCTGAAGAACAGGACAGGACATTACTAGCCAGATGACTACAGTTTTACTCAAAATAATTCAGAGCACATGGATTTTAGAGAGATTTTAATTCAGAAAGCCAAAAGCTGCAAAGCTATTGTTCAAGGATTTTAAATAGGTTGGCACTTCAACAACATAAACATTGACATATATAACATAACTGGATATTTTTTTTTTAAATAAGTTTTTATTTAAAATGTAATGTCAATTTATATGACAGATTCAGATATATACAGTATCTTGTCCAGTGTCACAGTCATCCAAACAGTTTCACACATCGTACATTCAGAATCCTAACAATGATCAATTAATGAGTGCAAAGTCACACAAACAAGAGGTACATGCTTACAAGGGTTGTTATAGGCCATTCATGTCCTAGCCAATAATTTCTACCCATCTCCTGAACAGTAGAGATCCAATTTAAGCCTTTTATTTTTGTAATCCCTGACTTGATCTCTTGCATTATGTATTATTCTCATGTTGGTTGACTGGGTTAGCCTGGCAATCCAGGTTGCAATGGGCAGTGGGTTTGAGGCTGTCCAGTGAGTCAAAATATTTTACTTACCCATAACTTTTGCCAAGATATATGAAGCAGTGGTCTTCTTAGGAGAGAGCTTTTAGGTCTGCCATATCCTCAGTAAGGGCCAGGGAGATTGAGATAGACAGGGAGCACAGTGCAATGTTGCTAATTACAAGTTCAACTTCCCTTCAGTAGTCATTCAGCTGAGGATAGCAGTAGAACATATGCATGATGTCTGCATCAGATGAGTGGCATCTGGGACATGTCCCTTCCACCCCTGGTTGAAACTTGGCAAGCTTAGCTAGTGTATAACAAGCTTGCTTTATACAGCAATATTGCAATCTTTTGATACGACTATTAATTGGGAATCTGAGGACTATCTCCAAAATTTCAGCCCAGTTCTCAATGTCAGTCTAATACCCCAGCTGTGTGGACCATTTATGTCTTGAAGAACCTGGTGAGATTTTGCATGGTTCACTAATCAGGCATACAACCAAGAAATGATCCCTTTTACTGGATCGTTGCTGTCTAATGTGGAGAAGGCTTATCTAGCTGCAGGGACTTACCCAAGTTAGTTACTGGATAGTGCCGAACATGACAATATTTAAACCAGTGTATTGAAGGACAGTGGTATCTCTCTCAGAGTAGGGGAAACAGTAATCATTTGTTCTGCTCGAACAGTTGACCAAGCAGGTGAATATCATGCTGTTTTCATAGCTTGAAGCCACTGTGTCAGAACTTGTGAAGGGCGAATATTATGATCCCATAAGGGTGCCAGATTGGTAACCCCTTGTGGTCAATTAATATAGCAGTGAGCCTTGTACCATAGTTTGTTAAGATGAAGAAAAAGTTTACACCTCAAGTCTGGTTGTTTGGTTTAATACATCATTATTAAAATGTCTGTTATACAAACTCTCTGTCTATCATCTTTAAGTATTTAATGAAGTGTGCCTCACCAAGTGTCAGACTAAGGTCAAAGGTTGCTAAGCAGCACGGCCTATTAATATAGTTTGATGTCTGGAAGTCTCAGCCAGACTTTGTGATATAAGTCCAACTCTTGTTCTCTGATACAGGACACCTTGTCAGCCTAAAACTAGGAAACTGTTACCGAGTTTAGTTGCGAAAAGAAATCGTCTGGAATGTGAATGGGCAAGGCATAAATGAGATGAAGAAACTTGGAAAGTATTGTCATTTTTATCACTTGGCGGAGAGCTATCCATCTTTTAGTTTCTCTTTCGAGCTGGCCACCCAGTCAAAGAAATCTATTAGATTTGTCTGACACGACCTTCCACTGTGAATCCATGCTGCCCTGGGTCCTGTACCCCGCTGGCCTCTAGGTACTCAACAATTCTTTCCTTCAGAAGTGATGCCATAATTTTCCCTTCCACTGAAGTCAGACTAACAGGTCTGTAGTTTCCTGCCTCTGCCCTGTTCCCACTTTGTGAAGCAGAATCACATTCACCCTCCTCCACTCCTGAGATACCACACCATCCTCCCATGACTTGTTAAAGAGGGTAGTCAGTGATGTCACTAGTTCTACCCTTAGTTCTTTTAGAATTCTTGGGTGAATCCAGTCGGGCCCCACTGCTTTGTCCGCCTTCAGTTTTAAGAGTTCTTTCATAAACCTTCCTTCTGTGAATGGACTGGTATCAACCCCCCTATTCAGTGGGTTTCTATTGTTTGGTTTAGGTACCTCCCCCTTCTCTTTTCTTCTTTTATGAATACTGAGCAGAAGTATTCATTCAGTAGCCCAGCTTTTTCACTGTCATCCTCTGCCCACATTCCCTCCCCTTTAGTAAGTCTCAGTATCCCTCCTTTGGTCTCTCTTTGCTCCCTAATGTACCTATAAAAGGTTTTATCCCCTTTCTTAGCAGAGTTGGCTATCTTTTCCTCAGTTTGGGCCTTTGCTATTCTGACGGCCTTCCCTACCTCCTTCTGCTTTAACTGATATTTTTCTCTGTCCTGCTCCTTCAGTGTTTCCATATATTTCCTGAATGCTATCCTTTTCTCCTTAACCTTCCCTGCCACCACTTTTGAGAACCATAGTGGCTTTTTCCTTCATTTTATTTTGCTGATTTGCTTCACACAAAGGCTTGTTGCCTCTGTGATGGCAGTTTTGATTTTCCTCATTGTTCTTCCACCCCTCCTTCTTGTCTGCTTGCTGGTGCTTTTCTGATACACTCTCCCATTTTGCCAAAGTCAGCCCTCCTAAAGTCCAACACCCTTGCTTTTGTATGGTTTGATTCTACAGCTGTGTTTATTGTGAATCACACTTTTTGGTAGTCGCTTGTGCCCAGATGGCTACCCACTTCTAAATCTGAGATTTATCATGGGTATGTTACCACTTGCACTCTAGCAGTGATCCTATATGGTATTCCCACCGTACGATGACACCATTACAGCAAACACGTCAATGCCGACAAACTCGACAGTTCACTGTAATGGTCCACCCAAGACCCTGGCACTCTGTCTCCCAGTCTTGCATCCCCTTCCTGATTCAAATCCGACTCAGAGTTAGAATCCTAGAGATCGGGGGGTTTGGGGGCGAAGCCCCCGATAGAAAAAAGACTGGGGTCTCTGGCCGGAATTATGTCAACCACAACTTGCGATTGACATAATTCTGTCATTGTGATGTCAGTCGACAAATTAGTTGTCAAATCATCATATCCTTTGTATGAACATCAGCCAAGAAATTTATTCACAAAAATTCTTCACAGTAGGTATATCCAAATTGCAGCAGTTTAAAACATCTTCACGGCAGTAGGTACACTATGCATAATAGTCCACTCTTAATATGCTAAGTAAAATGTGCAAAAAAAAAAAAAACAGCTGTGCAAAACTGTTCTGGTAAACTGGCACTATCTAAAGTGTGTATACAAACTGGCTGGTTTAAAGTGGCAGAAATTACCAAACCGCTGTAGTGGGAGCTGTACTGGAAGCTTAGCCTCTGGTTCAGACACCAGAGGCTAAGTTCCCAGTAGAGTTCCAAGTACAGCTGTTGGTAATTTCTGCCAGTCATAGGAGAAATCAGGAATGAAACATAGAAACATAGAAAACATAGAAGTTGACAGTAGATAAGGATCGCAAGGCTCATCCAGTCTGACCATTTATTTTTCTACCTTATGAATGTGCCATCGGCCTGTCAATGGCCTATCTATTCATACTCATCTGTATTGCTCCCTTATGCCTATCCCATGCCTGTTTGAAGCCCTGCACTGTATTCATACCCACCACTTCCTAAGGTAGACCAGTCCATGGATCCACCACCCTTTCTGCTAAAAAGAACTTCCTCACATTACCCCTTAATTGGCCTCCCTCTAATCTCATTCAGTGTCCTCTTGTCCTGCTGTTTTTCTTACATGAGGTGGCAAGTTTTGCACAAATGTTTTTGGAACACTTTAAACCAGACAATCTGTATATGCACTGCTAGTTCACCAGCACAGTTTTGCATGGCCGTTTTTTTGCACAGTTTACATAGTGTATTAAGGATGAACTATTACGCATAATGTAGCTACTAATGTGAAGATGCAATGTGGATATACTTACTGTGAGGAATTTCTGTGAAACTATGGGAGGCAAGAAGTAGTACTGGGTCAACCAGACAGAATGTGAGGATCAATTTTTTGTGGAGTTTCTTGGAGTCTTGCTTTAGGGCTCTGGCCAGCCCATTCCTCTGCACCACCCCATTTGTATATTTAAGTGGCAGCTCGTGACATTAATGACCCTTGGACAAACTACAGATAAGGATAGTCCCCCAAACCCAAGATGGGAAAGATGAGTAAAATACCTGTCCCACCCCAATTTGACATGTTCAGTGTCAGTGAGGTGGGTCTCCTATAGCAATGCAATATTGGCTTACATGGATTTACAAAGAGAGAGAGAACCTTATGCCTCTTAATTGGGTGATTTAGCCCATTCACATTCCAAGATAAAACCTTAGCCTGGGTCATTTAGGGTAATATGTAAATTGTTAAGAAAAAGGGAAAAGGTGAGAGCTCCTAGGATCGACCAAGACAAGATACGAAAAGAAGCAAGTCGAGGGAAGGGGAAGGAGACTCCCCTCCATCAGTCTGACCCCTGGCAACGCACCCACCTGTGGCACTGCAGTCAGGAAAAACTCTGTGAAGAGGACCATTAGGATACTGAAAATCAATTCTGCTGTATCTATCTGCTTTACAATTCAAACCATAGCATAGTAAATGTTGTGAACATAAAACAGACACAACCAGTACTACAATATTGGAAAACTATTAAACAGAGGAAACAGGGAAAGTTCCCAGACTGGAATCAAAAGCCCAGTGAAACCAGGGAAGAATGGATGAGGAAAAAAACAACAAGGTCCCTCTCACCCTGGAAAGAGTGACAGGGGGTTCAAGAGGTGTTAGGCAACCCTACTGTCTAGAACTACCATTGGGGGAGCCCAAGGGAGGTGAGTGAGAGGTGAGTGACAAAAGTGGTGCATGCTCCCAAAATACACCACTAGAAGTAGAAGTGTCACCAAAGGCTAAGTCAAAGGACCTAAACCAAATAGGTGAGGTGCCAGTAAATAGGTGGTTGTCTCTGACTTACCAATAAGGTTACTGAGAAAGTCAAGGGGACTGAGGTTTGAGAATGCAATCCCAATCTGCAACATGTACAGCCATGGTACAAAAAGAGGTATAATACACAAGAAGAAAGTTTGGGGCTAACAGTTCCGACACCCTTACTAATCACTATAAAACTAGAACATTGCTATGGGAAGTGGGGAACAGCTAAAGGAAAAAAAACGAGTTATTTCTATTCTCAAAGGGGTTAACCTGTAGAAAATTCAGCTGCTGCTTTAAAGATAAAATGTTACATGGCATGTATACTCTTAAGCAATAACAGGTTCCATTAAAGCAGTGGTACACAACATGCGGCCGGGGGGGGGTCACAAATGGATCCCACAGCAGCTGTCTGTGGCCCCTGAGGACCTAGCAGCTTCCCCTTGCAGCCTTTGTTTATTTGATTTTGTTTTTAGTTTTAGTAACATGTGGACAGATAGATAGACCAATAGACATATAGACAGATAGATAGATAAATGTATGTTTTGATTTATTTTATGTGTACATTTAATAATGTCTTGCTGGACATTTGTCACCTTGGGCCATTTTACAGTGGCCCTCGGTCAGTGGCCCTTGGCCCTCAGCCTTGACTCAAGTTTTCAGTCTGGCCCTCCACAAATAAAAGTTGTGCACCACTGCCTTAAAGTAGACAGTGTTGGCAGGTAAGGACCTACGGCCCACCCAGTCTGCCCACTTGAGCTTGTAAGTTCACTTTACGTTTTCCTAGAAGTCTGTTGCCCCTTAACCCTGACCTCCAGAATTCCTTTATGTCTATCCCATGCATTCGTAAATCCCATGATTGTTTCAGCCCCCGCCACTTCCTCAGGCAGGGTGTTCCACTTGTCCACTACCCATTCTGTGAAGAAATTCTTCCTCACGTTTCCTCTGAATCATCCTCCCTTCAACTTCATCCCATGCACTCTAGTGCTGGAACATCTTTTTAGCTTAAAAATAGTGTATTCCTGCACCCGGTTCCTCCCTGTAAGATACTTGTATGTCTCTGTCATCTCCCCTCTCTCCTTCCTCTCCTCCAGGGAGTACATATTCAATTCCTTCAACCTGTCCTCATAGGACTTGTGATGCAATCCATGTACCATCTTTGTTACCCTCCTCTGAACCTTCTCTACCCTGTCTATGTCCTTACGTAGGTAAGGTCTCAAGAACTGTACACTGCACTCCAGGTGGGGCCTCACTAGTGTCTTGTATAGTGGAATTATGACCTCCCTTTTCCTGCTGGTGATGCCCCTGCCTATGCATCCCAGCATCCTATTTGCTTTTCCTGCTGCCTTGTCACACTGTTTCCCCACCTTGAGGTCATCAGAGATGATAACCCCAAGATCCCTTTCCTGCTGGGTGCATGCTATATCCTCACCCCCAACTGATATACTGTGCCAGGGTTTTTGTGCCCCATATGCATTATCTTGCACTTCTTTGCATTGAATTTCAACTGCCAAACCTCTGGCCATTCTTCAAGTTACTGCAGGTCCCTTCTCATTCTGTCTACACCCTCTGGTGTGTCTACTCTGTTACAGAGCTTTGTGTCATCAGCAAACAGGGAAATTCTGCCTTCTAGGTCCTGCACAATGTCACTGATGAAGATGTTGACTAGGACCGGTCCCAGCACTGATCCCTGTGGTACCCCACTGGTCACTCTTCCCTCTGTGGAATGGCAGCCATTTACCACCACCCTCTGTGTCCTGCCACCCAGCCAGTTACCTACCCACCACACTACTGTCCTGCCCACACCCATATTCCCCAGTTTGTGTAATACTCTTCTATGTGGCACCATGTCAAAGGCCTTGCTGAAGTCTAGATAGACCATGTCAACTGCCCTCCCCTGATCCACCTTCCTAGTCACCCAGTCAAAAAATTAAATGAGGTTGGTCTGACATGACCTCCCCCTGGTTAAACCATGATGCCTTGGGTCCTGTAGTCCATTGACAACCAGATGTTCCACCAATCTCTCCTTCAGTAGTGCTTCCATGATCTTCCCCACTACTGAGGTGAGACTGACTAGTCTGTAGTTCCCCGCTTCCTCTTTGTTCCCACTTTTCTAGAAGGGGACTACATATGCTGTCCTCCAGTCTTTGGGTACCTCCCCTGTTTCCAGTGATTGGCTAAACAGGATTGCCAGAGGTTCAGCCACCACCTCTCTTAGTTCTTTAAGGATCCTGGGGTGCACCCCATCTGGCCCCATTGCTTTATTATAGGTATTAGTCTTGAAAATCATGTACAGTATCTGTAAGCTGCAGCTATATGTATTCCAGGTCACTATGACGACAGGTTAGAGGACTAATACCTGAGAATATTTAAGCACAGATTTCCCTCATTCCTATTGGATCTGTTAGGTAGTGTAGCTAGTGAATGAGGAGAAAAGGGCTGAGGGTAAATGCCAGTTTGTTAGGAGAGGGACAGGTGTCAGCAGTGCTTGCACAGTCCCAGCTAAATAGTACACCGTATTTTGTGCCTCTCCTCCGAATTCTGACACTACAAAGCAGTCAATAAACTGTAGGAGGATAAAGGCAGGCCTCCAAGTGAAGTGAAAGTTGGATTGCTGACACACACAAACAGAAATGAGCTCCACGTACCAGTTTAGAGGGGGAGAGCATCCAGTTAGCTTCTAATTCAGCGACTGAATTGGGGATTCAGGAAAGTAAAAACAGCTCTGTATGGTTGACTGGTGTTAGGTCGACTCAGGAGGAACTTCATGCCAGGGGAGGTTAGCTAGTTACCCAAGAGCTCCTGATAAGGGAAGGAGATGGGCAAAGAGACCAGAGCATCATAGGCAGTCACAATGAGATACATCATATTTTCACAACAGGCGTAAAAAGGTGATCAAAGGAGAGCAAAAAGAGAGAGTGGACAGTAAAAGCAGCATCCAAACCTTTCTACAGGGAAGATATTCGAGAGATCAAATAGCTTAAAGAGCAGCTGATGCCTTCAGGAGAACTTTGACAAAACATAATATTTAAACACAGTTTGGCTTGTATTTCACATTTGTTCTGTATTCCTCCTCCCCATTATTTATTACTGGTGTAATTTGCATGAGAATAGGATATTTGCTCCTGAAGAGCTCATCTATTCCTATTACTTTCTTCATACCTGAGGTTATAATGCACTCCTTGTGACATTACAGTTACTTCTCTGGCAGCAGATTGTGATGTCACAACACATGATTGTGACTTAATGTAAGGAGGAAGCTAAAAAGACATATGAACGCAAAGGTATAAAGATCAAGTGTTCATGCAAATTTCCTTCGAAATAAATAATAGGGAGGAGAAATCTATAGAATATATATGGAATGCAAGCTGAAATTTTACCTAAATATCATGTTTTTCAAAGTTTTCTTTGAGGTGTCGGCAGCTCTTTAAGGGATCAGACAATCCATTATTTAGATTCAGCTTGGAGAGAACTAAAAAAAAAAACTGAGCAATGTCACAGGGATGCACAAACATTTTTTGCCCTCTCCACGGGCACCAACCCATCTAAAAGTAGAGGTGTGCATGGCAGTTGCAATAGGTCAGGTCCAACTGCTCCAAGAATCAGGTTAGCAGTTAGGCTCATGTGTAAAACTATTCTTAAGCAAAATTAGAAATCCTGAGAAGATTGGTCCACATTCAATAGCCCCAAGGTGAAGCAGAGCCAGGGAGGACTAATATCACCTCTCATTCCCAGCATAACGGTCTGAGCTTCCATAATAAATATGGTTGCATGCTACAATGGATATTTGCAAAGTTATTTGAAATAATAGTGCTGTCCACCTAATCTACCCCCCGCAATATTTGACTACCCAGCAACCAATCGAGCCCTCCCTCCCTCCCTTCCTCCCAGAGACCCAGACCCTGTCCCTGACTGCAATGAGCCCCTACCTTCTTTTGCTCTCGAAGATCACTGAAGATGGGAAGTCCAAAGGTGCTGCCAGAATCATCAAAGGGCTGACACAGGGCCAGCAAGGTTTGAGTCAATCTCCTGGCGGAAAAAATGCATGTGTCTGATCAGTTTGCTTGTTGTCAAATTGCAGTCTACAGCTCTTCAGGTATTTTTTTCTTCCATGCTGGACTGAAGCTACTGGTTGCTGCAGATTGTTGCTGAGTCCATGTGGAAGGGGCCACCAGTTTTATACCACATGCAGACAAATCATCCAGTGTCTGTTCAGCAGATTCGTAGGATTACGGTCTTGTAGGAAATACATCAACTAAGCAAGCTGGACAGGGGGTTGTGAATTTGTACTTCAGTTCCCTCAGGGTTCTAATTACAGGTATGCACTCCCTACATTGTTTAAAGCATACTTAAACAACTTTTTGACAACAAAGTATTCAAAAATCTGACTCCATAGGTGACTAAAGGAAAGACTGCTGTATTCATTAATGCTAAAACTACATTTACATAATTTACCTAAATGTGGTTCCAGAGCATTTGAAAATTGTAAAATCAGCCTTCCAATTTAGAAAAAACTCTTACCTGCTTCCTAAAATGGTCACCAAATGTGATGTGATGACATCATCTGAGCCAAAGTCAGAGAGATATATGGCTCTCTGTAGTGCAAACTAGTTATTCTTTTCCCTTTGTATAGAAGTGTTCCACCCAAATGGTCAAAACCATGTGCATTATTTTGTATAATACACATGTTAAGCTATGGTTCTGTTCATTTTATTTTGACATGCTGAAAATGTGTTTTAATCCAACTGACTTTCTCTGTGGCAAACCACAGTGCAGTACAAATCTTGAATAACCCGGTGGTCTAGTGGTTATAGTAGATCCAAGATGCTACAATGGGGGTGCTGGGGTGGTGTGCATGCTTAATACGCACTTTTTAACATTTTTATTAAACCTTTATATTTTCTGCTATTCTTTTCTAGTATGTTTTTGACAGAACCTACAAATGTAATCCATAGTTGAATGTAAACATTTGTACAATCAATAAATCAGACTTCTTCAACAAAGTGAAATGCAGCAGCAGCTGCAACCAAGTATGTTACTATGTGGGGGAGGGGTGCAGCCACACCCTTCACCACCCCCTAGAGCCACCACTTTTTTGTAGCAAAGTTCTTGTGCAGTCCAATGTTAGAGTTCATACTTTCTCGAAACTCAAATATATGCTTGTCTTGTCCTCTTTTTCCATGGGAAATAAGAAGAAGAATAAGAATCAGCATTTATATAGTGGTTTTCATACACACTGTATCCCAAAGTGCTTTACAAGCAATACTAGGCTGATAGCGAAGTGACTGAACGTGTAGTGGCAGCTGTTCCATACATTAATATCCACACACAGCCTTGGACAATTACATGCACAGGTTTTATAGGAAGGGGAATGTTGGCCAGGACAATGGGGTCAGGTAGTGATGAAGGTGCTGACAGCCCCAATCTCATTTCTCGCAGTAATCTGCTCATATTTCTCTCCTTCTGTCTTCCCCTTCCCTGAATATAGCAGTAACTTGCAAGAGTGGCCTTCTCAGACCCCTTCTGGTATTCAGTCTTCACTATTCCTCCTCACACCAAAAACTGGTGAACTCATCACCCTTCTGCATAATGAATGCAAGTAGTACAGTTCCCATTTTATTTTGACATATCAAATACAAAAATATCTTTCCAGTAAGTCAGGCTTTTATCAGCAGGGAACAAGTGGAATGATGGGCTTTCCCATCCTTAAAAGATCTAGCTTACCTTTGATTAGGCACTATTAAATGACAGGTGTGCACATCATTATGCACGTCATTTAACAGTGCCTAATCATAGGTGACTTAGCTCTTATATGAGTAGGAAAGCCTATTTTTCCACTTGTGCCATGCTGCTATCAGCCTGGCTTACCAGTTTAGTTTAGTTTAGTTTATTGTTCTAGGAATTAATACATTTGAGCCAAAGGCTCTTTTACAAAGGTTCCAAGTCAATTGAGTACTAAACAAGTGTAGTTACAAAGAAAGGCAAATAAGTTAAGTAATTGACAAAAATGTCCAGAAATGACACATTACCTTAAAATCGACAAAATTAGTATAGGACAAGGAAACAAAATATTTTTCATAAACAAAACAAAAACAAAAATAGATTATGGGGGAAAAAGACTCACAAGAAAATATACTATTGAAAGAGCAGGAAGAGGGAAGGGAAGCAGTCAATAGTGAGAAAAGAGCCTCACATATGCCTTTGTCAAGACAATGTAGTGAGGAAAGAGGAAGAAAAAAATAAAAGAGAAAGAAGTAATTTAATCAAGGCAGTCACAGGAGCTGGAGGCAGCGAGGTGAGAGTGGAGCTGAGATTTGAAGACTCCTAGGGGTGTAGAGGGGGAGATGAGGGTATTTATGACATTTAGCCAGCTAGGTGCATGGTAAGCAAATGATCATTGGCCCTGAGTAGTCCGGCATTGGGGAACCTGGAGAGGTTGATGATTCGATCCTCTGGTGAGACGGATGCAAGGATTTGGGCGTAGCAGGTCTTGGATACATGGAGGGGTAAGACCCATGGTTGTTTTTTTAGCCATCAGGCAGGTAAGGTACTTTAAGCGGTTTGATAGTTGCAGCCAAACAGTTTCAGTGTAGAGCTCACTTGTGTGAGCGCGTCTATGAGCGCCAGTGAGCAGTCTACAGGCCTTGTTGAGGGAGGTTGTTATGTCCTTAAGAGAGGTGGTTGAGGCAGACCCGTATATAATTAAGCCATAGTCAATGATTGAGATGACAGAAGATCATGTTTATTATTAATATGTAACTATAACACAGGAGACTGTACTAACCACATTCATGATGCAGAAGGGAAGTGAACTCACCAGTTTTTGGTGTGGGGAGCAGGTGAGAAGAATGAATGCAGAGAGGAACTGAAGAGTCATTCCAGCAGGGTGCAGCTATATTCAGGTTAGTTGAAGACATGAAGGAGGACGCTGAGCAGATCACTGTGAGATCTGAAATGTGGGGCTGCCAGCATCGTGATCACTACCTGACTGTGGATGAGAGTAGCCAACAATGACAAATACTCAGAGTGGCAGGGCTGCACCTAAACTGTTACTTGAATGCAGTATAGGGAGATTATGGGGGGGGGGCTGTTGACGTTTGTTAGGACAGTATTGAGGGAGTTGTGTATAGCTCATTCAAGATTTGGAAGGGTGGTAGCCAGACAACTTGCATTGTGGAGTACAGCACAGAAAAGTAGTGGAGAACAATTGCTGGGAAGGTGAGAAAAAAAACATAACAGTGAACTGTAAATACTACCATCACTGTGCAGAAAAGTGGTGATCCACTTAATATTTACTGTGGGAGCAGAAGTCAGACATTGAGAATGTGAACTGGAGAGTGATTTTGGAGGCCAGCTGATGATGCGTATCAGTATAGGTGTGCACAACCCTCTGAGGTACAAGATTACAATCTGAGGTGTGATAATTCTCTTCATGTGACCGCAAGCTCATATGCTGCCCCAGGCAGTACTAAGAACTGGGTATGGATGGTGGGGTGTTCAACAGAAAGCAGGCTAGGTGCAGGGGGTTCACATGGAAAAATAAAGCCTTATTTGTGGATTAACAAGAGAGCATGAGCTTTGGAACTGAATAAGACCGGTACTTTGCTGTGTGACCCTGAGCAAGTCACTAAACTTCCTTGTGCTCCTACGACACACCTGTAAACAAGCATTCAGCTTAGTGTGTCTCTCCTGGTTAACAAAAAACAAAATTCAGTGTATCATATAACCACTAGATCATCAGGTATTTGAAGTGTTGTGCTGTAATGCAGTCTGCCAAAGAAAAAATCAGCAGGATTGCAAGACATTTTCCACAAGTTAAAGTAAACAAAATAAACAAAATCATAGCCTAACATGGGTACTGATCAAAATAATCCATGAGGTAATACATGGTGTTGATCATTCTGGTACAACAATTCAAAATAAAGAGGGAAAGAAGAACTAGTTAGCACTACAGAAATATATGTTGATCTCTGTCTCTGGCTCAAATGATGTCATCATGACTAATCACTTAACACACTTGGCAGACATCTTAGGGAAAAGCCAAGGATGTTTTTTGAATGTGAAAGGTTGATGTTTAAATTTTTCAAAAGCTATGAAACTGTATTTATGTTATTTACATAAATGCAGTTTTAGCATACTTGTAAACAGCAGCCTTTACTTTTCCGCCATATGAAGCCAGATTTTGGAGTTTACAGTTTTAAAAAAACTGCTTGTTTAGGTACCCTTTAAGTAGAGAAGAATGGCAATAATTGCTCAAAAATAGGCAGTGTGTACCCCAGAAAACTGTCTTCACTTTCAATGCTTTAAACTGTGTAGCATTAAACCTCATTATTTCACTATATGCAGCACAAAATCCGCAAATCCAATTGAAACAAAACTTGATACATCAAGAGACCTACCCATGGGACAGTGCATACCAAATTTTGTGCAAATCCATTGAATGGTTGCAAAGTTATTTATTTTTTTTACTTGTACTTTATACCCCCCCCCCCCACTCCCTGAGCCCTGTGCCATTGGGAGTCACCTATGGTGTCTGCCCCTTATTCTTTCCCCCTACCTGGAGCTTGTGGGTATTCCCCCATGGAGCCTTGGTTCTACACCCCAAGTGGGGACGAGGTGGGGCTCATACACCCTGGGCTTCTAGTTTCATTAGGTCACTGCAGCAGGACAGGCAGGGGAGAGAGATGTGGGGTCTGCACCAGGTGCTCCATCTTCCCGTTGTTCAGGTAGCTGATTTTCCACTGTTCTTTGGGGGCAAGACATGTGCCCAGACATCAAGACATTATGTCTGTCATACACCAACCCTCAGAGTGGCTTTGGTGTTTGCTGTACCTCCAGCCTCCACTGGAGGCCAATCAAACACCAAGCCTCATTCCCCCTCCTCCCCAGAGAAGGTGAGTGGTCCATGGATGCTTGAGCCTCCTCACCCCAGTCGGCCCTCTGGCTCCCTGGGCAAGTTCCCAAACCCGGGTCAAAGGCGTCACAAGCGGTAGCGCTACCATTGCACTGGCAGGCCAGCAGTTGCAAAGTTACTGAAGTGCAAAATTTGAGGTCTAACATTAAATTGCCTACTCAACCCTAAATACAGTGGCACTTTGTATAGTGCACCTAGCCAGTAGGTATGCAAGTGTAAGAGTGCAAGAGTAGGGGATCTTTAGTATAGGATTTCCTACTATCTACCCTCTGCTCATCACATCACCTGATAGCATCCCCTTATTAGACTCCTCCTTTTTAAAGTATAAATGGCACTAGCAGTCAAACCGAACATGAAATGTTCCCCAGCGGGGAGAGTCACCAAGTGACCTCTGACACTAGACCCTTATCTAGGTGGTTTCCTAAAACTAGGACCGGGCAGCGTGGCCTTCATGCAAATGAATTTGCCACAGCTGTGCTGTGACTCAGGATGTTATGATGCAACTGCATCATGTTACAAGGCGTTGTGATTTGGACGCATCAAAAAACAGCTTGGCTCCTCATTGTCTCTCAGTAAGAGACATGCTCCACTAGTCAATGAAACAGCATTTCTACTGCTCATGACACCACTGATCCATGTTTGGGAATGAGCCCAGGTCATCAAAAAGCAGGCTGGGGAGGGGAGGCCTCAGCATTCCACAAGGTGCTTCTCTCCTTGGGCAGGATGGAGGACCTACCACCACCATGCGACTGCCACCTGGGTGACCAAAGGTGGCACTGTGGCAGTGTAGGCTGAAGTGAGCGAAGGGGCAGGGAGGGATACCATCTGGTAAACCAAGCAGATGCCCTGCATCCTACTGGCTTCACCATGCACTTTCCAGAATGGGGGGGAGGCCAGAAAATATGGGGATGGTATACCGGGGGTGCACAGCAGGGAGCAAGGTAAGCCCTGGTGGGGTGATAGAGCTGGGGCTCTGTGTGGGCAGTAAAGGGAAATTAAATTAAGACATGCCTACATAGCAGGAGGAATGGTGTCTGAGGAGGACTATACTGATGCCTGGGGCTACAAGGACCTGTGGTGCATCAGGAGCTTTGACAAGGTGGATATCCTGTTGTCTGCACACCAGGTTGCCAGTGTTAAGGTGTGCGAGGGTGTATGCACGCAGTTCAATGACTGATGGTGTGTGCCCATTGTTCTCCACAGGACCAGCATGGGAGGGCCACACTGCTGGAGCTGACCCTGCAGGTATAGCCGGATTGGGTAAACTACTATATCTGAACCCCCCCACGAGATGGAGCCCCAAGTACAAGAAGGAGTGGTCCTCATACATGATATTGAAGGGTGCAGGCCCAGACCTCTTCTACGAGGATATGGGCTACGGGGTCAAGGAAGTCTACATCCCATCACCAGGAGATACACGGTGGCTGCCTTGGCCGGGGGGGGGGGTTGTTGCCTGTACATGTGTGTAATGTATGTTCCTTTGCCTTACAGTGCTACAGGAACCAAGTATGATGGATGATGCTGTGATACACCGGGCTGGCCAGCAGAGGAGGTGGAAGAGGAGGAGGACACCGGCAGCTCAAGCCCATCCAGTCCTTGTCCCTGGCAAGGGCCATCGGGGGACACAGGTGCAGTCATCTGAGTTCTGAGCCATATGGGGGTTTACTGCTGTGTGTTGGGGGTCTGCTTTTGCCTGATGTGTACCCCTGAAGCTGCCTATTAAACATGTTATACAATTGCACCTGTGTCTTCATTGTCTGGGAAGGGTTACATGTCCAGGGGTTTGGGGTGGGGGCATGTCTGTATGGAAGGGTGGGCTGGGCACGGGGGGTGCCAATTTGTGGCACGGTGCTGGCCAGCACTACCACAGAGGGGCCCATCCTGGGCAGCACATCGCTGTCCCCATGATGCCACTGTGGCATTGGCACTTGTAGCATGGCTCCTACAGGGCCATTGCGGTGCACATGCCCCATTCCCCTTGGACCACAGCATGGGTGTGGTCCCCAGACCCCACCAAACGTGGCTGCCATGTATGCCCTTTGCCACGGGTGGTGCCACTTGCATGGTGGGGCTTGGACCAACAAATGATACCATGCCGATTGGGCTCACATGGCCATGCACAGCTGATGCTATTGACGTCTGTCCATGCATGGCTATGCCCTGGCATGCTCTGGGCCAGGCGAGCCACCTCGTGGCACATACCCCATGCCGGTGCTAGTGTGGTGGTGGCAGTCTATGCACTGCTATGCCACCCCTGCCCATGGCATACTTTATATGGCGTTCCATTGTACATTGCTTTGTGCATGCATGTAGCTGTTGCCTATGCACCGCAGTCCGTGGCAATTCCCCTGTGAACGTGCACCACAGAACTTTCCATGCTCCTGCTGTGCACCTGTCATGCATGCTGCAGGATTGTGGTGCGTATGCCAGGCTGACATAGTGGCCTATGTGCATGCCTTATGCATGACTTCGCACCACGCAGTCCATTCATGCATAGGGCCCAATATTTGTATCAAGACACAGAATTAATGAGACCTTCTGAATGAGACTAGTATTTAACAAAGTAATTGGAACAAGGATACTATTATATTAATACTTATTATGTTTTTTTGTCTCAAAAGGAATCACCTTAGTATAAGAAACAAGGGGCCAGATATTCAAAAAAGTGCAAAAGCAAAGTGCAAAGGTTTGCGCTGCGCCCAACCCAGGGGATTGCTATATTCAATCAGCTAGCATCATTTGCACTGCCCTGACAGGGACCTGCGTTACATGCAGCCCATGGTGAATTGCGCCCCCAGACCACATAGCCCTGGAAGCCACGGCATGATATTCAGTCGCAGAATGTAAATGAGCCCATTGAGCATGTAAGGTGCTAAGGGGCCATATGCATGCCCATTATGGGCTCATTTTCATGGGAAGTGCCAGCAGGTTTGCACCTATCCTGTGATCATCTGCCACATCTGTCCTGGCAGTGACTGTCCTCTCTAACCCCCAAACGCCCATCCCTTCTATGATAATGTACTCACCGGTGTCAAGTGGCAAACCCCACTCTCCAGTCCCTGTCCCGATGCCAGTACCATAGTCTCTGGTGTCTAGCGGCAACCCCCAACCTCTGATTCCCCCAACCTGTATACACACCCATAATCCCTGGTGGCCAGTGGCACCCCCTACCACCCAGTCACCCATCCTGCTACAACAGATGTACTTCATGATGCTAGAGGCACCCTCCACCTCCCAGTCTCCCATCTGGTATATATGTGGGCCATCCCTGCTATCCAGTGACACCCCTCACCCTCCGTGCGCCCTTCTCATATAGTGCCAGGTTGTTACTGTTGTCTAATGGCACCCTCCACCTCCTAGTCACCTGCCCCCATATAGTTCCAGGTCATCCCTCATGTCTAGCAGCAGCCCCCACCTTCCGATCGCCTGTTCTCTATATATATATACATATATATATATATATATATATGTATATTACATGTATATGTATGCCTTGGTAGCTAATGGTACCCCTCACCTGCTGATCACCCATTCCGGTGATACCATTAGGTCCATGGTGGCTAGTGGATCATCCATTCATTAAGTACCCATCCTGGTGCTACTGCAGAGGCCCTAGTGGCTAACAGACCCCCCAACTCTGGCCTCCCTGCTCATATGTTTCCCTGCCTCTCTGGTGTCCAGTAGCATCCCCATGACCTCACAGCCCAGGTTCTTGGGCCTATCCCTGGTATTCAGTGATACCCCCCCATGACCACTGGTCACCACAAGGAGTGACACACAGTGGTAGTTCTGCAGTCCTACGCCCACCCATACCCAGCACAACACCCAGTTAACCCCCCACCTACCATAGCTGTGCTAGTAGGGATGTGCAGCGGGCCTGCGATGACAATCAGCATAGCTCTACTCTCACATCTGTGGCTGGCTGCCATGTGGATTGACATTATGCATGTATACTGTATGCGCACTCACTGTCAATCCATACAGCAGCTGGCCGAGGAGTTGAGAGGAGGGCTGTGCTGATCATTGACACAGGCCCCCTGCACAGTGAGGTGGGTGGGGGCCCACAGAACCGCCACTGTGAGCCACTCAGTGTGGTGACCAGCAGTTGCAGGGGAGTACCTTTGGGAGCCAGGAATAGGCACAGGTACCTGAAATGGGAGGTCAGGGGGAAGCCACTGGGAACCAGGGAAGCAGGGAACTATATGGGCCAAGAGGCCAGAGCAGGGAGGTGTTTCTACTAACCACCAGAACTTCTGTGGTAGCACCAGGATGCGTGCTTGGTGGATGGAGGAGCCACTAGCCACCAGGGCATCACTGGCCACGCACAGCTGATGCTATTGACAGGTATCACAGGGGTGGGTGTTCAGCAGGTGGGGGGTTCCACTAGCTATCTCAGACCCAATGGTATCACAGGGAGAGATGATCAGTGGGTGGGAGGTACCAATGTACACCAGGGCATCCATATGCATGTAGGGGAGAGGCACTTGGGTGGTTACCACTAGACACCAGGGACTTTACGGCAAGCACTGGAACGGGTGATGGGAGTGGGGAGTGCTGCCAGACACCAGGAACAACCTGAAACATATACGGGATGGGTGTTTGGGGGGTGGGGTGCCACTGGAAACCAGGGAAACCATACTGATACTGGGACAGGTGCCCAGAGGGTGGGGAAATGACACTAGATACCAGGGTTACTGTGCCCACTCCAGGCTGGGTGCTCAGAAGGTGGAAGGTGCCACTACTTGCCAGGATGCTGTCCACCAATCACTGAACAGGTGAACAAGTGTGGGTGGCTACAATAAGCCCACCCCACCACCAGGGCTTTGTGCTCAGTAGGTTTGCAAAAGCAGTAAATAGCGTTACTCTGGGTGCCATTTACCACCAATACAGACCACTGAATTTGCTCTGCATCCATATTTATTTATGTATTTATTACATTTTGGTAACCTGGTAAGCCCACTGAGCCCTGAAGGTCCCTTTTTCAGGGGCAACCCGGAGTTAGTTACATAGAACTGAGCAGGTACAATCAGATAATGCAGGGTAGGACATTGCATACAGGAATTCAATAGCAGTGTACAATTTTCATAATAGAAGGTGGTGACATGAAGCACAACAGCAGTGATAGCTGCTAGGCTTAGGGCAATAGGTTGAGAAGTATAAACACGTAGTACAATAGACCAAACAAGCATTATAAACAAGCAGTACAACTAACTATGCAAACACTACCATATAGGACATAAGCAGTACAGTGTAGGACATATGGTAAAGTTAGCATATGAGAGGTTGTAGAAGTATAGTCAGGTAGTACAACAAAATATACAAGCAATACAGTTTAGGACATCAGGTACGGGGTTACAGTGGTAATGACCAGTTTTATACACAAAGTCAACAGTGGCAGCTCAATGCCAGTTAGGGCAAGTTAGACTTTTTGTGGCCAGACTACAGGGGGCGGGATTAGCTAGCCTTCAGGACAGGCACAGGAGAAGTGATTTAGGAGGTGAGTGCATAGTCCCATCTGAAAAGTCGCTAGGGAAGGGGCTTCCTGGAGTTGACAGGGAAGCTTATTCCACAGTGTAGGGGCTATATGGGCAAAGGATTTACTGTCGGCTGCGGATATGGTCCTGGGAAACTCTAGTAGTGTTTTTCCTGAAATGCGGGGAGGCCTGCTGGACTGCTTTGGGGCAAGTAGCACAATAAGCCCTGCAGGAGGATATCAGAGAGAAGCTTATAGGTCCAGCTTAATAGGGGGTGCTGGAGCCTAAGGTTCAGAGTGGGCCATTTGAGTGAGGCAAAGGCTTCACAGTGGTGGGTCCTTGGATGGGCTTTTGTGGTGAATCATGCGATTTTGTGGTACAAGGTCTGCAGTCTGCCCTGGTCAAGCTTTGCAATGCTGAGTAGAGTTAGGGCTGCATAGGTAAGAGAAGGTAGGAGGACACTGAAAGATTGCCAGTCTTGTCTCAGGTATCATGTTGGCGCTTAGACAGTACAGCAGCCCGAGTTTTTGGTGGATGTTTTTTGTCACCAGATCCACGTGAGGCTTTACAGTGAGTCCCTGATCTAGAGTGAGAACCAGGTATCTGAAGGATTGGACCACCTCGATTGTAGAGCCAGTCGTAGTGACCAATGGCAGAAGATGTGCCCCAGGGAGGGACCCAAGGATTTTGGACCAAACAGGAGCACTTTGGTCTTATTTGGGTTAAGGACCAGACTATTCTCGACAAGCCAAGTTTCTGACTGGGTGAAGTCTGAGTGGAGCAGTGGTCCAAGATCGTCCAGGTGCAACGCAGTTCTGTAGAGTACTACATCATCAGCATACTACACCACGGAGCTGCTGCAACAGTGGTGGCGGAGGTCGTTGACAAACAGGGAGAACAGGAGAGGGCCCAGGATGGATCCTTTAGGTACCCCTCATTTAAAGGTAGAGGGTTGGAGGTTGCACCACTCCATTGACCTACTGGGAGCGGCCAGTCAGGTAGTTGGGGTACCAGTTCAGAGAGTGTTGATCCAGTCCAAATGTACTCAGCTTGGCTAGCAAGAGTGGGTGGTCTACCAGGTTGAAGGCATTGGTCAGGTCTATAAGGACTGCCCCCATGGGGGTGCCCTTGTCCAAGGCCACCAGGACACCAGAGGTAAACCTGATGAGGGCTGTGCCAGTCCCGTGCTTTTGTCAGAAGCCGTGTTGTATCGGGGCCTGGAGCCAGTTGGCATCGAGGTAATCCCTTAGTTGACCGTACACGAGCCGCTGCTGGATCTTTGAAAGGTGGCAAAGAGATGGGTCTGTAGTGGCCCATTGTATGTCTGGATCCACCCTTGTGGATTGGGACCACATGGGCCTGCTTCTAAGTTTTGGGGACTATTCCCTCCTTGAGGGATCTGTTCATTAGCAGGGTGACAGGTAAGGCTATGGCAGGGGCAGCAGCCTTGAGCAGCTGAGGGTCCAGTCCATCAGGTCCAGTTGAACCCATGGATTTTACAGATTACAGGAGTGGTAGCAGTTCTTTGATGTGCATGGTCCTTAGGTGGAAGTGGGGGGGTCTGAGGGTCCTGCGTTTCAGTGACTGGGAGACCCTGGTTATGGTGTTGGTGGCTGTTTCTGAGAGTGCCCAGGTCTGTGAAGAAGCAGTTGAATGCAGCAGCGGCCTCACCTCCGTTGGTTAAGGTTTGCCCATTGCAGGTTATATTGGCCTGTTGAGGTTTACTTGTGCCTTTAACAGGGAATTGATACTGGTCCAAAAGGACTTAGGGTCTGACAAGGTATCCCACTGAAGGGTTTTGATGAACTCCCTTTCGGCAGATTTCGAGACTTTCTTGCACTGGTTCCAAAGGGACCTATAGTCGGTGAGGTCTGCAAGGCTTGCGGAACGCCTGGCCTTTTTCCAGGCTTTGTCTCTGATTACCATTAGGGATTTCAGCTCGCGCGATATCCACCTATGACATTGTCCTTTTGCCCATCATTTCCTTACCAGAGCCTGGAGATTGGCCATCGCAGTGAAAGTATGCTGGAAGTACTGAGCAGCTTCATCAATACTGCCTAGTAGTCTTAGTGGCGCCCAATCGGCGTTTCTCAGTGAACTCTGGAAGGCCTCAGCAGAGAAGCGAGAGAAGTCCCTGGTGGCTATAAGCCTAGGGGGAATCCTAGGGGGCCTGTTTTTCCAGATGCAGAAAGTGGGGAAGTGATCATTCAGGGCATCGGACATCACGCCAGCTGCTTGGATGTTGGCTGGGTTAGAGACTAGGATCCAATCAAGGGTGGAGTGGTTGCCGGTCTTTAGGTTTTGCCTGGTGAACTGTGTTATGACCTGTGTCAGGTTTGCTTCAAGGAGCGAGGCCCTGTGCGCTTGCTCGGTGGTTGGATCCCACCTCAGGTTGTAGTCCCCTCGGACCAGAAGCTCAGTGGGTGAGGTCCCTGCTAGGGAGCATGCTAAGTTTTGAAGGGCAGTATTGTCACCAGTGGGGGGGTATATATGCAGCCTATGGTTAGATGTTTTGCATGGCCCAGTATGATTTTGATGAAGACAGATTCGAGCCCGGAGGAGCCTGGCAGGTTGAGAGAGGATAGGGAAGCCTCCAGCAAGGAGTTCACATAAATTAGGACACCCCCTCCTATTTTCCCCTCTCTGTCCCCTCAGAAGGTGTGATAATTGGCTAGCTCTGCTTCAAGAGGGAGAATATGGGGCTTCAGCCAGGATTCAGAGATGGCAAGCACATCTGGCCTGTACATTTCCACCAAAGGACTGGACTCATGCATCTTGGGTCACAAACTACAGATGTTCATGTGAGTGACTCTCAGGCCTCTGGCATGATGCCATGTTGGGTCCCTGGGGGACCCCAGAGACGAGTTAACGAGTTGAGGCCCAGGGTTGGGTTGGATATCACCTGAGCACATTAGCAGTGCGAGCAAAGTGAGGCGGAGGACCCCCTGCCGAATATGGGGAGACAATTTTGCTCGCTTTATAGTCGCTCCTGCAAAGATGTGGTAGTAGGCTCCCCTGCACATGAGGCCATGCAACCGGATCAGAGCATCCATAGTTGTAATTGCAGGGCATATTGTCAGGTGCAGGAGGTGATGTCCCTGAGTTCCCCTGTGCAGGTTAGGGTTGTGGCTGGCATACATTTTTGTATCCACCCATGCTAATGCTGCAATTTACAAGAGAACCAGGACGTGGATCCTATCAAGGGTAAGGCTTGCGTAGTGCCCTGTGCCTCACAGGTTCCTGTGTTGTGGCCGAGCAGCTCCAGACTGAAGCTTTGAGCTTGGAGCCCTCTGCCCCATGGCAGGGGCGATCGTGCATGAGTTAACAACTTGCAGGGGTTCCTGCCCTCAAGTGGAGTGTGCCCTAGTAGTGGTGGCAGTATCACCTTAGGAGCTTCAGGCTGGAAAACTGGGGTGAGTGAGCTTAGTTCCTCTCACAGCTGGTGGTAGTCAAATAATTGGGTTTCAATCCTTGTGTATATGCCATGGTGTGTTGGGGGAACCTTAGTCCCTAGTTCTTTGAACAGCTAACTGGTTGCGATCTGGGATGTGCAGCACTCCACCTCAGCTAGCCCGGGATCTAGGCTGAATCGCACCTTGCAGTAGACAGCAATGTACCTCAGCTGTCCTGGGGTCTAGACTGAAAAGCGCCTTGCAGTAGACGGCAGACAGTAATTCAGGCCATCCTGGGAGGGCAGCCTCTAGCAACAGCAACTGATAGGTTGCAAATTGTGAAGTGAGCTGATAGGCCCAGGTGCTCATGAGACCACCGAGACCACCGTTATATAAGACGGTGTCTGCCAAGGGTGGTGGCGGGGGTGGTGGGGCAGCTGACGCAGAGCATCGGCAGGGCTCCTAGTCCCAGTTTGAAATGAAAAATGACGCCAAAATGCCGAGTGTCCTTAGCAGATCAGTGCAGCTATGCGGCAGCAGCAGCGTGGCATCTGAATTTCATACCTGCTCTGTGTTTGGAGGAAGGGCTTCTGCTGACTGGCCCTCGCAACTGTCCGCTCAGCGGGTGGAGGTGTCCATCCCTAAGGAGTTGGGACTATCTGTGGAGAGGAGGGCCTCTTATTTGCATGTGCACAGTGTTATATTAGTGCTTGGGTGTTAACGGGGTTAGCCCACATTCCAGGGGTCTCTGAATACAGACCTCATCCACAAACTGGGTGCAAAATCAGTTAGCACAGGCAAACCCCCATTTGTGCCCATGCTAACTTTTAAATATCTGGCCCAATATGCTGAAATGAAAATTAATGTAAAGCCATTCATGCTTTAAATTAATACAGGTCGGTTCCAACACTGATTGAATGTAACATTACTTATATAACTAGTTTGTAAAATTGATGCAAAAGAAAGGTGCTATTGTAACTGTTTTCTATTGTTGTATTGTCTTTTTAGGCTACAATCTTTGGTAAAGGACCAAGGTCTCAAATGTTAGAACTTATTCTTTGGGGCAGATGGAATGAACATATATTAAAATATGTAATGTGTTTATATTTGTAAGGAATCAATGGAATATTGTTTCATAAAGATTACAACCTTAAAGATATAGATCTCTCTAGTAGAAGGAGCTGAGGATTTTTCAAGTACCTGTGGCCTATCATGTGCACCAAAATCCCAGCAGTACTGAAATACCACCCCAGCCCGTCCCTGATGTACAAACCAAGCATGGCAGAGACTGCAGTATATGGCTTCAGGGTGCCTTTGGACAGGTGGCGCCTGTGTTTTGGTGTTAAAGGAGAACTACAGTTAACATTTACAGAAACATGGTGTGCAGTTTTGTGTGTAGTTTTAGTGACCCTTCCTTTGTTTGCTTTTAGGAGTTTTTTCTACATTAACCTACTAGTTTTATTGCCCCTGAGGATCTCCATGTTTGAATTTTGTATTGTTTTTCTTTTTCCTACAAGGCCTTCTGTCCCACGTGACAGTGATGCATGCAAGACCATGAATCCAGTGAGTGATAGTTGCTACAGCAGCAATCTTCTCTTAGAAGCCTAATGCTCTGGCCTCAACTAAATAGCTCTTTCTGACTATCATTTTGCTTTCTGGGTATGTGTCTAGGTCTAGCCAGCAGAGTAAATGTTTTGTATTTAATTGTTTTCAATTCATCAAACTACACACAGCCATAAAAAAGGACAAAATTCACCCTAGGTCATCAATGCTATAATTAGTTAAGATTCTAGCTGCTTCCTTATGAAACAGCCTCCTCAGTTATCCCTTGGGTGTTTGCCAGACTGTGAATGTAGCCCAAAATGATGCTCACTGAATAAGGAGACGCATTTAAGATCGTAGCTCAGTTACTTGACTCTAAACTAGAACTTGCTGAATCAATGGTCACATATGCATCACTGTCACATGGGACACAAGGCATTGTAGGAATAGGCCTTGAAGTGTCCATAGTTTAAAAAACACATTTTATGATTGCCAACATTCTGTAAAGATTGCTGATGTAGCTGGTAGTTTGATTCTGATTCTTTTTTTCTTTAAAAAAAGTGAAAAACAGACTGCCCACCATACTGGTGTTATCACACAAAAACAGGTTTGTTTACATAGCTTGATCACCTCCAACTGCATCTTTCCTGGACTTGGGAACACCCACAACACAGTGTAGCCATTAATAATGCAGTGGAAGTTCAGGTGGCTACTGTTTCATGAGTGACTGCACTATTTGTGGGTGCTTCTAATGCTCAGGCAGTATGCGGTAAGACCAGAACCAGGATTGTAAACAAAGCAAGGTTGTTTGTAAATATACATTAGCATGCATTTCAGTTCTACTGAACAATGAGACAGACAAAACAAACAGCAGCATTAACATCAATGAATTTTAGAGAAGGTAAGCAGTCATAAAATGTAGGTTTTTAACTAGAAATAACATGATGAAAAACAGGTCGACAGTATCCCTTTAAATATGGAGATCCTGGGGGACCAAACAATTAGCAGGCACATTCAGAAAAAACTCCTAACAGAAAACAAGGGAAAGGACACACTAGGATAACACCAACAAAACACTGAACAACATATTGTTTATAAATGTTGACCGTACTATAGTTCCCCTTTAAGCTGACAGCATTGAATATGATGTGGTAAGTCCACCTTACTAATTCCTTTAAAAGACAGTGGGACCAGGGGTCTTATTACTTAGAAATTATTTATATTGACATGAGGGCTCTAGAAGGGCCTACGCCGCTCCTTGGAAGCTACAGCACTGCAACCTGGCTTGACTAGAGTCTTTGTATAATGAAAGCTGACAAATATAACAATGCCTCAAGGTACTGGCATTCAACAATAAGCACATTTGTTTCGAAACAATAACTCTTTCTCTCTGTTCCCTAATTACCTGTCATCAATGCATCTTCCACTACATAACTCAACTTTTACAGGTCTCCATTGGTTAAATCAAATAAGGCATGACATTTGAAAGTTGGCATTCAAACAAAAACATGATTTATTTACATGGTATTCAAAAGCTTTAGAAAAGGGTGATAGCAATCACCCAATCAATCTGGTTCCAAGAATCACCAGAATCCAGTTCTCATTTAGAGCAAGCTACTAGGATTATACTTTGGCTCAATATGACAGAAAGCCATATTCCATTGTAGTCATGTAAATGCAGGCATTTCACTTAGATCCAGTTAAATGTCATATTTTGTTCCATTTATGCAGAGAACAACTTACTGTTAGAAAATCACTTGGTTTCTCATATCCCTCACATTCACTGTGAGTCTGGAGCAAGACTTGAACCAGCAACACTTTCAATTCAGGAAAACCTCTCCATTCTGGGAGGTTGGGACTCGATCATGTGAACCCCATTGGCAGTCTTTAATTTTTTTAGGAAATATGATGGCCCATTTAAGCCTGGCATAGACTTAAACAATTTGGCAGGCAGTTTCACAAGAATGACACAGATATGGAAAATGAGAATGCACCATCTGAAATGGGTACAGATTTCATCCCTGGCCACACAAGGACTCCTGGCCTTCCTTACGGTCCATCAAATGCAAAAACTCATCCATATGCTGTCAGGTGATCTTTCTCTTTTAGCATCAATACTTTAGACAGGAAATGACAGATCCAGCCTTGAAGGTTCATCTGTCTTGTAAAGCCTGAACTTAACCATTCCCTTTCTATGGATGCAGATACTCGAACCTATAGACTGGTGTTAACGCTATCCAAGCTGTCCTTTTAAAAGGGGTTCCCCCATAGCAGGCTCTTTCCACTAGTGCACTTCTTGCTGACAGTCAACCAGAGAATGGACCCATATCAGACGCATGTCATGTTCCAGATCTGGTGCCCACTACCACCCCCCACCCCCAGTCTGTATCACCCTTTCGTCGACATCTAATAGTGAACACGGAAAAGACCATTACGCTATATCCATGTGTAATGGTCCTTTATCCGTTTCACCTTCCCCAGTAGCCCGCCTCTCCCCTGACCAACTCCAACCTGGAGTTGGAATCCTAGAGTCCGGGAGTGCAGGGGCACAGCCCCACAGGAAACACCCATGTAAGAGGCGGCACAATACTGCATGAGGTATTGTGTCATCGCTGTGGGGAGGTCGGCATTCTCACTGATGAGAAAACTTGGTGCTTTCACCCCCAAGTCCTGGTATGTCTCCATGGCTGACTGCAACTGGTGCCATAAGAGCCGACTGTAATTTTACATCTTGATAAGAACTGAAAAAACTAAGCTACAGGAACTATGGGGCCTTTTTACACCTACTGCAGAACACAAAATACTGCCCTATCTCTCACAGGAAAAGAACAATATGTAAAGAGCTGGAACTGCAAAGATCTGAAAGTTTACTTACCAGGAAAAGGTGGTTGGATAAGCATTCTCTTTAAAGCATTCTGCTTTCTTGCTCTTGTTTTGTTTATATCTGATAGATTGAAGATGCATATGTGACTACCAAAAATTTGAAATCCAATTCTTCTTCCTCTCTCCACCTTCCTGTGCCTCTCAGTTAGATTTTTCCCAAGCTTCAGTACTTGTACATCAGTCCTGTGAGCTAATAGTTCTTAACATATTCATAGCCAACACCCTCAGTAGAGAACTGATAGAATAATATAACCTAAGGATCGAAGGCGCTAATATGAACTTTTAATCAATGTGATTTCCATACAGTTTCATTAAAAAAAATACTAGGTGTTTATCACTACAGGCAGTTAACACTACAGTATTATGAATTCTAATTACTCTACTAGCTTCACTATGAAAAATTAGTCAACCTGGGAAGGCAAGGGAGTGCTATAAAGGGAATGCTTATTCAATTACCTTTACCAGGTGAGTAGACTGATTACATTTTGCATTCCCTTTACAGCAATCCACCTCCTTGCTCTTGGGTTCTGTAGGAAGCAGAGATAAACATTCACAAGGTGGGGGGCATCAACTGCAGTCAGGAATGTACATAGTTCAGAATCGTGGCGCTGAATGGGGTTAGGCTGGTACTCATCAGGTTCAGTCTATAACGCTTCATAAGTGTGTGAATTGAAGACCATGTTGCTGCTGCACAAATCTCTTCTATTGTTGTTGAGTTTCTCTCAGCTCATGAAGTGGCCACTGTCCCAGTTGAGTGTGCTATTAGTGTCCTGGGTGGTGCAGTGCCCTTAGCTAAGTAGGACTTGGATATTGTAGTCTTTATCCAATTGCAACTGTGGACTTCACAGCCACTTTTTCAACCCTCTGTCCCAAGCTGATGATGAACAGTCTGTCCAATTTCCTGATTGGCACCATTGTTTGTATGTAGCATAAGGTGGCTATGTGGGTGTCTAGAGTGTGCCACCTGATTTCTGCATTATTTGCTGGCTCTGAGTAGTATATGGGCAATTGAATTGATTGCACTTCATGGAAAGGATTTGCAACTTTTGATGTGAATGATGGCACAGTCCTTATTGAGACCTTGTCCGAGTGTATTGCTATGAAAATGGGCCTGCATGACAGCACATGGAGTTCCCCCAGTCTTCTGGCTGAGCAGGTTACTGTCAGTAGTACTACTTTAAGAGTAATTCATTTGTGTTCTACATGTTCTAGTTGCTCAAAGGAGAACTTGGCTAGTGCATTCAGTATGGCTTGGAGATCTCAAGGAGGTACTAATGTTCTTTGTTTGGGGCGTTCATTTTTTGTGGCTCATGAAAACTGATGCATGTCAGGATGCATCACAGGTAGGTGACCATCAATTTGGCCTCAGGCTGTGGTAATGGCTGCTATCTGAACCATCATGGATGCTGTTAATAAGCCTTTGTCAAAGCCCTATTGGAAGAATAACAGGATATCTGGAATTGATGCTGGGATAAGATTCCATTGATTGGAAGCACACCAGTTGGCAAAAATATTCCATTGTTTGTTGTGTGTCCTCAGGGTGGATGCCCTTCTGGAGTGGAGAGAGAGAGAGAGAGAGAGAGAGAGAGAGAATGAATGTCTGGCTCTTGAGGGGTCCACCGAGGCCTGTCTATGGCCATGGTCACTATCAATGAAAATCACTGACGCCATGGCTAAGCTGGTGTTATTTGGACCACCATCACCCTGGGTGTTTAGATCTTGTTGAGTGACCTCCTGATGAAGTCTATTTGAGGCAACTACATATGGTTGTTTGTTTGCCCTCTGAAGTTCTGGTGTGCACTATTAAATTATTTTTCTATGCTCATCGGTGAGTGCACCTGTTTCTTCATTTCATGTGCCTGGAGCATTGCTTTGAACAGATGGCATCTTTGGGAGTACCCCATTCAGTGCACCTCATTTCATTTTTTGTTGGATCTTGTTGAGTACCTGCAAGATTATGGGAATGGGCAGGAAGATGTATGTCCTGTGAGAGGACTATTCCAGAGATACTGCACCTATCCCACTGGCTTTCCTGTCTCTGTACCTGAAGTTGTACGTTTGTATCTGGCAGCTGAATACTGAAGCCATCAGGTAGACTTGTAGCAGACCCCATTTGGCCTGCATGTGTTGGAAAATACAGCTCCAATTTCCATTCTCCTGGGCTGATGGTCTGTCATCTCAAACAGTCCGCTTGGTTGTTAAGCTTCCCTGTAAGATGCATGACCGTGATATGAGACAAACTGAGTTTTGTGCACCTCAAAATTTTGGCTGTCTCCCTCATAATGCCTTGGCTTCTCATGTCTCTCTGTTTGGTTAGGTAAGCAACCAGCACTGTTATCCATACATACCATGACTTGTTTCCCCTTGATCAATGGTGCAAAGTGGTTGTGGGCCTTGTATACTGCACTCATCTCCAATATGTTAACATCGGGTTACCACAATATGAGGTATTTGTAGTCTCCCATCTAAGCACTCTGGCACTCATGTCTATTACCACTTAGCACTGAATTATTAGTGGGGTCCTTTCATTAGGTTCTGATGTGTGATCCACCACTGACAGAAATATCATATTGACTTTAACCATTGTAATTGTGAGCCCAGGTCCTGGTCTCCCAACTTCCATGCTGCTATAGCTGTGACTTGTAGCTGGCCCATGGAACCAGGCTGAGACAGGAGGATACTGGCCCCAGTAACTGGAGTACTGAGAAGAGGGAGATCTGTGTTTGCCTTTTTAGACTGTTTGTCTGTGCTGTCATCTTGGCTGCCTGTTGTACTGTGGGTTTGACCTTTCCTTCTTTTCTGTGTAAGCTTGCTCCTAGATGGTTCAACTGTTTGGACTGGCAATAGGCTGCTTTTGTCCCAGTTTATGACCCAGTCCAAGTGTTGGAGGGTCAATGCCACGAGTTGTGTGTCAGCATCTGATTTTTCTTGTGTTCATACCCTGATCAGCAAGTAATCTGGGTGTTAAGAACATAAGAAAAGCATCGGCAGATGGGGACCATGCAATCCATCTAGTCTTCCCTAGAAACTATCCCCCTCCCTATGCAGCCTTTGTCCTAACTTGTCCGTTATGTCTGTCCCATGCGAATTTGAACTCCCTGATTGTCTTTGATGCTATCACCTCCTGGAGCAGGCTGTTCCATGGGTCAATTACTCTCTATGTGAAGAAGTACTTCCTGAGGTTGCTTTTGAACCTTCCTCCTACCAGTCTCATATCATGCCCTCTCGTGCATGCTGTCATGTTCTGTTGAAACAGATTGCCTGTCTGAGCGGTGTTAAATCCCCTCTCGAACTTAAATGTTTCAATCATGTTCCCCTCTGTTTCTACTGTACCCAAGGGAGTATAGGTTCAGCTCCCCGAGTCTTGCTTCATATGACCTGTGATGCAGTCCATGTACCATCTTAGTAGCCCTTCTCTGCACCATTTCCAAATGGTCAATGTCCTTCTTGAGGTGAGGTCTCCAGAACTGAATGCAGTACTCCAAGTGTGGCCATACCAAGGACCTCTAGAGGGGCATGATAACCTCCCTCTTTCTACTAGAAATACCTTTACTTGTACATCCAAAGATGCCTCTCGCTTTCTGTGCTGCTTTCTCACATTGTTTTCCTACCTTTAATTTGTCAGTGATGATTATTTATTTATTTAGCTTTTGTTGACCGGGTAAGTGCACTAGACAAATCCTGCCTATTTTCAGGCATGACCCGGAGGAGGGGGATACAGATGAATGCCAACTGACCTTGGACCAGATTAAGCTGCTGGTGGTATTTTTAGTGAATGAGGGAAATTTGGCCAGGACACCGGGGAAATTCCCCTACACTTTTCGATAAGTGCCATGGAATCTTTAACATCCACCTGAACTACCACCAATCCAGACAGATGGGACCACGGTTTAATGTCTCATCCGAAAGACGGCACCTCAGAAGTGCAGCACCCCTCTCACGCTGCACTACAGTGTCAGTACTGGGATATTAACCCAAGTGTCAGATGTGGGAACTGAATCCACAGCCCTCTGATCTCCCGGCCTCAGAGGTGAGTGTGCTACCTACTGAGCCACAGACACTGCTAAATTATGCTGTGATCTCGCTCTGTTTGTGTCTCTTCAAGTTGATGTCCTCCCAGTGTGTACTTTTTTCCAGGGTTCTTCTTTCCCAAGTGCATTACCTTAAACTTTTTGGTGTTAAATTGTAACTGCCAGTCTCTGGACCAATCCTCTAGCCTTCTAAGGTCAGCTTCCATGTTGTCTGCTCCTTCCCTTGTGTCCACTCTGCTGTAGAGTTTTGTATCATCTGCGAACAGGCAAACCTTCCCTGTTAGTCCATTCACTATGTCTGCTATAAATATGTTAAATAGGATCGATCCCAGTACCAATCCCTGCGGGACACCACTGGTCACCCTACCCTCCCTTGGCAATGATCCATTGACTAATGCTCTCTGGGTCCTACCATTCAGCCAGTTACTGATCCAGCTGACCATCTTCTGGCCAACTCCCATATGTCCCAGCTTTTAGCCTTCTGTGAGGGATGGCGTCAAAGGCCTTGCTGAAATCTAGGTATATAATGTCCACTGCCCCTCCCTGATCCAATGTTCTGGTGACCCAGTCAAAGAAGTCGATCAGGTTGGTTTGACAAGAGCATCCTGCTGTTAAGCCATGTTGCTTTGGGTCCATTTTTCCAGTATCTGTTAGGTACGCTACTATCCTCTTTTAGTAGTGACTCCATCATTTTCCCCACAACTGAGGTCAAACTTACAGGGCGGTAATTTCCTGCTTCTTCCTGGTTTCCGCTCTTTTGTAAGGGTACAACGGTTGACTGTTTCCAGCCCTGAAGTATTTTCCCACTGTCTAGTGACTTGCTGAAGAGCTCAGCCAGTAGTGTGGCCAGTTCCTCTCGGAGCTCCTTCAATATCCTAGGGTGTATGCCGTCCGGTCTCATGGCTTTTTCCACTTTCAGTTTATTTAGCTCTTTTAGGATGCTGTCCCTGGTGAAGGGGCTAGTATCTGCTCCCTGTGTATCTTCCTTTGTCCTGCTCAGTGTAGAACCTTTAACACTGTCTTCTATGGTGAAGACAGAGCAAAAGAACTCGGTTTGCACAACCAGTCCAAAAACTTCAGGGAACATGCGGCTGGGGTGCCCGATGTGCCTTCTGAAGAGTTTGTGAAAAAATATTGAACGGTTCAAAAGTTATTCAAAAAACAATTTCCCATTATAAGTCAATGGGAAAAGTTAATAAAAAGGTTGACACTTTCGCAAATGCACTTTTTAGTGTCGCAAATGGCCCTAGTAGTGTTGCAAATCTGCCATTTCTTTTCAGTTGGTGATCAGAAAAATGCTTGCCATTTAAAATTGTGACCCTCTAGGAACACAATTCTTTTTGTGTTCACCTAGTCGGACCCTCAAGATGCTAGCCATGTCTTTATTTTGGGGTTAAACACCCAGAAATATGTTTCAAAATTTTGGCAAAAAGTAATTAATACAAAGTAGTTGCGCACTTGCAACACTTTCGCAAATTTTTGCGAAAGCTTTCGCAAATCAAGACACTACTTTTCCAGACTATGGCCAAAATGGTAGGAATTCTTTGCCACCCTGTTGCAAAAGAATGGTTTGGTCTTCTCGGCTGAAATTTGGAAGGAGGGCAACCAATATCTCACAGATGTGCCTTATGGTGGTTTGGTGACAAAATATTGCACAGATGCCAAGTTATGGTACTCTAAAGTTGACGCTTTTTCCCCATTGACTAACATGGTGGCATACGCTGTGCCTTTCGGGGCTCGTATCTCGAGGAACGAGATATACACGACAATGTATAGCCCTATGGGCTATGCATTTAGTGAAAACCTAGCCAGGAAATTCATGAATCATGTGAAATTTAAATTTTTTTCTACGTCGTACGGTTCCTGAGATATAAGCAATTTACTATTCCAACAGCTCATTTTCTGCTCTGAGGCCCATTATTATGCATACATTCTTTGTACACACTGTGTTTATCAATGGAGCTTTTGGGGAAAAATAGGGTGTGCGCTCCACTTACTGTAACACATAGGCTTTACACTTCTGTTTGCACGCCCATTTGTGTTAGGGTTCCCGTGTGCGTTACCATGTACGTTTCCATTTGCACTTGCATTTGCGTTACTGTTACCATTTGTGTCTCCACTACTGTTTCTGTTTGTGTTCCACTTTACATCACCATGCACATTACCATTTCTGTTGGTGGCTGCCCTTCCATTTACGTTTGCGTTTGTCTTTCGTTTTGGGTCATCGTTGTTCTTAACGTTATCAATTGTGTTTCCAATTGCATTCCCGTGCCTGTGAGCATTATAGTTTGTGTTTCCATACGCACTTGCATTTGCATTTCTGTTTTCTTTGGCATTATTGTTGCTGTTTCCATTACCTTTTCCATTTAGAATTGCGGTACCATGACCGTGCGCATTACAGTTTGCATTTCCATACGCACTTGCATTTGTGTTTCCATTTCTGTTTCCTTTTGTGTTACTGTTGCTGTCACAGTTATCATTTGTGTTTACAATAGTGGTACCGTGACCGTGTGCATTACCAGTTGCGTTTCTGTATGCGCTTGCATCTCCGTTTGCGTCACTTTTCACTTTGGCATCACTTTGCACCTGTGTTTCTATTGACGCTTGCTTTTACAATTTATATTTGTGTCACCATGTGTGTAACCATTACCGCTTGCATTGCTGTTACCTACATATATATATATATATATATATATATATAAAATAAAGTGGCATGGTAGAAACAATAGTTAGGTTGAGTACCCCATTTAAGGTGAAATCTGAAATTTTGCACCTTAATAACTTTGCCACCATACAACAGATTTGCCTGAAATTTGGAATGTGGGTACCATAGATCTCTGGATCTGCCAAGTTTTGTTATAGTCAGATGCACGGTTTTGGAGCTACAGAGCACCACAAAACGCATAAATTATGGAGTTTTGCATTTTTCTTTGCTCGCACCTACAGCCCGAACAGTTTGTGCGATCAGTCTAAAAACTTCAGGGAACATGCAGCCAAGGTCCCTGATGTGCCTTTTGAAGATTTCATGAAAAAATATTAAACAATTCAAAAGTTATTCAATAAACACTGAATCCCATTATAGTCTCTGGAAAAAGTTAAACTATGCCAAAGTGTCACAAATGCAGTTTTTACTGTTGCAAATTACCTTTTACTTTGATGATTCAGACATTTTTTTTTCAGTTGGTGGTCAGAAAAATGCTTGGCATTTAAATTTGTGACCCTCTAGGGACACAATTCTTGTTGTGTTCACCTAGTCTAGCCCTGAGGATGCTAGCCATGTCGTTTTTTGGAGGGTAAAACACCCCAGAAATATGTTTTAAAATTTTTGTAAAAGTACTTTTTGCAAATGCAACACTTTTGTGATTTTTGCTAAAGTGTAGTGATTTGCAGTAATTTGCAACATACTACCCAAAACAATAGGAAATCTTTGCCACCCTGCTGCAAAACAACAGTTTGGTCTTTTGGGCTGAAATTTGCAGGAGAAAGCCAACATCACACAGATGTGACTTTTTGGTGGTTGGTGGCAAAAATATAACAGGGCTGCAAAGTTACAGCACTCGAGTTGACCGATTTTCCCATGGGATAACATTACGAGCGTCCGCTGTGACTTTCAGGTCCCGTTTCTCGAAAACAGTTCGAGGCACAGACTTTTTGTTACAAAAATTCTTGGTCCCCCAGTGGGAAGGGGGGCTAAGTACAAAACTAGCCTGGAAAGTCGTAAATAATATGAGATTTTAATTTTCTTTCTACGTCATACAGTTCCTGAGATATAAGCAATTTAGTATTCCAAGTGCTCATTTTCCTGTCCGAGGACCACTATTATGCCCACATTCTTTGTATTCACTGTGCTTCTGGATGCACCTCTTTCGAACACCAAACATGTGTGTTTGCATTACTGTTGCCGTTAGCATTTGCGTTTCTGTTTCCGCTTGCGTTTCCGTTACCGTTTACATTAGCATTTCCGTTTGCGTCACTGTGTGCGTTACCATTTGCGTTTGCATTACCGTTACCGTTTGTGTTTTCTTTACCATTTGCGTTACCATTTCTGTTTGTGTTTCCATTACTGTTAGCATTTGCGTTGGCACTTGCATTTCTGTTGACGCTTGCGTTACTGTTTCCTTGTGCATCGCCATTGCCGTTACCATTTGCATTTGTGTTTGCATTTGCGTTACCATTACCGTTTGTGTTTCTGTTACCATTTGCATTAACATTTGCGTTTGTGTTTATGTTTGCGCTTGCATTTCCATTACCGTTTGCATCACTGTGTGCATTACCATTTGTGTTTGTATTTGTGCTTGTGTTTGCATTTCTGTTTGCTTACCGTTACTGTTTGTGTTTTCATTGCCATTTGTTTTACCATCTGTGTTTAGTTTCACGTTTGCGCTTGCGTTTCCATTACCATTTTTGTTACCGTTTCTGTTTGCTTTTGCACTTGCGTTACTGTTTGCATTACTGTTTCCTTTCGTGTCACCATTGACATTACCGTTTCCACTTGTGTTTGTGTTACCATTACTGTTTGCATTTTTGTTGCCGTTTGTGTTACCATTTGCATGTGCATTTACGTTGCTGTTACTGTTCTCGTTACTGTTATCGTTACCGTTAGCGTTTCCGTTACTGTTTTTGTTAGCATTTCTAGTTGCATCACTGTGTGCATTACCATTTGTGTTTGCATTTCTGTTTGCGTTACTGTTTCCTTTGGCATCACCGTCACCGTTGCCATCACCATTTGCGTTTCCATTTGCGTTTCTGTTACCATTTGTGCTTTTGTTACCGTTTACATTACCATTTGCATTTCCGTTACCGTTAGCGTTTTCGCTTGCATTTCCGTTATCACTTGCGCTACTGCTTCCTTGTGCATCACCATTGCCGTTACTGTTTGTGTTTGCATTACCATTACCGTTTTCATTTCTGTTACCATTTGCGTTACCATTAGTACCACCACCATCACCACCACATACTATTCACTATTTATAGTGCAAATTCTCAAAAAGAAGGGAAATTCATGGCAAAAAACTGTTTAATGCATCAGTTAGGGTTGTTCCACAGCAACAAAAGTGAGGAATTCGATTGTTAGGGTTGCCACCCTTACTTACACCCACCTGCACCAACAACAGGCATCGAAGGTAATGGTTGGGGTTCATTGGGCTAACTACACCCCATTCTCCTATACTGCACCACCTGAACTTGTTTACACATGGAATGGGGTGAGAATTATGGCAGAAGATCCCAACGCACACCCTGATGCCAGTTGGTGGGGAATGGGGTGGGCATGGGTGCAAGGGGTGGCAATCCTAATACCGAATTTCCTCACTTTTGTTGCTGTGCAACAACCCTAACTGATGCATTAAACAGAGTTTTTTGCCATAAATTATACAGTGATCAGTGATAGATCAGTGAAGCTCAGCAGATGGTAATGCTAGGGGCCGAACCGCACTTGGCATATGCCTCCTAGGGTTGCCCTTTGTGCCTGAGTTGTTGCTTCTGGTTGTTTCTGGCTGAGAGCTTTTTATTAGCTGGCCACTATTACAGGAGTGGGTACAGTAGTCAATAAAGCTCTGTGAAGCTCAGCAGACAGTAAGGCTGGGGACTGGACTGCTCTTGGGATATGACTCCTAGGAGTGCCCTTTGTGTCTGAGCCCATTACATCTGAGCTGTATGTATGTATGTCCCACCTTTGTAATTAGTAATTAGGAGAGGCAGGAAGAGGGTGGAACAATGTAGACCCTATAAAGGACGATAACCCGGGGATGGGGACTTGGGAACATAAGCAGCAGGCTGGTAAGGACAGAGGTCTGGGGTTATATTCTGTTTTAACTGAAATATTTGATTAGTTTTGTGAGTGAAATTAGTTCTATGTGTTAAAAATTATTACCTTGAGTTAGAACTGTTACTTGGGCTGTGATATTGTAACTTTGGAGGCTTGGGAACAGTTGTTTGGCAGTGATAATTAGAGTGAAATTTAAATGTGTTTGCCTGGTGTTAGGGGGAGGGGACATTAGCAGGAATTACCTTGTCTTTAACAGGAATTACCTTGGCTTTCATTGTTCACTTGGGAACATAAGCAGCAGTTATCCTCTCCCAAACCAGAGAAAACCAATTGTGAGGGCGCTTCTAGCACACATAAATCCACAGACAGTCTTCTTTTGTATTCTCAAACTTCCTTTTTATTATTTTAAAATGTGGCAATCCTCAACGTTTCACCAAGTATCTTGGCTTTATCAAGAGATGCTGTCATAAGATTTTTTCAACTCTATAATATTATCTTGACCATTTGCATGAATTTCTGATCCTTTTCAATCTCAACGATTGTTTTAAACCTTAATATGTGCCCTCTTGTGTGGCCTCATCATTATTTATCTCTTCATATATCTTCCTCAGCATGTCCTGGATGTCATCATTATCACTTCTATAGACAGTGAGATATCTTCTTCTCCGCTCGTCCTGATTCCTTCATCTAGTACGCCATAATTTTTCAAAAAAAAAAAATTAGGGATTGTGGAGGGAAACCGGATTTCCTGGTGCATTTGGGAACTAACGATCTAGAGGGAAATAGTGTTTTGGAAATCCAAGCAAGGTTCCAAGAACTTGCCAGAGTCTGTCGGGATAATGGATGCAATATTTCCTTTTCGGAGATATTGCCAGTACCAAAGGCCTCAGTGGAGAATAAAATGTAGCTCACAGAGGTTAATGACTGGCTCAGGAAGTGGGGTGAAGAGAGTGGGTTGGGGTGTTAGGGAACTGGAATGGAGTCTGGGAGGATAAGGGACTATATGCCAAGGACAGGCTTCATCTTGCCCCCATTAGGGAAGGAAGTCCTCAAACAGGGGATGGCTGACTACATTCAAGAAAGGTGGGGTTTAAACTTGTGAGGGGAAGGGATAAGGGAGGGCTGACAGAAGCCTCTCTTCCAGATGAGGAGTAGCCTTCAAGCCCAAGGGGAGGGGGAAACAGACTGGGGTGGAGGTTTCAGGAGGAGCAGAGGGAGGATGGAAGTATAAGGAATCTGGGTGGGGTCTGACAAAGAGGATCAAGGATAAGGGGTGGGGTTGGTGTTAGTAAATGCCAGGAGCTTGGAAACAAGTTGCCAGAGTTCCAGGCCATGCTGTTCGGGGTGGATGTGGCAGCCCCATGGAGACGTGGGCCAACAAAAACTATGACTGGGACCTAAACATACGGGGTACACTATGCTTGGAAGGATAGAAAGGAGGGCAGAGGGGTGGAGTGGCTATGTTCATTAGAGATGACATAGAAATAGCTAGGTAGAAGAGGCAGAGGAAACGTGAGGCCTTATGGGTCACCCACGATCCCCAGCAGGAGATAAGGTCAAGCTGGGTGTAGTATATAGACCCCTCGGGATGAGTGATGTTCTAGAGGATGGTTTGCTGGACAACATCATTGCCCAGTGTGGACCAAAAAGGGAAGGAGTGGTGTTGATGGGGGACCTTAATATGCCAGGTACAAACTGGGGAACCATGTCCTCTAAGGTGGCCAAGGAGCAGAGGCTGCTGGACGGCTTCCAGGATGTGTTCTAACACAGCATGTGATGGAGCCCACAAGGGAGGGCATGTCCTGGACGTGGTTCTGGGCAGATGGGGATCTGGTAAGGGACATGGCTGTACAGGACCCCTGACTGGGAGCGACCACAATACTGTCTGGTTTCAATTAAGCATAAGGGGAGGAGGGGGTGAGATCTAGGACACTGGCAGTGGACTTCAGGGGGGCAGACTTTATGGGCATGGGAAATATTCTCAAGGATCACTTGAAGGGGATTACATCAATGACAAGTGTGGAAAGGAGATGGGAGGTCATAAAACAGGGATTTCATGAGGCAGTCAGGATCTGCGCTAAGTTGAAACGTAAGGGAGCAAGGTCACATAAACCTTGCTGGTGGTCCAGTGAGGTACAGGTAGCAGTCAGAGAAAAGAAGGGCCTACAAAAATATAAAACAACCAGAGGGATAGGACAAGGAAATGTACCATCTTGCATCTAGAAAAGTCACCCGGATGGTGAGGGGAGCAAGTCCACAAAGAGCAGCGGCTGGGCACAGGGGATACATGGAGGGAAAAGGGTTCTTCGGCACATTGGGGAGCGGAGAAAACTAAGGGCCATCTCAGCAGATTGAGATCAGAAGGAGGGTGGTGGAAGAGGTGAGGGACCAGGCAGAGGTATTTAAAGAGTACTTGCCTCTGTGTTCACTGGGAGGGGATGGGATATCTAAGCAAGGCACAAAGGGATAGAAGCAGCAGTAAGTGGGATCAGGGAGCAACAGAAATGGAGCAAGAGGAGAGGTACTCCAGGGGTGTCAAGCATCTGGGTAAGGATAAAAGGCCAGTAAGGTGGAGGGACAGATGATGCTATTCCACAAAAGGGTGGTTAGCCTCAAGGTCCTAAAGAAAGACAATTCCAGGGCCGGATGGTATTCATCCGAGAGTACTATGGGAATTGATGGACATACTTGGCTGCAATTTCGGCGGAGCTCTTCAACAGGTCACTTGAGACAGGAGGGTACCTAGATTGACGAGAGGCACATGTGGTGCCAATCCATAAAGGGGGGTCGAGGGAAGTACCAGGTAACTATAGACCCATCAGTTTGACCTCGGTGGTGGGAAAATTAATGGAGAGTATACTAAAGGAACGATTGGGGGTGTACTTGGAGGAGGTGGGAGGTCTGGATAGTCGGCAACATGGGTTTGTGCCAGGTAGATCATGTCAAACCAACCTTGTGGAATGGGTAACATCAGAACTGGACAGGGGAAAGCCTGTGGATGTATTATTCTTGGACTTCAGCAAGGCGTTTGACTCTGTCCCCCACAATGGTCTGGTGGAGAAACTGATGGGGTTAGGAGTAGGCCCTTTGATGGTCAGATGGATTGAAAACTGGCTAGCTGGACGCACCCAGAAAGTAGTGGTCTGTGGGGAGCTCTCGAACCCTAGAGAGGTTGGTAGTGGAGTACCGCAGGGCTCGGTCCTGGGTCCGATCCTGTTTAATGCATACATATCGGACATCAGGGAGGGTATAGGGTGTGAAATGAGTCTCTTCACGGATGACTCCAAGATGGGAGCAGTAGTTGAGGGAGAAGAGGGGAGGTTGGCCCTGCAAGGGACCTGGACACCCTGGAAAGCTGGGCTCACACATGGAAATTAAATTTCAATATCACCAAGTGCAAGGTGTTGCATCTTGGTCGGAGAAACCCTAAACACAGGTATACCCTGGGAAGGGAGGCACTGGAGGCCTCAATAGGGGAAAAAGACCTAGGGGTCATGGTGGATGCATGTATGAATAATTCTGAGCAGCGCAGGACAGCGGCTAGCAAGGCAAACAGGATGTTGGGATGCATCGTAAGGGGGATCACCTCTAGGAACAAGGAAGTGATTCTGCCGCTGTACAATGGACTGGTTAGACCACACTTTGAGTGCTGTGTACAGTACTGAAGACCACACTTGAAGAGGGACATACAGCTCCTGGAGAGGGTACAGAGGAGGCAACAAAGATGATACAAGGGCTAGGTTTGACGATGAGGACAGACTTGAGGAGCTCTGCCTGTTTTCATTGGAGGAGAGGAGAGACAGGGGACATGATTGAGGTCTCAGCACCTCAAGGGAATAAATAGGGTAAACATGGAGGGATCTTTAGACTAAAGCAGGAGGTATCACCAGAGGGCATGGTTGAAGTTGGAAGTGGAAGGGTGGGGGAGAGGAGGAGGTTTTTCACTGGAGGGTGGTGGACCCTTGGAATGCACTGCCTGGCGTAGCTGGTTCAGAGATCCACAGTGGAGGGCTTCAAGGCGGGTGGGACAGACACAGAAAGTGGATGTATCAGATGATGGCCTGTCCCAGGGGGTGGGGATGGATGATAGGGGTTTCTGGAGCACAAGGGATGGGAAGGTCTCGCACCCAACTAAGGATCTAAGGTTCGAGCAGACCGATAGACCGTAAGGCCTAATCTGCTGGCAACAATATGTTAGTATGTTAGTATTATGGGTAGGGTGGGTGGGCAGAATCTTGTTTCTGCTACCTGTAAAAACAATCAGTGATGTTCTGCCTTTTAGATATACCAAGCCCTTGTTACATCAACTGTACATAAAATCACAGTACACACAGAACTGATAGGATGGAAAGGAAACTTGTTTTTATATCAAGGGAATGTGGAGTAACTGTTCCAACAGCTTCTTATGCTAAGAGAGCAGCCGCTGGCTGGGTCTGAGCAGAGTGAGCGAGGAGAGAAGCTGCCTCAGTGGAGAAAGGAGCCCCAACTGTGCACTCCAAGGAGGATTCAGGTAGAACTGCTGTCAAGGAATCCCTGCTTCTGCACATGTCAAAGTCTGCATTCCCTCCGTGAGTGGTTTCTCTCCCAGTTGGCGAAGATCAGTGAAGCTCAGCAGGCAGTAAGGCTAGGGGCTGAACCACACTTGGCATATGTCTCATAGGGTTCCCCTTTGTGTTTGAGCTGTTCCTGCCGGATGTTTCTAGCTGAGAGCTTTCTATTAGCTGACCACTATTTCAGTAGTGGGTACAGCAGTCAGGGAAGATCAGTAGACAGTAAGGCTAGGGGCTGGACTGCTCTTAGTGTATGCCTCCTAGGATGCCCTTTGTATCTGAGCTGTTTCTTCTGGCTGACAGCTTTCTATTAGCTGAGCACTATTTCAGTAGTGGGTACAGCTGATTTACATACAACAGCCAGGAAATCTGGGTAAGTGTTCCAACAGCTCCTTATGCTGACAGAGCAGCCATTGACTGGGTCTGAGCAAAGTGAGTGAGGAGAGAAGCTGCCTTAGCAGAGAAACGAGCCCAGACTGTACACTCCAAGGAGGATTCAGGTAGAACTGCTGTCAAGGAATCCCTGCTTCTGCACCTGTCGGAGTCTGCCTTCCCTCCGTGAGTGGTTTCTCTCCCAGTTGGTGAAGATCAGTGAAGCTCAGCAGACAGTAAGGCTAGGGGCTGAACCGCATTTGGTGTATGCCTCCTAGGGTTACCCTTCGTGTCTGAGTTGTTGATGCTGGTTATTTCTATTATGCGGATGCCTCTTTCTCTGAGAAATGCCACTACTACTACTGTTACATAACATAACAGCTAAAGGGGAGGTTCTGATAATGGGAGACTTCAACATGCCAGATACAGATTCATCAATACCAGCAGGAACATCTGCCAGAACTAGACACATGGTGGATTCCCTGCAGGGGGAAGGCCTCAAACAACTGGTACAACAACTCACAAGAGACAGGGCTATCCTAGATCTAGTACTGACTAACAGGGAAAGGATCACAGATCTCCACGTAGAAGGTCACCTGGGGGGCAGTGACCATAACTTGGTATGGCTCAATTTGGCCACTACAACTAAATCATCCCATTCCAAGGCAAGCATATGGGACTTCAGAGGAGCTGACTTTGATAAGATGTCCAACAGAGTTAAGCTAGCCCTGGCAAAAAGAAATACAGGTGAGGGGGTACAGGTAAAGTGGGCAAGCATTAAGGATGCAATACTTGAAGCAACATCCCATTGTGTTAGAGAGAAAAGAAAGTGCAAAAGAAGAAGGAAACCATTTTGGTTCTCAAAAACAGTAGCAGAAAAGGTTAGAGCCAAAAGGCTGGCCTTCAGGAAATATAAGGGAACACAGCAGGGTAAAGATAGGGAGGCATACCAAACTTTCCTAAGGGAAGCAGGGAAGGCAGTAAGGCAGGCAAAGGTCCTAACCGAGGAAACACTAGCACAAAAAGTAAAAGAAGGTGACAAGACGTTCTATAGATACATTAGTGAAAGGAGACAGTCCAGAGGGGGTATTGCTAAGATCAAAGGAGACAAGGGTGAGTGTGAGGAGGAAGACCATGTAAAAGCATATATCCTAAATAGATACTTCTGCTCAGTATTTACTGAAGAGAAGGTAGGGCAGGGCCCACAGCTCCGCACCATGGACACGGGGGAGGGAGGTGAGCACTAGTCCCTTCACAAAAGAAAGGATCCTACAAGAGCTCGAAGCTCAGGGTGGACAAGGCAATGGGACCTGATGGCATACATCCCAGGGTACTAAAGGAGCTTAGGTGGAACTAGCAGAGCCATTATCAGAACTGTTTAGTGAGTCCCTGAGCAAGGAGAGGTCCCAGAAGACTGGAGAAGGGCTCATGTGATCCCGCTCCACAAGAGTGGTAGCAGGAGGAGGCGGAAACTACAAACCAGTCAGTCTTACCTCAGTAGTGGGCAAGATTATGGAGGCACTCTTAAGGAAAGGATAGTGCAACACCTGGAATCCATAGGAGCACAGGATCCAAGACAGCACGGGTTTATAAAAGAAAGGTCCTGTCAAACTAATCTCAGATTTCTTTGACTGGGTAACCAGAGTGGTGGAACAAGGGGGAGAAGTTGATGTTGCCTACCTTGGCTTCAGCAAAGCTTTCGATACTGTTCCACATAGAAGATTGATTAACAAGCTGGGTAGGCTTGGGGTGGGTCAGAAGTTGGTCAACTGGGTGGCAAATTGGTTGAGGGGGCAGAAAACAGAGAGGGGTGGTAAACAGTATGCAGTCAGAAGAGATGCAAGTCACAAGTGGGGTACCTCAGGGATCAGTCCTAGGGCCAGTCCTCTTCAATATCTTCATCAGTGACATTGCAGATGGACTGGAGGGGTAAGGTTTGTCTGTTTGCATACCAAGATCTGCAACAGAGTAGATGATCCAGATGGGGTGGGCAGAATGAGAAGAGATCTGGATAAACTCGCAAAATGGTCGGAAGAGTGGCAACTGGGGTTTAATGCCAAGAAGTGCAAGATCATGCACATAGGGAAGAGAAACCCTGAAGCCACCTATAGACTGGGAGGGTAGTTGCTGGCAGTCACAAAGGAAGAAAGAGACTTGGGCATCATCATCACAGATGACCTGAAATCATCCAAGCAGACCACTAAAGCAGTAGGTAAGGCTAGGGGGATGCTAGGGTGTATTAATAGGGGTATCACAAGTCAGAAGAGGGAGGTAATAATCCCTCTTTACAAGACACTGGTTAGGCCCCATCAGGAGTACTCCGTGCAGTACTGGAGGCCACACCTTCACAAGGACATTAACCAAACTGAGGCAGTCCAGAGAAGGGCAACCAAAATGGTGCAGGGACTGCATCAGAAAACATATGAGGACAGATTAATGGAGCTCAATATGTATACCCTAGAGCAAAAGGAAGGAGAGAGGTGATATGATCAAACATTCAAACACTTTAAGGGCATTAACAAGGTGAAAGAGTCTAACATGTTTCAATATAAGAAAAATAGCAGGACAAGAGGACACATCATGAGATTAGAGGGAGGTCGATTAAGGGATAATGTGAGGAAGTTCTTTTTCACAGAAAGGGTGGTGGATGCATGGAACGGCCTACCTCAGGAAATGGTGGATATGAATACAGTGCAGGGCTTCAAACAGACATGGGATAGGTATAAGGAGCAATACAGATGAGTATGAATAGATAGGTCATTGACAGAGCAAAGGCCAATGGCACATTTATAAGGTTGAAAAAGAAATGGGCAGACTGGATGGGCCTTGTGGTCCTTATCTGCCATCAACTTCTATGTTTCTGTGTTTCTATGTTGCCTTCATGAGTACCCTGTATGACAGTCCAAAGGTAGGACTCTGTATCGGAAGTATATTCCCAGGATAGTGAATCATAGGAGTTTGTGGTGGTCAGATCTTATTGGAATATGCAGATAAGCATATTTAAGTCCATGAAGATCAGGAAGTCTCCCCAGCAGATTTTCAGGAGGGAGTTTTGCAGCATCTCCCTCTTGAACTTTCTGATTTGGACTACTGGTTTAGATATTTTAGATACAGGACAGGGTACAGGTCTCTGGTCTTTTTGGGTTCCATGAAGATAGAGAGCTAGATAGATAGTTTATTTATATAGCACCCCCCTCCTAAGACTCGGAGCATTTTACAATACAATTTAAAACCACAATACAACAATAACAATACAGGCAAAATCCAATATAGAGCGAACAGCGAAATACAAAATGGTCTATCAATATACAATTCAGTATTTAAAACATTAAATGCCTGGTCAAATAAAAAGGTTTTTAAACCCTTTTTAAAGGATTTCACCAAGGGTGCCTTCCCAAAGTTGCTGAGGAAGGGAGTTCCATAACTTAGGTGGGGCTACTGAAAATGCACGATCACCAGAATATTGCAACCTCACCCTAGGGATCCGAAGGAGGCAACACTTGGCAGAACTGAGAGCCCGGGATGAGCAATAAGGCACAAGGAGATCTTGCAAACAGGTTGGTCCCCTATCATGTAGGGCCTTATAGGTCAGTAACCGGACCTTGAAGATAATCCTCCACCTGACTGGCTGCCAGTGCAGCTCACAGAGAACAGGCATAATATGATCGAATCTATGTATGCCCATCAATAAAAGAGCCGTCACATTCTGCATGAGCTGCAGCCAGCGGAGGTTACCTCCAGAAAGCCCCAGGTAAAGGGCATTGCAGTAATCCAGCCTAGACATGATAAAAGTATATACCAGTGAGGTCAGGTCCTCAGGTGGCAGAAGGTGGCAGATCCAGGCAATGTTCCTCAGATGATAAAATCCACTCTTAACGACTCTAAGATGACTGAATTCTGTTCCCCTACTGGTCAGGTGGAACTGGTGCAATTGTGCCTTCTGTTAACAGTTTGCTTAGAATGGACCGTACCTATTGCTCTGAGACTCTTTTGATACAGATGAGAGCTCTGTTCTGCTTCCTGAGGGGATCTGATGAAACACGATGGCATAGCCAGGATGACAGTGGGCTCAGAGAGGGTTAGAGCAGTCAGGCAGAGGCACATCCCAGATCCTATTCCTCTCAAGAACTCATATGCCACACTGGCAAATGAGGACAACCAAATAGAGGTACCCAGGGAAGTGGAAGGAAAGGATGTGGAGGCTAGGCAAGGACATGACCTCAGAGGGGAAAGCAGTGGACCCCAGAGGAGGAGGAAGCGAATCCTGGTGGGGGACGCCATCGTAAGAGGGATCCAGCTAGGAACACAGGAGGGGGAGGACAGGAGGTGAGGTGCCTACCAGGTGCCACGGCATGGAGGGATGGAAGGAAGATACTGGGGATCACTGGGAAGGCAAGGCGGGGAGGTGAGCTGGATGTCATTATCCACCTAGGTACTAATGACTTGGCAAATGGGAGCCAAAGGAAGTTCAGGAAGAGTTTAGGAAACTGGGGAGGGTCTCAAGCAAGTAGCTACTTCTGTCACTTTCTCCAAGTACTACCTGTGAGAGGCAAGGGAGAACATAGAGTGTATGCACAGGAACTTTAACTCATGGTTGAAAACTGGTGCTGTGAGGAAGGTTTGGATTCATTGGTGACTGGGGACCCACCTGGAGGGATGGAGGTTTGTTCAAGCCTGATGGCCCATCCATCCTGGAGGAATCAACACTAATGATAAGTTTAAATGCTACATTGATAAGCATTTAAACTAGCAAGGGGGGCAGGCCAGCAAGGACGGTACTCCTACTTGCTCACCCCCACAGCTAGTAGTGGAACCAGTGAACCAGAGGAGTGGCTATCTCTGCAAAGCAGTGTGCAAAAGATGGAGATTAGTGTCCAAAAGATGGATAAGCAGAAAAGGGGCAAAATTCAGCAGAAGGGCAAACAGCAAGGAGAACCAGGGATAAATGACAACCAAGGAAGGGGCTGGAGTAGAACAGTGAAGCAGTCTAGGGAGGTCAAATCATGGAAAGCCATGTGTGCAAATGCCAGGAGCCTTAGCAACAAGATGGAAGATCTGGAGGCTGTCATGGTACAGTCAGACCTGGACATTGTGGCCATCACTGAAACCTGGTGTAATGATAACCATGACTGGGAGATGGCCATACCTGGCTACAACATATTCAGAAGAGACAGAGCAGGCAGGAAGGGAGGAGGGTGGCACTGTATGTGAAAAATGACATAGGGCCACACAGATCCAGGAGGAACAAATGGGAGAGATACTGTGGGTTAAGCTGGAAAGGAAAATGGGACCAGCCATCCGACAGGTGTGGTCTATAGACCACCAGCCCAGGAGGAAGAAACAGATAGGAGTTGATGCTAGCCATCCAAAGGATGGCAGACAAGGTGAGGTAGTACTGGTTGGAGACTTCAATATACCAGGCGTGGACTGGAGCATCAGCAGCAGCATCAACTAGACAGATTTATCCTGGACTCCCTTCAGGGTGCCTTCCTCAAGCAACTGGTCATGGAACCAACTCGGCAGAAGGCAATACTGGACCTTGTGCTCACAAACAGGGACAGTGTGATGGGGTAACAGTGGGGAGCACCTGGGTAACAGTGACCACCAGTCATTGTGGTTTGAAATCACAGAAAGAGCAGAACCAAACCACACAAAAACACGTATCCTGGATTTTGGGGGCAGACTTTGGGAAAATGGGGAGATACTTGAAAGAGGCATTAAGGGAATGGGACAGGAATCAGGGTTGAGGAACAGTGGGCAGTATTTAAAATGGGGATTATAAGAACAACAGAATTATGCATTAAGCAGGTTAGCAAGAGGAAAAGGAAGAGGAGACCATTATGGTTTTCCAAAGAGGTATGAAAGTGAAAGCCAAAAGATTGCATTCAGGCAATACAAAAAGAACACAGGCAGAAAGGGATAGGAGAGTACCAGGAGAAACAAAGGGAGGCAGGAAGTCAGTAGGGAAGCCAAAGCTCAGACAGAAGAACACATTGCAAAATCAGTGGGTAAGGGACAAAACCTTTACAGGTACATAAGTGAAAAAAAAAGACAAAGGAGGGATAGTGAGACTGAAGGGAGGATGGGAGCGCGTGGAGGATGACAACAATAAAGCTGACATATTGAACAGGTATTTCTGCTCAGTCTTTACTAAGGAAGAGGTGCTGGGTCTGAAGGAGCAATAAGGGTGAGAATGGTGCAGAAATGGGACACAAGTCCCTTTACACGAGAAAGGTCCTGAAGGAACTGGAAGTAATAAGAGCTGATAAAGCAATGGGGCCAGATGGGGTGCACCCCAGGTCCCAAAGAACCAAGAGAGGTGGTGGCTGAACCTCTGGCTATCCTGTTCAGCCAATCACTGGAAACAGGGGAAGTACCCAAGACTGGAGGACAGCAGATGTAGTCCCCTTATACAAAAGTGGGAACAAAAGAGGAAGGAGGAACTACAGACAGTCAGCCTCACCTCAGTAGTGGGAAAGATCATGAAGCACTACTGAAGGAGAGATGGTGGAACATCTGGTTGTCAATGGACTACAGGACCCAAGGCAGCATGGTTTCACTCAGGGGAGGTCATGTCAGACCAACCTCATTGAATTTTTGACTGGGTGACTAGGAGGTGGATCGGGAGGGCAGTGGACATGGCCTATCTGGACTTCACAAGGCCTTTGACACTGTGCCACATAGAAGACTATTACACAAACTGGGGAATATGGGTGTGGGCAGGACAGTAGTGTGGTGGGTAGGTAACTGGCTGGGCAGCAGGACACAGAGGGTGGTGGTAAATGGCTGTCACTCCACAGAGGGAAGAGTAACCAGTGGGGTACCACAGGGATCAGTGCTGGGACTGGTCCTATTCAACATCTTCATCAGTGACATTGCACAGGATCTAGAAGGCAGAATTTCACTGTTCGCTGATGACACAAAGCTCTGTAACAGAGTAGACACACCAGAGGGTGTAGACAGAATGAGAAGGACCTGCAGAAACTTGAAGAATGGTCAGGGGTTTGGCTGAAATTCAATGCAAAGAAGTGCAAGATAATGCATATGGGGCACAAAACCTGGCAACAATATATCAGTTGGGGGTGAGGATAGCATGCAACAAGCAGGAAAGGGATCTTGGGTTGTTACCTGATGACCTCAAGGTAGGGAAACAGTGTGACAAGGCATCAGGTAAAGCAAATAGGATGCTGGGATGTATAGGCAGGGGCATCACCAGCAGGAAAGGAGGTCATAATTCTGCTATACAAGACATTAGTGAGGCCCCACCTGGAGTACAGTGTACAGTTCTGAGACCATACCCGTAAGGACATAGACAGGGTAGAGAAGGTTCAAAGGGAGGGCAACAAAGATGATGCATGGGTTGCATCACAAGTCCTATGAAGACAGGTTGAAGGAACTGAACATGTACTCCTGGAGGAGAGGAGGAGAGAGGGGATATGATAGAGACATACAAGTATCTTACAGGGAGGAACAGGGTGCAGGAAAACACTATTTTTAAGCGAAAGATGTTTCAGGACTAGAGGGCATGGGATGAAGTTGGAGGAGGACGATTCAGAGGAAACATGAAAAAAATTTCTTCACAGAGCGGTGGTGGACAAGTGGAACACCCTGCCAGAGGAAGTGGTGAGGCTGAAACAATCACGGGATTTAAGAATGCATGGGATAGACATAAAGGAATTCTAGAGGGCAGGGGTAAGGGGAAACAGACTTCTAGGAAAACAAACTGAACTTACAAGCTCAAATGGGCAGACTAGGTGGGCCATAGGCCCTTATCTGCCGACACTGTCTATGTATCTATGTATCTATGTAGCCTTTTTCTGTTATCTCCAGAACCCATTTGTCTATAGTGATTTGCTGCCATTGGTGATGAAAGTGAAACAGTCACACTTCTATGGGATACTGTTCCTGCAGGTTCTGGAGAGGCTTGGCTTCACTGGTTGTTGCTTCTGTTATTGAAGCCTTTCATATTGTGGTGACCTCACACTCTGAATGAGTTCCCTCTGACCTTGTTCTGACTGAAGACTCACAGTTTGAATCTGCACATCTGACTGTACTGTTGATTGTAATTGTACCTCTTGTCCCTTTGATGCCTGTTGTCTCGAAATTTCCCACTAAAGAAAGACAGTATTGGTAGGCATCCAATTCTGTCTCTGCTGAGTGTCTTACTGTCCTCTTTGAGTTTTATGTATTTCTCTAGTCCTTCACCGAACAGCTGCTTGCCTTTTAGTGGGAGCTTGGTTAGCATAGTTTTGGACATCTGCCTGCCATAGTTTCAGCCACAGTACTCTGCGGCTTCTGTTGGTGAGGGCGTTGGCACTGAAGTTGACTCACAGGATGTCTACTGAGGTGTCCACCATGTATTTGGCCATTTGTATGATGTATTCCAGAGTGTCGGCATGTTTTGACCTCCTTAGGGATTGTCTGGAAGAGCTGTCCCAGTCATCAAAGCTGTGCTTTGCTTGTATAAACTGTGGCTGCTGCTACTTTACTGGCCATGCCTGATAGCTCATACAGTTCTTCATCATATCTTCTAGTTTTCTGTTGACAGCATTTTTAAGTGTCACCAATACCTCTATTGGCAGTACTGTCTTGTTACTTAATACAGTGATTTATGGGCCACATGTGCACTAGGGCTTTACGCTTTCCTCTTCCAAGGGGTAGAACATGTTGAACGCCCATTTCTCTGTCACCCTGGCTGAATCTGAGGATTACGAACATACAAACATACAAAAATTGCCAGCAGCAAAAGGACATCATGGTCTATCTAGGCTGCTCGTGAATGCAGCTAGATCTCTATTCAGCAGCTACCCCCACCCACCACCCCTCACTTACTTCCTTTACCCTCCCTTTGCCCTGCCCACCCTTCTTGAAGCATTCCACTGTGATACATGCCACCACTTCAGCTGGCAGTGTGTTCCACTCTGCCACCGCCCTCTCCGTAAAGAAATGCCTTCTCACCTGCCTCCTGAATCTATCCCCCTTCAATCTCATGTCATGGCCCCTAGTGTCGCTCCCCACTGTCCTCCTCAATAGACCCTCTGTGTCCATTTTGATTATCCCTTTCATGTATTTGAAAGTCTCAATCATATCCCCCCCCCGTCCCTCTTCTCCTCCAGTGTGTACATGTTTAACTCTCAGTCTGACCTCATATGGCAATTCCCCCAGGCCCTGAATCATCTTCGTTGCCCAACACTGCAACCCTTCCAGCAACCTAATGTCCCTTTGTAGGTACGGGTGCCAATACTGCATGCAGTATTCCAGGTGAGGTCTAACCAACGATCTGTACAACAGTAGAATAACCTGCCTTTTTCTCGAGGTAATTTCCCTTGCAATGCATCCCAGCATTTTGCTGGGGTGCATTGCACTCCTTTCTTATCACATCCACCACTGAGGTACAGATTACTAAGAAGCCTTGAGGAAAGACTTGAGAAAGACTGATGGCATTCCATGGCTATGTGAGCTTCCACACATGCACAGACATGGCAACCAGCCATCATAAACTTGCTTGGAGTAGGGTGTGGTCATGCCACAGCATACCAATCAGAACTGAAAATACCTACAGCATGGCCCGGTTAGACTCCATAGCCGGCAGCATGGTAATGAGGTCATCAGAAGAATGATCATCTTCCCACAGAGTTCGGCAAGACAAAAGATTGCACTGACCACTGAATCCTTCTCTGACCTGCCAAGCACATGTGCCAGTGTGTAAGGGAGCAGTAGATGTAAATGCATGGTTGGCATGGGAGCAGCACACTAAAGATGTCACTTTTTATCAGCTGTTTTCTGGGGCTCATCCGGCCTGCACCTTGACACATATTATATGGAATGGACATAAATGGAGTGTGATAAACCTGGAGTGTGATGAGCAAAGGCAAGGAAGGAGGAGAGTATTGCCAAAGCAGTCAAGAAGGGAGACAAGACCTTTTTTAGGTATATAGGCGAGTGGAGGAAGGCAGAAAAAGGGACACGTAGTCTGAAAACAGAGGCAGGGGAGAGGGTGGTGGGGGACCAGGAGAAGGCTGAAATGCTGAACAGCTATTCAGCTCAGTATTCACGAAGAAAGAAGAATGGAAGGGAAGTAACTCTAGGCCAACAGAGGATGCAGGGGAAGGGGTGGATGCGAGTCCCTTCTGGGAGGAGGAGATACTGAGAGAGCTTAAGGGCTTGAAGGTGGACAAAGCCATGGGGCCAGATGGGGTTCACCCAAAGAGTACTGAGGGATGTAATAGCAGCTCCCTTGATAACTCTATTCAATGAGTCCTTAAGGTCAGGGGCGGTACCGAATGACTGGAAACGCATGGACGTGGTGCCCCTTCACAAGGGGGGTGAGGAAGAGGTGAGCAACTACAGGCCAGTGAGCCTGGCATCTGTGGTTGGCAAGCTCATGGAAAAACTGTTCCAGAACAGAATCACCAGCTACCTGGAGGCAAATGGCCTTCACAACCCAAGGCAGCATAGCATGGGTTCACCTAGGGCAGATCCTGTCAAATGAACTTGGTTGAAATTTTTGACTGGGTCACCAAGATGGTGGATCGGGGGGGGGGGGTCGGTGGATGGAGCCTACCAGGATTTCAGAAAAGTTTTTGATTCAGTACCGCACAGGAGGCTATTGCATGAAATGGGTTGCCTAGGGTCAGGGGAGGTGGTAATATGGTGGGGTGCAAAACTGGTTGGAGGGCACAGCACAGAGCGCATTGGTCAATGAGGTACCCTCAGTGGAGACTGAGGTCATCAGCAGAGTTCTTCAAGGGTCGGTATTGGGACCACTGCTGTTTAATGTCTTTATAAGAGACACAGCAGAGGGTCTGGAAAGGAGGATAAGTCTATTTGCAGACGATGCAAAGGTCTGCAATAGAGTGGACACACAGGAGAGGGTTGAGATGATGCAGAGGGATCTGGAGAAGTTGGAGGAGTTGTTCAGAGAGTGGCAGCTATCATTCAACATGGCAAAGTGCAGGATCATGCACCTAGGCAGAAAAAACAGGAAAGTGGAGTACAGATTAGTGGGGGTAGGCTTTTTCAGGTAACCAAGGAGAAAAGAGACCTTGGCATCATCATTTTACAAGGCCTGAAGGTGGCAGGGCAGTGCAGAAGGGCAGTGGCAAGAGCCAGCAGGATGTTGGGTTATATAGAGAAGGGGATCACCAGCAGGAGGAGGGAGGTCATGATTCCCTTGTACACCCAGCTGGTCAGGCTGCACCTGGAGTATGGGGTCCAGTTCTGGAGGCCTTACCTAAAGAAGGATGTGGGGAGGGTGGAGCAAGTTCAGAGGAGGGAGACCAAGATGGTGAGGGGGCTTGACCACTTGCCATATGAGGCAAGGCTGCAGGACCTAAACATGTACTCACTGGAGCAGAGGAGGGAGAGAGGGGACATGACAGAGACATTTAAATATTTAGAGGGTATCAATAAAGTGCCTATAGGGAGCCTCTTACAGTTAAAGGAGCGACCTAGGATAAGGGGTCATATACTCCAAATTGAGGGCGGAAAATTCAGGGGAAACATTAGGAAGTACTTCTTTACTGAGAGGGTGCTGGACAACTGGAATGGGCTGCCGAGGGAGGTGGTAGGGGAGAAGACAGTGGGGGGGTTCAAGAAGGCTTGGGACAAGCAGAGAGGGCTGTTGGCAGAGGGGAGAGGGAAATCAGAGCATGCCTAGGGGATATCTTGGCAAAATGGGCAGACTAGGCGGGCCTGGCAGTCCTTTTCTGCCATCACATTCCTATGTTCCTATGTTCCTATTTGAGCTACTATGTGTATAAATGTAGAAACTTAAATTTCCACACAAAGTGAACACATCATCACTCATTTATGTATATAAGAAACATGTCATCCCCCTCTCTCCCCCTGCCCGTTGGCACTATGTCCAGCACCAGCCACCTGCTGGCACCACTTTCAGCAGCAGTAGTCAATTTCACTTTCCCAACACTGCCTTAGATTGTAATGGTATACCATCACTACAACAACAACTTTACAGCGACGGGGTCGATGCTGACAACATTGCCATGTCGCTATAAAGTCCGCCTGGGACCGTGGCACCCTTTCCCAAAGTCATGCACCCCATCCCCGAATCAGCTCCATCTCAGCGTTGATAATCATAAGTGGGAGGGTGCAGGGGGCACAGCCCACCCCAAAACAAAAACTTTGAACTCAGCAGCACCATGCTGACCGCAATTGTGGTTGATGAAGTGGTGTCAGGGAAACGTTGCATCAACAAGAAATTGTCAATATGGTGTCATAGGTCCAACTGTAATCACTCATATCAACATATTGCCACAGTTTCTTATTTAAAAACACTGCTGCACTTAATCAGATATAATCATCTAACCAACTGTTTCTCTTTCACTCTCACCTGAAATACACTGGGGAATGATGGAAGAAGAGTGAGTACCCACACCCCTTTGTACCAAGGGAATAATAACTGCACACTAAAGAGCTACTCAAAGCAGACAGCTGGTACCAATGTGCATGCAGCAGGATGGAGGAAGGTAAACAGTTAATGCATGCAAACAAAGGGAGGGCTATTTGTTGCATGAGAGAAAATACATAGGCCCATTTTAACATGCATGTGAAAATCTCAGTCTGGTAAGGCTACTGGCAAAGGCATATGTACAATGTTAAAAGAAGTACAACCTATGTTTCCTCTAATTTTTTGACTCAGTGGGTGGAAACCTCTTGTGTGTGTGCAGCACTGAGTGTCAAGAAAGAGATTTATCTGTGCAAAGCAAATTAAGTCCCAGGTCATGCCTAAAAATGTTCCCCTGGATCAGTGCACTTACCTGGTTACCAAAGACGTAAATAAAATAAGTCTATCATAGGGATACTGTTTATTGCCACTAAAAAGTGTAGGTTACATTTTTCAAGTAACAGGTATTGCTACTTTGAAGAGTTGCTGACGCCTCAGAGAAATCTTTAAAGAAAATAATAATAAGGTACAATTTGGCCTGCATTACATTTACAGTTTGTATATTTCTTTACCCCATAATTTATTATTAAGAAAATGTGCGTGGGTACATGATCTTTGTCCCTTGGAGAGTCTTCAGAGTCCATCTGCCTCTATAGCTTACTCCCTACTTCAAGTCATAATCCTCTGTTGTGACATCACAATCTTGCTCTGGAAGTAACTGTGATACCACAATGAGTGCTCTATGACTTCAGGCAGGGAGAAAGCAGCAGTAATAGATACACTCCTCAGGAGCAAAGATCCTGTTTTCATTCAAATGGCCTCAGTAATAAATGATGGGGAGAAGGAATACAGCACTAATGGAAAATACAGGCTGGACTGTGTCTAAATATTAGGTTTTGTTAAAGTTCTCCTAAACATGTTAAAAGCTCTTTAAGTACTTTTAAAAGTTCTACTCTCGAGCTTATTTGTAGTCTATTTCCATTCTGCTCAATTATTTGACTTAGGCCTTAAACTGTCAAACATTCAGACAATTTCCTAGCTTTTAAAACCATGCTCAGAAATGCAGTGAAATACATTACTAGTTAGTCATTTAAAACCTGATACAATTAAACACAAATAATTTTGTAGGCCTTTAAAATCTCACAGACACACAGTTCTCTTAACCTGACAAAAAAATCTACTATACTAAACAATACTACAATAACCATCAATGAGAATCTATTTATTGTAGTTAGGGCACATTACATTACAAAAGCTAGCCCATAGCTGTGATCCACTAAATGTTATTTACTCTGCTACAATAAAGATATTCCAGTGAATTCCTAGCAAATCCACAGTAATTATGAATCTGATAACCTCTGCAGTAATTTTTTTGGCTGTAGCATTCCCCCAAGTCTCAGCTGTTAGAGTGCCTTTACCATCATTTTCGTATGCTTTAAAATTAACAAAAGATGGCCATTTATGCCAACCACCCCAATCTACACAAAAATCTGCTTTCCTTTTTTGATTTCTTTTTTAGTCAAAGAAGAAGTGGTTCTTTTTTAAACTACACAGCTTCTGCTTTTTTTTTTTATGTTTAACCATCAGGACCTTATCCTCAGTTTTTCTTTTAACTCTGTGAGCATCCTTAATTTTTTTACATATCAACCTACACTTACAACATATATTTCTCCCCCTCTTTAATCAGATTGAAGTCAGTGAGCACCAGCAAAAAAAAAGTTACTTCATCAAAGTCAGAATAAATTAGCAGATAAAGGATCCCCTCCAAACAAGCACCTTATTAATTTTATTGAAATGTCTCTGTATTTTTATTACTTGTTTCCTTGCACCAGGTGCATTACACCCTCTCCTTGACCCCATCAAATTCAAAGAACACCATCAGAAAAGGACCTTCTAAAATCAACAAGAACCTTGCATTTTTAATATTAATTTTACTGAAAATCTTCCAAACACCAACACGCTGCTTAGTGTATAGTAGAGCACTGTTCTATATAGAAATCCATCATTTCCAAAATGTTGTTGTACCACAGTGAGAGGCATGTGCAGAAACTATGAACAAGGGGGGCCCAAAATCCTAACAAAGCTTGGGGGTCTAGGGGCATGCTCCTCCAGAAAATTTTTGAAAAAAATCACCGTAAATGGTGCATTTTCCTGCATTTTACAGTTAGGCAAGACACATTACAGCCCAAAGCATGAACAGATGTGCACAACTGGAATGGAGCCTGGTGCTCTGTGGAGGGTAGTACGTAGCTCCTGTAAATCCGAAGAGAAAAAGTTCAAGGTAGCAGAGCACTCAGCAGTCTTACATAATTAGAAATGCAGGAGCAAATAAAGAAGTAAAAAAATTCTCCACTTTAATTGCAGGTAATTAACAGACACACGTAGTGTGGTCTCACTGCCACATCAAAACCCCAAGGCGCAACAACAGTCTTCCTAAGGGGGGTCAGCTTTACTGTGGCAAAATAATCCCTTTTCTACAGCTTCCTGAACCAACCTATTTGTCTGCCGCTTGCTGTCTTAAATACATACAGTATAGGCATGTTAATTAATGGTTTAGATTTAAGTGGCTGTGGTGGGAGTTGAACAATGATAGACAAAATGCAACACAAAGGAACATAAATAAAAAGCAAATGAATATAGAAAAATGTATACATATCAGGTAGAATTGTACTAGGGAAGACGAGTCTGAAAAACAATCTCAGGAACTGTACAATAGATTCATACAAAGGGGCTACAAACGGCTGACGTTTGACAATGCTCTTGAAAGAGCTAAAAACATGGAAAGGGACTTCTTGTTAGAAGCAAAGAATTAGGAACAGGGTGATAACAGATCTGTCATTTCTATCACAAAATACAATTGGGCATCTGGGGGCATGGGGAACATCATTAGAAAATACTGTCCCATTCTTAGGAGGCAGTATACTATAGTGGTTAAGGGCAATAAGCTGCAAACCTGGAGAACTGGGTTTGAATCTCATCAGCTCGTACTTGCATATTGTGTGACCCTGAGCAAGTCACTGAACTTCCTTGTGCTCCCAGGTTGTACCTGGAAACAAGATATAGCTTAGTGTGCCTTTCCTCGTTAAACAATTTCCTCTTTCCTTTAATGTTTCTATTTTATCAGCTGTAGAATTACATTTTCAAGAGCAGGTAATCTTAGACAGGCTAGTTCAAGCCATTATGTTGAAACCAAACCTGAAGAACGCTCACTCTCCCACATATGCGCACGCGCACACACACACACACACACACACACACACACTCTCTCTCTCCCCACTGTTGCCAGAGTAAGAAATTCCAGCTTGAAGGTTATCAAAACACTACTGAGTTCCGAAGCTTCCTTAATTGCAGCAGCTCAGGACTCTGAGGTCATGCAAGGTAAACAACAGAAAAAAAAAATCTAACAGGGGGGCCGGGATCAGCCCCCCCACCCATCCACTCCTCTGACCACAGTTCAAAGGTCATGGAATGTGACTATACCCTTTTGTGGTAGAACAGCATTCAAGAACCTCTAGACACCGCACAAGTTAGTTTCATTGTGAAAGAGGAAACACACAATACACACATTTCACATAATACTGTACGCTACAAAAAATACAGGATGAGCAACTTTATGCACAACCAGTGTGTTCTACCTTCTCAAAGTTGTGATTCCTTTGGACCCCTCAAGCATTGCTCTCGAGGCCAGAGGGAATCAGAATCCTTCTGTGGCAGAACACACTGGCTGTTCATAGTTGCCCATCCAGTATTCTCTACCTAGTTACCTGGGACATAACACATAACTGTATAGTTTACAGCAGTGTACTTTAAATTATTTGTTCTTAGTACCTTGGCTCCTCTTAAAGAGTGTTCAGATCTCTGCAGGCCAAGTAGTCTGATGCAGTCTTGCTTTGCAGTATTCAAAACAAAGGTTTGTTATTTATTTACGCATCTGTTAACACATCCAAAAAGCTAGCAAAACCTCAGACCACGCACAGAAACATTATCTCACCAGTTCCTTATCTAATAAATGTTATCCATCCCTTATCTTATAGACTTCCATAGAAACTGGGAGCTTCCCTTCAATTACCCTTATTTATAACTCAAGAGTACCTTACCAATACTCACTATGCAGTGTGTGTGTGTGTGTGTGTGTGTGTCTGAAATTTACAGCCAGGGTGGGGGACAACATAGCAGTCACTGAGTGAAAGGAATTCTGAACTGATATGTAAGCCCACAGCTAAGCAAGGTTTAAGCATAGAGGGGTGGGGTGAGAGGAGAAAGTCTAGTCTGAAAGAAGCGAAGATAATTCACTGTAGTTTTATCAGCATATCTTCTGCATGCCAGTGCTTCTGTACTGGGCAGGTCTTTCTTTTATCCTGAGTGGCTGCACAAGTGCACATCTTAGGGGGAACACAGAGTACAACTGTAATCCTCAATGAGAAGTGTCATTGCTGCATGCACTGTTCCACAGATGTATTTTCTGTATGAACGTACAATAAATGTCTAAGTTAAAAAAAAAAAACACTGCTGCACAATAAACAGCAACCTTAAAAGAATTTAACATAGTACATTTTTTCTCTTCTCTCTCAAATGATTCCCAATATCATTTAAACCTGCAACATTCCAGTTCCGGTCACCAAGCCTCCCGCTGGCTTGCAGTACACACCACTCACTACCTCCTGTCATGCTTAGCTACACTAGAAGCTTGTTCATCCATAATCCTTATAAAATGAACTGCAATCTACTTTTTGTTCCTTTAAAAAAACAAATGCCAGCTCCATGACGTTGGGCAGTGGAGCACCCGCTTGACACATTGGTGACCCGGGTTCAGGCCCTGAGCCTGGAACATCAGGAGCAGAGGCTGGCAGGGAGGGTGACAGAACATCCGCATGGATGTTCTCCTTCTGAAAGACAGTGCTGCAGACCACTGCTCAGGAGAGCAATACCTAGTGGTGTGCGGAGCCTTGCCAGCGTGGGTGACCACACACCGGTTGACTCCAACAGAGGACGTCGCCATAGTGCACACCACTGGGGTGTGGGGAAGGGCCAAGAAAACAGAAACAGCATCCATCTCAGCCTGCCATATGACAGCAGTTTAGTCCCCCATGCCACAGCTCCCATAGGTCATGCTCCTGCACCCCCTACCTTGCCCTCAGAGGACCCCGCCAAGGAATCCTACTCCCCCCCAGGGAGGAGAGCCCCACAGCAAGGATACACTGGACCCTCCAAGGATACTGGGATAGCCTGGGAAGCCAGGTGGCAGGAAGCAGCAGTGAAGGGTGAGACTGGCAGCAGAACGGGACGATGTGCAGCAAGAAGGAGTGGCAGGTTGGGGGGTGCAGGGAGGAACAAGCAAACCACTTCAACAGCCAGGTGACCATTCTATTTCATCCACCCAGCTTCATCTATCTCCATGTGCTTCTTCAATCCTTTCAGTTCAATTCTTCCTTAGAAGACATAAAAAAGAAACAGTACTACCATATTTCTTTTTTTCTCCATTTTCCACAGGAACCACAAAACTACACTCGTGCTCCCTCAATCTCTTGCCACATTGCCAGCTCTACAGCTGTTAACTGCCACATACTCCTGGAAACTGTGCTCCCCTCCAAGGACAAAATGGAGGGTGAGATCTATTTAAAGGCAAGGTAAAGCAGGGCAAGACAATTTTATTTATAGGGCATCCTTTCCACAACCTCTGGGCACCTTACATTAATAAAAAACATAAAACAGTTCCAATTAAACATATAAATATGGTATAAATAATCAATGTCAATCTTATTAAAATTATTCAGGGAAGGTCTGAGCAAGTAAGTAAATCTTCAATTTGTACTTGAAAGCCTCCACTATATGGGAAGATCTAATACCATCTGGCAAGCTGTTCCAATCCAGTGGGACAGCAACCCCAAAGGATCTATCCCATGATTGCTTCAAGCGAGAAGGAGGGACATAGCACAGGCTCACACTGGTGGATTAGAGAGAGCAGGAGGGTGTGTAGGACATCAAGAGGTCTTTCAGGTAGCTCGAGCCCAGACTGTGTAGGGCCTTGAACGTTAACAAGCCTATCTCAAAGGTGATGAGCCACCGCACAGGCACCCATTGCAGACCACGCAGCACCACTGTGATGTGGTCTCTTCAAGAAGCTCCCATCGCCAGTCAGGCTACAGCATTCTGGACCAACTGCAAGTGTCATGTCAAACCTCCAGACAACCCTAAGTAAAGAGCATTGCAATAATCAAGCCTGGAAGTAACAAAGGCAATGACTATCATCTCCAAATCAGCTGGCGCACGATGTGGTTCGATCCGGGTGATATAACAAAGATAGTAAAAACCATTCCTGACTACCCCCAACACCTGCTGTTCTAATGCCAGCCAGCCAGTCTAAAACAATGCCCAGATTCTTCACCACATCCATAGCTTGGAGTGGCTGACCATTCACAGATGGCAGCAGTAGTAGGCCTCCACTCACCATAGCTGACCCATACCGACCTGGATTGATAATCATAACCTCTGTCTTGCCTGGGTTGAGATACAGGCAATTGGAGGCCATCTAGTTATTAATTTCTTGCAGGCAATACCTAAGCACCAAGACGGTATTCAACCCATCCAGGGTGCAAGACAGACAGAGTTGAGTATCATCTGCACAGCAGTGAAACTGTACCCCATACTCACTAATGATCTCACCCAATAGCAGCATGCACACAGCAAACAACAGAGGCACTGAGATCAAGCCCTGTGGAACCCACAGGAAACTGCAGCCGCCTTGGAGATGCAATTACCTAAGGCTACCTCATGTGAACTTCCAGTGACGTAGGACTCAAACCAGCACAAAACAGTGCCAGTGAGTCCCACATTGTTCCACAGGTTATCAATAAGCACAATATGGTCCACCTTGTCAAATGCCAATGAGATATTTAGCAGGACCAATATGGAACTAAATCTCTGGTCTCTCGCCATGAGAAGATCCTGCATCACCCTGACAAGGGTGATCTCAGTACTGTGAGGAGGCCTAACCCCCAACTGGAGAGGCTAGAAGATGTTATACTACTCCAGGTGAGTCTCAGACTGCACCACCCCTACCTCCTTAATAACAGTCCCTAGAAAGAAGAGGTTCGTGACAGGCCTGTAGTTGACCAGACTATCAGGGACCAAGGGTGGCTTTTTCAAAGAGGGGCTTCACCACTGCCCTTCTCAGACCAAATAGAAAAATACCTTCCCTCAAGGAACACCCAACAATCTCAGTATATACTGGCCCTAAGGATTCACAGCTACCAAAAAGCAACCAAGTAGGCCCAAGGTACAGCAGACAGCAAGTGGGGCACAGACATCAGATCACCTGGACCAACTCTTCTTTAGCTGGCTGGAACTCAGCCCAGAATGGCAAGTAGTCAGTGCCCCTCTGAACCTGAATATCACCAGCCCATGACAGGCCACTTGAGACTATTCCAGTCCAAATGGAGGACACCTTGTCAAGGAAAAACCTGCAAAACTCTTCACACTTATCCGTGGAAAAGGCTTGTATGGACTACAGACAAAGAGGATTTATTAATCTATCTATGGTGTGAAAAAGATGAGTTGGCCTGTTCTTGCTTGCAGCAATAGTCCCTGACAGGATCTCTGTCTTTTTCAAGGAAACTGCCCTCTGATATTGACTAGTTAGTTTTCAGAGCCAATTTGTCCTTGTCAGAGTGTAATCTTCATGAAGAATGCTCCAACTACTGTCCTTTAGTCTTCTAACATCTCAGCTATTCGCAGTACCATGGTGAGTTGTGGTGGGAGCTCAAAGGACAAACACGGAAGGGTGCTAAGGAGTCCAAGGCAGCCACAATAACTGTGTTATAGTGCTCCACTGCTTTCTCAGCTCTCTGAGAACAAGCTGTAATCATGTCCCAGACATTCAGTGCTGCCTGGAGTTTATGTGGCTCCAAATTAAATTTTGGCATCTCCACTGGAGAAGTGTTAACACGGGGAACCCCGCAAAGGAATGGCATGGTATGGTATGATGATCCAACTAAATGAACAGCTCAACCCTGATAACACTAACTTCAAGTCCCGATGAGAAGATCAGGTCAAGGATAGGACTGTGCAACCACCTGTAGGCCTAGTGATTACATTAGCTGGAGGAGTTGCTTACCAAAAGGTGAGGTTTCATCATCCACCCCAAGCGCTGAAGTCCCCCAGCACTAACAATTTGGGAGCCTCCAATGCAATGTTGGCCATGAAATTTGCTAACCCCTACAGGAAATCACCCTCACACCCCAAAGAACAGTATATAAGGATGACCCTACAGCCCACACCTGCCCCACCTCTAACAGCCACACATTCATGGTAGTTCCCATGGAGTATGCCGTGAATCCCAAGGCAGATCTAAAACAGATGGCCACCCCATCCCCCCAATCCTACCTTGGGCAATGCACCACTGAACACCGGCTGGAATCAAAGCCCCAAGCACTAGGTCAGAGTCATCGCACAGCCAAGTCTCAGTGATACAAACGAGATCAGCCAAGGAATCAAAAATGAAACCCACCATAACTGTTGTTTTATTACTCAGCAATCTCATGCTACAGAGAATGGCCTGAAGAAGAGTGGAGTCAGCTGTAGCTGGTCCGATGAGTGGCTGAGCCTAGCATTAATAAAAGCCCTTGCATGTAATGCCAACCCTGATCAACTTGTACTAAAATAATAATGTGAAGCTGAAAACAATAAACCCAAAAATCCCCAACGGCACCACTAACCCACCCAGTCCCTCTCACATACTCACAATCACACAAATTAAACAGTCAAATAATACCACTCACTCATAGAAACATGGAAGCATAGAAATTGTCATCAGATTAGGACTGCTAGGCCCATCTAGTCTGCTCTTAAGCCCTGTACTTGATTACAGCTTCTGACCCTCCCTCTGCTTTACCTCTATGGTTCCCCTATGCCTGTCTCATGCATGTTTAAATCCAACCACAGTGCTTGCTCCCACCACCTCTTGTGGAAGACTATTCCATGCATCCACCACCCTCTCTGTGAAGAAGAACTTCCTAACATTCCCTCTTAACCTGCCACCTTCCAATTTCATGTCATGCCCCCTTGTTCTTGTACTCCTCTTGTATTGGATGTCTCCCCATGCATCTTGTTTATGCCCTTGAGGTACTTGAATGTTTCTACCATGTCCCCTCTCTCCCTCTCTCCCTCCCTCCAGCGTGTACATATTGAGGTCCCTTAATCTCTCCTCATACGTTTTGTGGTGCAAGCCCTGTATCATCTTAGTCGCCCTTCTCTGGATTGTCTTCAGCATATTAATGTCCTTTCGCAGGTGTGGCCTCCAGAACTGTACACAGTACTCCATGTGACACCTGACTAGGATTTTATATAACGGCATCACTACCACCTGTCTTCTGCTGGTGTTATCCCTGCCTATGCACCCCAGCATGCCACTGGCAATTCCCTGCTGCCCTTGTACTCTGCTTTGACATTTTCAGGTCATCTGAAATAATAACTCCCAGATCCCTTTCTTCCTTAGTGACTGTCAGCAACCCCCAAACCTGTAGCTCTCTCCAGGGCTTCTATGCCCCAGGTGCACCATTTTGCACTTCTTTGAATTAAACCTCAGTTGATACTCCTCAGACCATTTTCTCAAGCTTCCCCAGGTCCTTCCTCATTTTCTCCATCCCTTCTGGAGTATCCACCCTGTTACAGATCTTGGTGTCATCTGCAAACAGGCAGACCTTTCCTTCCAGCCCCTCTGCAATGTCACTAATGAAAACATTGAACAAGATTGGCCAAAGGACCAGGCCATGAGGTACCCCGCTGGTCACCCCCTCTCCCCAGATTGTACTCCATTTACCACCACCCTCTGCCTCCTGTCTGTTAGCCAGTTCCTAACCAAGTTTACCATCTGGTCTCCCATGCCCAGACTACCCATCTTGTTAACGATCCTCTTATGTGGGATGGTGTTGAAGACTTTGCTGAAATCGAGGTAGGCGATGTCCACCACCCCCCTGCCCCAATTTACTTCCTTCATCACCCAGCCAAAGAAATCTATCAGATTTGTCTGGCATGACCTACCCGCTGTGAAACCATGCTGCCTAGGGTCCTGGGTACTGATGGCTTCCAGATGTCCCACTATCCTTTCTTTAAGCAGCATCTCCATGATCTTCCCCACTACTGAGGTGAGTTTGACCGCCCTATAGTTCTCTGCCTCCTCCCCCCTGCCGGATTTGTGTAATGGGACCACATGTGCCCTCCTCCAATCCTCTGGCACCACTCCAGTGTTGAGTGATTCAGTGAACAAGGCTGCCAGAGGTTCTGATAGCCCTCTTCACAGCTCCCTTAATATCTTCGAGTGAATGCCATCTGGCTTCATTGCTTTGTCCACCTTCAATTTAGTGAGCTCCTGCAGGACTCTCTCTCTCCTGTGAATGGACTGCTGTCCACCCCCCCCTTTGGCATCTGTTACTTGGCTGTGGTCCCTGTCCCTCTCCCTCTTCCGTGGATACTGAACAGAAGTATTTATTCAGTATTTCTACCTTATCCATGTCTCCCTCCTTGCACTCCGGTTCCTCCCCTTTGAGTCTAACAATCCCCCCCAGTTTTCCTTCTTTCGCTGATGTACCTGTAGAATGTCTTGTCCCCTTTCTTTATTGACTGCACTAATGCTTCCTCAGTCTGCACCTCTGCTCTCCTTACTGCCCTTCCCGCTTCTCTTAGACATTTTAGGTACACCTCCCTGTCCTGTTCCCTTTGGGTCTCCTTATATTTCCTGAACCCTGCCCTTTTAGCCCTTACTTCGTCTGCCACCACTTTCGAGAAACATGGTGACTTTCTCCTTCTCTTGCCTTTTGATACCAATCTGATGCATTGGTTTGTCACTTCCACTATGGCTCCTTTTAGGTGCTCCCACTGCTTTCACACCCCCATCCCCATTTTCTCCAGGGCTATTTTGATACCCCTTCCCATTTCAGTGAAGTCTGCCTTTCTGAAATCCAAAACCTTTGACCTACAGTAGTGTGACTTGACCGAGTCCCTGTCCCCATGCTGAACCACATTTTGTGGTGATCGTTGGATCCCAGTTGCCCTTCTACCTGAACATCTGTGATTCTATCCCTGTTGGTCATCACTAGATCCAGAATCGCCCTGCTCCTGGTGGGATCAAGCACAAGCTGCCTGAGTTCTGCCTCCTGTAGGGAATCTAGGATGTTTCTGCTTCCAGCTGAAGCAGCTGCCTGGGTGGTTCAATCCACATCTGGCATATTGAAGTCCCCCAGCAGCAGAACTTCACCTTTCATTGCCATCTCGTGTATTTCATCCACTAGCTCCCTGTCCACTTCCTCCTCCTGTCCTGGAGGCCTGTCTATCACCCCTGTGCATATTGCTGTGCCATTTCCAGGTTTAAGGATGACCCACAGTGCCTCTGCCTCTGCCTCCCCCTGCTTACCGTGTACCGGTGTCACCTTTATACCCTCCCTGACATACAGAGTGACTCACACCCCTTTTTTACCCACTCGATCCCTCCTGAACAGAGCATAACCCAGTACATTGATTTCACACCCATGATTTGCAGTGTGCCAGGTTTCAGTTGTTGCTATTATGTCCAGATCTACTTCTACTATCAAGGCCTCCAAGTCTAGGAGTTTATTTCCCAGGCTGCAGGCGTTAGTTACCATGGCCTTTCATGTTGTGCAATTTAGATTACTCCCTCTGCCCCGTTACTGCTCTCCTGCTTCCTTCCCAAACCCCAGTTACCTTTGTTCTATGGTCTCGATTCCACCACTTTGGCCTCCCCTCTGACAACTTCAGTTGTACTTGCCATCAAATTATTTTCCTGCATGTGCCCTTACGGGGGGGGGGGGTCCTAAGCCTCCTGACCCTCCTGGCTCCACCCCTTTGACCAGTTTAAATGCTTGCTGCTGAAGCATTCAAACTTGTTACTCATGGTTGTGGTACCCTTCCCGGATGGATGCATGCCGTCGTCCTTATACAGGCTCACATCCATCCAGGTTGGTCCCCAGTCCCCCATGGAGCCAAACCCCTCCCTTCCACACAATTCCTTCAGCCAGGAGTTGAATTTCTGGATGTGGAGTGTCCTAGTCTCCTCCCATGCTGTGGACAGGTAGAACCTCCAAGAAGGAAAGAGTGTGCTACCTGCTTCAGGCCCCCCCCCCCCAGCTTCCTGAAATCTTCCTGTATTCTGATTAACTCCATCCTGTCTCCTGCCACGTGACTCTTCCCCAGGTGGACGATGACATCCAGTTCCTCCCTCCTTGGCTATTGTCCTTGCGATCCTATTGCTCCGCTTCCCATCCCTCCATGCCGTGCTTTGTGGGATGCACCTGACCTCTCTGTCCTTCCTGCTAGGTTCCCCTAAAGTAACTCCATGGACAATTGAGTCCCCCACCAGTAGAAGCTTCCTCCTCCAGGGTTCTCTACCTCCCTTCCCTTGGGCTCCATCATGGATGACCCGCTCATCCTCCCTGGTCTCAGCTGCAGGTGCACCTGTGGGGCTATCCCGCTCCTCCAAAACAGCGTAGGAGTTAGTTAGCTGGACTGGTTGGGGGATGTGCCTCAGACCCCCTTCCACACCTTCCCTGAGCCCACTGTGATCCAACCACTCCTCCTCCTGGGCATACTTTGAGGTTTCGGTTGTGGACTTGGTGGCCAATGAATGGGGATGAAAGGCCCCTGTAACCTGGTGTCAGACAAGGTTGCCTTTTGGCACCTGCTTTATTTAATATTTACATTAACACCATTCTTCATGAACTAAACAAAGAAATAATGTATAATCCAAAAAATATTCAAGGAAAATTGTGGTTTTATTTATTTATTTACAAAATGTTTCACCAGAAAGAAACATGAACTGACAGACAGCTCATTTCAGAAGTGTCCTGGGGTACAATGGCTGGGTGAGGCAAACATAAAGCAAAGTCAAACAATACGGTGCAACTTTTACATAGCAGAGTAGTAGACTACAACACTTGTCTATAACACAAGGGCCAGAGGCCAAGGTAGTAGCAACAATTAGTTGGAGAACTTATATAGTGCCACCAGAGCCTAAAGACCAGGAGGCCAGGGTGTGAGGAAAACAAAGACTCAGAGAAGTACCTAGAGTTGGGAGGCGGGCTTTGGTAAGTGCTAGTGAAAGACCAGAGAGAGAGGGTGGGAGGGGAGAGGGAAATGTTGCCAGGACCAGAACACCTCTTCAGGATGCTAGGAAACCCTGCAAGGAGGGCGGGACCAGACAGGAAAATTAGGAGGGGAGAGAAGGAGAGGGGGAGGGGAAGTTGGGGGGGGCACGGGGGTAGTTAAGTAACAGAGAGTAAGAACTGGAGGGGAGCAGAAGGGGCAGAGATAGCAGTTCTGACAGGATAACTAGGAGTGTTAGGTGTTTTAACGATAAGCAATAGAGGAGTGAGTATGCATCTGAGAGGGGCGAGAAGGTTGTCTTGCATACACTGACACTCTTACTTTTATGTCTATCTTGGGTCTGCAATTGCCAAGAAAACTAAAGATTTTAGAGAACTGTTGGCACCTAAAATGGAAAATTAGCATAACTAAATCATAAGTAATGGTTCTTGGCAAACATAATAAAAAGGCCTCTTAGTTTATAAGCAAAATTAAAATACTAAAAGTTAAACAGTAGGATTATTTGGGGATTTGTTTTGTGCAAACTCTTAAATAGGCAGAACACTTTTAAAATGCTCCATTGGAAAACAAAAACTATAATTAAGGCTACGTGTGTGTGTTTCTGCATCTATGTGCACATGTGGCTGTGTGTGTGTGTACACACACACACATGTGGCTGTATTGGGGCAGAGCAGTTGTACTCTATGTCCAGAGTCAACAGCACCTGCTGCTACATTATCTTGACCTTTAAGGTTTTCCTTTTTCCTTTTTTTTTCTATTATTGTGATGTAAGTCTGGAATTTTAAAATCACAATAATAGAACAAATAAATCAGAACCCAGCCTACACTTTTAATTCTAATAATTCTAAGCTGGTTCATTTCACTGAGATGCCACACAGACGAGGCACACTGATGAGTCCTGGTAGGACAAAACACGTGTATGTGTCTTCTGTTGGCACCCTTTGCAGACTATGTGAGAGGCCTTTCAGCACCATGCATTTCTGCTTAAAGTTGAACCAGCATAATATTCTGTGGTGATTTGCATATACAGCCCATGATGCTTTGCATTATGGGGGTATGTGTGATTCTGTATTACTTATTCTATATTTCTTGTCAGACTACCATTTTGGCTCGGACCAGAGTTTGTTACAATAGGTAACTGGTCTGACCTCTATTTAGAGAGGGGCTGTGCATCAGCATCTGTTTGGTTACTGGGAAGCTGTATACCAATTTAATTTTTGGTGAAGTGAAGGGTGGGGGTCTGTGTCCAAAGTAGTAGTTAAGCATAACTGGTGTCTTCATTGGGGGGAGGGAGGCATGTCTTAGTGTGGGTTACTCAGGGGGCTATGCGCCAGTTTAGTTATTGGAGGGGGGACTCTGCCCGTCTGTGATTGTTAGAGTCTTCTCAGACAAAAAGGAAGTTTCTTATCCTTTGAAATGTTATCACTGGTAGCAAAACTCCCACCTCCACATTAACTGAAAAGGAATTAATGGAACAGTGCACACATTTGAAAGGCTTTGATAAAACAGAGGTACAGTATAAAGTATGCATTTTATATCATCAGTTTTGCTGAGAGGTATATTATTCATCTTGTGTAAAGATAACACTGTCCCAGCAAAGCTAGACTTTAGCACGTGCCTATTAAGCTACAGCACACAATTAGTTTACAAATCGAAATCCCAATTTGACTGTTGCTTCAGAAAATACTTTTCATGTTTGTACTTGGGCTGTGTGCAAAACTATACACACCCATTCTGAATTCTTAACCTTTGGAATTTTTTATGCTATGCGTAATGGCTTGGCCTGTCCCACACCCATCTTGTACAAACATTATAGTGCTGTGCAGTAAATGTTTGTGTTACAAAGCAATGACTGTTCCAAAATAGAGGTCAAATCAGATTTCCCTTAAAGATCAAGTCTGCACATCAGCATGTACTTTCATGAACATGATGTTTTAGCAACTGCAATCCACTAGAAAATATTTTAGCAACTGCAATCCACTAGAGAATATTAAACTGGTACAGTAGCACCAGTATAGTTCGGATTAGGTAAAGTGCTGGTGTTAAACTCAATTTTTGCACTTTAATAACTTTGGCAGTATTCAACGGAATAGTCCAAACTTTAGCATGTGTGGTCTGACTGGTAGAATCTCAAGACGTGAAAAGTTTTGTGGCAACATCTTGTGCGGTTTCCAAGAGCTGGAACACGGATTTTTGGAAAAATGAAGATTATGTTCCTATACTTAATATATTTTTGGAAAAGTGAAGATTATGTTCCTATACTTAATAAACTTTTCTTTTTTTTTTCTCTCAGCTAAAAACCTAGATGGAAGAGTATTTCATTCTAAAACTTTATGGGTAGACAGAGCCTGTGCCAAGGTAGTGCCTTTCAAAGGTTTCATGAAAAAATATTAAATGTTTCCAGAGTTACAGGGATGTAAATATTTTTTCTGAGCATGCTCAGTAGGGTTTGGGGCTAGCCCTCTAACATGACCCAAAAAATTCCCTGTTGGGAGAGCTTCTTTTTTTTCTTAATTTGCTCTTTATGCCTCCTTCTCTCCCCACCAGTCGCCACTCATCAGGGAGCCCTATGCTGTGTGCCCCTCTAGCTCCCCTAGGTAACATCTTGAGAACTGGCAGACCCACCCCATCCTGCCTCAGATTGCCCCCCAAGGTAGGGAGGGAAGGGACCCCAGGTCACCCCCCTCACAGTCCTCAAGTGTGCATTAGGTAGTTTAGTCGGCCCCCTAAAGGAGCCTGGTCCCATCTTCTGGTGACTTGTGCCGGGGTTTCCCTGCCTTTGGTCCTCTCCAAGGGTGTCAGCATTCAAGGGGATCGAGGCAGGGCATGTTGAGACATGCTGCTGCTCTGGATTCCAGCTGACGTCCTTCCTTCCTGAGTTTCAGCAATCCCGCTGCACCTCCACCCATGGTCACCCAGGTGGTGGCAATGCAGCGGGACTTGCAGACCACCCTCCCTGGAGGAGGAAAGCAACCCCTTGGGTATTTGATCCTCTTCCCCCTAGCTGGCCGTCCAGCAGCCTGAGATCACTCCTGATCCCAGGTCACTGGCATCGCAAGCAGTAGCGCTACCACTGTGCCAGAGGGCTGGACTGGAAAAAGCATACTGAGCAGTATAGCTTGTTTCCAGATGCATCCTGGGGTGGTAAAGGGAGGGGATGGAGAGGAATAACATGGTACAAGCAACAATTTACATGGTAACGATATACAAGGTAACAGTTGACAGTAACAATCTAAACAATTCAAACAAGCGAGATACCATATACAAGAATTAAGTGCAATGCGAGGAGGATCTGCAGCTACTAACAGTGCAGCTAGCATAGCAGTGAGAGTAGGATAAGGTCTCTGAATATTAGATAGGAGTAGAGAAGGCAGTACAGTTGATAAATTATTGGGATGGGGGAGGGAGTAGAGGAATGGAAGCAGCTGCAGCTGGGGGAGGTGAGGTTACAAAGGAGAGAGGAGAGGGCACAGTGGGATGTGGCATTTCAGATGGGAGGTGGAAGGGAGTTACAGAGTATGAGGAAACATTGGGAAAAGGCTGTCTGTCCTAGGGAGGCGGCCCTAGAGGGGATGCCCAGAATACAGGGATTAAGGTTACGAATGGAGTAGGTGAGAAGGAGGAAAGGGAAAAGGAAAGATAGGGAGGGAGTGAACTAAACTAGTGTTTAGCTACAAGGTTGGTGCAGTGGGAGAGGCATCAGTCATCAAGGGAAGGGAAAGATAGAGACTGGTAGAAGGCACAGTGGTGAGTGCTGCGGAAGGACAGTCAAGAACAAAGAGGTAGAAAGTGTGGAAGAAGGAGTCCAGTCTGGCTAGTGAAGTTCTGGGAGTGGCACTGTAGACTACATCACCATAGCTGAATATAGGGAGGATCATTTTTTGGGCATGTGCCCAGCAGGCTGGCAAAAGAATGCATCCACGATTCTTAAACAGGGCACCAAGTTTAGGGTGCAGATTGTTGTAGATAGCATCCACAGGTCCAGAAAACTCAAGGTGTTGGTCTAGCCAAACCCTGAGATACTTAAATGAGATAATATCCTCAAGCAGTGTCCCATCAAGGGTGTGGCATAAGGGGAGTGATGGGAGCCTAGAGAGTCTCTGCCTCGTGCCAAAGGTCATGGAGACTGTCTTCTTGGCATTCAGGGACAGCTAATTTGAGCAGAGCCAGAGCTGGACTTCATCAAAGTCAAGCTGGGGACTGGAATCCACATCAGCAGGGAAGGGACCAGAGGTATACAGGATGGTGTCGTCCGCATATCTGTGAATAAAGGAGGAGGAGGAGCATACAGCAGGGAGGTCATTGAGGAAGACAGAGAACAGAATTGGGCCAAGGACACAGCCTTGTGGGACACCACTGCTGATGGGGGAGGGGGGGGATAGTGAGTCACAAATACTGACTGAGTCTTATTTTCAAGGTAGGAACTGAACCAGTTGGTGGTGCTGGCAGAAAGCCCTGCTGAGGACAGTTTGTCAAGGAGGGCATGGGAGACAGTGTCAAATGCCTTGGCAAGGTCAACAAAGATGGCTGAGGTGATAAGGCCCTTGTCCATGCCAGACTGGATGGAATCAGTTAGCCTTAGGAGTGAGGTGGCAGTAGAGTGGTGTTTCTGGAAGCCAGATTGGAAAGGTGTGAAAAAGAGGAAGAGTCAAAGAAGGGGGAGTGTTGGGAAAGCACAATGTGCTCCTGGAGTTTAGATAGGATAGGAAGAAGAAAGATAGACCGGTAGTTGCCAGGGGAAGAAGGGTCATCACCTTTGGGGAAGGGGATAGTAGTGGTGTGCTTCCAGGCAGCTGGGACAGTGGCTCCAGTGAAGGAGAGATTTCACAGAGAGGTGAGAGGAAAGGCAATGGCTGGAGTGGACAGGTAGAGGAGTTTAGAGTCCAGACCAGCAGGAAGTTGCCCTTGGCATGATTCAGGGTGAGTAGAGCTTTAAGAGTGTCTGAGGAGGTTACAGGGGAGAAGGAGAAGTGGGAGACAGGAGGGTACTGTGGAAGATTAGGGGGGGGAGAGAGGGAGGGGAGGGATGAGAGGAGGGATAAGATGCAAAAGGTGAAGTAGGCATTAAACTCGGGGGCTACTTCAAGTGGGTCAGTCAGTACGGAGACGCCCACTTTGAGAACAGAGATTGGGGGCTGGATCAGAGGAGAGAAAAGTGAATGAACCACTTTCCAGAATTTTAATTGATGGTTGATATTTGATTGGAAGATATCCTGAAAGTATTCTGCTTTAGCGAAACACACTGCCCTGGTACAGGCATTCCTGAGGGTGCAGTAGGTTTGATAATCCACAGAGGAGCCAGTGGTTCTGGGGCCTTTACAGGCTTTGTCCTGGGTGTGCAGGCATGACAGTAACTCACTCACGATCCAGGGGAGGTGGGAGCCTGTCACCCTGATACGTCTAAGGGGTGCATAACAATTCCATACATCAATCAAGGAATTTGGATTTGAAATACTCAAAGGCCGAGTCAACAGAGGATGCAATGGAGATGGGAGTCCAGTCAGAGTTAGCCAGGTCATCAAGTGGGGGGTGGGCAAGGTCCAGAGATTTGTATAAGCATGTTAGCAAGAGCTTAGGTGGGGCTTTGGGTCGATGGACCGTTCATACCCAATATATCATGTGAGGATCACTTAGAGAGTCAGGTAGGATTCCCACAGTGACAAGGCAGTGTGGATGGGAGGTTAAGACCCAGTCAATGAGGGAATGGTTTTAGGATATGGAATTTAGGCAGGTGGGCTTGCTGATTAGCTGGGATAGGCTGAGGGATGAAATGGCACTGTGAGTTTTGGAAAGGGAAGGGGAGAGTCAGTTCAGGTTAAAAATACCCAGAATGTAAAGTTCACCAGAGGAGGCATGTGACAGGAGGGTAGCCAGGAGGTCAGTGATAGATGTGGGAAGGAGAGACCAGGGCAGCAGTAGATACTAGCAGCAAAGATGGGTACGGAGAAGGGGAGCGAGAGTTTTACCAGAAGGAGCATGTATACTGATGGTAGTGAAGTGGCTAGAATAGGGGTGAACTGAATAGTGGATGCGATGAGATACATTGCCACTCCACCACCCCAACTGGACAGATCTTGGCAGATAAGGGACTATCCGGGCAAGGTGATACTCCTGCCTGGAATCCTAGTACTAAGCCAAGATTCTCGACCCCCCTTCCCCCAATCAGATATGATCATATCTGTTCCACCCTCTTTTGTATCCCCCCACTAATTTTGCACAGACCACCTTGTAAAGCAGCTGAAAGCAAAGGTCCATCACACCAGAGGGCTGGCAGATGGGAAATGGTATGGTTCTGTGGAGATCCTCTAGAACATGTACTGTTACTGGTAATGGTAAGTAATAAACTTATCTTTTTTGAGGGTGTCTCCATATAGCCATAATTTACTGGACAATTACCAAGCAGTACCAATCCCAACTGGACAGCTGGTTAAACAGTGGAAAGACCGTTTGGGAAAGCAGGCCTTGCAAGGCAACCAGGCCAAACCCAGCCCTCCTTTAGGAGATTAGCTCCAGACTAATGCTTAGTACAAATATTGATCATGTCCTGTGCCAGGTAGCAGCCCTGCTAATGTCAGCAGTTGAAACTGACCTAAAACAGGCCACAGAGGCTACCATGCCCCTGCTGGCATGCCTTGTAACAGTATCAGATAGGTTCTGCCCTGCCTGACTGTAGCAGAACAGGATATAGAAGGACACCCATATAGGGAGAAACTAGCTGGAAACAGGTTTACCCCGATGCCAGGGTTGAAAGAAACAAACAGCTGGGAGGCCTGGTTACAGTCCTTAGTATGGTCCAAATAATACTGAAAGATTCTGTGACAATCCAAAGAGTGTAACCGCACTTTTTCCAGTTTCTGAGGGGAAGGGAAGAATGTTGGAAAATCAATAGTCTCATTTAACATGAATCTGACCCCAGTCAGGAATTTAGGGTGAGCATGCAGTGTCACCCTGTCTCTTCAAAGCCTCAGAAAACGGGGTTCCTGAACCAAGGCCTGCAGTTCAGACACATGCCTGGCCAACGTACTAGCCGCTAGGAATAAAGCCTAGGGTCACTATTGGGTCACTATAGCTCTTCCCTGCAACTACCCAATTTCTGGACTCCCACAACTATATAGCACAGAATGGCCAGGCTAGCAATTCTGTATCTACCCTCGTGCGTGCTGCTTCTCTTCTCTGTTGACTACCTCATATCATTGTCCTTAAGATATCCCTCAGTGCACCATGCCACAGACCTACCCCAGCACCTCCCACATGATATGGTACTCAACTTTTATCTTGCCCCTTGCCTGCCTGAAAGGGGTGTCGCCTACCACGGGCAATGGCTCTCCAGAAAATTAAGCAGCTGTTCAAACACTGCTAAGAGACTGGCACAGTCCCTGCTCTCAACAACTAAGTCATGGTTCTTACTTCTTCTTTTGTTAACCCTCGCTGGTAACATTGAACCTAATCCTGGACCAATGACCTTCATCCCTGCACCCCTCCTACCTATACTCACCAATCCTCTACTGAAGGGGATGAAAAATCACACACTTAAATATACATAGCCTTAGACCCAAAATGCCAGAACTTGAAGCATGAGTCCATAGTCATACTCCTGATATCCTGGATATCTCAGAGACTTGGCTGAAACCGAGTATTGAACCATATAAGGTTGCCTTACCTGGATATAAATGTTTTAGGGGGGGACCACCTGGGTAAAAAGGCTGATGGCGTCATTACGTATGTTAGAGACAATCTTGAGGCTACCCAATTTGCCATGCCTAGCCCTGCTCCAGCTGAGACGGAATCAATATTTCTTTCTATCACCCTTGGATCAGTCAAGAAACTTCTGGTTGACTGTGCATACCTGCCCCCCAAAGTGGCTGCATCCTGCCTCCACTCCTTTATTACCTCCTGTGCTAGCCTACCGTGTCAGGATATTGTGATCAGAGGTGACTTTAACATAGACTGGTTGAACTCAAAATCTTCGAAATTGACCGCAACCCTGGCGGACTCCAATCTGGTTCAAATCATCAATGTCCCAACTTATATCAACTCTAGATCGGGCAACCATACCCTTCTAGACTGGGTGGTTACCAACTGTCCCTCCAACATAAAATCAGTTAGTGTTCTGTCTGACAGTATAAGTGACCACTCCCCAACTCTGTGCATCTGGCGTAATAACTCCCCCAATCCCCCACCCAAAATCATCAAGACTCAGGACATGTCCAAATTTAATCCCAACTCCTTCTCGGACGCTATCCACTCAACTGACTGGTGCCCTATAAATACCGTCCCAGATGTTAATTCAGCCCTAGATTTCTTTGTGTCAAAACTCATGGACATTGACTCCCATGCACCTATGAAGAACTGTCGGATAAAAGGGGCTTGTGCCCCATGGCTCTCCAAGGAGCTAAGGAAACTTGTGTCCTCTCGTGATAAAGTCTGGAGGGCTTACAAATGCAGTGGCCTAACTGCCGACTGGCAATACTAAAGGCAGCCAAGAAATAGATGCAAAAGCTCCATCCAAAAATCTAAGCACTGCCATCTCAAGAAACTTCAGACAGAGCACCTAGGCAATCCAAAAGAATTCTGGAGACAGATCAACTCCCTCCAAAAGGGAAACACCACTGATGTCCCCAGCTCCATTGATGCCCAAGGCTCTGTCCACACTAACCCTTCCTCCATTGCATCCTGCTTTAATGAATTCTTCACCGACCTGCACAAGTATACCTCTCTATTCTCCAGCTCCTCCTCCCCCCTCCCACTCGATCCCTTGTCTGCAGTAGACCCCATGGTTCGCCCCTCCTTCCACCTAAAACTTGCTACTCTCAAAGAAATCTGTCATTTACTTGGGCATCTTAAAGCAGACAGCTCGCCAGGACATGACACCCTAGAACCCAGGTTCATCAAAATTGGAGCAGATGCACTAGCCCGTCCCATCCACGACCTATTTAATAGATCCTTCCTAACAAGCACCGTCCCTGACAAACGGAAGGTAGCAGTAGCTGTCCCTGTACACAAAGGCGGCTCCAATGCAGTCATGGAAAACTTCTGGCCCATATCAATACTCTGTTCCCTAGCTAAAATACAGGAGCAGATACTGTATAACCACCTCCAAAATTACCATGAATGCCACCAACTCCTATCATCTTCCCAGCATGGGTTTAGAAAACATTATAGCACCACCACTGCTTTGATCAAGGTCACCATGGACATATGTCATGCAATGGATACTGGCGTTGCCACTGGTGCAATATTCATGGACTTGACCAAGGCTTTTGACTTAGTCAGTCTTGACCTGCTCCTACGACAACTTCAGGTTCTGGGTCTTGATGTGAGTGCACTTGCATGGACCCATAGCTACCTCCTTGGATGTACTCAGCATGTCAAATGGGTGGGCTCCCTCTTAGACCCACAACACATCACCCATGGTGTACCCCAGTGCTCTATTCTGGGTCCCTTGCTTTTTTCGTTATTTATTAACGAGCTCCCTAACAATTGTGGTGGTGTCACGGTTCATCTCTATGCAGATGATGATGTCATCTACAGAGCCTCTTCTGACATAGGTTGGATCAACCAATCGCTAACGTCCAACTTCCACTCCCTTGATGAGTGGTTTACCCACAAGCAACTGGTCCTAAATACCAAAAAACTAAGAGCACGCTCTTTGCCAACTCCACTTCTCGAGCACGCCCTTCCCTGACCATTCAATCATGCTCAGGAGCCATCCATGAATTGGCGCAGTCTTTCAAATTACTTGGGAATCACCTTGGACCCCTCCCTTTTGCTCGATGTACATGTCACAACCCTTACCAAATCTCTCAACCAGAGGCTAGGTGCCCTGTATAGAATCCGCCCTACCTCTCTCTGACATCATGTTGCAAGATAGCAGAGGCCACTCTCCTGCCTCTCCTCCTGTACTATGCCCCATTGCTGCTCTCTTCATCCTCCTCAATCCTAACCCACCTTTCTCAATTATATCATAAGGTGGGTAGGTTTGCCCAGGGAACCAATGCACAGCATCACCATTGCAATGCCCTGTCTACCTTGAGCTGGCTACCATTTGAGTCCAAACTTCGATATATTACCCTTAGCTTAATACACAAATTAATCTATTGCTTCACTCCCCCTTGCCTATCTGTGATAATCCAATGTAAATTCACCCATAGAGCCCTGAGGTCAGCCTCACTGCCCTTTCTAGCTGTTCCAAACCTTAGACTCTCCTTGGCTTGGACATCATTTGCCTACACTGCTGTGTTCTCCTGGAACTCTCTGCCTCCCCAATCCTGGCCTGCCCCTCCATTACTCAATTCCAAAGTGTTATGTTATCACACCTTAAAGCCCCTACTTGTTCATGCTTCAGTAACCCCCTGAGTTTACCTACTCTTCAATGACTGCTAATTATTGACTCCCAAGACCTACCTCTGCATCTCTGTCTTCATCTACCAATGTTTGTGGACTAGAGGGATACAAACTTGCGACCTGGGCATAGCTTTGTTTATCTTATGCTGAATTGTACCCCTATTGCATTAACCTGTGTACCCAGAGGAAAGTGAAGTGTTCAAACAGTCACTATATAGAGAATAAAGGCTAAGGATAGGTGTGTTATGGTGTGTTTTTATGACACCCAGGAGTGATGAGCCATGAACCTCAAGAGCGAAGCTCAAGAAGTTTATAAGCTCATCAATCACTGAGGGTGTGTAAAAAAACACCATGAACACACCACTACCTAGACTATTTTTTATAATTGCTGGTGCTTTGTTTTGTGTGCAGCATAAGAGCAGTCAGTCAGCTCCAGTCAGTTTCCGATCTGACTGACTGAGGAAGCCCCAGTAGAAACGCAAGTTTGGCAGGATACATGTATATATTTTTTTTTTTTATGAAGGCAGGATAAAATATATAAAAAAATAAAATGTACTTTACTGGTGTGGAGACGAGGAGGTACAGGAATGAGCAATCAGCAACATGGGTCTTCGGAAGCGGCAGGAGAGATCCGTGTGAGAGAACCGTTGGCATAGCAACACTCACAAACGGTTACATCAACTCTTCTGAAGTCACCGAGTAACTTGCTCTCCCTGTATAATCGGTGGCTTCTTTCGCAAAAAAAAAAGAAAAAAATGAAGAATTGGGGAAATTATTTTCACAGCACAGATTAGTCTTTGGGGTATTCTGTTCAACAGAATTGGTCTGGACTGCTTCCGGGTTCTTGGCGCGAGACTGCGGGTTGATATGACTTTTTACAGTAATCAAAAACGGGTTGATAATGGGGGTCACCAGTTATTATATGGTGTTATTTCAGTGTTACAGTAGCAGTGTACACTTCCTGCACACTTCATTCCATAGTGCAGTCCATCAGTGTTTAATTAGTGCACTTGCAGTTCTCTGTTGCTGACACAGTGAGTGCGAATTATGTTAATTAGCACTGCAATCACACTGCAAAAGTACTGCAATTCGCGGTGTTTTGTCATCAGCACTGCCTGAAGAAGTGTTGGTGCAGCAATACTGGCTGAAGCAGTGTTGCATTGCTTTTTCAGTGTGTGCAAATTATATTAATTAGCACTGCAATCTCACTGCAAAAGTACCGCAATTCGCAGTGTTTTGTCATCAGTACTGCCTGAAGACGTGTTGGTGCAGCAATACTGGCTGAAGCAGTGTTGCATTGCTTTTTCAGTGTGTGCAAATTATGTTAATTAGCGCTGCAATCTTACTGCAAAAGTACTGCAGTTAGCATTGCTTTTTCAGTGTGTGCGAATTATGTTAATTAGCACTGCATCAACACCTGTAGTGCACTTCAGTGTGCAGTGTGGTTTTAGTAGCACTCCTGTCAGCAGTGTTTTAGTTTGGTTTCAGTGTATTAGGCTGCATTAAAGATGGTGCTGCATAAAATTCAACAAAAACACAAGTATTCATCATAAGAATTAGCAATTAGAATTAATATGAATTATTAAGTTTTACTATTTCCTGCATGTTACTAATTATGGGCAGACATTTGTTGTACGTCCATCAGCTTGCCAGCGCTGATTTTGATAGCTATAGGATTATTCAGACACATAAACAAGCTTGAAAATGTGCACAGTACACAATGTTGTTGTATAATTACCATTGGTCCAAATCTCAGGAAAGTCCATATCTGTGTAGCTATATCCTGCATGAAAAATACTACATGTTTTAAAAAAAATATATTTACTGAATGTTTTAAAAAAAATACCTTTAAACACCAAACTGTACCATGGCTTGCAGTGTGTGCAGTATTGTAAGCAGCACTCCCTTCAGCCATCTATTCTGTCCTTGTCTATGCAAAATATTTGCTTTTGCGGCTCCTTTACACAGAAAGTTAGTAGTAGGGAAGGCAGTATAGAGCAGTGGTTTAAGGCTCTGAGCTGCAACCCTAGAGACTTGGGTTTGAATCCCACAGCCCACACTTACATACTGTGAGACCCTGAGCAAGTCACTTACCTTCCTTATGCTCCCAGGTCGCACCTGTAAGCAAGCTTTCAGCTTAGTGTGTCTCTCCTCCTGGTTAATAAAAAACAAATAATAACCATGACGAGATAGTCCATGGGAATGGTTTACCAGTGCTGCTGAACTGCTTGAAGTGCATGCTCAGATGAGCAGGACTGCTCCAGCTGATCATCGGCATGTATAGGAGTTACTGGGTAATTCTGTTAGCCAGTAAATACTTACCCAGTAACACTAGTGTGCATGTAAATGTAGTGAATGTGGCCAAATAAGCAGTATCACCCAGTTGAGAGGAGCCCTCAGTTCAACATAACATCACCTTTTGCTGTGAAATACACTGTAAGGTGTCCTCACACCTGTGGGGGTGTTTACTGATTGTAATATAATAAGCCATACAACTCCAGTTCAAGTCGCCCAAAGTTGAGACCCCAAAAATTATAGACACACTACTTCAAAAATGTGGGCTCCATAAGTAGCTGAAACTTTAATTAAAATGATACATATAGCTACTTGTTTAGGGTCTTACCCCCCCAACCCCGTGACTCCTCCGTCGCTGTATTAGTGTCCTTGTGAAGCTTAAGAGGTGAGACTAGCACAATTAAACTTGTGAAAACCTTGTAACCTGTCATGAAACGGGAATCTAGGAGTCTAAATCTCTCCTGCGATTTCTCACAGTCAGCCGCATTCTCCTTACTTCAGTTTGGTTTTAAGGTTTTCTTTAACCTGGGACTTTGTCTTTATGACTCCCTTTCCAACTCCAAAAAGTGACTGCAGCTATACTGTACCTTTTCTCAGGCAAAAGCTCTAAAAAGCCTTATAACTGGCCTGGGTATCCTATTTTCCTCTCCCAGGCATTCAATTATGATAAATCTTCTTTATGTGCAACAACTCTCCAGCACTTAATATGGATCCCGCCTAAACAGTGGCTTATCTTTCAGCATGCCGACTAGCACTCCGCAACCAGAAAAACACACACAGCTGAGCCGAGAAGCACTGTGGCCTTTTAGACACAATTCCACACTGTCAGGAAACTTTCGACAAATATACGGTGCCTGAACAAAACAAAAGCTCCACTTGAGTGGCTCATAACATGAGCAAAGAAAAAAATATGCTGCCAGTTAAATACTTACAAAACCGACCAGCAGTGTGCTACATGCACTTATAACTACAGTGTCCATAAGCGTAGCAGCACTTAACTTCAATATAAGCAGAATGCAATTTAAACATTTGTTCCATTCACCAGTGTAAAATAATAAAAAATGCGGCTTTTTTAGCAAAATAATTACAAGCAGCCAGCCCACTGGTGCAGAGGCATGGCTGCCGTCTGCAGCGCCGATAACCTGGGTTCATGAACGGATCCGGGTGTTGGAGGGCCAGCAAGGGAGAGTGGGATTGAGCGTCCATAGGACTACTGTCTTCTGCTCTTGGGGGAAGGGGGACTGAGTACCTGGTGCAACGTAGACCCTCAGTGGAGGCTAGGGGTACCACAAGCGATCCGGCACCTAAATGTAAGGGGGCCGTCATTGCCCGTCCCCACCCCTGGAAAAACCTAGGAAAATGCCAGCTCCCCACTAATGAGCCGGCTCCGGTGCCGACCCCTCTGGCCACCTAACTCCGCTGCGGCAGCCCCATTTGGGGGGGTTCAGCTCCGAGCATGTGGGGGTCGGATGCCGGAGCAGGGGGAAAGCAGTTTGTGGGTTTAGGGGAAGCCAACAAAAAAAGAATAAAAAATAAATAAATTACAACCAAGCTTCTTCTAGCAGTGGAGCAGGCTGCAGCCATCTTCCTGCTCCACCCCTCAAAAGCAATAAATAGCAGCTTTCTGATTAACGTGTATAAGCTGTCACACCCTAAATAAAGGGCCTATATGCAGTCATTTTTGGGGCCATGTTCAATTAAGGATCCCAGTTTTTTTATTTTATCAGATTGCCTGCCCTCCTGATTCCGATTTACTGTACATTTGAAAAGCATTTAGATGGAGATCTTCGACCTAAGCTTACTTACATATCTGTCATATAGGCACAGTCTTCATTTTTTCCCCCTCTATGTGTCAAGACTGACTTGCTCATGCCTCAGACTGCCACACCGACATAATTAAGCTCTTTGATGGTGCCGGACATTTTACAAATATGGATTAGAGATTTCAAATAAATCTCCCTGGCACATTTTCTTTTACCTGATGCTACAGAGTTCTACTACAATATTTGGCACTGTATGATAACTGCTTGCTCCAGACAGTGCGACGTACAAAATGTCGGCTTGAGCATGGTACATTACAAAGCAATGCTTGAGAAATACTCTCCCTTTTTAAAATCCTAACCTCTGCCTTTTTTTTTTTTTTTTTTAACACTTATTTATCCACCTCACACACAATCCTGGACTCTCTCAGATGAGGGCTCTCAGCTTACCTTCATCCCACCCCATCGTAGACTCAGTCCTGACTCTCGGTCAGCCACGCTTCTCCACTATCAGGCATCCGCACCCCCGAGACTTCCATTCCATGCTGTACAGACATCCCCTGACTCAGGGAAGCTCAGAGGTCAGCCGGCGCACTCGACTGTTGGGCGTGGGGGGTAGCTCCTGGTCCCCATCATCGCCTACCAGGATCGGGTAATTTTTTTTCCTTGTTCCGGTTTTCCCTGGGGCCTTGGATGTGCAATTGACTCCTGCACGCTGAGTGCGTGCTCCTGCGCACCCCCATTGGATGTCCTACCAAGGCTCCAACCAACAACACTGCAGGCCATTTTGGTGCTATGCTCCCAGCCTCCGCCAAGAGACACCAAAGACCCCCTTCCCAGGAAATGAGAGCAATCCTGCGGATGCTTAATCCTTTCCCACCCCTGCCAACCCCCAATGACCTGAGCTTGCTCCTGAACCCGGGTCGCCGGCATGGCATGAGGTGCGGCGTCCAGTGCCTCAACCCTCATCGCCACTGGGCCAGTGTGAAACCTCTGCCTCTTGATCCCACAACAGAGTTGGCCTGTTTCTAAAGCCCATAGCCAGTCCCAGATAAAAATCAATCCAGCTAGCTGGCAAAAATGTGACACACGCTGCAAAACAGCTCACAATCGCTACTGCTCCCTCTCGATCAGCAAAGCACAGTGCTGAGCTGTGCACTTACTTGATTCCCACAAATGGAATTAAAGCTGGGACCACCACACTGCAACTTTTTTTGGGTGGTGGTGGGTGGATGGGGGCACAAGATCCTGCAGGTATCTGAAATCCTCCTTGATCACTCACAAAATGTCTGATCGCATCAAAATGCTGGAGTAGGCAGGATCACGCATGCGTGCAGCTCTTAAAGGAACACACTCTCTACTAGTCCATGTGGGTGTAGTGTGAGGAGTGAGCACGGCAAGCAGCATATTTATATTGGGAGTAGTAAGTTTCAAAAATTTTATGGACATTTCAGGATTTTTCACATAGTGAGTGCTCCGATCTACCCATAATGAAGTTTTTGGTACTGCAGTATGTTTCATTGAAATGAAAAGCAATGGGTTAAGGAACAGTTGCATGAATACTGCAAACACATTTTAATATGAAATGTGGGGGGGGATAGAGCTTAAGAGGGGGTGTGGGGGATAGGGCTTAATTTTGTGTAAATTCATCACTGCATGTTGCAGCAATTTTTGACATCAGGATGTTGCTCAAAATCCACAGCTAGTTGAGCTTGTGAACTGCTGAAATGTTAAAATCTATAGGCATGACATCATCACGCATGCTGGTAGGGTAGGGGGAGTGGCTTGCAGGCGGGGATGGGAGTTGCACTTTCTGGGGAGTGTACAGCTGGTTGCAGGATGAAGTGCTGGTTCATGTGGAGTGGTGATATGCTGGTCTGCTGGTCTGCTGGAGTGGAGTGAGTGTTGCTTGCGCAAGTAGCTGTGCAGGTCCAGGGGGGTGAGAGTGGGCCTGCAGGTATGTGTTGGTGGGTCTGGCTGTGTCAGGGTGGGTGCTGGTTCATCTGGCTGGGGATAGTGGTCGTGCTGGTCTAGGGGGGTGGGACTGGGTGTGCAGGTCAGTGTTGCCTGGGCAAGTGTCAGTGCTGGTCCGGGGGGTGGGAGTAGGTGTGCAGGTACGTGGGGGTGGGTCGGCTGCCTCAGTGTGGGTGGGTGTGCTGGTTCATCTGGCTGGGGATAGTGGCCGTGCTGGTCCGGGGGTGGGAGTGGGCATGCAGGTCTGTGTTGCTTGGGCAACTGGCCATGCCCGGTCAAGGGGTGGGAGTGGGCATGCAGGTACATGGGGGTCAGTCGGCTGCATCAGGGTGGGTGGGTGTGCTGGTCCGTGGGGGTGGGTCAGCTGCATCAGGGTGGGTGGGTGTGCTGGTCCATATGGCTGGGGATAGTGGCCGTGCTGGTCCGGGGGGTGGGAGTGGGCATGCAGATACCTGGTGGTTGGTCTAGCTGCATCAGGGTGGGTGGGTGTGCTGGTCCATATAAACATATGAAGAAGCCAGCAGAAGAAAGCCATTTGATCTATCAAGTCTGCTCATGCTGCAGGGTCCACAGCTTGAGCTAATGTCCCTGCCCTCCCTCCCCACTCCTCCCATCCTCCATACCCATGATCCTGACCTTCACTGTATGCCTATCCCACACTCTCTTAAAGCTGCTCACTGTCGTCAACAAGATGACCTCTTCTGCCAGTGCATTCCAAGTGCCCACCTCACTCTCTGTGAAGAAGTGCTTCCTGACCGCCCCCTAAAACCTCCCATCCTCCAGCTTAAGACTCTGACTCAACATGATGTGATTGCCATTCAGCTTAAAGAGACTGTCTTTATCAACCTTATTTATCCCTTTCAAGTACTTGAAGATCCCAATCATGTCCCCTCTCTGTCTTACAGGGAGTGCATGTTCTGTGCCCTCAACCTCTCCTCATATGCCTTGCCGTACTGACCTGCTATTATCTTTGTAGCCCTCCTCTGGACCTTCGACAGGAGGTTGTCCTTTTTGAGGTGTGGGCACCAGTACTGAACTCCATACTCTGGATGCAGCCTTACAGTGACCTGTACAAGAGCAGTATAAAGTCCTCTCTCCTACTACTGATCCTGGTTATGCATCCCAGCATCTTGTTTGCCACTGCTGCTGCTTTCTTGCACTGCATGGAGTGCTTCAGGTCACTAGTGGTCATCACTCAAAGCCTTCTCCTCCTCTGATGCAGATACTCGGACTCCACCCAGGTAATACTCATTCCTGGGATTCTTAGCTACAATAGGCATAACTTTGCATTTCTTGGTATTTAAGCCAAGCTGCCAGATCCTGGACCCAGCTTTTCCAGACCTTCCTGTAGGTTCTGTATCCCTTCAGCTGTGTCCACTCTTCTACAGAGCTTGGTGTCATCTGTGAATAGGCACATTTTGCCTTTAATGCAATCCACAATGTCATTGAGGAAGTCATCTGGCTGGGGATAGTGGCTGTGCTGGTCCAGGGGGTGGGAATGGGTGTGCAGGTCAGTGTTGCTTGGGCAACTGGCCATGCTGGTCCAAGGCATGGGAGTGGGCGTGCAGGTACCTGGGGGTGGGTTGGCTGCGTCTGGGGGGTGGTTGTGATGGTCCATCTGGATGGGGGTAGTGGCCGTGCTGGTCTGTCGGGGTGGAGACTTGCTGTGATATATTGCCATCTTTGTGCTGCTCACCTACCCTACTGGCTTCCTTGTGTTGCTGATCTGCACTTTCTGCTTTCTTGTCCTGCACCTTGACTGCAGGCGGGATAGGAGAGATGAAGGCCGATCTGTTCTGTGTTTTCTATAAAAATTCTGTGGGAAAGTGCATCCTTACAAAAATTTCTTCGGAATGCTACTGTAATACCTGTTGTTTACCATTGTACTATCACTGCGATTTCCAATGTACTACCATTGTGGGGTTCCATGGTATCATAGTGGATTTGTTCCAATTCCATTGTGATACCATTGTAACCACTGTGATACCATGCAGACAGTGGTAGTTCACTGGTAATGCCACTCTTCTGGTACCACATTGGTAACAAATGTGCGCCATTGTGATACCACTGATTACTGGTATCACAGTGGTTTTGGTCCAATTCCAGTGTGATACCACTGTGTCCACTGTATTACCATCAACCCACAGTGGTAGCACAGTGGCAAATATTTGTGCAATGGCAGCACAATAACAAATACCAGTGTGATACCACTGCAAATGGTACCACAATGGATTTGTTTCAATTCCACTGCACTACCATCGTGTCCCCTGTGGTACCATGTGTCCGTGGTAGCACAATGAGTGCACCTGCAGTGGAAATACAATGGTCTCCTTCCATGTCTTATGCCGGTGGTGCCACAATTATCATGCAACATGGTATCAAAATGGCCTGTGTCGGGCACTGGTAGCAAAATTACCACACTGTAGGGGAAACCTGCCGGCGGAATGATCCAAATAATAATGGCACATTCAACAAGATCAGACACCCACACATCTTATTGAAGGTGCCATCCAACATCAGCTAATCACCAGCTGTACATTGGAAATCCCACCAAAGTTATCTATATACCAGTCATGCTCCTGATCTATGCTATACAGAGTCTTCCTAGCCTCACAACATGGTGCCGCATGGTGTGGCCTCAGTGCAGGAACCTTCCTAGTTCACATGGAGAGCACAAAGTGACCTTGTGGGACACTCCTCCTTCCTGCAAAAATGAAACTAAAGTAAATAACCCCAATACTACCTGTTCCTAAAAGTAGGGGAAAGGGTCTTCATGGAAGTGCAGACAGTTTCAGCCCATCCCAGTATTACCACCACAGGTTACTCCATTGACGTCTCCCTGCAACAGAATTAACACAGCAGCTCAGCTGAGAAGTGACTTTCTTTCACATCGTATCCTGATTTGCTGCAGGGGGCAAGCGAAAACAAATCTTTAGTGGATTATTTATGGCTCACATTTGGCTGCATTTGCAGTGTGTAAATGAGCAGATTTTGCATGTGGACTTACATAGAAACATAGAAGGTGTCGGGAGATAAAGACCTCAATGGCCCAGCCAGTCTGCTCATTTTCCTTGCCTACTGTGCCACTGCAGCCCCTACACACTGTCTGGCCCCTGACCATTCTTTTTATGAAGATTCTTTTTACACTGTAAATGCACTCACCCCAATACATCCTGACATGTCTGACTTCATATTTCTCTTGTAATTTCTCTCAGAATTCTTTTTTAACTTTTCTTACCAAGAAAACATGCTGCCATGATGCTCTCCTCCCACTGTGGAACTGCTGTCTCTCCTCACCACTCCATATAGTTTGATGTGCTACATGGCTATAATAGGGAGGATCTTTCTTTGACAGACTCTTGAGCGATCTCTGACATCCCACTACTAGAAAACAGGACAAATAAGAAATGGGTTAAAAAAAAAAACGTAAAACATAAAGAATACTGGATGGACACCTATGTACAAACAGTGGGTTCTGCCATAGAAGGTTCTGATTCCCTCTGACCTCAAAAGCAAAGCTTGAGAGGACTATGGGAATCAGAATCCCAAGGTGGCAGAACACATTGGTTATGCATAAAGTTGTTCATCTTGTATTATTTATAGTTCATAGTATTAAACGTGTGCATTGTGTTTTTTCTCCTTCACAATGAGACTGAATTGTACAGTCTTCGGACATTCTAGAATGCTGTTCTACTACAGAAGGGTACAATCACATTCCATGACCTTTAAACTGTGGTACAACAACATTTTGAAAAGGATGGATTTCTATACAGAACAATGCTCTACTATACGCTATAAACTAGTAATGTACAGTTAACAAGACGAGGCGGCAACAATTTAATTCACAGGTTACAATTACTGCATATAGCAGTAGCACTCTAATGACACCTAGCAGCAGTATAACTATTTAATAAACAAAATAACATTACTTTGATATATTAATTCTTTTTTTATGTAAATACAGTTAGACAACCCCAATTTTATTTAAGCAATAAGGCACAACAGGGCATTGGTTGAATGAGGTTTACTCCATGCTCAGGGGCGTTGTAAGGCAAGAGGTGAAGCCCCAACTGTGGGGTAAACCTAGTGTAACTAATGTCCCTGAAGTGCCTTATTACTTATATAAAATGGGCTCAGAGACAACTTTTAAAAAACAAGCACTCTAAAAGTGTTCAAACCCACAAAAATTATAATAAAATGCTACTAAATAATGAAAAATAGTCCATCCACAGATGTTTTACACCTGTCAGTCATTTGTCTTTCTTCATATTAAGTACACTGTGTGACTGTTTACCGTGGAATGATATAATTCATAGCTCTGCATTATTCAAGTAGAAGAGTGCTCCTACCCCCAACCACACACACATGGAATGACATCATGGAATGCATGAATTCAAAATTCTTCAGAGTTCCACTAGCATACACACACAGGCCTCAAGTGGAGCCAGAACCTCAATTTTATCTGTTGCCGGGTAAGGAGCAGGGAGTTCTCTAGCAAGCTGGTGGGGCTAGGAGGGGGAATTTTCATGGTCATCAAAGAAACACCAGCAATGGAAACTCTGAACAGTACTTGATTTTCTATATTTGTGTATGTGTGTAAGGAGGTCCTCAAGTAAAAATAACATTAAATTATTTACTTTCTTTAGTTAATTTAATGGACTTTCATTTGTAGGGCCAAGTTGGAGGTTTCAATATACAAGTAAAAGTTGCAGCCATGTTTGTGATGGAGATCAGGAAGCTTATGGCTTATGAATTCTGTGAGTTATCCCAGTTGGCAGGTACTTGTTTCTAGCCATTGGTAGTGTAATGCTCTCTTAAGGCAATGATTAGAACCAAGTCTCAGCCAATCAGGACACAGGAATTTCCTTGCCCATTCTATATAAGTGCAAGATAACACTCCAGGGTGTATGTTATTGTCTGATAAACACAGTTCTATAGGCATGTGGACTCATGCCTCAGTAGGCCCCTATGCATGCATTTATCAGAGTATAACCTACACCTTGGAATGTGTTACTGCTTTGTAATAACTGGGGAGCGTTTTCTCCCATTGGAAACCTGTGTTATAATTCACCATTATAACTTGCGGGTTATAATGGCGAACATGCGACGGGTTTACAACTCTCCACACATTCATCTGCCTACACACTCTCCGCTAACCATGGCACCAGACAATCACAGCAACTTCAGCAATACGCTGTGCCCTGGACTCTACACTGCCATGAGTCGACAGTAATTTTTTTTTTTAAAAGAAACTTACCTACTTGCCTCCTGTGCTAAACTTTTTTTTTTTTTTTTTTTTAAAGGTTTCAGGGCCTGCTCCGCTGGAGTGCTGACTGCGCCTCCTCCACTCCGGACTCGCTTTTTCCACACCAACCACCACAGTTTTATTTTATATAATTGCTGTGGTGAGAAAACGCTCCCCAGCAATTATATAAATTAAAACTTGGGGTTGTGTGTTTAACTTGAGTTTTTACACATACCCCTTGGTGTTGAATGCTTAAATAAACCCCTCGAGCTTCACTCTCGGGGTTTATGTAGCATCCAACACCTCGGGGTGTGTGTAAAAACCTATCAAACACATAACCCCGTACATTATTATATATATTATAGGGAATAATATGGGTCGCATGCTGTTTTATCATTTTCACAAAAGAAGTGATGTTAGAGTATTCAGAACTGGCTGAGAACATTAATAATAACTTTTACATGTGTTTTCATTTTCACTTATGCAGAGATTACATCCTCATACAGAGCATATAAATTATATTCAATATACATTCTACTGAACGAGTATTGCAAGTCCACCATGACGTCAGAATGTCTGTTTGGTGGGGCACGCGACTGGTGTCAGTACATCCTGACATCCCAGTACAGAGTCACTGTTCATGCACACCACTGATCAGGTATATGGAGATCATGGTCATCTGACATCACTCATGCCCCCACCCCCACCCATCAACCATACTGACATTCCCGGTACAATTCAACCACTCACGCACACCCCCAATTAGCCATAGGACAACTGGCAACACTCACTCCACCCCTATTTTAGCATACTGACATCCCAGTACAGTCACCATTCATGTATACCAAAAATCAGGTATCCTAACATCATGAAGGATGGGCACTACTTTTATGCCCCCCACCCCACAAATCAGGCACCCAGACATCAGTCAACTGGCACCACTCATGCCGACTCCACTAAAGACATCACGGTACACTGTCAACAAGCACAATCCATTATCCTGACATCAAGTTTGAACAGGATGTCAAGGATGCCTGACTGGTGTGCTTCTGTGGTGCCAGCATACAGGAGTATCAGTGCCAAATGGGGGGGCATGAGTAGTGCCAGGTTGACATTATGTCAGGATGCCTGTTTGGTGGTGTGCGTGACTGCTGTCAATGCATCCTTACATCCTGGTACTCAGTGTCACCATCATGCTCACCACCGATCAGGCTTCCAGACACCATGATCATTTGGCACCACCCATGCTCCCCTTCCCCAACAGGCATCCACACAGCCAGCTTAAAACTCACGCACAACACCAGTTAGGCATCCTGACAAAACAGTTCACCAGAAACACTCCTGATCTCCTCTCCTGGCGCATGCCATTAATCACACCTCCAGAACACAATCTGCAGTCTTCCACACTCACCATGCTGTGTGTGTGTGGGACGGTGTACACAACAAAGCAGGTGAACCCCAGTTTGTCAGGGACTGGAGGACAAAGGGGCATGGCATTGTGTGATCCCATTCCCTTGTGGAGTTTCCACTGGGCACACGGCAGTCCTTCTCCCATGACAGCATGGGAGGAGTGGGGAGGGTCAGTAGCATAACCTGTGGTTCCTGCAATACAAGTAGACTAGATAGATCAAATGGCCTTCTTCTGGCTTCTTTGTGTTTATGTTCCTATCTGATGACTGAAACAGGCTAAAATCTCATCTCACAGCACATGATTCCTGGATTCTCTACTGCCATCTCATAGCTGCTTACAGACGCTACGTCTCTCCTCACCACTCCAAATGGTTTGATGTGTTCTGGTGAGCATGACAGTGAGGGTCTGTATTTCCCTACCATCCTCTTTCTGGTGCTACCTGGCCATTTAGCTGGGCCTCCTCTGTTCACTCGACATCATCTTGACATCAGTACCCCTTGTCAACTTGATCCTGCCCAGACCCCTTGCTGTGCCAAAAATATGAAGGTAATGGCTGGCATGGTACATGTATTTGCACTATTTACACCCTTATTCTAGCATAAATATTGCTAATGAGCACATACCTGAGTCCTTGGGATTCCTGTATGGGGTTGAGTGACTCGAAGAGAACATCTAGTTGTACTGTACCTGTAATATAAAAAATAGCAACAAGGTCTCAAACACTCTACATCTCTGTAGTAGCTAAAAACAAGGCAATTACTTGATAAAACAATACTTATCTGATACACGTGGTCCATGTCCTCCCACACTGTGGTCATTGTTCCATGGGATTTGTAGACAATGCGGAAAATAAGTTAACATTAGTAATAAAATTGTGATTAGCCAAGTCGGTTGGGTATAAAGGACTTTTTTGTTTGTTTAAATGGGTTGGTCAGGAGGGTAGATACCAGAACCAAGGCAGCAACCCAAGTTCGTGAAAAAACTCTGGTTACTCACACACACTCAACTTACACACACACTCAACTCCCCCCACCCACATCACCCAGCTCCTCTCCACCCATGCAAAGCCCTTCCACACCGTCATGCTCAGTTTCCCCACACTGATACAGATCCCCCCCACACACACACACGTATATCCAGCCATAAAAACTGCTCCATTCCAAAAAAAGAAACACCCAGCTCACCCCATGCACAACCTGCCCCCATACTGATACACGCCAAGCTATACATACAGAGATGCACACCCAAACGCAGCCTGCTCCACATACATGCCACACAGACTAGATGGACCTTTGTTATCTTCCTCTCCTGCCATTGTCCATTTCTATACGAATCCAGCCATCTCCTACAAGCGCCAAGCTCCTCCACACTGTCTCTCACACACATACACATACCCAGATGCTCAGCCCCCCCCAACATACATACCTACAGTCAGCTCCCCACCCACACCCGTGCATGCCCAGCCCCTTACACTACTAAATTGTCCACTATGTGCCACCTTTTGGAAAAATGAAACAATACATAAGCCAATCTTTCTTTTAATGGATTAGGTATTTAGCCATGGTTACAATTTAAAATAAATTAAGTAGAGCCAACAAAAATAGCAGAGCAGCAAAAAGGTAAAGAAGTATTTAGTAAATATTTCACCTCAGTTGCTCTCTCCCTCTTCAGTGTTTCCAATCTATACATGTTAGGCCTATGGCACAGGATCTAAGCAAGAGCCGGGAAAATAGCAGACAGATGGGGGGGGGGGCTGAAATTCAACCAAAACCTAAAAACTACCTATAGGGCTAACTGCAGTGCCTGTGGACACTGTGGTGTGCAAAGGAGAAAACAGAACTTGCCTTCATCATGGTAGTTGCTCTGGGCTTTTGCGTATCCGAAGTCTTGCTCTTTGCCACTCCACTGATGTCACTTCCATGACTCCTTCAGCGTCTTCACACCAAATCTGCCCAAAAGATCACAGCGGAAGAGAAAGAGTAGGAGCCATGGCAACACGTCAGCAAGGTGTACGTAGAGCGCATCATCACCCTATTGTGGATGTCAAGACCAGGAAGTGGCCCTTTAACATCCACATAGTTTAGGTGGCACCCCGAGTCCGTGCAGCATTTTCAGTTTTTTAAATAAATTAATATAGTAGGAGCCACCCGGACAGGATTTGCATTGCCAGGGGCCGTACGCACTGCAGTAACTGGGGCCCCTTCCACACAGGTACGTGGTTAAACCTTATAGGCATTCCATACTTGCTGCAGTTGCCACTTTCAATACAACAAATGAGCATTACCACCATACAACAAAACAATAAATGTATATTCAGTTGTTATGACAGTCTCTATACACCAGGCTATGTGTGATTCCCCTCTCAAAGGCTTCAAAATTAAAAAGAAAGCTTAATCCTGACTTGATCCTGCTGGAACCCCCCCCCCCCAATGGGGGCTTACCTGCTTTTGTCCTTTAGGGGCCACCCAGTGCCTCCCATTCCCCCAGATCCCCTGGTACTGCCTCTGCATTGCCCACACTGTCCCTGAAGTCTCCATCCAGCCCCTGGGCTGTTGTGTGCATTGGGGCCAGAGGAGCTAAACCACAGAGCCGCCACACTACTTGAAGTTTGAATGAGTAGCGGTGGCCCACACATGCATACCGCATTCTGCCTTTCTTACTGCAACTGCGGAAAAACAGGTGCCCCTCCAGTGGTCTCTATCTCAAAAATGTGTTAACTGGAGACCCAAGACCTGGAGAAGGTGCATAAGGAGTCGCAGTCTGCTGTGAATAAAGAGTGCCAGTAAGCGCTGTGGGGAATGCTTCATGAATATAGGGAGGCAGTATAGCGCAATGGTTTAAGGCTCTGAGCTGCAAATCTAGAGACCTGGGTTTGAATCCCACAGACCCCACTTGCATACTGTGTGACCCTGAGCAAGTCACTTAACTTCCCTGTGCTCCCAGGTTGCACCTGTAAACAAGCATTCAGCTTAGTCTTTTTCTCCTGGTTAAACATCTGGAAAATATATATATGTATATATTAATGAGGCACAATACATGTTGATGAGCTGCCTGCCTGTGCCTGGGGGATATGAGAAATGGCACTAGTGACAGACATGGGGTTAATTAAAATTATTAGATTCTGCAAGAGTTCAACAGGGCACAGGGACTGCTTAGAGATTGTGGGGCATTAAATAAAATAATAAAGGTGTGTGTATACTGGCTGCACCAAAACTTTAAAATTGGGACATTTGATTGCCTATTGATAAATGTTGCCAGCAGCCATGATTGCAGCCTTTGACCTCAGCACAGCCTATTGGATGGCCAGGATCCTGATAAGTATTTATGGTACTGTGCCAAAGAATTAAGGGGAAAAAGCTGTGGAAATTATTGGCACCCTTTTCATGACCAATCAGGCATCAGAAGAGCTTATGTATTTTAATTTTTCAATGGGACAGTTAAATCAGCCAATCAAGGAGCAGCAGAGAGCTCCCAAAACCCAAGGACTTTTGGTTCTGGGCTCAGTTCAGCAGCAGCCCCTCCAGAGGGAGGGGGGCTCCAGCCCCTTTGCAGAAGGAAGGATGTGGCTGCAAGGTTTGGGAAGGGCCTGCCTGTGAGTTGCCAGCTAGCTGTCCCCCAGGGCCTCAGTTTGTTTTTTCCACATGCTGGAAGAACTTTGTTCAACGAACCCTGTTTTGCAACTTCAGCTGGTAGAGAGTTGCAAGGCCCAGCAACTTTCAGCTGTGAGCTGCAAGCATCTGCAGCCTCAGTGGAAGAAGCTTTGCCTAAGGAATCCTGAGTGAGAAAGTCATCTGTGAATTCCAAAGAAGATGGAGATCTTGGGGGCTGTGTGGCCACTGGCTATAGGAGGTACTAAAGTCTGTTACCCCATGTTTGACTCAAAGTCACAAGGAAGAGGGTGGACATTTGGTTAAAGGAATGACCACTGATGGTTCTGGTTTGCAGAAAATGGATTTGTGAAAAGTGGATGGTTCTGGTCTACAGAAAATGGTATGGGAGTCCCCCTGACATGCAGGGCCTCACCAGTATTTCCAGGTTTATCTTCAAAAAGAGAAGAGAGCCTCTTCTGATTGGGAGCACTTGCACGATGAGTAAAATGATTTTCGGTATCATGGGGCTGTTCGAGTAAAAGGTGTATGCGTTCAGTGCCAAGTTCAGGGTCCTCAGAGGAGCCCTTCATACGAACTCAAGTCTCACTGTGACTGTGTCTACAGTGAACCTCTAGAGACTGCGTGCTGATGTGAAAGGGCCACAGCTGCCATGCTGGCAGTGTGGCTTGAAATGCTAATAGTGTCCGGATGTGTCTAAACTTCCAGAAGCAGGAAGGTAAAAAAAGAGGTCTTTATCAAGGTCAGCATTGAGAATCCACCTGGCAGTGTCACCAGCTAGGCACAGCCATTGTGCCTCCCCCAACGGGTCAGTTTGGATGTGGGGATCTGAGGTGAGCTGGCCCATGTCCCTTTGCTAGTCTGTGTTCCAGATTGTGACTTCAGCTTATCCCAAGTTTCAGTTGTCAGAGGAGTTGAGAGAGGTGCCAGTCTTCCAAAGCTGGAAGAGCCTGTTGCAAGGGAAAGGTCCAAGCTGCAAGGCGCCTGCTGCTCATCTCAAGCTGCTCAAGATCTAGAGTTCTGCTGATACAATTACCCCAGATTTACAGTCCGATTACCACCCAAGACTGTCTGCAGAACTGTGAGTAACAGTAGGGATTGTCCTGCACCTGAGGAGTTGTAAATAGTTGCTTTCAAGTTCTGCCAAGTAGCTAATAGAGGTGCAGAAAAGTTAACATTTAAGCATGTGCACCAATGCCTACCAACCAGCTGAATCACAGGCCTGCAACAAGTTTGATATCCAGGGATAGATTTGGGGGGCTTTTTCTCTGAACTGGGGACTGGTACCAGTTGGGGTCTGCATGCTATACATCTGCAGCAGCTAGCAAGTCAGAGAGCTAAACTTTAATCCATCCAAGGATCAGTGGATGGCTCGCCTCAAGAATGTTGTTGAATTAGAAACTGCAAACGATTGTTTGCTGATGTCACATACTAAATGCCAATTGCCAAATGTGCTTGTTGCTTACTCTGCCTCCAATTACCCTTTCCTAACCCCACCCCCATGTAAATAAATGGTGGTTTAACAGTTTTGGAAAAGTTTGACTTGTGAGCATATTACTAGCGAGCATATTATCAATGTAAGTCAATGATTCCAAGGTATTGAAAATATGATCTCTGGTTTATGATAATCCATGCATGGGGTGATGGGTAGGTACAGCATTCCAAGGGGTTGTACTGCTCAATACCAAACCGCCTTGTAATTTTACTCTAGGTGGAGGCACCGTGCATTTTTATCTCTATCTTGGGAAAGAACTCCCTATAATATCCAGAATAGGAACCCAGGCCCCTCAACCTTGGTCAGGCCTGCAAGGCAGGGGTAGCAGCGTCTTAATATACTGCATCAGGGCTACACTGCTGATGGAAGTAACAAAGCAAAAGTACCATATTTGTGCAGAGTTTATGTTAAATAGATTGCCGTAAAGTGGGACCACACAAAAAAAAAGTTCAGGGACCACTGGGAGTGTAGTGAGTGAGTCCAATAGGTGCCTGTTGGGGACCCATAAGGGGACATATTTGTATGAAGTCAGCATGCTGCAGCCTGCACACTGAACCATATCTGTACCCCTGCAGTGTTCCTGCACAAAGAAAATGGCAATCTGCGGTCACACCTGCAGCAACTTCGCACCACCCACCAGCTTCCCCAGTTAATGGATGCTGCAGCCAGAACACTCAGCATCCTGCACAATCCATAGCAGAGCTACTTGATTAAAACTTGCTCCCTGCCTTTAAACTCAGAGACCCCCTCCCCGAGCAGGCAGAGCTGGAAGAAGTAGCCACGCAGTGGGGCTCATCTAAGGCAGATAAGTCAAGTTGCCTTATTTAATGCATTAAACTTAGTCATAGTAGTCTTTTTCCATTAAAGTCTGACAAACTGCATAAAGACTTTGTGTGCTCTTTATCTCATATGATATCACAGGGATCAGGCAAGGAACTATTCTGGCAAGTTTGGCAATAGCAGCACATACATTCTTGGCCGTTAGACAGTGGTGGAAAGGAGCTCTACAATCAGTGTAAACGCTGGCACTCCTGATATTTATGGTGAGAATTGTAGTAGCCAGTATCCTACACATTGACTACAGCCAGGCAGTGTAGTGCACACACAGCGAACATGCAGCCTCTAACGGAATAAATACCAGCATAATGTTAAAGAATGGACACACAAACACATGCACACCAGGGATATTCTGCAAGCACAGCGTGCATCCCAATTCCCATCAACCACTTAACCATCCTCAAGTAAACATTAGACTACCAAATAATTATGGCATGCAGGGAGAGAGGGAAGGACAGGGCATTAACAAAAAGAAAAACAAATTCACCTTTTCCTACAGCACTCCCCCACCTACTGTGATGACCTCCACTTGCTTCCTGGTGCGGCCACTGTTCTATCCGATCCTGTCCTTCTTCTGCTTGCCCACACCACCACCACACTAACCAACTGGCTATGCCTAGGAGGGCAAATTGGGTTACTTGACCATTCTAGTACTTTGTGGGTGTGGGACTGTGTTGGCTCAGTTCACTCAGTAACACGATCACGACTCATTACTCAGGTCTCCAGTCAGGCCAACTCAGCTATACACCCTCCATTCTCCACCCTGACCTGCCTCCCACCTCAGTCTGCCTGGCAGTAGCTTGGTGCCCACTGGCCTCTCACTATTCTGCCCTCGTGGCCATCTCAAAATATATTTCTTTAACTGTTCTTTTGAGTGACCTTGTCCCTCCCTCCGCCTCTGTCCTCATCTCCCCCTGGCTTCTGCTGCATCCAGGTCCTTATGGTGCACCCTGAGCTGAGCCACGATTAGGGCTGCTTCTCTCTCTTCTGTTCAGCTGTTTTGAGAACTCACCAACACGACGTGTCACTTGCTTGCAAAAAAAAAATAACTGCAATGGTGCGAAGGACAGGACTTAAGGTTGCAGTTTCTTATGAACTGGTGACTGGTGCCAAATACTGTGGCAACCTTGTTGGAGAAGGAGCCAGTCTGGTTGGAGGGATAGAGCCAGTAAGAAGTATGGAGGGTGGCAGATGTGGAGACACAGGCACGGATTTAGATCCATGTTGTCTGCCTGTCAGTGGAGAAAAAAAAACAACTTTGAAACTCGGTGCTTAAATCCCGACATGTAAAACACTAAATGGAGGATCCAGTAAATGGAGTATGCAGCTCATACAGACAGGGCCCCCAGAACATCATGGACCCTAATGCACTAGCGTAGTTTGCTTAATGGTAAATCTGGCCTTTCCAGGGATAGATTTACTTTACATTGTCATGGGCCCTATGCACAGCAGTATCCATGGGCTCCCCTCTGGTATCGCCTGACCCCCCCGGCCCGAAAAGGTAGCACTGCAGCACCTCCTACTGTATCAAAGAACAGCACACTTTGGCAGTTTAGCAACTTCCCTATACTATACTGGCATGCCAATGTTTGGGGTTACTAAGACCATCTTTGTGTGGGATTAGAACCCATGACCATCTGGCACAGAGGCAGATGCTGCAAATTTGGCCACTAAATATCATGGCCTGGTTGCCAGTTTAATTCAGACAGTACTAAGACATAAATTAGGCCCAGTCCTGTTTAATTCACGGAAGGCTAAATCAGACTAGGTAGTAAGATCATCACAACGCTCCATGTCCAACCAGCTAAGCAGATATGGGGGGTGGTGATATGCACATTAAGAAGGTTCTCCTTCCCAGACTGTTCCTGAAACCTTTTGTATCAAAAAACAATGGGATATCTTGCTTCTAAACAGTTTCCAGACTACTAAGCACGGCAAGATAATGCTTTGCTCAAGGCCACCCAGTGACCCAATGGCTAACGGGGATTTAAACATGTACCGAATTAACAGAAACATAGAAACTGTAGGCAGCTACGGACCGCCTGGCCCATCTAGTCTGCCCATAAGCTCTTGTACTGGATTACTGCTTCTGACCCACACGCTGCTATACCTCTATGGTTCCCCTATGCCTGTCCCAAGCATGCTGGAATCCATCCACTGTGCTCACTCCCACCACCTCTTAAGGCAGACTATTCCATGTGCCCACCATTCCCTCTGTGAAGATGAACTTCGTCACATTCCCTCTTAACTTCCCACCTTTCAATTTCATGTCATGCCCCCTTGTTCTTATGCCCTTCCTGTATGAAAATGTCTCCCCTGCACCTTGTTTATATCCTTGAGGTACTTTTCTATCATGTCCCCTCTTTTCCCTTCTCTTTTCTAGCCAGTACATATTGAGGTCCCTTAATCTCTCCTTGTAAGTCATGTGCTGCAAACCCTGTACCATCTTTGTCGCCCTTCTCTGGACCATCTCCAGCCTGTTAATATCCTTATGAAAGTGCAGCCTCACGAACTGCACACAGTACTCCATGTGAGGCCTGGCCATGGTTTTATATAATGGCATCACTACCTCACTCCTTATGCTGGTGATACCCCTGCCTATGCACCCCAGCATACCACTGGCCCTCCCAGCTGCCTTATCACTGTACTTTGACATTTTCAGGTCATCTGAAATAAAACCCCCAGGTCCCTTCCTCCTTTGTGACTGTTAGCAACTCCCCCAACCTGTGGCACTCACCAGGGTTTCTGTGTCCCAGGTGCATAATTTTGCACTTTTTTGAATTAAACTTCAGTTGACAGCCCTCAGACCATTTTTCAAGCATCCCAAGGACACACCTTATTTTCTCCACCCCCTCTGGGGTATCCACTCTGTTACAGATCTTGGTGTCATCTGGAAACAGGTGGATCATTCCCTCCAGCCCTTCTGCAACGTCGCTGATAAGACACTGAACAGGACTGGCCCCAGGACCGAGCCCTGAGGCACCCCATTTACCACCACCCTCTGCCTCCTGTCTGTTAGCCAGTTTCTAACCCAGTTTGTAACATGGTAATAACCTGAATGATGAAATCGGGAACCGCGATTGGGTGAACCACATCACAAGGGCAAAGTCGGAGCGGGGATTAATCCAGCATACCCACCGTGTTCAAAAGTGAAGTACCAGCAGCAGCCAGACCGCTAAGTTAGCAGCACCGGCAAGAGGTGGGGATCGAGTGTGAGAGAGGCCAGTCTGCTGGGACAGGGACAGGGAGACAAGCTAGACAGAGTCAGAAACGGGAGGGGGGGGAGAAGAAGCAGCCACGCACAGGAGCAATAGATAGGAAAGTCCGATAGAGAAATAGTGCGCAGGGAAGTGGCGCACGGCTCTCGCTGACAGGAGGTGTCGGGGTGGAAGAGTGGGTCGACCTGAAGTTCGGACAGGCAGGTACTGTGGGCAGCGAGGGAATACAAGAGGCGAGTGGAAGAGCGACCGAACCAAGAGCGATGAGTGGTACTGTAGGGACACAACAGAGAACGGGCAGAGTGGCAAACAGGCAGCAGAAGATTGAGGCAGCATATGTGGAGTATAGAAGGACGGAGAGTCAGGAGAGAGATGTTGCCAACATGCAAGCAGAGTGGAGTGTGGACAGCACAAATGACACCGGAGAAGAGAATGATAGAGAAAGTAGGCAGTGCACGAGCAGCGCGACCGCGAAGAGAAATAGAAGACACATGGAGACAGAGACGCAGAGCAGGAGACATCAGTATGTGTCACCAGCCGACTTCGATGCACTGGAAAGGAGCAAAGTCAAGAGGAACAGACACAAAAGCACACCATGGGCATGCAATGAGTTTTCGGACTGGTTGTAGCAGAACAGCATGGGTGTGGACATAGCAACGGTGACTGTCCCAGCCATGGCAGATATCCTCAGAGAGTTTTATGGGAGCGTGAGAGCAGAGAGAGGAGAGGAGTATAGCATCAACTCTCTGGTGGGTATAAGAGCCGGCCTCAATCGGTACATCAACAGCATGGAGGTCAGACGGCATATTAACAGAATGACCGACACCAAGTTTAGAACCACCAACAATGTGTTCCTAGCAGTTCTGAAAAAATATCGCAGAGCTGGGAAAGACGTGGCTGCACACTATCCAATGATTACCATGGACAACCTTCATAGAATTAGAGACTGTGACAACCTGAACCCACACACAGCCTACGGACTTGTGAGGCATGTATGGTTCGAAATCCAGCTCGGCCTAGCGAGGAGAGGGCGAGAGGGACTCAGGCAGCTGACCCAGACCTCCTTTGTCCTTGACAGAGATTCTAGTGGCACAGAGTACCTAGTGCTGGGCTTCAACGAGCCAACCAAAAATCACAGCTCTGTGAATGAGAGCAATAAACAGAGTCTTCACGGAGTCCTGAATGCTCAGCCCGACAGCGCTGTCTGTCCCGTGGCACTGTACAAGCAGTATGTCAGCAGATGTCCTGCAGGAGCACCGGCATTCTATCTGCACCCCATCCGACTGCCACAGGAGGAGCTGGACAAGTGAGAAGTCTGGTACTCTAGGCAGCCCATGGGCAGAAACTACCTTGGAGACATGATGTCTCAGGTATCAGAGGATGCCCAGCTGTCAAAGAGGTACACACAACCATAGCGTGCGAAGTACTGCAGTGCAGATGTTGACAGAGGCTGGTCTCGCATCGAAAGAAATGATGTCCGTGACGGGGCACAGATGCGAAACCAGCCTCCAGAATTACTGGGCTCCCACTGTGAACGACAGGAAGAAGTGGTCACAGATCCTGTCGGCCACCGATGACAGGAGCTGCAGCAGCAGAGAAAGCCCATGCACGATCCGGCACAGCACACTAAGTTCACCGCCATATCGCAGAGGTCAAGAGAGCTGGGAAACACACAGATCTGTCACAGAGGGGAAGCGCAGCATCTGGGACAGCATGACTAGATATGGAGGGCAGCCAGGCAGAAAGCAGCACAGACACAGATGAGACGGCGGATGATGCCACTGAGGACACAGGGGAGCTCCTCAGAGCCCCGAATGAGTGGCAGAGATATCAGCCGGCGGGCTTTTGGTGCCATAACTTCACCGTGCATGGAACGATGAATTTCAATTATGGGACAGGACCACTGGAAACTGAAGCAAGAAAGGGCACGGCAGCGGAAGCAAGCAGACCGGAGAGGCAGTAGCACCAGATGCAGCAGCACACGCAGTGGGTGACACCGGAGGAGTCTCTCGGAAGCAAGGAGAAGTGACCTAGCCAACATGCTAATTTCTCAGTGAGCTGCACACTGCGGCAAGGCAGCTGTCCACCGCAGACCTCCAACGACCGGTATGACAGTAATACCCGCATAGACCACTACATTATTTGGACTGCCATGTGAGGTGCACTGTTTTGTTTAAGTAGAGCTAGTCAATGTTTTCACCGCATCAGCATATTAATGCTGTTCTGTTACACGGTTTGGAAGTGCAGTAAAAACCTTTGCGAAACACACCGACTGCCTGTGTAATGTTGTTCTTACGATACGAAATACTGTCCTCGCGACTGTGTGGTCGGGCGGCCCATGTTACAAGCGCATTAAGCCACTCCGTCGGTGGCATCTAATGCGATTAATGCAGTGTTGGGCTGTTGTTCGCCGTTTGGCCTCTGGCCTCGGGCCAGAACCTCCCAACCATGCATTAATCAGCATTAGATGCCACCTTTCCGGCAATATACCACCCTGTTACCGCTCTGCCTTCCCAGCTTGTTTATCAGACTCCTATGTGGGACAGTGCCAAAGGTTTTGCTGAAATCAAGGTAAGCGACGTCCACTGCCTGACCATGATTTACTTCTTTTGTCACCCAGTCAAAGAACTCAACCAGATTTGTCTGGCATGACCTCCTCGCTGTGAATCCATGTTGCCTATGGTCCTGGACTCTGATGGCTTCTAGATGCCCCACTATCCTTTCTTTAAGCAATGTCTCCATTTTCTTCCAGTATAGCAGAACAGTAAATCGAACAGTATAGCAGTAATAATCTTCTACCTGAAGGCCTTATGTCTTCCTCCCCTCCTCTGATCCGCTGCTGTCCCTCCATCCATCTCTGGCTCTAAACTAGTCCTCCCAGTTGACTACCTCCTTGTCCCAACCCTACTGCCCATACCATTCTGCATTGCCAGTTGCTGCTTGCCACCCAACCAGGGCACACATGCTGTCTTCAGCCTTCAGACCAGGTACTTACAGCTTAGTGCCATCCCAGTCTACAGCCCAACAGTTTAAAATGTTAAATACTTTTTAGAACTCTGACTTCACCCTGCTGCCAGCCCTGTCAGATTATGTAACTACATAAAGCCGCTTGCCTGCCAGCCTGATACAACAGCGACGCTTAGCTCTGCTCCAGTGCTTCTCTGACCATGCCACACCTCCCGGTCCCAGATGTCTAACACACAGCCACAATTTAGACCTCCTTGGCTTAGACTGTCAGAATGGTGCCAGATTTAAGTCACTATCTGACTGCAGTGCATAACCACGGTTTCCAGTTTTGCCATTCACCTTTCCTACTGGCTCAGCATTAAGTGCTTGCAAGCCAACTACCACGTGACAGTTACCGTAGTGGGGGTGGTACTCACACGATGTCTAACATAACTCTGCCTCAGACCAGATATATCAAGTTGCACACAATTCCTGGGATTTGTTTCCTCTGCAGCATGGGGATTTTCGATGTTACCTCCCGACCTAACTCCAGGAAGCGAAAGTGAAGTAGGTCAGGAGGAAAGAATAGGGTTCAGTGGGACTTTGGGGGGTTATAAGAAAAAGAAACTATCCTTACAGTAAGTCTTCCTATTTTAAGGAAGTCTCCCTGATTTTTGCCTTTTTTTTTTTTTTTAACATTTCTCCTGCTTTTTATGGCACCAATCCAGTCCTTAAAACCATTAGAATTAAAGAACAAACTGAGCCCCCATCTTTGAGCCTAGGAATGCAATATGAATAAAAACAAAGGGTTCTTTAATTATAGAGCATGTAAATTGCTCCATTTCATAGTGACAAAGCAAACTATACTTTGGGGTATAACATGAAGTCAATTAAGGGAAGCAGAAACCTTAAATCACAGCAGGCATTAAAGGAACCATCCACCTGTAATTGGGCCCCTGTACCTCAGTATGAGGCTGCAGGTCCGATGAGCATTGTTGCGTTTTTAATTAGGTTTTGTTGTTGTTGTTTACTTACAGTGAGTTTAGTAATTAAGATTTTATCTTTTTGAACCTGCCATCCCTTCCGCTGGCATTTTGAAATTAAGCACCCCTAGCAATAGTGCATAACCTCCCCTGACTATCCCAGAAATTATGTACGATCCAAGGGAGCAGCTGTGGGAGCATGCATAGAGGTCCTGTATAGTCAGAGCTATTAATATCTCCAGTTTGTAATTTACATGTCTCTGTGCTACGAGAGTATGGACAGGTAGTCAACTGCCAATCTATACCTGATCTCGGCATAGCATCAAGGCATGTAAACTGAAAGAGTGGAGCTGTAACTCAACTATACAGGACCTATATACTCTGCAGCTCACCAGCTCATACATCATTCTTGCAGGACAGCTGTGGAGGTTGTGGGTGCAGCGCTAGGGCGCTTCATTTCAGAATGCTGCGGAAGGGATCAATAAAATCTTAATTACTAAACTCACTGTAAGTAAAAAATTTAAAACCGGTTTTGAAAATGCTACTCGGGGGACATCATCACTGAGGTGGGGCCCGATTACAGATGGACATTTCCTTTAATGAATTTCACTGTGTAGGCCCGGCTGGCATTTTGATCAGTCTGCGCACCCTGCAATCAACTGATCAGAGGAATATATTCTCTGAATGTGTATAAAGTGGAACAATCTGGCTGTAATTCCAAAATCATGAGTTACAGAGATGGCTGCCTGAAAGAACTGAGCCTGGGTAGCAAACAACCCAACGCAATCTGCAAGCCAAACAACACATTTTTTTTTAACTTCCCACCTTAACAGAAAAGACCCTAAGCTACAAACTGACTCCTATATCATGAAGTTTTAATATCAGGAAAGGTAATAATAATACGTTAGAACCTACCACGATTTTAAACAGTGCTAAATGAACTGACATGGGTATACTGAACTATGGCGACAACTTTACCATGATCGACACTATAGCGACAACAGTGCCAGGTCACTGTAGTATTGACGCGGGACCCCGGCATTGCTTTCTAGGGGTATTGCACCACCTCCCTAAAGCAACTGCAACTTGGAATTGATTAAGTAGCAGTGGGTGTGGGCAGCAGCGCCCCCCCCCCCCGCCTGGGGGTAATAAGTGACTTCTTTTATGCTGACCGCAAATGCAGTTGACATGAAGGAGTTGCTGTAATGTCGGTCGATAACAAAAATGTCACCAGACTGTCATAGATCCACTGACATGAATGCTGTAGCAAACAATCCTTCGCCATCCGTGATCCACACAACAGATTTTTGAAAAAATAACTTCACATCCTATCAGAACAGACCCCTAGGCCACACATTGAGTCCTATATTGTGAGGTTCTGACATCAGAAAAGATACAAATAAAACATTAGAAGTTACTGCAATTTTAAACAGTGCTGAATGAACTGTAATAAATGTTGCAAATAATCCTTCACCATCCATGAGACAAACAACATATTTTTTTTAAAATAACTTCACATCCTAACAGAACAGACCCTAGGCTACAAATTGAGTCCTATATTGTGAGGCTTTGATATCAGGAAAGGTAAAAATAAAACATTAGAAACTACCATGGTTTTAAACAGTGTTGAAATCAACTGTTACGAATGCTATGCCTCTCCTCCTGCTGAACTGAGGGAAATGTTGTCCTCAGAGGACCTAAAAAATTACAAGCATAAAACAGCAATAGCTAATTTAGAAATAAATATCCACATGCAAATGACAAAGTTTATGCAGTTAAAAAATGAGGAAACTACACAGAAGCAGTTGTCTCTAAGATGAAAGAACTATGAGAAAAAACAAATTAGCTACCATCAGAAAAAGCTGATAATTTAGAAAACTGATATAGGAGGAGTAATCTAAGAATAAGTGGAATAATACTATGCTAACAAAGTTAAAAATAATTCATTTGGTTTGACAAGAAAACATCACATTCTAATCCAAATGGTTCTGTGATGATAAATAAAGAGTTTAACTGCATTACAGCACAGAAGTCAAGTAAAATACTAAAAGGATATACACACAGAAAATGCATTCTCAATTTGCTTATTCATACAGTCATCCTGCAGCCAGGCACTACCTCCCCTCCCCCCCATAAAATATGAAACTACAATTTAACTAAATCAGTATGGTTATTTAGAGGTACAAGGCACACTAGACACTTTAAGGAGTGATTTGGTTAAAAAATGTTTTTTTAAAGGCTTTCCAAAGGTTTGGGGCCACATGGGAGATAAGAACACAGAACTTTCTTTATAACAAAATATTCACCATGGAAAACTGCACAGCAATTGAATTACAAGACAATAAGATTAATTGTAACACGGCTCTCAGTCGGGAGGCGGAAAGGAGCGCGACGATTGGCCCAATGGCCACAGCAGACTGAAACCGAGCGGGTATTAAGCCACACATTACGCCCGCTCGGTCAGTACCAGCTGTGGCCATGGAGGCACCCGAGGGTAGCAGCCCGCTGGGGTAGTACCCAGAGTGGCCAGGAGGCAGAGGTGCAGCACTGAGCAAGGAGGAGACACGCCAGATGTCTTGAGGAGCCCTCCCGCCCGCAGATAACAGACAGAGGCTGTCCCAGTCGCCTCTTCGCCCCTAACAACCCAGCAGATCACAGCACCTCCCCGCCAGATGCTGGCCAGCGGTCCTCGGAAACCTGCAGTACCACGCCGCCCCTCAGTGACTATGGCAACCCCTCGTGCATGAGCGTCCGCCTGTGTGTGTGTGACGGAGGCCGACCCGCTGAAAGCGGGGCTGCCGCAGACAGCGAGCGAGATGGACAGCAGTACAAGCTGGTAGCAGCACCGGTAGAGGGCAGCAGTGATCGAGGCATGAAATTCCGGACTGCGGGGAGGCAGTCAGCGGATCCGAGCAGCCAGCACCGTGATCGGACACCGCAATCCTGCAGGAGTGAACAGGTAAAGCCTCTGTTGTCTGCCTATAAGCGAACAACAGGAGGTGCCTGCCGTTAGTGTGGAAAGGGTGCGGAGCATACAGCTCGCCGCGGGTGAGCACTGAACCGATCCTGGCTGCGGAGGTGATGCGGTAACATAGGCTCGTCGTCGCGCGGCGAGCCTATATTCAGCGCGATAATCACCTTCAGCTTGGGCTCTACCGGTGATTAATGCCCGCTGGGCGCTCGGGCTGCACCCTCGTGCACGAGCCCCCCCAGCGGGCATTAATCCACCGGTAGAGCCCTCAGCTGGCGGTGATTAATGCTTACTGATTCCATTACTGTATTAAACATTTCAGGGAGTTAAAATGATGCACTTTTCTAATAAAACAAAACACAAACCATCTTCTTAACTGCAAGACCAGTCTGGAGAGGAAAGGAAAGTGAGGGTTTCTGGAAAATGCTGTTCACTTGTGGAACAGGTGGCTTTTAAAGGGACACTGTCAACCTTTTTTGTATCATATTATTTCTAGGTAAAAACTCACATTTTAAGATTGCGTACCTTCTCTAAAACTCATTGGTGTTGCTAGTTGTTTTATCTGCATGCTTGCTTCGTGGAATTGAAATACATAGTAATGTGCCCAGCCTTGTGGCTTCAAATCCGTGAACTACTCTGCTGACTGTAATCTTTATTTATGATTGAGTAGTATTAATTTTTTTTTACTTTTAAGAGCATTGCAGATCTATTTCTAATCCTCATTTAGTAATATTTTACTCTTGAAAAAGTAGTCTGCTGAAATACTTCTTAGAACTTAGTATTCTAAGAGGTTGTATTTTTGAATGATGATTAAAAATGACTAAAATTAGTCTTTGAAGGCAAATGAATGACTGTTTTAATATCAAATTTAGTATTCCACTTCAGTGAGGGTTCCCAAGTACAGCCCTTTGGGCCTGCACCCCCCCATGACCACTCACATCTTGAACACCCTTGCCCAGATGACCACCCAGACAACCATATCAGCATCCCAATAGACCTCTTCCAAGCTGTGCACCCTACCTACAGCTAGACCACCCTACGAGCCCCAAACCAGCCTCTCCCCATCAACTGTCACCCTCCCTGTAGCTGGCTCCTCCAGACCACCATTCCTACTCTCAGACAAGATCCCCCTGCAGATGGAACTCCCCCCCTAGACCTGCCTCCCCACCTCAATTGACCACCTTCTCTGCAGCTGGACCAAACTTCTAGCCTCACCAAAAAAAGCACCCTCCTTGGAGCTGGACTAGCACCCCCTAGATAACAACTCTTCCTGCAGCTGGGCCCACCCAGACTACCCATCTTGCCCACAGACCAGTTGCCCATTCCACCACTGACCACTCTCCTTGCACATCGAACACCCTGCCCTGCTAGGTACCCTTTAGTAATCCTGACGCTTACTAGCCTAACATGCCACATCCCGCACACAACAACCTGACAGCCCCAGCAGCCCGCACAAAGCAGCCTGACCGAGACAGTGCCAACACACTGTCAGGCTAGAGGAGGTCGGGATGCTGTGCAGCTGTTGAGTGGATTTTCCACAAACACCTGAAATACCTGATCCTGACCTACGCCACCCATCCCCAGACCTGAGCCACTGCTGAAGAGCACAGACGACGTGGCCCCCCCCCGTGTGGTGCACCCTCCGAGGACACACTGACCTGATCAAGGACCCCCGGTAAGGGTGACTGACTCGCCATCCACGGGACAGAGATGAAACAAATAGCTGCATGTGCCCCGGTGTGTTGATCAGTAGTCCCTGGCAGAATGGTGGACTGTCTGTGCGTCCCTGCATGCATGGTGATGTCAGCTGACAGCCAGCCAGGCATGCATGAAGGAATTGGAGTTCCATGCCTGTTCATTGGTGCATGCATGACACTGCAGGCACACAGCAGAGTGGCACAGTGAGAGCATGGATAGCTGTTCCAGGAAACAGTCCGCAGTGACACTGCATGTGGGAGCCGGGACACGGAGCAGCATGCCATTGCACCAACCATGCGATATGTGCATGTGGCCTTGTCATGCTAGCTCACTATGGGCTTGCAGTAGCCACACAGAAAAAAGTCTGGAGGTGTTTGGGGGGACCTGTGCCACGAGAGCACATTGCGACATGAAGGCTGCACACCAGAGACAGCCAGGTGTGTTGTGGTGGGGGATTCCGCAGGAGCCCATTGTGGCCATGCTGTTACCACATAGTTGCACAGCTGGAAGGATTTGGGGGACTCGCACAGCTTCAGGCCTGTGCAATGTGTGGCACACATGAACAGCTGGAAGGATTTGGGGGGGCTCACACAGAGTCAGGCCTGTGCAACATGCGACACACAGTGCAGCTGTGGCAGTGTGCAGTGGGCTGCTTGGCGATACCCAGCAGTGTTGTGACGAGACATGGCCACGAGGTTGGAGTGCATGTGAAATGTGGGAGGTGCAATTTTATTCAACAGTGGGGGGCCACAGTGGCAACCTGGTGGTCAAGCATGATGTGTACTATGAGTGTACAACTATCAGGTGCCATGTCACCATGGAAACCCTATAGGATGATGTTGTGTGCCATGCCACGGAGGAACTTGTCCCTGATGCCAGTACCATCCTTATCCGCTCCTCACGGTCTGCATAGCTCTTCTTGGGTGGTTTCCATGGCAGTCCACAATGAATGCCCTCCCTGGTGACATCGGTCCATTGCTGTTCCCTGTGGAGCTCTGCTAGCATTATCATGACCCCTACATGCACCTTCCCGAGCAGGGCATGGAGATGGCAGTGCCAGGTCTTGACGTTGTTTTGGGTCTACAGTATACCTCGCTTGTTGAGATCTGCAACCAACCACAGCTGTGGTGGGAACATTGAGTCGTAGCTTGTGGGCACCTTGACAGCCCTACTGTACAGCCATATCCTGCCCAGCACATGTGTCTGCTCAAAACAGTAGAGGAGTTTGGTGGCATTGGGAGGTATGGTTGGCTTCAGAAGGCCAAATGCTGCTGGAATGTCCTGTGCCAGGAGATGGGCAAGGGCCACAAGTTCACGGATCTTCAGGCTGAAGTCTGGGTCACTTCCTCAAGGCCAAAGCTCTGGACCTTCCGACACACAATCTACCCAAAGTAGATCAGGCAACCCTCTTTCATGGTTTGAGGAAGCTACATCTTACAGGCATTGATTGCAGCCTGCTCAAAGTCAGTGATGATCGTAGGTGTTTCAAGGGCACAGGACTGTGTACTGGCACATTTATTCAGCTCCTGGAACAAGGTGCAGTAACATTCCAAGCTCTTTGTCATCATCAGTGTATGCACCAATGACATGATGAGGTTGTTAGGGCCCGTCCCCATGAGTGAATGGATGGTGTACAACTGAGTGTACAGGTGTGGTACAATCTTGAACGTACCATCCATCACCCAGAAAGGTGCCTGTGCCAGGCCCCTGATGTCCTCTGTGGTGAATAGAAGGGCCTGGTGGGTGGTGCTGCCAGTGATCCTGCTGTACTATGGCCATCTATTCACCATCTGTAGCTGCTCAGGGATGGTGAGGTCAGCCACTGTCACTGGCTCTGGTGAGAGGTCCTTGCAGTGGGTCCTGTTCACAGTCTGCAGAAGGGCCCTCTTGCTTGTCAAATGTTGTGGCACCTCAGTGGACATCGCAGTTGCCTCACTCTGCAGCAGCTATGCGGGGGTAGCCATGGTGCTGTGTGCCTTCTACTTGATGCCAGCCAGTGCCTGTGCCAGTGGAGCATTCACTAAAATACCAACAACAGCTTAATCTGGTTCAAAGTCAGTTGGCATTCATCTGTATCCCCTTCCCCAGATCGTGCTTGAAAATAGGCAGAATTTGTCTAGTGCACTTACCCGGTCAACAGAAACTAAATAAATAAATAAAAAGAAATAAAATCTGTCGCCTCCAGAGCATGAATGTGCTCATTCTATTTCTTTAGGTGGTGCTGGCCATCCTGGAGCAGTGTGATGGCTTCGCCGAGGCAGGACTTGGACTTATGGTGCTGGCAGCACCAGTATACTGTCTCATTGCTTGTCCGTTCATGGACCAGGAGGTAACCATCCACACTCAGCTTCGACTGTCCCCTCCTGGATGGTACCACCTCACAGATTGTCCCGGTTGCTGGGGTTGCAGTTGAGCACCCTGGCCCATCCATGGCTTCCACTCTCTCCTCTATTGTGCCAGAGGACTGTGCAACACTGAACAACTTCATTTCCAGCTCAGGCATACGGGTGTGACTGCACCTCGTTTGCACATCACACTCCATGACCCACACCTGTGGCAGCTTCTACTCATCTGTGGGTGATTTGTACCAGCACTGTAGTGCCACTGTCTGTCCACAGTCCCAGTGCTTCATGGGTGTGCTGTGCACATGATCACATTCAAGGTCTGTGCCTACAGTGTCCTGGGCCCCCGTCAGCTACTGTGTTGCAGCGGGGCTATGCTCCATGGTACACTTCCCTGCTGTCCAGTGTGTAGGGGTCCCTGTGTGTTGTGCGCTCTGCCTACAGTTCGATGTCCGCCTACCTTGGCTGGCCTTTGCACCCCCTGGCATTGGAGTCCTGGCATCTGTAGCTCCCATGCATGCCGTCATAAGTGCATGTCTATCCGCTGCCCCCATGCATCATTTTCCACTGCCCGCCTCTGTTCTCCATGTTCTCCTCAGCTGTAGTTCCCTGACCTGTGACTTCTGTGGTAAATGACATATTGTTGCCCTCACTGTGCTCTCTCCTACAGGGCTTGCATTTTCTGTCCCAGCGCCAGTTTATTTGTTGGAGTTCTGGTTCAACTGCTTTGTTGCCTACTCCTGTGGCCACTTGCACTCATATAGCAGTGCTGTGCCACCTGTCCCAGCATACTGCTGGCTGCTTGTGGACTCTGCTCCTACATGGGACAGTGGGTTTTTAGGATTTTGCACCTCCTGTGTGTTGGGTGGCTTTTCCCGACTGTGCTCTGTTGGGACAGTGGCTCTTTCGGTCTGCTGTAGGTCGGGAGTGTGTGCTAGGTATCCCGTGTGTCGGGATACCGAATTTCGGCATTGCATAATATATCCCCCTGCTAACTGACTACCCTGTAAGCAGCTGCACCAGTCTTTAAGCCCCCATACAAGCCTCCCCAAATCTGAGCACACTCCCTGGATCATTTCACAGTCCCCAAACCTGCCTCTTACCCCAGCTAACTACTTTCCCTGCTGCTAGAATCCCCCAAACCACCCCTATCATCCGTGGACCAGCCTCCCCCTCCAATAAATCTCCATGCAGTTAGAACCCTCCCCCAGAATACCCTCTTCTCCCCCCTTGCCAGCAACCTTCCCTGCAGTTTAACCAACCTTCCAGCCCCTCTCTCCTGACAAACAGTCCCAGGACAAGCCTCTCTCCCAACAACAGCCCTCCCTGCAGCCAACTCCCTTCCCAGATCATACTTCCCACCCACAGAGTAGCTGCTCACCCACACTAACCACTCTCCCTGCATCTGAAACAGGCTCTGCCCAGCCAACCACTCTCCGTGCAGCTGAACCACCCTTTCGGACGCTGGACAAACCTTCCCCAAGGAAAGCATTGTCCATGGACCATTTCACAATTACAAGGAAGGAGGAAGAGGCCCCCAGCTGAGTAGAAAGTAACTGCTGGTGGGGGACTTAATTCGGGGATAGACTTGCTAGTAGGGTGGGGTAAAGGAGAGGAAGGTGAAATACCTGAGAGGTACTTTGGCTTGGAGGGATGAGAGTAGATACAGTGCATCATTAGGTAGCAGGAGATGAGAGGGAGCTAGATGTCATTGTCCGCCTGGGGACAAATGACCTAGCAAGGGACAGGGTAGGGGTAGTGCAAGGAAATTTCAGGAATCGGGGGAGGGTCCTCAAGCATGCATGGTGGTTTTTGTCAAAAGGTTACCTATATACATCTGGGGAGAAGATAGGACTCTCCACATGGCTTTCAACAGTTGATTAAGGCATGGTGTGGGGTGGGGCTCAGTACTAGGAGTGGACCTCTTCAATGTCTTCATAAGTGACATTGCAGAAGAACTGAATGGGAAAGTATGTCTTTTGGCAGATGCCACCAAAACCTATTATAGGGTGGACACTCAGGAGGGTGTGGAGAAAGGGTTCACCCATGCTGGTGTGACAACCATGTTGCTGATGCCGATTACAGCACAGGCAACATTGCAGCACCAGGCATAACATATCCCGGGAGTTACACTGCCAAAACACCCTCCCGGGAAACAGTCAGTCTCCAGTGGGCACCCTTCCCTAATTATCCCACAGGTCCAGGTTCTTCATTTACCTGCTGTCAAGTCCTACCCCATCCTACAATCACCCCACAGGTATACAGTAGATTGTTACTATCCCTGATGCCAAGTGGTTCCCATTTATTTATTTATTTATTCATTTGTTTACCGGGTAGGTGCACTGGTCCGAGAACCATTTTCAGGCATGACCTGGGTCATTTAGGATGGCACAGGAATACAAGCAAGTATAAAGGAGGATGGGACAAGGCATACAATAGACTGTAATAGAAATATACAGGATAATATACATGATAGTTATATTAAGATATATATGAAGTTGCAGCACAATGGATAAATAACATTTATGACAATAGCAGGAACAGTAGTAGCCAAGTTGTAATACAAATTAGGCATGATCAGAGATGAGTAAAGGAAAAAGTGCCCCACAGCAGTGTAGGTATGGACCAAGAAAGGAAAGGGGAGTAGAGGCATGATAATAAGTGGGGAGGGCAGGAGCAAGGGATGGAGGATAGAAGGTGAGATCCAAGGAGAGAGTGGAAGAGTCCTGGAGAGTCAATGGTGCTAAGTGGAGTGGGCAGGTTGTTCCAGAGGAAAGAGGCTGCAGACGAGAATGCACGTTTACCCATTCAGGTGGAGACTAGGGGGCACTCAAGCATGGAGCCAGCAGTGAGGTAGAGCTCTCGAACAAACACTTTTAGCCAAAGGAGGTGGGATTGTGGAGAGGTAGCTCAGTTTTGGATGGTCTTATTGACTGTGCTGGCCAGGAGATAGATCCATTGGGCTGATAGGGGAGCCAGCCCAGGGCCTGATAGAGTGAGCAGTGATGTGCTGAGTGAGAGCCCTTTCCCCCAGTACAGTATATCCAAAGCCTCCACCATGACCCAGTTGGTTCTTACAGCTAACACTAACCCCTGGTCCCCAGGCTTACTATATATTTGCCACCGTACCACATTCGACACAGTCACAAACCCTTCTCTCAGCTCATTGATCAGGCACAAAGTGAATGATAGTTCACGATCATGTGCTAACTGTACACAGTTGTTTATACAGTAGGCACGTGAGCACAAAACTGGCAGTCTGTCCTCAGTTGGTCACAGACATTAGCAGAGTATCTCTGCCAAATGCCACAGTAGGGAGAGTGTGTAAACACATGATGGGGGCCATGAATGGTGGGAGCGGTTGGGCTGGGTGGGCAGGTAGGTATTGGCAGTTTCCAATGTATGGAATGGGCAGGAGAACCACTGAACACCAGGCGATATTACCGATAGTGGGAGCTCAAAGGGGCAGGGGTAGGAGGCGGAGGTGATAATACCTGGTTTAGGGAGGCAACATCTTTAGAGCTATTCACCAACTGGTCAGAGACTCACTAATCATGCTATTGACGGCTAAAGGGGAGGTTCTGATAATGGGAGACTTCAACATGCCAGATACAGATTGGTCAATACCAGCAGGAACATCTGCCAGAACTAGACTCATAGTGGATTCCCTGCAGGGGGAGGGCCTCAAACAACTGGTACAGCAACCCACAAGAGACAGGGCTATCCTAGATCTAGTACTGACTAACAAAGAAGGGATCACAGATCTCCAGGTAGAAGGTCACCTGGGGGCCAGTGACCATCACATGGTATGGTTCAATTTGGCTACTACATCTAAATCATCCCATTCCAAGGCAAAATATGGGACTTCAGAGGAGCTGACTTTGATAAGATGGCTAACAGAGTTAAGCTAGCCCTGGCAAAAAGAAACACAGGTGAGGGGTACAGGCAAAGTGGGCAAGCATTAAGGATGCAATACCTGAAGCAACATCCCATTGTGTTAGACAGAAAAGGAAGTGCAAAGAAGAAGAAACCACTTTGGTTCTCAAATACAGTAGCAGAAAGGTCAGAGCAAAAGGCTGGCCTTCAGGAAATATAAGGGAACACAGCGGGATGAAGATGGGAGGCATACCAAACTGCCCTAAGGGAAGCAGGTAAGGCAGTAAGGCAGGCAAAGTCCCAAACTGAGGAAACACTAGCACGAACAGTAAAGAAGGTGACAAGACTTTCTATAGATACATTAGTGAAAGGAGAAAGTCCAGAGGGTATTGCTAAGCTAATGGAGAAAGGGAGCATGTGAGAGGAGGACCCTGTAAAGGCATCTATCCTAAATAGATACTTTTGCTCAGTATTTACTGAAGAGAAGGTAGGGCAGGGCCCACAGCTCAGCATCATGGACACAGGGGAGAGGTGAGCACTACTCCCTTCACAAAGAAAGGATCCTACAAGGCTTGCTAAGCTCAGAGTGGATAAGGCAAACCTGATGGCATACATTCCAGGGTACTTAAGGAGCTAAAGGAGGAACTAGCAGAGCCATTAGCAGAATTGTTTAGTGAGTCTCTGAGCACAGGAGAGGTCCCAGAAGACTGGAGAATGGCTCATGTGATCCATCCACAAGAGTGGTAGCAGGGAGGAGGTGGGGAACTACAGACGGTCAGTCTTACCTCAGTAGTGGGCAAGATTATGAGGCACTCCATAAGGAAAGGATAGTGCAACACCTGGAATCCATAGAGCTCGGATCCAAGACAGCATGGGTTTACAAAGGAAGGTCCTGTCAAACTAATCTCATAGATTTCTTTGACTGGGTAACCAGAGTGGTGGACCAAGGGGAGCAGTTGATGTCGCCTACCTTGACTTCAGCAAAGCTTTTGACACTGTTCCACATAGAAGATTGATAAATAAGCTGGGTAGGCTCGGGGTGGGTCGAAGTTGGTCAACTGGGTGGCAAACTGGTTGTGACTGGCAGAAAACAGAGTGGTGGTAAATGGTCTACAGTCAGAAGAGATGCAAGTCACAAGTGGGGTACCTCAGGGATCAGTCCTGTGGCCAGTCCTCTTCAACATCTTCATTAGTGACCTTGCAGATGGACTAAAGGGTAAGGCTTGTCTGTTTGCAGATGACACCAAGATCTGCAACAGAGTAGATGATCCAGATGGGGTGGGCAGAATGAGAAGAGATCTGGATAAACTAGCAGAATGGTCAGAAGAGTGGCAACTGGGATTTAATGCAAAGAAGTGCAAAATCATGCACATAGGGAAGAGAAACCCTGAAGACACCTATAGGCTGGGAGGAGTTGCTAGCAGTCACAAAGGAAGAAAGAGACTTGGGCATCATCATCACTGATGACCTAAAATCATCAAAGCAGACCTCTAAAGCAGTAGGTAAGGCTAAAGGGTGTTAGGGTGTATTAGTAGGGGTATCACAAGTCGTAAGGGAGGTAATAATCCCTCTGTACAAGACACTGGTTAGGCCCCATCTGGAGTACTGCGTGCAGTATTGGAGGCCACACCTTCACAAGGACATTAACCAAATTGAGGCAGTCCAGAGAAGGGCAACCAAAATGGTGCAGGGACTGCATCAGAAGACATATGAGGACAGATTAACGGAGCTCAATGTGTATACCCTTGAGCAAAGGAGGGAGAGAGGTGATATGATCGAGGCATTCAAACACCTGAAGGGCATAAACAAGGTGAAAGAGTCTAACATGTTTAAATATAAGAAAAATAGCAGGACAAGAGGACACAGCATGAGATTAGAGGGAGGCCGATTAAGGGGGAATGTGAGGAAATTCTTTTCACAGAAAGGGTGGTGGATGCATGGAATGGCTTACCACAAGAATGGTGGCTATGAATACAGTGCAGGGCTTCAAACAGGCATGGGATAGGCATAAGGGAGCAATACAAATGACTATGAATAGATAGGCCACTGACAGAGCAAAGGCCGATGGCACATTTATAAGGTATAAAAAGAAATGGGCAGACTGGACGGGCCTTGCGGTCCTTATCTGCCGTCAACTTCTATGTTTCTATGTTTCTATCCAATATATCATGTTGTGATCCTACCCTGTGTTTAGGGTGCAAAGTGTTGTTTGAGAGTCACTAACCCATTTAGAGATTGCAAATGCCCTTTGAATGTTCTGGTCTATGTGAACAATAACAGTCCATTACCAGTAAGATAAAGACAAGTGAATAAATAAAAATATGGAACTGAGAGCTGTTCTCCATGAGGTTGATAATGTAATTGATCTTAACAATGCATTAGATTATAATGAGATTAATACTGGTACCACTGTGCTACCACTTGAGTCTAGGATTGCTGTGAGAGGTACCAAATACTGAAATGTCAAAATAACGCAGTACCATTGTGCTACCAGTGTGCCAGTATTTGGGGGAGCTGACAAAAATCTCAAAATTTCGTGATACCATTGTATTACCAGTGTCTGTGAGAGACAGAGAAAATGGTAAAAAATGCCATGGGGGATACCATTGTGCCAGTGCACTACCAATGCACTGAGGAAAATCTATATATTATCTACCACTGTGATACCAGAGTACCAATGGGTAGTACCATTATGGATTTTTTCAGCTGACCACAGTATTGGCATTGCTATACCACTGTATTGCCATTGTGACAAATTCGGTAAGGGTAACCAGATTGCCGAGATAATGCATTGCTAAAGAAGTGTAATAAAAATGTTAAAGTGTTGCTAGTACTACTACAGTGTGCAGCAAAAATTAGTGAAGGAAATAGAGTGCTAAAGAAGTGTGCATGAAAATGTAATAATTATTTACAGTGCTCTTACAGTCTGCATCAAAAATTAAAAAGATTGATCAGTACTACTGCAGTGTGCAGCAAACATTAGTGAAGAAAATATAGTGCTAAAGAAGTGTGCATGAAAATCTACTAATTATTTGCAGTGCTCTTACAGTCTGCATCAAAAAATAAGAAAGGTTGAGCAGTGGTACAACAGTGTATCAGAAAGTCAATGTAGCATATTAACAGTGCACTGACGAAAAGCAGTGCATTGTCAGCTGGACTGAAATAACACTGAAATGAGACTCAAGGTGGACGTGTGCACTCCACTTCCCTCTGGGTATCTCTGTTCAAAGTGTTGTACCTGCTTACAGAAATAACTTTATCCTGTTCAACTTGCATTTTGAGAACTGCACTCGCTGTTGAATGTGTTATTCTGTATAAATGTTGTATCCTGTACTTACGCTGTATTAACCTCTGCACTGTTCAACTGTACTGCTCTTCCCGGGTCGCCCCTGAAAAAGGGACTGTCATGTCTCTGTGGGTTTACCCGGTTACCAAAATTCAATAAATAAATAAATAAGGACAGATACTTCATGTCACATGAAGATGTGGCCTTAAAACAGGCTTTCATCAGTGATTCAGGCACAAGGTTTAGGTCCCAAACTGAAACAGGCTTGCATAGCGGAGGGCCACATGAAACAGGTCCTACAAGGGCCTGTAGATTTATTTTTATTTATTTAAATTTTGTTAACCAGGTAAGAGCACTGGAGAAAAGCCTTTTTTCAGGCCTGACCCAACAAAGAACAGTTAACAACAAGTAAAATAGCATCAACAAGCATTACGTGGACAACACGGATGACACTGAAAACAATACATCATGAAAAACAGTTACATCACATGACAACAAATATTCTTTCAAATTAAGCTTAAACAAATTTAAAGACATATGCATTCATAACCTAACAGGTAATGTATTCCATAAAAGTGGGTCTGCAATTGAAAAGGGGCATGAGCCTGATTTGTTTTTATGATTTGGAATACTGAGTATAATTCCTGATGAGGAATGCAAATTTGAAACAGAAGCTTGAATAGTAATTAAATCATGAAATAGATGATACAATTTACAATGAATAGCCTGAAAAGTTTGACAACCCAAATAATAAATAAATTTACGATCCGGTGACAACCATCCCAATTAGGCATATAACGCTCAATGATGCGTACGAGGAGGGGAACCCAATATGAAACGACTTATATCATTATATTCAACTGACAAAATGTGACTCTCTTTAACTCCTAGATTATAATAAAGACTGGAATTATAATCCAGATGGGGTAACAGAGATGCTAATGCTATGATTCACCGTGTTTCGAAAGAAAAAATCTTCCGAACTTATAAAGAATATCAAGTTTACTATTAATAGTTCGATTAACCGTTCTAACTTGAGGGAGAAGTGTTAAACCAGGATCAAGAACACCTAGGTATTTAAACTCCAATACCTGATCAATCACAGTCTCACTTATGTCATGAACCTGCAGACTTAAATTTTCTCTCAACATATGTACAGGTGCATCTTATACTCGATGTACCCAGAGAGACCCACCATTGTATGCTTTATAGATTAGTGCAGTGGATGAGATTACATGATAGGAGAGACTGGCACTTTCTCACCTTTATGAATAAAGTATATAGACAAAAATTACCGCAGTACTTATTAGCTTCATTTTCGTTAGGGAAAAAAACTAACTTGAGGTCAGCATTTGGTTTGGAATATATTGTTCCTAGACGTAACTCAAACATGGGGAAATCTGTTGTTTGGCATAGGGGGCCACTAGTTTGGAACTCATTACCTTTTACTTTGCATCAAATAAATCAATAAATTAAATGTGTCTGCATAAAGCAATGGTACAAAATTAAGTAAGATGTCCCCTCTGTTTGTTGCACTGAAGGATTTACTTGAGGGATCATTTTAAAACTATTGCCTAAATATACATTGTTTGTTGTTAAAGTGGGTAAAACTTGCACGTATGGATGATTGTGCGTTTGTACTATGGTGAAAGATTTGTGCATATTGTCCATTTATATTGTGTATTGTACATTTACATCCTCACTATGTAATGGTGTATTTGCAACTATTTATTATAAACAAGGACCTCCTTTGAAATGAGCTCCTGCTCAATGGAGTGTGTAACATCCATCCTATTTGTGTAATTTGAATAAAATTTTATACTACATACTACTACTACAGCACTGACTTGGTTTCTTTTACATCCAGCTGGGCCATAGTCTTGTCATGATATGAGTATGAAAAGCCACAATGGCCAACAACTGAACCTTTGAACCTTAACCAAAGCCCTGACTGAGAAGGAGTCGGGATAGCCCAGACCTCTGTGCCATAGCAACCAAGACATAGGCTGAGACTCCGAATTAAAAGACCTCTATGTCCTCATGAGCCAGATGTGGAGCCCCAGGGAGAGGATGTCCAGATGCAGCAGTGTGCTGTTGTTCTGGGACAGAAGGCCCATCTGGAGGGGCGTGGAAATGGAGCTTCTTCTGCCAGTTCCAACAGTAGTCCAGATTAGATCTGCCTGGGCCACAAGGGTGCCTCCAGAATCATTGTGTCTGGTTCCTGCCTGAGCTTAGTCAGGACCTCTGAATAAGAAGAAGAAACAGAGAAACATAAGATCTTACACAGGAAAGGCATGTTGGCCCATAAGGTCTGTCTACTCCTATCTGATGCTGAACAAGACAAGACAGCGATGGAGGCTACTCCCCCCTCCCCCCCACTGGGGTGATCTTTACCAAGCCCTTGTATTGGTCCAACCCTCTTTTGAATCCCCCACCCATTTTGTATGGACCACCTCCTCCAGCAGCCTATTCCACACTTACCACACCCTCTCTGTGAAAAAGAGGCTTCATGGAGTTGCCTCTGGTGTTCGTGTTCCCACTCAGTCTGAACTATTCCCCACCATCCACTTTATTTAACCCATGGAGGTATTTGTATGTTTCAGTCATATATCCCCTCTTTTGCTTCTAGCCTCAAGCATGCACATGTTCAGATCTGCTAACTTCTCCTATATGTCCTTTCCTGCTGTTCTGGATCATCTTGGTTACCCTTCTCTGCACTTCCTTCACTATGTCCCTGTCCTTCAGATGCAACTTCTAAAACTGATGGGCAGACTGGATGGGCCTTGCGGTCCTTATCTGCCGTCAACTTCTATGTTTCTATGTAACTGGCTGAGTGAGTTTGGGTGTGGGGCATCTTTCTTATAGAGGGGCAGGAGGACTCTCTTCAAACCTACCAGCATTCCTGTGTGCCTGTATGCAAGGTACTATCAACTGCTTTGTATAGACACACCGTCATTGCTTAGGACCAATCAGAAATAGGGTTAGCAACTTGCTCACCATGCCATCCAATATGGTAAATTTGCAATACTGCCCTGCTTTGGGGGGGTGCAAAGGGAGGTAAGCAAGTTACTAACCTGTTTTGTACTCACAATTGGCCTACAAATATCCTGGCTGTTGTCTCTTGTCCTGCAGTTCATTCACCTCCAGGAAAGGTACTATACTTTCACATATTATGGTCTCTAGTAGCTTACCCACAGCAGACATTAGGCTGTCAGGTCCATACCTCTCAACTGTACCACATTACGAGGAACGTTCCTCATTTTACTTCACAAAAGCTCCATGTTCCACATTGTGAGGACTTGTCCCACATTCAGGGTTAACATTTTAAAGCACACAATCCACAGTAAATGATGCAAAATATATATTATTCAATTAGCAACAGAGATTCTGAACATAAATGCAACATTTTAACAGTGTTTTGAGCTTCTTAGGTAAAGATTTGATTAAGTGTTCCACATTTTGGCAATTTGTTCCACATTCTGACAGGCAATGTTCCACATTTGGGGGACAAAAGGTTGAGAGGTATGGTCAGGTCTCTAGTTATCTGGATTATCACTGCTCTCACTCTTGTGTAGGAAAACTTCATTCACCACTTTCCAGTCATTGTGTACTATCTCTGTCACCAGTGAACTACTGAATAGCTCATTTAGCAGGTCAGCTAGGACCTCCCCATCTCCTTAAGCACACGTGGATTGAACCCATCCAGGCCCATGGACTCATCCACTTTAAGTGCATTTAAGCCCTCTAGTACTCTTTTTGCCAGAATGGGATCCACACTGACCCCTACCCCCCCCTTGTCCTGATGGCACAGTTAGGCATTGGTTCCTTGTCCACCACTATGAACACCGAGCAGAAATATCAGTTCAGAATGTTTGCCTTTCCTTTATCTTCCTCTTCCCACTCCTGTCCTTCAGCCTGACTGTTCCTTCCCTCATTGTCCTCTTCTTCCTTTTGTAAAAAAAGGTATTATCTCTCTTCTTTGTACCCTCTGCAATTCTCAGTTCTGTGTCATCATTAGCCCTCCTTACTATCCTGTTGGCCTCCATCCTGCTGTGAAACTCTCCTCTCCTTGCTTTAGCCTGATTATTCCTTCCCTCATTTTTCTCTTCTTCCTTATTTAACAAAAGATCTTATCTCCCTTCTTTTTACCCTCTGCAATTCTCATTTCTATGCCAGTCTTAGCCATCCTCCTCCTATTCATACTAACATACTAAAATGCCAGCAGAATAGGCCTAACGGTCTTTCGTGTCTGCTCGTTTGGTCAGCCCCCACCCTGGGTGCTGACCTTGCTGCCCCCCTCGCCTTCTCTGGCTTCTCCCTTCCCAGTTCCGGATATTCTTGCTGCATTGGATTTTGCTTCCAGAACCCTTCCCCTGTACCTGTCCCACCCCCTCTTGAACCCCTCCTCTGCCTCCACCAGCCCCCTAGGCATCGCATTCCATGGCTCCACCACCCTCTCAGTGAAGTAGCACCTCCTCCTTTCTCCCCTGAATCTTCCCCTCCAGCTTCCACCCATGCCCTCTAGTGGCCCCCTCCTCCTTCCTTCGAAGCACCCTGAGTATTCCTCCCCTATTTACCCTCTTCATGTACCTGAAGACCTCTATCATGTCCCCCCGGTCCCTTCTCTCTTCCAGTGCGTACATATTTAGCTCTTCGAGCCTCTCCTCATAGGTCCTGTCCCCCAAGCCCCAAATCATTTTGGTTGCCCTCCTCTGGACCTCCGCCAGGAGGTTAATGTCCCTCTTTAAGTGTGGCCTCCAAAACTGCACACAGTACTCAAGGTGCGGCCTCACCAAGCAGTTATACAGAGGGAGTATCACTTCCCTCCTTCTGGAGGTGATCCCTCTAGCGATGCATCCCAGCATCCTGTTGGCCTTGGCTGCTGCCCTCCTACAAGTCTCAGAGTTGTTCATCTTGACATCCACCACCACCCCCAGGTCCCTCTCAGCCATTGAGACTTGTAGCATTTCCCCTCCCAGGGTGTACACTTGGCCCGGGTTTCTGGCCCCAGGTGTAGTACCTTGCATTTTCCTGCATTGAACCTCAGCTTCCACTTTCTAGACCATCTTTCCAGAGCCTCCAGGTCCCCCTGTAGGGCCACCCTCCCCTCCTCCCCATCCACCACCGCCCCCAGTTTCCAGTCATCCACAAAGAGACTCATCTCACTCCTGATTCCTGTCCTTATGTCAGAGCCGTAGGCATTGAACAGAAGGGGCCCAAGGACTGATCCCTGTGGGACCCCACTAATGACCCTCCTTGGGGATGAGACTATCCCACCAACTAAGAGCCAATTCTAGAAAGTCTAGAAGGTCTAGAAAGTGTCAGTGGCTCAGTAGGTAGTACACTCGCCTCTGAGGCTGGGAGATCAGAGGGCTGTGGGTTCAGTTCCCACATCTGGCACTTGGGTTAATATCCCAGTACTGACACTGTAGTGCAGCATGAGAGGGGTGCTGCACTTCTGAGGTGCCATCTTTCGGATGAGATGTTAAACCGAGGTCCCATCTGCCTGGATTGGTGGTAGTTCAGGTGGATGTTAAAGATCCCATGGCACTTATCGAAAAGAGTAGGGGACATTTTTATTGAAACAAAAAAATTGTACAAAGAATCCAACATAAAGTACAGTGATAAAAATTATACAGAGAAATCGAGCAAACAAAAAGAGGAAGAAGAAGAAATAATAAAAATGCAGTATAAGTCCTTTAAGTAATGGCTGAATCAGTGTTCGTGATCCATGGGAGGGCCGTCCATAAGGCCAACAGAGATTGTACCGAATACAAAGTCCTTTCATGTTCATATATTTTCCGTAAATCCTTAGTATCTTTTCTTCAAGTTCTGAATAAGAACACAATTTTTATTGAAGTGTAAACATACATCTTGACATCCAAACATTCCATTTAATAACAAGAAAGACAAGATTCAGGTATCTCTGCCAAGCTGACCAGTGAGAAGAAAAAACACCATATATGATATTCTGATATGTAACTGTGGAAAATATAGGGACGTCCCACGAATCTGCTAAATTCGACCACCAATTAGTAATGTAAGAACAATCAAAAAACAAATGGGATATTGTCTCCGGGGTAGCTATACAAAGAGGTCTCAAACAAAACCTGTCCTGAGACTGTTTATGTTTATGATTTGCTTTTACATTTATACGTTCATGGCATGATAACCAGTGGAAGTCCCACATGTGTTCAGGGATTCTAGAACAACGTAACAAAGTTATAAGCGAGGGTAGACAACTATCCGGGCATTTTGGAAAAGGGGCTAGTACTTTGCAAACTGAAGACAATAAAGTTTTATATAAAGTCTTATGCGTATTTGAAATAAGAGTCTGAGGTGACACTTTCCATTGTTTTAAACGGAGAAACATATGTTTTATATATGTCGGAACATCCCCTTGTTGTCTTAATACTCTAAAGAATTATGTTCCCACTTATGAAACCAATATTTACAAAGTTAGTAGAACCACGCTTCCCACCCTCTTTGGGTGTTCACCAGTAAAGGCCGCTGATTAGTTGAAAGAAAAATACTAGTGAAGAAAAGCAACGGATTAATCATCAGAATACCTCCTTCTAAAATTGGCAAGTAAGTAATATTCCTCTTAATCGGATTTAACCGGCTGCCCCTAAGGGCCTGGAAAAATATGCTAAACACCTTCGTTTCCAACTGTTTTGGGATAGGGAAAACATAACTCGTATACAAAAACAAAGGGAGAAGATAAGTTTTAATCAGAAAAACACGTTTCTTCTTCCCAATTTGACCTTTATTCCAAGAGGTCACCATGTTTTACCTAGTTTTAGCTTCTCTTCCCAGTTAAATAAATCAAGTCTCTTAACCTGAGTAAATACCCAGTATCGGATTTGACCTTCAGCTACTTTTAAAGGCCAATAGTGTCCGAAGAGTGGGAGGAGGATCCCAACCAAATTCCCATACTCTTACTATAATTTATATTTGCTCCAGATATTGCACCAAAGAGGAGCATTCTTGGAGAGATACAAGTGCTGAAGCTTCATCAGCTACTAAGAAACATACGTCATCTGCATATGCAATCGCAGTAAATGGAATTTTAGTACTGAACATGTATATATGCAATTTGGGGTGATCATTAAGGCATGAAGCAATATATCTAGAAAAAAAAACATATAAGAGAGGACTTAATGGACAACCTTGGCGCACTCCACATTTCACCGGGATCATTGGGCCTGCCCAACCATTAATTAAAGGAACAATTGTCGCCGTCTTATATAATGTCTTGATCCAGCTAATAATCTTATCAGGAATATGTAAAAAATGTAATACCGACCATAGAAAATCATGGTTAACAGAGTCAAAAGCAGCTTTTTGATCAACTGAAACAATAAGCCCAGAAACGGATTCTGAAAAACCATGAGAAAATAGTTCACGGAGAAGAATTAAATGATCAGAAATTCTTCTATTCGGTAGAGAGCAGGATTGGGCTGGATGAATAACTATTTCTGCCAGCTTCAGCAAACATTGTGCAATAAGTTTTGTTAATATCTTAAAATCTGTATTTAACATACATATAGGACGCCAGTTGTCTAGGGACTTAATGTCACCTTTCCGTTTATAAACATAGATTAATATGCCCTTAGTAAACTCTAAGGGAATGTGTTCGGTTGCAAGGAGAAAAGTAAACACTGAGGTCAATTCCAAAGGAGGTGTTCTCCAAGAATTTATATAAAGCTGTGGGGAGACCATCCGGGCCAGGGGTCCTGCGCAGGGGTAGTGAAGATATAACTATCTGAATTTCTTGTTCTGTGAAAGGTTTACATGCAGAGTCTACTTTCTGCTCAGAAGGAATTGGAATTTCAATGGTACCATATAATCGTTGTAAGTCTTCTGACGCTTTGGGTATCGGGGAAAATAATGCAGTCGTATGGTCTGTAACAATTTGACATATATCTAAGTGGGAGGTACTAATATCTCCATTTGCATTGATAAGACATGACATTGTTTTCTGAGCATTCTGATGATAATTTGATTCAAATGGACAGACTACTTCCCTAGTACCTTTTATTGCATAACTATGTTGATGGTACAGTTTTTGTGACTTTTTAGACTGAAAGTCTAACATATCCTTCTTCAATAAATGAATTTGTTGTAACAAATCTTGTCCTTCAAGTATCTGAGTGACATTAGAGACTGGAAATGAGCCCTCTTTTGTAGATATACCAGATAATCAGACCTACTTTTTAAACGACTATATGATTTTAACATCCCGGTTAAAGTGTGTTTAGTATCCATCCACCATCTCATTGGATCATCATACATGGGGTATACAGATTTACGAGCATGAACAAATGATAAAAGGGTTTGCTGAAGTGATGGTATCTGTAATAAAGAGACATTGAATTTCCAAAAGCCCGGCCCTCTATCACAAATAGCAGAAGATCCAAGACTGACAGAGAGTAGCTTATGGTCTGAAAAGGCTATTGCCTGTATTACAGCTGAGGCAACTACCAAAGTATTGGAGGTGAAAACAAAATCAATACGGGTAGCCAGTTTACCCTTTTGAAATGTGGGAGTATGCTGTTTTATGAAAGATAAATATGAATCCGTCAAACGAGCAGTACGAATCATGCATCCTAAGACAAGAGAGTCACAGTACATCTTCTTGTTAGTAGCAAAGGAACTTTTATGCTGTAGACTAAGTCCACAATTAAAGTCACCAGACAATATGATTCGAAAAGAAGAGTGTAAAAAGGGACGAATTAAATAAAAAATGGCTATTCGTTCAGTTTTAATTTGGGGGGCATATACATTTATTACCCGGTATGGGCACTGCCCAAGCAGAAAATCTAAGATTAAAACTCTACCAGGAACCAAATCAAACAGCTTTAAGAGCCTAAAATCTGAGATGTTAATCAAAATACCTAGACCAGAACAGGGGTCCTGGCCTATTGACCAAAAGGAAGGACCCATAAGCCAGTCTCTTTGAGCCAATCGGATCTTTTGCACTGTATGGAGTCTTGTGTCTTGTAAAAGAAATATCTCTATTGGTAAAAACCTCAAAAAGGAAAACATCAATCGTCTTTTATCTACACGTTTCAAACTATTTACATTAATAGTATGGCATGTAAATAGTGACATAATAGGTCATAAGGAGAGTAACCTATACAATCAGGATTTTCTCTTTCCTGCTACCTTAGTCCCTTTCAATCTTACCTTAGCCTTCCGTTTTTGTGAAAGGCCAGTGCCTAATGGTGGTGTAGAATCATCAAGGCCTTCTGGGATGGATGAAGCGATGGAGGATGAATCAGATTCCCCATCTGCCTCATCCGATATCGGCTGAAGCACCTCAAAGGTATTTGATAGTGTAATAGGGGATACTTTATAAGCCTGTGGAGTACATGTTACATTACGGGAGCCAGATCGCAATGATCTGCGATTTATTACTATTGTTGGTTCACAGGGGGGAGGCATGGTACTAGAGCTTGGGGTCTGCTCCATAGCCTTAGGCACCACATGGCTAGCAGGTGTTAGTACCTTCCCTGGGGATAAATCATTGTTAACTAACAAAGGTGTAATGCTACGAGAGGTTTTCATGGCTTTAGTATTGGGGGGGGACTCTTCTATAATAGGAGCTTCCGTGGTGTTGCGGAAACGAGCTTTCTGTGCTTGAGAGATCACAAAACGCTGGTCTACACCTCCATCATGAGTTATTTTAGTGTGAGCAGCCCAGGGACATGACTGAAATGTGTGACCTATTTCATCAGAGAGATTACACCTGCTTTCATTCAGACAGTGCATACCTACATGACCCATTTCTCACAATAAGACATTTGATCTTATCACACGCATTACTCAGGTGTGAGGGGTCTCCACATCTATAACATGCTTTAGGCTGACCTGGGTAAAACAAAACTCCTCTATCTTGGCCTAAAAAAAAGGAATTTGGTAAATGTACCAGTCCAGATTCTGAGACATTCAGCATAACTTTAAATTTCCAACCCCCTGTCCATATGTTTTCTGAATCCAAGATAGCCTCTGGCTGCCCCTGTAACGTACATCGTTGCTTTAACCAGTAAACAATATTTGAAACATCTACACCTTCATTACGGAACATGACAGTGATTATTTTAAAGGCCGGTTTAGTGAGGGGAATGGCCTGAAATGGGGTCCAAAGAGCAGTATTACACAAAGTATGATATTTTGCCAAAAATCGATCAAGTCCCCGAGATGTCTGAAAACTAATATCAAAATTTAATTCTCCTGAAACATGTATCAGGGCATATATTTTGTGGGCAAAAAACTTCATAGAGTCTTTCAACAAAGTTCTAGCCACATATACATGATCAGGGGGATCTTCAAGTCCACCTTTATATGAAAGCCTGACTGCATTATGTCGTTTAGCAGCCAGAACAGGGAATTTAAACAGAGATGAAAAGGACCTCGCTTGACCTTTATGAGAAACAGGAGGTCGAGTAGTGGCTTGGGACTCTTCAGCCATGGGATCAGAACCTGAAAATGTCTGTTTCTCTTGGACCCTGTGCATATCCAGGATAGGATTCTGAGTTAAACATAGCTAGTCAGGCAGTTCCATAGGGTCAGTCATTGTTTGAGAATTGTTTTACCTTCCTCAAGGGATAAGTCTTGTGCAGTTCTGGGGTTTTAGTTGATGTGGACCTGACACCCATGCACCTCCTTTAGGGTCTTTCACCCATCCTGCCGCCCTTAGCAGCGGCATCTGGACCATTCTGGGGCGACTGAGGGTTTTCATTACCATGAGGAGGCTGAGTCTGAGATGTAGGAGGCAAAGTCTCCTGCCATAAAACATTTCAGAGCGTTCTGTTTGCATAGGAGGCAGAAAATACCTCCGTTAATGTTTCACACTGTACCTGCTCAGAGACATGGAGCTGGTCTGCTAAGACTGGAACTACAATGTCTTGTCTCTCCGTTGATGAACTGGATTGTTTCAGTGTTCGTGGACTCTGCTGGGTATCCATCTCGACTGTCGGTGGGTGGCGGTCCGTCTTCATTAGGCAGTCGTGCGGTACAGATGCTTCCTGACTTTTGGGTTCCGCGTTACAGGAAGTGTGCATCTCTTGCGGTCCCCCTGTACATCCAACATCATGCTGGTTCTTCGTAATGCTCTGGATCTCCTTGGAAGCAATCTTAGAAGAAATCAAAATCGTTTCCTGTAAATCGTCTTCCTTTGTTGAAGATACAGGTACGACTAGGCAAGTAACTTTAGGTGGTCTCCCCAGATACAGAGACAGGAGTCGAGACCAAGTCTCCTGTCTCCACGGCTCCAGCTGCTGCTGGCAGAAAAGCATCCTCCATCTTGGACGAGGAGTTCCCTCCGAAAGAGTAGGGGAATTTCCCCGGTGTCCTGGCCAAATTTCCCTCATTCACTAAAAATACCACCAACAGCTTAATCTGGTTCAAGGTCAATTGGCATTCATCTGTAACCCCCTCCCCCGGGTCGTGCCTGAAAATAGGCAGGATTTGTCTAGTGCACTTACCCAGTCAACAAAAGCTAAAATAAAAAATAAATAAATAAAAATAAATTGCCTATCCATCTGATCATCTGGTTCCCCACCCCCATTTCTCCCAGCTTATCCAACAGGCCCACATGAGGAACAGAGTCAAATTCCTTGCTGAAGTCTAGAAAGAGGACGTCCACTGGTCTACCCAGGTCCAAGGCACTTGTCACCCAGTCATAGAACTCCACAAGGTTTGTATGACACGATTTCCCCAGGATGACTCCATGCTGTCTATCGTCCAGGCACCCTGACTTATCCAGGTCCCCCTCTAGCATCTCCTTGACAATGCCCTCCATCACCTTGCCCACCACCTGCCTGTAGTTCCCTGCCACCTCCCTTGATCCCCCCTTGTGGATAGGCACTATATGTGCCACCTTCCAGTCCTGGGGCACCCACCCTGTCCTCAGGGAGATGGTGAAATGCTCCGCCAGGGGTTTCACCAGGACATCCGCAAGTTCCTTCAGCACTCTGGTTAATTTATCCAGCCCGGTGCTTTCTCCGTCTTAAGGGAGCTGAGGGCTTCCCTCTCGCTGCTGTGATTTCCATTTCCTGTACCTCTTCTCCTGCTAGCCCTCCCCTCCTGCCAGTGATGCCTCCCCTCTCCCAGACCCGCCCGATCGGTGAGGTCCCACCCTCCTCAGTATCTCTGTCTCCTCCCATGTATGATGCAGCACCCCATTTTCCTTGGTAAAACTGAGGTGAAGTACTCATTTAGTACCTCAGCCTGCTCCCCAGGTCTTGTGCCCATCTCTCCCTGATTTAATCCTGCTAATCTGCCCCTTCACCCTCGTTTTTCCCCAATGTATCAAAGAACCCTTGTTCCCTCTCCTAATTTCCCTGGCCAGGTTCTGCTCCTTCCTTGCCTTAGCCGCCCTCACCACCTGGGGCCCTTCAGCCATCCGCTCGTACTCCCCTCGATCCCTTTCACTCCTTGAGCACTTGAATTGCTTGTAGGCTGCCTTCTTTCCCACACCACCTCCTGGACCTCCCTGGTCCACCAGCAGAGTTTTGGGCCCTACCATTTCGTCTTACTCTTGCACAGGTGCTGGTAGCATCCTGCACCCCTCTCCTGATGATTTCCCACCTACTATCAGCATCCATGTCTGACCAATCCCATCAAATGCTCCTTAAGGATCCTTCCCATTTCTTAAAATCCGCCCCCCTGAAGTCGGTTAATTCTGTCTTTGTGCAGCCTTCTACCCCTCCTAGGTCCAGGCAGAACCAGACCGTGGCATGGTCACTCCCCGTCAATGGGTCCCTTACCTCCAGGCCCCCAATCTGGTTACTGTCTGCCAGGACCACATCCAGTACCCGCGCCTCCCTGGTCGGTTCCCTCACCTGCTGAGTTACACCACTCCTATTTTTACTCTCTTGCCCCCCCTTGTTATCAAGGTGACCCAAATCGCCTCCATGGTTCCCTCCACCTCCTCTACTCCCCCTATGCCAATGCAGGTTTTTGACTATCAATGCTACCCCTCCTCCCCTTCCCTCCCCCCGTCCTTCCTGAACATAGTGTAACCCTCCAGGTTCAGGTCCCAGTCATGTCCTGCAGTGACCCAAGTCTCAGTGACCGCTGCCACATCCACCTCTCCCTCAGTTAGCATCGCCTGGAGCTCAGGCATTTTAGTGCCCTAGCACCTGGCATTTACAGGACTACCTTCCACCCTTTCCTATAGTTCCATTTCCCTGCTCGTGTTCCCATGGGGTTCTTGTTTTCCCCTGGTCTGCACTTTGCCAGTCAGCCTTTTCATAATCCTCCAGCTCCCGGAAGGGTGAGACAAATTCCTCCTTTATCAGCACCCCTTGACAGCTTTTTCCATCTCTCCCCTTCACAGTTTAAACCCACTTTTCACCAATGAACCCCTCTATTTTCAACCTAAGGATTCCTCTCCTCCAAATTGAGATGGAGTCTATCTCTAGCATACAGCTCCTTATCCTCCCAGGTCTCCCCCCAATCCCCCATCAACCCATACCCTCTGGCCTCACACCACTCCCTGAGCCACTGGTTTATTTCCCTAATCTTCCTTTTGTGTTCCCCACTAGCCCTTGGCACCGGCAGGATTTCTGAGAGGAAACTGTGCATCCTATGTCATGACAGACCCTGGCAAGCTCCCTGAATCTTGCCTGTATCTCTAGCTCGCTATTTCCCTCAATGTCATTTGTACCCAGGTGGACCAGTATGTCCGGGGAACCCTCACAATTCTTTGCTAGCTGATATACCTCGTGCTTAGCCCTGTGCACTGTTAGTCCAGGAAGCATCTTGTTCCTAACTGGCCAGACTACTCCTCCTATCCCATTTGATACCCTGATCATAGAATCCCCCCCAACAGGAGCACTCTGACAGCTCCTTTTCCTCCATTCCCCCTTCTGTCCCTCAACCTTTCTGCAGCCCCTCCACCCAGCGGCCTTGTTCCTCCCCATCTGGGTGCCACATGCCACCCCTCCTTATTACCATGGCCACCCCCTCCCCTCCAATCCTATGCCTCTCCTCCTCCTGAGTATCCTTCTGTACCTTGCTAATTTCCCCCTCACTGCTCGCGACTGGTCCTTCTCCCCCATCTGCTAAACTAGCCTGGCTCATCCTCCCTTCCTTCCAGGATATTCTGTTGCCCTCTTACATCCTGCTGTGAACTCTTCCTGTCCCCTTCTGCCTGGCTTGTTCTGTATTTTTTAAATGCATTTTTCTTGCTGGCCCGCCAGCTCAGCGGTAGCGCTATTGCTTGCAGCATCAATGACCTGGGTTCAAGAGTGAACTCAGAGGCATCAGAGAGTCAGCAGGGAAGGGGAGGATAAACATCTGTAGGACTGCTGTCTGGGAAGATCAGGTGCCTGGCAACACTCTATCTCCTAGTAATGGCTAAGGGTAGGTGCACCTGGGACCACTACAAGGATTGGTGGAGTGGCAGACATCTGCATATTGGGGGAGCTGGAGCACAACCAATGTGCACTAATGTCACTGCACATCGATCTCCACCAGGGGCAGCAACACATAAGAACAAAAAGAACTCTGTTGTACAGAACGTTGCCAGGAGCCTCCTCCACCCCCCCCCAGACACTCTTACTCTTCTCTTAACTTTTCCATGCCCTCTCCTGAAGCAATTCACAGTTTTCTTGTTTACCACCTCCTCTGGTAGCCTATTCCACTCCTTCACCACTCACTCTGTGAAGCAGTGCCTCCTGGCCTCCTTCTGGAACCTGCTCCTTGCCAGTTTGTAACTGTTTTTCCTTATGTTTTTGTCTTTGCTGGTCCTGAAAAGTTCATCTGAGTCTACCTTGCTCATGCCCTTGGGGTACTTAAAGGTCTCTGTCATGTCCCCTTGTTCCCTTCTGCCCTCTAGCGAATACATATTCAGGTTCCCCAGGGTCAACCTATGCAAGAACTCCTGCTTACCCTAAATCATGTTTGTGGCCCATCTCTGCACTGCCTCTAACTCTTTTATGTCCTTTTTGTGGACAGGTTCCAGAACTGTACACAGTATTCCAAGTGCAGTTGCACCATGGATCTGTACAGAGGACATATGACCTTTTTCCTCTTACTTGTGAACCGTCTACCTATGCAACTTGGTATCCTGCTAACCCTTGCTATTGCCTTACTGCATTGTATAGAGGGCTTCAGTTTGCTAGTACAGTAATTGTAATCCCCGGGTTTTTCTCCTTTTTTGGACACCGTGAAGGTCACTTACCCCCTAACTGGACTCCTCCACCCCTGGGTTCTTTCTCCCCACATGAATGACTGCACTTTGTGCTGAATCCCAAATGCCAGATGCCAGACCATCTCTCCAGCCTTTCTAACTGTTCCCTCATGTCCCAGACCACCTCCTCTGTGTCTACCCTCCCACAAAGCTAGCTGCCATCCACAAAAAGGCTTACTTTGCCCATAATGCTGTTTCCAATGTCACTTAAGAACACACTGAACAGTACTGGCCCAAGCAAATGACCCCTGTGGAATTTCACTGGTAAGTTCCCCCATCTCTAACTAGTCCCACCTCAGACACTACTCTCTGGATTCTCCCCTCTAACAGTTTGCCCCCCACTAAGACATTTTGTGCCATGCTCCCAGCTCATGCAACTTCTCAATCTTTAATGGGAGACTGAGTCAAAGGCCTTGCTGAACTCCAGGTACAGTATGTCTACTGCATAGCCCCTATCCATCACCTTTGTAACCCCAGTCAAAGAACTGATCAAGTTAATTTGGAGTGACCTCCCTACCACAAACCTGTGCTGCCTGTCATTGTTTGCCTCAAGTAACTGGACTAACCTTTCCATAGGAATGATTTCCATCAGCTTGGCTAAAGATCTATGTCAAGCGGACTGGTCTGTAGTTCCCTGGCTCATCCTTAGCCCCACTCTTGTGCAGGGACACTGCATCTGCAATTATCCACTCTCATGGAACAAATCCGGTGTCTAGGGAGCTAATAAACAGTTTGGTCAATGAGACAACCAGTGCTGCTGCTAGCTCCCTCAGTACCCTTGGGTGCATACCATCTGGCCCAAGAAAGTTATCTACCTTAAGGGTCATTAGGCCATAAAGACCCTGTCATCATGATCGGCTCCTCACACACCTGTACCTCCTTCCCTTTGCATATCATATAATATTGGTCCATTCTTCTCTTACATGAATACTCAGCAAAAGTATTCATTCAATATCTGCATTTTCTCTGCTGTTCTCCACATACCGTATCCCTTGTCTCAGAATCACAATAACTTACTTCATCTTCCTTAATTCTTGGATGTACAGAAAAAATATATTGTCACTATCCTTCACTCCCTCCACAACTCTTAATTCAGTCCCCGCTTCAGTCTTTTTCACCTTCCTACTAGCTGTCTTGAGGCTTTACACCTCCCCTGTGTACCAGAGTGGTTTCTTGTCCTTGTTCTTCTTCCCCTTCTGCTGCAGACAGAAGTTGATGAATTCATAGATCACTTCTCTAATAGTGGACTATTTTTTTTCTACTCCTTTGAGCTTGGCCAGGTGCTTGCCCAAGTGTGCCTCTATTCTGTGAAGTCTGCACTTTTGAAATCCAGAACCCATGTTTTACTGTTTAGGACATCCTTCTCTATGTTGAGATGAAACTACTCTGACTGGTGGTCAATGCTTCCTGGAAGCTCAGCCAGCTGATGTCCCTGACACAGTTGCAGTTCGCAAGTACTAGGTCCAAGATTGCCCTATCTCTATTTTTTTTTTTTGTCAATTCCATTTTTCACCGTGCTTCACGTGGGAATATTCCCTGACTCAGTACCTCCACACCTAACATTGGTATCCCCCAGCAGCCACCTGAAACCAAGGCACATGGCTTGCCTCCTGTGGCAGGCTGCCCACAAGGTAAACCAAGATCAACTAAGTTCAGTCCCGGGGCTGGCTGTGGCATCATTCAGCAAGGGTCAGAGGACTTCATGCTGCTCTGGCACACAATGTTTCCCCTCTGACATCCCTCCCCCCAGGGATGGACGTGCAAAGAGCAGCGTGCAAACATGCGCACTTCTGCACATGCCCCACAGACGTCTGCCATTGCCTTCCTTTGGCTGTGTGGTCCTGGTTTGGTGTACTCCTGGTCTCCACCAGGTGTCACCCAAGCAACAGATGCCACCAACCCTCCCCTCCTGCAGGTTGAGAGCTGTGCCTGGGGGGCCTATCCAACCTCCCCCCCAGCTGGCCCTCTGGCGCACCAGGCTCATTCATGAACCCAAGTTGCCACCATTGCAAGTGGTAGTGTTACCGCTGCACCAGCAGGCCTCCCTATCCCTAGTTAGCTCATTCACCCCTAGGTTAAGAAATCATCTTAGACTGCGTCCAGGAGCGACTGGCTGGTTTCTTCTGCTGCTGGTTTTAGGGACTTCCAATCTATGTCTGATAAGCTGAAGTCACCCATTATTCAAATCAAATCAAATCATTCTTTATTTATATGAGGCGCCTTTCCTAAACCAAGGTGCCTGTACAATATAACATAAAACAATAAATAATTAAAACAATGTTAAAAATATTCAAAAATCATTATAAGCTTTACTAAATAGATAGGTTTTTAAAGCTCCTTTAAAACTTTGGACAGTCGGGCAGTCTAGCATCTGACGAAGTAGAGAATTCCAGAGGGTTGGGGCCATGAAACTAAAAGATCTGGTCCCTGAAGTTTTTAAACGAACCCTGGGAATCTCTAGCAATCCCTCGTCAGTGGATTGGAGAGAGCAGGGGGGGACAGTAGAGACAAAGGAGATCTTTCCGGTAAGCAGGTCCCTGATCGTGTAGGGCCTTATAGATCAGCAAGCCGACCTTGAAGGTGATTCGCCAGCAAACTGGCAGCCAGTGCAGTCCACGGAGCACAGGCGTTATGTGACTGGACCTAGAAGAACCAGTCAACAGCCTGACTGCCGCATTCTGCACTAGCTACAGGTGTCGAATCTCAACCCCCGGTAGCCCAAGGTAAAGGGCACTGCAGTAGTCAAGGCGGGAGGTAACGAAAGCGTGGACCAAAGTAAGGAGATCGTCTGGAGGAACCAGGTGCTTCACCTGGGCGATACTCCTCAGATGGTAACAAGAGGTTTTGACAACTGCTGACACCTGAGATTTAAATGTCAAACAGTCATCAAACACAATGCCCAGGTTCCGCACCCAGTTTGAGGTAGTCGGCTGGACACCCCCAAGCCATAAACCCGAGGGCGATCCAGCCAACAAACCCGCCTCCCAGCGACCCTGGTCCACAACCAACACCTCAGTTTTATCTGGGTTCAACCACAGCCAACTTACATTCATCCAGTCCTGGATTTCGGCAAGACAGTTGTTAAAGATCAAAAAGGCAGCATCTTGGCCAGGCACAAAGGACATGTACAGCTGAGTATCATCTGCATAGCAGTGAAAACCCAGACCGTACTGCCTAATAATCGCTCCTAACGGCAGCATGTACACTGCAAACAACATGGGTGCCAAAATGGAACCCTGCAGTACCCCACAGGATAGGGAGAATGATGCAGAGGAAAAAATCCCGGACACCACCCTCTGAGTCCTACCCTTGAGGTAAGATCAAAACCAGCTGAAGACTGTACCAGACAGTCCACAGATAGATCGCAAACGTTCCAATAGCACACCATGGTCCACAGTGTCAAATGCTGCAGAGAGATCAAGAAGGACCAAGATGGAGCGAATCCTTCAATCTCTCGCTATTAGGAGGTCATTTAGTACCCGGACCAGAGCTGTCTCTGTACTATGCCTTTTTCTAAATCTGGACTGGCGAGAATCATAGATATTGTGGCTGGTCAAATGTTCATCCAACTGCGATGTGACCACCTTCTCAATAACTTTACCCACAAAGGATAAGTTAGAGACAGGCCTGTAGTTTGCCAGACAGTCCGGGTCCAAGGAGGACAACTTAAGAAGGGGCTGAATCACAGCTTCCTTTAGAGGATTTGGAAAAATCCCCCTCTCCAAGGACCTCCAGACTATCTTAGCAAGGCCCAGACCAATTTTATCAACACAACCCACTAAGAGATGTGTGGGGCCCGGGTTCAAACCACAGTTGGTTGGACACAGTGATTGGATGATCATCACAATGTCATTGATTGTGGGGAGGCTGAAGTCAGACCACACAAACTGGGTGTCCGACATCTCCTGCCGACCATCACAACTCCCATTGGAGAGGGTCAAATGGATATCAGATCTGATTGTGGCAACCTTATCTGAAAAGAATAGAGCAAACTCCTCACACCGTTCTTGAGAAAAAGCTCTTCTGGGCTGAAGACAGATTGAATTGCACAATCTGTCCACAGTCTGGAAGAGCTGAGCTGGTCTATTCTGTGCAGCAGCAATCTCTCTGGACAGGAATTCTGCCTTCTTATGAGAGATTGTGGATTGATAGACCACATAGTGGTCTATCAAACTAAGTTTGTCACAATCCAGACCCGACCTCCGCCAGCACCTCTCCAACCTTCGTCCAAATCTCCTCAGCCTCCTCAGGGTCTCATCAAACCAAGGAGACCTGGGGCGAAGAGTGAGAGGACGAACACGAACAGGAGCAATGGAATCCAGGGCCCCTGCCACCACCTTATCATAGGCAAGTACCAGCTCTCCTGGATCCATGCAATCTCTCGGTAAGCCCGATAGGTCCAGCACCGCCATCAGGTCATCCGGAGAAACACCCCTTAAAGGGCAGTACCGGACCATTTCCATAGGGGCCGACCTACTAGGGGTGGCCTCAAAACTGAACCCAATGGAGTGATGGTCCGACAATCCAACTGGTTCCACCACCAAGTTGGATATCTCCATCCCCAGAAGGAACACCAAATCCAATGAATGACCGCCAATATGGGCCGAGGAGGAAATAACCTGTGTGAAGCCCAGTGAAATCATTAACTGGAGGAAGTCTTGACCAAATTGCAAGAGTTCATCGTCGACCCGGGCATTGAAGTCCCCCCGAACCAACCATCTGGAGGACCTCAATGTCAGGTCAACAATGAAGTCTGTGACTTCCCACAGGAAAAATTCTCATCACCTGGTGTACGGTATACAAGAAGTATCCTGCACCCCACACCCTCGCCTATGATACATTCAAAGGATTTGGTAGTTCCCACTGGTACCTCCAATAGGCCCAGTTCTGATCAAAAACAGATAGCAACACCCCCGCCCCTACGATCCACCCTCGAGTGGTGTATCACTGAGTACCCGGCTGGAACTGCTGCCACCAAAACTGGTCCAGCATTCTCATCCAGCCAGGTCTCAGTGACGCACGCCAGGTCAGATGTCCCTACAAAATCAGCTATAATAGCCATCTTGTTTTCAATAGACTTGGTGTTGCACAACACCGCCCGAGTAGGATGAGCCTCCGAGGATGACCATGCTACCTACTGACTGCAATCAGAACCCTTGGGTATGGGAACCAGACAGGGAGGACCCCTTTCCTGGACCCATTTCACCCCAGGGCATCTCCTTGTCTCCACTATCCCTATCTTCCCACTCCTTTCCGTTCCCTCTTCAGGCCCAGCCCTCATCCTCCTCCTTCTTCCAACAATTCCCAAAGCCCTACACGTCTATAGACTTCTGGCAATAGGGGGGACAAGAAAAAGGATGAATGCAATGAAGCCATATTGATCTCTGTTCCCAATCCCTGCTGTGTGCCTTTGCTCAGATTTTGAGGCCTGTAAATCATCCCACACTAATCCTCTGCCCTGCCTTTGTTTTTGTCTATACACAGAGTGTCTCTTTATCCACCCACCCCAATTTCCTCCCTTATGGCTGTAGTCCCTTCCCTGATATATAGAGTCACCATTCCTCCTGCTCTCTCCTTCCTATGGAGTGAACTCTGGAATAGAGAGATCCTAGTCATGGTCGAGGATAAGGTTGCAGTGATTTCCACTAGATTCAAATATCCCTCCATCACCAAGGCATGGAGATCATCCAGCTTGTCCCCTAGGATCCTAGCATTGACTGAAACCACCTTCCATGATGCCTGTCTTCCCCTTCTCCGTTGCCTCTTCCTGCTGTTTCCCTTATCCCCCAGCCACTGACTCGAATTCCCTTGTGCAAAGCCTACTTAGAGCTTCACCCTCCTGCCTCCCCAAATCTCCCACCATCCTCTCCCCAGCCTCCTCTCCCCCTGTCTTTTTGTCCCCACCTTCCACCCCACCCTCTTCCCCTCCTCATCCTTACATCTTAAGGCTCTCCCACCAAATTTGTCCATATCCTGGTGGGAGCTGCTATACCCCTCCATGGGAAAACTTAAGGTCCTTTACCTCATGGTATTTACAACACAGTTTAAATGTTGCTCTATGAAATCCACCAGACCATCCTGTTAGTATCCTAGTCCCCTCCCCCCCAATTAGCTATAGCCTGTCTGATGAGTACAGAGTTTTTCCTCCCAGACTCTTCCTCAGTCCTCTATATTGCTGAAGCCTTCCTCCCTACACCACTCTTTGAGCCAGTCATTGAAGTTTGAGATTAGCAGCTTCCTATCTGTACTGGCTCTGGGCACAAAATGCACAAAAAGTACAGCACACTCAGAAAAATAGCCAAGTCAATATTTTATTTAAAAAAACAAGCTACCAGTTACCTTAGCATTTCGAGTCACTCTGACTCTACATCTCTGATGTAGAGTCAGAGTGACTCAGTGTGCCAGGGTAACTGGTAGCTTGTTTTTCTAATAAAATATTGACTTGGCCATTTTTCTGAGTGCACTGTACTTTTTGTGTGCTTGGTTTGCAGTTTGCTTCCAGTACAGCTGCACTACATACTGTGTAGTGCCACCTGTTTAGTGTGCACTGTGTGTACTGGCTCTGGGCACTGGAAGCACTTCTGAGAACACGTCCGATTTTGTCCTTTCCTTCAGCTTTTCCCAAACACCCTGAACCTGAACTACTTCCAACCCACATCCTGCCAGGTTGTTTGCATCCAGGTGGACTACCACATGAGGTTCCCCCCTCCCTCTGAGTAAGCGAGTACATCATAGGTATGATTTTTCCAGCCATCTTATCTGGGAGGCAAACTACACTCCTTTTCTGTGGACCAGTGTTTCCCAGCAGCCACTTCATTCCTCTCACTATAATGTCCCCTAGTACAAGGGCTCTACTTCCTTCCTCCTGTTTGAGGTGCCACCCCCACTGTACGATTGTGAAGCCTCAGGCAGTCCACCCCCTGACCCCTCACACTTAGACTTATTTAGCCTGGTGTTGCAGCACCCTTCTCCTAACCCTAACTTCCTGTAACAGTGTGGTATGGTTTTCCACCTCCGTTCCTCCCTCCACCATCTCTTTTTGGCTGAGCTGCCTCCTGCCCCCTTTATACCCCACAGGACTCCTTATCTACTTTTTCTGCAATCCCTTCTCTCCCTCAATTTCCTCTACCCTGTCCTGTACCACCCATTCCCACCTTACCCAGTGGTAAGTGGAGTCTGGGACACCGACTTGCTCTTGTGCACTCATCAGCCTGCTGCGCTCTGCCCTCTTCTATTGTAGTTCCACCACCATGAACCCAAGTCTCCTGCTGACTAAGCACCCCCCTGTGTCCCAGAGTGCTCCTATAAATACTACTGTATTACAACCCTTACAGCTCACAAGTTGACCATCCCCATCCTTTACCCATACAACACTTTCTATGTCCCACCACTTTTTCCCTACCCTGTTGGTCCCCCTTTAGTGAAACTTAGAACCCTCACCTCTTCTGAAAGGATCTGTCTGGATGGAAGCTGATCCCACCCTATTCCCAACTTTCAGAGCTCCTCAGCACCTGTTGAACATTCCTGGTCTCTGATTGCCCTAAAGGCCTACCCCTCATAAGTTATTGCAGTCACCCCTCCTTTTCCCTTCCAACAAGCCTACCCCAGATAGGATGTTGCAGCCTTCTTCACTCTTTCCCTTCATGCAGGCCTACCCCAGATAGGGTGTATAGACTCTACCACCTCTATCTCCTTATCTTACCTGCCATCGCTCAGGAGATAGCTACCTTCAACCTCTTCACTTACCTTGGAGGTGATCCATGGTTCAACAGGCTGAGTTCCATGTGTACCTGTGGCCTGTCCTGCAGATGCCCTTCAACAGATGCAACACTCCTGCTACATGGTATTCATGCTTCAGAGTCGCTCACACTTTGGAGAGGGGTCACTTGGTCCTCTAGGATATTTGTAGATAACTGCAGCCATGTGAGTGGCATAACCCCTTCACAAATGGTGCCAGAGGTAGCCTGCTCAGGGGTTAAACTGGGCAGAAGCCCACAAGAACTCAATTCCACCACCTCTTGAAAAACTGTGTGAGAGTTCCTGCATGTCTGTCATCTTTCTCCAAAGGATATTATAAGAGAGTCCCACCACCTTAAAATGGCATTTCCCCACTTAAAAAACCTAGATGTGAGAGTTCCCCCACCTGAATATTTCTAATTTAACCACTGGGCCTGCTGTTCCACCTAACCTTAACCCACCCTCAACACGGGTTGTCCTAGAACATCTGCTCCCGTTACATCAGACCTTGTGCTCTACCTGTGTTCTTGTCCTACCTTGTGCAGAATTCCCTGTGGAACAGCAGCCTATCTGTAGATGCCCTGCAGATGCAGGTGCTGCACTCCTACTCCGTGACACTCACATGACCAGGATGCTCATGCGTAGTGGTGCATGAAGCTCTGGATTGCTAGAACTGATTTGCCTTTAGCAGTACCTACCCAGGCTGGAATTCCTTCTTTTCTTTTGACCTCCGTTAACCCCAGTCCAATACAAAAGGCTTGATAAGTTAAGTGTTTAATGCAGCAAATTAAAACCAATTACCACCACCCCCCTTTCCTTAATGCAGCTCAGCTAGCCCTCTTTGATCCTCTCTCTACTCTGGTTAAAATGTAGAAAAAGTTAAGCTCTTTTAAACTCTGACAACTATTTAAGCAATATACCATGACAGGGTGTGGGTATATGGGTGGATTTACCATGCCTGGTGTGGTTCGGTCATGAAGCCACAGGCCAAGTGATTTAACCACACCAGAAGTGGAAAATCCACCCATATACCCACACATTGGAGTGGTATATTGCTATTATACAATGGCATTATGTTTTTGTGTTGAAAAATAAAGGAAAAAAAAATTTTGGGATGGGGTTTGTGTTATTTTTATTGAATTTAGTGCTGTGCCTCAAAAAATAGTCCTTGGTTGGTGGAACACCATTGTGCTTGTACTGTTTTCCGATAAGCAGCCCCCATGCTTAGTGTGGAGTCAGGGAAGTCTTTTATTCTGTAAGTAATGTCATGAAACATAGAAACATAGAATTTGATGGCAGATAAGGACCGCTTGGCCCACCCAGTCTGCCCATTTCCCTACCTAATGGATAAGCTGCAGATCCTAGTTAACCAGCAGCCTACTTCTTTCTACCCCCAACCCCTAGAATTGCCTTATGACTGTCCCATGCATACTTGAATTCTGCCACTGTTGTTGACTCCACAACCTCCTCCAGAAGGCTGTTCCATACATCCACAACCCTCTCTGTGAAAAAATACTTCCTTACATTACCGCTGAGCTGCCCCCCATCTTCAAATTGTGCCCCTTGTTCTTGCACACCTTTTTTTGAAAGATGCTGCCTTTTGGACTTTGTTGATTCCGCTGAGGTACTTGAAAGTTTCTATCATGTCCCCCCTTTTCTTGAGGCTATACACATTAAGCTCCTTTAGTCTCTCTTCATATGTCTTCCAGTGCAGACCCTGCACCATTTTAGTTGCCCTCCTCTGGACAGCTTCCATCCTGTCCATGTCTTTGTAGAGATTGGGTCTCCAGAACAGAACGCAGTACTCCAGATGGGGTCTCACTAGCTGTCTGTACAGAGGGATAACAACTTCCTGTTTTCTACTGGTGATGCCTCTACCTATGCATCCCAGTATCTCCCCAGCCCTCCTTACTGCCCTCTCACATTGCTTGCCCACCGTTAAGTCATCTGATATGACTACCCCATGTCCCTTTCCATTTTTGTTGTTGTTAGTACCTCACCCCCCATTGTGTACTCTTCCCTGGGTTTTTGTTTCCCACGTGCATTACCTTGCACTTCTTAGCATTGGCTCTAAGCTGCCATACATTTGACCATTCCTCTAACCTTGCCAAGTTCCTTCTCATCCTTTCCACCCCACCTTGTGCATCAACTCTGTTGCAGATCTTTGTGTCATCTGCAAAGAGACATACTTTTCCTTCCAGTCCCTCTGCAATATCGCTTATAAAGACATTGAGGAGGACCAGTCCTAATACTGAACCCTGCAGTACCCCACTAGTAACCCCCCTTTCTTCAGAGTTTAGTGTGTTCATCCTCCATTTTTTCTGTTAGGAGGTTGTATAACTTTAATTAGTTGTTATGCAGCCTATTTCAACTACAGAGTACTGCTTCCATTGTTGATGCATTATGCGCATGCACAGGATCGTATTTTGGTACCGCGTTTTGTTGGAATTCTTGTTAGTGCTTTTCCACTTTTGGGTATGGTAATGACAGGAAATATTGGTGATACTTTTTTTTGGGTGCTATGTGCATTAACCGTTAAAGTCGTGGAGAGTGCCGAAGTCGGGCAGTGCGAAGCAGGAAGAGGCACCGCCAGCCCTTGAAAGTGTAGAGTCTGAGATAGCTCTACTGGTCCCTATCTTTGGCAGTCATAGGACCAGAGGGTAAAGATTTTGGGAGACAGCTGAGCTGAAATGCAGTTAGGTGAGTGCTGAATGGGGAGGGGGGTACTACAGTAATCTAATGGAGCATCTGTGTTGAGTGTCGGTATTTTCTACAGTTACAGAGCGGGACTTAGAAGAATGCAGTATACCACTGTAATGTTTGGGGTCAGAGTTCTATGCGGTGACTGGCATTGGGTTTGCCAGTGCTGACTTTGACACGGTCTTAGTGATTTCTGCAGGGGTTCCTGCTGCGGCTGACTGGTGGTTGGCACCTTTTCCAGTAGGTACACTGGAGGATTTATCAAACTGAAAAGGTGCCAGCCAACCAATCAGATTTCAGGGATTGGGCATTTGGATTTGCTTCGTTGTATAATACTGATTTGTCTCTAGCAGAAATGGCCCCTGCCTAGAATTCCTTCCTTTGAAAATCCCTTAACTTCAGTCCCACACAAAAGGTTTAATAATTAGGTTTTTAATGTAGCAAATCAGGGCCAATTAACAGCAAACCCTTGCCCATTTCTTAATGCAGCTCAGCTAGCCATCAGTGTACCTATCTCTACTCTGGCTAAAAGGAAAAGGAGGAAAGGCATAGAAGAATCTCTATTTCCAAAGAAGGATGCTTTTTGTCAAAATATTCTACACCCTGGAGTGAGGGGGCCAAAAAGCAACAGTTTTGTGTGAAGTAGGGATGCAAAAAGGATCGAGCTCTGGCCTTCCCCATGTGTCAAACAGCAGTTTGGCTATGAACAGACTTGGTTCCCACTCATGGGGCTGGAAGACAGACCAGTTGAGGCTGTCCGCCAGGACATTTAATGAGCAAGCAACTTAGAAAGCAATAAGGAAGACTTCCAGGCTAGCACGCATTCCCACACCCTCACTACCTCTCAGCACAGGGTTAGCGGTGTGTTTCCCCTATTTGTTAAGGTAAATACACCAAATTTTGATAGTCTGTATCACTGGAGACATCCTCTGAACCTGAGTTGACAGGGCCTTAAGTCCATGCAGAACCACCCTAATGTCCAGCATATTTATATGAAGATCTTGTTCCAGTGCAGACCTGGACTCCTGGAGCAGGTCAGCACCTATATGAGTGCCACACTCCTGATTGGAGGCATAGGTGCTGAGTGTCAGCTGTGACTGTGATAGTAGAAAATAAGAACCCATAAACAGGTAATCTCCTTTCTTCCACCATAGCAAGGCATAATTTGGAGGGTGACAAATGGTGATTATATGGTTTAGCAGCTGTGGTGTCTGAGACACTGAGCTTATAGCAACCACTGAGAAATCCTCACATGCAGGAGAGCCAGAGAAACATGGATATGGAGGCTGCAGTGAGACCCAGGAGGCACAGCATGACACAGACTGATACCTGGCTGCTGTAACATGCCAAGGCTGCCTTAGGCCTTGTCTGGCGCGGTGGAGGCCTTTGTCCGGACTGTATCCAGGACTGCCCCTATGTACTGGAGCCTCTGGCAAGCTATCAGAACAGACTTTTCCAAATTCACTAGCACCCCAGACTGTCCAGCAATTCTCTGGTGTGGAGCTAAGTGTACTCTACCCTGGCAGCTGAAGCTCCGTTCTGGAGCCAATTATCCAGGTATGGAAAGACATAGAGTTTCTCCCATCACAGTACCATGGCCGATACAGTAAAGCATTTAGTAAAGACATGCAGTGCTGAAGACAATCCAAAGGGCAAGACTCAGAACTGCTAGTGTTGCACTGTCAGGCAGAAGTGGAGGAACCACCATTGCCACTGCCTTACTTTGATATATAGTTAGACATCCCGCATATCCAGGATGGATATCTAATCCCCCCTGACAGGAGAGGGAGGAGGGTGCCTAGACAGCATATGGAACTTGCTTCATACTACAAGCTTGTTTAGCCCTTTGAGGTCCAAAATAGGCCAGACGCCTACAGTTTTCTTGGCCACCAGGAAGTATCTGGAGTAGTACCCTTTCTCTTGCCACAGCTTCATGAGATGAAAATGTCACTGAGTTTTTCGCAGACCCCTATGTATAACGTTTTACATTACATGACAAAGAACTGGGCTTGCATGTACTGTATGTAGTATTTCCATGTGGGAATGTGTTTGGGAATCTTAAGTGAGTGTGGATGAAGTTTTTCCTAGTAGTAAGAGTGTGTACTGGTATGACTGTTCTGCAAGTAAGTGTTGTTATCTGCTGCTAATAATGGGTAATGAGGTCTTTGTTTATGATTTGAGATGTTATTCACACACTGTTATTCACTGTCCACTATTCACAGTCCACTACTCACAATCTGTTAGTCTCAGCCCATTATTTACAGCCTGTTATTTGCTGCTAGCAGCGAATAAAAGCATTTCTCTGTCACTGAAAATCAATGGGTAATAGAGGACAGTTATGTATGAAATACTACACTTCTATTTATGGCCCTCCTGCAATGGAACTAGCTGTCTTTCATTTCATAATTCAGGAGTTTATTATTGTATCCCAACATTGGTTCCAGTGATGCAAATACTATTGAATCCTTGTTACTAAGTCCATACATTTCCTCAGTAGCTTTTCTATGTAAAGGAAAGAAGAAAAGGTAGTTTTTAGTTACATACAACCACAGTATTATGCTAAATAAATTACAGTAGTTTAGACTGGATGGACCTTCGGTACAATGGTCTTCCAGTTATTTGATGGTTCATAGACAATTAGTTAAAGTACGAGATTCAAGGTCCGGTTGGAAGTAAATCCAAAGGGGTGTAACCACAGGGGTCTGTTCTTGGACCTCTGTTGTTTTCCCACTACATGAATGACTTAAACTGGAGGCTGCTGGGGTGGAGGTCAACTTGTATGTTGACGTTATGGTGTGGGGGTGAAGGTCCATTTGTATGCTGAGGATATGGTGTTGTACAGTATTGGTCACTCTGTCTGCTGGATACAGGTGAACCTCTAGTCGGGTTTAATGGCTTGCAGGATTTTTTGGCATGTAATGGCCTGATGATGTACTGTAAACAGCATCATAAACAGCATAATAAAAAATGACCCTAGAATAGGTTATATATAGAGGCACTGTGCCTTATGTTCAGTGAAAACCAGGAAACAGATTATTCAGTCAAAGATTATGCCAATTCTAGATTATGAAGACTTGATCTATGATGGAGCAGAGATAAGCCTTTAGGGCAAGCTTGACATCTTAGGAAACAGGATGGCCTGCTTCATCCTTGGTGCACCACTAGATGCCCACAACTGTGGATTGTTTACACAGTTGAACTGGCTTCCACGGAAACAGACATAAATTATGTTCCATGGAGGACAGACTGGCTTTGAGAAGTCATTACAATGATCATCAAAGGGCAATCAACTGTAAGAAGACAAAGTTCCTATCCAGGGAGATTGATGTAGGAAGGAACAGACCAGCTCAGCTCTTTCGGACTGTGGACAGACTACTCCATCCAGTCTGTCTGCAGCCAAAAAGGACATTTTCAGCTACACTGTGCAATGAGTTTGCTCTGTTCTTCTCTGACAGGGTATCCTCTATTAGGTCCGGGATCTCCCCATTGGGGCAAGATCAGTCCTGTAGTAGGGGGCATGGTAGGAACTGGAGCACTCATATTGTCTGGGGGGAGTTTTGGTCAGTGGAGGTGGCTGAGGTCATCAAGGTGATTGTGAAGTTGTGGAACTCATCTCCTAGTGAGATGTGCCAAAGCTATTGGTCCAGTGTTTGCCGGGATAGTCCAGAGTTCACTCTCAGAGAGGGTCTTCCCTGAAGCCTTGAAGAAGGTATTGGGGAAGCCCCTTCTGAAGAAACCATCGCTCAACTCTGACATCTTGCCGAATTTATAGACCTATCTCCAACATCCCCTTTCTAGGGAAGGTTGTCAAGAAAGTGGTGGCACTGCAGCTCGAGGCACACCGCATGGCCTTTGACATCTATGAGCCACTCCAGTCCAGATTTAGGGCTAGGCACAGCACTGAGATGGCATTGGTTCAGGTGCAGAATGACCTCCTCAGGGCGAGGGATAGAGGAGATCAGTCAATTCTCGTTCTCATTGATCTCTCATCAGCATTTGACACCATAGACCACATTGTGCTTTTGGATCACCTTAAAGAATATTGTGGACTCTCCAGAACTGCCATCCACTGGTTTGAGTCTTATCTCTCTGGCAGGAGGCAAAGGGTGGTGATGGGGAATTTCTTCTCCTCTCCCCGAAGCCCCTACCATGAGGAGTTCCTCTAGGTTCAATCCTGTCACTGATGTTGTTCATGGTGCACGTGCTGCCCCTGAGTGAGCTCATTAGACATTACTGTCTGGGTTTCAACTGTTATGCAGATGATACCCAGCTGTATATGTCGTTTGCCCCTGGAACGAATGGTGCCGTCGAAGTGCTGAATAAAGGCCTGGCCGAAATTTAGCATTGGATGTCCTCTAACTGGCTGAGGCTGAACCCGACAAGACAGAGGTACTGGAGACTGAGCTTGGTTGCGGGCATGATGGGGGTGCCTCTTTGATGGTAACAGGGTTTGTCCTGGGCTCTACCCCATTGATGCTATCCCCTAGGGTGAAAAGTTTGGGCATTGTCCTTGACAACAGACTGACACTTGATACCCAGGTGTCATCTGTTGTCCAAAGTGTTTTTTACCACTTAAGGAACATCGCCCGGATTAAACCCCTAATTCTACCCAAGGAACTGCCTTCCCTGGTGCATGCTTTCATTACATCTAGACTGGAATACTGTAATGCTCTGTACTTCGGGGTCAGTGAAGGGAACCCCCATCAACTGCAGCTAATGCAGAGCATGGAGGCCAGGTTGCTGACAGGCCTGCTCAGGTCTTGTCATGTGACCTCGGTCCTGCGAGGTCTGCATTGGCTACAAACCAGGTGGAGGATCATCTTCAAGGTCAGCTTGCTCACCTATATGGCCCTATATGCTCGGGCCCTGGCTACCTGTCGGACTTCCTTACACCTGCCATCTGGGTACGCGTCCTCTGCTCCACCATCGAGGGCCTCCTAGCAGTTCTGCAGGCCAGGCTGAAAACCTCAGGTGATCATTCATTCAAGGTGGCCAGCCTGGTCCTCTGGAACTCGCTTCCCAGGTCTCTGAGGGAGGCTCCATCAGTGAAAACATTTAAGAGGGGGTCTGAAGACTTACTTACTTAGGAAAGCATACCCTTAAAACTGCTGCTAACCTTAATATGATTTCCGATTTAATTATTTATTTTATTAATTTATGTATTGTGTAATTTTGTATGTTGTACAGTATGTCGTTTGTTTCACCCTGCTTATTAATTACTTGTAAGGCACCCAGAGCCTCTGGGATTGGGTGCCGTATAAATAAAACTTACTTACTTCCTTACATTTAATTCAGTTGAAGAAGAAATTAATTAAAGGGAATGTTCCTAATTACATTAGGGACCTTGTATCTCTGCAACATATACAGTTGCGCATGTGCTCATCCAACAGACTGTTAGAACACACAATAAAAAAAAGAACCTGAAATTCAGCCCAGTTTAATGAAAGAGGCCAAGGGGTTTTATACTGCCATTAATGCACCAGTTCTCAAGAAAATGCTGTTACTACCATACTTTGTACCTGAGCACAATATAGTCAAAGAACAGATTTGTGTATTTTATGGTTAATCTACAACCACAGCAGTCTAGTCTCAGTATCTTAGTGATTTGTTACCTCCAAAATATCAGGTTCAAATAGCCTGCAGCTCTCAGCTGTTAAAGGTTAAGATATCCTACTGGTTACATGCTTCAAATTATGTTGATCCTTTCAAACCCTTATTTAACTCAGTACTGCTCTAGAAACAGAGCTTGTTGTTTAAGATCTAAATCAATGCGTTACATTTGGTTACTATATTTCAGCCTCCTCATAGTATAAACAGATTCCAGATGTGGTTATCAGGTGCTTGCTAGATTTCACTGAAGAATTGTGTCTGGTAAATATTACAGCCATACTTCATGCTAGCTAATGTAATTAACAAATATCCACTAAAGCTTGAACTAATTAGATACTATCAAGCTGTCCAATAATTCACTTTGACTACAGCTCAGAGCAGTGTAAAATGACCTGCTCTAACTGCAGTAGCAGTTACCAGCACATTCTTGGTCTGTTAGCACTCATGCAGTAGAATAATTCAACAAATGCTGACTGCTAAAAATATTTAGATGCTGGAAAATTGTTTTGTGCTACAGAGCTGCTCTCTAAGTTGCTAAATGTTTTCAATGTGCCACCATGGCCATATGGAGCACATCTCGGGTGACCCTTCTCCCCCTGAGCTTTCGACGAATCTTCTTCCTCAAAGCTGGCTGATGATGTGTATGGTATACTCCCTTTTATTTCATCACTCAGGGATCACCTACAATCAAGAACGGTAAAATAACAACCAGCAAAGCAACACAAGCAGCACTCTTACGAATAAACTGTTACATTAAAGTGGCAAAATGTGAGGAAGTGATGCAGTGGGGGGGGGGTGCTTGGATAAAAGCGAGGTAAATTCTGCTGCTAAACACATTTATGAGTAATTATCTTAAGAAAAAAATATAAACATAAATAAAGCGTCACCACACTAACATGAGGACAGACTATATAAACTCAAAAGACTAACTATAATAATAGAGTTAATAACAACAAAACTGTTCCTGTAAGCCAATAGGCAAATGACACTAATGTGTATCCCAGAGGGCAATAATTTAATTTCATTTCATTTTTATTTTTTCATTCCTGAGAAGCATGTGATATGGCTGGCCCAGAGGCATAGAGGGCTGAGGCTTACCACGTCGATGACCCGGGGTTGGGAGCAACCTCGGTGTCAAGACGACCGGCGGGGGAGGACTGCTCTCCTCCTCTGCAAGTGGAAGTGATGACCGCTGAGGTAGGCATTGCTTGCTGTGGCCAAGGGCTCCTGCATGCTCAGGGTCTCAGTGTGGGTCGGTGTGGGCCAATGTTGGATGTGCAGCACACGGAAGCATGCGCAGCAGCGTCCCTGACATCACTGCACACCAGTGCCATGGGGGGGGGGGAATCTCAGGGAGAAACAATCCTCCGGCGCACACATGAAGGCGGCCCTGACGGTGCCGCAGTGGATGCACCCAAGTCAGTTCCTCCCAAGCCCAGCCTCCAAGTCTTCCACAGTGTGTGGGGTAAGTACCCGCTGTGAAGCAGCCTGGGGAGGGGAGGGGAGGGGAGGGCAAAGAGGTTAGAGCTCTGACTGTGGCTGGGGCATGGGTCGAGGAGACCGTGCTGGATGGGGGAACCATAGGTACACCCCCAGCTGAGGAGGTACTACAAAGAAATCAGCAACAACAAAAAAAGGAAAAGTATGTGAGCAAAACTGCCCATTTTCACAAGTGTCGAGTGACAAGACATCAATCACATACAAAAGTCAGGAATGAATTACTTGGGTAAGCAGGTTGTGCAGAAACTTATGCAGGGGGTAACATAACAAAATACTGAATATTTAGGCCACAGATTTAGCAAGTAGACAATCGAGGTAAGCCTGGCTGCCAGTGTAAGGTTATACTTGGCCCTATAGACCAGACCCAGTTTGCAGTTTGCCGCCCTGCAGATGTTAAGGATATGATTACCCATGTCAAGTTGGGGGTCAAGTGTCACCCCCAGATATTTGATGGAGCTCACTATGGGTAGTGAGGATCCATCTGCGCTGATGATGTGTAAGCAGGCCGATGAGGCTTTGATTTTAGCCATTGAGCCAAAGAGCATAGCCTGTGTCTTCTTCAGGTTCAGGACCAGCTTGTGACTAGTAACCCATGACAATACCCTTTTAAAGTCATCAGTCAGGTTCTGGTTTAGGGTAGTGGCATTCTGGGAGTGAGCCAGGATTACCAGATCACCTGCATACATGGTGGCGCTACAGCTAGTAGTAACTAGCATTAGCATTACGTGGGTTTTTTTTTCCAATTGTTTTTTGTTGTATTAGGCTGATGTAAGTGTATGTTAAGCTGCAGTGAACTGGAAGATGGTAGATTCTATAATCCACACTCATGCTACCACTTAGTGTTGCATATTACCCCAACACTTACACCACAAAAATAAAACAAATAAAATAAGGCCTTTTATTTTAAGCTCGAAACATCACTGGCAAGCCATCCATCCATGTGCACTCAAGACAGTTAGGCAGATCCCTCACCCCTTGTACAATACTATACCACCCCCTGTGATATAAATAGCAACATAAATAAATAATGAAATTATCGAGCAGAGGAGGGATGTGGGAGTGAGGGAGACAACAGAAAGAGACACCACTCACCCTTTAGTGGTGTCCTAATGCAAACAACTTTTCAAACCCCTGCTAAATACACAGTACAAAAACTACCCTGCTAAATGCAAAACAAAAGAACTATTTTTATCCTTTTTGTATTTTTTAAAAATGTTTTAATTGAATGTTGATTTATTTTAATTTTGAAATTTTCATTTGCTTGGGATCCATTTTTAATACAGCACTAAGACACTCAGGAGATATGGGCTGCTGTGTGACAACAGCACTTCCCAGGTTCTGAAGGCACTCGGCATAAATGCATCATGACACACAATGCACCAGTGATGTGCTTTTATCATGCAACAACCCACACCCGTCATATCTGATTGCTTACAGATAGTTGTATGTTACATGCCTTATTCCTCAAATAAACCTTCTTGAAAGATGACACTACTCCAGTCATTTTATCACTGTTCACATGACCTCCCATAACTTCTTTTATCACCACATATGCTAACGGATCTTCAGAGAAGCTTGGGAAGCTTCAAACTAAGGCTAGCCAGGCACAGAGGGAGCAGACTAGATCGGATTACAAAGAATTTCAAATGTTTGTGCATCAGCCTATCAGATGCCACAAAAAATATTTGCACTTCCCTTTAATTTCAGTGATGCCGAGAAAAAAAGCACAATGCCAAGTATCATTGAAAACTGTAACATAAGTCAAGGCAGTTACTCACTTTGCCATGCCGATTTTAGCAAAGTCACAGACAGAATTTTGTGGCCCAGGCTGGATACAGACTTCTGTTTTGTTACCAACACTGGGTTCAGAATCTGTTTTTGTGACCAGAATAGGACTCAAAAGCAAGTTATGCAGCTGCAAAAATGGTTAGCCATTTGGAACACTGCAGATAAGCCAACAACCTTTTTTTTTTTTTCCATTGTCATCACTGAAGCTGAAGTGACAACGCAGAATTGTTTTTTGGCGGTTTGTTTTTGTGGCAGCTATGTGCATGCCACTGCAGCACATCAGACTTGCCCGTACAGTACGTACACATACACATAAATTAGCTCTGACAGTTCTTGGAGTCAGCAATGCACTAGATCTGCATTACTTAGCCTTATTCTTTATTACTTAGGGGCAGATCAAGTAGAAAGTAAATGACCATGTTTCCATGAAAATGTCTGAAGATATGGAAGTGCACACGACAGTTTCAATCGATTCTGCTGGCACCTCAAAGAGCAACTATCCAGGTGCTCTCCCCAAAAAGCATAATGGACCTTTACCTGGCCCACAGTCATATGCTGCCAATATAAGTTTTCATAGTTGCCCCATTTAGGAAGAGAAGGGATCGGATTTTGACTCCGTGGAGTCACACTGCCCCAATCCATTCCACTTCCTAGTATCTCCTGAGATTGTGATCTGCCCCAATCTGCCCCCTGCACTAGCACGTTTTGTGAGGTCACTACATGGAGAGTTTATTTATTTTATTTATTTATTTATTGCGTAAGATCGGAATTACAATCCTTTGAGTCATAGACTCTTTTGCAAAGGCTCCACGTCGGGTTACAAGGGGTGGAGGGTAGACAAGTACAGAAAAGACATACATAAACAAGTAGTATTTACAATTTCAGATTTGACACAGCAGTGTTTCAGAGTCTCCACGTTGGTTACAGGGGGTGGAGGGTAATACAAGGTACAGTAAGGACAAAGACAGGCAGTATTAAAATTTCAGTACTGATAGAGCAGTCCAGGCATTGACACTTATTTGACCAGTGAGGGTAGTAGGTATGAACCTAATCCGCAGAATTCAGTAGCATACCTTGGTCCCTAGGCAGGGGTTTGCAGGGTACCATCATATAGGGTCTAGGAAGACCCAGAGTCAGGAGAAGGGGAGGATAGGAGAGAGGAAGGCTTAGCCATAAATACACTTAGCACTCTCCTTTGAATGGGTTTAAGGCCAGATTTGAAGCGAGATGCTATGGGACTCGGGGGTAGAGAGTTGAGCCAGAGAGGAACGGTAACGGAAGGATCTTTGCCCAAGAGCTGTTCTACAGAGGGGAACTAGGAAAGATGGGTGAGCTGTGAGTCTTGTATTGTGTCTGGTGGGGGCTGCACTGATAATGGGAAGTAGTCCGATGGGGGCAAGCTGAAGGTGGATTTTTTTTGCGAAAATGCAGGTGTGGTATTTTAATCTATGTTGGAAGTTTAGCCATCCAGTCAGAGTATACAGATTGCAGGTACGGGTTAGTCTGTCACTGCCTGTCACTAGGCGGCAGGCTTTATTCAGTGAAGTATTTATGCTGTTCAGTGTGGTGGGTTCCGCTGAGCCGTATATTACTATCCCATAGTCAACTAGGGAGAGGATGGAGGAGGTGACTGCAAGTTTCATGGCCTGATCAGGTAGGCAGTGCTTGAGTCGGTAGAGGATGCCCAAGTTAGTGCTGATAGCGGAGGCGAGTAGACGGATGTGGCTACGGTAGGAGAGGGAGGTATCCAGAGTGATGCCCAGGTATTTAAAGTTTGTAACGTGTTCCAGTTGGGTGCCTTGAGAGTTTGAAATAAGGAGTGCTGATTGACTACGAGGGCTCTGGTGGTGCGCAAAGATCATGAACTTAGTTTTGTTATAGTTGATGATCAGGCGGTGATCACTGAACCAGTACTCTAGCTCCCAGAAAAAGCCCTGAAGGGTTTGTTGGAGGGTGCTTGGATGAGGGTGTTTCCAGTACAGGACGGCGTCATCAGCATTTAGTAGTAGATGACCACTGCAGGCTTTAGGGAGAGAGTTTAAGAAGAGGGTGAAGAGTAGCAGGCCAAGTATAGACCCTGTGGGACCCCAGAACAAACTGTTTTGGAGGTGGAGATAATGGTGTTAATCCTGACATGCTGAGATCGTCCTGAGAGGTAGTCCTTGAACCAGGCGGCAGCCTCAGGGACCACGTTTAGTTGAGGAAGAACACAGAGCAGTAGTTCGTGACTGACAGTGTCAAATGCCTTGGTCAGATCCACAAAGATAGCTCCTGCAACTGTGCCTTGGTCAAGGGCCTCATGGATGAACGTGGTGAGTTCAGTAAGAGCAGTGACGGTACTATGGCCCGTCCGGAAGCCATGTTGTTCTTGGCTGAGAAGGTTGTATTTAGTTAGATGTTCTGTTAGCTGGTCCGAAACAATTTTTTCCAAAGCTTTGGAGAGGGGAGGAAGAATAGAGATTGGTCTATAGTTGCTAGTGTAAGTGGGGTCACCATTCTTCAGAATAGGAGTGACTATGGCTATCTTCCAGGTTGAGGGGAACTGGCCGAGGCTAAGGGAAAGGTTGAGAATTTTTGTGAGGTAAGGTAGAGTGACATCGAGGGTTAGTCTTAATAGTTTGAGATCTAGGGTGTCATTGCTATACCGGGTATTGGAGATGGCATTGGAAATATAGCGTTTTGCTGCACTGCAGGGGATGACTCGAAGCCTGACTGGGGGTGAGTTGACATTACCCTGGGTGAGAGGAGGAGGAGGGATAGAGGTAGGGTGGAAGAAATTGGAGGGAGGATATGGGAGAGGTCAGAGAAGGTGGAGTTAAAGACTTCTGCTATGGTAGCGGTATCTTGTGTGACGTGGCCGTTTAGGTTGAGATGAGTAGGGGTTGGGGAGCAGGATTTACCACTGAGTTCTTTTATGTTTCTCCAGAATTTTTTCCCATCTCCCCAGGAGGCGGAGAGAGCTTGTTGGTAATAATGGGCTTTTGCCTGGTGCGCAACCCAGGTACATTTAATACGAGCTTTCCTGTAAAGCTGTCTCTCCTGGGTGCCCCGGGAGTCAATGGCTTTGTGCCAAAGGTTGTCCCTGTGTTGCATAAGGTTGAGGAGAGAAGGTGTGATCCAGGGGTGGTTCTGGCTTTCACAACATGTTTAGTGAGGGGAGCGAATATGTCACAGGCTTTATTAAAAGTGGTAATAAAATGGGCAAGGGCAGTGTCAACAGACTGCGTGGTGTATAAGGGGAGCCAGTTGCTGTTGGATAGGTAGTTTTTGAGGTTCACTAGGCCTCCTTTTTTGAGCCTTCGCTGCCAGGAGATTTTTGGTGAAGCAGAGGGCAGTTTACCCGACCACCAGCAAGTAACCGGAGAGTGGTCACTGATGGAGTCAGGGAGCACAGTCATTTGGGAGAGGTTACGTGGCCTGTTAGTAAAGATAAGGTCTAGGAGGGTGGAGGTCCCAGTTCTAGTGTCCCGCCTGGTTGGGGTGGTGACAAGTTGGGTTAGATCAAATGCCAGTGCCATGTCTTTGTAGCAGGATGAAGCTGGGGATAGCCAGTCGATGTTGAAATTACCCATTAATATAATTTCACTAGTATTCGGTAGGAGGGAGATAGTGTGTAGGATTGACTCAAATGCCAGTTTTTGGTTTCTCGGGGGGATATAAGCCACAATAATGTGCAGTGTTTTGGAGCCCAGGTTTAGTTTGACTGTTAGCATCTGGGCTTCATGTTGTGGGGCAGGGGTATGTACTTCTATGGCATTGAGGGAGGATTTAATAAAGATTGCACGGCCACCGCCTCTCTTGCCAGTCCTGTCAGCCCTGAAGATGGTATAATTATTGAGGGAGACAGCATTATTGGGAATGGTATCAGAGAGCCAGGTCTCGGAGAGGGCTAGTATGTCTGGTGCATGTTGGGCGATCCAGACTTGCAGGGGGGTGTGCTTTTTGGGTAGACTGCAGATATTGAGGGAGGCTAGTTGCATTGCAGAGGGCATGCTCCATAGACATGAATGTAGCCATTTTTTAAAGTTGATTTTTCATAGTTTAGATGGCCATTTGGAACAAACCATGGCCACTGCTTAACTAACTGGGTCCTTGTTAGTTAAGCAGTTGGCATGTTATTCAAATAGCCATCTAAGTATAAATCAACTTTAAAAATGCCCATCATGTCTATGGAGCATGCCCTCTGCACTCTCCATGTAGTGACCTCACAAAACGTGCTATCAAAGGGTGGATCTGGGGCAGGTGACAGTCTCAGGAGGTACCAGGAAGTGGAAGGGATCAGTACAGCTCAGCTGCATGGAACCAAAATACGATCCCTTCCCTTCCTAAATAGGAGCAACTATGAAAACAAATATTGGCAGCATACAACTCCTGGTCTGGTAAGGGTTCATTATGCTTCTTGGGGGGGAATTTTGAAAATCAGCAAGTTAGTTGCTCTTTAACTGACTGAGACTGTACTGCATCAAGTTCACAAGACTTCAGAACATGAGCAGTTGCCTCAAATATGACTTAAGCTCAAGGCATGCACAATAAAGCCTGTACAAAAAACACCATCTACTGGAAACTGGACAAAACAAATGAATAAAAATAAAAGATGCAGAACTGAAATGGCAGATTGCTGAAGCATGGGAAATGGCATACCACTGATGCATGGGAATTAGCACATCAGTGATGCATGGGAAATGGTGCACCGCTAACACATGGGAAATGCTGCACCGCTGACACATAGGAAATGGTGCACTGCTGACACATGGGAAATGGCACACTGCTGATACATGGGAAAGGGCACACCACTGACGCATGGGGAAATGGCACACCGCTGATGCATGGGAAATGGCACACTGCTGATGCATGGGAAATGACACACCACTGATGCAATGGGAATGGCACACTGCTGACACATGGGAAATGGCACACTGCTGACACATGGGGAAATGGAACAGCACTGACACATGGGGAAATGGAACAGCGCTGACATATGGGGAAATGGCACAGTGCTGATGCATGGGAAATGGCACACCACTGATGCATGGGAAATGGCACACCACTGACGTATGGGAAATGGCACACTGCTGATGAATGGGAAATGGCACACTGCTGACACGTGGGAAATGGCACATCGCTGATGTATGGGAAATGGCATACCACTGACACATGGGAAATGGCACACCATTGACACATGGGGAATGGCACACCGCTGATGTATGGGAAATGGCATACCACTGACACATGGGAAATGGCACACCATTGACACATGGGGAATGGCACACCACTGACACATGGGAAATGGCATGCCACTGATGTATGGGAAATGGCACACCACTGATACACAGGAAATGGCACACTGCTGATGCATGGGAAATGGCACACCACTGATACACAGGAAATGGCACACTGCTGATGCATAGGAAATGGCACACCACTGATGCATGGGAAATGGCACACTGCTGATGCATGGGAAGTGGCACACTGCTGACACATGGGAAATGGTACACCACTGACACATGGGGAATGGCACACCACTGACACATGGGGAAATGGCATACCACTGATGCATGGGAAATGGCACACTGCTGATGCATGGGAAATGGCACACCACTGACATATGGGAAATAGCACACTACTGATGTATGGGAAATGGCACACCACTGACATATGGGGAATAGCACACCACTGATGTATGGGAAATGGCACACCACTGACACATGGGGAATGGCACACCACTGATGCATGGGGAATGGCACACTGCTGATGCATGGGAAATGGCACACCTCTGATGTATGGGAAATAGCACACCACTGATGTATGGGAAATAGCACACCACTGATGTATGGGAAATGGCACACTGCTGATGCATGGAGAATGGCACACCACTGACATATGGGAAATAGCACACCACTGATGTATGGGAAATGGCACACTGCTGATGCATGGGGAATGGCACACCACTGACATATGGGAAATAGTACACCACTGATGTATGGGAAATGGCACACCACTGACACATGGGGAATGGCACGCCATGGATGCATGGGAAACGGCACAGTGCAGCTTTTAGCATCAGTTCTTTTGAATCACTGTAGAAAAGAACATGGCGCATGTTGGAAGTGTACACCTTCTTTCTATCAAGGACCAAAACTTCAGATTTTATCTAGCATGACTTCCACTTTACCGTGGTTATGAAATCAAAAGTCACTGGACTGTGAAACGCACAGTATTTTTTTTTTTTGTTAGTATAGTTTTTATTGAAGTTTTCCACAGGTTACAGGGGGATTGACAGTCACAAGTTTATCTTGATACACATAACTAGACAGGTAAATTGCATAAAATCAGCACATTAATAATATACAGGGTTCACAGGGCACAGTATTTCTTTTTCTCTTAAGTTCATAGGAATCCAGTCTAGTGAGGGCCCTGCGGGTTTTATTTCTTATATTCAAGTTAACCCCCTCCCTTCAAGGCAAAAAATCTGGGTCTCCTGCCATAATATAAATGATTCATTTGGTCCACTTCAATGTACATAGATCAGAGCTATCATTCAAATAAAATGAGATTCTCTCTGTCCTATAAATGTGAGTCATTATTTCTCTCCATTCAGGTATGGTAGGAGGCTGAGCTGAAAGCCAGTGCCTAGTCATGGCCTTCTTTGCCACCATGAGGGCTAACCCTAGTAGGTAACACATATGTGAGTCCCTGAACTCTCGGGGAAAAAATTGCTATAAGAAGAGTTCTGCTGTTATGGTGATTGGGCGTCCTAGTAAGGCAGTTAACTCTGACTGCAGGGAAGAGAAGAAGGGATGTATGATGGGGCATAACCAAAACACATGGGCGTGATGTACCCTTGGTTTCCCACACTGGCGCCAGCACTCAGCAGTTCTTGTAGAAACATACAGTATTAAAGTTCACGTACAAATCAGTTCACAATTGTTAGGTAAGAAGAGACTTATTACTCATGTGAGATTATATACAGTAGTTAATCATTGATAGCTTTTTACTCACGTAGGTGCTTTTTTTGTTGTATTGCTGAAGGTCATTATTTTTTCATATTCCTTCTTAATGGTTGACAATGCAAGCAACACTAATAAGACATTTATTTCATATGTAAGACCCTGTAGGGTGGAAGTCCTCCCTAATTACCTTAGGGGAAGGACTTCATTACCTTACACCACCACCAGACTGCCAAAGATGTTTGTGGTGGCTACTGGGTTGTTTTCTTACTCACGTTGGGGGGGTCATACCCAGAAAGAAAGAATAACATGGTACATCCACCCAAAGAAAGATTTAAGTGGGCCTGGTGACCAGTTAGTATAACGCACTGGGACCTATCTCCCAAGTAACCCCCCGTCATGGTCACTAAACCCAGAGATGCCAAACAAATACATCAGTTCCCCTAAATTAAATGGGGGATGGATCTGAGTGGAGAAAAGAGATAGCAGGCATGGTCATAAAGGATCATCACTGACAGTGGACACCAGCAACAGGTATTATCTCCTGACTAGCCAGGTTCGGGGAGGATTAACAGGCAACTAGGGCTGGTGGGAGTAGACCTTGCACCAGAATACCCAATCTGCCAAGGAGGGGAAAGGAAGAAGAAGGCTAAGAAGAGGGCAGGAAGGTTGTAGTCATTGGGGGCACTTGTTAGAGTAATGGGGTGGTGGATGGGGTACTGCTGGACTAGAGTGATAGCTCAGATAAGGTGGTTGCCTGCCTGAAGCATGGCTTTAGTGAGCGCTATCCAGGGCCAAGCAATAGAAACACAGAAAATGGCAATCCATGTAGTGTGCCCAAGCCTGCCTAGTTATTTCAATTTCAGTTTCATTTAGGGAGTTATCCATTACAATGGTGTCCCTATAGATTGTATAAACAGATATGGGACTGCTCCCCTATAACCAAGGACCAATGCAGCTGGGGGCAGGAGCAGACCATTGTCATCCATGTTGATATGGACAACTGAGGAAGTACCAGTTCCAAGGACAATAGGGTCAGTCATGGAGCAAGAGATATTCAGGAAATGGTAACCAGTGCAACCTTTTATGATATCCTCCAAGTCCCTGGGGCTACTGAGAAGCAGCAGAGGACCATTGAGCTGGCTAATGCTTGGCTAAGGGTCTGGTGCAAAAGTGAAGATTTTATTTTTCTAGCCAACTATTGTGCCTTCTGTCACAAGGGATGCTTTGACTCACAGGATTGGTTGCACTTGCACCCAAAGGGAATGGGGCAACTGACCAGAAGAATGAAAAGGGCAGTTAGGGGGATTTAAACCAGAGGATATGGGAGAGGAGGATGGTGCGGTGGATCACCATAAAAAAAAAGGCAGATACAGGGCATTATTGCTGGAAGGATAGCAGAGCAGTTGAGCATAAGTGAAAGATTGAATATCAGTGGCTCTGCAGGTAGCACACTCACCTCTGAGGCTGGGAGATCAGAAGGCTGTGGGTTCTAGCCCCACACCAGGCACTTGGGTTAATATCCCAACACTGACACTGCAGTGCAGCATGAGAGGGGTGCTGCACTCCTGAGGTGCCATCTTTTGGATGATACATTAAAACCAAGGTCCCATCTGCCTGTTCTGGTGGTAGTTCAGGTGGATATTAAAGATCCCATGGCACTTCTCAAAAGGAGTAGGGGAAAGTTTTACTGAAACACAAAATCATACAACAGTAAACAAAAGAAATACAAAGTATACCTTACAAAGGAAAATAAAAGAGAATAAATAACAACAGCAGAAAAATCTATCAAAAAACACTACAGAGAAGAGAAGAGAAAAGAAAAGAACAGCACTTGTTGAAGTCATGTAACTGCAGCATCAGAATCTGTGATCCAAGGAAGAGCTGTCCAAAGTTCCAGAATCACATCCCTGCTTAAAGAAATACATTCAAAATCATAATTTTTTTGTAAATCCATTACAATCTTATGTTCTAGCTCAGAAAAAGTATAGTCTTTTTGCTGCAAAGTAAAAAAAACAGCATGCCACCCAAATATTCCACTTTATAACCACAAAAATAAGATTCAGAGTGTCCCCATGCCATGCACTCCATTGCTGAGAGAAAGCACCATACATAATATCAGAATAAGTTACTGTCTAAAACAAAGGAACAGCCCATGTCCTAGCCAGGAAAGACCACCAATCTTGAATAAAGGAACAATCAAAAAATAAATGGGAAATAGTTTCTTGCACAGTAATACATAATGGTCGAGAACATAAACGTTCCTGTAACTGCTTATGTTTATGATTCGCTCTAACATCAATACGTTCATGACAAGATAGCCAGTGGAAATCCTACATATTGGCCGGCACTCTCTTACATCTCAAAGGGGGCAAAAGGGAAGGAAGATGCTGACTAGGTTATCTGTCAAAGGGCTGCTGTATATCACAAATAGTCAAGAGTAAACTTTATATAAAAATTTAAGGGAAGAGTTCAACACCATTTGTGTAGTCACCTTCCATTGTTTCAGACGTAAAAGCGTGTGCTTTATATAAGTTGGTATGCCTTCAGATTGCCTAAGCACCATCAAAGAATTGCTTTCCCATTGGTGAAACCATACATGACAAGAGTCATAGAACCATTGTTCCCATCCCTTCTGAGTATTTATCAATAAAGGTCTCAAGTTTGCAGAAAGCAAAATACTTGTAAAAAATAGCAAAGGATTTACCATTTGTAAACCACCATCAGTGATGAGCAGATAGGTCACATTTCGCTTAATGGGGTTTAACCTGCTCCCCCAAATAGCCTGAAAGAACAGGCTAAAAACACTAGCTCCCAATTGTTTCGGAATGGGAAAAACATAACTCAGATACAGAAATGTCAGGATCAAATATGATTTGATCAAAAAGACATGTTTCTTTTCCCCTACCTGCTCCCTATTTCAATGTGCCACTTGACTTTTGCCTTGTAGGAGTTTGGCCTCCCAATTAAAATAACCAGAGTCAGGGACTCCAAACAAAATGCCTCAAATTCTAATTGGACCCACACTGAAGTTCAAGGGGCCAATAACGCGCAATGGGATCTGAGAAAAATCCAGCCGTACACCCATACTTTTGTCAAAATTTAAAACCGCACCCGAAAGTTCCCCAAATTTAGTACACACCTCAAGTGAGATAATGCCAGAACTTTCATCCGCCACCAAAAAGCACACATCATCAGCATATGCGATAGCATTGTATGGCATCACCAGTGATGGACTGGCAATAGTCCTAATCTGAGGGTGAGAATTTAAACGTTTTAGTAAAACATCAAGAAAAAAAACATACAAAAGTGGGCTCAATGGGCAGCCTTGATGGACCCCTCTCTTAATCAGTATCATAGGACCCACCCAGCCATTTAATACCGGGACCACAGTAGCCATCCTATAAAATGCACGGATCCACTTTATCATGCCTACAGGCACATGCAAAGAATGAAGTGCCTCCCACAGGAATTCATGCCTAATGGAATCAAAAGCTGCTTTCTGATCCACTGAAACAACAAAACCCAAAATCACATTAGCATAGCCATGAGAAAACAATTCCCAAAGTAGTATTAAATGGTCAGAGATCCATCTATTGGGCACCGAACATGATTGTGCCAGATGTATTACCGCCTCAGCAATCAACAACAATCTTTTCGACATAATTTTCATCAACAACTTAAAATCTGTATTTAACATGCACAAAGGACACCAATTCTTAAGGAAATTAGCATCCCTATATATATATATATATATATATATATATATATATATATATCAGGGATCCCATTGTAAAATCCAAAGGTATCAATTCAGTGGACAAAAGGGAATTAAAAACAGACGTGAGTTCAGGAACCAAGTGATCTCCCAAAACCCTGTATAAAGCATTTGGAAGGCCATCTGGACCCAGGGTCTTATTTAATGGCAAAGAGCCAATAGCCAATTTAAGTTCTTGTTAGGTAATAAGAGAACATGCCTTATCCAGGCATGCCTGTGAAGGGAACGGAATATCCAAACCATTAAAAAGAGAAGCAGGATCACCATCTGTGTCAGGGAGAGGAGAAAAAAGGACTGACAAATAATCCGTCACAATCCTGCAAATATCAAACTATGTAGTATGTAGACAGCCCTCAGTATCCGCAAGACAGGACATATTTTTCTGTGCAATCAAATGTGAGTTTGTTTCAAAAGGACAGATGACAAAATACTTACCCTGTACACCAAATTTATGCTGATGGTATAGTTGACGGGACTGTCTGGACTGGTAACTCAACATGTCAGCTTGGACAAGGTGTAATTGCTGGGAAAGGTCTTGCCCTGTTGTGTGTGCTATCATCAGCAGAGAGTGCAAATGTACCCTCTTCTGTAAATAATCAAGATATTCCAGTTTACTTTTCCGATGACAATATCTTTTCAGAAAAGTTACTAAATGACATTTTGTATCTGTCCACCACTGAACAGGGTCCTCATAACAAAAAAAAAACAGATTGTCGAGCCTGAATGAAAGATAGCAAGGACTGTAAAGACTCCAGATCCTGTAGCAGGGACAGGGAGGTGTTAAACTTTCAAAGCCCAGGTCCTTTACTTCAAGGCACATCCAGCCCTACTCCTACTGAAAGCAACTTATGATCTGAAAATGCCACTGATTGCACAGTGGCAGAAAAAATAGGACGGGTTTGTGACAAAAAAACAAAATCAATCTGTGTGGCCAATCTACCCTTTTGAAATGTTGGAGTATGTGGTTTAGTAAAAGACAAGTATGCATCACAAAGACAAGAAGTTTGAACCAACTTTACCAATTCATGAGAATCACAGAATAATTTCTGTGTTGTAGCAAAAGCACTTTTATCATGAAGGCTTAAACCACAATTAAAATCCCCAGAAAATATCATTTGTAGGGAAGTGTGTAGGTAAGGACGAACCAAGGAAAACAATTCTATACGAGACGTTTTAGTCTGTGGTGTGTATATGTTAATCACTCTAAAAGAACAGGACCCAAGTACAAAATCCAAAATGAGCACTCTTCCTGGAGCTACATCATAAAGCTTAAGTAAACTAAACCCAGGGACATTGATCAATATAACCCTGAGCACATGTCTTGGCCAGTAGATCAAAATGAGGGGCCCAGTAACCAGTCCTTTTGTCCCTGATGAATCTCATGAGTCGTGTGAAACCTAGTGTCTTGTAACATAAAAATTCCCAAAGGTAGAAAACGTAAAAAAGAAAAAAACAATTGTCTCTTCGTCAAGCATTTAACACTATTCACATTGATAGTGTGACATACAAAATGATTCATTAGAAAAAGAGTTACAAAAAAGACAAAAAAAAAAGTAAACAACACAATTAAGATTTCTTTTTCCCAGCTACCTTCTTTCCTTTAAGTTTCACTTGGCCTTCCACTTCTAAGAGAGACCAGTACCAATCTGTAATTCAGAATCAGTGGTACCATCCAGGTGTGAAGAAGCACTGGAAGAAGAGTCAGACTCCCCCTCTGCATCATCAGAGACGTGTTGTAAAATCTCATATGTGTTAGACACCAATATGGGGGAGGATTTCAAGGCTCTTGGGGAGACATTGCCTGAGGGTTATTTCTTTTCGACCACCTGCGAGCAGTAAAGGCAGGTCCCCTCGGAGGTGGCATGTTACTAGTACCTGGAGATGTATCTGGGACAACTGTATTGAAATTATTAGACTCTGGGATGAGCAGTGCCTGGGCAGGAGGGACATCTAAAAGAGGAGCCACAGGAGGCACTGTATCAGCCATCTCAACAGGAACAGGCACCTTCGGCATGGGCTGAGAGACCACAGGAGGTACTGCCACGGGTCTGGTGTGCAGTCTGGCCTTCTGCACCTGGGCTATGATAAAGCGCTGATCCACCCCGTCATCATGAAACTCCTGATTATGGCAGCCCACTGACAATTTTAAAAAGTATGCCCCACCTCTTCACAGAGTTTACACTTACATTTATTTAAGCGGTGAGCTCCAACATGACCAAGTTCCCCACACATGTTACACTTAATTTTGTCACACACACTATTAAGATGGGAGAGGTCCCCACACCGATAGCAGGCCTTCAGTTGTCCAGGATAAAACAGGACCCCTCTATCTCGACCTATAAAAAAAGAGTTGGGTAGGTGAACAGTACCAGACTCAGTAGTATTCAGCAAAACATTAACCTTCCACTTCTCAGTCCAAATGTTCTCGGTGTCTAACATAGCATCAGGCTGCCCTAAAACTGTGCAGCGCTGCTTCAACCAGTATAGAACATCAGACATATCAACATCTTCATTCCTAAACAATATAGTAATATTTTTATAGGCAGGTTTAGTCAAGGGAATAGCTATAAACAGGGTCCACAAAGCAGTAGTTTTCAAAATTTGGTATTTTGACCAGAAACCTGTCCAATCCACAAGATGTCTGAAAACTGATGTCAAAAGTAGATTCACCTGAAATGTGAATCAAAGCATATATTTCATGAGAAAAAAAATTTCAAAGAATCCTTCAAAAGCTGTTGTGCCACATACACATGGTCAGGAGGATCAGGTAAACCACCCACGTAGGATAGGCGGACAGCATTGTGTCTTTTCGCAGTCAAAACTGGAAATTAAAATAGAGAAGAAAAAGTGCGATTTTGATCATCCCAGGGCTAGCTTAACTCTGTTGGCCATCTTATCAAAGTCAGCTCCTCTGAAGTCCCATATTTTTGCCTTGGAATGGGATGATTTAGATGTAGTGGCCAAATTAAACCATACCATGTGATGGTCACTAGCCCCCAGGTGACCTTCTACCTGGAGATCTGTGATCCCTTCCCTGTTTGTCAGTAGTAGATCAAGAATAGCCCTGTCTCTTGTGGGTTGTTGTACCAGTTGTTTGAGGCCCTACCCCTGCAGGGAATCCACCATGTGTCTAGTTCTGGCAGATGTTCCTGCTGGTATTGACCAATCTGTATCCGGCATGTTGAAGTCTCCCATTATCAGAACCTTCCCTTTAGCTGTCATGTTTTGTATATCTGTATAAGGTTCCAGAATTAAGATATAAAGAAGAGGACTCAAAGGACATCCCTGTCGAACACCTCTAGTCACTTTCACTGGCTTCCCTAACCAGCCATTCACAAAAGGGATAGCTAGGGCCTCAGTATAACAAGTCCAGAGCCAAGAAATGAACGAGAGGTAAAATTTCATTCTGGACAAATAGGCCCAGCTATAACCAGAAGGCAGTCTATCAAATGCCTTTTGCTGATCCAAACTAAAACAAAAGCCCAGAAGCTGTCCTGAGAACCCTCTGGAAAAGATTTCATGTACTAAAATAAGGCCATCCATGATGGTTCTACCAGGGACTGAGCAAAACTGAGTCAGGCAAATAACATCTGCTAAACAAGCAGAAAGGCGGAGACCCAAAATTTTTGTTAATAACTTATAATCATTATTTAGGAGAGTAAAGGGTTAAATGATGAGTAATTATGTATGCTATGCCCCAAAATATGTTATACAACTGCACTTTATGAATGGGAATTGTGTGATGTTTATGTTGTTTTGTATGGATGTTAGTGTTATTGTAAAAATTTTTGCGTTACTGTTGTTGTTTTTTGTGTGATATTCCTTTTATGATGATGTTAATTATGTATGTATGTATTAAGGACCTCACTGGAAATGAGCTTGTCTCAGTTGAGCTTCCTATTCTTTTGGTTGTCAATTGAATAAACATTTTACTACTACTACTACTACTAATTGGTCTCCAGTTTTGCAGATCCATTCTCTCACCCTGTTTATACAGTAAAATAACAAGCCCATCATACATACTAGGGGGCAATTTATTGTCCCGTAAACTGTCAGAAAGAAGTAGAGATAATTCTTCTGCCTGTAAGGGACTAATCAACTTATAGAACTCGTAAGGGAGCCCATCGAGGCCTGGTGCTTTACCCCCAGGCAAATGTGAAGTGACTTCCATAACCTCAGTTGGGGAAACAGGATGGAGAAGACCAGGAAAACAATATTCAGGCACAGTGTTCAAAGTGCAGGAATCTAACCATTTCATAATGCAGGAGTCAGAGAGATGAGGGTCAGCAGAGAACAAGCTCTCTAGATACCGATCCACTTCACACAAAATATCAGTTTTATGAGAAAGAACTTTTCCTGTAGGAGAGGTAAGTGTCCTAATATCTTTATGGTGACGTGCAGTTTGGCAAAAATCAAAAGGATTTGTGTGAGCCTTTGTACCATGCTTCCCAAACTGTTGTTCCTGTTGTAGAGAGGACATACGGTCATACTGTAATTTAGTCAGGGTAGCTTTCAAAGACTGAAACTCCTGCAAATCAATCTCAAGACCCTGTTGAAGACATTTGTGAAAAACTAGCAATTGTTGTCTATATGCAGAATATTCCTGTCTCTTATGTCTACCCAAAAGCCTACCAGTTTGCTTAAAATATGACCTAAATTCTAATTTTGAATCCTCCCACCAGTCTTGTCTAGTATCATAGAGACAAAGTACAGATTTCCTAGCTTCGACAGTGGCAAGGAAACCTTCCTTCACCTCAGGAATATCTAACAATGACAAATTTAATTTCCAATAACCCAAACCCCTGGATGTACCAGCATAGTTAGAAATGGTAACACACAACAAACCATGATCTGAAGTAGCCACCAAGTGCACCAAAGGGGACTCCGTCTGAAGAAAAGGAGACAAAAAATAATAATCAATGCCAGATGACTTTTTACCCTGAAAAAAGTATGGGGTGCTGGATTATGGGAGAGGAGAAAAACATCCTGCAGGCCACACTGGGCCAATAAAGAATTGAGAAAGGCAGTGTCACAATACAATTTAGTGGTACTGAAATGTCTATCCTGAGTAGTGCGATTAATGTTAAAATCTCCGCCAAACAGCACATTTTTACTGGTAAATAAATATGGACAGATAAGCTTCAACAGGGAAATCCTAGCCGACTTGGTTTGGGGAGCATATATATTGATAAGACGAAAATCAACATTAAATAATGTAACATCCAAAAGATACGACTGGCCTGGAAAAATATCAACCATATGTGTGACTAAAATGTGAGGAGTAGTGAAACAAATCCCCAGACCACAACATCGGTCTTCATCACCCGACCAATAGCTAGGACCCCAAATCCAGGCGTCGGAAGCAGTTTGAAAATCAACATCCTGACCTCAGACCAGATACTATTAACATTGAGACTGGCTATGTGTAACTCATAGCTGGGCTGAATAGCAGCAAAAGCAGTGGGTTAGGTACCAGAGGGAAGTTTCCTCAAACTTTTTCCGGTACCTACACGGGGCCCTAGACTGGGTTTCTTTTTTCCTTTACCAGGGGGAACAGCCCAAGATTCAGACTTGGAAACAATCTCCATTTGGGAAGAGGCTAGAGAGGCAACATCAGAATCTGGGTCTTCCCCACCAGTATCAGCAGGAAAAACTGAGTACCTATTTTCAGACAAAGGAAGTCCCAGAAGGGAAGAAGGCTCAGGAATTTGAGACAGGGAATGGGGAGATGGTATTACCTCATGGGAGTCCAAGGGAACAACAGGAACTGGAGGTGGGGGAGGAGCATAACATCCCCACTATCTGGAGGTAAGGAAACCTCAGCAGTGCCAATTGAGAAAGACAATATAGGAGCTACCAGTGGCAAAACCAGAACCTCAGGCTCAGATTCTGGGGCCTGAGAGGAGGAGGAGGGTGCTCCAGAGGTAGGACTGGGCTGAGGCAGAGACTGTTTCCTTTGGGGCTGTAGATCAAAAGGAAAATGGAGTCGCATTGTCAGCAGCCAATCTAGTGGCCCTGTGAACATAAAAATCCTGTACACCAAAATCTACATCCCCTGTATTATGTGCTGCCCATGGGCAGGACATAAAATCATGACCCCCTTCCTCACACAAATTACATTTAGGTGTATTAACACAACGTACTGAAGAATAACCAACTTCCCTACAAAAGGCACATTGAACAACTTGACAGGTAGAACTGAGGTGCCGAACCGACCCACATTTAAAGCAACATTTGGCTTGGTAGGGTAAAAAATAAAGCCCTTATCCCGACCAGTATAAAAACAATTAGGAAGGTGTTCCAACCCCTCATCAGTCTGAAAAAGCTTTATCTTAATCTTCCACCCCCCATTGCAAAAACCCTCGGAGTCCAAACTGGGGTCTGGAGTACCCTGTACATCACAGTGTATATCTAACCAATATAAAATATCAGAAATGTTGACACCTTCATTACAAAACAAGACAGTAATCACTCAAAAAGGTTGTTTAGTCAATGGAATCACCTGAAAAGGTGTCCATAGTGGGTTCATTTTAACAGTCATATGTTTTACCCAAAACCTTTCCAAGATGTCAGGTGTCCGAAAACTGATGTCAAATGTCTGTTGCCCAGGAGCATGAATCAGGGCATACACTTCAGACAGTGGAAAACCCAAAGATTGCTTAAGTAGAATGTACCCCACAAACAATCTATCAGGAAACTGATCCATACCCCCCAGATAGCATAATCTAATGGCATTTCTGCGTTTGGCCAGTTCCACAAGCTTGCGGAATAAATCTGCATACGAGGGATGGATAGGTGTATCAGGTTCATGTAAGTCAGGAGCTCCAGACTTGGTAGAGATATCAGGGAGCGGTGGGGCAACAGGATCAGATATGTCATTAATAGTAACAGCAGTGGTGGGCAAAGATGACTGAGGGGAAAAAGAAATACTACCTGAGTCGGACTCCCACCAAAGATGGTCCTCAGCAGCGGTAACGGAAGTCAGGCAGGCTTCCAAGGGTAGTACTGGAGAAGTAGCCTGAGTGTCTTTATTTGAAGAAGTAGAATCCAAATCAGGAGCCAAAGGACTAACGAGGTCAACTGCAGCACTCCAGGAGCTAGATGGCAATTGCCGCCAACCGGCCTCGCATAGGGCCCGATCCAGGGACCAACCAGGACCTCCAGGAATAGTGTGTAACTCTGAAGGTGTCCAGCCCTCCACATCCTGTGATTGAGTTCCAGTCTGGGAAAAAACTTTAGCAGAGTGTGGGGGGAGTAGCATCCAAACTGCGCTTCCGCATCTTTTCTTTCTCAAGACGGTGTTGTTCCTGAGACAGTGCCAAATCCAAGAGCAAAAGTTGTTGCTGTACGTAAACTTTTTTGTCTGCAAGACTCATAGTTGAGCATGAGGCAGGAATAGAGAGAATGTCAGCACGCAAAGCTGAATTCACCGTATTGGCTTGAAATGATTCCACTCCAGTTTTCTCTGGAGTTTCAGCAGGTGAAGAGGCGATATGCTGGCCATAAGCGTCGTGCAGTCCAGCCGCCTCAGAGACCTCACTCACTGCATGACCACCTCCTTCCAACACCAGAGCCACACTGGGCTCCTCCATGCTCAGCAGGCAGACGGATGTGCCCCCCCCCACCTACAGAGTAGGGGAATTTTTTATTATCACAACGTCAAAAACAAATGATTATAACAGTGTTAAATCACACAAAATAATATACAAATCAGATGACAAACAAAATCAAATTAAGTATTATAGTCATACATTATCAGATTGGTGTATAACAGGAACCATGTATAAACATCCCCCCACCCCCACTAAAAGAGTATAGGAATTTTTTTATTATGGTAACATCAACAAAAATAATCAGAACAGTGTGTAAGACATAATAAATAAAACACAAAGCAAGTAAGCCTTAATGAAAATAAGTATACATCATACCATATCCAACCAATATATGAAAAGACAAATTACATATACACTCTAAATAGAACCAATTATCTATTCTCTCCTATTTATATTTTATAAACACTGTAAACCCTTTCCACCAATTAGTCACCTTCCTAGTTGTAGAAAACCCTAAATCTTTAAGATAAATCCTTTCCATAGCCCCTTGAATCAATAAACCCACTGTATCATAAGACATCAGTTTTTGATAAAGGACCCATTGGCATCTAGCCTGCCATAAGTAATATTTTAAACAGCAACAAAACATTTGTAAGGTATCTATATTATAGGTTCTCCTTAGCTGAAAAAATTGCCCCAAAACTAGTTTTTTGTAATTTAAATACAATAGCCATCTCATGTTCCATTTTGAAGCCAGGAATTTCCAAAGGGAGCTAGCATATGTACAATGGAATAAAAAATGATCCACCATTTCTTCTTGGTCAATACAATCTAAAAAGGGCAAGTTCTTTTATTCTTAGCTTTATGCTTTGCATTACCCCTAACCCAATCCTCCCATATACTGCAAACCATAAAAATTCCCACATATATTCTGGTAATCTGGGATTATTTAGTTGTTGGAGCACCCCCGTACTCCTCATTGAAGGGCAGTTTTTAAAAGTAGGTTCAGCCGGATATAGTAATAAAATCACTGTGTTATATAATTGTGGTCTTTACTTTCTTTTACTACCTGTTTCAATAAACCCCATTTAAAGAGTTTTTTTGCTACTGGTGTAAAATATTGTGGTAGTAATAGTTTACGAAGAGGTTTAGGAGGACTCGTAAACCAAGCTGAATAATAATGAACTAAAACATGTTTTATTAATAAGCCATATCTAGATATAGATGGCAACAGACCAACCCTAATGTTTTGTTCTATAAAAAGTGTATGAAAAAAATGACCGGATCCACCATTCCCAATCCCCCTTTTTCTTTAGCAAGGTATGTGTATTGTCTTTTAATGGGGTTAAGTCTATTACCCCAGACCATCTGAAAAAATAGACTATATAACCTGGTTTCAAGCCTTATTGGTAACGGAAATATCATTGCAGTGTATAATAAGATAGGAATTAAGAACTGTCTAATAACTTGCACCCATTTCAATTTCGACAATGTCCAGTGTTTCCAGATTTGTATTTTGCCATCTATAGAAGAGAGCGCTTTATCCCAATTCAAATCTGGAAGATTCTGGGGACCATATATTAATCCCAGAATTTTAATAGGATCTGAAGAGATTCAGAGCTCCTGAATAATAATTTCTGTGGGATGACCGACTCCAATAAACAAACCCTGACTTTTGTTTTTATTAATTTTGGAATTTGAGACAAAGGAATAAGAGACCATAAAGTCCAAAAAAATTACAACTTGATCATAGTTTGAAAAAAAATACACAGATATCATCAGCGTATGCCTGCACATGTAATTCTTCCGTAAGTGGTGGCCCTAGTACCCCTTTCCATCTTGGATATTGTGAGATTGATTGAATTAATGTATCTATTATAAATGAATATAATAGGGGACTTAAGGGACATCCTTGGCGTACCCCAGTGGGAATATGGAAACCTTCCATAATTTCTCTCTGGATAACAGGATGAACAATACCATTTTAACAAAGGGATTTCACCCAATTCAAAAAGAAGTCCGGAACCCCATAATGTTGTAAAGTCATGAATAAAAAGAGGTGATAAACCCGATCAAAGGCCTTCATTTGATCCACTGAAATAATATACCCTGAAGGCTTAGACAAAGAAAAATGCTCTATTAAGTCCCTAAGAATTACAGTATATGAGTGTGTTGAATTTTTTTTCCTGGAAGCCCACAATATTGGGAAGGGGAAAGTACAGTAGTGGCAAAAAGTTTAAGCCTAGAATTCAGAATCCCCGTTAGAAGTTTATAATCGGAATTTAGAATTGTGATTGGTCTCCAATTTTCTAATTTTTCTTTATTCCCAGACTTATAAAGAAACATTAATAGACCTTCCAAAAACCAAATAGGAAATTTTACAGGGGATAGAAAAAAATGAACATAAGGACCAAACATTGTGAAAATTCAGAGGGGAAGGCTTTATATAGCTCAGAGGTAAGACCATCAATCCCAGGAGAGGTTCCCAGTTTTTGAGATTTGATAGCAGTTGTAATTTTTGCTCTTGTAATGGGGTTAGTTAGAAGTGACACATTAAACCCAGTGTCTGAAAGCTTTATCTTATGCAAAAAAACTCCCCATATCCTCCACACTAGGGGGAGCAACACTGGTTTGTAAGAAAGTAAAAATTGCTTTATAACTGCCTGAAGGCCTATAGTATCCTGTACTTGTTGCCCTTCCTGATTTAAAAGAGATACCAAAGTCGTTTAGGTTTTATATTTTTTAAAAGCTTCATAGGGATCACATTGAGGTTGTTTATTATGCCATATTAAAAAAGTACTTTCAGTGTATTAGCTCGATTACATTGTACCTCTTGAATTTGTTGTTTTAAGACAGCTATTTTGGGCAGTACAATCATGTTTTGAGGTATTTGCAATAGAATTAAATAATATAATTGCTGGCGCAATTTTAAATAATGAAGAAATTTTGAATTTTCACTGGACCTCCCATGATTTTTTTAGCATGACTCGCAAGTCTTCCTTAGAATCTGTCCACCATTCTCCTAAGTCATCATATAAAAAGGAGACTGAAAGTCGAGCAAGAAGTAATGATTTTACTTTATTTAATACTGAAGGGCACTTTAACATAAGTGAACTTAGTTTCCATCGCAACCTCTGAGATGTTGGTAGAGAAACTGAGGAAAAATTACACTGAAGAAGCATGTGATCTGAAAAAGTCATACGGGAGGTGTAAAAAGTAAAGGGAAGGGGGATTACCTGAAAGAAAGATGTAATCTATTATGGATGTATATGAGTTCCTTTTATAAGTAAATTTTGGACCACCTTGTTGATAACATCTGCTATTTACCAGGCCAGATGAGTTTATTAATTGATACAACAATTAGAATCACAATAAATCTTTTTTCCATTTCCCATAGCTCTGCTTCCCACAGGTTTTAACTCATAATTGAAATCTCCACATAAAAAGATTTCAAAGGAAGTCAATAAAAAAAGGTTTAATCATCCTAAAAAGAGCAACCCGTTCTGCCTTTATCTGTGAACAATATATGTTTATAAATCTACATGTCATGGAATGCCAGACCCCGTCAAGGATCATTAATTTTCCTGAGATTAAATCTATTAATTTTATTAAAAAAAAATTTAAGGAATTAAAAAGGAATCCTAAACCATCGGCCATCTGTTGTCCAAAGGACCAAAAAGAAGGACCCCAACACCATTCCTTTTGAAAGAACCTGGCTTGATCTAGTGTGAACATCCACATTTCTTGTAGCAAGCACACATCTATAAAATTACTATGAATATAATCATAGACCACTTGCCATCTTCTTGGGTTCAATAAGCTATGAACATTCAATGATCCTAGTTTAAAGCAAGCCAGTTATGAAACCCTGATTTCAACCATCTTTTTTCCTTTTCTTTTTCCCTTTATAGCCTTCTTGTGCATGAAAAGGAGATGGAGGGCTGTCCTGTATAGGTTGAGAATCAGGCTCCATACAGTCCATTTCTGAATCCCCCCACTGTGTGGACAACACAGCAAAGGGATTACTAGATTCCACCTCTACTGGGGGGGGCAGGAGGAGGTTTAAGGTTCCTTGAGGACCTTCTAACTTGAATGACCGAGGGATTAACTGAAGAATCCTGAGATAACATTTCCTTTTGTGCATCATAGTATACAGGAGAAAGAAGGGGAGAGATCATAACAGGAGCAAAATGAGGGTTTACCTCAGATGTGCCCTAAGATGGGGTTGAGGGAGGAATAACCACCTCTACTGGACAAGCAGTTTCTGTCTGGCTGGCACCAGCAGCCAAGTCCTGGGCTTTCTGAATTAAGAGATCTGGACTACCACTAGGTGCTTTATTTTTTGCTGCCCAAACACACCCAGAAAAAACATGGCCAGTATCTTCACAAAGGACACATTTTGTTAAATTAGCACATTGGAAGGCAATATGGCCTATCTCTCCACAATTATCGCAGCGAGGCTTGTCACATGAACTGGACAAGTGTGTTTTAGAACCACACTTGTAACAGGCCCTGGGCTGCCCAACATAAAAACAACCCCCCCCCGTCTCGTTCCAGTAAAAAAGAATTAGGGATATGCTCAATCCCAGTATTATTTTGTCTCAGTTTTACTTTAAAGCACCAACCTCCTGTCCAAAACTGCTCTGTATCTAATATAGCTTCAGGGAGCTCAAAACCTCACATTTTTGGGACAACCAGTATGAAATATCATCCACATGGACCCCCTCATTCCTGAGCATAATTGTAACATATTTAATTAATGGCTTTGTTAAAGGAATAACCAAAAAGGGGGTCTATGTGGGTGAAAATGTAACCTGGTTGTACCACTCCCAAAATAAATCAACAGCATAAGCTAAGCAAAAGCTAACATCGAAGTTGCCTTCTCCTGAGATGTTTATAAATGCAAACACTTCCCTGGGAGAGAAATGTAAAGAATCCTTTAGCAAGCGTTTACCTACAAAATGCCTATCAGGCCTAACTTCTAAACCCCCCTTATACTGAAGTCTCACGGCATTTCTGCATGGTGCAGCTTCTTTTTTAATTTTTGAAAATAATTCTGACATCAAAGGTTTCTCAGCATCTGACTTTCCCCGTAATATGTCAGAAGGTTGTCCAGATTCAGGATTAGCAATGGCCACAGGAGCCGTGGCTTGTGAGGCCACTTCAGAAGGTCTATCGCTAGCCTGCACCCTACAGGAGTTCCTGGGGTTATAGGTGGGTTAGGTAACTTTGGCTTCCAAGCCAGTTCATTTTAAGAAAAATTTAACTTGGGGTCCCAGTCAGGTGTGGGTAGACAAGTCCCTTTTTCCAAAGTCCAGCTTCACTTAAAGCCTGCTGTGGGGACCATGTTTCTTCTGTAAGGGGCTGTAAGGGAGGAACAGTAGCTGAGGATACAGAGGTAGTCTCCAAGGTGGTGTGAGAAGATCCAGCCTTAACCCCCTCCAGTGTCCTCAAGTTTCTTTTTGGAAAAATTACAGCAGCTCTCTTTTCTTTCCCTTCATCCCCGGGTTTCTCATGCATTAACTGAGTCCGTCTCACAAAAGAAAATTCTGAAACTCCTTCCTGGTTCAAAGGTTCAGTTTGAAATAAGCAATTTACCTCATTATTCATCAATGCAGTAGGGGATTTCATCACAGGAATACAGAGAACAAACCCTGCTGCCTTAGACAGGGTAACAGTATGCAAGGTAGAAACGGAGCCGCCGCGCTCCGAGTTAGACACATCCGGGACTTTGGGATTCACCATAGCAACCAGTGGTAAACCTGAAGTGACCACAAGTGATCCTGATTCCTTTGATGACTCTCAGCACTGAATCTCATCAGATTCTCGACTGCCAGCCAACGGAGAAGTACTAAAAGGCTGGGTATCATTGAGCAAAGAAGTAGAAGCTTATTGTAACTTACCCAAACGATCCCTGTCGGGAACTTCATTTGAAACTTTAGGATCCTGACAGATGATGGCCTGATTCAAAGAATTGACAGGCTGAGCTGAAGAATGTAGCAAAAACAGCTGTTTTCTCAAATGCTCTTGTTCCCGTGCAAGAACAGCAAGCTGTAGTGTGAGCTGCTCCTGAAGGTCCTCTGTAACAGCAGTTATAGGTGTTTCCATATCATTCACTGACAACAAATCTGGTTGCGTTAAGTCCTCAGTAGAGACAAAAATTTCACCATCGTCTGGTTCCTTATTAACAAGAGTAGTACCGTTCTTCTCTGTAGGCTCCTCGTGATTAAAGCAGAGCCCAACCGCTCTCCTTCCTCCAAGATGTCCATCTTCTACCAGGTCTGACCAAAAGTGATCTAGCCCACAAGCAGCAAGTCCCCCTACTGTCAGCAATGCAGTAGGGGAATTTCCCCGGTGCCCTATCCAAATTTTCCCCATTCACTAAAATACCACTAACAGCTTAATCTGGTTCTAAGTCAGTTGGCATTCATCTGTATCCCCCTCCCCTGGGTCGTGCCTGAAAATAGACAGAATTTGTCTAGTGCACTTACCCGGTCAACAAAAGCTAAATAGAATAAATAAAAAAAGATAACGCACAAGGGGCCAAGAAAGCAGGGATTGGCAACTAAGTGACAACTTGAGGAGCACAAGCAGCAAAACAGGTGAGCTCCCAGGTCCAATGTACTTTGTGGAGGAGGTGGCATGTAGTGGGAGGGCACCTCAAGACATGGTGAGTGCGTGCCTCTACAAATGCACGCACGTCCGTGGAACGGGGATGAGTTACAGGAAGAAAATGGGGAAAACTTTACAAAATATATAGAGAGAAAAAAAAAAAAAGAAACTAACGGCAGATAAGGGCCGCTTGGCCCATCCAGTCTGCCCATTTTAATTGTGATCGCTTTTGCTGCAGACCCTCCTTGGTCTACGACACTGACTCTAGTTCAGAAATGAGCTTGAGTCATCAGGGGCCGGGTGGGGGGAGGGAAATCGAGTGTCCCAGAGGATGCTCTCCTTCTCTGGGGAGGGAAGACTGCCTGCTCCACTGCTATACTGCCACCTGGATGACCACAAGTGGTAGTGCAGTCAGAAGCAGCTAGTATGGAGGGATGATGTTGACTGGTATCACCCGCATGCATTTGTACACCCTCGCCAATGTCCGAGAAGATGGGATAGGAAAGCAGAAACTATCCCAGCCAGCAGGATGATGAAGGCTGTCCACAGGCCCCACACCTGGCTACTCAGCTGCCACCTCCGCATACCAGATCCATTCTGCAGCAGAGGTTGGGGGGTTTTCCACCACTACAAAACAGGCAAGGCTCACACTCAACCAAGGCAGCAATAATATCACACCACACAACATCTATGAATATAAAAAAAACTTTATTTACTTACAATATCATAGAACCTGAGCATATGGCACAGTGCACTCTCACAACCTATTACTAAAACACCTATAATTCCCCAGACTTCAGTAGACCGCCTATTGTGAATGGTAATGAATTTAAGTTTATCATCACCTCTCTCATTTCCCTAATGCTCACTGGAAACTAAAAGTGCTGTCCAATCCTGTAAACTAGCCCATTCTTTCACTGCCATGATGTCTGCTTCTTTATGTAACCCCTACCCGGTCTACCGTTTGTTTCTGACAGCAATATCAGGTGCACTGGGTTCGGGGAGGAATAGGTCACTCAGCACAAAGGCTAGGTTTGCCTACTCTGCACAGGGGCACCCAAGTAACTCCGAACACAGGAAGCAAAAACTGTAATGTCCAATACCAGAAGTGGGATTCTAAAGTGTGGCTTTTTATTCATATCCAAACAGAATAAACAAAGCATAGATGGACCCCCACGGGACTACACTCCTGGTAATGCAGATTAAAAGAGACCAGAACACTTCCTCAACACTTTAGCCCTCAGGCTCTGAACCCACTGGGCACACAGCCCAGACTTGCACGCTGCTTTGGGTTACACAGCCCGAACTTGTACACAGTTCTGGGTTTTCCCCTAGCTCGGCTCCCTTGCCAGCCACTTGGATACCTTCCACACTTCATGGAAACATTTTCTGGTGGCTTCCTAAACCACCTAAGAGCACCATGGCTCCATCAGGGAATCTTCCTTTCAATCCCACATCTGGGTACTTTCCTCAGGCACTGGCCAAGTACCTGAGAGAAAGTAAAAGGTGTCTCAGAGCAAATCCGTAGAGGTGAATTTGGTTACTACTGATGGGGGGTCTCCTACCTCTCACTCCCACAATTCATACCCGGCCATTTCTCTGGGCAGTAAACACCTCATCCTGTAAAGCTTTGCAATGTAGATTCTTGCTAAATGTATTTCACATTCCATCTACTTGTCTTGCTACCCATTTGTGCTGGACTTGAACATACTTTTAAGTGGCATTGTCCATTACTCTAGACCCCCCACTGAGTTAAGCAGTCCAATCCCCAATTTCCTTCACTCTTTGTGCTGGACTTGAACATATTTGAATTAAGTGGCATTGTGCACTACTCTAGACCCCCCTGAGTTAAGCAGTCCAGTTCCCACTTTCCAACTGTACTTGGCTGTCTTTTCCAGACCCCACAGTAACAGTCCCTTTAGTTTCCTTCTGTTCAGGTGAAAATACTTGGTCCTTTTTCAGAGCGAACTCACCCTTTGGTTGCAGGTGCCCCACAGGCATTTCCTCCACAAGGAATCTTCCTCTCAGAGCTTCTGGTGCCTCAGCACAACTTGAACAGGCAGCTTCTTTCCCTTAGCCGGACCCAGGAGGGTTGCTCCTGGAAAACAGGCAAACACCTTCCCCCCATGCCCTCAGGGATGGGGCTACTGACCCATTGAAAGTGGTCTCCACCACTTCAATTACCAGTTCCTGTGTTCCTTTTCAGGTGGAAACACACACCTTATCCAAAAGTAGCTCTAAAACAGAACTTAAAGCTCCGAGAGCCTGCACACACTCTGCTGCACTACAGTCTCTCACTCTGACTGCACACAGACTCACTTCAAATTCTCCAATGTTCTACTCTAACCTCCAACTGCAACATTCCAGTGTGGCTTATGCAGCTGCAAAAGTTCTATTATGGTGTCATCCCTCAGTCTCAGCTGAGACTGAGAACAGAGTGAGACAGTGTGAAATCCATTTAACTGGAGTTTCACAAGCTGCCTTCGTTGCCTGCCACTAGGTCTTACTGGGATTCTAGTAACCCCGGGTAACAGGGGGCTTACATTTATATTTTTTTTGTTAGGAGTGTAGATGCCATCTCATTAGACCTCATTTCAAAAGTATCATTAGAGCTACAGTTTCTCCTAGTATGGAGAATCTGGCCCCGTGGAATGTTCCTGATCATGAGGGGAGGATGGCAACTAGATGCCTCTAAAATTGAATCGGTATTTGTAGGTTTTCTGTATAAATCTGTTTTAGTCTCCCCATTCATGCCCTTCCACATGTCTAGATCCAGAAATGCTGTTTTTTTTCTTTACTGTAGTTAAAGAAGAACCGTAAATGGGGATTTGAACTATGTAGGTATCCCACAAACTGTAATAGTTGTGTCTCTGTTTCCCTCCATATCATGACTAAATCTCCAGTAAAGCTCAATATTTCTGAAAAAAAGGATTCAAATCAGGATCTTGTATTGTAATTTCCTACAACCCCAGGTATAAGTTCGCACAGGTGGAGCTAAAGATGCCCCCATAGCCGTTCCCTGGAGTTGAAGGAAGTGTTTTCCCCCAAATAATGTCTCCACTGCCCCCACTAGAGGGGGTCAAGCTCTGGTGGAACTATGGAGGTGAAGGTAAGTCCTGGGAGATGCCAGGGTAACAGGGCTGGGGTGACTGAGTAGATGGAGGCTTACCATAGATGAGGGGGCATAAACAGCAGTAGCTGCAAAAAATTAAAAAGTCAAGAAATCAATGGGAGACAGTCTTCACAACCACTTTTGCTTCTACCTGGAGACAGGAAAAACTAGTCAAACCTCAGCCACCAGGACAACTTTAGAAAGACCACGATGAAGGACTGGTATCCAAGGGTCTGCAGTGGCTGTATGAGACTGACAATGCAAAACATACACGGTTTTCTTTGAGGAAGGTGCTTTTAGCAGCTGCAGAGATCTGCATGCCTGTAAACGATAAAGGAAAAAAAAGGACCGAGATAGGCCTCTCCCTGACTCAACAGGGACCAGTGGCAACTGATTCTGAACAAAAAGAAGATCTATGACCATGGAAAGGAGATGAGTTACTTCCAGGTCAGAAAGAAGTAAACAGAAACACTAAGAGGCCATAAAACCAGAATTTGAAAAAAAGAAAGGTCTGGAAGCTAGGATAGCAGCAGGAGCTGCAGACAACACCAAAGCTTTCTTCTGGTACCTAAATGGGAGAATTAAGTGAAGGAAGAGATTGTGGCTGTGAAAACATGGGTATTTAGGGGAGAGACCAGTATGAGAGCCAAAGGCAATGACTGAGACATGTACCTGCCGTGATACCTGACAAGGATTACAGCAAGTGAAGTAAATCCCAAGGGGCAGATGGTATACACCCCATGATTATAGTTACTGACAGAAGGGAGGCTTTCTGGATTTACTGGCCAGGATATAATGATTGGATAGAACTGGGTCCTTGGTTATAATCAACGTGATGGAGAAAAACTGGACAGCAGAGGTTGAGTTCATCTCATAAGAACATAAGAAAAGTGTTGGCAGATGGGGACCATACGATCCATATAGTCTGCCCTAGAAACTAACCCCCCCATGCAGCCTTTGTCCTAACTTGTCCTTTATGTCTGTCCCATGTGGGTTTGAACTCCCCGATTGTCTTTGATGCTACCACCTCCTGGGGCAGGCTGTTCCACAGGTCTATCTCCCTCTCTGTGAAGAAGTACTTGAGGTTGCTTTTGAACCTTCCTCCTACTAGTCTTATATCATGCACTCTCGTGCGTGCTGCCATGTTCTGTTGAAACAGAGTGCCTGTCTGAGCTGTGTTAAATCCCCTCACATATGTAAATGTTTCAATCATATCCCCTCTGTTTCTTCTGTGCTCAAGAGAATATAGGTTCAGCTCCCCAAGTCTTGCTTCATGTGATCTGTGATGTAGTCCATGCACCATCTTAGTAGCCCTTCTCTGCACCGTTTCCAAACGATCAATATCTTTTTTGAGGTGAGGTCTCCAGAATCGAATGCAGTACTCCAAGTGTGGCCTCACCAAGGACTTGTAGAGAGGTATGATAACCTCCTTCTTTCTACAGTACTAGAAATACCTCTACTTATACATCTGAGGATGCCACCCACTTTCTGTGCTGCTTTCTCACATTGTTTGCTACCTTTAATTTGTTAGTGATGATTATGGCAAGTTCTCACTCCGTTTGTGCCTCCTCAAGTTGATGTCCTCCCAGTGTGTACTTTTTTCCAGGGTTCCTCTTTCCCAAGTGCATAACCTTACACTTTTTTGACAATAAATTGTAACTGCCAGTCCTTGGACCAATCCTCTAGCCTTCTAAGGTCAGCTTCCATGTTGTTTGCTCCTTCCCTTGCGTACACTCTGTTGCAGAGATTTTTATCGTCTGTGAACAGGCAAACCTTCCCTGTTAGTCCATTCGCTATGTCTGCTATAAATATGTTAAATAGGATCAGTCCCAGTACTGATTCCTGCAGGATGCCACTGGTCATCCTACCGTCCATTGACGATCCATTGACTAGCACTCTCTTAATCCTATCATTTAGCCAGTTACTGATCCAGCTGGCCATCTTCTGGCCAACTCCCATATGTTTCAGCTTGTTGGTTAGCCTTCTGTGAGGCATGGTGTCAAAGGTCTTGTTGAAATCTAGGTATATAATTTCCACCGCCACTCCCTGAGCCAATGTTCTGGTGACCCAGTCGAAGAAGCCGATTGAGTTGGTTTGATAAGAGCATCCTGCTATCAAGCCATTTTGCTTTGGGTCCATTTTTCCAGTATTTGTTAGGTACGCCACTATCCTCTCTTTTGGTAGTGACTCCATCATTTTCCCCACAACTGAGGTCAAACTGACAGGGCGATAATTTCCTGCCCCTTCCTTGTTTCGGCTCTTCTGTAAGAGCGCAACAGTTGCTTGTTTCCAGTCCTGAGGTATTTTCCCACTGTCTAGTGACTTGTTGAAGAGCTCAGCCAGTGGTGCAGCCAGTTTCTCTCAGAGCTTCTTCAATATCCTAGGGTGTATGCCATCCGGTCCCATGGCTTTTTACACTTTCAGTTTATCAAGCTCTTTTAGGACCCTCTCCCTTGTGAAGGGGCTAGTATCTGCTCCCTGGGCATCTTCCTTTGTCCTGCTCAGTGTAGGACCTTTGCCACTGTCATACTGTCATTGATCACTTTCTTCTTTTTTTCCACAAGTCCTGCTTTTGGCCCAGTATTAGTATAGACATATCAAAGAGTCTGTGTAAGATTGAAGTCCTCTGAAGACAGTACCACAGCCCTGGATGAGAGGATAAAGTAAATATATTTGAAATAATGTTATTTGAAATATAGTCATATAATTTTGATCTACATTGTATGTAATGTTTAAAATGAAATTTAATGTTCTAAAATGTCTACTTCTGGGACTCAGCAACACTGATTAATTTCACATGCAATTTGCTTGATTTTAACAATTAAAACATTTTTTACATATTTTTGTAAGATCAGTATCACTTCATATATATTTATACAATCAGTGTTGGTTAAATTGATTATAAAATAGAAAGAAACAATCTGGAAATTGAATTGGCTGAGAGTGGTCATCTGACCATGTACTAAATCTCTATAAACGCATGGACAGGTGCCAAATCTCATTTTCCTCCTCCCCAAAAAACTACTTAGAACCATTTTGTAAGTGTAATGAGCCCTTCCAGGGTGTGCATTAAGGATATTAATGCACTTCACAGGGGTGAAAGGACACCTGCCATCAGCCTCAAGCCTTACTACACTCCTGAAGGGCATGCATTCAATGTAGAATAAAGTATGGGGTGGTGTGTGTAATGAGAAATTTACATACACATGAGGGGTTAGATGCTACATAAACCATGAGAGTGAAGCTCGAGGGGTTTATGAAAAGCATCTAACCCCAAGTGTGTGTGTGTAAACTTTGAGTTTACACGCACCACCCCATATTTTATTTTATATACTTGCTGGGTGTTCCTTTCTGTCCACAGCAATTATATAAAATAAAATTTAAAAAGAGGTTCCTGAGTCCTTTGCAGCCGCAGTCCACTTTAGTTCAAGTGCATTGTCAGCGGTCATTTTTATATATTTATTTAAAAGTTTCAAATGTTTTCTGTCCAAAGGCGACAGTTTAGTTCTTCATGTGTTGATTTTGTTTGTGGTCACTTACCACCGAGTTCGAGTGGCAGTTACATCTCCTTCAAAAAGACCAGGCGATCAGCGGTCCAGAAAGAAAGAGCTGTCGTGGGCGCATGTGCAGACTGAGGGAAAACCATGCATGTGTTTGCCGTAATAAACACTCCTTTATTACAGCAAATAACACCACTATTTTCCTACGATAAAAAGGAAGACCCATTATTTATAATCCTATAACACACCCCTTGTCATGGCTTATTACTTACTCAAGAAGTGAGACCATTGTCTCACTAGCTGCTGTGAAGATTGTAGTGCTATGTTGCAAGTTGACGTGTCACAATGGAATACTGAGCCAATCAGACAGCAGCTTTAACAATGCTGATGACATAATTTCTTTCACATCTCCTCAACACCTGTTGTGCAAATTAAATATGACATGGGTGAGAGTGACATGCTTTGAGTGGCACAGTTTACATTTTGTACTTCTTTCCTTTTGTAACTTATTTCTATAAAAAAAAAACTAATTGAAAGGCTGTGCTGCAGTTTTATGGAAGGGGCAACCAGTCAGCCCCCTGCCTGAGCTATTCAAGCCAGTTTTCTCCAGTCTAATTGAGAAGCACTGTTTCTTTGCCGTAGCTGGAGCCTCTGCACCCCCCCTCCAAGTTTGTCTCCAGCTTTCCCTTTGTGCTTTTGAGCTTTCAGTTCAGTTTGTACCTCCACCAGATTTCTAGGTCAGTATTTTGCTTCTACCTACTCTGCTGCAGTTTATGCTTCTCTCAGTCCACTGTTTCTGCTGCACTTCTGTTCTCATGTACCTTGTGTTTCTTTCTGTTTGGGTTCTTGTGAGTGTAACCCCCCTCAATGGGTCGGGGCTTATCTGGTTGCCCCGGGCACAGTCCATTTCTCTCGCTGCTCTCCACTGCCAGTCCAGGGTCCTGATTGTCATTTAGATCTCTGTCCACCCCCTGTATTGTTTTGGGACCTCTGGGGGTCAGAGGAGCCAGTCGCGAGTCTGCCATGTGTGGCTAGCACTTTAAAGGTGCATTAGCACCAAGCTGTTTTCTCACCACTTCTGCAGCTATCTAATCACCTCTCCAGTGCTCTTGGCCCCTAGGATAGGTTAATCAAGGGTTGGACACTCAGAGCAGGTGCCGTGTCTGGGCTGTCTGTTTAGAGAGTGCTGATAGCACTGTAAAATGGGGGCATATATGAATATTAATGAGGGGCTATGAATATTAATTTACTGTCTGGCTGCCTGGGGGATTACATAAATCAGAGCCAGTGGCAGGCAATCTAAAGACTCTTCTCTTATAATTCACAGTCGCTTTACAGGGGACAAAGGCTGCTTCAGGACAATGGGGCAACTGTGCTTAAAAACTGTATTTTGACTGCATGGACACTTTGAAATGGGGGCTGTTGTATAAACTGTATGGGACTGTGTACTAAGCAGCCATATTTGGTACTTTGACCCCCAGTGCCAGCCAATCAATGACTTAGGTGCCCAACGACAGTTGAAATGACTGCTGGGAGAGGTGTGAACTCTATTCTGGGCACCTAAAACTAATAACCAGTCCACAATCGAAGTGGGCTAATGTTTAATAATTTCTTTGATGGACTGCAGGATTCAATCAATGACAGACTGGGATTTCCAGTGAAACTCCAGGGATATTTGCAGTTTGGGGCAGTCTGGCTTGGGCTCTCATTGAGTCAAGAGGGCTCCTTCTCTGTTCTGGAAAGGTATGGAAATTAGCCTAAGGTTTTGCAGTTGAACGTCTGAGGAATTTTGAAAAAGGTTTGTTTTCTATGTTGAAGAACCAGTGTTTGCGGCAATCCTGCAGCAGTTTGAGGAACCTTGAGCTGTGAAAAAGGGTTTTGGAACTGTGTGTGTGCCAGGTCCTGAAATTGGCAACTCAGTCTGAAGCTGAAAGAAAATGCAAGGTAATGCATCTAGGGAGTAAAAATCAGAACTTCACTTATAAAATAAACAACCAGGATCTAACAATAACAGAGGCTGAAAAAAACCTTGTAATAATCATCAACAATAAATTAAAATTCAATGCTCTTGCCACAGCAACAGTTAAAAAATGTCATAAAATTATTGGATGTATCCTCAAAAAATATCAAAAGTAGGGCACCAGAAGTAATAATTTCATTGCACACCAGTCTGGTGAGACCACCTATGCACTACTGTGCACCTGTCTGTGCACCATCTACTATAAGAGTGAATAAACTGATAGAGAGTGTCCAAAGGAAAATAACAAAAAAGGTCCATAACATGGAGACCACTATGAATACAGGCTAGAACATCTGAACCTGTACTCAATGCAGTATAGAAGACTAGGAGGAGATTTATGTTATGCTTATAGTGCAGTCAAAGACAATTATCTTATGGAGACTGTTGGCCTTGTTGGCACATTTGGAACTTCCACCACAAGAAGTCAGACTTTAAAGCTCAAAGGTGAAAATAATCATACATATAAAAGGCAAACATTTTTTAAACAAAGAACAATAAAAGAATGGAACTCCTTACCAAAACAAGTTGTAGAAAATGAAAATATGACATTATTCAAAAAAAGACTGGATGAACATATGGGGAGACAAAAATATATGTACCACCTATGAAAGCTGGCGAGTTCACAATAGGATTCCACCTCCAGAACTTGTACTACTACTATGAAACTATAAAATTGTGGAAAAGGTCTGCAGGTATCCAGCGCTCAGGAACCTGCCTGAACTGCTGATATCTGGCTGTGTAAAGGTGGAGTGCTACTGCAGAGACTGCATGCTGCTAGCCAAGAGCCACTGGCAAAGTGGGTTCCCAAGGAGCCATTGCTGTACCACAGAACTGCTTGTTCCAGCCCAGCCCAAAGTGAGAGACTGCAACCTGCACACTGCAATTTGGAGCCAGGTAGGGGAACTGCTAACCCTTATCGAGTGGGGTGGGTTGGGCTGCAGGGAGCCACGGCTGCATGCCTGAGTGCTAGGGCACTCCGGGCCCATTTGGGGAGCCGGACCATGGGGTCACTCCTAGGTCTGGGTTGGCTTGCGGACCAAGACATCTTGTGTTGGGCTCTTATTCTCTAGCCTGTTTGCAGGCTGAAGGTGACAAGTTGCTAGACTCTGCAAGCAAGTCAGAAGGTGACAAGCTGTGAGACTCTGCAAGCAAGTGCAAGAGTGGAAAGCAGCCATATCCTGCTGCCTCTTCTGGCCTTTGTTGTCCATTTGCTCTACTGCCCCTTGGTGCTATCATCTCCTCTTTCAAGCCCCACTGTGCAGAACCTGAGATCTAGTGTCTACAGAACCATGAGAAACTCAGGGCTTGCCCTTTGTGGGCAGGCTTCTGGTGGGTATTCAACCATGCATAGATGCTAGCCAAAAATGGGCTATTATTAAGAAAGGGCTGATGGAGGCTACTGGGACATGTACAAGAACAAGGATTAAGAAGGGGAGGGCAAAAAAAACCCAGTTGGCTGACGCAGGAGGGCATGGAGGGGGTGAGGGCCAAGAAAAAGGCATTTTGGAGACTCAAGAAATTAGAAGGGGAGGACAACATGAAGATGTATATGAAGAAGGCCAGGGAGGTTACCAGGCTGGTCAAAGTGGCCAAGGCTTCCAGGGAGCAGAGATTGGCACAGGGCATTGAGAACAGAGAAAAGGACTTCTTGAGATACATCAGTGAAAGGCAGAAAAACAAAGATCAGACAGTGAGAATAAAGAAGGATGGGGCTGGGTGGACAAGGGGAAGGACCAGGCAGAGGCACCAAATGATTACTTCTGCTCTGTGTTCACAAAGGAGATATGAGGGCAGGCACCACCTGGGAGAGGAGGAGTGGGTGGGGGGAAGATGACTGATACAGGGATTACAGAGGATAGGGTGCTGAAAGGATTAAGGGTGCTGAAGGGGGTAAGGCACCTGGTCCAGATGGCATTCACCCTAGGGTACTTAAGGAACTATCTGAGATCCTGGCAGGACCATTGGCTGACCTGTTCAATACCTCCTTGGACACAGGATGCATACCAGTGGACTGGAGGATGGCCCATGTGGCACCCATTCAAAAAACGGGACCCAAGGATGAACCAGGCAACTACCAACCAGTGAGCATCACATTAATTATGGGAAAATTGATAGGGACGATCCTTAAAGAGAGGCTGGAGACCTTTTTGGAGAACAATGATCTCCAGGACGGTCAGCAGCATGGGTTTGTCTCAGAAAGAGTTTGCCAGACAAATCTGATTGAGTACTATGACTGGGTGACAAGGGAACTGGACAGAGGCCATGTGGTGGATGTCCTGTATTTGGATTTCAGCAAGTTCTTTGATTCCATGCCATATGGGAGGCTGGGGGGGAGCTGGCATATATGGGGGTGGGAACAAAGATGGTGAATTGGATCACCAATTGGCTGAAGGGTAGGCAGAAAAGGGTGGTGATGAGGGGGAACTCTCATCACCGAGGGATGTGATGAGTGGGGTGCTGCAGGGATCAGTGTTGGGTCCGGTATTGTTCAGGATCTTCATTGCTGATATCTCTCATGGGGTCCGGAGTAAGATCAGTCTCTTTGCGGACAACAGAAAGATGGGAGCTGTGGTAGATGACATCGAAGGGTGGAGGGGACTGCAGGAGGACCTGACCAAACCACAGGAGTAGTCGGAGGTGTGGCAGTTGGGGTTTAACATCAAAAAGCGCAAGGTATTGCACTTCAAGGCTAACAACCAGGGGAGGAGCTATCAACTGGGGAGGGGTACAGCTGGAATGCACCAAGGAGGAAAAGGATCTAGGGGTGCTCATGACGGGGAGTATGAACAACTCGGCTCAGTGCAGAAGGGTGGCAGCAAAAGCCAACAGGATGCTGGGGTGCATAGTGAGGGGAATTTTCTCTAGAAATGGGGAGGTGATCCTGCCACTCTACAGGTCGCTGGTCAGCCCACATCTGGAATACTGCGTGCAGTTCTGGCACCCATTCCTGAAGAAGGACATCAGATTGTTGGAGGGTGTACAGTGTAGGGTGACAAAGATGATCCAGGGATTAGAGGGATACTCCCATGAGGAGAGGCTAGACGAGCTGAACATGTATTCCCTGGTGGAGAGGAGGGATGGGGGGACATGATTGAAACATTCAAATTCCTAAAGGGGATCCACAAGACTAGTACAGAAGGGATTTTCCAGATCAGAAGGGGGAGGGTCACGAGGGGGCACCAACTGAGTTTGGAGAGGGAAGAGTCAGGAGGGAAGTCAGGAGACAGTATTTCACAGACAGGGTGGTGGACAAGTGGAATACTCTGCCTGAGGAGGTAGTAGCCTGTAGCATGGTAGACAGCTTTAAGAGGATGGGACAGAGTGAGGGGGATAATTATGAAGAGGGAAGGGGTGGGTGGGGCAGCTGTAAGGTGAGGGCTAGCTGCACAATTGAGCAGACTCAATAGACCGTGAGGCCTGTATCTGCTGGCATTTGCATACGTTCGTATGTGTTACCAGGTCCCCAGCGCCGGCCAGCCCATGGCAATGCAGAGGCCTGCACCGGTTTGGGTACCCAAATATACTCAGGGGGACACCGGTACCAGTGGGGAGGTGGGCTGAATGTACTGTGGGGAGGTGAGCACTGTTGTGGAAAAAAAAAATCTGTTTGAATTTAAAGTACACTTTTCTGCTATCCCATCCTCCTCAAATAAAATATTTCATTGTTGTTGATGTTAAAAGTGGTCGTGTGCATATTATTAGCTACAGTCTTTATATGTGTTTTACAGGGGGTTGCACTACTCCAACACCCGGCCCACTGTTATTCTACTCTGGGTGGGGGTACTGTGCTAGTTGTTATTACTTTTGGAAAAGAACCCCCAACCACCATCAGAACAGAACCCAGGCCCCTTAACCGGTATAGCAGTCAGCAGGCAGGGATAGTCAATCAATCAATCAAAATATTTATTTATCCAGGCAGGCACCATTGAGCAAGGCTCATTTGCAAGGTGGACCTGGTCATGAATACATCAAAGTACAGTACAGAAGCAGGTATACAAAAAATAATAATATACAAGGAAGAAAAAGTATATACAGTACAGTACATGGTTGAAATAAATTAAAAAAAATCATTATTTTACAATTGAAGTCAGCAGATATACAATCAACCATAGGCATACAGGGGTTATAAGCAGAGATCTTTTGAATGAGGCAGCCGGCAACTACACATATAGGGGAAAGAGGCTGTGTATGGAGTGGCAGGTTAGAGAGGTAAAGAAGAGGAGGGATATATTACTGACGACTGGGGGGAAAATTGAGCTAAAACCACAGAAAGTGACGATAGCTGTCATGTACTTGTTTATCATGATAATGACGGAGGAGGGGTAGATAATTGGGACACTGCTATGGATGGGGTGGGACTTTAGCCAGGCTGGAGTGGACAGGGAAGGGTGGGTGCAGCAGGAAGAGTTAATAGGGAAAGAGTGAGAGCCAGGGGTAGAAACATGGCGAGCGTCAGCATGGAAAGGGGGAGTTGCGGAATTAGTGGGCTAGTGGTGAGGAAAACATTTGCAAGGTGCTTTCATGTAGCGATCGTAGAGCACCTTGAAGATATTCAGGGTAACAGGGCAGCTCAGCTTCAAGTTCCTTTGTAAACTGTTCCACAATGTGGGTAAAGAGAAGCCTAGAGCAGCTTTGTCGAAATGAGTTTTGACCCTTGGAACTGAGAGGCAATTGAGAATAGCTCATAGGCGTGGGTGCCTAACACACTCGGGAGACACAATCTGAGACATATGAGGGACCTTGTTGGTCACCGCTCTGAAAACCCATAGAATGATGTTTCTATTCCTTCTATAGTGAAGGAAGTCCAACCTAACAAAGAGTACAGGAGCAGTGGTGTGTGAAACTGGAAGGCCAGTAATGAACCTGATAGCTCTGTGGTAGAGGGGTGTCCAACTTAGCCAGTGCAGAGGCAGTGCAGTGGCTGTAGAGCAGGTCCGCGTAATCTATTAAAGATAGGAAGGTAGCTTGAACCAGTTGAATCTTGGCCTCCTTTGTGAGCAGGTGATTAATTCTGTAGAATAGTCCTAATCTTTGCCATAGTTTCTTCTGTAATTCTTCAAGACGGTCAGCGAAGGAAAGTTCATGATCGAGCCAAACTCCTAGATATTTGAATTTAGCTACATACTCTAGTGTTTCTCCAAGAACAGTGGTAATTTGTGGGATAGCTCCCCCCCCCCAAGCAGGAATTGCCGCATGCAAGGAGGGGGAGAAGAGCGTGGCTTTTGTCTTTTTCACATTGAGCAAAAGCTTTTTGTTTATGAGCTGGTATTGTAGAAGGTTAAATTCAGCTTGGAGGTCTTCACAGGCGCTTCAGCGTGGGGCGACTCAAGTACAATACAGGTCGATCTGCGATTAAGTGGATGTTGGCTTTTTTGATGGTGTCATTAATGTTGTTAATGTAGACTGCAAAGAGGAGGGGACCAAGGATAAAGCCCTGGGGCATGCCCCTCAGCATAGGTTTTAATGGAGAAAGAGCACCTTCAGCTTTAACCTGCTGTTTCCGTTCTCCGAGGTAGTCTGCAAACCAGCACGTAGATTTATGGTCCAGGCCTAAGGTGCTTAGGGAGGAAAGAAGCAGGCTGTGATCAACTGTGTCCATTGCCTTATTAAGATCCAAGAAAACAGCATAGATATGCTTTTTGTTGTCCAGGTCTAGGAGCCAATCATTGGTCACCTTAGCTAGGGCTGTTATGGTGCTGTGCTTTGCTCTGAATCCAGATTGAACCGGGTTTAATAGGCTTCTGGATTCTAAGTATACCCCTAGCTGTCCACACACTATTTTTTTCTAGTAATTTAGACAGGATGGGAGGAGGGAGATCGGTCTGTAATTATTTAGATCGCAGGGGTCACCTGCTTTTAATAGAGGGATGACATGGGCTATTTTCCATTGAGGGGGGAGGCTACCCTGGGAGAGTGACATGTTGAATAGGTGGGTGATTGGCACCGCAAGCACATGGTAGGCAAATTTCAGATAGTATGGCTCTATGAAGTCGGAGCCTGCTCCCTTCCTGGTGTCCAGTTGCAGCAGTATATCTTCCACCTCTTTTAGAGAGACAGGCAGGAGGAAGAAGGCCTCCTTGGTAGAGGGGGACTAGTGGGTTGGTGGGCTCTGAGCTGTGTGGAGGTCATTGGCAGGAGAAGTATCAAACGCTAGCCCTGCCATTGCAAAATGGTTATTGAGGGCTTCCAATATCTCTGATAGGTTAGCGATAATGCTGCCACCAGACTTAATTTTTGCTGGAATGGAATTACCAGGTGCGTGTCCAGACATGTCTTTTAATGTTTTCCAGAGCGTTGAAGGATTTCTTGAGGCAGAGGCTAGCTCCAAACGATAGTAGGTGGCCTTGGCTGCTCTGACCAACTTGGTGCACTTGTTACATGCTCTCTTAAAAAGACACCAGTCCGAGTCGTTCTTGCTTCTTCTAGCTTTTTTCCATAAAGTATCCCTTTCTAACAGGGAAGCTTTGAACTCAGGCGAGAACCAACGGCAGGTGCTGCTCCTGACCTGCACCTTAACCAAGGGTGCATGCTTATTTAAAGCCTCACTTAAAATATCGTAAAAATAGTATATGCCCTGTTAACCGTTTTGGCTAAGAAGAATTTCTGCCATCGCGGTGAATGTTTCAAGTCGTGGATGTAAGCAAGCAAATCAAAGTTGCATTTGTACCTCTTGATAGAGAACTTTGCCACAAACTGTGGGTTGTGCACAGATCTAACGGTGGTGATTATACAATGATCACTAATGTCCGAGAAAAATGTTCCAACATGAGAGAACAGGTGTGGCTTGCTAACCAAAATTACACCTAAGAGGGAGTTGTTGTTAAGGTTCTTTTATTTGGTGATGGGGCTGTCATGAGTTCACCAGCCCTAGAGTGTCACAAAAGTTTCCAAGGGGCTGATGCACTTGATATCCAACCGTAGTTCAGGTCGCCAAGAATAATGGTTTCCAAGGAACTGAGCCCCAATGCAGAACTGAGGTGAGACAGGAGATGAGGCCCGGCAGAAGGGGCCTGTAGCAGCCTATTACACAGAGTGCACTGGAAGGAAAGTTCGATCTTTAGGGTCAAGCCTTTCGAATTCTTTGGGGAGAACAATGCATCTATGCATGCGGCTGATTATTGTCCTTACATAAGTGCCACCCACCTCCTCTTGATTGCCTATCTGCTCGGAAGAGTAAATAATTTGGAATATTGATTTCATTGTCTGGGGTGGCTGGCCTAAGCCAGGTCTCAGTGATCACTAGGGCGTCAGGTGGGGTGTGGCTCACCCAAGCCTGGATAAAGGGTGAACTTTTTCAGCAAACTATAGGCATTAAGATGCATAAAGACATTCCTTTGATACCTCCAGGTCTGATGGAGAAGCAAGGGTGTCTAATGGTCCTGGGTTGAGTTCGACATTGCCTGAGCACAATAGTAAAAGAAGCAGGATTCTTTTTAAGGCAGCAAACTGTAATTTGTAAACACTATTTTTTGAGCGATAGGGGAGGCGGTGTTGATGGGTAGGCCTGTACCCACTTCTGGTGTTATACTGGCCTAGAGTTGCAGCCATTAGTGTCCTGGCAGAAATTTGCCATGAGCAGGAAGTCTCAAGTCTGGATGGGGGAGTAATCTGCAGAGGCAGCTCGGGAGATGTCCCACTCCCCGGCAGAGACAGCTGAGAAGCCCAACCGTCCAAAATGGCTACCTGAAAGGAGCTGCTGGATGCAGGACAGGGAGAAGTGCAAGGGTCATTCCACTTTAGGGAGGGATGAGGGTTCCGAAGAATTGAGCTGAGTGCTAGTAAAGCTAGTGACACACCAAGGAACCAGCTGAAATTTCCCATAGTAGATCAAGCATCACAACAGCCGGCAGTAAACGCCACTAGAAGCCTAGATCAATCGGTGATCAGGTGTCATAAGTTCAAAATCCTTTTGTTGGCTGAGAGGCGGTTTTGGTGCTGAAAGTACCTGTGGGGCAACTCTTTGCAGCTGAGCCAGTAAAGTGGTTCAAGGCTGCAATCCGGTGTGGCTAGATTGGTCTGTAGCTTTCGTTTCTGTTTCTGGTCCTGCTCCACCAGTACAGAATGGGAGTCTGAGCTACATGTGCTTCTAGTTTTCACCAGTGTCCTGCCTTTGTTGTTTTTCTTTTGACTTGTGCTATTTCAGGCTCCCATTTGTGTTGCTTCTGCCATACCATTTGCAATCTCCCAGTTCAACTACAATCCTTAAATGTTTAAACTTGACTCCTAGCAAGGCAGCCACTCCCTTTTGTTTATACCTGGCTCCTAGCAAGGCAGACACTCCCTTTTATTTGTACATGGCTCCTACCAAGGCAGACACTCCCTTTTGTTTACATCTGGCTCCTAGCAAGGCAACCACTCCCCTTTGTGTTCTAGTGGTTTCATCAGTTGTTTAGCTCAACGGCATGCTGCTTCCTAGTTTTCAGTTCTCATATACTCCTGTTTTTCCCTAGCGCTTTCAACTGTTGTTCTCTACTGCCTCAGCCTTCCTGGCCTGCAATGCATCAGCAACTAACACTGACCTCCCTTATGGAACTGGTTGGCATGAGTTCACTGCTCAGTTCAAGCATGTAGTTTTCAGTCTCATACAACGTCCTAATTGTCATTTGATGACTTAATCAGTTGTTCAGCTTTGTCTACTTTTTGCATCTACCCTGTGCTCGTGGCCATCAGCCTCCCACTACTCCTGAACTTGAACGCAAGCCAACCACAACCATGGTGTGGCTTCCAGAGCTCCCTGCCCTTTATGCTGGCAGTCTCGCTTTGCTTCCCTGAAGTCCTCATCTTGAGAGTGGGTCCATCGAGTCAGGTGGGGTCTTTCTCTTTCTTCCCCTTAGGTAAGAATGTCCTACCTTCTGTGAAAAGCTTTGGTCATGCTGATGGACTTAATGACACTTCTTGATGTAGCATTTAAGACTTCAGCTGCCAGAGTGTGAGGCCTTTAAGTCCATGGGGACTCCTTCAGCTGTGCAGGCCATATCAGTAGCACCTTCAAAAGATGCTCCCTATACGCCTGCCTCAGGTTCACCTGGTCTCCACCTACTTCCTCTGCCACTCAAGGGTACAATTATGCAAGTCCTAGCCACTCAAAGGCCAAACTCATATGCCTTACCCCTCAAGGGTTTGACTTCCTCTCTAGGCCTCGCCTGGGTGGAGGCCAGGTGACTACCTTTCAGTAGCTGTTGCTTTACTCCTCCTCCTGCTGCCTTGGGGGGCCTCCTTCATGGGAAAGCTCTTTTACCTGCAGAGATCAGCTTGCTGCACCCACATGGCATTCCCACTAGAGGGATAGAGTGAGATCCCTTCCTCTAACATTTTCCCCTTGAACTGGGCCTCTAAATTGTGGTAGCTATGCATCACTAATTTTATCCCAAGCTTGGAGGGAGGGCAATCAAGGCCTCAGATCCCTAGAGGTTTCCTCCTTATAGGGTTTTTTCATCTCTTTAGTACAGAAGGTCATAAAAGTTAGGTAGTCTCCGCAGGGCGTGGTACATAATGTAGTACATTTATATTAGTACGGTATAACATTTTTTTTTTTTATTTAAACTTTTGTTTACCGGGTAAACAATATGAGCCAAGGCCCTTTTTCAAATGCGACCCGGGACCATAATCTATGTCACAGTCGAGATGTAATACACAAAACATATACAAAATACAATACAGTCATACAAATATAACAATTAGCATGCAACAATAATCTAATAACAATTACACACTACTAAACTTAAGAAATGTTGCCTCACTGATGCCTTAAAAGCATTAATTCCAGCAATATGTTGTAAAGTGCATAGGGTCTTGTTCCAGTGTACTGGAGCATAGTTAGAAAATGCCTGCTGACCTAACCTAGATTTAGTTTTTGGAATAGTTAACATAACAGAAGCATTAGATCGTAAATCCCTATTAGATATCTTAACACTTAATAATGAAGACAAAGGAGAAACTGCACCCAAATGAAGAGTATTATAGACTAAACAACTCAAGCTATATTGAGAATATAGAGACAGGGGAAGCCAAGATGTTACTAAATATAGGTTACAATGATGTGTTCTGTGTGGCAACTTTAATGCAAACCTGCATATAGCATGAAATGCTGTTGCTGACAATGAAACATCAGACTTAGCTAAATTCACAAATAAAAATGCATTATAGTTCAAAATTAACAACACACATGGACTTATTGTAAATCTGGCTTCCCTAGACAATAAATCACGCAGCTTAAACAAAGCCCCCAGCCTTTGATTAATATTTCTACAGATGGTTTTAATATGTAATGATGTGCTACTAAGGACCACAAAAAGTCTCCTTATAGCCCATCACAACATCAGAAGCCTCGAACACAACTTTACGGAACTTGAAAGCTTGGATCTCCCTTTACAGGTCAGACATACTGTGCCTGTCCGAAACATGGCTAAAATCCTCTATATGTGACTCTCGCTGTTCAATGCCATCCTATAGCCTCCTACGGAAGGACAGACCATCCTCTTAAAGGGGGGAAGCATAGCTAACTATTTCAAAAATCACCTTCGTCTCACTGCCCTGAACACTGATCCTCTGACACACTGAGTCGCTCCATGCACTCCTCACTCTGAGGAATAAAAAACTTCATATCATATGTGCCTATAACCCACCAAACAGTGGCCTAACTGACCTGGATGAGCCACTAAACCAGACATCCCTACTCTCCAGCAAGAATGAAAGGATCATCCTAGGTGACATCAACTTAAACTGGCTAGGAAATACCAGACCACCTTGCTCACCAAAATCCAGAGCCATAACCTCCACCAACTTATTACTGAACCCACTAGGTGTGCTTCTCGCTCTAATTCTAGCACCCTTATTGACTGGATGTTAGCAAACCACCCCAAGCATATCCAGTCTGCCGGCACACTTGCAGATGCCATCTCGGACCACTCCCCTTTTTTTTGCATCTGGGGATCGGCCTCCACCCTTCCAGAAAAACTGCACCTCATCACCTTTCAAAACTATGCCTTCATGGATCAGCACAATTTTCTTCAAGATGTGGCCAACATTGATTGGTCTGATCTCTACAATGCTCAAGATGCCCAGTCTGCACTGGCCATTTTCATCACTAAATTCTCAACACTGCAGGATCATCACTCCCCTCCTATAACCCGCTGCATCAAGGGTAAACATACTAGATGGCTCAAAAAGGATCTACTAACCAAAATAAAAGAGAGAGACAGAAGCTGGAGCTATTTCAAGTCCTCTGGACTCCCAGAGGACTATAACACCTATGGGATATTAAGGAATGCCTGCAAAAAGGCTATAAGATATGCAAAAAGCTCTTACTGCAAAAACCATCTAACCAATGCCTCAGATGACCCCAAAAAGTTCTGGTCCCACATCAAAACCTTCCTGGGATCTACTCAGTCATCTACCCCTAATGATATGATCCTTAATGGAACTCACTGCAACAATCCTCAAACCACTGCAAACTTCCTTAATAATCAGTTCTCAGACCTAACTAAATTCACATCCTCCTTCCCCACCTCAAAACAAGTGTCTCCAGCTTCCTCTAGCAAAGTACCTGGTGCCCCCCCCCTTTCACTTTAGAGCCATTACCCCGAAGGAGGTAACACAACTTCTTAAGTTGATCTGACAGTACTGCCACAGGCTCAGATTGTATTGAGCCAGATTACTAAAAATAGCTGCCCCTCTCATTGCTGCATCTCTGGCCAAAATGTTTACCCTTTCTTTTTGTCAAAGTAGTGTCTCTGACATTTGGAAGATAATGAGAGTCACCCCTGTCTTTAAAAAGGGGGACCCCAGTGACCCCTCAAACTATAGGCCAATAGCCATCCCGTCAGTGCTAAGCAAAATCTTAGAAAAACTAGTCCCCACTCAAACCATGGAATTTCTCACCAAGCATGACCTTCTAACAACTGCCCAGCACAGCTTTGGAAAAGGTCACAGCACCTCTACTGCCCTGCTTAAATTTACCACAGATACTCTCACGGCTATGGACATGGGTCTTCTAACAGGGGCTGTTTTCACTGACATGACGAAGGCTTTTGACCTGGTGAACCACTCCCTTCTTCTCAACACCCTGCAATCTATGGGCTTCGCGTCAAATGTAATTAGCAGGTTCAACAGCTACCTATCAAACAGAGTCCAAGTTGTTAAGTTCAATTCATCTTATTCGGATAAGGCTACAGTGAATGTTGGAGTACCCCAACACTCTATCCTGGGACCACCTCTTTTTTCTATATTCATTAATGACATTACCTCCAAACTCTCTGCCTCCTCCTTACTCTATGCGGATGACATTGTCCTCTATACTAGTGCGAAAAATGTATCTGACATCAATCTACAGCTTTCTGCTGATTTCCAACAATTCAAGCCTGGCTCTCAGATTATAACCTTGTTCTTAACGAGACCAAAACCCAGTCCATGCTATTCGGTACCCCCTTGAAACTCAAATCACACCCAAACAACTTTAGGGTCTCCTGCTTAGATAGCTCATCCATTGGATTAGTTACCTCTTTTAAGTACCTGGGAGTCACTTTGGATCAATCCTTAAGCTTTGAACATCACATTTCAAAAACATGTAAGTCTGTGAACTCCAAGCTTGGTGTAGCTTACTGCTCTAGCTGTGCTTTAACCCCCTCAGTGAGACTAGCTATTGCCCGAGGCATACTTCTACCGACCCTAACCTATGGGGTATCTTCTTACACCGCCATACCTAAAACAAACCTCCATAGGTGGGACGTCGCCTATAATAATATATGTTGGTACGCTACCTTGTCCCATAGGCAGAAACACCACTGCCTCCTCTACTCTGATCTAAATTGGCTATCTCCAAATACCACCAGTCTCTACTACTTTGGCTCTACTATAGACAGTATTATGAGGTCTCAAACTCCTAAATCGCTGACAGAACTGCTCACTCCACAGACCTCAAACTATGGACTGTGCTCAGCTGGACAAATCCCTCTTGTGTGTGCCAAAATAACAACCATCAAAGGTTCCAGTGCTTTTGCCCACCATGCTTCTCAGCTGTGGAACTCCCTCCCCCAGATGTGTGCCAAACACCCACTCATGACACCTTTAAAAAAGCACACCGTCACTACCTCATCTCATCTGACCAATGCTCCTGCTTTAAACCTCCTTAACTCCCTGTCCTCCTCCCTGGCCACAGCACTTAATCCTGCTTCTGCTAAACTCCATCTCAGTGTCTCTTCTTTTATGCCTCTCCCCAGGTGTACCCCCTACTTGGCAGGCCTGCATCTCCTATACTAACCCTGCTCCAAACCTAGTCTATCTCAGCTTGCCAGCCCCCTGCATTTCTTTCCCCACTGCACTTATTTGTTTCTGTTCTCATATTCTTATATCAGTAAATACTTGCCTACCCACCCCTGTGTAGTTTATCTCATCTGTCCCCATCCATACCCACTACTTGCCTTGGCTGATATATCTCTGAAGCTTGCCCTACCACAAACTTAAATAACCTCAGTCTCTCATCCCCTGCATCTAACCCCTCTTGCACTTATCAATCATATTTCTTGTATCTTCCTTGATTGTTTATAAATTTGTCTTCCTCTGGGGTCATACAGTATCTGCTGCATGACTATTTTCTTCTTTTGTGTTATACCCGTGTATCTCTGATTTATTCCTTGTACTCTGTAACTACACTGTTTTGCTCTACTGCCAAAATTGTATCATCCAGATGCTATAATTGCAGTACTTGCTCTGTACCCTTCTCTCAAAAACCTTGTATATTATTTGTGCTGCATAATATGCTGTGTAACACCATTGTTTATACCTTGCTGAAATTACCTTTTGTTATATCTCTGTACTGTTTTACCCTGTAACCTCCCGGGTTGTGCCTGAAAATAGTCATCTCTATGGCTAGTGCACCTACCCGGTTAACAAAAACTAAATAAATAAATAAGATAAACAAGGGTACAAAATGAGTCCTAAGTACCTAAATTGAAAAACCTTCTCTAAAACAACACCCTCACAACTTACAATCTCTAAAGGGTTACATCTATTTAACCTGTACTTTGATCCAAAAAGCATATTCTTTGTCTTCTTTGTATTTAAAAGAAGGCAATAGGAGTGTAACCACATGTCTAGTGCTTGAAAACTAGAGGTCAAATTTAATTTTATTTCATCCTCTGATGGTGAACTAATAAAAAGATTAATATCATCCATGTACATCAAAACCTCAGTCAATGCCAAATAATTTAGGTGATTATCTATAAATACAGAAAAAAGTAGGGGCCCCAGTATGGCGCCCTGGGGTACCCCCACCTTCACCATTTTACTCCTAGACTGAACTCTCTGATCGCTAACTTGTGATGGACGCTCAGTTAAATAACTACCAAACCAATTCAATGGAGAGTCCCTGACTCTGAGGTCCTCCAACCCCCGGAGCAGCAAGCAATGATCTACCAAGTCAAAGGCCCTGGACAGACCCACAAACACAGCTCCAACAAGCTTACCACCATACAGTTCTCTACCAACATAATCCGTGAATCTCGTATTTACCCTAGTAGGTTTCTGCTGTGAGTTGTGGTTGGATGGTGGCCATCTTTCCATCCTGCTGTTCCTTCTCTCCTTACAGAAGTCATGCCTCTGTCTGCCACCAGTTACCAACTGCCGTCAGTCATTGCTCAACTCAGACTCTGTCTGTCATCACCTGTCACTAGCTACTGCCAGTCTGTCCTCACTCAGGCTCTTATGTTCACCGCTTGCTGCACTGTACTTTTGGGCTCCTTCCTAAGGTACCTTTAACCTAAAGGAATTATGTTCCCATCGCACCTATAGGGGTGGAACCCTCTTCAAGAGGGATCCTTTGCCTTCACAGTACCATGACAGGGTGGTAGTCCCCATGGGAAAGAGAGTGCAAACAGCTAAAGTATCCATGTATGACAGTCAAAACACATTCTGTCAAATACCTTCAGACGATCAACAAAGTTGTATAAATTTAACTCCTCACTAAGTTGCATATATACATTGAATTCAAAGGCTATGCCTGCAGTTCAATGGGCGGGGAGCAACCAGCCACACATCCTGCCTGTGCTGTTTAAACCAGCTGCCCCCAGCCTCACTCAGAAGCACTGTTTGCTTGCCCCACCATCCTTTCATCCTCTTCCAGCAGCATGCCCCTCTCCTCAGGGCTCCTTCGTACGTACCTTTAGCCTAAAGGAATTATGCTTCCATGGCACCTCTAGGGGTAGATCTCTCTCCTCAACAGAGTTGCTTTGCCTTCATGGTACCCTGACAGGGTGGTAATTCCCCATGGAACAGAGAGTGCAAATGGCCAAAGTATCCACGTATGACAGTCAACACATTCATTCAGATTCCTTCAGACTACCAACAAAACTGCACAAACATAACTCCTCACTAAGCTGTGTATGTCCATTGAATCACCAGTTGTACAAATCAAAAATGACATGGGTGAGAGTAAGATAGTAGAAATGCCTTCACTTGATATACTTGACCTCTTTTGACCTCTCTTGTGAGGCCAGGAGGTCAAGTATAGCTCATGAAGATATTTCTATCTCACTCTCACCCATGTCATATCCCATACTTATACTACAGGCATGGGTTACATTTGATCATGATATTACTATTATCCCACTGGTTACTGTGAAGATAACAATGCTATCTTGCAAGTTTATTTGTCACAGTATAATACTGAATCAATCACAGAGCAGCTTTAATAATGCTGATGACACTGATGACACCACAACAGCCATGTCCAGCAGACGTAAGATACTTTGAGAGGCACAACTTAAATTTTGCACTTTTTTAATTTTGTAATTTTTTATTAATTTTTCTCTCAAAACCACCTAAACACCAGTTGTACAAATCAAGCATAACATGGGTGAAAGTGAGATAGTAGAAATACCATCACCCGCTATACTTGACCTAACTCATGGCTTTGCCACTCGTGAGGTCAGGAGGTCAAATATAGCTCATAAAGGGAAACTGGATGGCTCAGTGGATTGGTAGTGGGTTACAGAGCCTTTCACCTCTATGTCACAGGTTCAAATCCAGCACAGGTCAGTAGTGGTTGAAAGTCGTTATCACCTGAGGGCTCTTAAGTGGCTTATGTGAAATAAGTTGTGGTGGTCTTGGTCCAGTTCCCATGGAGCAGCTGTCCACATCACAAAACCACCAACACAACTGGTGCTAACTGGCACCTCTGTTGGCAGTCTCACATAACAAGCCAAGGATTGATGGGTATGGAGTCTGAACTACCCTGTCACCTATGTGGTGGCAAGGCAAGGCAAGGCAAATTTTATTTTTCAGGTGCCCAATCCCAGAGTCTCTGGGCACCGTACAATCAAAATACACCAAACAGCAGTTAAAGTGCAATAATTTAAATACAAAACATATCAATTTAACATATTAAAAAGCAGACCACCCAAAATGGGAGGCCTAGCTTAGCATCAGATTTCTAAAAGGCCCATTCTTCCAGGATGTCTAAGAAGCAGCAACTAAAAGAGAGTGTCTGGGAAAGCCTGGCTAAATAAGAAGGTCCTGAGGTTGGCTTTGAATGCCTCAACTGAAGGGGTCTCCCTTACTGATGGAGCAAGTGAATTTCACAGGATGGGGCCGACAACACTAAAAACTCTGATGCCGGCAGTTTTTAACCTCGTCCTGGGAATCGCAAGGAGGCCACTAGAGGAGGAAAGGAGGGAACAGACCTAGGCAGCAGGTGTTAGAAGGTCCAACAAGTAGCCAGAGCCCAGTCCATGTAAGGCTTTAAAGGTGAGCAAGCCCATCTTAAAGAGAACCCTACACTGAACCAGCAGCCAGTGCAGTTCACTCAGCATTGGGGTGATGTGGCAGTATTTTGGCTGCCCCATCAACAGCCTGGCAGCTGCATTCTGCACTAGCTGCAGTTGGTGGAAGGTACCTCCAGAGACCCCAAGGTAGAGCGTATTACAGTAGTCAAGCCTTGATGTCACAAAGGCATGTACCAAGATGGGGAGGTCCATGAGTGGAACTAAGTGTTTGAGCCTATTGATATTCCTGAGATGGTAAAAGCTAGTCTGCACAATAGACAACACCTGAGATTCAAGTGCCAGTCCACTGTCAAGGATAATGCCAAGATCATGCACCCTAGAGGATGCCTTCAATGGCACAGACCCCAGAAACAATCCAGTCTCTGTGCCAGAGGCCATCCTATCATGCTTCCTGTACGTCTCCACCACCAGTACCTCCATCTTATTGGGGTTCAGTCACAACCAGCTGAAGGACATCCAGTCATTGATCTTGGCTAGGCAATTATTCAGTACATCCACTGCATTGGATGTCCTGGGGGCAAAGGATAGATACAACTGGGTGTCATTGGCATAGTAATCAAAATCCAGACTGTACTTCCTAATGATCTCACCCAGGGGCAGCATATACACAGCAAACAACATTGGTGACAAGACCAAACCCTGAGGTACCGCACAAGATAGAAGGCTAGGGGAGGAGGAGAATTCCCCATCACAACCCATTACCTCCTGTCTGTGAGATAGGACTCAAACCAGCAGATGACAGTGCCGGCGAGTCCACAAAATTCCCTCAGGTGGTCGAGTAACACACAATGGTCCGCCGTGTCAAAGGCTGAGGAGAGATAAAGGAGAATGAGAACTGTCCCCTCTCCTTGATCTCTCATCCTGAGGAGATCATTATGGACCTGAACTAATGTGGTTTCCATACTGTGGCCAGCATGAAACCCAGACTGGAGAGACTCATAAATATCAAAGGTCACGAGGTGGTCCTCGAGCTGCTGCATCACAATCTTCTCTACAAGCTTTCCTAGAAATGAAAGGTTGGAGACAGGATGGTAATTCGACTTGACATCAGGGTCTAAAGATGGTTTCTTTAGAAGGGGTCTCACCAGTGCCTGCTTCAAGGCATCTGGGAATACCCCCTCCAACAAAGAAAACCGGACAATTAAGGTGAACACCAGGCCTATAGAGTCAACACATCCCATTAAGAAACAAGTTGGCATTGGGTCCAGTTTGCAGTAAGTGTGCTTCAGCCTAAAAACAACTTCAATGACCTTGACCACCTCCACTGATTTAAACTCCCCCCAAACAGGCAGAGTGCTCCTCAGACAGCCAGGGTGACCACTGTTGGCCATACCATGGCTCACTGGCAGAATTCTCTGCCTAATAGCGAACACTCTGTCCAAGAAGGACCAAGCGAACTCATTGCATAAAGTTGTTTCCAGCTGTAGATAAGCTGGATGTAATAGCTTATCCACAGTCTGAAAAATCATAGTTGGTCATTTCTTCCCAGCAGCATTCTTCCTGGACAGGAAGACTGCCTTCTTACAGTTGATTGCCCCCTGGTACACAACATAGTATGCACCCAGGGCCAGTCTTTCCACCTCTAGCCCGGTCTTCTGCCAGCAGCGTTTTAACCTCTGACTCTTGATCTTTATCACCTTGAGCTCCCCATTAAACCAAGGGGACCTCAGGTCAGGTGGGCCACTGATGACAGGGTTGAGGCACAGAGATGAGGCAATGTGGGGAAACTTGTACTGTCATCACCTATGCTGAACCTGTCAAGTGGCTAAATAGAGGACTTCAGGTTCTAGTGCTGTCAATCCAGCACCTTTTATGAGCACTAAACTTTACACATGGAAAAAAAAACTTTAAAAAAAGTATAGCTCATGAAGATATTTCTACTATCTCACTCTCACCTCCACTTAACAATTTCTTTGCATGGTGATGTGTCTGCACATATAATGGCATTTTCTCCCCCTTTTCTAAGGTTTATCATAAATTGTGTTCATGTCCCTTTAAACTGTTGTGTATATAAGGACTAACCAAGGAGGGTAACCATTCTTTGAAAAAGCACCAGGGGAGCTCTAAGTATGAAACCTCAGGCTCCAAAAGGAACATTGTTTATTGTTGCAGCTTATGTGTGACAGAAAAAATCTATTAATGAAGAATTTGCACTCCTATTTCAGCAAGTACTTCTTCTTCTTCAAATCATGAGGGATACATGTGCTAGGCTTTTCTTGTGAGTAGCCCTGTCATTTGCAGAATAATGAAGCCCTTGGTTAAAGCCAAGGTTAATGCCCCCTTTAGCATGGCTTTATGAGGGTCTGATCCTGCCAAACCAACCTGATCACATTCTTCAATGGGGTGACCAGGTAGGTGGATGGTGCAGGGTCATGCACAAAGCTCATTGGGACTTCAGCAAAGCCTTTGACACTGTGATGCATGGCAAGCTTCTGGGCAAACTAAACTAGTACTGTATACATAAGACATACACAAAATGAACAGCTAACTGGCATGGGGCAGGAATCAGAGGGCGGTTGTTAATGGGCACCACTCCAAGTGGAAGGAAGCACTCAGTGGTGTCCCTCAGGGATCTGTGCTGGGGCTAATAGTCTTCATTTGCATCAATGATCTGGAAGCTGGAGTCTCCAGTAGACCTCTTAAGTTTGCAAATGACACTAAGCTGGCCAGGGTGGTGGGCTCCCTTAAAAAGGACAAACCTTAAGAGGGTATCTACAGGCTTGGTGACTGGTCAGATTCCTGGAGCCTCTGATTCAATGTAACCAAATGCAAGATGCTACACTTGGGAAGGAGAAACATAAGTAGGACCTACATGCTGTGTGGAGCTCTTCTTGCTACATTGGAGAAGGAAAGATATTTTTATTTTAGTCTTTGTTAACCAGGTAAGGCCCACTAGGCACAAGTGCCTGTTTCCAGGGGTGATCTGGGAGCTTTGGGCTGGTTAAGTGACTTGCTCAGAGTCACACAGTATGCAAGTGGAGGTTGTGAGAATCAAACTCAGATCAGCAGCTACTAAGTTAATTCACAGCTCATTACTCTAACCTCTAGGCTATACTGCAAGCTGGGGTTCTGCTGATCTGGGGTTCATGATAAGCCAGAGGCTGTAGCATGACAAGTAGTGTGTGTGGCTGCTGTCGAGAGGGCTAGCAGAATGGTAAGGAGGAATCAAAAGCTGGGTGGCCAGCAGAACAGGGAATGCAGTCCTGCTACTCTACAAGACCCAAGTCAGGCTTAACTTGAAGTACTGTGTGCAGTTCTGGACTTCTCAACACAAAAAAGGACACTGAGGCAGTCAAGAGAGTGGAAAGCAGGGTCAACAAAATGGTCAGCAGTGTGGGAGACAACAGCTATGAGGAGAGGATAGAGGTCCTTAACATGTTCGCCCTGGAAAAAAGGAGGCTGAGATGAGACATCATCTCAGTTATCCACATTATCAAGGGTATCGACACAACTGAACATACAGAGATGTTTGCTCTGGTGTGCTCCAGAAGGACACAGGGACACACCCTGAAGCTCACAGGTGGTAAATTCAGGGATGAACTTAGAAAGCACTTTTTCAGGGTGGTAAACCTCTGGAACAGCCTATGATAGGAGACAGTATGATAGGAGACAGTGGATATGACGACAGTACAAGCTTCAGTGTAAGACTGAACACATTTCTGCTTACAAAGGGAATCAATAGTTACCCTGCAAAAGACAGTTGGTTGGAAATCCCTATGAATTGGTACGTTTGCACAGAATACTTTTTTCATCCATATTTATGAAGCCGAGGACATGACGGACATAGTGTTTCTGACAAATACATTACAGGGTGGTGGAGCTAGCAGTCATGTGGGTTAGATGTGTTTTCCTACAGTTTTCCAGCCTGTCTCATGTTTAAGTTAATTCCTTTTATTTTGCTGTAGAAGTAGCATTGCTTGATAGTGCTTTCTCTGGTTTATTACATTTTCTGAGTTTTAAATTGGTGAACAATGGGCCACTCAAACAGACCTGCAAATTCAGGTGATGTTGGGAAGCATGTGGAGAAACAGCTGGTGCCGCGGCAGAGCTGGTGGACCAATTTGGTCAGAAAAGCAGAAAACCTAAATCAGCTCCATCATGCAGGCAATCCAGGCACTTGATTAGAAGGTGGAAACCTTCAAATTGGTAATGACATTGCTGGAAGCAAAAGTGGGCTTGCTGAACACAGAAACAATAGAGGCAACCGCAACAGTGGAGAAGGCTGCAATAGCAATGATTATTTATTTCGTTTTTGTTACCTAGGTAAGTGTGCTAGGAAATCAAATGCCTATTTTCAGGCACAACCTGGGAAGTTACATACAAAATGATAACAAGTCAATGCATGGACAATGAGTGTAATGAGGTATAACAAACATTATAAAAAGGGTCTCAGAATTGCTGCAATCCGATTGTCTGTTAGGATTCCAACAGCCTTACATTAATCTCTGTTACACTGTCATGTACAGCCTGATCACAATGGCACATGGATTCTTCCTGTCAACATTCCATCCTCTAGCACTGCAGAATGACTGAAATGATACATTCTAATTTTGAACCAACATTCTTAAACTGTTGGTGGAAGAACTATTTTATTTAAAAAATCCCTCTAAATGAGGAAAACATTCAAAAAGTATACTTCTATCACTTTCCTTTTGGAATTGTTTTTTTTTATAATTGCAATAAGGCACTCCCAGGAGTTAGATCAACAGCAGTCATCACTTAGGGGCAATATGGCACTCGATTGTGCCTCGTGACACATTACACCCCAAGGGGTGATTAACAGACGTGTTAATCTAACCCCTGGTCATGCCTTATTGCTTAATTACACTGTAATATAATAAATAAAAACCAACATCAGGAGTGGCATAAAATAATACATGACACAAAGTGATAAATACAAGAAAACACACTGCTGAAACATCATCCCCAAAAAATCTGGAAAATCATGCAAAGGCACAGACAATGAGAGCAACCAGCATACCACAGGGGGTAAAAGCACCGGACATTAAAGAGCAACTGACGCCTTCAGGAGAACTTTAACAAAACATAATATTTAGACACAGTTCAGCTTGTATTTCACATTAGTTCTGTATTCCTCCTCCCCATTATTTATTACTGGTATAATTTACATGTGTAACCCCCCCCCCCGTTACGGGGGGTTACAAGAATCCCAGTTAGACCTAGTGGCAGGCAGCGAAGGCAGCTTGTGAAATTCCAGTTAAATTAATTTCACACTGTCTCACTCTGTTCTCAGTCTCAGCTGAGACTGAGGGATGACAACATTTTAGAACTGTCGCAGCTGCATAAGCCACACTGGAATGTTGCAGCTGGAGGTTAGGATATAATGTTGGGGAATCTGAAGTAGTCTGTAGTAGATTGTTGAAGAGGGAGGAGGTGTGCTGCATCTGCAGGCCCTCAGAGCTCTCAGCTCTGACAAAGAGCTATATTTTTGTTTGAGGTGTGTGTTCTCACCTGAAGATGAACACAAGAAGAACTAAGTGAAGTGATAGAGACCGCTTACAAAGGTTCAGGGCCCCATCCCTGCGAGGATGGGGGGAAGGATTCTGCCTACTTCCAGGGGCAATCCCCTGGTCTAGCTTGAGGAAGAAGAAGCTGCCTAAATCTAGGTTTGTGCTGAGGCACCAGAAGTTTGTTGAGATTTCTTTGAAAACACCTGTGGGGCACCTGCAACCAAGGGGTGAGTTTGCTCTGCTAAAGGGCCAGTGTGTTTTCACCTGAGACAAAATGAAGTTAAGTGACTGTTAACTGTGGGGTCAGGAAAAGACAGCCAAGTACAGTTTTGAAAGTTGAGGGAATTGGACTGCTTAACTCTGTGGGGGTCTAGAGAAATGGACACAGCCACTCAAGTATTTTTCAAGTTCAGCACATGTGGGATGGAAGAAACAGCAGATTTAGTGTGACATACATTTAAAGAGAATCTACACAGTAAAGTGTTTTCAGAGATGAGGTGTTAAAGTTCAGAGGAATGGCCGGGTATGATTTATGGAAGTAAGAGGTGGGAGACCTCCCATCTGGCGTGATCAGAGTCACCTTTACGGGTTTGCTTTGGGACATCTGTTGCTTTCTCTCAGGTACTTGGCCAGTGCCTGAGGAAAGTACCCAGACATGGGATTGTTGAAGAAGATTCCCTGATGGAGCCAGAAGTGCTCAGAGGTGGTTTAGGGAGCCACCAAGAAATGATCCATGCTATATGGAAAGTAGTCTAAGAGCTGGCATGAGAGCCGAGCCATGGAAGGAAGGTAGTCCAAGGGCTGGCAAGGGAGCTGGGCCAGGGAAACCCAAAGAAGAGTACAAGTTCGAGCTGAGTACCCAGTGTGTTTCTAAGCCTGATGGCTACAGTGTATGAGGATGTGCTCTGGTCTCCATAAATCTGCATTACAAGGAGTGTAGCCCCGTGGGGGTCCATCTATGCTTTGTTATTCTGTTGGTTGTGAATGTAAGCCACACTTTAGAATCCCACTCCTGGTTTAGACATTACAGTTATTGCTTCCTGTGTCCGGAGTTACTTGGGTGCCCCTGACTAGAAGTCAAACCTAGCCAAAATACCGAGCAACAGTTTTCTCCCCAAACCCAGGTCCCAGGTAGGGGGTTGCATATGGAGGCACCACACAGTGCTAATAACACAAAAATACCATCAATCCAACCCCTGGGGTAACCCACCAGTTACAAAAATGGAGGCAACCACTGGGATTCTTTGAAATTTGGGAGAAAACGCAAGAAAGGTTGCTCGGATGGTGGCTAGCATTTTGGCTGTCTGGCAGTAGGCAGCCCAAAAAGCTGAAGCAATGTAAACTAAATGTGCCACTGTGTGCTGCTGTCTATGTGCTGTTGTGATATTGCCAACTGTTTACCAAGGAACAGTAAAGCCCAAGTGTGTATGCCCTTGTCCTGCATCAAATTACAGTGTTTGCCAGCTTTTAAAAGTGTTTGTGACAAAGAAAAGTGTGGAAAACTGTGGATAGCAAAAGGAAAATTGTGCCCTAGATGTTGGAAATGCTTTCTGTGTGGACTGAGAGACTTGTTGTGCTTAACGGCCATGAAAAATGGTTAAAATGGGCTCCCACTGAGAAGCTACAGTTGAAAAAAGAAAAAAAGTGTGGTTTGCAGTTTAAATTTTGCCTGCTCGATGATCGCCATGAGGCGAAGAGCATTCGAGAGGAAAGAGGCTCATTTGCATGGCGTCCAGTGATTGGTGAGACTGCAATCAGTCCCGCCCCAAGCCAGCTCTACAGCGACTGCACAGCATTCGAGAGGGATAGTGAGTGGAGTGTACGAACTGGCTTGTTAGGAGGAGCGTTACAGTGATTGAAAGTGCTGTAAAAAGTTAAAATCAGACTTTCTCTGTTTCAATTTGGGCTCAACCCACATCTTGATCATCTGGACTGTGAGCGTGGTGTTCCAAGGGACGATCGGCAGGACTGCCAGCACTCTTCCTTCCAGAGGCCTCCAAGACTGGCTGCAGGCTATTTTCTCATTGCAGCAAAACAGCTACTGATAACAGTGAGTACCATCCAACAGAAATAGCTCAAACTGTGTGATTTTACCAAAAAAACAGCTGAATCTGTGTGTAGCAGTGTAGTCGCTTTGCAAAGAAGGACTGTGCCAAGTTTGAAAGAAGCTAAAGCAAGAATTCTAAGCAATAGACTGTGAGCATAATTATAGGTTCAGCAACAGTATAATTTTCAGAGTCATGTAAGAGACTGTGAGTTGTATGAGATGTGCAGCAAGAAATACAGGCAATCCTGTGCTATGAAATACTGAGGCTTTATGGGACTATAAGTTAGAGCAGTGTCTTCAGCAAGTAAAAAGTCCATGGTAAATCATATAAATGTGCTAGCTGAACGAACAGTGCAAGTTTGTGTAGTTTGAGCAATGCTATCAGTAGAGTGTGTAAATCGGATGCGCAGTGGCTTGACCCATTTTCAGAATGTTGATGCATCAGGAGTGCTGCCGCCACCATTACAGGGTGGGGTAGTATATAAACACAGCAGCAGAGGAGCCATTTTGAAAAAAAAAGTGTTCAGTGATGTGGGACTTGCAATAACAGTGAGTGTTGTTTGTTCTTCTCTGCAGTCGTGGCTTCAGGACCAGTCTGCTACCCAGATTATGCCTGGGCTGTGATACCAGTAGAAGTTAACAAGCTAAGGGACATTGAGAGTTGTTACTATGGGGGATGACTGCCTCCTCATGTGGTGATTCCTGGATATCCAGTACGAGTATGTGTGATGTGCTTAAATGCTGGAAGGGACGTCTTCATGGTACCTTACTGTTCTGGGTGCCTAGAGAAATATGGTTTGTGTAAAGCGCGCAACATTCGTTTGGCTCCCACATGAACAAAGTTACAGGAACCTGCAATTGGCAGCACACAGCACCAGGAAGGACCTGAAGAGGGGAGTTCAGTAAAGTGTGGCATAAATCTAGAGGGTGCAGATCAACAAGACAGCACAGATGACTGATGTGTCCAAGCCTGAGTCACTGAGAGACAGTGCAGAGGGAGCATCAGTAGACCCATGGATAGAGAGAGGGGCCTAGACCAAGTCTCATAGGCGAAGATTTTATTTATTTATCTGTACATCGGTTTACAACCTTTGAGCCAGAGGCTCATTTCCAAAGGTACCTCGTCACAAAGAGGACACATACAGTACAACATTTAGGTTACACATTGCAATTAGAGTATTTTCAACATTGTAGTTACAGTCTTGGTAGGTAAATGCAGTTATTTATTTGTTACAATATGAGTGTTACAGGTTTGGTATTCACAGGCTATTGCAGAACTTGGTAACAGGTTTGAGAGATAAGCATACATAGATAGTGCAGACCAGTAGCCTAGAAATGGAGACAGCAGGAAGTAAATAATACAGGTGGTGAGGGCACAGCTTGTGATAAGTTTGGGCAGGGAGCCACTCAGAGAGTGTTGTCAATTAGTTTGTTGAGGAGCCACTCAGGGAGTTTTGTAAGGGCATGGTGTGCTAGATCACCTACGGACAGGCACAGCTACGCATGCTAAATAGCTGACTCCGAAGTGCGGTTTTGAAGCAGGCGATTGTAGGTGTATCGGAGATGGCGGAGGGAAGAGTATTGTACCAGGAGGGAGCTCTGTAGCTAAAGGACCTTTGACCATGAGTGGTCCTAGACCTAGGGACTAGCAGGGTGGTCTAAGAAGAGGTACGAGGTTGGACTAAGGGTTGTGCAAGATGGATAGAGTCTGTCAGTCCGGGTGGGGAGATTCCAAGGTGTATTTTCTTCGTTAAGAGGCAGGTCTGGTACCTGAGCCGTTTGTCCAGATTAAGCAGCCTAGCCTCATCATAGTTGGCAGTGGTATGAGGTGAGCCTAGGGCTGTCGTACTAATCTGCTACGGCCTTATTCAGGGTGAGCCGGGTTTTATTAAGGGCGGTCATGTCTGCAGCACCATAGACTGGCAGGCCATAGTCCACAAGGGACATTATTGAGGAGGTGACTGCTAGTCGGAGGGCATCAGGGGGGAGGCAGTGCTTGTAGTTGTAGAGGATACCTAGCCGTGCATTTGTTGCTGAGGCTAGGGTATCAATGTGGTCGTGGAATGTGAGTGCCGAGTCAAAGGAGACCCCGAGGTACTTGTACAGGCGGACTTGATCGAGAAGATGCTTAGAGCTAGGGAGGATGCAGAGCGGGAAATTACTGGATTTGCTTTGGGGATGGGTGAAGAGCATGGCTTTGGTCTTTTTTAGATTGATTACTAGTCAGTGCTCTCTGAACCAGGCTTCAGCATCATTGAAGGCTAGTTGCAATGTGTCTTGAAGGGAGATGGGGTTACGGTGGGAGGCGAAGATGACGGCATCATCAGCGTACAGCAGGATTTTACCAGTGCAGGCTTTGGGCATGGTGTTGAGGTAGAGTGAGAAGAGAAGAGGACCAAGGATAGAACCCTGGGGGACACCGGATTGGATGGGACATGTATTGGAGAGGGTCCCAGTAATTTTAACATGCTGAGACCAGTCAGACAAGTAGCTGGAGCACCAGGAGACCGGGCCAGTGGCAAAGCCAGTGCGGCTGAGGGTATCCAGCAGGAGGGGGTGGGAGACAGTATTGAAAGCCTTCGAGAGGTCAATAAACACTGCCCCGGCTAGTGAGCCCGAGTCCAGGGAGGAGTGCAGGAAATTAGAGAACTCAACAAGGGCAGTGCTGGTACTGTGACCTGCACGGAAACCATGCTGTTCATGGCAAAGGATGTTGTATTTGGTCAGGTAGTCCGAAATCTGGGTAGCCACCAGTTTTTCTAGGGCTTTGGAGAGGGGAGGGAGGATGGAGATTGGCCTGTAGTTTCCGGCTGTGTACCTGTCACCTCCTTTGTGTATGGGCGTAACTGTGGCAGTTTTCCAGGCAGAGGGACTTATTGAGCAAGCTAGTTAGTGGGATAAGGACCTGATCCAGAACCCGGCGGAGGATACTTGGGTCCAGGGAGTCACTGCCAGAATTATTGCTCTTTAGAGCTTTCAGCAGGTGAGGCCTGACCTCCTGGGGGGTTACCCTGCGTAAGTGGAAGCTGGGATATTGAAGGACCGGGGCAGGTAGGGAGGGAGGGGGGTCAAAGAAGTCTTTAGGGAGGACCGAACTAAGGTCTGTGAAGGATGAGTTGAGGAAGTTGGCTATCGGGCAGGGTCAGTGGAGATACAGCCATCAATGGTGATCTGGGAGGGGGGGGCGCAGCTTCCATTCAGTTGTTTTATGTTGTCCCAAAAAGTTCTCGCATTCCCCCAGGAGGAGGTAAGCGTGGCCTGATAGTGATCGGCTTTTGCTTTCCTGATGGCCCAGGTGCATTTGTTTCTTGTGGCATTGTACGCCTGTCTGTCTGCTGAACGGCCTGTTTTGGAGGCCAGGTGCCACAGGTTATCCCTGTGTTTGAGCAGTTGCAGCAGGGATGGGGTAATCGAGGGGGCATTATGAACTTTGGTACGGACTGCTGTAATAGGTGCAAAAATATCACAGGCTTTGTTGAAGGTTTGGGAGAAGAAGGTAAGGGCAGTATCTATATCCAGGACATGGTGTATAGGGGACCAGTTAATTTGGGCAAGAAGCTGCTTAAGGCCTTTCAGTCCACCCGGTCTGAGGCACCGTCGCAGAGTGAGAAGGGCCTTGGGTATGGGTGTGGGGGTCGCCCAACGGAAAAGGATAGGGGAGTGATCACTAAGAGAGTCAGGAAGGACCTGGGAATCATGTATTTGTTGAGGGCGGTTGGTGATGACCACATCCAGTAGGGTGCCGGTACCAGTCCTTCTGTTAACTCTGGTGGGTTGGGAAATGAGTTGGGACAAGTCAATGGCTGCGAAGGAGTCACGGGTGGTATCAGCGGATGAGCTGAGCCAGTTCACATTCAAGTCACCCACAAGAATTTGGTCAGTTGAGTGAGGGAGGGTTGAGAGATAATCAGTTAGCGAGCCCAGTGCCAGAGTTTGGTTTTTAAGGGGAATGTATGGTGGTGAGATAGAGGGACCCCTGGAGGGTCAGGGAGTCAGTTGAGGTTAGGGCCTGTGCCCCAAAAGTGAGGACAGGGCAGGGAGAGTGTCCAGTGAGAGAGTCCTGGTGTATCGCTCAGTTCACCCTTCTACCACACGATCCTCCCGGCAAGGGAGTACCCTGGAATGGAAACATAGGAGTCTGGAATGGATTTTGATAGCCAGGTCTCCACCAACGTGATGATATCTGGTCTATGTAAAGAGACCCAACATTGGAAGGAATCAAATTTTTTCAGCAGGCTACATATATTCATAGATGCTATGCAGAGCCCGGGTGACACTGTTGGTGGGCTAGAGTGGGTTGGGCCAGGGTTCGGATGTATATTTCCTGTCAGGAGTAGCAGTAAAACCAAAACCCTGGCCAGGGGACAGTAGAAGGTGAGCTGGATAAGTATGTCGAGGGAGGGGTGCTTCTGGGCATGGGGGTGGGCAGGATTTTCCAGGCTGTGAAAGTGAGGATGATAAGTCTCCAGTGAGCACCTGGGGATACTGTTGGGGGCTGACTGGGGGGAGGGTGTAGAGGGCTGGGGCAGCTGATGAGAGTAGGGTGGGAGTGTACTGGCTCCAGAACAATAGTAGGATCAGGTGCCAGCGTGTCTGAAGTGGTATCTGGTAGGTGGGACAGTGGCGCCAGGGTAAGGATGAGAGGAGGCATTTTAGTAGGAGGTGGCTAACATAATGCTAGTGGTGGGTTGAGTTGTTATGTGTCCCTCAGCAAAGTGTGGATGCCACTTTGGATTAGTGGTAGTGCCACGGACTCCAGTGAACAGGGTACCCGGTTCAAGACCAGCTTAAGGCAGTTGGACAAGGGACCTGGGAGGGAGCCGTGCTCCACATTCTGAGGGTAGAAAACAGGGTATGTTAAGACCAAAAAGGGGTGCACAATAGCGACTCCTAGTGGTCACTCAGTGCAGGCTCAGTTAGATGGCAGGAGGTCCAGGCAAGGGCTTAGTACCGAGTAAGGGGAGTGGGTAGGATATCTGTAGTTGAGGAGGACAGGAAGGGGTAGTTTGAAAGTATCCGGGAAGGAAGTCACTCAGCAGGGGCTTGGAGGTGAGGGCAGGAATCTGGAGTGGGTTGGTTTAAGGGTTGGGTGTGGGAGGTGGTGTGGGTGAGGTAGCTGAAGGAGAAGGAGAGGGAGGATATGTAGTTAATGGGATCAAGGGAAAGCAGGCTTTCTGAGAATAGAAGAGCTAGAGGCAGGATTTAAGGGTCCCTCTAGTGGCTGGCAGGTATAACCTGCAAATGGAAAAATGGGGACTTAATATTTCCAATAGCAGGAAGTGATGTCATCAGGCAGGGCCTATAAAGCAAGGGATGACGGTGGGTGGGGCAGTCGATGTGCGCAGCGTGTCGACGGGTTAACCCCCCTCACACAGGGTGCTGGCAGAGGTTCTTAAAATTACCTCTTCTGTGTACCTGTGAGTGTTTCGGCTCCTGGAGGGAGCTCCGATGGCTTGGGCCGGTAGCAGAAGAGGCCATTGGATGGGAGGTTTTGACCTCCAAGCCTAGTGAGGAGTGGACCGTCTCAGGAGTAAGGATGACTGTTCACTCCTGGGCGCAGATTCTCAGTGAAGATGATGAGGGGGAACCTATGTGGCCTTGTGAAGAAGGAACTGGTACACAGCCTCAAGCTCTTGCCTCAGAGGAACCAATGGTAGAAGACAGTGGTGACTCTGCAGCTCTGTCCCCACCAGGAAGAGTTAAAGATCCAATCTATGTCACATTGAGTATGCGTAGCTGGCAGAACCAGGCCTGGCTGCCCCCAAGCCAGGCCAGAGGTCGTAGGTTGACCAAATGCAGTAAGGAGGAAAGACTGGTTCATAGGAAAGCAAATGAAATCTATGAAGAATCATTTCCTACCTTTCCTTGAAGGATCTGGGAGGAGACAGAAAGATGCAAGAAATCCTGGATTTGGAAACAGGCAATGAAATGTGTACATCCTGGTGCAAACAAGTATGTCAAGAACAGAATGTTTCAAGAAAAATACAGCCAGCGGAAAAGAGGCAGGACACTGTTTATTGACACTGTTCGAATTGTGACTGGAGAGGGACATGAAACCTTTCACAGTGTGGATTATGAGCGCCCAGATGGGGTAATAATTCCAGCACCTGACCAGTTGTGCTATTGGCCACAATGCAAAGATCTCCCTGCGAATGTGCCCATGCCTACCAAGTGGAAAGCAGAGCAGTGGTAGCCAGAGCTGCCATCCAGCAGTTGCAGTACCTATGTTGTTCCGCCAGACTGGCGCTCCAGGAACCAGGTACCCCACATTCATCAGTTTTACAGTGTACTGGCTTTCCAGAATCCATCAATGTGGCTCACCAGATGAATGTAAATCCAGAGAGAACACCAACCCAGCTGTATCCTGATTCATCACCTGGGTATCGGAAGACTTCAGACCAGCTGTTTTCCTTTTTGTTCCTGTTCCAAGGTTCCATCTCCAGAGATGACATCAACCCAGCAGTTTCCAGATGTGCTCTCCTGTCATTTTCCGGAAGATGTCTGCCCAGCTGTATTAGAAGAATGCTGCCAGGGAGAGTCTTCGGCCGAGGACCAGGTGTGGCACCATTTTCATTCTACAAGGAACTGGTAAGTCCAGACTTTTCTATTCTTATGACATTGCAGTACACACCCTACACTAGCAGACTCCAGATGTTTGAACTGTCCTCAAAGACTCTCCCCTTCGGGACTTTGGCCTGCTAGAACTGTGCTTCACCGGGCTCCGGCCCAGGAGAGACTCTTTAATGGACTAGACTTCAGGCACTGTGGTCACTGGATGGGACTTTTAGGGCACTCCATCCCCCAAATATGTGTATTGTAAATAATGTCATTGTTTTCTACTGTTTTCTAATGTTTATACTATTTTTCTACCTTGTCTAAAAAAATGTTTTTGGGATTCTCTAGTGTTTTGATGGTAGGGGTTCAGATAGACTGTGTATGCAGATTAGGAGTGTGTGTTGTCTTTCTTTTTTCTTGCAGGTGTTCCTGAAGAAGATAGAGTAGAAGACAAGAAGAGGAGGAGGGACTCATTGGAGTTCCTCACTAGTACTTTAGTGTGTAGTGTTTGAAGCACTGTTGTTGTTGTTACTGTGTGTAACTTTTTCCTTCCACAGGTATGGTTGTGGGGAAATGTGGGAGTAATGCATATGGTATGGTATTAGCTCCTGGTGTGGTTGCATGGTGTCTAGGGTCGGGGAGGTTCTCTGTTTGTTTTGGGATTTGAGTTAGAGGCAGACAGATTTTCCCTAGAGGGCTAGGGGGGATAGACAGGCTGTGGTCCTGAACGGCCGTAGGGGACTGCAGTGCTGATCTATTAGGGTTATGCTCTGGACAGTTCTTCCAGAGCCACTGGATACCCATAGTCAGCAGGTAGAGTAGAGGCTGATGCATCAGTCGATGGCCTCAGGGCCCTTAGAGTTGCCTGCCTGTGCCTAGCACATGGTAGGAGGGGGCCTGATCGCCCCTCTCCGTAGGTAATACATAGGGTAGGATGGCCTAGGTCGGGTAACTAACAACTGCGGACAGTCATTTTCCTGGCCCAGGGCGAGTGTAACCCCCGTTACCCGGGGTTACTAGAATCCCAGTTAGACCTAGTGGTAGGCAGCAATGGCAGCTTGTGAAATTCCAGTTAAATTAATTTCACACTGTCTCACTCTGTTCTCAGTCTCAGCTGAGACTGAGGGATGACATCATTTTAGAACTGTCGCAGCTGCATAAGCCATACTGGAATGTTGCAGCTGGAGGTTAGGATAGAATGTTGGGGAATTTGAAGTAGTCTGTAGTAGAGTGTTGAAGAGGGAGGAGGTGTGCTGCATCTGCAGGCCCTCAGCTCTGACAAAGAGATATATTTTTGTTTGAGATGTGTGTTCTCACCTGAAGAGGAACACAAGAAGAACTAAGTGAAGTGATAGAGACTGCTTACAAAGATTCAGGGCTCCATCCCTGCGGGGATGTGGGGAAGGATTCCACCTGCTTCCAGGGGCAATCCCCTGGTCTGGCTAGAGGAAGAAGAAGCTGCCTAAATCTAGATTCATTCTGAGGCACCAGAAGTTTGTAGAGATTTCTTTGAAGAGAAAATGCCTGTGGGGCACCTGCAACCAAGGGGTGAGTTTGCTCTGCTAAAGAGCCAATGTTTATTCACCTGAGACAAAATGAAGTTAAGTGACTGTTTCTGTGGGGTCAGGAAAAGACAGCCAAGAACAGTTTTGAAAGCTGTGGGAATTGGACTGCTTAACTCTGTGGGGGTCTAGAGAAATGGACACAGCCACTCATTAAGTATGTTTCAAGTTCAGCACATGTGGGATGGAAGAAACAGTGGATTAAATGTGACATACATTTAAAGAGAATCTACACAGTAAAGTGTTTTCAGAGATGATGTGTTAAAGTCCAGAGGAATGGCCAGGTATGATTTATGGAAGCAAGAGGTGGGAGACCTCCCATCTGGTGTGACCAGAGTCACCTCTACGGGTTCACTTTGGGACACCTGTTGCTTTCTCTCAGGTACTTGGCCAGTGCCTGAGGAAAGTACCCAGACATGGGATTGTTGAAGAAGATTCCCTGATGGAGCCAGAAGTGCTCAGAGGTGGTTAAGGGAGCCACCAAGAAATGATCCATGCTATATGGAAAGTAGTCCAAGGGCTGGCATGAGAGCCAAGCCATGGAAGGAAGGTAGTCCAAGGGCTGGCAAGGGAGCCGAGCCAGGGAAACCCAGAGAAGAGTACAAGTTCTGGCTGAGTGCCCAGTGTGTTTCTGAGCCTGAGGGCTACAGTGTATAAGGATGTGTTCTGGTCTCCATAAATCTGCATTACCAGGAGTGTAGCCTTGTGGGGGTCCATCTATGCTTTGTTATTCTGTTGGTTGTGAATAAAAGCCACACTTTGGAATCCCACTACTAGTTTGGACATTGCAGTTATTGCTTCCTGTGTCCAGAGTTACTTGGGTGCCCCTGACTAGAAGTCAAACCTAGCCAAAATACAGAGCAACAGTTTTCTCCCCGAAACCCAGGTCCCAGGTAGGGGGTTACATATGGAAGCCGCACAGTGCTAGTAACACAAAAATACCATCAACCCGACCCCTGGGGTAACCCACCGGTTACACATGAAAACAGGATCTTTGCTCCTGAAGAGTTCATGTATTCCTGTTGTCTTCTCCCTGCCTGAGGTTATCATGCACTCCTTGTGACATCACGGTTATTCCCATGGCAACATACTGTGATGTCACAACAGTGAATTATGACTTGAAGTAGGGGAGTAAGCTATTGAGGCAGATGAACTCTGAGCTATAAAGATCATGTAATAATTAAAATTTCCTCAGAAATAAATAATGGGGAGGAGAAATCTATAGAATATATATGGAATGCAATCTGAATTGTACCTAAATATGTTTCAGCAGCTCTTTAAAGACTTCCCAACAAAGTTGTCGTCATCATTTCATATCGATATTCCACTACTGATTATGGAGGCATGCTGCAGAGCCCCACATAATGCAGTCTGCGCAGAGCCTGTGGCACAGAGTGTACTGAATGCACTTCTACAATGCTGTGGAATGAGATAGGATACCGTCTGCCTCTAAACAACAAGGATCACCACTCTCAGAAAGTATGCTGATCAAACGTTTTCCAGATTTGAGTTATAGTACCAGACAGCAGCATCAGGCATTCGATGGAGTGAAGTCACAGCTTCAGAGCCTTAGGTTCTATAATTTCCCAATGCCACCAGCTTGCCGCTATGGTAGAACAACATTTTGTTCAGTGAAGTGACCAAAGTAGGTAAGCAAGTGAACACAATTAAAGTGAAATTCGAGACACTGAAAAGAAGTGATTTGTCAGACTCGGAGTGACTTTCTTTCACTAGGACATAACAATCTGCTATGTAAAATCTGTGCTTTGAGGGGTGAAAGTGTTTGAGGAGAGCAGAATTTTTATTTGGGTTACAATTGCACATATGATGCCAGTGTTTTGTAAGCCAAGATGGCATTTTTGGCATATTTTGGCTGTTTGGCCACCAATTTTCAAATAAATAACTGCAGTATATAAATAAATAAAGTCTTGCACCCAGGGTGCTCCAGGTTTCCCGGTGCACCCCTCATTTGCATCTGTATGTGCTTACATGTAATAGTGTGACCTGGTTCATGGCCACATAATGGTTTGTAAGCATGCATCTTCTATTAGAGTTTGGGCAAAGTGCATCGGGCCACGTGGTGGCACATAACATTTTCTTTAATGGCTCTCCAGTTATAATTGTGAAGTATTATAACAGAGACTTACAGTTATGCTATGCCTATTTTATGAAGTAGGTATCAGCAACTGAGACGTCGGTCACCGTGAGATTTTTGTGTTCAGTTGCTGGGGGTTCCCTCGAATAAATGAAGAGATATGCTGATAGACTGTCTTAATCTTCTACTGTGACTCAAGCCAAAAGAAGATGGCCCTATACTTGTCATCAAACTAATATGGCCAAAACTGTGCTGTCCTGGCAGGAGAACTGTGCTGAACCTGAACATAATTTTCTCCAGTAGCAGCTGTTTTTTTATTGCTGCAGGGTGGAGTTCTGCAGACGTCTCGCTACTGCAGAAAAGCAGCTCACCTCACTGGAAATGACTAAACAACAAAAAATGTTGGAATTGCAGCACTGTCACTCTGCCAGTTGAAAAGCACTCCGCTGTCTCTATTCATTATAAAAGTCCCAACACTAGTTTTTCTCTTTCATTTCTGTCTCATTACGACTGCATTGCAGAAGATCAGCACCACTTCCACTAACAAAAGACCCACAGGGGTATAAAAATTATGAAACTTTATAAATGTGTATCACAAATGAGTAAAAAATTCACCCACAATGGGAACATTAGGACAGTCATGCATTTGAGTGTGAATATACAGCCACTGCTGCTCACAAATTGTTCACAAACCAGCTTCATTCAATTTCAGCTTCATTCAGTTTTTTTCCATACACATATTTTCATTTTCCCCCTTTTTCTGCCTCATAACCCGGGCCATCACCGCACCCCAGCCACGCGTACATGTGTGGAGGTACGGGTACACCGTGGATTGAAGTGCCCTCCCACTACATGTCACCCCCTCTGCCTACGCTGACCACCGGACCTCCACCCAGTGGCAGCAGAACTACAGGGGGGCGATGACCACCTCAGGAGAGGAGAGCTGTCTTCCGGCTGCTCAGTCCTGCTCCAAGCTTCCCCTCTCGTGCCGGCTCCCTGATGACCCGAGTCCATTCCTGAACCTGGGTTGCCGGCATGGCGTGAGGTAAGGCATCCAGCGCCCCATCCCTCTGCACCACCAGGCCTGCTTCATTCAGTTTCTTAGCCATAGTTTTGCCCAATACGAGTTTTAGCCCAAAAATAGAGCCGGATCTAGAGCTGAAAAAAGGAACTGCAGATACCTTAAAGATCATGTGCAAAGGTTTTTGCATATTGTTAATACAGCTTGAATTCAAGTCCCTGTATCATGATTACTTTCCTGAAAATGACATGCTGTTTGGTTTTGTGGTTTTCTTTAAATCAGCATTTAACTTGCTCTACAGTGGCTGAAAACAGTGGAGTTATTTCTGTCTCTCTCAGTCAGGCTTGGAGAGCGATGACATCAAGCTTTATTAACAATATGCATAAAACTTTGCACATGATCTTTAACAATCTTTTTAGATTCATTCAGTTTTCAGCTATAGTTTTGCCCAATACAAGTTTTAGCCTAAAAATAGAGCCTGATCCAGGGCCAAAAAAGGAACTGCAGATACTTTAACAATCAGTCATCATACAGCCATCAAGCCAAAAAATAACAAATCGGTGGCCCACATGCTAAGCGCCTATAGAACTTACTATTTTGGTACTGCATGTTCGATGGCTGTGTGGGCCACTGGTTTGTTATTTTTTGGCTTGATGGCTGTATGATGACCAATTGTTAAGCTATCTCTATTTCTGTTTTTGGCTCTATTTTTGGGCTAAAACTTGTACTCGGCAAAACTACGGCTGAAAAACTGAATGAACTGAAACGGAATGAAGATGGTTTGTGAACAGTTTGTGAGTAACAGTGGTTGTACATACACACTTGAATGCCTAACTGTCCTACTGTTCGTATCGTGGGTATCAAGGCAGCAAGATGACCACACTGCTACTCCACTCTTTACCATACTGTCACAATCCATTTTAAAAGCCCTTTTTATAGCAGCAATTAATTTAATCAAAGTTTTTTTTTTCTCTTTCTGAGCTGTTAATGTCTCCCAGTTTTTTTTTTTTTTTTTAGCCAAATGGTGTAGCGGGCGTAATGAGACGCAACCTGTGGACTTCAGTTGGTGTGGTTTAGTCATGGCATTTTTGCTGGTCCCTGTGCTGGTTATCTGACATCTCCTGCTGGAATTTATTTTTTGGGTCGAGGTTTTGCTGCCTGTCATTACCCACTAATATTCGCTTGATGGCTAGAACTAGCTGTGAGCCAGTTAGAGAAATAACAGGCCAGGCACATTCCAACAATGCTCTACTAAAAGTGGAAACTGGATGGCCCATCAGAGAAAAGAAATGGAGTGAGTCTCTGGAAAAGTGGAGAGAGTAAGAGGAACTGTGCCGAATTTTGTTGGACACAGTGCGCAGAAGTGTAGATAGGCTTATATTGCCTTATAAAAGTTATGCCATTGTTACCTGGGTCTGAGAGTGTTTTACTTTAAATAATATCAATTTTTCTGCACTCAGAGGGGTGGATTTCTTTGTTTTAAACTCACGGGTGAATCTGCTTATTCAACCCTAAAGCGTAATTGGCATCTCAGAGGAACAAAGGAGTTGCTGATACAATTTTACTTGTGAGATGTTGAATCCTAATTGGTGAAGGTCACAAGGATTTTAAAAGTCTCCTCCATTCTTTTAAAATGACTGCATTAGCAACTGTAGTGACTCTGACCAGAGTTCGTTTAAATGGTGGTTCCTAGCCTGTTAATGGTGGTTCCAGTCTGTTACAGTTTCATCTATACTGGCCTATTAGTAACCTCAGTGAATGTTTTGGATGTACACTCTAGTGTTAAGTGCTATTTTAGAACTTTATGATGTTGTTTATGTCCCTCTCAATCATAGGATTCTATAGTAGAACATGGATGCAGTGTGCCAACAATGGAAGAGCTGAGCAAAGGACAAAAACAGCATCATACAGTTCTAAACTGGTACTTGTACCTGTGTGTAAATCAAAAATATGCAATATGTCAACTAAAGAGCCTGTACAGAGTAACAGAATTGGAACCAGCATTTAATAATCAGCTCTACCGCAACAAATGCCTTTCAGGTCCATTGCAGTTCTCCTTTAAATCTGTGTTTATGAATAGGAAATACCCCACACCCACATGAGCAAAAATTGTTCAAACAAATTATCACTTACAACAGGCTTTTGCAATATACCTTGAATGCCCCAAGAAATTCTAACCACTGTAATATTTATTAAACATTGGGCTAGCTGTTATTAAAACTTAGATAACAGTTTCAGCCATTTTTTCTATGACAGGCAGGGCCCCAAAGTACTTAACATCTTTATTAAGTATTCAGAACTTTAGACCTGGGCTACGTTCCTCCAATGCTCTTATTTTTAGCATACCATATTGTTTTAGTGTTGCTGAGGGTAATTCACTTGCCTATGCTGATCTGTGGATGGAATATGCTTCCAATTAATTTATGTCCTGTTGTTCTAGAATTTTCACTGTTGTACTCTATCAAACACTGGTTTCCAGAAATTTCAAGAAAATCATTGTCACAATTATCCAAATGGCTGATTGTATGTTTATGTCTATGCATGTACTTTCATGCAATATTGTTTACTTTTTATGTTGATGGGCAGGGTAAAACTGAGTGGGTTACAACTGGGCAGACTTAATGGACCAGTGTTTTTTTTTTTCTGTCAACACTGTCTATGTGTCTATGTTAATGCGGTATATATAGAATAGTGGATGGGTGACCATCCACAATAAGGCTGTGTTTCCATTGAGGGAGCTGATGACATCCTAGATCTCTATGATGTCATCAACTCCCAAGATGGAAGCACAGCTTTGGTTGTGGATGGACACCCATCCACTATTTTATATAGTATATGGTTCCCCAAAATGTGTTCATATCTTGTGTTCAGGCTTTCCCACTGGTTCTCATCAGAGTCCCAGTCTCTCTATTCCCATCCCCGAAGACTCCAGTCCTCCTCGCTGCAGTCACAACCCTGAAGATACTGGTCCTCCATGCAGCAGTCCTGCTCTGCTCCAATCCCATAAGTGTGCCAGTAATTTAAAAAGAAAAAGAAGAAAACCTGCAAATTAATAGTTTGGATAATTGGAGCTGACTATAGCAGTCCGTGTCCAAACTGTGTTTATGAACTGCTCGCCCGACCACTCGCTAAGTACCGCCACCATTTTAGAACGTATTTTTGAAACAGCACTATTACAGCCAATCAGATGACAGCTCAAGGCTGAAAAGTTGTACTATCAATGTGACATCAGAATGATAGTACAACAACTTTTTTGACCATTGAACTGTCCTACAACAAGATTTGGAAAATTATCATTTTTCTTACACAATAAGCCCTATGCATATACTATATAATGTTAATATTTTTTTAATCAGGTTTTCTTTTGGAAGCCATTATTAATGAGCTTTGGCTCAATTAGCTGTATCCTTCAATAAACATATTTTATGTCTACTAGTTTTTGGGTGGTATGGGGAGGCCCTTAGTTGGCAAACCTTACACTTCTCCCACAAAACTGTCATAAGGGTGACAACGTTTCTGCCATGGTCTAACAGGATCCCCAGGGAAAATCTTACTGGGCTGAATATCCTGAGTAGTTTATCTACCACATTCCCTAGCTCTATGCAGTACTTTGGGTACCTGCTTGCATAGTCCATGATCATCAATATGTACCTCTTGCCTGTGTGACTCAGGGTGCACAGTGGTCCTTCTGTGCCCACAGCTAGCCACTGAAATGGTTCCTTGATTACAGGCACAAGACATATGTTGGTCTAATAAAAGGTATAAAACCTTCCAGTGACTCCTAGGCAAGGGAATCAAAGCATTGTTCCCAGCCTTCCCCAACCTTTGGCACTATGGATAAGTCCAGCAGTAGTCTGCCATATCTTTAAAGATACTGGACCAGAAAAAGAATCCATATAAAAAAAAATATATATTTTTTGAACAATTGAGGGGATGTCACAATTGAGGTTGAGCTGAAAGTACAAGGTTATACCTCGCCCATACTTAACATGATTCTGCATGTGGTCAGCATAAGCCGCAATGGAGACGTCTACTGTATATCACTGATCTTGTCCGGAGAGGCAGGCCTGAGAGATTACAATAACATTGTGCTGGTGCTGCTGGGTCCACAGACTCTGGTGTTCCAACTTACGGAGATATGGAGTGTGGGAGTGGGGGCTAGGGTTGAGCTTGCATTCTCCCAAAAATAGAAGCAAAAGGGTGATGATGAGCCTACAGGAGTGGTAAATTCTCTGGCAAGAATAAAGGGAGAAGAGGAGAGGTAATGAAGAGATAGCTCTCCTAAGTTATTCAAGGTTCAGAGCAGGAGAGGGTAGAAGGTTGCTACTTATGAGAGAGGTAACAAGCAGGGAAGGGAATGGAGAGGAAGGTGGTGGGGTGGTAAGAAAAGGATGAAACATGACAGAAGGAACAGAACTCTGCAGTTGTGTGAAACATAAGGATCTAGGGTAGATAGGAAAGGCACAGGGAATAGTATGATTAGACATAACAGTAAGTAAGGCAGGCTGGGATGAACAGGTGCAAGAAGAAAATAGGGGAAGCAGAAAGGAAAAGAGAGGAAGAGGTGGAGGAGTAGGGTACTGAAGCTTGAACAGGAGACAGAAATGAGATAGTGGGTATTTATCAAAGAATATGTGTAGCATATTTACAGTATTTGGGGGGTTTTGACCAGGAAAGAAGAACTAAAAAATAGTTTCTTGTTTTCAGCCTTGTCTGGTGGGGGACATTTTGATTGATACTGAACCAGGTTAAGTTGGTTACATTTGATTTGTCAAGCACTCTGAGCTTTAGGAAGGGTACAATATATAAAAACATACTGCTGGCACACCAGATATTGGACAATGACTCACTCACCTCAGGATCAGTGGTTCAGAAAAGCTGTATTAAACTTGTACAACCACAGCTAGTTATGAACTGCACCAGAGCCGTCTGGCAACTGTATCTTACTATTTTTATACTATTTATGTATATTAGTTATCTTATTCATTGCATATTGTAGTCAAATTTTACTGTACTCCACTTGCCTACACCCCCAGGATGCACTGGGACAAGTTGTTATCAGCTCAGTCTGACTTTCTTGGTAACATTTTTTAAATAAATGAATAAAGTTAGACATGGAGGCAGGTAGCCTGTGTGACTAGCCTGCCCCAGTTTTTTAAAAAAAAGATGTCATCAGCACTGTAATATGTTTATCAGAACGCTCTCTTCATTTTAATGAACTTGGAACTTTGGTAGACATCACATGTATTCTGCCCAGCTGCTTGTGCTTTCTGTAACTTGGAATACCTCCAGTTTCTAGTATCCAACATCAGAAATGTAAGAATGTAACGTTCATTCATTATAATACTTTATAAAATGGGCATGTCGAAAGAAGCAACATGATTGGCCAGAAAGGAAGTGTCAAATAGGTATTACACAGAGGGAAAAAAAAGAGCAGGCAAATAAATCAATGCACCCAAATGGAATGTTCAGATGTGTCAGTGGAACGTTAATTTTTTAATGGCTGCCATTGTTTTTAGTCTCGGTAAGCGAGGGAGCGAATGTCATGCTGACAGTCCTGCTCCAAACCTCATCTCCACTAGAAGTAAAAATCAGAAAGCAGCAGCATGCCAGCTTTTATCATGCATAAAGCATTCTTCTAGTTCGGCGAGACTGAAGCTTGCTGCCGCACAAAACTGGAAACAGACCAGAACGGGGTGCCCTCTCAAAGTAAACTGCACTTCCCTCCCAGTACATTTAACTAAAACAACAAAAACAAATCTGCATCCCTTATTCGTTTTTTTGTTTGTTTTTTTATTGCGAAAGTGGTGCAACCTGTTGGGGAGAACCTGTTACTTCCTCTCTTAACCACACTTGTTCTCTTGATCGGGACCTGAGGTTTTGGAGGGGGGGGGTAACAACAGTAGAAATGTCAATGTGTCAGAAGACAATGATGTCATCACCTAGTAGGTGGAAGGACTATTTTATCTCAAAGTAACACAATGATTTCAGTTTTTCTTCAGTTCAGTAATATTTTTTAAGGTTACAAATATTTTAAAACAAGAACCATCTTATAAGCGCAATAAAACACTCCAGGGTATGTGTGTTGAACAGATATTACCGCACTTCCAGCGGCTGCAGGCACTCGGCAGGGCCTTGTCCCTTACTACGCCCCTGGGCATGTGGTAATATCTGTTCAACACATACCCTGTCGTGTCTTATTGCTCACATGTATGTTGTGTATTTGGCCACCTGTAGCTGTAATGCTTTCTATTGTACATGAGGAAATCTGTACAAATGTTTCAGGTCTGGGTGGGCAAACACATTCAGGTCACTGGCAAAGGTGTGACCGGAAAATGCATTGGCAATGATGTTTTGAATCAGGGTATGGGATATAGTTTTAAATTATCGGGAATGTAAAAGTAATTTTGGGTCTGGGGCAGCAACATGGTTAAAAACTTGTTAAAATAGAAAGCTTTTTGGATGTATAAACTTAGAGCCTTGGAGTGCCATGATCCAAGTGATCAGTTTGACTTCTGACCTTTCCTGGTATACGACGGAATCTGTTGGGATGCAGCACTCTGTGATAAGCCTGTCGCACTTTGCTGTGTGACAGACCGGAGTAGCTGTCATTGGATTACATTGTGCTCCTTCAGCATGTCACTGGCAGAAGCTGAGGTGAGAACAATGGTAGCATCCTAACTGATTCGATGTAAACTAGACAGAGATAAGCTACGCCTGGCAAGAAGAAATACAGGCGAGGGGGTACAGGCAAAGTAGGCAAGCAATAAGGATGCAATACTTGAAGCAACATCCCATTGTGTTAGGGAGAAAAGCAAATGCAAAAGAAGGAGGAAATCACTCAAAAACAGTAGCAGAAAAGGTCAGAGTCAAAAAATTGGCCTTCAGGAAATATAAGGGAATGCAGCGGGATGAAGATAGGGAGGCATACCAAACTTCCCTAAGGGAAACATGGAACACAGTAAGGCAGGCAAAGGTCCAAACTGAGGAAACACTTGCATGAACAGTAAAAGAAGGGGACAAGCCTTTCTATAGATACATTAGTGAAAGGAGAAAGTCCAGAGGGGGTATTGCTAAGATCAAAGGAGATAAGGGGGAGTGTGTGGAGGAGGACCAAGGACAAGCATCTATCCTAAATAGAAACATCTGCTCAGTATTTACTGAAGAGAAGGTAAGGCAGGACCCACAGTTCAGCACCATGGACGCAGGGGGGAAGGAGGTGTGCACAAGTCCCTTCATAAAAGAAAGGGTCCTACAAGAGCTCGATAAGCTCAGGGTGGATAAGGCAATAGGACCTGTTGGCATACATCCCAGGGTACTAAAGAAGCTAAGGGTTGAACTAGCAGAGCCATTAGCAGAACTGTTTATTTAAGTCTGGTCTTTGGTAACCGTGTAAAAGCACTGATTCAGAGGACCATTTTCAGGCACGACCCAGAGTGAGTCTCTGAGCACAGGAGAGGTCCCAGAAGACTGGAGAAGGGCTCATGTGATCCCACTCCACAAGAGTGGCAGCAGGGAGGAGGCAGGGAACCACAGACCAGTCAGTCTTACCTCAGCAGTGGGCAAGATTATGGAAGTACTCCTTAAGGAAAGGATAGTGCAACACCTGGAATCCATAGTAGCACAGGATCCAAGACAGCATGGATCTACAACAGGAAGGTCCTGTCAAACTAATCTCATAGATTTCTTTGACTGTGAAACCAGAGTGGTGGACCAAGGGGGTGCAGTTGATGTCACCTACCTTGACTTCAGCAAAGCTTTTGATGCTGTTCCGCATAAAAGATTGATTAAATAAGCTGGGTAGGCTCAGGGTGGGTCAGAAGTTGGTCAACTGTGTGGCAAACTGGTTGGCAGGCAGAAAACAGAGAGTGGTAGTAAATGGTATACAGTCAGAAGAGATGCAAATCACAAGTGGGGTACCTCATGGATCAGTCCTGGGGCCAGTCCTCTTCAATATCTTCATCAGTGACATTGCAGAAGGACTGGAGGGTAAGGTTTGCCTGTTTGCAGATGACACCAAGATCTGCAACAGAGTAGATGACCAGATGGGGTGGGCAGAATGAGAAGAGATCTGTAAAAAACTGGAAAAATGGTCGGAAAAGTGGCAAATGGGCTTTAATGCAAAGAAGTGCAAGATCATGCACATAGGGAAGAGAAACCCTGAAGCTACCGGCAATCACAAGGGAAGAAAGAGACTTGGGCAGCATCATCTCAGATGACCGGAAATCATCCAAGCAGACCACTAAAGCAGTAGGTAAGGCTAGAGGGATGTTGTGGTATATTAGTAGGGGTATCACAAGTCGTAAGAGGGCGGTAATAATCCTTTACAAAACACTGGTTAGGCCCCATCTGGAGTGCTGCATGCAGTACTGGAGGCCGCACCTGTACAGGGACATTAACAAAATGGAGGCAGTCCAGAGAAGGGCAACCAAAATGGTGCAGGGACTGCATCAGAAAACATATGAGGACAGATTAACGGAGCTCAGTATGTGTACCCTAGAGCAGAGGAGGGAGAGAGGTGATACGATCGAAACATTCAAACATCTTAAGGGCATTAACAAGGTGAAAGAGTCTAACATGTTTCAATACAAGAAAAATAGCAGGACAAGAAGACACAGCATGAGATCAGAGGGAGGCTGATTAAGGGGTAATGTGAGGAAGTTCTTTTTCACAGAAAGGGTGGTGGATGCATGGAACGGCCTACCTCAGGAAGTGGTGGATAGGAATACAGTGCAGGGCTTCAAACATGCATGGGATAGGCATAAGGGAGCAATACAGAAGAGTATGACTAAACAGGCCATTGACAGAGTAAAGGCCTATGGCACATTCATAAGGTAGAAAAAATGGACAGACTGGATGGGCCTTGCGGTCCTCATATGCCGTCAACTTCTATGTTTCTAAGTTGTTGTCTCCAGCCCAAGGAGATGCAACATAGGGATATTTGGGGTTGCTGAATAATGTCTCTTTTGATCTCTTCAGTATGTGTTTGATACCTGAATCAATGTTGAGATACCTTTAGTGTGCTTCAGTTTATTTGAAAAATGACTTAAATATTTTTATAACAAATTAATGAAATATTTTTGCTGTATCCACTTTTTGTTCATTAAGGTAACAGTTGATATTTCAATATATACATCTGAGGCCAGATATTCAAAACTTTGCACTGGGCACAAACCGATTGCGCCAGGATTGTGCTGCAATTGCACCAGACTGCCATATTCAAAAGGCCAAATAGCACCAGTGCAATGTGTTAGTGCCAGTGCTAAAAGATAATGTATGCATGGTGCAAAGTGAGGGGTGGGGACATGCATACATGCGCAACGGTATATTCAAAACCATAGCGCTGCGCAATGTGTGTTAGCATGACATGTAGTGCAGTGCAAATTACTGCCTATGAAAAGGTAGTCTTAACTCCGGGCAAACCAAGGATAGGTGCATGGGCACAGCAGCAAGAGACTACAAGGCTGTATGCAACAACAGCAGTATAGTGCACCCGATGTCTGCAGTCAATGAGGTGGCGGAGATGGCAGACGGACACCCTTGGCCACTCCATATGCCATGGAAGAGACGTGCTGCACACAGACGGCACCACCCACATCACCATCATCTGGCACCGGTCTCAATCCTGCCAGGCATTTGCGGGCGCTCCACTGCCCAGTGGACACCATGGTGATGTGTCCATACAGCATACACCTCCAGTACCTCCGTAGGGGTACACCAACACAATCCAGCACACACATGCAACACTGGGGGAATGGAGGGTGTTGAGGGGAGGGTGTACAGGTGGCCAGGCTGCACCACATAATAGGTGCTGCCACAAGGCTTGGGCCATCCACACAGTGCACATGTTCCAGTGACTGGAATGCCCCGACACCAGTGTGCCTGCCTTCCCCTCGGGGCACATACCACGCACCTGTACAGACACTACGTCACACACGGTCAGCCATGTGTATGACACTGTGAGTATCCCGTGCCACTGGCACAGTGTATGTGGATCACTGGACAGCAGGACAGTGGTGTCCACTGTCAGAACACACTTGCCAACTGTGCACGTCACTGTGGATAGCAGCTGTCATTGTTGCCTGACACACCATAGGCATTGCTGTGTCCCTCACAATACTGTACCATCTAATACACAATGTAGCAGGTATAACAATATGTATATGGTATGCAGCACAACCACTCATTCCTGTGATGCTAGTCCCCTGGGCCACAATGGCCTGTGCTGTTGTGTCCAAACCCAGCCTGCAGCTACTCTCCTGTTGTTCCAGGATGACATTCAGGTGATGCTGTGTGCAAACCCAGACTGCAGCTACCAACCTGTAGTTCCAGTCTGGCATACAGGTGGAGCTGTCTGCACCATGAAATAGCGCTGGGCGATCTACATGGTAATGCTTGCAAAGCAGGCCATAATGAGATGCTAATGTGGGTGTTTGCCCTCGGATTGCCGAAGTATGCTCATTTGCAAAGGGGCTTTGAATATAGCAAAATTTAGAGACGGACAAATGTGTTAGCCCCGGGCTACTGGATTAGCCCCACGCAAACCTGTCAGAACCATAGCACTTACTTCAACAGGTGCTCAGGGATCATTGGGGACTGTCCTGGAGGTCGAGAGGGCCTCGGCTCCTGCCCCCGCGCTCTCTCGCACAAAACAGCCTGAAACAGCCGAAAAGGGGCTCAGGGATCATTGGGGACTGTCTTGGAGGTCGAGAGGGCCTCGGCTCCTACCCTCCCCCCCCTTCGCTCTTGCTCGAAACAGCCGAAAAGGTAATTCTCCACTGTACTGTAGACGCACGGACTAATTTCATTTTGAATCCTGTCTGTGCCAAAGATTACCTGGGATCGTCACTGCCATGGAAAAGGCCATGTTTGCTGGTCGCCTGATCTACCAGCTGCCTGCCTGTTGCTGCAGAGGCTTTTTGAGCTTGGCGCCATTTTAGGTCAGCGCAGATGTGCTGATAGTTTTTATAAACTCAAAATCAGCCAGCAGTGCTCCTGAAAACGAAAGTTGCAATGTACTTTAATTATACCGGACTTAGAAGCTGAAATGAAATTAAATATACATATGCATTTTTTATGACATTTAACTGGACTTAGAAGTGGAAATGAAATGAAAGTTAAATACACATATGCATTTGCTTTGGCATTTAAAGGCTTTCACTCAGGTTGAGCCAAGCCAGCAATGTTCTTGTTTCTAAGCCTTGTCATTTGCTATTACAGTCGTTACTTTAAGGGGCCTTGCAAATGAGTTTGGCTGTGCACATTAAGTGAAGGGGTAGTTTATTATGCTGATGTTGGCCTCGTGGGACCGAGCTGAATGATGTGCTGCGTTGTTCTGATTTCTGGTGGTTACATGGGCTGCATCGCTTTTTTAGGAATTTTACTGTGCACATTGAGTTGGGAAAATAGAGAAAAAAAAAAAAGTAGTTGTGTGCCAAATGTTAGTTTAATATAGGCTGCATCACTTTTAACTAATTGATTTCTGGTGTTGCTCCTTGGCTGCCTTGAGGGATTGAGTTGATCCAACCTCTTAGAACTAGCAGGCTGCCATAAATTACTGGAACTGTGGTGAGGCATTTGGGGCATTGGGGCATTTCAAGGGACTCATGGCAGGTTAGCGACTGTTGCTACAGAGTCCCCCTTCCACTCAGTCCTGTTGGCTACTTGGAGGCACAAATTGTGCTATCGGGAGTCCCTGCACCCTCCCCCTCCTTCCCCACTATTTAACCCCTGGTCTTACCTCCTCTTTTTTACTTCAACAGGTGCTCAGGGATCACTGGGGACTGCCTTGGAGGTCGAGAGGGCCTCGGCTCCTGCACCCCCCCCACACGCTCTCGCTCGAAACAGCCAAAAAGGTAATTCTCCACTGCACTGTAGATGCACGGACTAATTTCATTTTGAATCCTGTCTGTGCCAAAGCTTACCTGGGATCGTCACCGCTGTGGAAAAGGCCACGTTTGCTGGTCGCCTGTTGCTGCAGAGGTTCGGCTCTGCCTCGCCACTCCCACCACCACCCCTGGTCAGCGCTCTAATTTACATGCAGTGATTTGGTCACGTGAGCCGATTTTGCCCATCAGCTCACTTTTCCATCTGCAAGCTATACAGTCTCTCCACTAGGGGCTCCCTTATAGTTTTTGGACACTGTTATGCAGTGCGCCTATTGATCTGTTACAAGTCTGCTCAAAAACCTTGTCTAACGTCGGCCTTATGATTAATTACTAGCGCTAAGGCCTTAACTTACCAATCTAAGCTGCTGCTATCAAACAATAATATTGTTAGCCTGATCTCAAGAAAATAGTAACAGGACAGCCAGACGCAGTAAGTGTCTAGTAAGGTACAAATTAACTTATTGCTCTCCACTCATTTTTCCAGCCCACTATATAGCTGCGTAGCACTGTTCCTGTGTTCCCCCCACCCCCCCCGGTGCTGAGTTGTGTTGCATCTCTATGTAAAATAGGCACAGGATTGGGTCTTGATCTGGGAAGGGAAGACAATGGTAGCAACTAAACAGCGATCCCTAGCTACGAGTCATCCATTGGAGGCCCTACTGTCATCCACTGGTGACCTTATGGTAGCAATTCCCCTTCCTGTCTCAACCTGACATTCGTCTTGGTGCGGACATGGGATTCCTGGAGCACCTACCAAAGCTAGTCCTGCTCTAGTTACTCCTGGGCTTCATCGCCATTGTGATCCTTACTGCTCCTTGGATGCCCTGGCTCACAAGTGGGGGTGCCCCCCTGAAGGGAGACCCCTGGTTTACGTGTTCCCAACCGGGGGACTCCAACTTCACCTTCTCCAACCTTCTAGCAGAGGGCTCGCCCCTGCCCTGGGTCCTCGGTAGTCTTGACCTAAGGAGCTTTCTGAGACCTGCACGAAAGGTCAGGCACTACGACCGTAAGTCATAGATGAAGGATAGATCCACTCCCTTGAGGCATCTATTCTGGCTCATGCTGGTGACCCTTGTGCTAGCAGGGGGCATAGAGTGCAGAACCCAGCACCTTTCCCCACTGCCTAAAGGACAGGTGAGACCCTCCAATTAGAGAGTGTGGTCTGTCAGAAGGTGGGGTTTCCTCTCCCCTTTTTTGGGGGGACTTCCACAAGTGGTCCCCAGTGTGAGTGCCACAGCAGGATGGCTTTATACGTATGTGCCTGTGTGGGTTTCAACATGTCAGCACACTATGCTTCTCTCTCCTGCTCTCAGCCACTGGTAACTTAATCAATAGTTGGGTTAACCCCTGTTTATTTCCCTTCTGTATATCCATATTACTGTGACTTCCCACAGACTTGCTGAAATTTTGCTCCTCTTGCCAGTGATTTGTTCTTATTTACTACATGGCTGTTACTTGTGACTGATGCACTTTGTTGCTCATGTTACTGCCTACATTCCTTAGCCCTCTCTAACCCCTCAGTTATTCATTGCAGCCTTCCCCCTTGCACTGCATCCTATTACTCAGCACACCTAGGACTTGTACTGGCATTAACTGACTGGCCTTCTGTATGCTTACTCATACCTATAATTTGTAGAATAGAATTTATATTATGTGTACTGTAGTTGACTGCTTTATCTGTTTGATTGCTGCTCATTTTGACTTTAGACTTTGCTCAGTACTGAACTTTGATCACAGGCCTTGTTATTCTGCTACCTATCTGCCTGCTCCTTTATCTCCCTGCTTTCTTACACCTCTCTCTCTTTACATCCAGCCCTCTTCAAACAAACTGCAGGATCTACTGTCCATTCTGCCATCTGCGTGGGCCAGGAAATCTGTATTCTCTCTGTAGGGATAACAGTATATGTTTTGGATTACAGAATATGGTTTTGAAAGTAGCAAGCTATTCAAACTAGGGGAATCAGAGTAGAGAAAAGGTGCATTTAAGCCTCGTTCACACAGACAATTGTGCGGCGTTCTTAGTGGTGCACAGCAGCGAGACAGTAGCCGCTATGCATGTCTGAACACCGCAGTTTTGCAGTTTCACACTGCGTTTAATTGTGGCTACAATCCCTCTTTTCCTGGGATCACAGAGCGGTGTGGGCTTTTTGCGTCATTTTACTCTGCCATGTGAACTGCCCGCACCACCCACAATGTTGTGACAGGCTTTACCCAGCCTGCACTTGTGGTTGTTATGGCAGCAGTCTAAGTAATTTTTCCTACCAGAGTTCAGCTAAAGAATGTTTCTGGCACTGTAAACACAGCTGAACTCGAGGAAGTGGTTCTTTTTGTAAACCGAGGGCTAACAATTGAAGAAAACATGGTCTCAGCGTTGAGCCACGATGCTGGGCATGCGCTTATGCATATGTACAAGCACATGTCCAGTGTCATGGGTCGACTCAGAGACTGTTTCTCCTGCAATTTTTAGCCCTCTACTTCCCTGAGTTCAGCTGTGTTTACAGTGCCAGAAACAACCTTTAGATGAACTTGGGGCAGAAGACCCATCCTTGATCTCTGGGGGCATCTACCCCCAACTCAGCCACCCCCTCACCACCGGAACCCTCCTCAAAATGCCAGAACTTTGTTGTGAGCATCTACGGTGCTCCAGTGCCATGCTGTCTGAATGCTGCTCCACAGCGTTTCAGAAAGCATTGCCACAGCGATCAACGTGGCACTGATGCACATTCTTGCCATGTGAACGATGGATTACATTGCACATTTGCACCACAGCAACAGGATTGGACATGTTGCAGTGGTGCAAATGAGGCAATGTGGACACTTCCTGAGCATGGTAAGTCACTCTTTGAGCTGCTCCTAAAGTCACAGAAATGTTGGGAACAAGCAGTGATGTTAGCTGTGTAAGTTGCCATGTGGACAGCTGTGCGGTCCATCTAGTCTGCCTGGGTTTTCTACCCCCCCCCATCAATCTGTCTTGCTAAGGCGGCTATACTGTCTGTCCTATGCCTGTTTGAATTTGCTGACCATCTTGGCTTCCACTACCTCTGGTGGCAGGCTGTTCCAAGGGTCCACCACCCTCTCCATGAAAAAGAACTTCCTAACGTTTGTTTTGAATTTACCTCCCACCTGGCACATGTTGTGTCCTCTAGAATGATTAATGATTCCTGTGTTGTAAACAGAAAGCACAGAATCATGACAGCTATGTTTTTGGTGGTGTGGCGGAGCAGCCGGCAGAAGAGGAGCTCTAAATATATTTTTTAACTTAATCTACTGAAAGCAGTAGCCTTTTATTTCATAAACAGGAGCCTGTACTTTTACTGCGTTGAAGAGCAGTCCATAGTTTAGAGTGGCTCAGGTACCAGTACATATCATAACATCATGGATCACCTGATTGCCCCCCAAACAAGGCCTGCCTTGAATGTAGCTTGCATCGGTGCTGAAACGGGCCATATACATGGGACTCTGGCACCAGTGCAGCAGCAAAGAGGAGCAAGTGGCACAGACAACTTCGGTCAAGGTAGGTAGTGTAAACGTGGCTAAATAAATGTCTGCTCACTCACCAAGCTTAAAAAGCCTTGACCCAGTGATTCATTCTAATCTCCACATACTCTGTTTTTTTTTAGTTGAGACATTAGACCAACATACTGTCTAACTGTACTGCTGATTGTTCAGGTGGATGTTAAAGATCCCTTGGTGCTTCTTAAAAAGAGTAAAGATATTTCCTTGGTGTCCTGGCCAAATTTCCCCCATTCATTAATCCACCAACAGTTTAGCAGCAGTATAGAAACACAGAAACTGTCGGCAGATAAGGACTGCTAGGCCCATCCAGTCTGCCAGTAGGCCCTGTACATTGTGTGTGGCCACTGACCCTGTGTGATCAATGGCTTTTCATCATAGTATATCTGTGAAAAGCAAAATCCAGTATAGATCCCCTTACAAAATAACAAAACACAACCAGGAGGAGGTTGTTCCAATACAGCTGAGACACTAGCACATCAGATATTGGACAATGACTCACTCACCACAGGGTAAATGATTCAAAATAGTTTTATTAAACTTGTACAACCACAGCTGTTCAGGGACTGCACTAGAATCAACATTTCAAGGTACTCCTCTTCCTTATGGTGAGTAGTAACTCAAATATTGATTTATCTAAATTACAAAGCTCTAGTTATAATTCAAGTCAAACATACAGCACCTGGACTAAGTATAAACTACAATCCGTATCTTGCATTATGAGGACCTATGTCTCAAATGTCTGTATCCCACATTATGAAAGCCTAAGTCTCCAGTGTCTATATCCCACATTATGAGGTCCTGCGTTTCAGATATCGGTGTCTCACATTATGAGTGCCCAAGTCTCAAGTGTCTGCATCCCACATTATGAGGGACCATGTCCCAGGGTGGCAACATCTCACATTTTAGGAGGGCCCATGTCTTAAATGTCTGTACTCCACACAAGGATCAGTACTGGGATTGGTCCTCTTTAATGTCTTTATTAGAGACATTGCAGAGGGGCTAGAAGGGAAGGTATGCCTCTTTGCAGATTACACTAAAATCTGCAATAGGGTAGACATTCTGGTGGGGAGAATGCATAGAGATCTTAGAAAGCTAGAGGAGCGGTCAAGGGTGTGGCTGCTAAGTTTCAATGTGACAAAGTGCAAAATCATGCTTTTGGGGCACAGAAACCCAGGGGTGGAGTGCAAAATGGGGGGAGTGGTATTAACGACCACCAAATAGGAAAGAGTACTGGGGGTAATCATATCCGATGACCTAAAGGTGGCCAGAAAGTGTGACAGGGCAATGGGGAGAGTTAGTGGGATGCTAGGGTGCATAGGGAGGGGTATCACCAGCAGAAAGAGAGAGCTGATGTTACTGCTGTATAGATCACTGGTGAGACCTTACCTAGAGCACTGTGTCCAGTTCTGGAGACCACATGCCTGGAAGGACATAGACAGAGTGGAGGCAGTTCAGAGGGCGGCAACTAAAATGGTGCAGGGTCTGCATCAAAAAGCCCTATTAGCAGAGACTAAAGGACCTCAATATGTACACCCTGGAGGAAAGGAGGGAGGGGGGGATATGATAGAGACATTGGAATACCTCACGGGTATAAATAAGGTTCAAGAAGGACGCATTTTTCAGAAAAAAAGATGCTCAAGAACAAGGGGCCATACTATGAAGCTGGAGAGGGGGTGGACTCCGGGGAGATGTGAGGAAGTACTTCTTCACAGAAAAGAGTGGTGGATGCATGGAACAGCCTCCCAGTGGAGGTGGTGGGGGCCAAAAAGGTAACAGGATTCAAGAATGCATGGGATATGCATAAGGGAACCTTGGTGGTGGTGGGGGCGGCGGGTAAAGCCGGAGATCAGGCAGGGTCTACGATATTACAGTAGGTTGGGAAAATGGGCAGACTAGGTGGGTGAAGCTGTCCTTATCTGCCATCAAATTATTTGTTTCACATTTTGAGGGCTCATATCTCAAGTGTCTGTATCTCACATTATGATGGCCTATGTTCTAGAGTGTCAGTGTCTCACATTGTGTGAGGGCCATGTCTTGAGTGGCCATATCCCACATTATAAGGGCCTGTGTCTCAAGTGTCCATAGCACACATTATAAGGGCCTAAGTCCCAAAGTGTCAGTGTATTACATTATGAGTGCCTTTTTCTCAAGTGTAATCCACATTTTAAGGGCCCTTGACTCAGGGTGCCTTGTGTCCATGTCTCACATTATGAGGGTCATGTCTCAGGGTGTCAGTGTCTCATATTATGACTGCCCATATATCCCACTACTGAGGGCTCATTCCATGTCTCAGGGTGTCAGTGTCTCACTGTATGAGGACCCACATCTCAAGTATCCATATTCCACATTTTGAGGGTATATATCTCAAGTGTCATATCTCACATTATGATGGCCTATGTCCCAGTGTGTCAATGTCTCACATTATATGAGGATCGATATCCCACATTATGATGGCCTTATGTCTCAAGTGTCCATATCTCATGTTATGAGGACCAGTGTGTCAGTGTCTCATACTACAGTGTCCATGTTTCAAGAGTCCTTATCCCACATTATGAGGGCCCAAGTCCCATGGTGTCAGAGTCTCACACTGTATGTGGGCCCATAGCTTGAGTGTCTGCATCCTACATTATGAGGACCTATGTCTTAAAGTCTGCATACCACATTATAAGGGCCCATGACCCAGAGTGTCAGTGCCTCACATTATGAATGCCGAGGTCTCCGGTGTCTGTATACCACATTATGAATGCCTATGACTCAAGTATCCATAGCCCACATTATGAAGGTCTATGTTACAGGGTATCAGTGTCTTACATTATGAGTTCCAGTGTCTTGATTGTCCGTATCCCACATTATGACCTATGTCTCAAGTGTCCATATCCCATATAACGAGGGCCCATGGCATTAGTGTTTCACATTATGAAGGCTCATGTCTCACATCTTCAGTATCAGTACCCCCACATTAAAAAAGTGCAGCAGCAGCATGCACAGAGTATGTCTGGGTCCTACCACTCACTGTCTTGCACTGATGCTGTTTTGTTTCATAAGCCAACGTTGTTGTTTGTTTTGCCAGTGATTGGACCCACCGTTTTTTCAACTTTTACTCTCAGGAATTATGAAGCATATGCACTCATTGCATACTATAATTTTGTTTACTTTTTTAGTGCAATGAAAAGGTCTAATTATGAATACAGACAGAGACAGTATTGTGAAAGAGTGCAGTCGCTTTTATGTGCTGTATTAGTATACTCCTTTTTATAATTTCAGACTTTTCTTTCAATAGACGACTCTCCAATCAAGAATAGCATATCAGTCCAGACTTAGAGTGGAGGTATATTTTGAAGGCTGTTATCCAAGACAGAGATTTGACATAGGGTACCTAACTGAAAGAAGTCTAAGTCAGAGAGTGCCATCACTAGTCATTTACAAATAGAAGTTGACCTTACAAATAAGAAATGGAGGAAAAAATACACTAAGTGGCTGTGTGTGTGTTAGTGTGTAAAATTCTTTTCTATATTCCATAGAGTCAGAGAGCAGCCCCTAGCTTTTCAAGTCTTACTATAGTTCACTGGAAGAAACAAACCTTGGACTGACATGAAACAGGACATAAATAACATAAGAGATAGACTGAAGCAACATGACTTTACTCAGTAGTACTATTCTTCTTCAACATCACTGTCAATAAGCTCATTATCGTTACTGACTGAGCAGCACGCTGGAAATGCCCTTTGCTATCCAGCAAACACGCCATATTTCAGATTAATAAAAGCTAGAATTTCAACATTTTCTGGAAGTTTTCTCTTTCTATTACTAGCAACATAGCCAGCAGTGCTAAATATTGTTTCTGAATAGACTCTCATTGCTGGGCAGCATAAATAGTAAAATGTCACTTGTTGCAATGCTGGCCAGATTGTTAGGGCCAAATAGTATTTCCCAAATACCACAAATTATGCACTAGTATTTGTACTCGGGAGATAATTAAAAAAAAGAAAGAAAAAGAAAGCCCTCCACCCTCCTCCCAAGCCTAACTGTTTAAAGATCCACAGCCCACATCCAAAACCAAACAAATCCTCCTTCCCCAGCACTCACAATTTAATGTTTAAAAAATTATCCCACAATGGGTGACTTGGCACAACCCACCCGCCTCAACGGACATTTCTTGTAGCACTTTTGCACTTTGTTTTTAAAGGACTCACAAATAAGTTGGTCGAAATGTAGCCAGCAAAAACCATAGCAGTGTAGGTTACTGCCTTACCTACAAAATGCTGTGCTACATTTTCTTCCACAAGCTGTTATTTGTGAGTTGCTAGGGTCTAAAGGTCACTGCACAATGTAAACAAATCCCCCGATTGGCCTCTTCTGTAGCTTCCTAACATGGTGGGTATGTCTGTATGTGATGATGTCATCGGAGCGACATCGCTTCCAAGTCACAGCACAGTCTCAGCCCAAAGGTTGGCTCAAATGAGTTACTAGTACTTAACTAGGCAGGTCGTAGTGCCCAGCAATACGAACCACTGTTGGCTGGACTGGCCCTAATCCAGCTCATCTCTGAACCCACTAGGCCCTCTCTCAGAGGCAACAAGGGCTCTGTCATCAACTGGGTACTAAGCAACAGAACGGAGAAAATTATCTCCTGTGGCATTCTACCTGATGCTATATCGGATCATTCTCCCACCTTCTGCGTATGGGGCAACGCCCCTCCCAAAATCCCGCACAAGGTGATTCAAATGAGGGATTATTCCAAACTCAATGCTGGAGACTTCCTTGAAGACCTGAGGCATACTGACTGGTCTCAGGTCATGGCCACCAATGACCCCTCAAAGGCCCTTGACAACTTTCTAAAAGCGTTCACCCCACTTCAAGACAGGCATGCCCCCCTCAGTAGAAGGAGAGTGAGGGGCACTGCAACTAAATGGCTCCATGGAGGCTTGTATACTCTCATGAGGCAAAGGGATAAATGCTGGGCGAGGTATAAGAGCTCACTGTCCAGCACGGATCTCCAGAATTACAGGCAGCTGAGAAACTCATGCAAGAGACCCATTCGCTCAGCAAAAAGTGAATACTGTCAGTCCATCCTGCTCTCCACAGCCAAAAATCCAAGGACTTTCTGGCAGAGCATTAAGAAAGTGGTTGGTGGGGCCACGAGAGTGCAGGTCACTGACATGCTCATTGACGGGGTTAACTGCAACAACCCCCTCACTATTGCCAATGCCTTCAACGTTCAGTTCACAGACTTGCCTGCTTTACCCAAACTGCCGCACTACCCTGCTGGCCGGGCCTCCTCACCCAGAGGGACAACCCCCCTACTGCCCTTTTACCTCAAGGCAGTAACAGACATGGAGGCCCAGAAGCTCCTTGCTGGTCTAGCCCCATACACTGGAGCTGGGCATAACCGCCTGGAGCCCAAGCTGCTGAGGCTAGGGGCATCAGTACTAGCCCAGCCCATAGCCCATGTCTTCAATGCATCGCTCACCTCAGGCATAGTCCCAGACATCTGGAAGATGGCCAAGGTGATACCTGTACCCAAGCAAGTGGACATAAAAGACCTCAAGAACTACCATGCCATTGCAATCCTATCAGCGATCAGCAAGCTTCTGGAAAAGGTAGTCGCCTCTCAGGTCACCCATTACCTACATACCCACAACCTTCTCTCCTCTGCACAACATGGGTTTAGAAAGGGGCATAGCACCTCCACGGCCCTAGCAGTTGTTACCTCGGAGACCAGGTCTGCTGCTGACCGAGGTGAACTGACCGGGGCCATCTTTGTTGATCTCTCAAAAGCCTTTGATCAGGTTGACCACACATTACTGTGCTCCTCTCTCCTGTCACTTGGCTTCTCCTCCCCAGCTCTTGCATGGATCAGTAATTACCTCACGGGCAGGCATCAGTACACCAAATTCAACAAGGTCCTCTCTGAGCCTGCCCAGGTTAACTGCAGAGTCCCCCAGGGCTCTGTCCTGGGGCCTCTCCTGTTCTCTCTCTTCATAAATGAGCTACCCTTGGCTCCGGCTCTAGGGTCCTCAGTGCTATACGCAGACGACCTAGTCATCATGGCCAAATCCCAGGATATCGTCACCATTAACACCAAACTAAACTCGGACTTCGACCACATCTAAACTTGGTTGCAGGACCATAAACTTATTAACCTACAGAAGATGCAGACCATGCTATTTGGCTCAGCAGCCAAGTTAAAAACCGCTTCGGATTCATTACAGATCTCAGGGGCTGATGGGTCACCGCTGACTGTCGCAGGCTCTGTCAAGTACCTGGGGGTAACCCTTGACCAGCAGCTGGATATGAACCTGCACATACGAAATCCATGCAAGGCCTCAAACTGCAAGCTGGGTCAGGCTTACAGAGCAAAAAGCTGTCTAACTCCAGCTGCCCGTCTTGCTCTAGCCAGGGGAGTTCTCCTACCCACGCTTTGCTACAGACTAATCACCTTTGCCCACGTTGCAAAAACTAGTCTAGTAAAGTGGGACTCAGTGTACAACAACATATGCCGTTTTGCACTCTCAGCCCCCCACCTCACTCACCGCTGTGAGCTTTACACCCGGCTTGAGTGGCTCCCACCAGAAACTCACCACTCTTATGTCGTGGGCAACTTCATTGACAATATTGTCAGAACTGCCACCCCTCAAAACATTGCTGAGACCCTTGTTCTTGCTACACCCTCCTACAACCTGTGATCCAGCGACTCCCATGCCCTCCTGGTACCTAAAACCCGCACACAAATGGGTGACCGAGCCTTTGCTGCGTATGCACCCAGGGTTTGGAACTCTCTTCCAACTAACACTCGCTCCTCTCCCTAGCACCAGAGCTTTAAAGCCTCCTTCTGAGGTTTTTTTAAAACGGCTGCGTCTCTGCACTAGACAAACCCTCTCAGCTTGAGATGCCCCAACTAACTGAGATGCTACCTAAACATTACAACTTGGGCAGAGCACAACTGTGCTCATACTCCTCCTGTTCTCACAGCATATATAAAAATGGACCATTTAGGCCCACCGGCAAAACAGAATTGAGCACTATAGCTGTGCACCCTTTCTCTTTCAGGCCTCTATCCCGACTGTGACTCCTCCTTATTCCTAACTGCTAGCCCTACAACTTGCTGCCTGGAGCGATGAATTCACACTGCACTTCTTCCTACTGACTGCAGTGTTTAATACTGTATTGTAATACCTGTTTTTGGTATTGTTGTCTTACAATGTCCCTGTGTTCTGGTCACTTTATATTAACTTCACTACTATTTGCCTGATGGAATCTGATGCTTGTAAAGTCCCTGTTGTGCTAATTCTATGTAATGTAATCCTCCACTTGTATTTGCCTGATGTTCATGTATGTACCTTGTAATCTCCCGGGTCGCACCTGAAAATAGGCACTTGGCTGTCTAGTGTGCTTACCCGATTAACAAAAGCAAATAAATAAATAAAGTGTGATGCATTCTATATGGGGACCTTATAAAGTATACAGTATATGATACTATGATTAAAAAGGCATTTCATTATAAAATTATTTACTGTGCAGGTGTGGCAACCTTTTCACACCTGCACAGTAAAGGATTTTATGCCAAAACACTATTTTAATGATAGTATCATATGTACTTTATGAGGTCCCCATATAGAATGCATTACACTCGGGAGCAATGTTGCTCAGATGACATCATCACATACAGATGTACCCACCATGTTAGGAAGCTGTAGGAGTGGCCCTTTTCAATATGGAGTGGGGGGATTTGTTTACATTGTACCGCTGCCTTTAGACCCTAGTGTCTCACAAATAACAGCATGTTGAAGAAAATGGAGCACATCGTTTTGTAGATAAGACATCAACCTACACTGTTGTGGTTTTGTTGCCCCGATTCTGCCCCGTTAATGTTTCCTTTAAGTAGGACATAGGAAAGACATAATTCCCCCATCCCTCCACGCTGGCTGCAGCACCCAACTCCCAACCCCCCCAAGCACCAAAATTTCCTTATTGTGAAGCTCCCCAGTATGGGAAAGTGACCGACACAACCTGCCCTCCTCCACAGCTTTCTGCCTTCTTGTGAATGAAAGCACGCCTGTGCTTGCTTGCATAGTAAAACCGTTGATCACATGATCAGCTGTTTTACTACACGAGCAAGTACAAGAAAGCTTTCATTCAGAAGAAGATGGCCGACCGTGAAGAAGCACGGATTGTGTTGGTCACCTCCCCGCACCTGAGAAGGCTTCACAATAAGGAAATGTGGATGTTAGGGAGAGGTTGGGAGTTGGGTGCTGTTGTCGAGGTGGGTAGGATTATTTCTTTCTTTCCTAGGACACTTTAAAAAAAAAACACCGTAGCGCTACGAGAGACAGCAGCTGGCCATGGAGGCAGGGGTGTACTGGTCGCCCATGGAGGTGGGGGGGTATACTGGCCGCCCATCATAAAATAATTTTTTAAACATTAAATTGTGGGCACTGGGAAGGGAGGAGGGTGTGTGGAGTATGGGAGGTGGGTTTGTGGATCTTTAAACAGTTGGGCTGGGAAGAAGTGAGGGGGCGGTTCTTAACCTTCCCTTCTGACAGGAACACGAATATTGAATATTTTGGGTGCCAAACATTCAAAATAAGGTATTCGTCCACTCCTACAGACTGTGCATTTTTATGCCAATATTGAAGCGGGTCTTCATGAACATTTATCTTTCTGGGGTCCTTTATGAAGTCATCCACCATACTGCTTGCTGAGTAGCTTATGATGGGAGAGGTGACAGCAGCCTTTCTCCATGTTACTCAGTCCTGCACAAATGTTGTCCTTTGAGGCGACAGACAACTTGCTTTTGGGTTCTGATTTTTTTTTGTGTGTGTAATTCTATTTTTCCTCCCTGAGCCAAACGGTATTTACCCCATATTATCCCTTGTGTGGTCCTCTGACCTCCCCCCAACCCCTCAGAAGACCACTTTGACCCATACAGTGGGCCCCCCCTCCAAGGGGGCAAGAGAGGTGGGAGTAGAATATGCTAATCTAGGTTGGTCGACAATCACGCTGCTCGGCTAAGGTTTTTTTTTTTCTGCCTTCATTGCCCGTGGTGATGTTGACGTACAATGATGTCCATGGCACACATTGCATGCTCCTGCATGCTCTGTGCTGATGTCTGCCACACCACCAGTCCCTACACTGCTTGGACTCCCTGGTACACTGAACCCTAGCAACTGCCAGGAGTCTGGATATTGCCAGGAATCTGGACTCCCCCCGAGGACAGCTGTCCCTCTGAGTTTGCTCCCAAACTCGGCTCATTACCAGTGTGCCAGCTGCTGGGTTCCGATTCTTATTGCAAGGATTCTTTTATGGGATGTTTTCTTCTAGCTTCAGTGGGATCTGTTTCTTGGAAGGAAGCATGGCTATTTTCATGATCAGCAGCTGCAGTGCTTTTTTTTTTTTTTTTGAGTCACTTTGTCATTTTTAGAGCAAATTTACTAATAAGCAGTTCTTAATAATAGCTGAGGTCTGTGGCACCAGAATGGAGAAGACCTGGCAAACTGATTTTGAAACATGCATCCAATATTGTTGCCACAATATAATGTTCTCATTCCAACATCATGGCAATCCTGTGCTCTGTTTCCAAAGACAGCTTTCAGCAAGAGTGACACCAGTGTTTGACCTTCCTCTTCAAATTTTTCCTGGAATCTTTCTAGTTTTTGCATGAGATGTTATCAATGGAATGAATTAAGGTTGTGCTGACAGCACTCGCTTCAGGTGTTGTATCTTCACATGGCTGTATCAACTGACATAAGTATGATATATTATAGTGCCTAATGATGATTGTAACATTCCCTTTCCCAGCATGGTTTTAAGACAGGTAGATTCTGTACTCCTAATCTTTTTTTATACTCAAAACTTTATTCAGTCACAATTACAGACATATCAAATTTCTTTACACATTAATTCAGTCAGTCTTTTAAGAAAACTGCGCTACTGCAGACTGTAAAATAAGAAAGATAACAACCCAACAAACATTACATATGAAACATAGGGACAACACAGGTAAAACCAGTCTGTGTCTCCAGTGTGAATACACATATATGAAATGACAATTAATTACAGTTTTAAATAAAATTAGGCAATCTAGAAACAAGCAAAACTAAGACTATAGAATCCATCAGCTACTATGGTTAGATAGTGCCACCAACATCCCGAGGGAATCAATGGGTGCCACTTGGCCACTGTTATAAGGACCCAAAAGTACCTTATTCTAAGCTTCCAGAGGAATTCCCTCCAAGTCAGGGAAGGGGTCATACCCCCGATGTATCTCCAGATTAACAACCATTGAGTGCTGTTCGTGGTTATTAGTAGATCCTCCTCCCTTTTCTGCTTGATATGGCTAGTTGTCTGTGCTTGGTCCCTAATAAAATTGCTATATAGCAGAGAGATGGCCTTTTTGGCCCCTCTGAATGCCAAATTTGTTCGAAGGGCGGCTCAATGGAGGTTTCATCTGACTGTAATATGGCCGCTCGTTTAGTATTAATATAGTCTCTAATCTGGTAATACCTCAGTCTGTCTGTAGGAAGGTTGTTGTTATGCTACCTCAAAAGGTATGACTGAGCCCTTTTTAAGCATTTGCCATGGGGCAAATATGCCCTATGCTGCCTGCCTTTTGAACCAAAGGTCAGTATAGGCAGGTTTAAAGGTGGGGTCTACAGACCACCATTTATATTTCCACAGATGGACACGACTGTTGCCTCATCCTACCCCCCTCCACCAACCCTCCAATACTGCTGCAGTGCTGAGTAAGTTTTACTCTCTAGGGTAATAAGTCGATGTTAGGTAAATACATATGCCTGTAACAGAGGGGAGAAATTGACAGCTAGGTTGATCGACTTCCAATGAGCCTTGTATGTAGGATGACTCCAGAATAGGGTAACCCGCATCTGTGCCGCCACCCAGTAACCTGGGAGGTAAGGGACTGCCAACCCGCCCTGCTGTTTTGGTTAATTTTCATTTTTATTTTGTTAACCGGGATAGGGCACTGGAACCAGTCCATTTTTAGGCCTGACCCAAATTCTAGGTCTTTTATTGAACCAAAGGAAGGCCGGGAAAATGGATTGCCAAGACTCCAGGTCCTGTTTGGAGACATTACATGAGATGCATTGAAATAAAAAAAGGAGCCTAGGGAGGGCATTCATTTTGATGGCTTGCACCCTGGAGTGCAGTGAAAGTGGAAGTAGAGACCACCGCCTAAAGTCTTGCTTCAGCTGGGTAATTATGGGCTTGTAGTTTAGCTGATAGAGCTGAGACACCTGGGTAGGAACATGTTTGCCTAACTATTTCAATGATGGGAGGTCCCATTTCATGGGGAATTGTTTATGAATCTTGGAGGTGGCACAATAGTTAATGCTTAAAATCTTTGTCTTTGTCAGGTTAAGGGTATATCCAGAGAGATGGGAGAATTGAGCAATATGTTCAAACACCGCTGGGAGAGAGTGGCCTGGGTCGGACAGATATAAAAGAATACCATCTGCATACAAGGCAGGTTTATGATTCATTCCCCCCAGGCTCACCCCTTTGATAGCTTGATTTTCTCTGATGCCCTGAGCCAAAGGCTCAATATAGAGAGCAAATAGCAGCGGCGATAGGAGACAACCCTGCCGGGTACCCTTTCCTAGTGGAATCCTGGTGGAAATATGCCCATTAGCTGTAATGTATCCCATTGGATTGCTGTATAACTTAAAAATAAACTGTATAAATGGTTCAGCAAACCCAAACCTGCCAAGAACCACCCATAAGAAGGGCCAAGAGACCTTGTCAAAGGCCTTTTCTGCATCTAGACTGAGGAGCAGGGCCGGGTGTTCATGAGTATGCAGGTGATTTATAACATGGATGGTACGCCTGAGGTTGTCCTGCGCCCAACAGCCAGGTATAAACCCTGCTTGGTCTAAATGAATAAGATCCAGGATGGCCAATTGCAACCTATGAGTTATGAAGGAGGTGAGCATTTCATAGTCAATGTAAAGGATATAAATAGGCCACTGCACTACTAATCTTATAGCATTTTACGATAAGGTCAGCTCTGGCCTTGATAGAAGTATACCTGTTGATGTAGTTTTTCTTGATTTTATAAAGACTTTTGACACTGTCCCTCACACTGATTTAATAAATGAAATTATTCATATTGGGTTTGACAAATATCCCACTCAGTGGACTCAGGAATGGCTGTCTGACAGGATACAACAGGTCCAAGTATGTAACACGCTTTCTGGAGATGTACCTGTTAGTAGCAGTTTCCCTCAGGGTTCTGTTCTAGGACATACCTTGTTTTGGATCTTTATAAGAATTCTTAACTCGAATGACCAAAATAATATCTTAGAATTTGCAGGCGATCCAAAAATTAGCTCAGAAGTAGACAGTGATGCTAAATATCAATCTCTGGTTACAGATCTACACACAAATCGAGGTTTGAGCAACTTCCAACAATATGCCATTTAATGTGGACAAATGTACATTTCTCCACCTAGGTTAAAAAAAAAAACAACAACAAGAACTTATGTTTTGAATGGTTCTGCTCTCAGATCAGTTGATAAAGAAACTGACCTTGGAGTAATCATAAACTCCGAATTCTCAGCTAGTAATCAGTGTAGGAAGACTACCTGAGTTGCCAACAGACTAATCAGAGCTATTCAAAAGGCTTTCATTTCTGGGGCTGAAACATGCAGTATTCTGCTTTATAAAACGTATGTTAGGCCACATTTAGACTATGCTGCGTCTTTCTGGTCACCACACTTATTTAAGGATGCAAAACTATTGGATGGTCTACAAAGACGAGTCACCCATCTGGTACCCAGACTAAGAGGAATGCCATATACAGATAGGCTCTGTGAGCTTAATTTACACGACCTTCAAAAAAGATAGAGGGTGGATCTTCTAATGATGTTTAATGTCCTGCATGATAATGAACTTACAAAACAGTTTAACGTAACTCTAGTAGCTAGACCAACTAACCTGAGATTCCATGACAAGCAACTTTGAGTTCAGCGTGTAATAACTAATAGAAAGGGCAACTACTTCACTATTCAAGGCTGTAAGTTATGGAATGGCCTGCCTCAGTATTTGATTGACATCTCAGAATTTAACAAATTTAAGTCAGAACTAGACAAATTCCTATTTGGAACAGGGATGAATACACCCACATGGAGTGGAAGGTAGTCACGATGGACCTAGTGCCTTTTTCTACCTTGTAAACCGAGTACTGCACGGTCCATGGTGTACTGGTATATACTGCTTTGGGTTGTTTGGAGCCTTTGCAGCATGCAAAACATAGAGTTCCACCAGGTGGCAACATCTTGTTTCAGCTAGTAAATCAGTAAGCTATTCCACTGTAGATCCTGCAAACTTACAAGCTCTTATAGAGCACCTGAAATGACCACATATCTGTCATGCAGTTCCGAGCATATTCTGTACATTCCTGTCTTCAATGAGAAAATCCTGTACCATTAGACTGAGTGTATTTACAAAGCATGGTATATGCATGAATTCACCATCCTTTAAAGAAGTCCCCTCAGCCTATTTTCTGTATATCTGTGTAGTTTGTAGGCATGAACGATTGCCTCTCTTGCATCCCCCTAATCTCAATATAAATGAAGTTGCTTCACTCTGTTCTGCCCTGGTTTGAAAACCTTCTTGACTCAATTGCAAAAGTCATTACCTGACTCATGTAAGACATCCTGGAATCTTATGATGTTTTGCTGCTAAAGCCCGCAGTAGTTATACTGAATTAGTTAAAGCTGTTGCTGTCATCTGCAGTCCCTATGTTCTTGTCTTATGCTGGCCATGAAACTTTTCAAGGCATATTAAGTGCTGTTTTCTGTAGTTTAAGGTGTATTTGAGTTAGAAAAAAATACTTTAAGAGAATACAGAGACTTCACAAGACGTAACAGAACTGAATAAGACTGCAACTTCTGCTGGCTTGTTTAGATATGCAACTTCCATGATGTCTTGCATGAGTGGGGTCATGACCTTTGCAATGTAGCCAAACAGGTTTTTACACCAGGGCAAAACAGAGTGAAGCAACCTCATTTATATTTAAATTAGGATTAAATTAGGGGGATGCAAGATACAAGCTACACAGGCATACAGAAAATAGGTTGAGGGGAACTATCCCTTTAATGCTTTCACAATGTTAAGCTACAGTGTCTGAAACCTTGGACAAGCTTGAATGCATAAATTCACCATCCATTAAAGGAGAAGTCCCTTCAGTCAGATTGCCTTTAGCAGTCGATTGCTGTGGTCAAATTCTAAGAGCCAGCTTGTTTTTTGTCCCTCCCCCACCATCCCCTCCCAGACCACCTATTAAATACACTAATTGACCTGCCCCTATTATCTGCTCCAATTCCATTGGAGCCTAGTATCATCTCTCCTACCTATTCCCTAGCTGTCATCCTAGCAGTCCTTGTGGCCGCTACTCTTCTCCCCTACGCATCACTGGCATAATCTGTGCCTCCTGTGCACTATTCAATTATGGCACAGACAGCAAGGAACCTATCCCTGATCTCCTCCTTCCTATCCTGCTTATCCCCCCCCCCCCAAACACCTCTTATGAGTTGCTATCCTGCTCTTCCCCTCCCGGCTGAAATAACCCATCCTACCCGCGCCCCCAAATGACCACTGCATCTCTTCCAGCCACTACCTGGTCCTACTTCCCTATGAGCCCCTTCCCCTCGCTCTACACCTATGACAGCCTCTTGGCTACCCTCCACCAAATTACCTCCAATGCTTCCCTTGCTGTCTGCCCTAAAGCTACTCTCAAGTGGTGCTCGCCCAAATCGTGGTGTAGTTACATACTTCGTCACCACCTAACCCTTGCCTTACTACTTCTTGCAGCAGGGGACATACACCCAAACCCCAGCCCAGCACCAGCCCCTTGTCCTTCTAACCCAACGAATGACCCCCCCCCGCCAAGGCCACCACTGATACTCAGGCTGGCTCCCTCCCCTGGGAACTACGTTTACTCCACCTAAACATTCGAAGCCTAGCCCCCAAGCTAGATCTGCTCCAGGTACTAGCCACACATCATGCCCCCGACATTACCATCGTATCTGAGACCTGGCTAAACCCAAACTTTCAGGACTCAGCCATCACCATCCCAGGTTTTAATATCATTCGGCAAGACTGACCCACCCGAGGCGGAGGAGTGGCTATCTACACCAACTCAGACTTACATTTTACTGTCACTCTCGCTAAATCAGAGCCCAAAGCCTACAAACTGCTTATGCTCAAACTGTCCCCTCCTTTCTCACTCCCTATCTTTGTGGCTGGTATTTATTGCTGCCTCAGCACCCTGACTGCAACAATCACTGGCCTCCTAAGCCACCTAGCATCCCTAGTCCAGTTGGGCGAACTTTATATTATGGGGGACTTTAATCACAACTGGCCATCCCCCACTTTTAACAAAGCTCACTCCAAGATAACTGCTCTCAATCTTACCCAAACCATCTCAGAACCAACCCGCTCAAACCCAAAGACTGGGAATCACACCTTACTTGACTGGGCTCTCATCTCTCATCCACACCGGGTCGTCAACTCCGGCCTACTTCCAGACTCCATAAGCAACCATCATATCACCTACCTCATCCACAAAATCCATCGGATTAAATCCCCTCCCAAATTTCTATTCCAACAGACATATAAAACTCTAAACCTCTCCCCCCCCCCCTGGAAGAACTAGCTCACTCTAACTGGGACCTCAACCTTAGAAGTACTAACATGGATGTTGCCCTTACACACTTCTGGAACACCTTCCTTAGCGCCTGGGAGAAACATGCCCCCCTGCGCCGCATCAGGGTCCGAGGGACTCACCTTCCCTGGATTTCCCCTGAGCTAATCACATGCCAAAAAGCCTGTGACAAGGCATGGCAAAATTACAAAACTATGCTCCTCTCAGGAAACAACATCACCTACCGCATGCTCGGAAACAAGTGCACCAAGGCCACCCAATTAGCCAAGGCCGAATATTTTAACAACACCCTAAACGCCAATCTTGGTAGGCCATCTAAATTTTGGAAAGTCATCAACTCCTTCCCCCAACAACAAACCCCCTTCTCTCACAAGGGACTCTCCTCTCTGACCCCTTGTCGGTTGTCTCCGAGTTCAACTTCTACTTCACCACATGTGCAACAACCCTCCTGGCCTCCCTTCCAGCAGAAACTCCGCCCAGTCACCAGGCAGAAACCCCTACACCGCCCGGCCTGAACTCTTTCTCCTTCAGGCATCTCTCTCCCATGGAAACCTTAGATGCCCTTCTCACCCTGAACCCCACTAAGGGAAAATCGCCTGATGGTCTAGACACCAAACTCCTCTTCCTGTCTGCCCCGCCATAGCTGCTCCCCTCGCTGCCCTGCTAAACCTCTCATTCACCACTGAATCTATTCCCAAGGAGCAGAAGCATGCCACAGTCCTACCACTGCCAAAAGGAGGTGACCCCACTACTGCTGCAAACTACTGCCATATCTCCCTCCTTCCCGGCCTCGCTAAACTCCAGGAACACCTCGTGCTCTCACAACTCTCCCACTTTCTCTCTTAATCCAACTTCTTCACACCTTTCTAGTCTGGATTTAGGAAAAACCACTCCACCACCACCTCCCTACTAAGACTCATTGATTCCATCCTCTCGGGGATGGACAAAGGTCTAATTACAACAGCAATCTTCATCGACTTAGCCAAAGCTTTCGACACGGTATCCCACCCTGTTATTATCTTGCCTAACTGGTGCTGGGTTATCTGCGATGGCCACTAACTGGTTCAGAGCCTACCTACAAGACCGAACCCAGTCTGTAAAAATAGCTGACTCCACCTCAACCCCACTCCCCACTGGTATTCCACAGGGCTCAGTGCTTGGCCCTATTCTCTTTTCCATCCTACTAAATGATCTGCAAAAAACTTGCTCCACTACCTCAATACATATGTATGCAGATGACAGAGTCCTCTTTACCTCCAGTCGGATCCAAGAGGAAGTCACCTCCAGTCTCCAGACTGATTTTAACAAGGTACAGCACTGGTTTAACTCCCACCAACTCTCCCTCAATTTCCAAGAAGACAGTCTCCTTGACTTTCGGCACTAGACAGAGGCTATCCAGACTTACCTCACCACTGATCTTCCATACCCTTGATGGTACAGACCAAGAAGACGTGTCCTCCTTTAGGCACCATGGGGTCCTGGCTTGACTGTCACCTTTCCTCCTCCACCCACGTGGACGCTATCCTGAAAAAACTGTGCCCTAGGCTTGGCACTCTCTATAGAAATTGCAGCTGTCTCCCGTTACCTGTGAGAGGTAGGTGAAATTGTTCTGAAAATTATACTACCTTCCTTCGACTACTGCGATATAGTCTACAGCTCTGCCCCCAAGTCCACCCTATCCAGACTGGACCCACTCTTCAATGCTTTCTGTTGTTTCACCCTTGATGCCCCCCCCCATACCCACCACTGCAAGCTTTTCCATTCGCTGGCCCTACCATCCCTGAGCAACCGGCAACTACTTCACAGTGCTAAATTTGCTTAAAACTTCTGGCTCGGTTCCCTTCTGCCCTACCTCATCACCTCTCTATCCTCTCCACCAACCCCTTCTCATACCCTCAGATCTATTGACTCCCAGCTATTGGTAATCCCTCACTGACTGCCCTCTGCGGGCCAACTGGTCTTCTCCTACCATCTCCCTAAGCTCTGGAATGACCTGCTGGCCCAAATCCGCCATTCCTCCTCCAAGCATTCTCTATCCTCTGCCCTCACTAACTTCAATGTGGCAAACTGCACATGCCCCTGACCTCCGTCCCCTTCCGGCTTCAACCCCCCTTCCCCCATCATTTCCCACTTCACCTTATGCAGCTTGACCAGCAGCTTGGCATTTGACCAGAAAGGCTGGCTTATATTTGTTTTACCAACCCACACACTTGCCCCATTCTGCACTTCTGCTGCTCTCCCTGTCAGATGTCTTCCCTTAGTCAGTATAGTCGTTTATGTATTGTGTAACCTATCCAGACCTGGTCCCCGCTCCCTGTCCTAAAGCTTCTTGGCTTCTAGTTCTAAACAGTCGACACTGTGCAACAATAATTAAATTTAATGCTAGAAATGTAGGCACGCATGTATGTAGGTATGTAAACAAAATATGTAATGTCACTCTCATTCATGTAAACAAAGTATGTAATGTCTCTCTTATTCATGTAAACTAAGTATGTAATGCCACTCTTATTCACGTAACAAAGCACGAAATGACACTCTTATTTCATGACTCCAATGTACAACTCAACTGCTATGTATCATGTACCTCCTTCTCCTCTGTACCCGAGTCGCACAGAGATGTACATCTTGTTGCTCAGTGTGCCACTCCTGATGAAACATTTCAATAAATAAATATAAATAAATAAATAAATAAACCACAAATCCCAGGAAAGCCATTCTGGGAACTGTTTTTTCTTAGCTCCTGTAAGATGTTCACATCACTGTGATTTTCTTTGGCAAAACACGCACTACAGAGGGCAGCCTGTTTTTGAGGATTCTGTTGGTCACTGGTAGTGGTAGAGGAAACTTATACCCAGTAGGCAGTGACAGTCATGTAGTCTACTGTTTGACCACTTGTCTATACATTTTTTGTTATACGTACTTTAACAGCCAATGACTGCAAGACACTGTTTACACTCTAGCATAGTTCTTTATAAAGAGCTGGCAGAGCCTTTCTGAAGAAATATGCATATGATGGCAGCTAGTACCAGGAGGCATCAATTTTAATCACCTCCCAAAAGCCAAGAGTCAGTAATAGAAAAGGGATGCAGCTAGTCCAGTGCAATCATTGCAGACACTGCTTTACCTGCTCAGTAGCAGGACGACTTTGGACATATTTAGTTCCCTATTCAAAAGCCTGATGCATCCAAATTTGCACTTTGAATGCAAAAAGAAAATTGTTTACTATTCACTGCAGTATAGTAGATTGTATCAGGTGGATTCTGCTGCCTCCCAAGCCGACAGCTGCTGTAACCAGATATCCCAGAATCCCCAGCAGCTGGTGGATGACTTTGGTTATAATTCATTCTCTGTTCAAAAACCTGATGTGTTATTATTGGTTTCTGAGGTGCAACTAGCACACTGAAAAAGGCTGGAGGAGACACACATGATGAAGTATTTCTGTTTTTAATTGGGGAGCTTTCTGATTTTGATGAAGACATAGCAGATAAGGGGATGATGATATAGTGGGCACATTAAATGCTCTGATCCGTGTGTGAGAGGTGTTGCATGGATGTTTCAATGTGCCTCATTCCTGATCCACTGAAGAGGATATATGCACTGCAAGTGTATTACATAACATTTGCTGACCCAGCAATAAGAACCCCATGCCCAAATGTGGGGCCAATCCCCAATTTGCACATTCAGCACACACAAAAAAAGCTTACTGCAGTGTAGTAGATCACACTGATTCTGCTGACTCTTCAGCTGACATCTGCAGCCACCAAAAACCCCAGAATCCCCTGTAGCTGCCAGAGCTAGGCAGCAACAGTGAATGTACGTTACAGCATTTATAATCTCAGATAAGATGTTTGCTGGTCCTCTGTGACTATACTTAGCCCCAGGAGGACAGCAGAGCCAGCAAACAAAACAAGCTCCTCCCCATTGTGTTTTGTTTTATTGTAGGAGAGATACTAGATACTAAGTTGTTGGTGAATTACTTGAATTGGGTAAATTCGGCCATGACACCAGGGAAATATCACCACTCTTTTCAAGATGTCCCACGGGATCTTAAATTTCTACCTGAACAACCAGCTGAACAGTCAAATGGCACCTCAGTTTAATGTTCCATCTGAAACACACAGTACATGAAGATTAGAGGCATTAAGGTGAGGTAGGTGGCAAAGTGGTGAAAAAAATGACTGCTCACTTACCAAAGTAAAAAGTTATTTCACAGCTGGCCAAAATGGAGATCAGCTGCCCCTGCTCCAATGTTTGTTTCATGGCTAAACCACTTCTTCGTGGGGTGGATTCTTAGAAACAAAGAATGGGAAGATTCTATTATATCTTATACATCATACATCTTCATACTGTCTTCCCATTGTCTTTGGGTTACAAGGGTACCATTTGGATCTTTCACATGCAGAGAATGCTGGGGAAACCACAAAACAGCATTACGCTATAGTGCAAAAGTAAAAGTGGATCCAGTGCACACAGATTTAGCAGACGAATGGCACCCTTTGTAACACAAGAATGATGGGAATTCAGATCAGTCCCATGAAGAAATGGTGTTGCCATGAAACACTGGAGCAGGGACACTTGATGCTCCATTTTGGCCAGCATAAAAATCATTTTTATTTTTTAGTCTGGTGAGTGAGCAGACATTTCTTTCACTAGCCTGGTTCCTTTAGTTTGAACTCCTTGCTGCTCCCAAAACATATGCTTTTATCCCTAGAGAGAATACTGATTTGCTGGGCTACCCAGATGGCAGAATGGACAGTAGATCCTGTAGATTGTTTGAAGAGCGCCGGATATAAAGAAATGGGTGTAAGGAAACAGAGAAAAAGGAGCGGGGCAGACAGGTAACAGAATAAACACAACTGTACCTCTTAACTGCTTCTGATTACAAGAGACATCCCTTATTTTACCCCTCAAAATTGATGTGTCTCACTGAAAGGTATTGCCCACGTAGCTAATGTGCATTAAATTCAGACTTTAAAGTAGACATTCATATTATTCTAAGATGCTAGAACAAAAATAAACTTTGTACAAGTAAAAATGGTTTCTACAGTGTTCTGAGCTTGTATCTCCATGTTTGAGCATGTGTCCCTCACTGTCCCTCATTTTGAGTGTCCATGTCCCTCTTTTCAGTGACAAAATGTTGAGAGGTATGAACGAGATCAGTGATAAAAGTCCAGTATTAAGGAAAAGCACCAGTCAAAATGTGCAATAACTGCACAGATTAAGCAGACTACACACAATAAAAATTCTACAGATTCTAGGTATGAGTAAGAATACGGAAGGTTAAGCAAACAGTTAATGCAAATACAGTTCCTCGGTGTACTGAGTAACAGGAAGCAGTACAAAGGGGAAGGTGGCAATGTATGACAAACAGGGGGTTACAAAGGGCTGAGGCATGTAGGGCATGAGCAGCAAATACGCACATCAGTCACAAGTAACAGTCACCTAGTAAATAAGAACAAATACAGCATCGGCAAGAAAAGCACAACTTCAGCAAGCCTGGGGAAGCTGCAGTGATATGGATACACAGAAGCAAAAAAAAAACAGGGAGTTTACCTAACTATTGATTAAATTACCAGAAAATACAGCCACCAAGTAGATGAGAGCAGGAGGGAGACAGCATGGTGTGCTGACATGTTGAAACCCATGCTGGTACCCAAGTATGACACCATCCTGCTGTGCCCCTCACACTGGGGACCACTTGTGGAATTCCAAAAATCAGAGAGAGGCAAACCTGCCCTCTGACAATCCCTGCCCTGCAACTAGAGGGGCACACCTTTCCTTGGGGGGATTCCTCTTAGATCACTACCACTTGGCCCAAATGGATAGGGGAAGATGATGCCTGTGTTCTGGTGAGGGAGAAAGTGGAAGAATGTGACAGAAGTTTAAATCTCCTGCTGGCCCATCATATGAACATATGAAGAAGCCAGCAGAAAAAGGCATTTGGTCTATCAAGTCTGCTCGTATTGCAGGGTCCACAGCTTGAGCTAATGTCCCTGCCCTCCCTCCCCATGATCCTTACTTTCCCCCATGCCTATCCCAGCCTCTCTTAAAGCTGCCCACTGTCTTCAATGAGATGACCTCTTCCAGCAGTGCATTCCAAGTGTCCACCACCCTCTCTGTGAAGAAGTGCTTCCTGACTTCCCTCCTAAACCTCCCACCCCCCAGCTTAAGACTGTGCCCCCTCGTGTTATGGTTGCCACTCAGCTTAAAGAGACTCTCCTTATTAACCTTATTTATCCCTTTGAAGTACCTGAAGGTCCCAATCATGTTCCCACTCTCATCTTCAAGGGAGTACATGTTCAGTGCCCTCAACCTCTCCTCATATGCCTTATCCTGCTGACTATCATCTTTGTATCCCTCCTCTGGACCTTCTCCAGCAGGTTAATGTCCTTTCTGAAATCATGAAGTCACACCCTCTAACAAACCCTGCTTCCCAATTGGAGGGGTCTCAGAGGGGAAAGGTACTGTGTTCCACCCTACAGGTCAGAACAGGATCAAGACAGCCATCCCGACTGACTTCCACCCGGCCAAAGTGCCCTTGGAAGATGCTGCTGGCAATACTGGTGAGGCAGAAAGGGATGGAGTCTAACAGGAAATGAAATCTTCCACTGGCCAACTGTGAAATCACACCGAGAAACCCTGCCTTTGGATTGGATGGGTTTGCCTGTCCTTTATGCTAAGTGGAAAGGGTGGATTTTACACACTGGGAGAGAATGGACTGAGAAAGCCCCCCCTCTCCAAAACAGAATTTTGATTATGCTGAGAGATGGATAAAGCTACAACACGTAAGCGGTGTGTTGCTGTTTCTGTCAATTTACTCAACAGGCCACCTTTTATTTTTCAGGGCAGTAGCAGTTTAATACCCTAAAAATGAAAGATGGTCTGCTAAGTTGAGTGAAGTTACTGTTAACCATGCCCTTCCCATTTTACTACCCTTTACACTGAATGTGCCTTAGCCCCGGCCCAAGTCCCTCACTTAGAAAAATTCTGTTTTTTGGTGGAGCTACAGCTCAAGATTCCAAAGCTTAATCAACACAACATACAAGCCTGCCCTACAAAGGCTTTTATCTATTCAGTAATTTTTTAGCTGTTTATTTGGACCAAAAGCAGGTAGCATCATGATGCGACTTGCCCGCACCTCCCGATCATGGCAGCTACATTTTAGAAGACCTTTTATAACCTCTAAAATTTCTTAAAGACACAACATCCCCTCACATGTAAACTGTATGTAACCCCCCCTACAGATGGGGGTTCCCGAAAAGTCTTCTTTGGGCTTGCCTAAATGTTCACTGCCAGGTTGGTGTCCTGCGTTTAAACGTTATTACCTGCGAGTGCCTGTATAGCCTCTGTATATTGTCTCTTTAAGAGCTGCCTATATCGCAGTTATAATTAATCTTGGAGAAGGATGAGTGTTTCTATGCTCGAGTCCCACCTGGGCTGCCAGATAATAATTCCGTTCTGTCATCGCTATTTGCACAAAGGGAGCTCTGTTAGAAGCTGTACTTATTTGCTGATTATCTATTAGTGTAGTAATGATATTGTAGTTTGTCTAACCTGCCTTCTTTGCAGCATGGACAGTTTCATTTATCAGCACCATCTTGGTCCTGGACTGCCAGAATGGGCCAATCAGTACCGTTGGGGACTCTAAAATGGAGCCTGTCCCCAGAGGTCTTGTAGGAGCAAATTCTGTAGGAATTGTAGTTTTGGAACTTTGGCACCCAAATGGACCTGTAGGGGGAGCCCTTGTTGCGACTGATAGACAGATCAGCCAACCAAACCTTTTGGATCCTGGGGAAAGTCCCAGGCTGCTTGCAGTTAGAGTTAGTCTGACTTGGGAAGTGAAGGAGTGAACAGCTCGAGAGAGTCGAGCAGCAGTCCTGAGTAGTTTCACACAGGACAACTGTGGAAAGGCTTAAGTTTGGCCTGCATGCCTGTCCACTGTCCCCGAGGGGAAACCTGTGACTTTATCAGAATGAATCTGAATTGGGAGACAGATTAAAGCCACTGAACTGTAACCAGGCTCAAAACCTGAAGAAGACCAAAGATTTGCTGAATGTGATTGGCCTGTCAGGATTTCCAGCCACCTCTGAACTCTCGGTTTGTGAAGAGACTCTGTGATTGTGACCGGATAGCAATCTGCCTGATACAGTAGAATTTCCTTACATGTAAATGTGCTGTGTGCTGCTAGTGGGTTGCGATTTGATTCCCCACAGTGTGCTGAACTGTGTTCTGCTTGCTTGAGGCTGCATCCAGCCCCATTGGACTGAATCCATATTCATCTTCACTTGGCCTGGGCCTTGCCGTACTGGCCCAGCCAGATTACTCACATCACAGAGAAAGCCATAGACAAGAGACCTGCCTGGGGATCAGCCCCCTGCTCAACGCCTTGAACGGGAATGATGCCTCAGTGTTTCGTGTGGGCTCTGCTTCTCCTGGCACTCCAGTTCATCAACCTGCAGTCTCAATTTTGTCCTGCCTGTGTCCTGTATTGGGTATCATGAGTAAACATCAGGGTAGCTCCCCTGCAACAACAGCTAGATCTAAAGTGTTGTCATCTGATTGCCTTGTTGTCTTTTCTTTCACGAATTGAGCCCTCCGACTCTGGATTACAAATAGTGTGTGTTGTGCATGTTGCTTTCTTCCATCACAGGGCCCCAACCAGCTGCGACGCCGGCCTACCCCGGGCAACATTCCTGGCTAGCCCACCTTTTTCCTACCTGGGTATCCCACAATGCAGCTCGTGCTGCGCTTCGGGCCCTGCAGGGGACCATTACCGCCCATCCACACTACCGCTGGTAAGGTTACCAAGGCGGGACCGGTTTCATAACTGTTGTTGAAACCACCTCATATGTGGGTTCAACAATGGTTACGAAAACGCCTTCTGTAACATTACAGGTATAAACGCAAACCGTTGTAGTAACAGTTTGGGCACTCTTTAACGTTACAGAGGCGTAGTGTGGACAGGGCCTAAAGGTAAAAAGTCAATGTCATGGTCAGGAATAATACATTCACATACCGCTAAAATCAACAATCATGATTCAAAACTACAGCACTACTGATGAGCATACATGGTTTGTCTTTACTTTTGAAATTACAAGCAAAACAATAGTAAACCACTGTCAAACATAATACAAAAATGACTTTTTGTATGATCAGACTATCCTGTCAATGGCACATTCCTGTACAATACTGCTTATGAGTGACAGCACCCACGTATCTCTTGACAGTTCATACACCCTCACAGCTGTCATGATGAAAATATACAGCAGTCATGCCAGTCACCAATAAACAACATATAAATAGATGGGAAGTGTTAAAACACATTCACACTGTAATCCAAGGTAACAAAAACATACAGACGTCAGACCACACAAACAAATTTTTTTTTTTTTTATTTTGGTTTGTCTTTATATTTCGGCAGTATGTCATAAACCCAAATTGCAAAACAACAGGTTCAACACTTCAGCAGACCACATTTATCTGCACACAGAACTGCTGAAAAAAAATTAGGAGGCAAACTAGTTTTCCACTTAAGTTTTTATTCACAATAAATGTGCAGCTCAAGGGAAAGTTGCTCAGCATTATCATTGGAAAGTTGCTGTGGAACCACAGAGTAGCATCGGCAGACGCACAGACGACTGGCTACCATGACATCATCGCTCTACCAACGCTCGCGACACTCAAAACAACGGGATTCAGATATGCATGCAAAGCGCTTCTGGGAAACGTGGTCAATAAATTAAAAAATAAATGTTTCAAATGGACAGCTCTGAAGGCAAGCACATTGCGAAATGCTTCTTCTGGGGTTAAGGCTTCAATTCAATAAGTGCAATACTACTAATTTTGCATATTTACAGGTCCTTGAACACAAGATTTCCCAACAGAAGAACCCTGATGACCTGACATTACCAAGAGGAGTCAGACCGCTTGATACATGTGTAACCCCCACCCCCCTGCCTTTTTGCAAATGACAGGTGGTATGTTGTTTGAATCTGACAGCAGTACCAGGTGGGGGACTGGGTTCAGGGAGGAACAGATTACTCAGCACAAGGGCTAGGTTTGGCTACTCTGCTCAGGGGCACCCAAGTAATTCCGAACACAGGAAGCAATAACTGTAATGTCCAATACCAGGAATGGGATTCTAAAGTGTGGCTTTATTCACATCCAAGCAGAACAAACAAAGCATAGATGGACCCCCATGGAGCTACATTTCTGGTAATGCAGATTAAAAAAGAATCAGAAACACTTCAGCCCTCAGACTCTGAACCCACCGGGCACACAGGCCGGACTTGCATGCTGCTTTGGGTACACAGCCCAAACTTGTACACTATCTGGGATTTCCCTGGCTCGGCTCCCTTGCCGGCCACTCGGACACCTTCCATATGTCATGGAAACATTTTCTAGTGGCTCCCTAAACCACCTAAGAGCACTTCAGCTCTATAAGAGAAACTTCCTTTTAATCCCACGTCTGGGTACTTTCCTCAGGCACTGGCCAAGTACCTGAGAGAAAGTAAAGGTGCCACAGAACAAATCTGTAGAGGTGAATTTGGTTACTACTGATGGGGGGTCTCCCACCTCTCACTTATACAATTCATACCCGGCCATTTCTCTGGACATTAAACATCACATTCTGTAAAGCCTGGCAATGTAGATTAAGGCTAAATGTGTCACATTTCCTCTACTTGTCTTGCTTTCCCATTGTGCTGGACTTGAACATACTTTTACTTGGCTTAGCCCATTGCTCTATGCCTCCCACTGATTTAGCAGTTCAGTCCCCACTTTACTTTACTCTCTGTGCTGGACTTGAACCTACTTGAATTAACTGGCAATGTCTATTACACTAGACCGCCTACAAATTAAAGTAGTCCAATCCCCACGTTCCAACAGTTCAGGTGAAAACATAGGCCCTCTGTCACAGCGAACTCACCCTTTGGTTGCAGGTGCCCCACAGGCGATTCCTCACAGGAATTTCTATCCCACAGCTTCTGGTGCCGCAGCACAATTTGAAATAAGGCAGCTTCTTTCTTAGCTTGAACCATGTGGGTTGCCCCTGGAAGACAGGCAAACCTTTCCACCCCCATCCCCTCAGGGATGGGGCACATGGACCAGTAACAGCGGTCTCCACCACTTCACAAACAGCTTACTGTGTTCCTCTTTTGGTGGAAACACACACCTCCCCTTACAGTAGCTCTATGACAGAGCTTAAGGCTCAAAGAGCCTGTCCACAGACTGCTGTGCTGCTCCTCTCCAAGACTGTACGCAGACTCTCTTCAAACTCCCCAACACTCTATCCTAACTTCCAACTGCAGATTCCAGTGTGGCTCATGCAGCTGCGAGAGTTCTATGGTGATGTCATCCCTCAGTCTCAGCTGAGACCGAGAACAGAGCGAGACAGTGTGAAATCCATTTAACTGGAGTTTCACAAGCTGCCTTCCCTGCCTACCACTAGGTCTTACTGGGATTCTAGTAACCCCGGGTAACAGGGGGATTACACATGCTGTGAAACCCAATCCCCAATAATGTTGATGGAAGATGGTGGTGGGGGGAGACCTTCATTAAACAAGAACGAACTAGAACCAGTGGGGAACCGGACAAACAAATCCCAAATAACCAAGAGTACAACTGAAAGCTCCGAATTCCTTGGAAATTGGTCTAATTTATTTGAAACGTCTCCTCATTTTCTGAATAACATGGGCAAAGTTTTGTCCAACCCAGATAGGAAGAACATGGGACGTAACAAGAAACTCAAGAAAATAAGAACACTCGAACTACTGCATGTCAGATGTCTACTGAAGCTTTAGATAAGGAGGGACAAGATCCTGGATGAGAATACCTATTCCCCCAGAGAGAGTCAAGCAAGGGATAACAACAGGTCCAGGGAACAGGTAGATACTTCTGCTGAAACAAACCCTCCTGATAAAGATCCCCCAACGACTTTTGCGAGCGCTGATATTTTGACTGAAATGTACATGAAAGGTGGCAAGAGAGACGTTAAATTTCCCTCACTACATTTTACACAATGGATTGACCCAGATTCTGATACAGATCAAGGAAGTAGGCACAAAGAAATAGAAATGGGTGCAAGACAGAAAGAAAGGTAGGAAGGAAGGAAAAGAATAATAATACAGAAAATACAAAAAGTGAGGGGGGGAAATAAACAGGGGAACAAAATACAGTAAAATCTTGTTTATCTGAATGTCATGGGGTACATAAAAAACATTTGGACAAACAAGGTTTCGGGTAATCGAGGTTCCCATATTTATAATGGACCACATGCTGCATAAGTCATAAACAAATGAAAAAGTTTCCAAACAAGCATCCGATGTTTGGCACTCAGCACTCTGTCCAACATTTAAGTAACACTACAAATGAGCTGCTATCACTGCCTGTGAGAAACTTGATACTCTTCCAGCTCTCTTCTAGCTGCCGTAAGGTAGAGGTACTCTGATCTAATAAAAATATGGCTGTTAGTTGGAACTTTTTTCCCTGGCCACCAGACTGCTTACCTCTTCACTCGTCCAGGCATCCTCCTGAGGTATCCGGCCACTGTTCCCAGGACTCCGCGGTTCCATATTCGGGCCCGCGGCATACCCCTGTGGCTTGCCCCCCATGGTGGGGAGGTGGAGAGCCCCCCCCATGTTCTTTCACCCAGACCGGATCCAGTAGAGCCGCGCACCCTCAGCGTCGAGCGAGTCCTTCATGGAGACAGCCATCATGCCGCCGTGACTGGTGCCCATTGTTTTCCTTGTTCTTCCCCCGTGACGTCTGTGGTGTGCAATGACTCCAAGGGACAGGGGCATGCATGTTACCGCATGCACTCCTTCCCGGAGTTGGCCACAACATGTGTCCCCCCCCCATGTCTGCCAGAGACCTGCAGTTGCCCCCAGCCACCGCTAAAGGCCACTAGGACACAGAGGCATCGCACCATCCCACCCCGGAGGAGGAGAGCAGTCCTATGGATTCTCAATCTTTCTCCTCCCCTGCTCGCTTCTAAACCCGGGTCGCTGGTGTGGTGCGAGGTGTGGCATCCAGTGCCTCAACCCTCTGCGCCACCGGGCCGGCAAAATACGGCTGTTGCTTCACATTCATCCCATCAAGGATAGCAGAGCAACACACTCAGGCTGCTACACATTCATTCCAGCTAGCACAGCATTTCTATGATCACAAATCGCAAAACAACTGACCTGAACCATTTTCTGAGCATGATTCTGGGGAGCTTTCACTCGTTCTCCTAGGGTCTGGCCATGTTGCCGTCTGGTTCGGGATGTTAACGGCTCTCTCACTCCCTTTCTTTCACCCATGAGAGCTGGAGCACTGCATGCGACACTAGACTGGAGAGACAACTGTGAGACCATGATGGCTGTGTGACCAACAGGTTTGTGATGTTAACAGCTCTCTCACTCGCTTTCTCTCACCAGTTAGAGCTGGAGCGCTACGTGTCACACTAGACCGCAGAGGTATTATTGGGCTAATGATCTGTAAAGATCTGTTTAGTGTGCGACATATATAAGGTGTTGGGGAGTAGGTGCTGTGCTGATTAGAGGTTAAAGACATCATTAGCACTCTCGCTTGTGACCAGACCAGAAAAACAGCTGATATATTGTTGGGGGACACAATCTGGTTTCGGTTAACAGAGTTTCGGTTATCCAGGGTTCAGATAACCGGGGTTTTACTGTACAGATATTTTGGAAGAAGTTAGAAAGGGATTCCAAAGACTGGAAACAAACATTTCAGTTGTGCAGGATGAAATGAAAGTCATGATATCTGAAGTACAAGGCTTACATCAAATAATTTTGGAAAAGGACGTCAGACATCGAGGATACAACACTTGAGATCAAGAAAGATAAGAGAAAATAGAGAAGAAATGGGAAAAATGCAAGACACAATTGATGACTTGGAACGGAGGTCAAGGAGGGACAACCTTAAAATATTAGGTGTCCCAGGGGGACTGAAGAAAGAAGATACCCTGAAATGTTGTGAAATCTGGCTCTCCGAAATGGTGGAGAAAAATTACCCTGAAAATAAAACTGAATTGGAGAGGGCACATTGATACCCCGCAGTTTGCCATCCGAATGAGAGATATCTTACAGTGATCTTTATTAAGTTTCATAAATATCAAGCGAGAGAACTTGTCTTAACAGAAGTAAGCAAAAAGAAACAGATACTACTACAAGAAACACAAGTTTCAAACTTTCCGGATTTAGGACTGGAACTACAAAAGAAAAGCAATGCCTTTAAAGCAGTCAAGCTACGTCTATGGGAATAGCAAATCCATTCTCTCACCCAACACCCTCTACCTTGAAAATATCTTTTAGAGGTAAAGCCAAAGTGGCCAAATCTCCACAGGAAGGGGAAGAATTTCTAGAACAAATTCTTAAACATGGGGACATAACTAACACAACTAACCCATGAAGAATACTGGAGAAGGGTGAGGAATCCAGAACTGCAAAAAAAAACCCACCATTATACCGTAATATGATCCTTGCACCTACACAATATGACACTGGGGACAAGCTGATACTTCGTGAACAAGACAAAACATATTCAGTAGTAGCCAAATGCAATTAAACATTAGTGATAGGGAGCCTCTGAAGTGGTAGTTTGGGGTAATTGTACTCCATTTTGTTGGAAAATGTTTCCATGGGTCTGTGAATTTATGTACAGAGGAGAAAGAAGGTTAGATGTAGGGAACCAGATTAGGTTAGGGAAATATAATTTTAGTTTTAAAATTACAAAAGAGATGGACACTGGAGAAGAACACGGAATTTTAAAGAAAAAGTGAACAAAAAGATAATTTGGGGAGGGGTTGTAGTCTCCTCTCACCCTCACAGGTGTTGTTTTATGGAATTAACTTGGGGATATAAAAAAAGTTTATGATGATAGGTTTTAATATTTTATCATAGAATATTAATGAGGTAAAAAACCCTATCAAAAGGAAAAGAGTAACTGCAACTGTAAAAAGACTTCAGACGGACTGTTTAATTTTGCAAGAGACACATTTGACTCAAGGAGAATTTGAAAAACTGTGTAAACTTTGGGGAGGAGTAGCTTATCATATTGGGTCAAATGGAAAATCTAAAGGTGTGGCCATTATTTTTGCTAGAAAACATAAGGTGGAAATTGTTAATGAAATAATAGATAGCAATCATCGGTGCATTATATTGCAGGTTAAAATACACAACGAAATTCTAACTATGGCAGGTGTGTATGCGCCAAATGAAGACACACCTAATTTCTTCATAGAAGTTTTCACTACCTCAGCACAGTAGGTAGCACAGCTCAGGAGAGGCAGTATAGTGCAGTGGTTTAAGGCTCTGAGCTGCAAATCTGGAGACCTGGGTTTGAATTCCACAGCCCCCACTTGCATACTGTGTGACCCTGAGCAAGTCACTTAACTTCCCTGTGCTCCCAGGTCGCACCTGTAAACAAGCTTTCAGCCTAGTGTGCCACTCCTGGTTAAACAATAAAAACAAACAAACAAAAAAAACATTTTCAACAACCAATGATTATACGGGGTGACTTTAACACTGTACTGAACCCCAAACTTGACAAATCAGGCTCCACTGACCCTGTCAAAATCAGCAGAAGTTATTATTAAAAGCGTGGAGGCTCTGGGTTTGTATGATAGAAGGTGATATGCTAACTTGGGAGTGGTGGAGTTTTACATTTTCACATTGGCACCAGTCATATTCAAGGACTGATCAGATGCTTGGGTCACTTTGTACATAGACAGTGTCGGCAGATAAGATCCTATGGCCCACCTAGTCTGCCTATTTGAGTTTGTAACTTCAGTTTAGCGTTTTCCTAGAACTCTGTTGCCCCTTACCTGACCTCCATAATTCCTTTATGTCTATCCATGCATTCTTAAAGCTCGTGATTGTTTCAGCCTCCACCACTTCCTCAGGCAGGGTGTTCCACTTGTCCACCACCCGTTCTGTGAAGAAATTCTTCCTCACATTTCCTCTGAATCGTCCTCCCTCCAACTTCATCCCATGCCCTCTAGTCCTGGAATATCTTTTTAGCTTAAAATAAGTGTATTCTTGCACCCTGTTCCTCCCTGTAAGATACTTGTATGTCTCTATCATGTCCCCTCTCTCCCTCCTCTCCTCCAGGGAGTACATATTCAATTCCTTCAACCTGTCCTCATAGGACTTGTGATGCAATCCATGTACCATCTTTGTTGCCCTCCTCTGAACCTTCTCTACCCTATCTATGTCCTTCGTAGGTAAGGTCTCCAGAACTATACACTGTACTCCAAGTGGGGCCTCACTAGTGTCTTGTATAGTGGAATCATGACCTCCCTTTTCCTGCTGGTGATGCCCCTGCCTATGCATCCCAGCATCCCATATGCTTTACCTGCTGCCTTGTCACACTGTTCTCCACCTTGAGGTCATCAGAGATGATAACCCCAAGATCCCTTTCCTGCTTGGTGCATGCTATATCCTCACCCCCAACTGATATACTGTGCCAGGGTTTTTGTGCCCCATATGCATTATCTTGCACTTCTTTGCATTGAATTTCAACTGCCAAACCTCTGGCCATTCTTCAAGTTACTGCAGCTCCCTTCTCATTCTGTCTACACCCTCTGGTGTGTCTACTCTGTTACAGAGCTTTGTGTCATCAGCGAACAGTGAAATTCTGCCTTCTAGGTCCTGCGCAATGTCACCGATGAAGATGTTGAATAGGACCGGTCCCAGCATTGATCCCTGTGGTGCCCCACTGGTCACTCTTCCCTCTGTGGAGTGACAGCCATTTACCACCACCCTCTGTGTCCTGCCATCAAGCCAGTTTCCTACCCACTATACTACTGTCCTTCCCACACCCATATTCCCTAGTTTGTGTAATAGTCTTCTATGTGGCACAGTGTCAAAGGCCTTGCTGAAGTCCAGATAGGCCATGTCCACTGCCCTCCCTGATCCACCTTCCTAGTCACCCAGTCAAAAATTCAACGAGGTTGGTCTGACATGACCTCCCCTGAAAACCATGCTGCCTTGGATCCTGCAGTCCATTGACAACCAGATGTTTCACCAATCTCTCCTTCAGTAGTGCTTCCATGATCTTCCCCACTACCGAGGTGAGGCTGACTGGTCCGTGGTTCCCGCTTCCTTTTGTTCCCACTTTTGTATAAGGGGACTACATCTGCTGTCCTCCAGTCTTTGGGTACCTCCCCTGTTTCCAGTGATCGGCTAAACAGGATAGCCAGAGGTTCAGCCACCACCTCTCTGAGTTCTTTAAGGACCCTGGGGTGCACCCCATCTGCCCCATTGCTTTATCAACTCTTATTACTTCCAGTTCCTTCAGTACCCTTTCTCGTGTAAAGGGAGTCCATTTCTGCACCACTCTCACCCCTTGTACTCCCTTCAGACCCATTACCCTCCCTCCTCTTCCTCAGTAAAGACTGAGCAGAAATACCTGTTCAGTATGTCAGCTTTACTGTTGTCATCCTCCACGTGGCCCCCATCCTCCCCCTTCAGTCTCACTATCCCTTCCTTTGCCTTTCTTTTTTCACTTATGTACCTGTAAAAGGTTTTGTCCCTCTTCCACTGATTTTGCAATGTGCTCTTCTGTCTGAGCTTTGGATTCCTTACTGATCTCCTTTGCTTCTCCTGGTACTTCTCCCTATCCCCTTCTGCCTGTGTCTTTTGTATTGCCTGAATGCAATCTTTTGGCTTCACTTTCTTTACCACCTCTTTGGAAAACCATAATGGCCTCCTCTTCCTTTTCCTCTTGCTAACCTGCTTAATGCATAATTCTGTTGCTCTTGTAATCCCGTTTTAAATACTGCCCGATTTTAAATAACCCCGATTCCTGCCCAATTCCTTAATGCCTCTTTCAAGTATCTCCCATTTTCCCAAAGTCTCCCCTAAAATCCAGGATACATGTTTTGTGTGGTTTGGTTCTGCTCCTTCTGTGATTTCAAACCACAATGACTGGTGGTCACTGTTCCCCAGGTGCTCCCCACTGTTACCTCCATCACACTGTCCCTGTTTGTGAGCACAAGGTCCAGTATTGCCTTCTGCCGAGTTGGTTCCATGACCAGTTGCTTGAGGAAGGCACCCTGAAGGAGTCCAGGATAAATCTGCTCCTAGTTGATGCTGCTGCTGGGATGCTCCAGTCACGTCTGGAATACTGAAGTCTCAACCAGTACTACCTCACCCTTGTCTGCCATCCTTTGGATGGCTAGCATCAACTCCTATCTGTTTCTTCCTCCTGGGCTGGTGGTCTATAGACCACACCTGTAAAAGCTCCCTCGTCAGCACGGTCCCCCTCCCCCACAGCCCATACTTACCTCCAGAGGTTGGCACATTATTCTTCTTTGGACGGGACATGTCTGCACTCTTCAAAGCCGAACCGCAAACTGAAGAATCAAAGGTAAGCGTGCTACAATGGCATTCAATGGAGTTTCAACTTCTCTCATTAACTCAGCCATTTTTTGTAATTTTAGCTAAATTTTCAACATGGGGTTCTTGGGACCCACCTGCGTGAAAAAATGTCCTGTGTTACTCTGTCCCAAAAGGCGTTCATGGTCACTGGGTGGAATCACATTTTAGGGACAATTCATAACATGACAGTGCCACTGTTCATGAGGTGGGGTCCTCAAAGGCCCATGTTGCAAATTTGGTGAAAAAAAGTCCAAAAAATGACTGCGTTGCAGAGTTCCTACACAAGCTCCTAACTTTGCCAATTTTTAATATTTCCACTCCAAATTGCCATTTTTGCACACCTCCTTCTAAACAGTACAGCTGTCATTTTCTACATCCGGACCAAAATATGTTTTTGCACCTTTGTCACAGAATAGCGTATTCGCTCTGCAAAATCAGTTTTTGTGACAAGTGAACAAAATGTCATTCTCACTCTTCACGAGGAGGGGTCGCAAAAAGGGCATGTTGAACATTTGGTGCAACACCTCCAAGTTACACCCAGCGTTGAATAAGCTCTACACACGTGTAACTTTGCTCACTTGGCAGCTCTTCACATCCCTATCGGCTCTGGCTACAGCTTACTAATGTTGGCGACGAACGGTGCCAGGAATGAGAACTAGTTTATTATGGGCAGGCGGGAGAGGGTAAATCAAGCGTGCTCTCTCATGCTTTCACTATGGAGAACACTTCTTATACTGAAGGCACCAGTCTTTGCGCGCGCAGACACACACAAGGCAAGAATGTGTAGTTTTATACTAATCTATCACTGATAAACATGCCACAGGCGAGCTCCCCTTTGCTACATGAGGCCCGCATGTGCATAACAGACTCCAATTTATAACCTGCTCAAGTTTCGTCTTGAGTAGATCTGCAAAAAGTAGTCCCGACTCGCTACTAGTAAAGCAACTCCAAGACTCCCGAATCGCACTGAAGACTGATCAACGGCTCTCAGTCCAACACATTCACAGCAATACTAAGCACACTAACATGTATGTTATCGACGCAGACACAAATTGAATCCTTAGAAAAGAAGACAGTCGTCCTCAAACTCACCACCTCAAATGCTCCAGAGCCGATCACGCATCTGTACACAAAACAGACGACGTCCTGCATTTCGCCTCCAAACAGAAAGATGACCGCTGCGCAGTTGCACAGTAAAGCCCAAACTCACGTCAAAGTGACGCATTGCAGGTACAAACCAACCAATCAGAACACGCCATACTCAGCAGACTCTACCCACAAGGTAGAAACCGGTTGACGTCTGCGCAATAAAATAGTACCTTTCGTTGGTGCGGAAACCACTCTTCTTTTACTTTCGGTAAAAAAAGACACGTATTTCGTTCAACCCTTACTTTCGGAACTGAGTGCAGTTCTGCTGACCGGATGTATAGCCATTACGCCTTCTTGGCGACTCAGATCAGTCTTTCGCGGATTGATATCTTCTGGAGGTGGTAGGCGTTTATGAGGGACCGTTAGCGGCGGTTTGAAATTAGTCCTTGTCGAGCCGGCGACACGTTGACGTGCGGATAGTGTACTGTGCTTTAGCTCACATAACGCAACAATGGTAAGTGGACTTCTGTCTGCAGTCTTAATGGAAATAAAAATTTTTGGTTTTAGTGGTACACAAAGAAAAATTTATTGGGAGCTAAAACGATAAGGAAAACCCGTTCTCTTATTGAGTAGTGTTACAAATGGACTGGGTCCGGTGCATTATAAAGTGAGGAAATTATGATGTTTGGAGGTTAAGAAAGTAAACGCTTCTTATGTTGTTGCGGTCTTAGTTCGTTTGATAAATTTGTGTGGAGTGGATCTTCAATGGGCGACTGGTAATCGTTCTCTACCAGCGTGGGAATGCTTAGTTAATGAAGGAGCGTTGGTGGCAGAATATTTGTGCTGGAATACGTGGAGCAGGCTCCGCTTTCAAAGGATTAGAAAGTGCATAGGGGTGTCGGTCAGCTTCCGCCTTGTTGCAAGAAAGGATCCGTTCTCCGTGGTAGTGGGTGTCTATTTAGAAAGCAAAATTGAAGCTTTGAGTAAAGATATGTAGTTAGGTGCGGTTTTAGCGTTGGCTTACTATGGCCATACTTTGCGTTGGCCAGAATGTGGCTGGAAGGAACATGTCGTTTCGAGGAAGTAATGCTTGTGTCACTGTCGCAAGACCTCATGAACTGGTGGTATGCGGAATCTGGCCCTACAAGGGGGAGTAGATTATTGGGGTTTTTAAGCATGTTTATGTAGTTTTTGAGTGGACAATATTCTACCTATTTTCGGGCACGACCCGGGAGGTTACAGAACTGTTGGACTACAGTAAGATAACAGATCGGCACAAAACGCAGTTGTAGGAAGGATGGTTACAGATAACAGAGCACTGTCGGAGTACAGATATCGGCGTTGAAATAAATTGGAGAATGTAATTGTTTATACAGGAGAATTCGGATATGGGGACACATACTATTACAATGAGAATAGCAAGGAGTTCAAAGTCGACGACAGAAGATAACTGGGAGCAATGAGACAGAGCATTGGCGAGTCAGTTACAAGAGTAGACGTTAGAGTTGCTTCAAAATTCGTGTCGTGGGGCGGCGCAACTGCTTCGCTAACCTTGCAGCTGTGGAAATAAAATCAAAGGATCGAACAAGATAGTCCACCCAGACTGGCCTGGAACGATACCTTGGAACGACAGTACTGCCATGTAAAAACGTGTGGATGTATCCTGGGTGATTTCCTGATCGGAGGATACCTTCATATGTATACATAGCTGCATGAATTGCTCAGTTGTATGCAAGTTGGCTCCAAATTGCAGCCACTGATAGCGGCGGACAGAATGATGGCCTACTTGGCCTGTGATGAGTGAACAAAAAACGTTTTGCCATGCAGTCTGTTTCTGACCGGGTATATATGTTGCAGCCCAACGAACGAGGCGGTTCATACCTTGTCGCAGTATGGGACGGACTGCTCATCCCTGTATTGGCTCTTCAGACAAACGTTAGACTCGTGGAAGGCATGTCTAGCTTATTTAGGGCACATCTACAATCATGAACATGGAAGTGTCGTAGATGTGTTTGAAGCAGTGAGCCGCGGTTAATAAAACCTGAATGAATTAAAATAGTTGTGGCTGAATGTTTTGCGTATGTGCAATGTAGAGTGGCAAGTAACATAGATAAACTGTCATGTCCCCTTGTATATTTGGAGCAGCCCTGCCGCTTTCCTGATTTAAATGAGCCTTCCTCTTGTGCGTTGACCCTTTGTGCGAAACTACGGCTAGTTTCAGATGATTGAGACTTGAGAAGTATTTACTGCAGGCTATTTCCACCTGGTGGTGGTTTTACCCAAGTGGTAATACCATCCATTGACATGTTATACCACACACGCCTGCTCTCTGCTAAACCACTTTTCAGTCTGACTAGGTGTGTGTGTGGCCACGCACTGTCTGATACCGCTATGAAGTCTTGTTGTGACCTTACTTTTAACATGTGTTGCAACAGTCCTTTTGACCAGGCAGTGAACAGCTCCTGAAACTGGCCTCCTGTACAGAACTGACTTTCTTTCCTTGTCCACTCTACTGCTTTTACCGTATTAATGTGTGGTACCATTGCTGCTAGCATCACATGGTACTGCCAGTTTTGTGCATGTAACATTGTAAAGATGCAGTGTGGGGAAAATAAAATTGTGAAGTGAGTAAATCGTATAAAAACAAATACATTCTTTCTTTGTATCCCTGACTAGCTTTTTTTTTTTTTGTAAAAGCATGAAGGTGTACTCCTAAAGTTGAAGCCAAACTTTGTGCCTAAAATGGTGCTGGAAGATGAAGACATGTCAAATAATTTTTCAGGGATTTGGAATTGTAGGTTTTGTAGTAATTTGCCAGATAACGTTGTAATTAGCAAGACACCAGTTACCAAGAAAATTGTGCAGGGCTTATCTGTTTGCATTTCTTACATTTCTGGTAATGGTGAAACCAGCTCTATCATTGGGAGCTGCAGTGCCTGCCGTTTTCAAAGGCAACATGAGGACTGGGGTTATGTGAGAAGCTTGTCTGACTTTAAAGGAGTAGTACAGTCAAATTTGCAAGTGTGTCCTCTATTTGGAGTTTTTCTAAATTAACCTAGTTTATGGCCCATGGGGAGCTCCATCTCAGAGAGGTTTTGTTGCTCTTGTTCTAGAATGCTTCCTGACCCATGTGACAGTGATGCATCTGGGACCATGGATTCAGCAACCATTGGTTTAGTCAATTTACTACAGCAGAACTAAGTATCGTACATTATCCAGTGAGCACAAATTGCTACACTTACAGTTTAGCAAGTACTTGAGGGCTAATTCAGTGGATTTTTCTGTGGTAACAGCTGGTCTTTAATCCTGGCATTGATCTGGGGTGACTTGTGTGCTTTTTATGGCTGTTTTAATTTGATTAAATGAGAGGTTTTGAAAGCAAAACATTACTCCTGCTGGCTAGACATGCACATAGAAAACAAACATAGAATTGGAGCTATTCATTGGAGGCCAGAACATCAGACTCCTATTTCTAGTACTTGCTGAATCAGTGGTTGCAGATGCAGCACTGTCGCATGTGACGGGATGCATTGTAGGAAAAGCAGCAATAAACCTGAGATGGAGATTCCTGGGGCAACAAACTACCATATAGCAAGCAGACTAATTTAGAAAACAATCCTAATAGCAAACAAAGGAAAGATGCACCAAGACTACAGATCACTTCGCACAACATGTTTGCACATTTTTGACTGTACTGCTCCTTTAACGAGCATAAACTGGAGAGCAAGGAGGCAAAGCAGGTGTGTGCGCAAGTAATAGACAGGGTGGATTGTATTAAGGACTTGTTCATGAGGAACACGAGCACAGTAACTAGATGGGTGGGAATTCTGGAGGATGTACGAACATATTTATGGACCTGCTGATGGTTGAATGGAATAGACTGCCCAGAGAGGTGGTAGAAGGAAAGACTGGTTTTAAACTAGTGGTACAGACTGGGGAATAGTGGGACCAGACAGTAAAGGGAAGAACAATCGGCCACTTGGGCTGCAAAATCTCTGGTGCCCAGTTTCTTTACTAGGTAAGTCCTGTGTGTGTCGTTTTTTTTTTTTTTAAGAGGGTGACGGAGTACTGGGAGGTTGATGACTTGCTGAGTGAGTTGCATAGTATGCAAGTGGCAGTTGGAAATCCAACCCAGGTTTGCTGGATGTACCAAGCTCATTCAGCTTGTTACTCCGGCCTCTAGGCTAGGCTGCTAGCCAAAGCCTACTCTTTGGGCAGGCATGGGCTAGGTGGGGGGAATAGGCAGATCTAATATGGTATGTGTAGGTGTGTAAATTTCTACATATGTAGAAGTGTGTGTGTGTGTGTGTGTGTGAGAGAGATGATTTTTTTCAGCTGTTTCTTTCTGCTGGCAGTCTGTTTTCCAAATTTCTGCACAGAACATGGCTAGGTGTTGCAGAAGTGAGGTACTTCCTGTTAGGGAGGGGTGGGATTGCTTGGTACTGGAGGTGAAGGGGTGGGTTTGCTTTGTACTGAAGATGAATGCAAACACAAACATTCCTGGATGAAGTTGTTTGCCTTTTTATATAGGTTAGTGGTAGTGTGGTGCATCCCGGAGAGTGTTTATTTTGATGGTTCCTATTCAAAGAAGGGTCCTTTCCTCCTGTCCTGCCACATAGTTTGTAGTTTAAAGCAGCAGTACTAGTTAATCAGGAAGTGATTATCAAATTTCTGTCTTTTTTTTTTTTTCTTGGCTGGAAGCATGCAGTCATAGTTTGGGTTTCCATATCTGTAAATTATTTCTAGTAATCTTATTTGTTTTAGGTATTTAAAATGTTATTTCCATTGTTGTAGATCCACAGTAAATATGGCTGCTGCCTAACTTGCAGCCAAACTCCCCCCTCAAATGCATCACATCTTTTGTTCCTTCATTGGGACCCTGTGCATCATGTTCCTGCTGTCCCTGTGTAGTGTTGCGGTCATGTGTGCAGTTGGCAGAGGGTTCCAATTCAACATGGCAGGTGGGAGACATGTATACTGGGAAATTGAGCAAATTACAGGTGATGCAACAAAACAAAGTACCTAACAGAGCACAGGAAACAAACTTGCAAAAGATCAGATTTTTATCTAGTACTGCTGCTTAAACTACAAACCTGGCTGTACATGGTGTACTAACATTGGATAAATCTTCTAGATTGTAGATTTTTCATCTTGCCCATCCTGTCATTTGCTCACCAGTTTATGCAGTCCACTTGGTCAGCCAGCAGAGTGCTCTTGTCAACAGAAGGTTCCCATTACTGCTAACAAATCGGTATGCAGTGTCCAGAGACTGCTGCGCCATACATGATTCTAACTCTCTCACTATTCAATACCATCTGTAGCTTTCACTTTCCTTTTGAATCCCCCTTGTCTGTTTGTCCCTGTGTTCAGCTGCTAATGCTGAATGATCACATGGGCCCAGATATTCAAACTGCGCCAGGCTGTGGCGCAAGCTTGAGCGCAGCTCAACACGGCTGCACAGGGGTGTGGACTGGGCAATATTCAGAGCTGCACCATGGCTCAGCAGCATTTAAAATTGCACCCTGGCCACGCGCAGTGGCACTGCGCCAGCTCAATTAGCCAGAGTGGGAGCATGGGATGCACCAGTGACAGCTTAGGGTTTTAAAACATGGGTCAAATTAGACCCATAGTATAAAAAATGTGGTCAAAATGAGAAACAGCTGGGTCCAAACCTAATCGTAAGTAGAAATTTCACTAGTACAGAAGCTTAAATTTGTTGAGTGAAAATACTTTCTGTTGTTTAGTTTTCCATCTATAAGCTATTGTTAGAGACAGGTGCACCACTTTGGACCCACTGTCCTGTGGAAAGTGGGTCATTTTTGGGCAAGCCGCAACTTTTTCCCTTTTTGCCCTATCTAGCGCTGTCTCTGGATGCACTAGTGCAAATTCCATTGCGCTATGCACAGCAACCATGATAGTCAAAACTTGACATGCAAATGGGACCATAATGCATGCAAGGTGCAAATAGGACTATTGCATGTCATTATGGCCCCATTTGCATGCAATCTTGTGGAGTCCCCGACTACTTGCACCTGGTGCCCTGCCAGGCAGCAGCTATCGGGACAGACTCCCCTGCAGCCGACAAGTGCTCCGCAGCCTGATCGCAGGCATTTGTTAAAGAACTATGTGCAGAGTCTCGGTGGTCCAGTGGACCACTGCCCGATGTGGGCATTAGTAATAAAACTAATGTCCAATATCTGATGGTCTGGGGTGCCCCATCGCCCACCGCCTGCCCACTGACAGTCGGGGGGGCTGTCGTAATTGGTTCACAGCATGAGCCAATGGTGTGCAACCCATACTACTACTACATTCCAGATATAGTGAATATGAGGAGCAGCACACCCATTGGCTCATGCTGTAGAACCAGGGTGAAACAGGCTCTAACAGTGGTGGGTGGCAGGCAGGTGGGTGCTGCCACCTGCTGGCTGACCGGGAGTACCTCAGACCACCACAGATATTGACATACTAGGTTTATTACTAAAGCCCATGATCGGGCACACAGCAGTCCACTGACCACGAGGAGTTTGGCATTATTTCATTACTAATGCCCATGATCGGCACACAGTGGTCCACTAGACCACCAGGGATATTGCACATTGTGTTTTTTTTTTTAACAAATGCTTGCGATCGGGCAGGCGCCGCCAGGTGCAGCTGGAGCTCGGTGGCCATCCACAGGTGGCAGCTGCTGTGTTGCGCCATGGTGTGGCAGCACACCTGTGGGTGGCTGTGTGTGTTTTGTTTTTTTGTGTGTGTTTTTTTTTTTTTTCTTGTGCTGGCGCGGGTAGTGGTTCGCATTCATGGTTCTGAATATCAGGGTGTGCATGGGCACGCCCCCCCCACCTGTGCCTGCATACATTACTGATGCGCTCCGGCGCATCGGGATTTGCCGCACACTTTCCCTCTTGAATATTGCGCCGGGGTGCATCAGTGGGTTGCGCATGGTGCAACACTGTTGCGCCATGCACAACCCTTTTGAATATCTGGGCCATGGTGTACTTATTCTTTGCAAGAACTTGCAGGTCTCAATCTCATCTCTCCAGTGTGGCCTCCAGCAAGTACATGTTAAGTGCATTGAGTCCATATTTGTGAGTTCTGGCCCTGAATCATTTTGGTCACCCTAAGTTGCAGTCTCTCAGCCTGGCTTTACCTTCCCTTGGTGAGGATTCCCAACTGGGCACATCACTTCAGGTGGCGGCCTCACCAGTGATCTGTGGATCATGGAATGCTTTACTCCTGTTGCTCATCTGGTGGTAATGCATTTCATTGACACAAGAGGTCCAATTCATCTGGTTCCACCTTGGGCTTGGCTGAAGGAGATGCTCCTCAGTGAGGATCCAAACCTCCTGCAACCTGCTTGTCTCCTGCCAGAAAAGTATCTCCGGGCAACAATGGGATTCCAAAGATGTCTCCAGATCTGTCTCTGGTCTCTCTATTGATGAGTTCATCAAAGCAGCAGACCTTCCTGCTGTGCATATGACTGCTTACTGGTGTTGGGGATCGGGATCTTGTGAATTGTCGGTACTAGTAACTGTAGTATTAATCTAAAAGGTCAAGCCCCTCCCCCCAAATCCTCAGAATCAATCTTAACCTTGTTACTGCTTTCACACATGTTTGGACATTACAGGTTTTTAAATATGCTGAAAGAACTAGTTAGCAGTTTGAGTGAATGTGCTAATCCCTTTTGATAATGGATAGCACTTGGCACAGATTGATTAGCGAAATGTTAAATTATAGTTTTGTGTACAGTGTCATGGATTCACTCAAAATGGTTAGTCTACTGCTAAGCATTTCTGAAAAATGGTTAGTGTTTCCAGTTTTGCTTAGTGTTATGCCATACCAGCTATTTAAAACCCTGCATTATGTATGTTTGAAGGGGATATCGGTTCAAGAACTTGTTACTGTATGAGGCTGTATAATCTTTTTTCTAATTAAACTCTTAACATCTGACATTTTGAATCCTAAATCTGAAATGCCATCTTTAGGAAGGACAGAAAATTAAAATCTGGGAAAGAGGAGCGGTGTTCCCACTGCAGGCTCTGCCACTGTAAGGGGGCAGTGGCCATAAAGGGCAGGTATCGACAAATTTCAAATTTACATGCTAGTCCAGGACAAGTGGCCTAGCCAAAAATGGTAGTCCCAATGTTGCGAGTAGTCCATGGTTTGAAGGCTATATTGTAAAGAATTTTAATTGCATAGCAACAAAGTGTGTGTGTGTGTGTGTGTGTGTGTGTGTGTGTGTGTGTGTGTGTAATATGTAGGTGGGGAGGAATGCTGTATTTGTAAATTGAGTCTGGTCCCCCTTTCATTTCTGTAATGTTTACTTTATTTCCTTAGTAAATTTTTGCCTATTTAGCTTCTTGCTCAGTAGCCTTGCAACTGTTCTGCATGCATGCAGCTAGTAAATCAGTGACACAACAGTGAAAAACAGATTTCTCTCTGAGCTGATCTCTGGGCTTCCTTACTCTTGGCTGAACCTCCTGATACCAATAGGCAGGCAGGAATCGGGCCTTTGCAGCAGGGGACATCCAGCCCTCCACTTCCTGTCTCCCTCAGTTTACTTCCTGCCTTCAGTCTGGCAGGTTCTTTGCAAGCAGAGCTCTGCCATGTGGCAGAGCTGAAGACAGCAAACTAAGTCAAGTTTGGTTTATTGGGGATATTTGAAATCTGCTGTATTCAAGAACTCCAGTGTGGGTGCCAGTCTCAGCCTTGCAAGCTGCACAGACTGGCCCCATTTCACTGCCTTGCTTTTTCTCCACACTTTCTGCACTTGGCATGGAATGCTCCTTCAGTTCAGTGAAAGTGTGTTTTGAGGACTCAAACAGGCACCGAAGTGCTCAAACACTGACTCCCTTTTCATTATGTTGCTGTTTCTTCTGCAGTCTTTCCGGGAATAAATACTGCATCGGAGTGCTCCTAAAGGACAATGTAGAGTAAGATTGTCATTATTTCATCGTGGTGCTTTTCTCCTGTGCTTTCTGCCTCAATTCTTCAAGGTTAAGGTCAGAATAGGTGGCAGACACCATTTCACTGCAGTGAAGGTCTGGGCTGGGGAGTTAAAATGGCACCACGTTGCCTCACCACTGCTCTTATTGCAGCAGCAGTGGCGGTAGTTCATATTATTTTAGCTTATAGGTTTTGCACTGAAATATTACTTACATCAACACCTGGACAGGCTGTTGCTGTAAGTAATATTTCAGGTGCCAAGACCCCCATGGAAGCAATAAAATAAATATTATGAACTACCGCCACTGCTGCTGCAATAAGAGCAGTGGTGTTAGCAACGTCACTAAATGGGTACAATACCCATAAGCACTTGCACCTGCTCAATCAGGGCCGCTATGCGCTTCTGTGTTCGGCCGTAACTTTCGGCGTTTTAGTAAAATGTAACTATTGAATTAAAAAGACAGTTACATCCCGGAACTCCCGCAGCAGTGCTAGAAAGGTATGTGGGGACGGGAAAGGGCAATCTTGTTCTTTGCAGGTCACCTTTTAAGAAGGATCTATCCCCACTAGGAAGTAAAAGTCCGGGTAATGGTGTAAACTGGCACCAGAGTCGGCAGCCCTGTTTCCCAATCGACCGTCTGCTTCTTGTATCAGTAACTCATTGATGGTGGGCCGGCAGCACGACAGTGGCAGCTTATCGACTAACGTTGCAGGGTATGAGGAGCCCTAAATGGAGTAAGAGAACTCCTCATCGAGCACAGCAAGGCACTGCGTGGCTTCCGATAGAACGGCTTTTTGGGTAGGCTGCGGCCATTCATCGGTAAAGCACGCCAAGCTGCTAGAGAACTCTTCGGCGTGCAGCAAGGCAGTGCATGGCTTCTGATCAAACTGCTTTAGGAAAGCTGCAGCCATTTGTAGTCGGTAGAACTAGTTGGCGCTCATTCAAAAGCACGCCAAGCTTCTCTGACTAGCGCTGAGGAGCCTAACAGTGTGGTAGCGCCATGAGAAGGGAACGGAGAGCCGTAGGGGATTTGCTTCAGTACTTGGGCCCCTCCCCAGACTAATTTTTTTTTTTTTTAATTGAACCAGTGCCTGAGAAGGGAACAGTCACTCCTAAGTGGATCTTAAAGGGTCAGCCCTAATTACCAAGGCAGACTAAGATTAGGACCTTGGACAAACATCCCAGGGGCAGAAAATCTAAAGGGCAGCACTCGGTATCTTGCCCTTATAGGGTCAGCAGCAACATAGACCACAAAGTCTCCAAGGGGAGGGGGTACACTGAATAACAAAAGGCAATATCTGTGAATGTCTCTCTAAGGACATGACCCTCCCTCAGCTCAGCCAGATAACCACGGTTGATAACCACCAGGTCGGAGGGGCAGTGGCCACCGGGGACTCCAGTCCCAGGCCTCATCGACAGGTAAAATGGGGCCTTTACCTTGGTCCCTGCATGTTCCACGGGCAACCTCCTGAGGTTTCCAGGTGGGAGACCTCCCAAGAAAGCTAAAGGAAGAGGTCCCCATCTCTGTCCTCATCTGAAAAGGGGCAGTTGTCCTCTCATCACAAGGCCTGGAGGGCCTGGTCTTTTTCATTACATATTTAAAAAAAAAAAAATCGCAGCAGAGATTCCCATTGAATCTTCCCCGGAGGCTTCCACCCAGTCAAACAGGCTTCCTCCTTCCAGCTATCGCCAGTTTGACCTCAGTCTTCCCTATTCCTCCAGCCATAGGGGACTTGCTAAAGGAGGAATGAGTCCAGAACACACCTCTCTACAGTGGCAACGACATACTAGTAGCACAAGTCTGCCAGAGGTCTGTTAGTCTCCCCAAGAGGCAGGGGGGCTACTGAGTGGCATTCCTGTCTCGGATGGCCTCCACCCAGAAACTTGGCGTAGGATGATCTAGATTACAAAAAACACAAAGGAGCTCGCACTAGGACGGGGTGCCATGGAAAACTCCACAGTCCCTTTATGTTTGATAAAGGGTCCAGTGGGACCAGAAATGCGTCAGGCAATTCAAGAAATCCTTTTAAAATGTTTCCCTTCTGGGCCAAGTTCTTTTGTGGTGGTGAGTGCCTGGATTTGATCTCGATTACTTCAGAGGGTGGGGCTCCCCTAGGGGACACGAAGGTGGAGGCATCCCTCAAAGACTTTTTTTTTTTTTTTTAAGTCCTCCACGCCTCCCTTATAGCAGTGGCGAACAACCTGTTCTCAACACCACTGACGTGGCATTCCAGTGTGCTGATGAGCCACATATAAGCAAGCCCAACCAACCTGTCTACCGCATGAGCTGCAATACTATGGGCCACTATCCTGGCAATTCAGCGTGCTGACAAGCCAGATGTAGATGAGACCACCCCACAACAGCTTCAGAGCAGGACTATTCTAGGCATTATCAGCAGATGTCTCAAAGGACGCTGACAGTTGCACAGCAAGGGCCACACTTTAACTCGCATCACCTCGACATACCTAAGGCTGCAGGTATGGCAGGCAGACAGGTTGCCACAGCTCACTTGGCTAATGCCCTAACAAGGGAAAGATCCCGTATGGATAGTCTTTGAAGGGGTGGTAAAGATCCAGAGAAGTGACTAAAACCTAACTACCACAATTCAAAAGCATGTACAGACCCTGGACATGGGATCCAGTCGGAATGTTCAAGCCCATGCATACTTGGACAGATTTAATTCTGCCTTGGCAGACAGACTTTTTTTTTTCCTTCCCCTGGCATCCATAGATCTGCAAGATGCCTATTTACCATTTCCACTCAATAACGTCACGCGCACAGTCTCGGGTTCTGAGTGGCAGAGCAGTACTTCAGTTCAGATACCACCATTGTGGTGGTCTGGTACCTGCTGGCACATGGTTTTCTCATCAACTGGAGAAAGAGTTCCCTAATTTCAAACCAGACCTTGCTCCTTCTGAGGCAGACATCATGACACAAGGACCCCCAAAAAAAAACTACATTTCTGATTCTGCTAGAGCTTATTGAGACGGTGAACCCTCCCTCCAGTGACAGTCTCGGAGGACAGAGGTCATGAAGAATCTTCGGATTTGACCATCCTCACCAAATCCGATTCGACCGATACAAGCCTCGAGCTGGGGACTGCTCACCTGCTTCAGCTGTTGGCACCGGGCAGGTGGTTAGAGGTGCAAGGTACAGCACAAACGTTCCTGGCATGGACAGTAGGCCATGTTCTGAGGCTCTCTGAACAGCAATTCCCCAGTCTGTCAACATTGGCATATACCAACCATCAAGGTGGCACAAGAGGCTCAAAATGCTAAGGGAATAACTTTTTTCAGTGGGCCTCGCACCACTGAGCGAGGTATTTACCAGGACAGGCAAATGACACGGCAGACTAGCTTAGTCACAGGGTTGGTCAACCATGGGAATGGGAGCTGAAGGATGGTGCCTCCTACATCTTGACAAATCAGTGGGGCAATCCCCAGATGGATCGTTTCGCCTGCTGGCGGAACTCCAAGGTAAGCAATTCTGCTCCCTGGCCAAGGATGAACCAACAGTGGCTCAGGACACCTTTTTTTTTTTTTTTTTCTCTCCCCATAACTGGGATGAGTTTGGTCTCCTGTATTCCTTTCCTCCAATACCACCTCTGTCAAGAGTCCTTCACAGAGTGGTTCGGGACAGCACAGTCATGATTCTAGTCTGCCCCTTATGATTTTTCTGCACATATTCCCGATTGTCTTCCGTCTGTCAAGGTGTTCACGTCTAACATTCAGGTTCAGCCTGGGCATTCTCCAAGGTCCAGCCTGGGATCCCATTTAAACAACTTTTCTCTAGGCCTGGAGCTTGAGAGGAAAACCATAAGGAGCTTGGCTACACAGCTCTTTATTGACATGATGGGAACTGTGTCTCTCCTTCCTCCAAAGTATATTCTTGAATCTGGAAAACTTTGATTCTGTCTTCATTCAAAACGCATATAGAACTATCTAATATAACTGCCTGTTCTACTGCAGTTCCTTTCAGATGGATGGACAAAGGACTGCAACCAGCCACCTTACTAGTTCAGGCTTTTGAACTGGGGGCACTCTTGTGGGCAGATTCAGGGGAATCATTGGCTGCACAGACTCATGTCTGTAGGTTTCTGAAGACGGCAGCATTAGGTTGCCTTCCAACCCACCAAATCTACCACCTTGGAGTCTTAATCTGGTTCTCAAGGCTGTGGCCGAGGCTCCCCTTGGAGCCTATCAAGAAGAGATCCATCACGCGTTTCAACGTAAAGGTCGCCTTTTTTCTCATAGCTATTCAGCCAGGAGAATCGGCAAACTAGAATCATTGCTTACCCAAGTGCTATACACTGCTTATCAGGCTCGAACAGTTCAAGGTTTCTTGCCAAAGTAGTGCTTCCCCTCCATTACAATCAAGGGTTCCTTCTTCCTTCTGCCCACTCTCCAAAAGCAATAAGAAAGGGGAATTGCATCCTCTAGATCTGAGAGGTGTGATGGCAACATAGACATGGAGGTTGAGGGCAGATGGGGACCTCATGGCCCATCCAGTCTGCCCCTGATGTAAATGTATAAAGAGAGGAAGCTATTTGCAAAACTTCAAAGTTCATGCCAGCTATGGGCCAAAATTATGGGTAACAAGGATTCAAAGGGTTCTATAGCCAGACGAAGTCCATCAGCCACTTCATGGTTTGTGATCAGGCTGGAGTAACATGCCTGACCCAAGGAGAGCCCATTCGGCAGAGCTATGACCTCTTTGTGGGCATACTTCAGAGAAGCTTAGACAGCACACTTATGCAAAGTGGCCACTTGATGAGTCATTCACACATCTTCAAAATTTTAATTGCTGGAAGTGCTGCCCTTGGATGAGGCATCCTTGGCTGCAGAGCGCTTCAAGCGGTGGTGGATCCTTAAGAGTTCCTGACATTCTTCCCAACCGGGACATCTGGGGATGTACTGATTTTGTATATCCCAGGAGTAAGGAAGCCTGGAGACCAGCTTAAGAGAGAAATCAAAATTTAAATACCTGTAAATTTTCTTTCTCCGGCTGGTCTCTGGGCTTTGGATTCCCTCCCAGAATGTATATAGTTGTATGGCCTCTAGGCCATACATGCCATAAAGGGACACTGTCAACCTGTTTCATCATATTTCTAGTTGAAACCCACATTTTGATTGTTTACCCTCTAAAATTTACTGTTGCTGTGTTCTGTTTACTTGTTTAGTACTGAAATGCATAGCAATGTATATTTATGAACAACTTTGTTTTGTTTACAATCCTGGTTCTGTTCTTTACTATACTTTCTGAGCATTAAACACACCCAGCCAGTGCAGTCACTCATAAGAAGCCTCCTGAGCTCCCATTGCATCATGAGGGGCTAGACTGATTTGTGGGTGTTCCCAAGTCCAGGAAATGTTTTGGAGTTGTTCAAGCGATGTAAACCTGTTTTTGGTGTGATAACACCAGTATGTTGGCCAGTCTGTCTTTCACTTTTTTTAAAAGGAAAATAAGTCAATCGAACCACTAGCTACATAAACTAACTTTACTGAATGTTGGCAGGCATAATGTTAAACTGGGAACACTCTGAGACCTAAGGGGGTTGACTGTGCCCTTTAAAATTCGTAGTCTTGTCTCAGAGTTTTAGTAGTATTGCCACATTGGACTGCTTTAGGAAGAACTGAGGGAGACGGGAGTGTAGGCTGGATGTCCCCTGCTGCAGAGGTCTAATTCCTGCCTGCCTATCGGTATCAGGAGATGCAGCCCAGGAGGAAGGAAACCCAGAGACCATCCATCAAAGAGAATTAACAGGTATTTTGTGTGTTTTTATTTTTTCTTCTTCTCTCCCCCAGTACTCAGACCCTGCCTCCCAAATCATACCTTTCTGTGCATCTTCTCCCCCTGTCAGTTTTGGAGAAGGTAGTTGGCAGTTGCCCCAGTCACCACCACAGCCACTAGGTTCAGTTTCCCCTGCAGTATCTGTTAATACATTTGGCAGCATGACCTGACAGTGATGCATCTGCTGGCTCCAAATCTGTGTCCCCCGCACTCACTTTCTGCCCCACAGTGGGATCTTAGGCTCCTCCTCATGGACTCTACTACCTGGCACTGTGGTCAGTCATATGGCCAGGATGATGGGACAGTCGGCTGGACTATGCAGCACAGTGCTGGCTAGGAACAAGTATAGCAGGCAGAGAAATGTTGTTGTGGTGTTTCTTAAAGCAGCACTAGTTGTCCGGACTACTGGCTAAGCAGAAACTGCTTGTCCCTGACTCTGCAGTGCTAGCCCAGGACGTCATGCTATGGGATTTGTCTAACCCTGATAAAGGGGTCCAGGTATGGGCAGAAGGGCAGCTGTGAGACGCACCAAAATCTTCCAAAAGGCTCAAGGATACTACATTGTGGGGTCAGAGGCACAGACACTGGCTGCCAACATGATGCAGAACAGAAGCCCTGAGCATCTCCCATTCTCATGAGGTGCACAACCATTTTCACAGGGTCATTTTACACTAACTTTTGTAAAGCTTCTTGACTGCTGCAGTGTCTGCCATTGAACCACAGAAATCTAGAAAATGTTGCCTGAGGCAGGACCAGGTCCTCAAAGTGCTCTTCTCCCCCTGGTGTGTGGCCAGCCTACTGTGGCCAGTCCAGACACTACATCCACTGCCAGGCAGGGACCAGCATGTGTAAAATGTGCGCGTCTGTCTCTCTCACTCGAATCAGGCAGTCTCCAGGCAAATATTCCCATGTTTTTTTTTTTGTGGGTGATATCCTGGGGCTGGGGTGGCCCTTTTTTTTTTTTTTGTACCAAACTAAAGTTCAGTGCACCTGGCGCCAACCCACAGCCGCTTACCAGAAATAGATTGTAATAGTCCCTGTGACACACCCCTGTAATTCTAAAGAAAAGGCCCATGCTGGCTGTTCTGCTCCAGATCACTGTCTACAGAACACCCACCCTGATCTCCCACAGATCCATCAGGAATGGTTAAAGAGGAACTGTGCCCAAATGTACTGGCTTTTTTTCCTCCGGCTTGGCTGCTCTAATCTGACCGAACCCCCAAAAAAAAAATCCCCCGGAATAACAGAACTTGCCCTATGCCAGGCCCAGGAGCGGTGCCTGTGGGGAGTCTGTCACCATACTGCTGCCGGTGATTTTCTCCTTGGTTTCCTCCCAGTTGCCCTGGGAGTGGGTACACATGCATGTGGAGGCACACATTGGTCCCACGGCCCCAGTAACAGCCCCTTTCCTCCCACCCCATTGGCCTAGTGCCAGGCTCCTCTCCTTGTCCCTGCCTCCAACAGGTGGCAGCCATCAGCAGAGAGGAGAGCATGCCTGTCGGCAGCTTCACCCTCTTCTCTTCTCTCTTCTCTTCCCCAGCTCGGGCTTGTTCCTGAACCTGGGTCACCAGCGTGACATGAGGATGGGCATCCAGTACCACCGGACTGGCCCAAATGTGCTACTTTGCAGAATTAGAATAAAGATGCCCCCAATAAATTTCATACCAAAATTAGGTTCTGTTACTTCATTTTAAGGTTGAGCTATTTTGTAACCCTGATTTTGCTACTTGTTCAAAAAAGCCAGTTTTCTCTCCTAAGCTGGTCTCTGGGCTTCCTTGCGCATGGGCCCTACCCTCTTAATGCTGATAGGCAGGCAGGAATCTAACCTCTGCAGCAGTGGACATCCAGCCCTCGACTTGTGTCCTTCAGTTTTACTTCCTGCCTTCAGTGGAGCAGGTACTCTGCAGCAGAGCCCTGTCACAGGTGGCAGGGCTGAAAAGACTAGGTAATAAAATTCTTATTCTTCTCGTGGAGCAACTGTATGGTATGGATTGCTAGGATTTGGTGGGACCCAGTCTCAACCTTGCAAGCTGCCCAGACTAGCCCCACCTCTCAGCGGCTCACTGGCTTTTTTCCTGCGATTTTTTGGCCTCTCCCATAAGTCTGTAAGCCCTCAAGGCTAGGGACTCCTGATTTAAGCACCAGAGTGCTTTTGGGGATGAGTTTCCCTTCTCTCGACGAGTGGCTTTGACAAAAATATCAGCCGCTCGTCGAAGGGGATCCAGGCAGCTCACTGAGGAAAGTGCTAGAGCCACTCGTCGTCATTAGGTGCTGGGGAAGCACCAGAGCCACTCTTGCAGGCTCCCCACCTCAATGGGCGCCTGTAGCTTCTAAGACTAGAGGGACTCTATCCAGGCTAGTGGGACTTCTCATTCAAGCTGAGCGCTGATGCCTTCTGTGACGAACAGTCTTTGAGAAAATATCAGCCGCTCGTCTACTGAGCTGTCGGCAGGGGATCCCAGGCAGCACCTGAAGCAAGCGCTAGGCCACTCTACCACAAATGATGAGGAATGTGCCAGGCTGCTCGTTTGGGCCAGCAGCATATGGTCCGTTCAGATCTCTTGTCGACAAGTGGTAGTGCTGGAGTGTTACCCTCCTCGGCGCTGAGGACACCCAGTAGTGCTGTAGGGTTCTTACAGAAAGAGCCTCCTACAGAACGAGGAGCACAGCGCTTGGGCAAACAGAATACCAGGCATCCCACAGAACATTGAGCGCAGCACTGGGGGGACACCCCCTCGGGTACCCCCTCCCTGAACATCAAGGGACAACATGGATCTTATTCAGCAAATTGACTGTTTACAGCTACTAACGGAGGGGAGCAGCTTAGTATTTTGTCCTTAAAGGGCCAGTAGCATACTATAACGCTCAATGTTTGGCCCCTAAAGGGCTAGCAGCAAGTCTTGCAACTTCAATGGCATAACTAGGAAATCTCCAGGGGGAGGGGGGTATACTGATTAAAAGAATGGGACCAATTGGAGCATAGCCTCAGGTAAAGCTTCCAGGAGCTGAAGGCACAGATTTGTCCCAGTTTCTAATCACTTTCGCTGGGTTGCCTTGCCTAATATGTAACAAGGCAGCGTCCGTGAATGTTGGCTCGGAGGAGGCAGCCCCCTCCTCTACTCGGACTGACTGGCCAACAGTCAGGTCTGAACGAGCAGCAACCACCAGATCTAAGAATAGCGGCCACCGAGAGACAGCAGTCTGCAGCTGCCTCTCTGGCTCCAGTCCTCATTGTCGGGTAAATTGGGGCCTTTGCCCTGGACCCAGCATGCCTCTTATTCAACCTCCCAGGTGATCGAGATGAGACCGCACAACACAGAGCGCTATCCTCATTCAAAGAGCAGTAGTCCTCACATCAGTGTCACAGGGAATGTCACCAGATTCCTGTCTTCTGTTCCTCTTCCTCCGGAGAGGGGGAGCCAGGGGGCTTATCAGTCACCATCTCAAGGGGATCCAGACTAAGTCGGACAGAGGGTTCCTAGAAATTACCAGCATGGGTTACCATACAAGCCCCCACTACCTCGGGTGGTGCCCTCCCCCATCTCTGGCAACCCATCAGAAAGACAGGCGACGTTGCAGGCCATTATGGACCTTCTGCAAACAGAGGCTAGCTCTCCCACAGAGGTCAGTTGGGGGATTTTCATCCCCATTCTTCATACCAAAATGCACAAGGGATTCGGGCCAGTAATGCACTTCAAATGCTTGCATAGTTTTGTCTGCAGCAGACCCTTCAATGTGGATGCCTTGTCATCAATCATAAGGGGGTTGTAAAAGGGTTTTTTCCAGCATACATAGATGTGCAAGGTGCCTAATTGCATATTCCCACTCAGGAACTACACGGGCACTATCTCTGGTTCAGGTGAGGGAGTAGTGCTTCCAATTCAAAACTCTGCCATTGTGGTCTTCCTCAGACCCGAGGACATTTTAGAGGTGCTAGTTGCAGTCATAGTTCACATAAAGGCCCCACGGCTCAACCATTACATGCAGTGGCGGAGGTAGTCTCGTGCCCATTGGTATCCAGTTTTCTCATCAACTGGAGAAAGAGTTCCCAAACTCCAAACCAGACAGTGACCCTCCAGGGCAGACATGACACAAGCCACAAGGTTTCGCTATGCGTTCCCCAAGAAACTTAATTTAAGCATCTGCCAAAGCCCATCAAGGAGTTTCACATGGCTCCTCAGCGGCCTGCTTATTTTTTTCATACTGCTCAGAGACAGATTAAACCCCCCTCCAGTGAGGGTCTTGGGGGACAGATCATGAAGGGCTGCAAGTCTGGCCACCCACATCAGAGCTGGGGGACTCTCCTGCATCAGCTGTCTTCACCACACAGGTGGTCACTGTTTGAAACAGGGTAAACGTTCTTAAGATGGGAGCAGTATGCCTTGCCCTCAGGTGCTCTGAACTGCAATTCCTCCATCACAATAAACTGATTCCAGCCGACAGTCTGACACGTTGGTATACATCAACCATCAAGATGGATCAAGAAGCTCAAGCATGGGGGTCCATTCTTCTGTCGGTGGGCTGGTACCACAGAGCGATGTATGTCAGGCCAGGAAAATGTCACAGCAGACTGGCTGTCGCAGGGTTGCTCCCCCAGGGAAATGGGAGCTACAGAACAGTGGAGCAGTCCTCGGATATTTTTTTCTCCCGTGGGTGGAACTCCAAGGCAAGCAATTCTACTTTCTGGCCAAGGACGCAACAGCGGTGGCTCAGGACATTTTTCCCCTGGTCTGGGGTTAGTTCGGTCTCCTGTATGCCTTCTCTCCAATTCCGCTTCTATCCAGAGTCCCCCACAAAGTGGCTTGGGACTGGGCAGAACAGATTCTAGTCTGTGCCTTGTGGCTTTTCTGCCAGTGGTTCCTGATTTTTCCTTAATCTGTCAAGGAGTCCACCTCTATCCTTCAAGCTCAGCCCGACCCTTCTCCATCAGGTCCAGTTCAGCATCCCAATTTGAACAATTTGTCTCTAGGCCTGGAGATGAGTAGGGAAACTTCAAGGAGCTCTACTGTACAGGTCTTATGGAAATGTATAGTATAAAATTCAGAGAATTCTGGTTCTGTCTTCATTCCGAACAAATGTAGAACTGTCCAATACAATGGTCTGTACTACTCCAGTTTCTTTAATATGGGCTGGACAAAGGACTGTAACCAACCACCTTATGAGTTCAGTTTTCAGTGCTGGGGGCACTCTTGTTGATGGATTCGGAGAATCGCTGGGCTCTCTCTCTGTATCTGAGTTTCTGAAGGCAGCAACATTCAAATGCCTTTCAATCAACAAAGGTACCAACTTTGAGGATCATTCTGGTTCTCAAGACTGCGACAAGGTCCCCTTTAGAGCCTCTCAAGGAGACATCTTATGCATCTCAAAAGGAAGGTCGCTTTCTCATAGCTGTTACTTCAGCCAGGAGAATCGTGAACTAGGAGCATGGTTTACCCAAGAGCTGTACACTGCCATCAGGCTAGAACAGCTCCAGGTTTTTTGCCAAAACATTATGTCCCCCTTCCATTACATTCAAGGGTTCATTCTTCCTTCCATCTGCCCACTTGCTAAAAGCTATAAGGGAATTTCATTTTCTAGCCCAGAGAAGGATGATGAAAACATATAAAGAGAACTGAAATTATTAATGTCAAGTTGGTTCATGTCAACTACGGCCCAAAATGGTGGGTAACAGGGATTCAAAAGGCTTGTAGCCAGACTGATTCTATTAGTCGCCTCCATGGTTTATGATGAGGCCGGAGAGACCTGCCTGGCCCAGTGAGCTTTTCCCACCAGACTGTGGCCCTTCAGGCGTGCTAAGTAGGCATCTCCAGCAGACGATGCAGAGCGCCACTTCGTCGTTCGTTCACACATTTATAAAATGTTAATCATTGGAGGTGATGTCCTCTGCTTAGGCATCGTTGGAAGTGGAGCGCTTCAGGCGGTGGTGGACCCTTGAGGGTCCTTGATATTCTTCCCACCCAGGACAACTCTGGATGTACTGCTTTTGTATATTCCATCTGTAAGGAAGCCTGGAGATCAGCTTTGGGAGAGAGAGAAATCTAAATTTAAATACCTATAAATTCTTTCTCCGGTTGGTCTCAGGGCTTCGGATTCTCTCCCAGAATGTATGTAGTTGGCTGGCCTTTTGGCTGTGTATGCCTTAAGTCTTGTTTTTTGGTTCCCAAGTTCTTGTAGTATTGCCACATTGGACTGCTTTAGGAAGAACTGAGGGAGACAGGAAGTGGGGGGGGCTGGATGTCCACTGCTGCAGAGGTTTGATTCCTGCCTGCCTATCAGCATTAGGAGGGTACAGCCCATGTGTAAGGAAGCTCTGAGACCAGCCATTCGGAGAAGGAAAATTTACAGGTATTTAAACTTAGATTTTCAGTAAAGAGCTGCTGATGTACTCTAGAACTGTCTAGTTTTCCTTTCACCAAGCTTACAGGACCTGTTACTTTTAAAAATCTGTGCAGAGGCAGCAACATTCAAAACACTTCTATAAAATAAAACTTTCAGGTTTTGGAACAGTTGACAAATTCATATTTTTAATGCCTTTTGATGCACTCTGCTGTTAGGAAGTTGTATTGCATAATGTTAACTTCACTGCTGCTTGTCTGTGTCTGACTTGTAATTTTTTAGAGGTATTTTTCCCAGTCCTTGACGTTCATGCATAGATTACTCCTTTTCTTGCACTTATTCTGGAATTGTATTTCATTACTGTTCTCTGCAGTTTTTGCATTCTGCAAATGAAATGCAATTCAGAATCTGTGCAAGGTAGTATATAACGAAAAACCCGAAAGACTGGGAAAGGTGCTCTAAGTCTCTATCTCAACAAAATATTGCTGTTATCTTTCTAGCAGTTGAAACTCTGCCTCCCTTGTAAATTTCACGTCCTGTCTTTCAAAAAAATTGGGCAATTTTTTGCATGAGTCAAAAGGACTGGAAAGATGCTGACAGCAACTGTCTTCTCTCAATCCCATGCTTTGTTTCCAAGGCAGAAGAAAATCAAGTTTATAAAACCATACTGACAAGGCATTTGGATTTTGGCATAATGCATTGCTAGTAGGGTGTATTGGGGAAGGCTGGACCTAGTACATGGAGTACTGATAGTTTCCCTTGCAAAATTGCTGTGACTTTCACTGCTACGACACAGTGAAGAATCACTCCTCACTACAGTGATGCCATCTGATTCTGGAGCTAGCAGTCCAGCTGCTGGAACAGCAAAGGCAGGTGCAGCATGGCTGGAAAACAAATCCAAATTATGGAAGGCAGAGTAAACCTTGGCTAAAAATAAATCACACACCCTTTCAGGTCTTGTACTGCATATAAAACTACAAGATGCAACTTTTTGGACCATCATGAAAGCATACCTCAAGTGTCCCTGATTTTTGCCTCAAAATTTTACTCCGTCCCTCTTAAAATTTGTGTTTTTGTGGCTAAACAGTGGGGACTGTCGGCACAAAACAATGTCAAACATTAGTTACAGACTTGTTCTTCTTTAGAAAATGCATTTTGCACTTGGCCCTATATTCTACCAGCTTTCTGGGTGGATATCTCTAATTGTGAAGATGTGTCCCTGATTTTGGTCCTTTGTCCCTGTTTTTTTTTTTTTTTTTTTTTTAAAGCCTTGTTCCTAATTTATGAGGCAGGAGTTTGAGAGGTATGCATGAAAGGTGCTCTTTAACAGGGGCCTAATGTGTGTTTTGTCCTGCTGCTGGTGGAAGTGTTAGCCCTGGTAAAATGATCATTTTAATGTGGAATACAACATAGATGAGTCAATCTAGGTTAACAGCCTGTCGGAGAACACTAGGGGCCAGATATTCAAAACTTGACAGTGCTGTATACAAAAGGCCAGGTAGTGCAGGCACAACAGTATATTCAAAAGTGTAGCATCGTGTAATGTGCATTAGTGCAGCATGTAGCACAGCACAAATTACTGACCTTGAAAAGGTGGTCTTAATGCCGGGCAAACCCAGGATGGGGGCGTGCACACAGCAGCAAAGGGGAACAAGGCTGTATGCATCCAATGAGGAGTAGTGTGGGTGGATGGCCACCATGGGTCACTGTATATGCACAGGAACTGTGCAATTGAATACCCAACAGTGCTGTGAAGTGAACACATGTAAATGTTACAACTGAGCTAGAACACAACTTGCAGCGACAAACTGTTTATATGGTATCAATGTGTACTTAATGTGATACTTGTGTGATGTGCATTGTATGTCTATAATTAATGGCTATGATTTTTCTCTCCTAAGCTGGTCTCTGGGCTTCCTTACTCCTGGGCCGGACCTCTGCAGCAGGGGACATCCAGCCCGCCACTTCTGTCTCCCTCAGTTTACTTCCTGCCTTCAATGAAGCAGGTACTCTGCAGCAGAGCCCTGTCACATGTGACAGGGCTGAAGACTAAGTTAAACATTTTATTCCATATGTACAGCAAGTGTTTCTGGGATTGCTAGGAGTGATTTGGAAATGCTCCATGGAGGGACCCAGTCTCAGCTGTGCAAGTTGCACAGACTGGCCCCACCTATCAGCAGCTCACTAGTGTGTTCCAACAATTTTGGACTCCCCCACAGCGGACATTTGTAAACCTCAATGCTAGGTGGAACCCTAATTTAAGCACTGGAGTTCCTCGTTTATTAATCCTCTGGGCTAGGGGAACCCCTAATTTAAGTAATGGAGGGTTTTCTGGGGTGGAGTGCTAGTTTAGCAACTAGCATCTCGGAAATTATCAGCCACTCGGCTGTGTGCAGCTCTGATTCAGGCAGCAAGGCGCAGGCTGGGGACCTCAAAGTTCAGCACAGGAGTGCTTCCTGAGGAGAAAATGCCAGCCGCTCATTGATGTGCTCCCACAGATTCAGGCAGGGTGGTTATCGCTCTCATTGAGTGTGGAGGAGAGTGCCAGGCTGTATCACAACAAAGGGTGCTGAGGGCAGTGCCAGGCCGCTCATAGACATTCAACAGTGGTCCCAGTCATCGACTGGGCTGTAAACTGGAAGGATTCCCTCACGAGAGCACTTGGACTAACCAGTAGCACCTGAGGGGCATTCCTGCAGAGCACAGCGCTTAGGGCTACAAAATGGGCAGGCATCCCTAGTGAATGAAGGGCACAGCACTTGGGGATCCCCCCCTTAATGGGGACCAGTGGAGCTCAGGCACCACACACATGCTCAGGCCCCAGAGACAAGATGGATCTCTTTCAGTACAAGTAGTGGTTAGCAGCACATGCAGCTCAGTTTTGCCCTTAAAGGGTCAACAGCATTTCATCCCACTTCAATATCATTGGGGGTACGCTGTTTTAAAAGAGAACTGCCAATGAGGATTTGTCCCCACTTCTAATCCTTTTGCTGGGTCAACTTGCCTAAGAAGGTGGCATCGGTGGATGCCAAGGGCTCAAAGGAGGTGGCCTATTCTTTGATTTAGACTGATCTTCTCTGGCTCTAGCCCTCCTTGACAGGCAAATCGGGGCTCTTGCCCTGGAACCAGTATTCACGTGCAATCTCTGGGGTCACCAGATGGGAGACGGCACAAGAAAGCCCTATCATTTGAAGAGGAGCAGTAGTCCTCTCGTTAATGTCTCAAGGAATGTCCACCACACACAGGATTCGGATTCCTCTGTTCATGGCACTTATTTTCAGACTATCGAGGAGAAAGTTCCCTAATGCTAACTGCTCGAATATTTGGCCTGCAGGCCTCAGTCCTTTGGTAAGGTGTTTATCTTCCCCCCAAAAGTTGCAGTTGGGATTCTCCTCGAGGCTCCCACCCAGCAAAACAGGCTTTCACCTTACAGCTGCAACAAACCGGCATCAGCCTTCTATATTCCCCAGCCATTGGGGACTTGGTGGAAGAATGGTACCTATCTGGTGGCCTGGCAGATTTCTAAGCTTCTCAAGTCTGACAAGAAGCAATTTAAAAAATGGTTGGACTGCCCCAGCATTCAAACTTGACCAAGAGGTCTGTCATCCCAGCTGAAGGAGGAGCTTATCTCGGAAACCCAGTGCATAAGAATGTAAATTCCTCTCAACTGGGTCCTCCAAGCATCAGCATCTCAGGCCAACAACCAGAGAACGCTCGGCTGGGACCCCAGTTTTAGCTTTATTCGCTAGTAAGCGATCCAGGGAGGAACACACACATTCTTAATCAGTTATGGTTCTTGAGGTGGTCAGGTGTGGACCATGTATCCAACTTCGACTCCATGCAGCCTTTAAGCTTTGGGTCTGACAAGCAACTGCCTCTGCAAGAGCGTCAGTTAACTCTCCTAGTGTAGGTAATCTGTTTGGCTCATCTCTGAGGAGATGCCACAGTGCACATCCCACATCAAGAGGCAGGGGCCATTCTTCATCCTCAGGCCCCAGATGCCTTTTGCATTTCCTAGGTTACAATGAGGATCAAAATACTAATTTCTCCTGGAAAATGAACTTGCTATCGGGGCACATTCCCCATTAGGGGGCATGTTTCTACAAATTCTTGAGGAAGGGGCCCAAAATAAAGCTAACAGCGGGGTCATGGACATCAGCACCTAATAAAGCCCCCACTACCTCATCTGGTGCCCTCCACAATCACTGTAATCCATCTGAAGACTGGCAACACTTCAGGTCATTCACAGGATTACTGCAAATGGGCTAGCTTCCATTTTTCATGCCAGAACACACAGGTGATTCAAGATGATTTAGTTTTCAAATTCTTGAATAGGTTTGTCGCAGCAAACCTTGTCATCCATCAGGGAATATAAAAGTTTTTTTTTTTTTTTTTTTTTTTTTTTCGTTCCCACTCAGTAATGTCACGCATGATCTCTGGTTCAGAGTGATTGCAGTACTTCAATGCAGACTCTGCCATTGTGGTCTTCCTCAGACCCACTGACAGAATTGAAGGTGCTAGTACTGTATAGTCCACAAAAAGGTCCCACAGCTCAAACAACCTTTTACAAGTAGTGGCAGAGGTGGTCTGGTACCTGCCGGTGCATGGTTTTCTCATCAACTCGAGAAAGGGTTCCCTATTTCCAAAACAGTACTTGACCCTTCTGAGGGCACACACAAATGACCCAAGGATCCCCCCCCAACCCCGAAAACTAAATTTCGGATCTGGCTAAAGCTCATTAAGGAGTTTACCTACTCAGCTGCCTGCTTGTTTTTCATACAGGTCATTAAGATGGAGCAAACCCTCCCTCCAGTGACTGTCTTGGAGGACAAAGGTCATGAAGGGTCGCAAGTTGTGCCATCCCCACCAAATCCGAATCATGACCAATGCAAGCCTCGGGAGCTGGGGACGGCTCACCTGCATCAGCTGTTTGCACCAGGCAGGTGGTCGCTGTTAGGGGCACAAGGTACAGCAGAAATGTTCCAGACATGTGAACAGTAGTCCAGCCAACAATATGTCAATGTTGGCATACACCAACCATCAAGGTGGAACAAGAAGCTCAAAATGCTAAGGGAATCCTCCTCCCCCAGTGGGCTAAGCACCACTGAGTGATGTATATACCAGGATGGGTAAACTACATGGCAGACTAGCTTAGTTGCAAGGTTGGTCGACCAGGAGAATGGTAGCTGACGGATAGTGCTTCCCACATCTTGACATGGGGCAATCCTCGGACAGATCTTTTCACCTGCGGGTGGAACTCCAAGGTAAAGCAGTTCTGTTCCCTGGCCAAGGATGAACCAGTGGTGGCTCATGACCCCTTTTTCCCTAAACTGGGATGGGTTTGGTTTCCTGTAAGCCTTTCCTCTAATAGCATATCTATCAAGAGTCCTTCAAAGTGGCTTGGGACAGGACAGTCATAAGTCTGTCCCTTATGGCTTTTCCGCACATGGTCACCTTGACAGACGAATGATAATCGGGAACTATGTCTAACATTCAAGTTCAGCCTGGGCATTCTCCAACTCCGGCTTGGCATACCATATAAATGACTTGTCTCTATGCCTGGAGATTGAGGCGCAAAAACTTTAAGGAGCTCTACTAAACGGCTCCTGTTACTGATATGATGGGGAACTTGTCTCTCTCCTTCCTCCCAAGGCTTATTATTGAATCTGGAGAAAATGTTGGACCTGGCTTCATCCAAAACACACAGAATTATTTGATATAATTGCCTGTTCTACTGCATTTCTCTTCAGATGACTGGACAAAGGACTGCAACCAGCCACCTTACAAGTTCCAGTCTTTACACTGGGGGCACTTTTTTTTTTGACTGATTCAGGGGAATCGTTGGATTCATATACCCATGCCTGTAGATCGCTAAAGACAGCAACATTAAGATGCCTTCCAACCTGCCAAAGTCCACCTTGGGGCCTATCGAGAGATATCCATCAAGCGTTTCAAAATAAAGGTCTTTTGTTTTGTTCCCCCCTTCCTCATGGCTATTGATTCAGCCAGGAGGATCAGCAAACTAAGGGCATTGCTTACCCAAGGGCCTTACTCTCTCATCAGGCTCAAACAGTTCCAGGTTTTTTGCCAAAGTTAGGCTTCCCTTCCATTACAATCAAGGGTTCCTTCTGCCCACTCTCCAGAAGCATAATAAGGAAAGGAATTGCAGCATGCTCTAGTCTTGGGAGGTGTGATAGAAACAGACATGGGGGTTGAGGATGGGGACCTTGAGGCCCATCCAGTCTGCCCCTGATGGAAATGTATACTAAGAGGAAGAAATTCGCAAAACCTCAGGTTTGTTCATGTCAGATATGGGCCCACATTATGGGTAACGAGGATTCAAAAGGCTGTATAGCCAGAATCGGCTATCAGCCACCTCCGTGGCTTATCAGGCCGGAGTAACTTGCCTGGCTCAGGGAGAGCCCATTCCATCAGAGCTATGGCCCCTTCGTGGGTGTACTTCAGAGAAGCATCAACAGCACACTTATGCAGAGCAGCCACTTGATGATTCATTCACACATTTTCAACATTTTGTTCGCTGGAAGCGATGCCACTGGATAATGCATCCTTTGGTCACAGAGTGCTTAAAGTGGTGGTGGATCCTTAACAGGCTCCGACATTCTTCCCACAGGACATCTGGGGATGTACTGCTTTTGTATATCACAGGGTAAGAAGCCGGAGACCAGGTTAGAGAAATCGAGAATTTAAATACCTGTAAATTTTTCTTTCTCCGGCTGGTGCAGATTCCCTCCAGAATGGGTGTAGATGGTCGCTCTGCCATATATGCCTTAGAATGCTTGTTTTCTGTTTCCAAGTTCCTGTAGTATTGCCACAGTGGACTGCTTTAGGAAGACAGGAAGTGGAGGGCTGGATGTCCCCTGCTGCAGAGGTCTGATTCCTGCCTGTGTCTGCGTCTGGAGGTGCAGTCCAGGAGTAAGGAAGCCTGGAGACCAGCTGTCGGAGAAAAAATTTATAGGTATTTAAATTTCCTTTTTTATTGGAAACCCTTGGCATAGTTTGCCATTATAAAGGAGCATTTATAATGGCAAACGCATGCCAGGTTTCCCTACCACTGCGCATGTGCCTTGTGCCGCTCTGCTCTTCCTGGTAGTCAGAGATCATGGCTTACTGCCAGAGATTACACAGTAAACTCTGACTGGGCGGTAAGTCCAAAAATAAATACAAGAACTCTGGGCTAAAAGTAGGCTACTGTTTTAAGGAAAAAAAAGATGAGTCTTCAGCAGCAGCTTCTGACTGCAGACAGTCTGGATTGGGGCGCAGCTGCACAGGATATTTTAATTGCTGTGGCAAAATCATAGCCATCAATAATATAAAATAAAACATGGGGTGTGGTATTGTAAACTCTAAGTTTACACACACCCTTGAGGATGAGATGCTGACATAAACCCGAGGCAAAGCTCGGGGTTTATAACATCTAATCCCTGGGTGTATGTAAGCTTCTTATTACACACCACCTCTATGTATATTCTATATTTATTGTACACCATTGCATCTCCGCCACATAGTTGGTGACTTCGGTCATGTGCTTACCTGGTGAACAAGGTGGTGATAGATAAAAAGTAAAAAAGCAAAAAAAAACACTTACATGGCAGAGACATGCTGCACACAGATGGCACCATCTAGCACCGGTCCTAATGCTGCCAGGCATTGGTGGGTGCTGCAGCACCCAGTGGGCACCATGGCAGTGTCCATGCAGCACACAGTCCAGCAGACACATGCTGCACTGGGGAGCGGAGCATGTACAGGTGGCACCATATAGTGGGTATGGCCACATGGCTGGAGTCCTCCACACAGTGCACATGTTCCACTGATGGGACTGCTCCTGACAGAAGTATGTGTGCCCCCATGGCACATGCCCTACACTTGTCGGGGATCCCTGCATACATGGACAGCAATGTGTATGGTAGTGTGCAGATCCTATGCCACTGGTGCAGCACATAAGGGTCACAGGACAGTATGACACTGTTGTCCACTGTCATAACCCATCTTCCGGCTGTGCTTGTCACTGGGTGGATAGCACCAGTTGCTGTTGCCTGACGCACCATGGGTATGACTACCTTGTAAAATTTGTTCGGGGGTGGGGTCTGATAGCACACTTTGAGGTGTGCTGTCGCACGCTGATATATGCAGTCATGTGATGCAATTCAGCTAATGATATTGCTGCAATTTGCATACCAACATACTAAAAGCCAGCGGAATAGGCCTAATGGTCTTTCATGTCTGCTCGGTAGCCAGCCCTAATGGATGCTAGCTCCTACACCCCCAACCCCCAAGAGTGTCATCTTCAGCTTCAGTATATCCATGCACCTGTCCCACCCCCTCTTAAAGCCTTCCACTGTGCCCTCCTCCACTAGACTCCCGGGAAGTGCATTCCATGGCCCCACCACCCTCTCAGTGAAGTAATGCCTTCTGCGTTCTCCCCATAGTTTGTTCTCTCCTCATGCCCCCTAGTGTGTCCCTTTCTTTAGCCTGAACATTTCTTGACTCTGCCCTGTTAATACCTTTCACGTGTTTGAAGATCTCAATAAGTGTCCTGTCCTCTTCCCAGCGTCTCCTTCTCCAGTTACTACAGCCCAAGGACTTCCAGCCTTTCCTCATAGGTCCTGTCACTCATTCTCCGGATCATCCTGGTTGCCCTCCTCCTGAACCCTCTCAGCAGTGCATGTCCTTCCCTAGGTGAGGTCTCCAGAACTGCACACAGTACTCGAGATGCAGCCTGGCCAAGGCATTATACAGAGGGAGGATAATCTCCCTCCTGGATGTAATTTCCCGGGCTGTGCAGCCCAGAATCCTGTTTGCCTTTGCCACATATCTTCTGCAGTTTTTGGTGTTTATTTTGGTGTCCCCCACCGCCCCAGGTCCCTTTCACTCATTGTGGCTTGCAGTGAGACCCCTCCCAGGATGTATACATGACGGGGGTTTCTGATGACCCCCTTCCCCGATGCAGCACCCTATACTTCCCTGGATTAAACCTCAGTCCCCACCTTCTTGATCAACCCTCAAGGGTATCCAGATCCCTCTGGACTCTCTTCTCGCTTTCTCCCCATCTGCCAGTCACCTCCCAGTTTGTCGTCAGAGGCTTATCCTCCTCCCACCCCGGTATCTGAGACATAGGCATTGAACAGGGTGGCCCCAGTATGGAACCTGGAGAACCCCACTGGAAGACCTTCCTAGAGAGACTATCCCACCAACCACTGCCCTGTGTTTTCCATTGCCCAATTTTCTACCCATCTAAGCAACTGTACTCCCACCTTCTCTCCCCCCGCCTTTCCAACTTTGTCAACAACCTGATGTGGGACTGAAGTCAAACACCTTACTGAAATCAAATCTAGAGCGTCCACCAGTCTTTGTCGGTCCAGGGTCCCTGTCACCCAGTCATAAAAATCTGAGGTTGGTCTGACACTATCTCCCTGTCACAAAACCATACTATTTGTCATCCATGTACCCCAGCATTTCCAGTTGCCTCCCAAGCTTCTCCTTGATAAAGCCCTCTATTAGTTTGCCTACCACCGACAATGGGCTGACAGGCCTGTAATTTCCCAACTCCTCCCTGGACCCCCCCCCTTTGTGGATAGGCACCACATGAGCCACTCCAGTCTTGAGGCACCTGTCCTGTCTGCAGAGGGATTAAAGTGCAGCTAGTGGAGCTGCTAGTTTGTCTGCTAGTTCCTTCAGAACTCTTGGATGCAGCCCATCCAGTCCCAGTGCCTTATCAGTTTTCAGCGCCGAAGGCCTCCCTCATGCTGTCTGATTTCCCTTTTTTTTTTTTTTTTTTCCTCTAATCCTCTCCCTCAACAAAGCAACCCATCCCTCTAGGCCTGTCCCACTTGGTGCCCCAGCCTCTTCTGGTTCTCATCTCCATCTGACCTCTCTGCTCAGCTGTCTTCCCCTCCTTCCAGCTGGATGGATCCTGTCTCCTTCCATAAGTACAGAGGCAAAGTACTCATTTAGTACCTCTGCTTGCTCCTCTGAGCCCATCCTTCCCAGTCCTAATCCTGGAGATCTGTGCTCTCCTCTTTTCTTCTCACCTATGTATCTAGAAAATCCCTTTCCACCCTCGGATATCCCTAACCAGGTTTTGCTCAATCCTGCGCCTTGGCTCCCCTCACCCTCAGACTCCTTGCTGTAATCTCGTGGTCTCTTCTCTCCCTTGTACCCTGGAGCACTTAAAACATGCATAGGCAGCCCTTTTATCCTTCACTGCCTCTTACACCTCCCTGGTCCACCAGCATGGCTTGTTGGCTCTACCATTTTTTTTTTTTTTTTTTTTTTTTTTTAAAACACCTTACCCTTGTACATGAGCTATGAGCTTCCTTCACCCCTTTTTAATGGTCTCCCACAAGCTGCAAACATGTCTGGCCTAATCTTGTTCATGCTTCCCCTTGGAATCATGCCCACGAAGTCTGCCCCCCACCCCCCGAAGTCCACCACTACTGTATTTGAGTGGTTCTCTTCCCCCCTGACACAGCAGAAACCAGACCATGGTGTGGGCTACACACCTCCAGACCCCTATCTAGTTGCTGTCTGCAAGGACAATGTCCAGTTCCAGTATCCTCCTTCCTCCTAGTAGGTTCTTCCACCTGTTGGACCAGGAAGGCATCTTGAAAGCTGCACCATCAGTCTCTGCTCCTGGCCACGCTGATGTCTGTGTCCCAGTCTGCGCTGGCATATTTAGGTCCCCATGACCACCACCCTACCCTTTCCATGGTCAGTGCCCCTTGATGATCTCTAATTTTTTTTCCTCCCGGGCCTCCACCATTGTGGGGGTGGGGGTCTGTAGACCACCCTATTTTCAATCTTTCTTCCCCTCGATTGCAGGGCTAACCAAATCTCTTCCACTCCACTAACCACTATGCCATTCTTGACCATCAGCGCTACACCCCCCTTCTCTACCCTCTTCTGTCCCTCCTGAATATTGTGTAGCCCTCCAAGCTTAGGTTCAAATCATTCTTCTGGGTGGCCCAATTTTCCATAATCACCACCACATCCGCTGATCCCTCTGCCAACATCGCCTGGAGCTTGGACATTTTTGTTGACCATGCTCCTGGCATTGATCAAGACCGTCCTCCAACCATCCCCCCTCCCCAATTCTCAGCCCTGCGCAATCCCCATTTGCCCTTTCCTGCACAGCTCTTGCTTTGTTTACATTGTAGTACCCTGCCCTCATTTTTCACCCTAGACCTGGGACCTCTGGCAGCCCTCTTGATTCCATGTCTTCACTTATCTTCTCCCCCCAACCCTTACAAATTTAAGTTCTTCTTCTCTTATGAATCCAGTGAGTTTTAGTTTTGATCTCCTTCCGTTCTAAGGTTAAGATGTATCCTATCCCTGGCATATCACACCTTGTCCTCTTATGTGCCGTTCCCCACAAGCCGATGTCCCCATCTGCCTGCACCAGCCCTGAGCCACTGGCTCACCCTGAGTTCTGCTTGGTCTCCCCGATGCCTACATACTGGTAGAATTTCCAAGAAGGAAATTGAACTTCCTATAGAGTGGCAGACTCTGGCCAGTTCCCGAAATCTTTACTAGATTTCCAGATTGCTGTTCCTCTCCAAATCACTTGTGCCCAAATGTAATAGGAAATCTGGGGATCCCCCACATTTCAGTGCTAATGAGTATAACTGGAATTTGGCCTTGTGAACGGTTAGGCCCAGGGTATATTTAACCCTGACTGGGCTGCTTTTTCCCTCCCCTACTCAATCCCACTGGATGCCCCTGGTCATGGAGTCCCAGCAGGATCACCTTCTCTTTCTCTTCCCCCAAACTTACTGGCCCTTCCTTCCTTCAACCCCAGCTTACTCCTCCCACCCCTTCAGTCCGGGATCACTAATCTGCATGTCTTACCATGCTCTTCTGCTTCGGCTCCCAGTTTACTCCTCACTCGCCCCAACATCTTGGGAGGCACTGATTGCGCCTGGCTCCTTTCTGGGCCAGAATCCACAGGTCCCTCTCCCAGACACCCCTCTACTGCTTCCTTCTTGTCTCCAACCCCCGATCTTGTCTTCCCCATCCCATCTGGCATATTTCTCCCTACCTCCCCCACCTCATCAGATTTCTCCCACCCCGACACTGGCCTTTCTAGGTAACTCCTTCTTACCCCCTCTCATTGGCAGACTTCCCCAGCCTGAGTGCCTACCGACCCCAGTCCCCTCCCTTCCCCTCCCGGCCTAATCACCTCTCCTGCCCCCATCTCCCCCGCGCTAGTCACACCCACGCTTGTCTGCCCTCCTGTTCCACAACCTTCTGCCCCACCCCGCTTGCTGACCAAAGCCTCTGTCTGCCTGCTTTCCCCGCCAGGCATGTGCATTTGGGAATATAGCCACCAACATGATCATCTCGCTCGTTGCCTGCACAGAACTGCTTGTAGTGCTGTGGAAATCATGCGGTACAACTACAGTATGAGGCCGTGTTACCTGGAAGCGTATTTCACACCCCGATCTCTAGCAGCAGCCGCGTAACGCAATCTACCGTTGGGTCCTAGTGCCCATTTAGTGTGTTGGTAGCTGCCTGTCCCAGGGACAGGTGATGGCAAAATGGCTGTCCGAGATTAAAACTGGCTGCATGGGACGGGTGGACAGCTGGTTATTTTGAGCCATGTCTGGTACCCTTGGACTCTCCTGCATCCCCACCTCTGTTACTGTAGCAGCTGTTTAACTAGAACTTGGCCATGTTTTCAAATGGGCAAAGGATAAACTCTGCTAATTGTTGTGCAGGTCATTGCAGGTCCTTACCGTTAAGTCACAGGCAGCTCTTTCTCTCTAGCAATAGCCTCTAACTCTAACAGTTCTGCAGTGCTGGCTGCCCTGTTCACACAAATCTCAATGTCTGGATTTTGTTTTAAAATCCCATCCCACTCATACAGACTCTTACTTGACCACCTCAGACAGCCTCCTGACCCCAGGGTGCAATGCCAGCCTTGATCAACACTGCAGTGCCAGTGACAAGGTCACACCCAAGCCCTGGCATGCTGGAGGTCAGCACAGTGAGGATTCGGCATCCCATTGGACACCCTTTCAGGGGCAGGGAGTAGCTATTTCTCTTAGTGACATCTTGGTAACTGCAGGTGGAAGTGCAGCAGAATAGTGTTCCCCTACAAGGCGAGGCTGGTCAAGCGGTGCTGAAGCGTACGCCCAGCTTGTGGAAGAGGCAGAGCGGGTGGGGGTGGGGCAGCAATGGACTGGACAGATGTTCAGTGCACTCTAACAAAAATTCTTTGCTCACATTCCTAGCATGGGCTCTGGCATCTCCACCCAGACCTGTGACTGGATAATGTCTCCTGTGGCACAGAAAGGGGACTGCCTTGGAATATGTCCAGATGGTGCACTGGAACAGACTCAGATTGTGACAGGAGGAGGATCCACTCTGGCACAAAGGAAGAAACTAAGTGAAAAGGGCAGGGATAGAACTTATCCTGAGTACACCTGCAAACCTACCAGTGCCAAACATGCCCTGGTGCAGCATACTGTCTAATGAGCATTATGATTCTAGTTCCCAGCACGCGTGCACAGCGGTCACTAACTTGAGGAAGACGAGGGTGGGGGACTTTTGGTGGTCTTGAATGGGTGTGTTAGATTTTCAAAGATTTATTTAACCAGTCGATCACCGTTGAGCAAGCTCATTTTCGAGGTGGACCTGGGTTTAACAAGTAACGAGGGATAATATACATGGGATGCAACACACAAATGGTAGTAATACAGAGTGAGATACGATAATACAGTAAATACAAAGTATCAGCAGGAAGTATTGACAGTAGTATGTTTGGAATAGAAGATACAGCTAGTTTTGAGTAGGACACAATTTTTCATAAGTAAAGAAATATACATATCGGGTGCACCGAACACAAAATGAGATGTAGAGATATAGAGCAGGGTTTTAAATAGCAGGTATCTCATTGCAGTTTGCCATACAAACCGGCTGCCTGGGCGAGCCATTTTGATTTTTACATAGCCAAAAACTGCTATGCATTCTGTGACCCTCCCCCCGCCCATCTCTGCCCACCACCTCCCCACCCATGTCGCAGACCTCCCACCCACATAAGGCAATTCAGAGTGCCTCCTAGTCTGTAGAAGTTTCACTACCTCAGCACAGTAGGTAGCACAGCTCAGGAGAGGCAGTATAGTGCAGTGGTTTAAGGCTCTGAGCTGCAAATCTAGAGACCTGGGTTTGAATTCCACAGCCCCACTGCATACTGTGACCCTGAGCAAGTCACTTAACTTCCCTGTGCTCCCAGGTCGCACCTGTAAACAAGCTTTCAGCCTAGTGTGCCACTCCTGGTTAAACAATAAAAAACAAACAAACAAAAAAAAAAACATTTTCAACAACCAATGATTATACGGGGTGACTTTAACACTGTACTGAACCCCAAACTTGACAAATCAGGCTCCCACTCGACCCTGTCAAAATCAGCAGAAGTTATTATTAAAAGCGTGGAGGCTCTGGGTTTGTATGATAGAAGGTGATATGCTAACTTGGGAGTGGTGGAGTTTTTACATTTTTCACATTGGCACCAGTCATATTCAAGGACTGATCAGATGCTTGGGTCACTTTGTACATAGACAGTGTCGGCAGATAAGATCCTATGGCCCACCTAGTCTGCCTATTTGAGTTTGTAACTTCAGTTTGCGTTTTCCTAGAACTCTGTTGCCCCTTACCCCTGACCTCCATAATTCCTTTATGTCTATCCCATGCATTCTTAAAGCTCGTGATTGTTTCAGCCTCCACCACTTCCTCAGGCAGGGTGTTCCACTTGTCCACCACCCGTTCTGTGAAGAAATTCTTCCTCACATTTCCTCTGAATCGTCCTCCCTCCAACTTCATCCCATGCCCTCTAGTCCTGGAATATCTTTTTCGCTTAAAATAAGTGTATTCTTGCACCCTGTTCCTCCCTGTAAGATACTTGTATGTCTCTATCATGTCCCTCTCTCCCTCCTCTCCTCCAGGGAGTACATATTCAATTCCTTCAACCTGTCCTCATAGGACTTGTGATGCAATCCATGTACCATCTTTGTTGCCCTCCTCTGAACCTTCTCTACCCTATCTATGTCCTTACGTAGGTAAGGTCTCCAGAACTGTACACTGTACTCCAAGTGGGGCCTCACTAGTGTCTTGTATAGTGGAATCATGACCTCCTTTTCCTGCTGGTGATGCCCCTGCCTATGCATCCCAGCATCCTATATGCTTTACCTGCTGCCTTGTCACACTGTCTCCCTACCTTGAGGTCATCAGAGATGATAACCCCAAGATCCCTTTCCTGCTTGGTGCATGCTATATCCTCACCCCCAACTGATATATTGTGCCAGGGTTTTTGTGCCCCATATGCATTATCTTGCACTTCTTTGCATTGAATTTCAACTGCCAAACCTCTGGCCATTCTTCAAGTTACTGCAGCTCCCTTCTCATTCTGTCTACACCCTCTGGTGTGTCTACTCTGTTACAGAGCTTTGTGTCATCAGCGAACAGTGAAATTCTGCCTTCTAGGTCCTGCGCAATGTCACCGATGAAGATGTTGAATAGGACCGGTCCCAGCATTGATCCCTGTGGTGCCCCACTGGTCACTCTTCCCTCTGTGGAGTGACAGCCATTTACCACCACCCTCTGTGTCCTGCCATCAAGCCAGTTTCCTACCCACTATACTACTGTCCTTCCCACACCCATATTCCCTAGTTTGTGTAATAGTCTTCTATGTGGCACAGTGTCAAAGGCCTTGCTGAAGTCCAGATAGGCCATGTCCACTGCCCTCCCCTGATCCACCTTCCTAGTCACCCAGTCAAAAAATTCAACGAGGTTGGTCTGACATGACCTCCCCCTGGTGAAACCATGCTGCCTTGGATCCTGCAGTCCATTGACAACCAGATGTTTCACCAATCTCTCCTTCAGTAGTGCTTCCATGATCTTCCCCACTACCGAGGTGAGGCTGACTGGTCCGTAGTTCCCGCTTCCTTTTTGTTCCCACTTTTGTATAAGGGGACTACATCTGCTGTCCTCCAGTCTTTGGGTACCTCCCCTGTTTCCAGTGATCGGCTAAACAGGATAGCCAGAGGTTCAGCCACCACCTCTCTGAGTTCTTTAAGGACCCACAGGGTGCACCCCATCTGCCCCATTGCTTTATCAACTCTTATTACTTCCAGTTCCTTCAGTACCCTTTCTCGTGTAAAGGGGTCCATTTCTGCACCACTCTCACCTTGTACTCCCTTCAGACCCATTACCCTCCCTCCTCTTCCTCAGTAAAGACTGAGCAGAAATACCTGTTCAGTATGTCAGCTTTACTGTTGTCATCCTCCACGTGGCCCCCATCCTCCCCCTTCAGTCTCACTATCCCTCCCTTTGCCTTTCTTTTTTCACTTATGTACCTGTAAAAGGTTTTGTCCCCTCTTCCCACTGATTTTGCAATGTGCTCTTCTGTCTGAGCTTTGGATTCCCTTACTGATCTCCCTTTGCTTCTCCTGGTACTTCTCCCTATCCCCTTCTGCCTGTGTCTTTTTGTATTGCCTGAATGCAATCTTTTGGCTTTCACTTTCTTTACCACCTCTTTGGAAAACCATAATGGCCTCCTCTTCCTTTTCCTCTTGCTAACCTGCTTAATGCATAATTCTGTTGCTCTTGTAATCCCCGTTTTAAATACTGCCCGATTTTAAATAACCCCCGATTCCTGCCCAATTCCCCTTAATGCCTCTTTCAAGTATCTCCCCATTTTCCCAAAGTCTGCCCCCCTAAAATCCAGGATACATGTTTTTGTGTGGTTTGGTTCTGCTCCTTCTGTGATTTCAAACCACAATGACTGGTGGTCACTGTTCCCCAGGTGCTCCCCCACTGTTACCTCCATCACACTGTCCCTGTTTGTGAGCACAAGGTCCAGTATTGCCTTCTGCCGAGTTGGTTCCATGACCAGTTGCTTGAGGAAGGCACCCTGGAAGGAGTCCAGGATAAATCTGCTCCTAGTTGATGCTGCTGCTGGGATGCTCCAGTCACGTCTGGAATACTGAAGTCTCAACCAGTACTACCTCACCCTTGTCTGCCATCCTTTGGATGGCTAGCATCAACTCCTATCTGTTTCTTCCTCCTGGGCTGGTGGTCTATAGACCACACCCTGTAAGCTCCCTCGTCAGCACGCGTCCCCCTCCCCACAGCCCATACTTACCTCAGAGGTTGGCACCGTATTCTTCTTTGGACCGGGACATGTCTGCACTCTTCAAAGCCGAACCGCAAACTGAAGAATCAAAGGTAAGCGTGCTACAATGGCATTCAATGGGAGTTTCAACTTCTCTCATTAACTCAGCCATTTTTTGTAATTTTGGCCCCAAATTTTCAACATGGGGTTCTTGGGACCCCACCTCGTGAAAAATGTCCCTGTGTTACTCTGTCCCAAAAGGCGATTTCATGGTCACTGGGTGGAATCACATTTCGGGACCAATTCACAACATGACAGTGCCACTGTTCATGAGGTGGGGTCCTCAAAGGCCCATGTTGCAAATTTGGTGAAAAAAAGTCCAAAAAATGACTGCGTTGCAGAGTTCCTACACAAGCTCCTAACTTTGCCAATTTTTAATATTTCCACTCCAAATTGCCATTTTTGCACACCTCCTTCTAAACAGTACAGCTGTCATTTTCTACATCCGGACCAAAATATGTTTTTGCACCTTTGTCACAGAATAGCGTATTCGCTCTGCAAAATCAGTTTTTGTGACAAGTGAACAAAATGTCATTCTCACTCTTCACGAGGAGGGGTCGCAAAAAGGGCATGTTGAACATTTGGTGCAACACCTCCAAGTTACACCCCAGCGTTGAATAAGCTCTACACACGTGTAACTTTGCTCACTTGGCAGCTCTTCACATCCCTATCGGCTCTGGCTACAGCTTACTAATGTTGGCGACGAACAGTGCCAGGAATGAGAACTAGTTTATTATGGGCAGGCGGGAGAGGGTAAATCAAGCGTGCACTGCTCTCATGCTTTCACTATGGAGAACACTTCTTATACTGAAGGCACCAGTCTTTGCGCGCGCAGACACACACAAGGCAAGAATGTGTAGTTTTATACTAATCTATCACTGATAAACATGCCACAGGCGAGCTCCCCTTTGCTACATGAGGCCCGCATGTGCATAACAGACTCCAATTTATAACCTGCTCAAGTTTCGTCTTGAGTAGATCTGCAAAAAGTAGTCCCGACTCGCTACTAGTAAAGCAACTCCAAGACTCCCGAATCGCACTGAAGACTGATCAACGGCTCTCAGTCCAACACATTCACAGCAATACTAAGCACACTAACATGTATGTTATCGACGCAGACACAAATTGAATCCTTAGAAAGAAGACAGTCGTCCTCAAACTACCACCTCAAATGCTCCAGAGCCGATCACGCATCTGTACACAAAACAGACGACGTCCTGCATTTCGGCCTCCAAACAGAAAGATGACCGCTGCGCAGTTGCACAGTAAAGCCCAAACTCACGTCAAAGTGACGCATTGCAGGTACAAACCAACCAATCAGAACACGCCATACTCAGCAGACTCTACCCACAAGGTAGAAACCGGTTGACGTCTGCGCAATAAAATAGTACCTTTCGTTGGTGCGGAAACCACTCTTCTTTTACTTTGGTAAAAAGACACGTATTTCGTTCAACCCTTACTTTCGGAACTGAGTGCAGTTCTGCTGACCGGATGTATAGCCATTACGCCTTCTTGGCGACTCAGATCAGTCTTTCGCGGATTGATATCTTCTGGAGGTGGTAGGCGTTTATGAGGGACCGTTAGCGGCGGTTTGAAATTAGTCCTTGTCGAGCCGGCGACACGTTGACGTGCGGATAGTGTACTGTGCTTTAGCTACATAACGCAACAATGGTAAGTGGACTTCTGTCTGCAGTCTTAATGGAAATAAAAACATTTTGGTTTTAGTGGTACACAAAAGAAAAATTTATTGGGAGCTGAAAACGATAAGGGAAAACCCGTTCTCTTATTGAGTAGTGTTACAAATGGACTGGGTCCGGTGCATTATAAAGTGAGGAAATTATGATGTTTGGAGGTTAAGAAAGTAAACGCTTCTTATGTTGTTGCGGTCTTAGTTCGTTTGATAAGATTTGTGTGGGAGTGGATCTTCAATGGGCGACTGGTAATCGTTCTCTACCAGCGTGGGAATGCTTAGTTAATGAAGGAGCGTTGGTGGCAGAATATTTGTGCTGGAATACGTGGAGCAGGCTCCGCTTTCAAAGGATTAGAAAGTGCATAGGGGTGTCGGTCAGCTTCCGCCTTGTTGCAAGAAAGGATCCGTTCTCCGTGGTAGTGGGTGTCTATTTAGAAAGCAAAATTGAAGCTTTGAGTAAAGATATGTAGTTAGGTGCGGTTTTAGCGTTGGCTTACTATGGCCATACTTTGCGTTGGCCAGAATGTGGCTGGAAGGAACATGTCGTTTCGAGGAAGTAATGCTTGTGTCACTGTCGCAAGACCTCATGAACTGGTGGTATGCGGAATCTGGCCCTACAAGGGGAGTAGATTATGGGGTTTTTAAGCATGTTTATGTAGTTTTGAGTGGACAATATTCTACCTATTTTCGGGCACGACCGGAGGTTACAGAACTGTTGGACTACAGTAAGATAACAGATCGGCACAAAACGCAGTTGTAGGAAGGATGGTTACAGATAACAGAGCACTGTCGGAGTACAGATATCGGCGTTGAAATAAATTGGAGAATGTAATTGTTTATACAGGAGAATTCGGATATGGGGACACATACTATTACAATGAGAATAGCAAGGGAGTTCAAAGTCGACGACAGAAGATAACTGGGAGCAACGAGACAGAGCATTGCGAGTCAGTTACAAGAGTAGACGTTAGAGTTGCTTCAAAATTCGTGTCGTGGGGGGGGGGGCGGCGCAACTGCTTCGCTAACCTTGCAGCTGTGGAAATAAAATCAAAGGATCGAACAAGATAGTCCACCCAGACTGGCCTGGAACGATACCTTGGAACGACAGTACTGCCATGTAAAAACGTGTGGATGTATCCTGGGTGATTTCCTGATCGGAGGATACCTTCATATGTATACATAGCTCCATGAATTGCTCAGTTGTATGCAAGTTGGCTCCAAATTGCAGCCACTGATAGCGGCGGACAGAATGATGGCCTACTTGGCCTGTGATGAGTGAACAAAAAACGTTTTGCCATGCAGTCTGTTTCTGACCCGGGTATATATGTTGCAGCCCAACGAACGAGGCGGTTCATACCTTGTCGCAGTATGGGACGGACTGCTCATCCCTGTATTGGCTCTTCAGACAAACGTTAGACTCGTGGAAGGCATGTCTAGCTTATTTAGGGCACATCTACAATCATGAACATGGAAGTGTCGTAGATGTGTTTGAAGCAGTGAGCCGCGGTTAATAAAACCTGAATGAATTAAAATAGTTGTGGCTGAATGTTTTGCGTATGTGCAATGTAGGTAGCAAGTAACATAGATAAACTGTCATGTCCCTTGTATATTTGGAGCAGCCTGCCGCTTTCCTGATTTAAATGAGCCTTCCTCTTGTGCGTTGACCCTTTGTGCGAAACTACGGCTAGTTTCAGATGATTGAGACTGAGAAGTATTTACTGCAGGCTATTTCCACCTGGTGGTGGTTTACCAAGTGGTAATACCATCCATTGACATGTTATACCACACGCCTGCTCTCTGCTAAACCACTTTTCAGTCTGACTAGGTGTGTGTGTGGCCACGCACTGTCTGATACCGCTATGAAGTCTTGTTGTGACCTTACTTTTAACATGTGTTGCAACAGTCCTTTTGACCAGGCAGTGAACAGCTCCTGAAACTGGCCTCCTGTACAGAACTGACTTTCTTTCCTTGTCCACTCTACTGCTTTTACCGTATTAATGTGTGGTACCATTGCTGCTAGCATCACATGGTACTGCCAGTTTTGTGCATGTAACATTGTAAAGATGCAGTGTGGGGAAAATAAAATTGTGAAGTGAGTAAATCGTATAAAAACAAATACATTCTTTCTTTGTATCCCTGACTAGCTTTTTTTTTTTTGTAAAAGCATGAAGGTGTACTCCTAAAGTTGAAGCCAAACTTTGTGCCTAAAATGGTGCTGGAAGATGAAGACATGTCCAAATAATTTTTCAGGGATTTGGAATTGTAGGTTTTGTAGTAATTTGCCAGATAACGTTGTAATTAGCAAGACACCAGTTACCAAGAAAATTGTGCAGGGCTTATCTGTTTGCATTTCTTACATTTCTGGTAATGGTGAAACCAGCTCTATCATTGGGAGCTGCAGTGCCTGCGTTTTTCCAAAGGCAACATGAGGGGACTGGGGGTTATGTGAGAAGCTTGTCTGACTTTAAAGGAGTAGTACAGTCAGAATTTGCAAAGTGTGTCCTCTATTTGGAGTTTTTTCTAAATTAACCTAGTTTTATGGCCCATGGGGAGCTCCATCTCAGAGAGGTTTTTTGTTGCTCTTGTTCTAGAATGCTTCCTGACCCATGTGACAGTGATGCATCTGGGACCATGGATTCAGCAACCATTGGTTTAGTCAATTTACTACAGCAGAACTAAGTATCGTACATTATCCAGTGAGCACAAATTGCTACACTTACAGTTTAGCAAGTACTTGAGGGCTAATTCAGTGGATTTTCTGTGGTAACAGCTGGTCTTTAATCCTGGCATTGATCTGGGGTGACTTGTGTGCTTTTTATGGCTGTTTTAATTTGATTAAATGAGAGGTTTTGAAAGCAAAACATTACTCCTGCTGGCTAGACATGCACATAGAAAACAAACATAGAATTGGAGCTATTCATTGGAGGCCAGAACATCAGACTCCTATTTCTAGTACTTGCTGAATCAGTGGTTGCAGATGCAGCACTGTCGCATGTGACGGGATGCATTGTAGGAAAAGCAGCAATAAACCTGAGATGGAGATTCCCTGGGGCAACAAACTACCATATAGCAAGCAGACTAATTTAGAAAACAATCCTAATAGCAAACAAAGGGAAAGATGCACCAAGACTACAGATCACTTCGCACAACATGTTTGCACATTTTTGACTGTACTGCTCCTTTAACGAGCATAAACTGGAGGCAAGGAGGCAAAGCAGGTGTGTGCGCGCAAGTAATAGACAGGGTGGATTGTATTAAGGACTTGTTCATGAGGAACACGAGCACAGTAACTAGATGGGTGGGAATTCTGGAGGGATGTACGAACATATTTATGGACCTGCTGATGGTTGAATGGAATAGACTGCCCAGAGAGGTGGTAGAAGGAAAGACTGGTTTTAAACTTCAGTGGTACAGACTGGGGAATAGTGGGACCAGACAGTAAAGGGGGAAGGGCAATCGGCCACTTGGGCTACCAAATCTCTGGTGCCCAGTTCTTTACTGGGTAAGTCCTGTGTGTGTCGTTTTTTTTTTTTTTTAAGAGGGTGACGGAGTACTGGGAGGTTGATGACTTGCTGAGTGAGTTGCATAGTATGCAAGTGGCAGTTGTGGAAATCCAACCCGGGTTTGCTGGATGTACCAAGCTCATTCAGCTTGTTACTCCGGCCTCTAGGCTAGGCTGCTAGCCAAAGCCTACTCTTTGGGCAGGCATGGGCTAGGTGGGGGGAATAGGCAGATCTAATATGGTATGTGTAGGTGTGTAAATTTCTACATATGTAGAAGTGTGTGTGTGTGTGTGTGTGTGTGAGAGATGATTTTTTTCAGCTGTTTCTTTCTGCTGGCAGTCTGTTTTCCAAATTTCTGCACAGAACATGGCTAGGTGTTGCAGAAGGGAGGTACTTCTGTTAGGGAGGGGTGGGATTGCTTGGTACTGGAGGTGAAGGGGTGGGTTTGCTTTGTACTGAAGATGAATGCAAACACAAACATTCCTGGATGAAGTTGTTTGCCTTTTTATATAGGTTAGTGGTAGTGTGGTGCATCCCGGAGAGTGTTTATTTTGATGGTTCCTATTCAAAGAAGGGTCCTTTCCTCCTGTCCTGCCACATAGTTTGTAGTTTAAAGCAGCAGTACTAGTTAATCAGGAAGTGATTATCAAATTTCTGTCTTTTTTTTTTTTTCTTGGCTGGAAGCATGCAGTCATAGTTTGGGTTTCCATATCTGTAAATTATTTCTAGTAATCTTATTTGTTTTAGGTATTTAAAATGTTATTTCCATTGTTGTAGATCCACAGTAAATATGGCTGCTGCCTAACTTGCAGCCAAACTCCCCCCTCACGACGCATCACATCTTTTGTTCCCTTCCGTGGGACCCTGTGCTGCATGTTCCTGCTGTCCCTGTGTAGTGTTGCGGGTCATGCGTGTGTGCAGTTGGCAGAGGGTTCCAATTCAACATGGCAGGTGGGAGACATGTATACTGGGAAATTGAGCAAATTACAGGGTGATGCAACAAAAACAAAGTACCTAACAGAGCACAGGAAACAAACTTGCAAAAGATCAGATTTTTATCTAGTACTGCTGCTTAAACTACAAACCTGGCTGTACATGGTGTACTAACATTGGATAAATCTTCTAGATTGTAGATTTTTCATCTTGCCCATCCTGTCATTTGCTCACCAGTTTATGCAGTCCACTTGGTCAGCCAGCAGAGTGCTCTTGTCAACAGAAGGTTCCCATTACTGCTAACAAATCGGTATGCAGTGTCCAGAGACTGCTGCCATATCATTCTCTCACTATTCAATACCATCTGTAGCTTTCACTTTCCTTTTGAATCCCTTGTCTGTTTGTCCCTGTGTTCAGCTGCTAATGCTGAATGATCACATGGGCCCAGATATTCAAACTGCGCCAGGCTGTGGCGCAAGCTTGAGCGCAGCTCAACACGGCTGCACAGGGGTGTGGACTGGGCAATATTCAGAGCTGCACCATGGCTCAGCAGCATTTAAAATTGCACCCTGGCCACGCGCAGTGGCACTGCGCCAGCTCAATTAGCCAGAGTGGAGCATGGGGATGCACTCAGTGACAGCGCTAGGGGTTTTAAAACATGGGTCAAATTAGACCCATAGGTATAAAAAATGTGGGTCAAAATGAGAAACAGCTGGGTCCAAACCTAATCGTAAGTAGAAATTTCACTAGTACAGAAGCTTAAATTTGTTGAGTGAAAATACTTTTCTGTTTAGTTTTCCATCTATAAGCTATTGTTGAGACAGGTGCACCACTTTGGACCCACTGTCCTGTGGAAAGTGGGTCATTTTTGGGCAAGCCGCAACTTTTTCCCTTTTTGCCCTATCTAGCGCTGTCTCTGGATGCACTAGTGCAAATTCCATTGCGCTATGCACAGCAACCATGATAGTCAAAACTTGACATGCAAATGGGACCATAATGCATGCAAGGTGCAAATGGGGCTATTTGCATGTCATTATGGCCCCATTTGCATGCAGGTGCGCCAGTCCCCGACTACTTGCACCTGGTGCCCTGCCAGGCAGCAGCTGTCGGGGACAGACTCCCCCTGCAGCCGGCAATGTGCTCCGCAGCCTGATCGCAGGCATTTGTTAAAGAACTATGTGCAGTATCCCTGGTGGTCCAGTGGACCACTGCCCGATTGTGGGCATTAGTAATAAAAACTAATGTCCAATATCTGGTGGTCTGGGGTGCCCCATCGCCCCAACCGCCTGCCCACTGACAGTCGGTAGGGCTGTACGCCAATTGGTTCACAGCATGAGCCAATGGGTGTGCAGCCCATACTATACTACACATTCCAGATATGTGAATATGGTATGGGCAGCACACCCATTGGCTCATGCTGTGAACCAGTGGGTGTACAGGCCTAACAGTGGTGGGTGGCAGGCAGGTGGGGTGCTGCCACCTGCTGGCTGACCGGGGGTACCCCTAGACCACCACAGATATTGGACATACTAGTTTATTACTAATGCCCATGATCGGGCACACAGCAGTCCACTGGACCACGAGGGAGTTTGGCATTATTTCATTACTAATGCCCATGATCGGGCACACAGTGGTCCACTAGACCACCAGGGATATTGCACATTGTGTTTTTTTTTTTTTTAACAAATGCTTGCGATCGGGCAGGGCGCCGCCAGGTGCAGCTGGAGCTCGGGTGGCCATCCACAGGTGGCAGCTGCTGTGTTGCGCCATGTAGTGTGGCAGCACACCTGTGGGTGGCTGTGTGTGTTTTGTTTTTTTTTTGTTGTGTTTTTTTTTTTTTTTTTTACTTTGTGCTGGCGCGGGTAGTGATTCACGCATTCATGGTTCTGAATATCAGGGTGTGCATGGGCGCCCCCCTGGCCTGCATACATTACTGATGCGCTCGGTAGCATCGGGTTACCGCACTTTCCTCTCTGAATATTGGCGCGGTGCATCAGTGGGTTGCGCATGGTGCAACACTGTTGCGCCATGCACAACCCTTTTGAATATCTGGGCCATGGTGTACTTATTCTTTGCAAGAACTTGCAGGTCTCAATCTCATCTCTCCAGTGTGGCCTCCAGCAAGTACATGTTAAGTGCATTGAGTCCATATTTGTGAGTTCTGGCCCTGAATCATTTTGGTCACCCTAAGTTGCAGTCTCTCCAGCCTGGCTTTACCTTCCCTTGAGTGAGGATTCCACAACTGGGCACATCACTTCAGGTGGCGGCCTCACCAGTGATCTGTGGATCATGGAATGCTTTTACTCCTGTTGCTCATCTGGTGGTAATGCATTTTCATTGACACAAGAGGTCCAATTCATCTGGTTCCACCTTGGGCTTGGCTGAAGGGAGATGCTCCTCAGTGAGGATCCAAGCCTCCTGCAACACAACTTGTCTCCTGCCAGAAAAGTATCTCCGGGGCAACAATGGGATTCCAAAGATGTCTCCAGATCTGTCTCTGGTCTCCTCACTATTGATGAGTTCATCAAAGCAGCAGACCTTCCTGCTGGCATATGACTGCTTACTGGTGTTGGGGGATCGGGATCTTGTGAATTGTCGGTACTAGTAACTGTAGTATTAATCTAAAGGTCAAGCCCCTCCCCCCAAATCCTCAGAAGGCTCAATCTTAACCTTGTTACTGCTTTCACACATGTTTGGGACATTACAGGGTTTTTAAATATGCTGAAAGAACTAGTTAGCAGTTTGAGTGAATGTGCTAATCCCTTTTGATAATGGATAGCACTTGGCACAGATTGATTAGCGAAATGTTAAATTATAGTTTTGTGTACAGTGTCATGGATTCACTCAAAATGGTTAGTCTACTGCTAAGCATTTCTGAAAAATGGTTAGTGTTTCCAGTTTTGCTTAGTGTTATGCCATACCAGCTATTTAAAACCCTGCATTATGTATGTTTGAAGGGGATATCGGTTCAAGAACTTGTTACTGTATGAGGCTGTATAATCTTTTTTCTAATTAAACTCTTAACATCTGACATTTTGAATCCTAAATCTGAAATGCCATCTTTAGGAAGGACAGAAAATTAAAATCTGGGAAAGAGAGGGTGTTCACTGCAGGCTCTGCCACTGTAAGGGCAGTGGCCATAAAGGGCAGGTATCGACAAATTTCAAATTTACATGCTAGTCCAGGACAAGTGGCCTAGCCAAAAATGGTAGTCCCAATGTTGCGAGTAGTCCATGGTTTGAAGGCTATATTGTAAAGAATTTTAATTGCATAGCAACAAAGTGTGTGTGTGTGTGTGTGTGTGTGTGTGTGTGTGTGTGTGTGTGTGTGTGTGTGTGTGTGTGTGTGTGTAATATGTAGGTGGGGAGGAATGCTGTATTTGTAAATTGAGTCTGGTCCCCCTTTCATTTCTGTAATGTTTACTTTATTTCCTTAGTAAATTTTTGCCTATTTAGCTTCTTGCTCAGTAGCCTTGCAACTGTTCTGCATGCATGCAGCTAGTAAATCAGTGACACAACAGTGAAAAACAGATTTCTCTCTGAGCTGATCTCTGGGCTTCCTTACTCTTGGCTGAACCTCCTGATACCAATAGGCAGGCAGGAATCGGGCCTTTGCAGCAGGGGACATCCAGCCCTCCACTTCCTGTCTCCCTCAGTTTACTTCCTGCCTTCAGTCTGGCAGGTTCTTTGCAAGCAGAGCTCTGCCATGTGGCAGAGCTGAAGACAAAACCTAAGTCAAGTTTGGTTTATTGGGGATATTTGAAATCTGCTGTATTCAAGAACTCCAGTGTGGGTGCCAGTCTCAGCCTTGCAAGCTGCACAGACTGGCCCCATTTCACTGCCTTGCTTTTTCTCCACACTTTCTGCACTTGGCATGGAATGCTCCTTCAGTTCAGTGAAAGTGTGTTTTGAGGACTCAAACAGGCACCGAAGTGCTCAAACACTGACTCCCTTTTCATTATGTTGCTGTTTCTTCTGCAGTCTTTCGGGGAATAAATACTGCATCGGAGTGCTCCTAAAGGACAATGTAGAGTAAGATTGTCATTATTTCATCGTGGTGCTTTTCTCCTGTGCTTTCTGCCTCAATTCTTCAAGGTTAAGGTCAGAATAGGTGGCAGACACCATTTCACTGCAGTGAAGGTCTGGGCTGGGGAGTTAAAATGGCACCACGTTGCTAACCCCACTGCTCTTATTGCAGAAGCAGTGGCGGTAGTTCATAATATTTATTTTATTGCTTCCATGGGGGTCTTGGCACCTGAAATATTACTTACATCAACACCTGGACGGGCTGTTGCTGTAAGTAATATTTCAGTGTAAAACTATAAAGCTATTAGAAACATACCACTACTACTTAAACTGAGCAGTGGTGTTAGCACCGCCACTAAATGGGTACAATACCCATAAGCACTTGCACCTGCTCAATCAGGGCGCTATGCGCTTCTGTGTTCAACAGAATCTTCGGGCGTTTAGTAAAATGTAACTATTGAATTAAAAGACAGTTACATCCCGAACTCCCAGCAGTGCTAGAAAGGTATGTGGGGACGGAAAGGGCAATCTTGTTCTTTGCAGGTCACCTTTTAAGAAGGATCTATCCCACTAGGAAGTAAAGTCCGGGTAATGGTGTAAACTGGCACCAGAGTCGGCAGCCCTGTTTCCCAATCGACCGTCTGCTTCTTGTATCAGTAACTCATTGATGGTGGGCCGGCAACGACAGTGGCAGCTTATCGACTAACGTTGCAGGGTATGAGGAGCCCTAAATGGAGTAAGAGAACTCCTCATCGAGCACAGCAAGGCACTGCGTGGCTTCGATAAACGGCTTTTGGGTAGGCTGCGGTCAATTTCATCGGTAAACCGCCAAGCTGCAGAGAACTCTTCGTGCAGCAAGGCAGTGCATGGCTTCTGATCAAACTGCTTTAGGAAAGCTGCAGCCATTTGTAGTCGGTAGAACTAGTTGGCGCTCATTCAAAAGCACGCCAAGCTTCTCTGACTAGCGCTGAGGAGCCTAACAGTGTGGTAGCGCCATGAGAAGGGAACGGAGAGCCGTAGGGGATTTGCTTCAGTACTTGCGGCCCCCTCCCCCAGACTAATTTTTTTTTTTTTTTAATTGTACCAGTGCCTGAGAAGGGAACAGTCACTCCTAAGTGGATCTTAAAGGGTCAGCCCTAATTACCAAGGCAGACTAAGATTAGGACCTTGGACAAACATCCCAGGGGCAGAAAATCTAAAGGGCAGCACTCAGTATCTTGCCCTTATAGGGTCAGCAGCAACATAGACCACAAAGTCTCCAAGGGGAGGGGGTACACTGAATAACAAAAGGCAATATCTGTGAATGTCTCTCTAAGGACATGACCCCTCCCTCAGCTCAGCCAGATAACCACGGTTGATAACCACCAGGTCGGAGAGGGCAGTGGCCACCAGGGGACTCCAGTCCCCAGGCCTCATCGACAGGTAAAATGGGGCCTTTACCTTGGTCCCTGCATGTTCCACGGGCAACCTCCTGAGGTTTCCAGGTGGGAGACCTCCCAAGAAAGCTAAAGGAAGAGGTCCCCATCTCTGTCCTCATCTGAAAAGGGGCAGTTGTCCTCTCATCACAAGGCCTGGAGGGCCTGGTCTTTTTCATTACATATTTAAAAAAAAAAAAATCGCAGCAGAGATTCCCATTGAATCTTCCCCGGAGGCTTCCACCCAGTCAAACAGGCTTCCTCCTTCCAGCTATCGCCAGTTTGACCTCAGTCTTCCCTATTCCTCCAGCCATAGGGGACTTGCTAAAGGAGGAATAAGGTCCAGAACACACCTCTCTACAGTGGCACGACGGCATACTAGTAGCACAAGTCTGCCAGAGGTCTGTTAGTCTCCCCAAGAGGCAGGGGCTACTGAGATGGCATTCCTGTCTCTGGATGGCCTCCACCCAGAAACTCATGAGGATGATCTAGATTACAAAACACAAAGGAGCTCGCACTAGGACGGGTGCCATGGAAAACTCCACAGTCCCTTTTATGTTTGATAAAGGGTCCAGTGGGACCAGAAATCGTCAGGCAATTCAAGAAATCCTTTAAAATGTTTCCCTTCTGGGCCAAGTTCTTTTGTGGTGGTGAGTGCCTGGATTTGATCTCGATTACTTCAGAGGGTGGGGCTCCCCTAGGGGACACGAAGGTGGAGGCATCCCTCAAAGACTTTTTTTTTTTTTTTTAAGTCCTCCGCCTCCCTTATAGCAGTGGCGAACAACCTGTTCTCAACACCACTGGCGTGGCATTCCAGTGTGCTGATGAGCCACATATAAACAAGCCCACAGCCTGTCTACCGCGCATTGCTGCAATACTATGAACCACTATCCTGGCAATTCAAGCGTGCTGACAAGCCAGATGTAGATGAGACCACCCCACAACAGCTTCAGAGCAGGACTATTCTAGGCATTATCAGCAGATGTCTCAAAGGACGCTGACAGTTGCACAGCAAGGGCCACACTTTAACTCGCATCACCTCGACATACCTAAGGCTGCAGGTATGGCAGGCAGACAGGTTGCCACAGCTCACTTGGCTAATGCCCCTAACAAGGGAAAGATCCCGTATGGATAGTCTTTAAAGGGGGTGGTAAAGATTCCAGAGAAGTGACTAAAACCTAACTACCACAATTCAAAAGCATGTACAGACCCTGGACATGGGATCCAGTCGGAATGTTCAAGCCCATGCATACTTGGACAGATTTAATTCTGCCTTGGCAGACAGACTTTTTTTTTCCTTCCCCTGGCATCCATAGATCTGCAAGATGCCTATTTACCATTTCCACTCAATAACGTCACGCGCACAGTCTCGGGTTCTGAGTGGCAGAGCAGTACTTCAGTTCAGATACCACCATTGTGGTGGTCTGGTACCTGCTGGCACATGGTTTTCTCATCAACTGGAGAAAGAGTTCCCTAATTTCAAACCAGACCTTGCTCCTTCTGGGGGCAGACATCATGACACAAGGACCCCCCAAAAAAAAACTACATTTCTGATTCTGCTAGAGCTTATTGAGACGGTGAACCCTCCCTCCAGTGACAGTCTCGGAGGACAGAGGTCATGAAGAATCTTCGGATTTGACCATCCTCACCAAATCCGAATCGCAACCGATACAAGCCTCGAGCTGGGGACTGCTCACCTGCTTCAGCTGTTGGCACCGGGCAGGTGGTTAGAGGTGCAAGGTACAGCACAAACGTTCCTGGCATGGACAGTAGGCCATGTTCTGAGGCTCTCTGAACAGCAATTCCCCAGTCTGTCAACATTGGCATATACCAACCATCAAGGTGGCACAAGAGGCTCAAAATGCTAAGGGAATAACTTTTTCAGTGGCCTCGCACCACTGGCGAGGTATTACCAGGACAGGCAAATGACACGGCAGACTAGCTTAGTCACAGGGTTGGTCAACCATGGGAATGGGAGCTGAAGGATGGTGCCTCCTACATCTTGACAAATCAGTGGGGCAATCCCCAGATGGATCGTTTAAGCCTGCTGGCGGAACTCCAAAATAACAATTCTGCTCCCTGGCCAAGGATGAACCAACAGTGGCTCAGGACACCTTTTTTTTTTTTTTCTCTCCCATAACTGGGATGAGTTTGGTCTCCTGTATTCCTTTCCTCCAATACCACCTCTGTCAAGAGTCCTTCACAGAGTGGTTCGGGACAGCACAGTCATGATTCTAGTCTGCCCCTTATGATTTTTCTGCACATATTCCCGATTGTCTTCCGTCTGTCAAGGTGTTCACGTCTAACATTCAGGTTCAGCCTGGGCATTCTCCAAGGTCCAGCCTGGGATCCCATTTAAACAACTTTTCTCTAGGCCTGGAGCTTGAGAGGGGAAAACCATAAGGAGCTTGGCTACACAGCTCTTTATTGACATGATGGGGAACTTGTGTCTCTCTCCTTCCTCCAAAGTATATTCTTGAATCTGGAAAACTTTGATTCTGTCTTCATTCAAAACGCATATAGAACTATCTAATATAACTGCCTGTTCTACTGCAGTTCCTTTCAGATGGATGGACAAAGGACTGCAACCAGCCACCTTACTAGTTCAGGCTTTTGAACTGGGGGCACTCTTGTGGGCAGATTCAGGGGAATCATTGGCTGCACAGACTCATGTCTGTAGGTTTCTGAAGACGGCAGCATTAGGTTGCCTTCCAACCCACCAAATCTACCACCTTGGAGTCTTAATCTGGTTCTCAAGGCTGTGGCCGAGGCTCCCCTTGGAGCCTATCAAGAAGAGATCCATCACGCGTTTCAACGTAAAGGTCGCCTTTTTTCTCATAGCTATTCAGCCAGGAGAATCGGCAAACTAGAATCATTGCTTACCCAAGTGCTATACACTGCTTATCAGGCTCGAACAGTTCAAGGTTTCTTGCCAAAGTAGTGCTTCCCCTCCATTACAATCAAGGGTTCCTTCTTCCTTCTGCCCACTCTCCAAAAGCAATAAGAAAGGGGAATTGCATCCTCTAGATCTGAGAGGTGTGATGGCAACATAGACATGGAGGTTGAGGGCAGATGGGGACCTCATGGCCCATCCAGTCTGCCCCTGATGTAAATGTATAAAGAGAGGAAGCTATTTGCAAAACTTCAAAGTTCATGCCAGCTATGGGCCAAAATTATGGGTAACAAGGATTCAAAGGGTTCTATAGCCAGACGAAGTCCATCAGCCACTTCATGGTTTGTGATCAGGCTGGAGTAACATGCCTGGCCCAAGGAGAGCCCATTCGGCAAGAGCTATGACCTCTTTGTGGGCATACTTCAGAGAAGCTTAGACAGCACATAGCAAGTGGCCACTTGATGAGTCATTCACACATCTTCAAAATTTTAATTGCTGGAAGTGCTGCCCTTGGATGAGGCATCCTTGGCTGCAGAGCGCTCAAGCGGTGGTGTGATCCAAGAGTTCCTGACATTCTTCCCAACCGACATCTGGGGATGTACTGATTTTGTATATCCAGGAGTAAGGAAGCCTGGAGACCAACAGAGAGAAATCAAAATTTAAATACCTGTAAATTTTCTTTCTCCGGCTGGTCTCTGGGCTTTGGATTCCCTCCCAGAATGTATATAGTTGTATGGCCTCTAGGCCATACATGCCATAAAGGGACACTGTCAACCTGTTTCATCATATTTCTAGTTGAAACCCCACATTTTGATTGTTTACCCTCTAAAATTTACTGTTGCTGTGTTCTGTTTACTTGTTTAGTACTGAAATGCATAGCAATGTATATTTATGAACAACTTTGTTTTGTTTACAATCCTGGTTCTGTTCTTTACTATACTTTCTGAGCATTAAACACACCCAGCCAGTGCAGTCACTCATAAAACCTCCTGAGCTCCCATTGCATCATGAGGGGCTAGACTGATTTGTGGGTGTTCCCAAGTCCAGGAAATGTTTTGGAGTTGTTCAAGCGATGTAAACCTGTTTTGGTGTGATAACACCAGTATGTTAACCATCTGTCTTTCTCTTTTTAAAAGGAAAATAAGTCAATCGAACCACTAGCTACATAAACTAACTTTACTGAATGTTGGCAGGCATAATGTTAAACTGGGAACACTCTGAGACCTAAGGGGGTTGACTGTGCCCTTTAAAATTCGTAGTCTTGTCTCAGAGTTTTAGTAGTATTGCCACATTGGACTGCTTTAGGAAGAACTGAGGGAGACGGGAAGTGTACGGCTGGATGTCCCCTGCTGCAGAGGTCTAATTCCTGCCTGCCTATCGGTATCAGGAGATGCAGCCCAGGAGGAAGGAAACCCAGAGACCATCCATCAAAGAGAATTAACAGGTATTTTGTGTGTTTTTATTTTTCTTCTTCTCTCCCCCAGTACTCAGACCCTGCCTCCCAAATCATACCTTTCTGTGCATCTTCTCCCCCTGTCAGTTTTGGAGAAGGTAGTTGGCAGTTGCCCCAGTCACCACCACAGCCACTAGGTTCAGTTCCCCTGCAGTATCTGTTAATACATTTGGCAGCATGACCTGACAGTGATGCATCTGCTGGCTCCAAATCTGTGTCCCCCCACTCACTTTCTGCCCCACAGTGGGATCTTAGGCTCCTCCTCATGAGCTCTACTACCTGGCACTGTGGTCAGTCATATGCCAGGATGATGGGACAGTCGGCTGGACTATGCAGCACAGTGCTGGCTAGGAACAAGTATAGCAGGCAGAGAAATGTTGTTGTGGTGTTTCTTAAAGCAGCACTAGTTGTCCGGACTACTGGCTAAGCAGAAACTGCTTGTCCCTGACTCTGCAGTGCTAGCCCAGGACGTCATGCTATGGGATTTGTCTAACCCTGATAAAGGGGTCCAGGTATGGGCAGAAGGGCAGCTGTGAGACGCACCAAAATCTTCCAAAAGGCTCAAGGATACTACATTGTGGGGTCAGAGGCACAGACACTGGCTGCCAACATGATGCAGAACAGAAGCCCTGAGCATCTCCCACATTTCTCATGAGGTGCACAACCATTTTCACAGGGTCATTTTACACTAACTTTTGTAAAGCTTCTTGACTGCTGCAGTGTCTGCCATTGAACCACAGAAATCTAGAAAATGTTGCCTGAGGCAGGACCAGGTCCTCAAAGTGCTCTTCTCCCCCTGGTGTGTGGCTAGCCTACTGTGGCCAGTCCAGACACTACATCCACTGCCAGGCAGGGACCAGCATGTGTAAAATGTGCGCGTCTGTCTCTCACTCGAATCAGGCAGTCTCAGCAGGCAAATATTCCCATGTTTTTTTTTTTGGGGGGTGATATCGGGGCTGGGGTGGCCCTTTTTTTTTTTTTTGTACCAAACTAAAGTTCAGTGCACCTGGCGCCAACCCACAGCCGCCACCAGAAATAGATTGTAATAGTCCCTGTGACACACCCCCTGTAATTCTAAAGAAAAAGGCCCATGCTGGCTGTTCTGCTCCAGATCACTGTCTACAGAACACCACCCTGATCTCCCACAGATCCATCAGGAATGGTTAAAGAAGAACTGTGCCCAAATGTACTGGCTTTTTTTTTGCCTCCGCTTGGCTGCTCTAATCTGACCGAACCCCCAAAAAAAAAATCCACAGATAACAGAACTTGCCCTATGCCAGGCCCAGGAGCGGTGCCTGTGGGGAGTCTGTCACCATACTGCTGCCGGTGATTTTCTCCTTGGTTTCCTCCCAGTTGCCCTGGGAGTGGGTACACATGCATGTGGAGGCACACATTGGTCCCACGGCCCCAGTAACAGCCCCCTTCCTCCCACCCCATTGGCTAGTGCAGGCTCTCTCCTTGTCCCTGCCTCCAACAGGTGGCAGCCATCAGCAGAGAGAGAGCATGCCTGTCGCAGCTTCACCCTCTTCTCTTCTCTCTTCTCTTCCCCAGCTCGGGCTTGTTCCTGAACCTGGGTCACCAGCGTGACATGAGGATGGGCATCCAGTACCACCGGACTGGCCCAAATGTGCTACTTTGCAGAATTAGAATAAAGATGCCCCCAATAAATCTCATACCAAAAATTAGGTTCTGTTACTTCATTTTAAGGTTGAGCTATTTTGTAACCCTGATTTTGCTACTTGTTCAAAAAAGCCAGTTTTCTCTCCTAAGCTGGTCTCTGGGCTTCCTTGCGCATGGGCCCTACCCTCTTAATGCTGATAGGCAGGCAGGAATCTAACCTCTGCAGCAGTGGACATCCAGCCCTCGACTTGTGTCCTTCAGTTTTACTTCCTGCCTTCAGTGGAGCAGGTACTCTGCAGCAGAGCCCTGTCACAGGTGGCAGGGCTGAAAAGACTAGGTAATAAAATTCTTATTCTTCTCGTGGAGCAACTGTATGGTATGGATTGCTAGGATTTGGTGGGACCCAGTCTCAACCTTGCAAGCTGCCCAGACTAGCCCCACCTCTCAGCAGCTCACTGGCTTTTTCCCGCGATTTTTTGGCCTCTCCATAAGTCTGTAAGCCCTCAAGGCTAGGGACTCCTGATTTAAGCACCAGAGTGCTTTTGGGATGAAGTTTCCCTTCTCTCGGCAGTGGCTTTGACAAAATATCAGCCATTTCGTCGAAGGGGGATCCAGGCAGCTCACTGAGGAAAGTGCTAGGCCACTCGTCGTCATTAGGTGCTGAGGAGAGCACCAGGCCACTCTTTTGGGCTCCCCCTCAATGGACGCCTGTAAGCTTCTAAGACTAGAGGGACTCTATCCAGGCTAGTGGGACTTCTCATTCAAGCTGACGAGCGCTGATGCCTTCTGTGACGAACAGTCTTTGAGAAAATATCAGCCGCTCGTCTACTGACTTGTCGACGGGGATCCCAGGCAGCACCCTGAAGCAAGCGCTAGGCCACTCTACCACAAGTGATGAGGAATGTGCCAGGCTGCTCGTTTGGGCCAGCAGCATATGGTCCCGTTCAGATCTCTTGTCGACAAGTGGTAGTGCTGGAGTGTTACCCTCCTCGGAGCGCTGAGGACACCCAGTAGTGCTGTAGGGTTCTTACAGAAAGGGCGCTCCTACAGAACGAGGAGCACAGCGCTTGGGCAAACAGAATACCAGGCATCCCACAGAACATTGAGCGCAGCACTGGGGGGACACCCCCTCGGGTACCCCCTCCCTGAACATCAAGGGACAACATGGATCTTATTCAGCAAATTGACTGTTTACAGCTACTAACGGAGGGGAGCAGCTTAGTATTTTGTCCTTAAAGGGCCAGTAGCATACTATAACGCTCAATGTTTGGCCCTAAAGGGCTGGCAGAGTCTTGCAACTTCAATGGCATAACTAGAAATCTCAGGGGAGGGGTATACTGATTAAAAGAATGGGACCAATTGGAGCATAGCCTCAGGTAAAGCTTCCAGGAGCTGAAGGCACAGATTTGTCCCAGTTTCTAATCACTTTCGCTGGGTTGCCTTGCCTAATATGTAACAAGGCAGCGTCCGTGAATGTTGGCTCGGAGGAGGCAGCCCCCTCCTCTACTCGGACTGACTGGCCAACAGTCAGGTCTGAACGAGCAGCAACCACCAGATCTAAGAGTAGCGGCCACCGGGAGACCCAGCAGTCTGCAGCTGCCTCTCTGGCTCCAGTCCTCATTGTCGGGTAAATTGGGGCCTTTGCCCTGGACCCAGCATGCCTCTTATTCAACCTCCCAGGTGACGAGATGAGACCGCACAACACAGAGCGCTATCCTCATTCAAAGAGCAGTAGTCCTCACATCAGTGTCACGGGGAATGTCACCAGATTCCTGTCTTCTGTTCCTCTTCCTCCGGAGAGGGGGAGCCAGGGGGCTTATCAGTCACCATCTCAAGGGGATCCAGACTAAGTCGGACAGAGGGTTCCTAGAAATTACCAGCATGGGTTTACACAAGCCCCACTACCTCGGGTGGTGCCTCCCCCATCTCTGGCAACCCATCAGAAAGACAGGCGGACGTTGCAGGCCATTATGGACCTTCTGCAAACAGAGGCTAGTCTCCTCCACAGAGGTCAGTTGGGGATTTTCATCCCCATTCTTCTACCAAAATGCACAAGGGATTCGGCCAGTAATGCACTTCAAATGCTTGCATAGTTTTGTCTGCAGACCCTTCAATGTGGATGCCTTGTCATCAATCATAAGGGGTTGTAAAGGGTTTTCCAGCATACATAGATGTGCAAGGTGCCTAATTGCATATTCCACTCAGGAACTACGGGCACTATCTCTGGTTCAGGTGAGGAGTAGTGCTTCCAATTCAAAACTCTACCATTGTGGTCTTCCACTCAGACCGAGGACATTTTAGAGGTGCTAGTTGCAGTCATAGTTCACATAAAGGCCCCACGGCTCAACCATTACATGCAGTGGCGGAGGTAGTCTCAGTGCCCATTGGTATCCAGTTTTCTCATCAACTGGAGAAAGAGTTCCTAAACTCCAAACCAGACAGTGACCTCCAGGGCAGACATGACACAAGCCACAAGGTTTCGCTATGCGTTTCCCCAAGAAACTTAATTTAAGCATCTGCCAAAGCCCATCAAGGAGTTTCACATGGCTCCTCAGCTGCCTGCTTATTTTTCATACTGCTCAGAGACAGATTAAACCTCCCAGTGAGGGTCTTGGGGACAGATCATGAAGGGCTGCAAGTCTGGCCACCCACATCAGAGCTGGGGGACTCTCCTGCATCAGCTGTCTTCACCACACAGGTGGTCACTGTTTGAAACAGGGTAAACGTTCTTAAGATGGGAGCAGTATGCCTTGCCCTCAGGTGCTCTGAACTGCAATTCCTCCATCACAATAAACTGATTCCAGCCGACAGTCTGACACGTTGGTATACATCAACCATCAAGATGGATCAAGAAGCTCAAAAAACGGCAAGGGGATCCATTCTTCTGTCAGTGGGCTGAACACCACAGAGCGATGTATGTCAGGCCAGGAAAATGTCACAGCAGACTGGCTGTCGCAGGGTTGCTCCCCCAGGGAAATGGGAGCTACAGAACAGTGGAGCAGTCCTCGGATATTTTTTTCTCCCGTGGGTGGAACTCCAAGGCAAGCAATTCTACTTTCTGGCCAAGGACGCAACAGCGGTGGCTCAGGACATTTTCCTGGTCTGGGGTTAGTTCGGTCTCCTGTAGTGCCTTCTCTCCAATTCCGCTTCTATCCAGAGTCCCCACAAAGTGGCTTGGGACTGGGCAGAACAGATTCTAGTCTGTGCCTTGTGGCTTTTCTGCCCAGTGGTTCCTGATTTTTCCTTAATCTGTCAAGGAGTCCACCTCTATCCTTCAAGCTCAGCCCGACCTTTCTCCATCAGGTCCAGTTCAGCATCCCAATTTGAACAATTTGTCTCTAGGCCTGAGATGAGTAGGAAACTTCAAGGAGCTCTACTGTACAGGTCTTATGGAAATGTATAGTATAAAATTCAGAGAATTCTGGTTCTGTCTTCATTCCGAACAAATGTAGAACTGTCCAATACAATGGTCTGTACTACTCCAGTTTCTTTAATATGGGCTGGACAAAGGACTGTAACCAACCACCTTATGAGTTCAGTTTTCAGTGCTGGGGGCACTCTTGTTGATGGATTCGGGAGAATCGCTGGGCTCTCCTCTCTGTATCTGAGTTTCTGAAGGCAGCAACATTCAAATGCCTTTCAATCAACAAAGGGTACCAACTTTGAGGATCATTCTGGTTCTCAAGACTGCGACCAAGGTCCCCTTTAGAGCCTCTCAAGGAGACATCCCTTATGCATCTCAAAAGGAAGGTCGCCTTTCTCATAGCTGTTACTTCAGCCAGGAGAATCGGTGAACTAGGAGCATGGTTTACCCAAGAGCTGTACACTGCCATCAGGCTAGAACAGCTCCAGGTTTTTTGCCAAAACATTATGTCCCCCTTCCATTACATTCAAGGGTTCATTCTTCCTTCCATCTGCCCACTTGCTAAAAGCTATAAGGGAATTTCATTTTCTAGCCCAGAGAAGGATGATGAAAACATATAAAGAGAACTGAAATTATTAATGTCAAGTTGGTTCATGTCAACTCACGCCCAAAATGGTGGGTAATAGGGATTCAAAAGGCTTGTAGCCAGACTGATTCTATTAGTCGCCTCCATGGTTTATGATGAGGCCGGAGACATGCTGGCCCAGTGAGCTTTTCCCACCAGACTGTGGCCCTTCAGGCGTGCTAAGTAGGCATCTCCAGCAGACGTGCAGGCGGCCACTGTTCGATTCGCTCTCACACATTTATAAAATGTTAATCATTGAGGTGATGTCCTCTGCTTAGGCATCGTTGGAAGTGGAGCGCTTCAGGCGGTGGTGGACCCTTGAGGGTCCTTGATATTCTTCCCACCCAGGACAACTCTGGATGTACTGCTTTTGTATATTCCATCTGTAAGGAAGCCTGGAGATCAGCTTATGGGGGAGAGAGAGAAATCTAAATTTAAATACCTATAAATTCTTTCTCCGGTTGGTCTCAGGGCTTCGGATTCTCTCCCAGAATGTATGTAGTTGGCTGGCCTTTTGGCTGTGTATGCCTTAAGTCTTGTTTTTTGGTTCCCAAGTTCTTGTAGTATTGCCACATTGGACTGCTTTAGGAAGAACTGAGGGAGACAGGAAGTGGGGGGGGCTGGATGTCCACTGCTGCAGAGGTTTGATTCCTGCCTGCCTATCAGCATTAGGAGGGTACAGCCCATGTGTAAGGAAGCTCTGAGACCAGCCATTCGGAGAAGGAAAATTTACAGGTATTTAAACTTAGATTTTCAGTAAAGAGCTGCTGATGTACTCTCTAGAACTGTCTAGTTTTCCCTTTCACCAAGCTTACAGGACCTGTTACTTTAAAAATCTGTGCAGAGGCAGCAACATTCAAAACACTTCTATAAAATAAAAACTTTCAGGTTTTGGAACAGTTGACAAATTCATATTTTTAATGCCTTTTTGATGCACTCTGCTGTTAGGAAGTTGTATTGCATAATGTTAACTTCACTGCTGCTTGTCTGTGTCTGACTTGTAATTTTTTTTTAAAGAGCACCTTTCCCAGTCCTTTTGACGTTCATGCATAGATTACCCTTTCTTGCACTTATTCTGGAATTGTATTTCATTACTGTTCTCTGCAGTTTTTGCATTCTGCAAAATGAAATGCAATTCAGAATCTGTGCAAGGGGTAGTATATGAACGAAAATCGAAAGGACTGGGAAAGGTGCTCTAAGTCTCTATCTCAACAAAATATTGCTGTTATCTTTCTAGCAGTTGAAACTCTGCCTCCCCTTGTAAATTTCACGTCCTGTCTTTCAAAAAAAATTGGGCAATTTTTTTGCATGAGTCAAAAGGACTGGGAAAGATGCTGACAGCAACTGTCTTCTCTCAATCCCCATGCTTTGTTTCCAAGGCAGAAGAAAATCAAGTTTATAAAAAACCATACTGACAAGGCATTTGGATTTTGGCATAATGCATTGCTAGCAGGGTGTATTGGGGAAGGCTGGACCTAGTACATGGAGTACTGATAGTTTTCCCTTGCAAAATTGCTGTGACTTTCACTGTACGACACAGTGAAAGTCACTCCTCGCCCTACAGTGATGCCATCTGGATTCTGGAGCCAGCAGTCCAGCTGCTGAACAGCAAAGGCAGGTGCAGCATGGCTGAAAAACAAATCCAAATTATGGAAGGCAGAGTAAACCTTGGCCAAAAATAAATGCACACACCCTTTCAGGTCTTGTACTGCATATAAAAACTACAAGATGCAACTTTTTGGACCATCATGAAAGCATACCTCAAGTGTCCCTGATTTTTGCCTCAAAATTTTACTCCGTCCCTCTTAAAATTTGTGTTTTTGTGGCTAAACAGTGGGGACTGTCAGCACAAAACAATGTCAAACATTAGTTACAGACTTGTTCTTCTTTAGAAAATGCATTTTGCACTTGGCCCTATATTCTACCAGCTTTCTGGGTGGATATCTCTAATTGTGAAGATGTGTCCCTGATTTTGGTCCTTTGTCCCGTGTTTTTTTTTTTTTTTTTAAAGCCTTGTTCCTAATTTATGAGGCAGGAGTTTGAGAGGTATGCATGAAAGGTGCTCTTTAACAGGGGCCTAATGTGTGTTTTTGTCCTGCTGGTGGAAGTGTTAGCCCTGGTAAAATGATCATTTTAATGTGGAATACAAATATAGATGAGTCAATCTAGGTTAACAGCCTGTCGGAGAACACTAGGGGCCAGATATTCAAAACTTGACAGTGCTGTATACAAAAGGCCAGGTAGTGCAGGCACAACAGTATATTCAAAAGTGTAGCATCGTGTAATGTGCATTAGTGCAGCATGTAGCACAGCACAAATTACTGACCTTGAAAAGGTGGTCTTAATGCCGGGCAAACCCAGGATGGGGGCGTGCACACAGCAGCAAAGGGGAACAAGGCTGTATGCATCCAATGAGGAGTAGTGTGGGTGGATGGCCACCATGGGTCACTGTATATGCATCAGGAACTGTGCAATTGAATACCCAACAGTGCTGTGAAGTGAACACATGTAAATGTTACAACTGAGCTAGAACACAACTTGCAGCGACAAACTGTTTATATGGTATCAATGTGTACTTAATGTGATACTTGTGTGATGTGCATTGTATGTCTATAATTAATGGCTATGATTTTTCTCTCTAAGCTGGTCTCTGGGCTTCCTTACTCCTGGGCGGACCTCTGCAGCAGGGACATCCAGCCCGCCACTTCTGTCTCCCTCAGTTTACTTCCTGCCTTCAATGAAGCAGGTACTCTGCAGCAGAGCCCTGTCACATGTGACAGGGCTGAAGACTAAGTTAAACATTTTATTCCATATGTACAGCAAGTGTTTCTGGGATTGCTAGGAGTGATTTGGAAATGCTCCATGGAGGGACCCAGTCTCAGCTGTGCAAGTTGCACAGACTGGCCCCACCTATCAGCAGCTCACTAGTGTGTTCCAACAATTTTGGACTCCCCCACAGCGGACATTTGTAAACCTCAATGCTAGGTGGAACCCTAATTTAAGCACTGGGTTCTCGTTTATTAATCCTCTGGGCTAGGGAACCCTAATTTAAGTAATGGAGGGGTTTTCTGGGGTGGAGTGCTAGTTTAGCAACTAGCATCTCGGAAATTATCAGCCACTCGTCTGTGTGCAGCTCTGATTCAGGCAGCAAGGCGCAAGGCTGGGGGACCTCAAAGTTCAGCACAGGAGTGCTTCCTGAGGAGAAAATGCCAGCCGCTCATTGATGTGCTCCCCACAGATTCAGGCAGGGGTGGTTATCGCTCTCATTGAGTGTGGAGGAGAGTGCCAGGCTGTATCACAACAAAGGGTGCTGAGGGCAGTGCCAGGCCGCTCATAGACATTCAGCAGTGGTCCCAGTCATCGACTGGGCTGTAAGGCTGGAAGGATTCCCTCATCGAGGAGCACTTGGACTAACCAGTAGCACCTGAGGGGCATTCCTGCAGAGCACAGCGCTTAGGGCTACAAAATGGGCAGGCATCCCTAGTGAATGAAGGGCACAGCACTTGGGGATCCCCCCCTTAATGGGGACCAGTGGAGCTCAGGCACCACACACATGCTCAGGCCCCAGAGACAAGATGGATCTCTTTCAGTACAAGTAGTGGTTAGCAGCACATGCAGCTCAGTTTGCCCATTAAAGGGTCAACAGCATTTCATCCACTTCAATATCATTGGAAGTACAGCTGTTTTAAAGAGAACTGCCAATGAGGATTTGTCCTCACTTCTAATCCTTTTGCTGGGTCAACTTGCCTAAGAAGGTGGCATCGGTGGATGCCAAGGGCTCCAAAGGAGGTGGCCTATTCTTTGATTTAGACTGATCTTCTCTGGCTCTAGCCCTCCTTGACAGGCAAATGGGGCTCTTGCCCTGGAACCAGTATTCACGTGCAATCTCTGGGGTCACCAGATGGGAGACGGCACAAGAAAGCCCTATCATTTGAAGAGGAGCAGTAGTCCTCTCGTTAATGTCTCAAGGAATGTCCACCACACACAGGATTCGGATTCCTCTGTTCATGGCACTTATTTTCAGACTATCGAGGAGAAAGTTCCCTAATGCTAACTGCTCGGAATATTTGGCCTGCAGGCCCTCAGTCCTTTGGTAAGTGTTTATCTCCCCCAAAAAGTTGCAGTTGGGATTCTCCTCGAGGCTCCCACCCAGCAAAACAGGCTTTCACCTTACAGCTGCAACAAACCGGCATCAGCCTTCTATATTCCCAGCCATTGGGGACTTGGTGGAAGAATGGTACCTATCTGGTGGCCTGGCAGATTTCTAAGCTTCTCAAGTCTGACAAGAAGCAATTTAAAAATGGTTGGACTGCCCCAGCATTCAAACTTGACCAAGAGTCTGTCATCCCAGCTGAAGGAGGAGCTTATCTCGAAGCAGTGCATAAGAATGTAAATTCCTCTCAACTGGGTCCTCCAAGCATCAGCATCTCAGGCCAACAACCAGAGAACGCTCGGCTGGGACCCCAGTTTTAGCTTTATTCGCTAGTAAGCGATCCAGGGAGGAACACACACATTCTTAATCAGTTATGGTTCTTGAGGTGGTCAGGTGTGGACCATGTATCCAACTTCGACTCCATGCAGCCTTTAAGCTTTGGGTCTGACAAGCAACTGCCTCTGCAAGAGCCGGTCGGTTAACTCTCCTAGTGTAGGTAATCTGTTTGGCTCATCTCTGAGGAGATGCCACAGTGCACATCCCACATCAAGAGGCAGGGGCCATTCTTCATCCTCAGGCCCCAGATGCCTTTTGCATTTCCTAGGTTACAATGAGGATCAAAATACTAATTTCTCCTGGAAAATGAACTTGCTATCGGGGCACATTCCCCATTAGGGGGCATGTTTCTACAAATTCTTGAGGAAGGGGCCCAAAATAAAGCTAACAGCGGGGTCATGGACATCAGCACCTAATAAAGCCCCCACTACCTCATCTGGTGCCCTCCACAATCACTGGCAATCCATCTGAAAGACTGGCAATGCTACAGGTCATTACGGGATTACTGCAAATGGGCTAGCTTCCATTTTTCATGCCAGAACACACAGGTGATTCAAGACAGTTCGTTTTCAAATTCTTGAATAGGTTTGTCCGCAGCAAACCTTGTCATCCATCAGGGAATCGCAAAAGTTTTTTTTTTTTTTTTTTTTTTTACCGTTCCCACTCAGTAATGTCACGCATGATCTCTGGTTCAGAGTGATTGCAGTACTTCAATGCAGACTCTGCCATTGTGGTCTTCCTCAGACCCACTGACAGAATTGAAGGTGCTAGTACTGGTCATAGTCCACAAAAAGGTCCCACAGCTCAAACAACCTTTTACAAGTAGTGGCAGAGGTGGTCTGGTACCTGCCGGTGCATGGTTTTCTCATCAACTCGAGAAAGGGTTCCCTATTTCCAAAACAGTACTTGACCCTTCTGAGGGCACACACAAATGACCCAAGGATCCCCCCCCACCCCCGAAAACTAAATTTCGGATCTGGCTAAAGCTCATTAAGGAGTTTACCTACTCAGCTGCCTGCTTGTTTTTCATACAGGTCATTAAGATGGAGCAAACCCTCCCTCCAGTGACTGTCTTGGAGGACAAAGGTCATGAAGGGTCGCAAGTTGTGCCATCCCCACCAAATCCGAATCATGACCAATGCAAGCCGCGAGCTGGGGCGGCTCACCTGCATCAGCTGTTTGCACCAGGCAGGTGGTCGCTGTTAGGGGCACAAGGTACAGCAGAAATGTTCCAGACATGTGAACAGTAGTCCAGCCAACAATATGTCAATGTTGGCATACACCAACCATCAAGGTGGAACAAGAAGCTCAAAATGCTAAGGGAATCCTCCTCCCCAGTGGGCTAAGCACCACTGAGTGATGTATATACCAGGATGGGTAAACTACATGGCAGACCAAGCTTAGTTGCAAGGTTGGTCGACCAGGAGAATGGTAGCTGACGGATAGTGCTTCCACATCTTGACATGGGGCAATCCTCGGACAGATCTTTTCACCTGCGGTGGAACTCCAAGAGTAAAGCAGTTCTGTTCCCTGGCCAAGGATGAACCAGTGGTGGCTCATGACCCCTTTTCCTAAACTGGGATGGGTTTGGTTTCCTGTAAGCCTTTCCTCTAATAGCATATCTATCAAGAGTCCTTCAAAGTGGCTTGGGACAGGACAGTCATAAGTCTGTCCCTTATGGCTTTTCCGCACATGGTCACCTTGACAGGCCGAATGATAATCGAGACTATCTAACATTCAAGTTCAGCCTGGGCATTCTCCAACTCCGCTGCATACCATATAAATGACTTGTCTCTATGCCTGGAGATTGAGGCGCAAAACTTTAAGGAGCTCTACTAAACGGCTCCTGTTACTGATATGATAGAGACTTGTCTCTCCTTCCTCCCAAAGCATTATTGAATCTGGAGAAAATGTTGGACCTGGCTTCATCCAAAACACACAGAATTATTTGATATAATTGCCTGTTCTACTGCATTTCTCTTCAGATGACTGGACAAAGGACTGCAACCAGCCACCTTACAAGTTCCAGTCTTTACACTGGGGGCACTTTTTTTTTTGACTGATTCAGGGGAATCGTTGGATTCATATACCCATGCCTGTAGATCGCTAAAGACAGCAACATTAAGATGCCTTCCAACCTGCCAAAGTCCACCTTGGGGCCTATCGAGAGATATCCATCAAGCGTTTCAAAATAAAGGTCTTTTGTTTTGTTCCCCCCTTCCTCATGGCTATTGATTCAGCCAGGAGGATCAGCAAACTAAGGGCATTGCTTCCCAAGGGCCTTACTCTCTCATCAGGCTCAAACAGTTCCAGGTTTTTTGCCAAAGTTAGGCTTCCCTTCCATTACAATCAAGGGTTCCTTCTGCCCACTCTCCAGAAGCAATAAGGAAAGGGAATTGCATGCTCTAGTCTTGGGAGGTGTGATAGAAACAGACATGGGGGTTGAGGATGGGGACCTTGAGGCCCATCCAGTCTGCCCCTGATGGAAATGTATACTAAGAGGAAGAAATTCGCAAAACCTCAGGTTTGTTCATGTCAGATATGGGCCCACATTATGGGTAACGAGGATTCAAAAGGCTGTATAGCCAGAATCGGCTATCAGCCACCTCCGTGGCTTATCAGGCCGGAGTAACTTGCCTGGCTCAGGGAGAGCCCATTCCATCAGAGCTATGGCCCCTTCGTGGGTGTACTTCAGAGAAGCATCAACAGCACACTTATGCAGAGCAGCCACTTGATGATTCATTCACACATTTTCAACATTTTGTTCGCTGGAAGCGATGCCACTGGATAATGCATCCTTTGGTCACAGAGTGCTTAAAGTGGTGGTGGATCCTTAACAGGCTCCGACATTCTTCCCACCCAGGACATCTGGGGATGTACTGCTTTTGTATATCCAGGGTAAGAAGCCGGAGACCAGGTTAGGGGGAGAAATCGAAATTTAAATACCTGTAAATTTTCTTTCTCCGGCTGGTCGCCAGATTCCCTCCCAGAATGGGGTGTAGATGGTCGCTCTGCCATATATGCCTTAGAATGCTTGTTTTCTGTTTCCAAGTTCCTGTAGTATTGCCACAGTGGACTGCTTTAGGAAGACAGGAAGTGGAGGGCTGGATGTCCCCTGCTGCAGAGGTCTGATTCCTGCCTGTGTCTGCGTCTGGAGGTGCAGTCCAGGAGTAAGGAAGCCTGGAGACCAGCTGTCGGAGAAAAAATTTATAGGTATTTAAATTTCCTTTTTTATTGGAAACCCTTGGCATAGTTTGCCATTATAAAGGAGCATTTATAATGGCAGCGCGTATCACAGTTTCCACCACTGCGCATGTGCCTTGTGCCGCTCTGCTCTTCCTGGTAGTCAGAGATCATGGCTTACTGCCAGAGATTACACAGTAAACTCTGACTGGGCGGTAAGTCCAAAAATAAATACAAGAACTCTGGGCTAAAAGTAGGCTACTGTTTTAAGAAAAAAAAAGATGAGTCTTCAGCAGCAGCTTCTGACTGCAGACAGTCTGGATTGAGGCGCAGCTGCACAGGGATATTTTAATTGCTGTGGCAAAAATCATAGCCATCAATAATATAAAATAAAACATGGGGTGGTGTGTAAACTCTAAGTTTACACACACCCTTGGGGTTAGATGCTGACATAAACCCGAGAGCAAAGCTCGAGGGGTTTATGAGCATCTAATCCCTTGGGTGTGTGTAAACTTCTTGTTACACACACCACCCCATACAGTATTCTATATTTATTGTACACCATTGCATCTCCGCCACATAGTTGGTGACTTCGGGTCATGTGCTTACCTGGTGAACAAGGTGGTGATAGATAAAAAGTAAAAAAGCAAAAAAAAACACTTACATGGCAGAGACATGCTGCACACAGATGGCACCATCTAGCACCGGTCCTAATGCTGCCAGGCATTGGTGGGTGCTGCAGCACCCAGTGGGCACCATGGCAGTGTCCATGCAGCACACAGTCCAGCAGACACATGCTGCACTGGGGAGCGGAGCATGTACAGGTGGCACCATATAGTGGGTATGGCCACATGGCTGGAGTCCTCCACACAGTGCACATGTTCCACTGATGGGACTGCTCCTGACAGCAGTATGTGTGCCCCCATGGCACATGCCCTACACTTGTCGGGGATCCCTGCATACATGGACAGCAATGTGTATGGTAGTGTGCAGATCCTATGCCACTGGTGCAGCACATAAGGGTCACAGGACAGTATGACACTGTTGTCCACTGTCTAACCATCTTCGGCTGTGCTTGTCACTGGGTGGATAGCACCAGTTGCTGTTGCCTGACCTCCATGGGTATGACTACCTTGTAAAATTTGTTCGGGGGTGGGGTCTGATAGCACACTTTGAGGTGTGCTGTCGCACGCTGATATATGCAGTCATGTGATGCAATTCAGCTAATGATATTGCTGCAATTTGCATACCAACATACTAAAAGCCAGCGGAATAGGCCTAATGGTCTTTCATGTCTGCTCGGTAGCCAGCCCTAATGGATGCTAGCTCCTACACCCCCAACCCCCAAGAGTGTCATCTTCAGCTTCAGTATATCCATGCACCTGTCCCACCCCCTCTTAAAGCCTTCCACTGTGCCCTCCTCCACTAGACTCCCGGGAAGTGCATTCCATGGCCCCACCACCCTCTCAGTGAAGTAATGCCTTCTGCGTTCTCCCCATAGTTTGTTCTCTCCTCATGCCCCCTGGTTGTGTCCCCTTTCTTTAGCCTGAACATTTCTTCGGCTCTGCCCCTGTTAATACCTTTCACGTATTTGAAGATCTCAATCGTGTCCTGTCCTCTTCCCCCCGCGTCTCCTTCTCCAGTTACTACAGCCCAAGGACTTCCAGCCTTTCCTCATAGGTCCTGTCACTCATTCTCCGGATCATCCTGGTTGCCCTCCTCCTGAACCCTCTCCAGCAGTGCATGTCCTTCCTAAGGTGAGGTCTCCAGAACTGCACACAGTACTCGAGATGCAGCCTGGCCAAGGCATTATACAGAGGGAGGATAATCTCCCTCCTGGATGTAATTTCCCGGGCTGTGCAGCCCAGAATCCTGTTTGCCTTTGCCACATATCTTCTGCAGTTTTTGGTGTTTATTTTGGTGTCCCCCACCGCCCCAGGTCCCTTTCACTCATTGTGGCTTGCAGTGAGACCCCTTCCAGGATGTATACATGACGGGGGTTTCTGATGACCCCCTTCCCCGATGCAGCACCCTATACTTCCCTGGATTAAACCTCAGTCCCCACCTTCTTGATCAACCCTCAAGGGTATCCAGATCCCTCTGGACTCTCTTCTCGCTTTCTCCCCATCTGCCAGTCCTCCCAGTTTGTCGTCAGAGGCTTATCCTCCTCCCACCCCGGTATCTGAGACATAGGCATTGAACAGGGTGGCCCAGTATGGAACCTGGAGAACCCCACTGAAGACCTTCCTAGAGGAGACTATCCCACCAACCACTGCCCTGTGTTTTCCATTGCCCAATTTTCTACCCATCTAAGCAACTGTACTCCCACCCCTATTCTCTCCCCCCCCCCGCCTTTCCAACTTTGTCAACAACCTGATGTGGGATACAGAGTCAAACACCTTACTGAAATCCAAATCTAGGGCGTCCACCAGTCTTTGTCGGTCCAGGGTCCCTGTCACCCAGTCATAAAAATCTGAGGTTGGTCTGACACTATCTCCCTGTCACAAAACCATACTATTTGTCATCCATGTACCCCAGCATTTCCAGTTGCCTCCCAAGCTTCTCCTTGATAAAGCCCTCTATTAGTTTGCCTACCACCGACAATGGGCTGACAGGCCTGTAATTTCCCAACTCCTCCCTGGACCCCCCCCCTTTGTGGATAGGCACCACATGAGCCACTCCAGTCTTGAGGCACCTGTCCTGTCTGCAGAGGGATTAAAGTGCAGCTAGTGGAGCTGCTAGTTTGTCTGCTAGTTCCTTCAGAACTCTTGGATGCAGCCCATCCAGTCCCAGTGCCTTATCAGTTTTCAGCGCCCGAAGGGCCTCCCTCATGCTGTCTGATTTCCCTTTTTTTTTTTTTTTTTTCCTCTAATCCTCTCCCCTCAACAAAGCACCCATCCCCCTTCTAGGCCTGTCCCACTTGGTGCCCCAGCCTCTTCTGGTTCTCATCTCCATCTGACCTCTCTGCTCAGCTGTCTTCCCCCTTCCTTCCAGCTGGATGGATCCCCTGTCTCCTTCCATAAGTACAGAGGCAAAGTACTCATTTAGTACCTCTGCTTGCTCCCCTGAGCCCATCCCTTCCCAGTCCTAATCCTGGAGATCTGTGCTCTCCCTCTTTTCTTCTCACCTATGTATCTAGAAAATCCCTTTCCACCCTCCGGATATCCCTAACCAGGTTTTGCTCAATCCTCGCCTTGGCTCCCCTCACCACTCAGACTCCTTGCTGTAATCTCGTGGTCTCTTCTCTCCCTTGTACCCCTGGAGCACTTAAAACATGCATAGGCAGCCCTTTTTATCCTTCACTGCCTCTTACACCTCCCTGGTCCACCAGCATGGCTTGTTGGCTCTACCATTTTTTTTTTTTTTTTTTTTTAAAACACCTTACCCTTGTACATGAGCTATGAGCTTCCTTCACCCCTTTTTAATGGTCTCCCACAAGCTGCAAACATGTCTGGCTAATCTTGTTCATGCTTCCCTTGGAATCATGCCACAGTCTGCCCCCACCCCGAAGTCCACCACTACTGTATTTGAGTGGTTCTCTTCCCCCCTGACACAGCAGAAACCAGACCATGGTGTGGGCTACACACCTCCAGACCCCTATCTAGTTGCTGTCTGCAAGGACAATGTCCAGTTCCAGTATCCTCCCTTCCCCTCCCTAGTAGGTTCTTCCACCTGTTGGACCAGGAAGGCATCTTGAAACGCACCCATCAGTCTCTGCTCCCTGGCCACCGCTGATGTCTGTGTCCCAGTCTGCGCTGGCATATTTAGGTCCCCCATGACCACCACCCTACCCTTTCCATGGTCAGTGCCCCTTGATGATCTCTAATTTTTTTTCCTCCCGGGCCTCCACCATTGTGGGGGTGGGGGTCTGTAGACCACCCTATTTTCAATCTTTCTTCCCCTCGATTGCAGGGCTAACCAAATCTCTTCCACTCCACTAACCACTATGCCATTCTTGACCATCAGCGCTACACCCCCCTTCTCTACCCTCTTCTGTCCCTCCTGAATATTGTGTAGCCCTCCAAGCTTAGGTTCAAATCATTCTTCTGGGTGGCCCAATTTTCCATAATCACCACCACATCCGCTGATCCCTCTGCCAACATCGCCTGGAGCTTGGACATTTTTGTTGACCATGCTCCTGGCATTGATCAAGACCGTCCTCCAACCATCCCCCCTCCCCAATTCTCAGCCCTGCGCAATCCCCATTTGCCCTTTCCTGCACAGCTCTTGCTTTGTTTACATTGTAGTACCCTGCCCTCATTTTTCACCCTAGACCTGGGACCTCTGGCAGCCCTCTTGATTCCATGTCTTCACTTATCTTCTCCCCCCACCCCTTACAAATTTAAGTTCTTCTTCTCTTATGAATCCAGTGAGTTTTAGTTTTGATCTCCTTCCGTTCTAAGGTTAAGATGTATCCTATCCCTGGCATATCACACCTTGTCCTCTTATGTGCCGTTCCCCACAAGCCGATGCCCATCTGCCCTGCACCAGCCCCTGAGCCACTGGCTCACCCCTGAGTTTCTGCTTGGTCTCCCCGATGCCCTACATACTGGTAGAATTTCAAGAAGGAAATTGAACTTCCTATAGAGTGGCAGACTCTGGCCAGTTCAAATCTTTACTAGATTTCCAGATTGCTGTTCCTCTCAAATCACTTGTGCCCAAATGTAATAGAAATCTGGGGATCCCACATTTCAGTGCTAATAGAGTATAACTGGAATTTGGCCTTGTGAGCAGTTAGGCCCAGGGTATATTTAACCTGACTGGGCTGCTTTTCCTCCCTACTCAATCCCACTGGATGCCCCTGGTCATGGAGTCCCAGCAGGATCACCTTCTCTTTCTCTTCCCCCAAACTTACTGGCCCTTCCTTCCTTCAACCCCAGCTTACTCCTCCCACCCCTTCAGTCCAGGATCACTAATCTGCATGTCTTACCATGCTCTTCTGCTTCTGGCTCCCAGTTTACTCCTCACTCGCCCCCAACATCTTGGGAGGCACTGATTGCGCCGGGCTCCCTTTCTGGGCCAGAATCCACAGGTCCCTCTCCCAGACACCCCTCTACTGCTTCCCTTCTTGTCTCCAACCCCGATCTTGTCTTCCCCATCCCATCTGGCATATTTCTCCTACCCCCCCCCACCTCATCAATTTCTCCCACCCCGACACTGGCCTTTCTAGAGTAACTCCTTCTTACCCCCTCTCATTGGCAGACTTCCCCAGCCTGAGTGCCTACCCGACCCCAGTCCCCTCCCTTCCCCTCCCGGCAATCACCTCTCCTGCCCCATCTCCCCCGCTTGCTAGTCACACCACGCTGTCTGCCCCTCCTGTTCCACAACCTTCTGCCCCACCCCGGCTTGCTGACCAAAGCCTCTGTCTGCCTGCTTTCCCCCCAGAGCATGTGCATTTGGGAATATAGCCACCAACATGATCATCCGCTCGTTGCCTGCACAGAACTGCTTGTAGTGCTGTGGAAATCATCTTGATACAACTACAGTATGAAGCCCGTGTTACCTGGGCGTATTTCACACCGATCTCTAGCAGCAGCAGCATGCGCATAATCTACCGTTGGGTCCTAGTGCCCATTTAGTGTGTTGGTAGCTGCTGTCCCAGGGACAGGTGATGGCAAAATGGCTGTCCGAGATTAAAACTGGCTGCATGGGACGGGTGGACAGCTGGTTATTTTGAGCCATGTCTGGTACCCTTGGACTCTCCTGCATCCCCACCTCTGTTACTGTAGCAGCTGTTTAACTAGAACTTGGCCATGTTTTCAAATGGGCAAAGGATAAACTCTGCGAATGTTGTGCAGGTCATTGCAGGTCCTTACCGTTAAGTCACAGGCAGCTCTTTCTCTCTAGCAATAGCCTCTAACTCTAACAGTTCTGCAGTGCTGGCTGCCCTGTTCACACAAATCTCAATGTCTGGATTTTGTTTTTAAAATCCCATCCCACTCATACAGACTCTTACTTGACCACCTCAGACAGCCTCCTGACCCCAGGAGTGCAATGCCAGCCTTGATCAACACTGCAGTGCCAGTGACAAGGTCACACCCCAAGCCCTGGCATGCTGGAGGGTCAGCACAGTGAGGATTCGGCATCCCATTGGACACCCTTTCAGGGGCAGGGGAGTAGCTATTTCTCTTAGTGACATCTTGGTAACTGCAGGTGGAAGTGCAGCAGGAATAGTGTTCCCCCCCAAGGCGAGGGCTGGTCAAGCGTGCTGAACGTCGCCCAGCTTGTGGAAGAGGCAGAGCGGGTGGGGGTGGGCAGCAATGGACTGGACAGATGTTCAGTGTACTCTAACAAAAATTCTTTGCTCACATTCCTAGCATGGGCTCTGGCATCTCCACCCAGACCTGTGACTGGATAATGTCTCCTGTGGCACAGAAAGGGGACTGCCTTGGAATATGTCCAGATGGTGCACTGGAACAGACCGTAAGATTGTGACAGGAGGAGGATCCACTCTGGCACAAAGGAAGAAACTAAGTGAAAAAGGGCAGGGATAGAACTTATCCTGAGTACACCTGCAAACCTACCAGTGCCAAACATGCCCCTGGTGCAGCATACTGTCTAATGAGCATTATGATTCTAGTTCCCCAGCACGTGTGCACAACGGTCACTAACTTGAGGAAGACGAGGGTGGGGGGACTTTTGGTGGTCTTGAATGGGTGTGTTAGATTTTCAAAGATTTATTTAACCAGTCGATCACCGTTGAGCAAGCTCATTTTCGAGGTGGACCTGGGTTTAACAAGTAACGAGGGATAATATACATGGGATGCAACACACAAATGGTAGTAATACAGAGTGAGATACGATAATACAGTAAATACAAAGTATCAGCAGGAAGTATTGACAGTAGTATGTTTGGAATAGAAGATACAGCTAGTTTTGAGTAGGACACAATTTTTCATAAGTAAAGAAATATACATATCGGGTGCACCGAACACAAAATGAGATGTAGAGATATAGAGCAGGGTTTTAAATAGCAGGTCTCTTTGTAGTTTGCACAACCGTGCTGCCTGGCTAGCTATTTTGATTTTTACATAGCAAAAAATGGCGCATTCAGATCTTTTCCCTCGCTTGTTTCTTTACACTTTCTCATTTCCGCACTCCACCATTGTTGAGGCTCTCGTGTTTCACCGCTGCGCTGTCAAATCCGGCAGCCTCTTTCGGCAGAGTAACTGAGTTACGACACGCCGCCCATATCTCCCTGGAGCTGGAGTGCCAGAGGCCCCGACGTTGCAGTCAATCCTGTGGTGTTTGCACAAAGCACTACTGGGAGTGATTGCTAGCATCTCGGCTCAGCGGCACTGAGTGAAGATACATGGCCGGCACTGTTGAGCAACTCAGGATTACTTATGCTCGGAAGTACGGGAGCGATTGCTGGGATTTATTTCGGGGCCGTGGCAGCAAGACTAGGAGGCACTCTGAATTGCCTTATGTGGGTGAGTGTCTACGGGGACATGGGTGGGGAGGGTGATGGGGCTGAGAAGGGCAGGGGGGATTCTGGTATGGTGGGATCGAGGCTACTCATACCTGTCAACTGACCAATTATGAAGGATGTCCCTCACTTCACCCCTCAAAATGATTGTCACTCCTCCGTCCTTCACAGAAAATATGCTGCCCACACAAAGAAAGGTGCTGTAAATTTAGACTTGAAAACAAAGAAAAAAATAAGTAAATGCAATGGTTGCAACAGTGATGTGAGCCTAAAGATAAAAGCAGCAGTATATTTGGTAGTTGACAGCAAAAATCATAATGGTTGAGAGGTGTGGTAGGGGGAGGGTTGTGGCAGGTGAATCAGCTCAAGCTTTAGCTTGTGGCAAAGCAGTCCTGTCTGGGGAGGCTGAGATGGTGTGGTTGTGGTGTGTTTGTTTGTGTGTACTGAAACGAAGACGGAATTAACAAAACATTTTATTTAGATTACAATATTTAAGCGTTTTTAATTTTGTTAATCAAATCGAGGAATAAACTATTCATTTTCACTTTCACGTGCAAAACCGCTATCAATTTTCCGAGCTTATTTAAAACCCTGTAGAGATACGGTATGGAGAATTTAGAGCTGGAACCAGGGTCAAAGGAATGAGGAAGGGACAGATAATGGAGGTAGAAAAAGGGGAGAGAAGAGTCTATTATAGATGTGATCGGTCTTAATAGTAGTAATAGGAGTGTGCTTTGACTTATAGGAGTCTCTATTCAGGGTAGACAAGCACAGGACTCATTCTGATGTAGGTATAGATTTAAAAGCTGATGGGGTGAGTTAATTTCAAAGTTTTCTGCAGCTTGTTCCACAGTTGAGGGAGCACAAAGCTGATGACTGCTCTGCCAATGCGAGATTTTGCTTTGTAAACATAAAGGTAGATATAGGAGGTGCTTCTCTGAGCATACTTCCCCAGAGTGCACAAAGGTAAACAGATATATTGGGGCAATTTATTTGAGATGGGTTTGTAGACCACAGCATTTTTTTTTTTTTGCAGTCTAAGCAAGGGGATGACCATCCCACTGCCGTGTACAATGCAGTGGTGGGTTGAGTGTGGAAGATCCATGATGACACTTATAGCTCTGAAAGTGTCGAGTTTGGCTAGGGTACCTGCAGGTCCCTGACTATATAGAAAGTCTGAGTAATCCAATAGGGAAAGAAAGGTAGTTTAAACAAGTTTCAGTTTAGCGTTTTTTGTGAGGAGATTAATCCTAAAGAACAGACCAAGTCTTTGTCTAAGTTTCTTTGCTAGTTCTTGGTGATCTGTGAAAGTAAGTCTATGGTCTAACCAGATCTCCCGACCCCGTACTTGAACTTTGATACGTAGTCCAACCACTCACCTAGAATGGTAGTGAGCTGCAGGAGTGTCCCAGCAATTGCAGGATTTATTGCAGTTTGAAGGGTGAGAGGAACACTACCTTTTTTTTTTTTTTTATAGCCGCCAGGCAAGACTCCTTTATTGGTTCCTAAGTGTTGGGGTTCAAAACACTTTTAGAACTGATAAGGACTGGTAACCACACACCAAAGTAACACAAGAATTAAACAAAAATGATCAGTTCAGCCAAACTGATCCACACTTTTTACAAGTTTACACAGAGAAAACAGTACGAAACCTATTTAGTACTCTCGCTACCACAGACAGAACAGACTATGAGGGAAACTTTCTGTTAGAAACAGACACAAAAATGACACAACAGACTTTCGAACCAAGCTGCAGGAGAAGTCTCCGGAGCGACTGCTCAGTGAGGCGAAGTAAAGAATCTATCTGGCTTTTAAAGGGAAACAGACGGACATCAGAGCTCAGCATAGAAAAATTAACCCTTTGTTCTCTGGGGCAGTTTAAAGGCTGGGGCTAACTGCACTTGTCGGACAGAATACAGTAAGACTTCAAGTTGTTTGAACTTGGTGTCTTAAACGAACAGCAAGGCATTTTTTATTTAAAATGTAGCCTAAAAAAAAAAATCACTTTTGTTCAGGCTTGGGTATGTCGTACTGCTCCAGATGTTCTGGTGATTGTGGAGTCCTGGCTCCGAACGGCGACCAGTAACAATGAAGTTAACATCCCCTCCTACTCTTTGTTCAGAGTCGAAAACAAACCAGAGGTGGTGGGGTAGCTAGTTACATCAAGGATACATTCCCTGCCTCCATAATTGACTCTGCCTTTGTCCCCCAAAATTTGAAAGCTTGTCATTAAAGACTGAAATTGCCACCAGTGTCTTATGTATAATAGGATGCTACAGATCCCCATCAGCTGGACTACAGTTAAAACATCTCGGAAACATCCTTGGTTCGGCATCTTCAGAGTGTATCATACTAGGGGACTTCGACTTGGACTGGCTCTCCAGTGCATCCACCTCACTTAAAATGTTCTGCGATTCCCTTGGGTTGTCACAGCTAATAAAATCTACTAGTCTTAACAAGCTCAACCCTAATAATGGTATTTTCTTGGATATTTTAGTTAGCAAACACCATTTATTCTCCCATGCTGGCAGCTTTCTCAGATATTAGCGACCATTGCTTCATCGTGTGTGTGTGTGGCACTCTTAAATCCACAACTGTACCAAAATTCTCCTTTAAAAGGTGCATACTCAACTTTGATCTCCATGGGTATATATCAGACCTAAGATTCCATGTGATGGCAGGACTTCCATTTAGCCAAGTCCTTAACTACAGCTTATATTCTCAAATTGTGCTAGGGGCTCAAGTATGCTTCCATAGCAAGTTTGTGCCAGAAACAAATCCTTTCGGTGGTTTACAGAAGACCTGAGATGCTTTGCAGAGTAGGGATGTACTCTGGAGAACTGCTAGGAAAACTAATTTAATAAAGGACTGGAATTCTTTCCGAAGGGCGAGGAACCTCTGCACCAAAATGGTCAGAGAAGCCAAAGCTAATTTCTACCGCTCTCAGCTGGAGAGCTCCTCAAGAAATGCCTCCAAATTCTGGAGGACTATCAGACATTGAAGGTCATGCCACTGTAAATGCCCTTCCTACTAAATTATTGATCGGCAATACTGTCATCTCAGTCCATTCTCGATGCTGTCAATCATTTTGCCACTGCAGGGCTAGGCTTTGACTCTTCTCCTGCAAATATCCTCCGCCAACAACTTGGATTGGATACACAAACCCATCCCCAATCCATCCTTCTCTCTGCAGCCTACCTCCCTGAAAGAAGTCTAAGATCTTCTTTGGCTGGACACTAGCGAAAGTGCTGGGGCCGACCTCATTGACCCGTACTTCTTAAAGGTTGGCTACAGTGTCCTCACAGTCCGTTGCTCATCTCTTCAACTTATCCTTGTCCCAGGGTGACCTACCGCCCATTTGGAAAAATGCACTTGTGGTCCCTTTGTTCAAGTCAGGAGATCCTAGTGACCTCAATAACTACAGGCCAATCTCCCTACTTCCAATCCTGTCAAAGATGCTAGAGAAAATAGTGAACTCCCAGCTTCGGAAGTACCTGGAATCAAAAATTGCTCAACCCATTACAATCCGGTTTTAGAGCATAGCACGGTACAATCTCTGCTCTAGCCAAGGTGACAAACTACTGGCAGCTTGAATTAGACAAACAAAAATGCGCAGTTAGGTTGGCCATGTCTGAGAAACCCAAGAGAAAAACCGACCCACTGGGTTTCAACACTGCAGTGAGTGTGGGGAGATCTTTGCTAAGGCCGATCCCCACACCACCTGTGATTGTCTGGGGTTTGAACACTGATTCAGACTGCTAAATTTGTGAAACATTTTCCCAGATCTACCCTTGAAAAGAGATTAGGTAGATTGAGGGAAAAGGAGGCCAAGAAGTCCGCTGACCTGGATGGCCAGCCCAGTTGTTCCGACTACCAGGAGTGCCCTCTGACAAGGGTGATACTACTTCAGGCAAAAGGAGAGCCGATCCCAAGGGGTCAGTTCTGACTAAAAGAAAGCACAAAGAGAAATCGTCCCGTTCAGATCCAGAAGTCCATGTTCCGACTGCCGAAATAGCCAGAGCGATTCGGACTGGAATTGCTTCGCCCGGTTCTGACCGATCCGGCACCTTTTGGCAGGTGCTCGGCTCGGTCAGTTCCCCTGGTTCACGACTATACTTTGGAAGAATTTTATGAACTGGAGTTTGAAGATGGTGATCGTGAAAGTCTATATGTGCCTGTGGAACCAGATATTTCCCCAGACATTCAGGTGTAGCCCCTCCTAGGCTTTGAGTCCCCTTCCCACTTTATGATCAGAAAGGTGGCAGAGACCCTCCAGCTTCCTATGGAAGAGGGAATGAAGGATCAGGAGGAGCCTGAATTTTTTTTTTTTTTTTTTTTTTTGAAATGGACATCCCAGTCCAGGAGACTGTCTGTTCCCCTCCAAATCTTTTGGGAAACTGACACACAATTCTGAAGTCTCCCAATTACATCTCCTGTGGACAGAAGAATGGACAAGAGGTATACACTCTTGGGCTCAAACGGCTTTTATATCAGCAATGCAGCCATGTTGGGGTTGTGCAGGCTGCTGCCTGTGATGCAAGCATTCCCTTGGCTTTACCCCCTCCCCCCCAAAAAAGACTCTAGGAAGATCGATGCCATGGCAAAAAAGCTGTACATGGCATCTTCCTTGGGACTCAGACAGGCAAATTATATGGCTTATACAGCTAGGTACCAGAAGTTCTGGTAGGGCACTGTACTGGCACTGGCTGAGCGGGTCTCTTCTCCCCCGGCAAGCCAAGGAGCTGGAGGCAGTGGCTGCAGATGGGATTGAGGCATCAAAAAGTAGTTTCATGCTGTTGTGGACTCTAATGATGTCTCATCAAGAGTCATGGCTACATCTGTGGCTCTTCGGAGAATGGCTTGGCTCAGATGTACTAGCCTCTCGCATGATACCCAGGCTAAGGCCATGGATCTTCCTGTAGTTGGGTAATTCTCTGTTTGGGGAGCGGAGAATTACATGAAGAAAATGTATGAGTACAGGACCACCTACAGGAGTGCTCAGGCCAAGGAGAGGCAGGCAACTCCAAGGCAGCAGTCTAGGGGCAGGCCTTTTCACCAAGCACAGGCCGCCTCTTCCTTTTCACAGACTGGGCTCTTCAGAGGGAGAGGCAGAAGGGGGATGAGCAGGGCTGCGTCCAGTCCTCGGCCTAAGGCCCTGCCAAGCAGACACCCTGATGGGCCTGCCCGGGTCAACTCTTCTATTCCAGTAGGGGGCAGGCTGGCTTACTTTGTCCAGGACTGGATGTCTGTTACATCAGACAAGTGGGTCCTGGAAGTAGTAAGCCAGGGACTGGTTCTCGGCTTCAGAAAATTTCCAAAGATGAGTGCCAGATCTCTTCCACCTGCAAATCTCTCGGAAACCCTTGCCGTAGAGGCAGAGGCTTCATCTCTTCTGGCCTAAGAGCCATAGAGTACCTGCCCTACACTGGGGTAAAGTGCTGTACTCCAGGTACTTCCTGTCCCCAGAAAGGGGGACCCATCCTAGACCTAAGATATCTAAACAAATATCTTTTAAAACCAAAGTTCAGGATGGTAACTCTGGGAATAATCCTTCCCTCTAAGGCCAGGGGACTGGCTAGCCTTCCTGGACCTCGGATACCTGCTTTCACATTCCCATCAGGTGCTCCCACAGAAAGTACCTCATGAAGGACAAAATGTGGAGGCTCCTCAGAAGAGAGGCTATAATGGTGCAGGGGCTGCATCAGAAGCTCTACAAGGAGGTTGAAGGACCTCAGTATGTACACTCTGGAAGAGAGGAGGGAGAGTGAAATAAGGTACAGAAGGGCAGTATTTATTTTCATTTTGGAGGAAGAGAAACATGCAGTGAAGCTGGAAAGGGGAATTCAGGAGAGGACGTACAGTGGTGGATCCTTGGAACAGTCTTGGGGTGAAAACCATAGTGGTCTTCAAGCATGCATGAGATGGGCACAGAGGGATTCTTAATTGGGAAGCAAGGGGTGGGGAGCCAGATGAAGTAGGGTCTTTGGTGACAGGCTAAGCAGGCAAAAATGGGAAGATGTGTGGACCAAGCAGTCCTTATCTGCCATCCGATTCTGTTTCTATGCCCAGAAACTATTTACAGTTAAATGTACAGGGCTAAGACTTTTTGTTTGGCAGTCCTGGACTTTGTGGGGAAAATGGGGTCCTTGGCTAAAATTTTAGGGGTCCCCATTGAAATGAATGGAACAAGTCTGGAAAGTACAATTTTACCCAGTCAATTCCTGATGGGATGACTGCTGTGACAGTACTTTTTCCTCCTGTCGTACAGCTTTGTTTTTGATGGAGATGTTCAGCAGGGTTGCATAGTATGTCATTATTTTTTACAGGTGCCATAAGGCAGTGGGCAGGGTTCAAAATTGGCAGTAACTGACTGCTGGTAGATTTGTATAGCGCTAGTAAGATTTTTGTTTAGCTATCCTTGCAGGCACCATTCAAATACATCAGCTGGGCTAGTGGAAAAGTCTGTAGGGCTAGTGAATTTTCATCACTAGCCCTTCTGGCTAATGATTGCAAAACATTTAGGTTTTATTCCCACACCAGAGATAAAAAGTAAGCATTAGTACCAAAATTTTAAATCTGACCTGTGTAATTTCTGTAAATTCAAAGTACAGTTTGGGGGGAGGAAGGTATATGGTTTTGCAGTTATTTCTGCCTAACGTGGTAATTCTGTCTTGCTCCCCTCAAGCAGACCTGTGCCAACCTGGCTACAAAAGTAAAGGCCTTTAGTAAAAACCCACTTAAACATAGTTGGTGTTGCTAAAGCAGTCGATGGCAGGGCTGCAGATAAGGTGAGTACTGACCTTTTACTCGCCTCCATTTTAGGAAATACTCTTCAAAAAATACTCTGCCAACATTTGTAAATGCACCACTCGCAATAGAACAGTGCTTCATAACAGCTGGTGATTCAGGAGCGTTTTTTTCCAGATTTACAGCACTTGGATGCATCCCAGTTTTTTTCACTATAGTTTAAAACTGGGTAAATTACTCCTACCTGCCAACATTAGAGTACTGTTGGCACCTGAACAGTTCATATCTAGGAAAACATTATCTTGCTTCGAGAGGGGCCCAATTACATATAGGACTGGCGACAGCAGGTGGCAGGACCCCACGGAAAAATTTCTAGCTAGCAGTCTCTGGCGAGGGACCGCCCCATGTCAGGAGACATCGGTATAAAGGGTTGGTCCCTGATGCCCACCTTCCAGTTCTTTCCTGCTGTTGGCTTATGCCAGCGCCTCGCAGAAAAGTTCCCTGCTCATCAGGCTCCTTCGGTTGTTTTACAGAGTATTTTCAATTTTTTTCTCTGCCATTGTCAGGTACCCGTCTGTATGTCTTCCCCTACACCCTCTGAGCACAAAAACAAGTGCAACTTGTGCAGCGCCTAACTCCCGCACAAGGACGTCCATTCTTGGTACCTTTTGCCTAGGCTCCGACCACCCGGTGAAGTGCCAGCACTGCCTCGGCTTCAACACAGCTACCCGGAGAAGGCGGCAGCAGTCCCTGGAAGCCCACATTTTAAAAAAGAAATTGAGCTCCATGGAAAAAAATGAAAAAGCTTTGGCAGGCGTCTACCTCCCCTGAAGGCCATTGCAAGAAAAAGGATAAGGAAAGGCACCAGGACAAGGGCTCCTCTCCTACCGCGTCTTCCTTGGGAGTCACCAGGAAACTGGTAATGTCCTCCTGGGGACCGCTCCACAGTGGCTGCCTTAGAGGCTTCTAAGGTGGCATCGGCCTGCCCGTCTGGCTTGCAATTGGGCACCTCCGGGCCTGTGGAGGTCTCCGCTCCCAGTAAAGCCGTGGTTTTGCGGCCTGCTGGTCCGAGCGGCTCATAAGCCGGACATCTGCTCATCCGATGCCCGCACGAAGGTTTGAAAGTCGCCCGACCAGGCCACCCCTCCATCGCGGCTTGCCTCCGGTGAAGGGTTTGTCGGATGCCGGCCCCTCCAGCGTCCACCAGATCCCACTGTTAAGCTGCATGTCGGTTGCGTCCGACTTCCGCATGACAGAATGAGCGATGCGGACCCCCAAACATCAGTTGTTCCCGGCTCCCCGCAGCCTTCACTGCCCTCCGGGAACCTTGAGTCTCCTCAGCCCGACCCCACGGATTTTTCCCTACCATCCCTGGGCGACGCTGAGGTTTCTGGTCCACCTCCATCAGACCGTCCTTCTGGTCAGACTGATCTGACGTCTGTTCCCCAGACACTGGCTCTGACGCAGGTATTGCCGATGCCAGACATCCCACCCCCGCTGTCACCCCAACACCGGGGTGCCCCCCCCCAGCCTTCCACCCCAGAACCACCCGTGGGGTCTCCGGCCAGGCAGTCTGCTCAGGCAGCTCCTCCAGCTCCCGGGTACCTGGCCCTGTCATATCTGACGCCGCCATACCTGGGACCACAGTATCCGGTGCCTCAGTACCAGACACCAGGCTTCCTGCCGTCGGGTTATGGATATGCGCCCTTCGGGTATAGTCCATACCTGTGTTCCTCCTCTGCCACCTCCTCCTTCTCCTCTGCCGCCTCCACCTGATTTGCAGGACTCTGCTCACCAGAGGTGGAGAGTAGTCTTCTGACAACTGTGCCGGTTCCCGTGCGTCCACGACTACATGCTCACCCCTCGGGTCCAGAGAGGAGCAGGACACGCTTCCCTGAGGGGTTCCCAAGGGGTCCATTCCTCCACCTCATCGGGAGGAGTCTTCCTCTTCTCCTTCTCATCCTTCCGATGGTTGGTCCGAGCAAGACTAGCCATGCTCTGTCCAAGCCCTGGCCGAGGACTCCTCCGAAGTCCCCTCCAGAGGATCCTTCCTTCATGGAGTTGCTACAGAAAATCCAGGAAGTTCATAAGTGCCAATCCTTGGAGCCAGACCCCCACCGTGTTGGGGGGGGGGGGGACCCTCGCTGAGCATCTGGATCTGCCCATGACTGCTCCCACTTTGGTGCCACCCTGGATCGAGCCTCATGTCTACCTTATTACCACCATATGGAAACTCCTTCTTAGCCCCACTTCCCAGGAAGTCGAACAGGCTATACCAGGCTCCAGAAGATGTGGACTTTTTAAACTCCCACCCTTGTGCTGACTTGGTTGTGATTAGCGCCACTCATGGCTGATCAGCTCAACTCTGATATCTTAGCTATTCTCCACCTGACAAGGAATCCCACCCTCTGGACCAGTATGGCAAAAAGATTTTGCTGCTTCCACTCTGGGTATTAGGGCCCTGAAACTACATTGGCCACATGAGGGATTACCAGAAGGTGATTGAGTGAGGTGGAATTGAAATTGGATTCCGTTCTTGACTCTCACGTCAAGCAGGAAGTGGCTGACCTCGTCCGCTCTACACATTCGGCCAGTCGACACATTCTTCGTGCAACCTACAATGGAGTGGACACCTGTGGAGAGGAGCTCGGCTTTCGCCGTAGGTTTATGGCATCACACTTGGCTCAGTATCGGGATTGGTCCTGGAAGTACTGTCCGTTATCCAGGAAGCGCCCTTCCAGAGTTCGGTGCTGTTGGGGTGATGTCAAGGACGACATCACCAACTCAGGAGAAGGGGGACAGCACTAAGTCTGTCAAGACTATGTACCATCCCCATCAATTGCAGCGTTGTCCCTTTCCCAGACTGAATCTGCCCAAAGCGAGACAACAGGGAAAGAGAGCCACTAAACATCAGGGGTCCCCCAGCTGCCAAGCCCTCACCCAAAAAAAGCACCATGAGCTTCAGCTGCAGCGTTGCCCCACACCACCTGACTCCTTCCCTCTCCCACTACCTCTGGGCTTCCCGGAGGAACTGGTAGAGAGGTTTATCCCTCCACTTTCTGGGCTGGGAGAAGACATCTAATTCATGGGTGCTCCGGCTAATTGCAGGACATTGTTTCTACAGAAACCACCTTGTCGCCCTCCCCCAAGGTCATCGTACACACGAACATCTTCTGGTCCAGGAAGAAATTTCAGCACTCTTGCTGAAAGAGGCGATGGAATCTGTCCCCCTTCCTTTGCAAGGAACGGGTTACTATTCCCGCTTCTTCCTGGTCCCGAAGTAGACAGGAGATGCAAGACCTGTTCTAGATCTTGGTTCCCTAAACCTTTTCGTGGAGCACAAGAGGTTCAGGATGCTTTCACTGCAGAGTCTTCTGTCCCTCCTCTGCTCAGGCCAGTGGCTGTGTGCTCTGGACATGCAGGACACTTACCTGCCCATAGTTATTCACCCTTCTCACTGAAAATATCATTTTTATTTGCTTTCCAGGGGGACCACTACCAGTTCAAGGCACTTCATTTGGCCTCTCCTCGGCCCCTCTAGTTTTTACCAAATGCCTTGCAGTGGTGGCAGCCTACCTGTGTACCCAGGGGGTACAGGTTTTCCCATACCTGGACAATTGTCTCCTGGCGGCCTCGTCCAGGGAGGAACTCCTGCACTGCCTCTCCCTCACCCAGCAGGTCTTTGCCTGTCTGGGTATTACCATCAACCATTCAAAGTCTCACTTGATCCCATCCCAGAGGCTTCAGTTTATTGGGGTGATACTGGACACGCTCCTAGGCAGGGCCATTCTGCCTCTGGACAGGGCGGCCACACTCCAGACTGTAAGCCTGTTGTCTGGCCGCAGACGGGTCAGTGCAAGGTCAGTTCTTCGCCTCCTTGGGCTCATGGCGGCTGCTATCCTGACAGTCCCTTGCGCTCGGCTCCACATGAGGGTCTCTCAGTGGACGCTTCGCTCTCAATAGGATCAGTTGGTAGACGACTTGGACCACTTGGTCCTAGTCTCCTCTCCCATGATTCAAGACCTGCAGTGGTGGATGGGCAGAGAACCTTCAGGGAGTTCCATTCTTCCTTCCTCCTCCCTCCCAGACTCTGACCACAGATGCCTCGGGCGAAGGTTGGGGAGCCCATCTTGGTCCACATCGGACCCAGGGCTCTTGGTCCAAGCTCGAGCAAGCACTGCACAGCAATGTGCTCTAGCTTCGGGCAGTGCTCTACGCTCTCCAGGCCCTCCACCTGCACCATCTTCCAGATCACCTAGCCGTCCAGACGGACAATGTGTGCGTGGTATGGGACCTCAACAAACAGGATGGGACTCTGTCCTACCCTCCCTGCAGGGAAGCGATGAGAGTATGGAATTGGGCAGCACAGAATGACCTTCACCGCACAGTAACTCATGTTCCGGGGGTCGAACTCCTTAGCAGACTAAGTCGCTCATCTGCTCAAGCTCACGAGTGGGAGCTGGATCAGGGGGTCCTAGACGATACCTTCCTACGTTGGGGAACACCTCAGGTGGACCTGTTCACTTCACCTCTAAACACAAAGCTTCCCAACTTAAGGCATTTTTTGGAGAGACACTCTGTCTCTAGATTGGAGGGACAGATTCGTCTATGCCTTCCCCGATTCCTCTGATCCCACGTGTCTTACAGAAACTAGATTAGGTTCAGAAGGAGCAAGAATGATTCTGATCGCTCCTTTCTGGCCCAGGCAAGTTTGGTTCTCCTCTGCAACAATACTCTGAGAAGCCTCCTCTTCCTCTTCTGCTGTCACGGATTCTGTTGACCCAGGATCAGGGGACCCTGGTTCATCCAGGTCTCAAGTCCCTTCAACTGCATGCATGGCTTCTGCAGACATAGCTCAAGCCCACTTTGGGGTTTCTCACCAGGTGGCTGAGATCTTGGTGGAGGCTAGGAAGCCCTCCACTAGGTCTACTTATGCCACGAAGTGGAAACTGTTCTCAATCTGGGCCACTTCAAAAGGCTTCAAGCCGTTCTCTTGCTCAGTTGGGCGATTGCTGGAGTACCTGCGTCACCTCTTCGACCAGGGTCTTAGTCACTCATCTGTGAAGGCACACATGGTGGCCATTTCAGCCTACCATATTCCCTTTGCAGATAGGACATTTGCTGAACTGGAAGTATCTAAGACATTTCTCAGAGGGGTTCTTCACTTAAGACCCCCCTCTGAGTTCCCGGCCCTTCTTGGGATTTGAACTTCGTTCTTGAGAAACTTACTTTGCCTCCTTTTGAACCGGTGGCCTCGGCAGACATGAAGTTCCTGTCATGGAAGACTCTCTTCCTAGTGGCCATACCTCTGCTCGGGAGGATTTCCGAGCTTCAAGCCCTGATGTGTAAAATCCCGTAGTTGATTTTTCACAATGAACGCGTGAATCTGCGTACCAATTCTAAGTTTCTACTCAAGGTGGTAGCGGAATCTACATTGAACCAGTCCATAGAATTACCTGTCTTCTTTACACAGTACTCCAATCAGGGGGAGTATCCACTTCATACTACGGATGTTCACCGAATTTAGTGATACTACACTAACAGAACAAAGGATCTCAAAGACTCAACTTTTTTTAATTTTTGTTTTGCCCCCAAAAGAGAAGGCAATGCTGCTTCCAAGCAATGCCTGTCTACATGATTGGCTCATTGCATCATCTTGTCTTATGACAAGTACAAGACCCTTCCAGGTCAAATAAGAGGTCACTCCACCAGAGGGGTTGCTGCCTCTGCAGCATGTTTCAAGAATGTCAGTGGCAGACATTTGTGCTGCCGTCACTTGGACTTCTGTCCATACATTTACAAAACATTAGTTTGGATGTTACCTCTCGCCGTAGAGCAGGCTTCGGGCTCGCTGTTCTGCAAGGCCTTCTCTCAAGGCCTTTACAGCTAGAGGATTTGCTTTGAGTAGCTTTCCTCCTCCCGTGTGCTTCTTGTTCCAGACTGCTTGGGACTCTGTCCTATATGTAATTACGTACTGCAAGAGCTCTCTAAGAAACTTGCATAACTTGCCGTAACAGTAAATCTTTGAGAGGCTCTTGCAGTAGGTAATACCTTTCTGCCCTCCATCCCCCTAAGCTTTTTCAGCTCCTTTTCCAGTGAGGGAAATATCCGCTTCTCTCTCGTCTGGTCTCGTGGCCTGTGGCGGGAAAGAACTGGAAGGCAGGCGTGAGGGACCGCCCCTTTATATTGACTTCTCCTGACACCGGTCACCTGACATGGGGGCGGTCCCTCGCCAGAAACTGCTAGCTAGAAATTTTTCCATGGGGTCCTGCCGCCTACCGATGTCAGTCCTATATGTAATTACCTACTGCAAGAGTGCCTCTCGAAGATCTACTGTTACGGTAAGTTCTTATGTAACTGTACTTGTACTCCTCACTACACTCTATCCAGACATTGGTACGCATCTGAATTTGGTGTTGGTTTCCTCACTGTCAAATGGGTACAGTGCTCATCCCAAAATCTTATCTAGAACCCTGGTTGATGGTAAGTCACCTGTCTCCCAGTCATCTCTCCTGCCGAATACTTCTCTTCTCTCTGCACAAGTCTTGCATAAAATCCATTTTAAAACTGTTCCCCTACCCACTCCCATTACTGTCCTATCTACATGGTGGGCCGTCTTGTGTGGATCTTTTTTCTTGGCATGACACGTCTGACCTGGCATACTTTTCCTGATGCCTACCTGCCCATTTCTTGACATCTCTTCTGTTTTGGTTCTTGATAGAAGCCACTAACGTGGAAAGAGCAGAATGGGGTACAGATAGTATATTGGCTGGGCAACTATGCAGAACCAATATGCTCTTCCACAGAGGGATTCTGATTCCGTCTGATCTCTAGCAAAGCTAGAGAGATTCATGGGAATCGGAACCCTGAGGTGGCAAAATACGCTGGTTGTGCATAGAGTTGCTCATCCTGTATATTTTTTACTGTATAGTACTGTGAAAAATGTGTTTGCTTTCAAAATGAAACTGATTCATGCAGTCTATACAGGTTCTAGATAATCTACCACAGTAGGATAGAACAGCATTCCATGACATTGGAAATGTGGTAGAACAGCATTTTGAAAGGGATGGAATTCTATATTCTCGACGCCTATATAACAATTTTAGTTTAAGGTTAAGTGGTAGGAGACATCCTATGCAGCTATGTTCTGATAAATGGAATACGCTATCTCAGAAATACTGGTACAGTCAAAGGGTAATTACCCTATGGAATCTTCCAGTAGAGGTAATTAGCAGTAAAAACAAATGTGTTTAAAACTAGACTGGATGATGCAATGAGTGAAATAATTTTATTACCCATATTTAATTTCAAATTGGCAAACATAAAGGACGAAAGTCTAAAGCTTGATCTATGAAATCTATACAGAACACTCCACACTATTTCTCTCTCACCAAGCAACCCATTAAAGCATGGTGCTATTGACTTCAGCTCCTTCTTGGGCTGTTAGCAGGAGTTTGCTCAGTGTCAGTCTTCTGAGAACTTCTGCATTGTTTTATTTTGCATAGAAAATCCTCACGTGCCACTGATGCAAGAGGTGACACGTAAAATCTTGGCCATTGTGACACAATTGGGGAGTGTATCTGAATAGTTTTAGTTGAGTCTCATCTCATTCCTTTTTATCTTGAACAGGTTTGAAATGTGTAATCTTGGCCCTTTTTGTCACAAAGTGCTGGCCATGTTCCTTCTTTGAAGGTTGTGTCTTGGAAATAAGTGCAGCGTCCTACCATAGTCCATTATCTTGGAGTCATTGGGGGTATTTATAATTGCATCGAAGTTGTCTCTAATCTTCTGTGGATGTTTTTTCAGTGAGCTGTCGTGTTCTTGAGATGCTGTCTGGAATTGCATATACACTGCTGGTTGGTCATTCATTTGTTCCTGCCACAAGGTCAAGTTCTGCTCCATTCTTCTTTGAACTGTTGCAGTCTAGTAACAGTGGCTTCTATCGTGTGCTGGCCACTGAAATGTCAACATTATCTTGCTGCTTAAGTTTATTCACTCTCTAACATCCATGGAAAAAAGTGCGTAAGATAAGACAGATGTTACTTATGTCTAACTTGGCAACCTTTTGTTGCATCATGTTCTAGGGCTTATACCTGTGCAGGGTAGGATCTGTAAATTGCTTTAACTGCACTGTGCAGTCACAGCCACCAGAAACTTGCAGGTTAGTTTGGAGACTAATGTCATTGGATGAAATGTAAAGCATTGTACTGTACTGCAGAGTTGCATATAGTTATTTTGAGTCTTTGAAAGCACTGCTGTCCCTATAGAGTTCCCCCTGGAAAAAAAATGAAAGCATGGGGACATTTGTCCAGCAACACAGGCAGATTCCCAGAGTCCTCATCTGAGAGATTTCTCTCTATTGGTTTTCTTGGCGTCCTTTTACTTTTTTCTTGGGTTTCCTTGTAGATATATGTCCTTGGTTCACCCAAATGCTGTAATTGTAACAAGATTGGTACCCATAGCTCTCCTTTAAACCTATTTGGGGGGCATGGGGATGTCGCGAATGGGTGTGGGCTCAAAATGAGAGGATGGGGCATTCCATGCATAAATGCTTTAGGAGAAATCCTGCCCTATATGCTTGTCCTGCTGCCAGTGCCAGTCTTGGGGCAACACAATGGATCCGAATCTGCCTTGGATTTACTTGCTCTCTCAACTTCGCACGCACCCCATTGTGCATTCTAGTCACGGTGCTTGCATGTTACTTGCTAGTGTGATCTTAATGGGGTCAGCATCCTTATCGGAACAAATGTTTAAGATTTCTGATACAGTTCAGACCTTCCATCAGATACTGCAGTGCAGTCAGTGAAACTAACTTTAGACTGCATTGAGTGTGCACTTTACATGCATGTTCCATTTTGTTTGGGAATGGTCATATCTCACTTTGAGAGAGCTCTTGCAGCAGGCAGTAACCATCAGGACTGTGAAGCCATGCACTTGGACCTCAAGAAATTTCTAGCTACCAGTCAAAGGCGGAGTGCCCCTGATGGCATCGCCACCATCACCCAGTGGTGTAAAGGGACAGTCCCTCTGCACAACCTCAGTTCTCCTCCCCCCCAACACCGTTGACGCGTGCATCTCTGCTCCACGGATGCCTTCTGCTAACAGACTACCATTTTCCCACACTTTGCACAGTTTATCATACTTTCTGACTTAATCATGCATGTTTACCCAGCCAACTTAATCTACAGAGTGGTGGAAATCAAGAGTGTGGCAAGCAAGTCCTGGCGAAGACTGCCATTTGGCCTGCCTTGTGTGCCTGGGCCCTGACCATAAGCCGAACACCTGTCTGCATTGCCTCTGCTTTAGTAGGATCCACATCCGCCACATGAACTTAAAAGCCTAACTCTGCCACTTGAAAACCTTAAAATCCTACCTCCTAGAACAAGTGTCCGCCATGCAGAAGGCCCACTAGGGCCATAGCTCGTGTTCTTCGGCCAGGGACACCTCCCTAAAATGAAACCTAGTGGGAAGCACCATCAGAGATGAGGATAGATCAGGTCAAAATCCCGGTCTCCTCACAAGGCTTCGAGGAGTTCCACTTCTGGCATGAGGTCAGGTTCAGCCCCTCTGGTTTCCCTCACTCTTCCTGGGCTACTGTTGAGGGAGCCTTCTGCCTCTACTCAGATGTCAGTTTGGGGGGGCTTCTGGGCTAGGGTCTCCTAAGGCTTCCATTTGCCTGGCTGTCTGGCTCCACAGACTCTACTGGGTCTTAACCAGAAGAATCAATCCACTCTCTGGGCGGCAGGTCAGCCTACCATCCGCAAGACTGTTCCCCCAATGTCAGACACCAAGAGGCATTAGGAACACTAGTGCCACAAGAAACCACTCACCTTCCAAGCTGTCTGCTAGGGCTCGGACTGATGACAGACCACAACTCCCTCTTGACTCCATGGAGCCGGATCAGATGCCCTCTAAGCCGTTGCCTGAACCGCAGGGATCCAAAGTCTTCATCCACGGAGCGGATGACTGGGGACCTGACGCCAGGCTCTGCAGAGTCTAAGGACATTAGTCACTCTCCGTTGCCATCTCCACCATGGGAACCTGACGAATGGACGTCTGCGCACTGACTGCAGGGTACAATACCTTGCCAGAGTTGACTCAAGACGATGGAGCAGTTGGGTCTGACCACAAAGGGTACTCAGTTGTTGAAACTAAGTTTTGCAGCAACTAGCCAGCAGGGCTAGTGACTGGGAACATCCACAGGCCCCACATACTTTTCTACTGGCCCAGTTGGTGTAGATACTGAAGTGTTGCATTCTCCAGTACAAGCCCACAGAGCTAGTTAAATAAAAAATCTGGCTAGTACGATACAAAAATCTACCAGCATTTGGCTAGCCGGCTAGTGCTTTATTTCAACCACTGGTACAAAACTGAGGCCCAATGCCAGGCCCCTCTGGCACTCCTACCCAGATGCCTAAACCACCATCAACCCAGTTGACCACTATGGTACCTCTGACTGAAGTCGGGGGCTCTGTTTTTAACAGTTGGTGGAACACAATCTGAGGGCCTGTTACCCAGACTGCTGGAGCAGAATCCTACACCAGCTCCACCTAGGTAACCTTAAACCCTCCCCCCGCGCCCCACAGAATGCTGGAGATGGTCTCCACATGTCCTGATCCTCCTGTAGATGCCAGTCGCTCTAGCGGACACTGGTCCACATTTACTGAAGTGTTTCACCAGGAAGGCACACTGAACAAGTTGCCTGTCTCCTGGGGGGGGACAGGGTACAGAGTGGATAAATGTCTAGATTCAAGGCAGTAGGATACAGTTTACATATAGTAAGAAAAGCTGCAGACAGTTACACATTCTAGGTATAAGGCAACAGTTTCATACAGTGAATAAAACAAATGGCAATATAGAGTAAGGGGGGGACTGGGAGGAGCACAGGTCATCTAAAATGGATAACAAGTAGCAAGGTACCAATTTGAGATGAAACAGTAGAGATTAGGGAAAGGCAGGCGTAAATTCAAAGTGCTGGGGTAAAAGGGGGACTAGGAATGGTAGTGGGAGGACTGGGGGCGGAAAGCAGAACCCATGGGCCCCTTCAGGATGCTGAAAACCCTGCAAGGGGTCAACACATACCAGTGGCGGTGGGAATTCCAAAAGAGAACTAGTTTAGGAGGGGTAGGTAACAAAGTGCAAGAGTGTGAAGAAAGGGGGGAGGGGGAGAGGCGGGTGGAAAAAAAAACAAAAAAAAAAAAACAGGAATCCAGGTCCAAAGGGCAAAATATTGTGAAAGACCTATTTGGGAGGGGGGCCCACTAGGATGATTGTGTACCCTGTTGGGGGGAGGGGGGGCGGTCCCTCAAAGATGCCGAGAACCATGGCTAGAAATATTTTTTTATGGATGGCTGTCCAAGGGACGGGTGCAATAGTCATTTTGACTGTCCCACAGAATTTGTACCTGGATCCTAGTGCCCACTAATGCTTTTTCACTTGGTACCTGTCCCAGGGACAGGCAGAGAAATAAAACCAGCTGTCCCTGAGGAAAACTGGGATATGCAGACAAGTGGTTATTTCAACCCCTACTGAGAACCCTGCGAGAGGGTGGGGAAGGCTGGAGGGAATAGGGAATATTTGGAGACGAGCCAAGGGGGTTGAAGCAAATATGCATATTTGCAAGGTGTTAACCCCTTTCTGTACATGGATAACCAGTAGGAGGGAGAATGTAAAGGAGGGGGTAAGGAGAGCAGAGTCCAGAGGGCCCCTTCAGGATGCTGAGAACCCTGCAAGGGGGCATGGGAGGCTACAGATATTGTAGGAGGGGGAAGGTAGGTGTAAGTTGCAGTGCGGCTAGACATATATGGGATAATGGCTTTGGATGGCTTTTGGCAAGAGCAGCTGCATGAAAGGTAGCTGAGCTGATGGCATGGGTAGAGGAGTGGCTAACCTGCAGAGGGAGTGCATTCCGAATTTTGAGTTGACCAATTAGGGTGGAGTGCCAAGGGATAAACATTCACCTGTCAGTGGATCTAAGGGAGGGGTGATGAGGAGGAGAGGTACGTCGGGATTTTGCCCAGCCAGTGTTTAGAAGTGACTTTTGCACAATGGGAAAGGGGTCCATTTGAGAGGGGAAGGACAATGTGTGGTATAAATCGCAATGTGTGCGAGCTGGGGCATCAAGGGCAAAGTGGCAGAAAGTGTCCAGTCTGGTCAGGGAAGATTTAGGAGTGGCACCATAGACTGTCACAATAGTACAAATAGGAAGGATCGTTTTCTGGATGAATTCTTGCCTAGTGGCAGGAGGGATGCCACTACATTACTGTAGAGGGGCACCAAGCTTTGGGCAGTTCTTCTGGAGAATGTGCCCTCCAAAATGGTCCCATCCGGGGTGTGGAAGGAGGGGAGATTGGGGAGCCTAGTCTCTACCTAGTGCCAAAGGTCATGGACGGCCTTCTTGGCATTAAGGAAGAGGTGGTGGTTAGCAAACCAGGAGCTGAATGTAGTTGAAATCAGGCTGCAGACTGGTTGTAACCTCAGCAGGACTTGGGCCAGAAGCATACAAGACTCACATCTGCATACATGTGAATGGAGGTTGAGGAAGAGCAAACTGATGGTAGGTCATTTAGGAATATTGAAAAGAGCAAGGGCCCAGTACAGAGTCCTGGGGGACTCCTGTTGTGTCGGGGGTGACTCCAGAGAACCTGAGTTCTACCAGTGAGGTAAACTCAACCAGTTAGTGGCAGAAAATAGGCCTGCTGATGAGTCCAGGAAGAGGGTGTAGGGAGACTTAACGCCTTGGCTAGGTCGACAAAAATGGCTGAGGTGATGAGGCCATTGTCAACTCCAGTTAGAATGGAGTCTGTGAGCCTGAGAAGGGGGGTGGTGGTTTTTCCCTGAAGTCAGACAGATGGGTGGTAAGCTGAGTAAGAACCAGGTGTTCTCTCTTTGGGGGTGTCTCTCTCTGTCTGTTTCTCGCCGCTCTCCCTCCTAAGCTGGGTTCAGGGCTTCCTTATTCATGGGCTGTACCTCCTGATAGGTAGGCAGGAATCAGACCTGCAGCAGGGGACATCAAGCCCTCCACTTTCTGTCTCCTCCAGTTTACTTCCTGCCTTCAGACTGGCAGGTACTCTGCAAGCAGAGCACTGTCACCACACAGCAGAGCTGAAGACAGCAGAATAAGTCAGTTTCACTTTTATTCAGATCCAGAGTAATAGTAGAAACATAGAATTTGATGGCAGATGAGGACCGCTTGGCCCACCTAGTCTACCCATTTTCCTACCTAGCAGATAAGCTGCAGATCCTAGTTAACAGCTTACTTCCTCCTACCCCCTCCCACTAGGACTGCCTTATGTCTGTCCCATGCATTCTTGAATTCCCCCACTGTTGACTCCACGACCACCTCAAGGAGGCTGTTCCATGCATCCACAAGAGTCTCTGTGAAAAGACTTCCTCGCATTACCTCTGAGCTGTCCCCTCTCTATCTTCAAATTGTGCCCCCTTGTTCTTGCACATCTTTTTCTGAAAGATGCTACCCTCTTGGACTTTGTTGATTCCCTTGAGGTACTTGAAAGTTTCTATCCTGTCCCCTCTCTCCTTTCTTTCTTTCCTCAAGGGTATATATTAAGCTCCTTTAGTCTTTCTTTGTATGTCTTCTGATGCAGACCCTGCACCATTTTGGTTGCCCTTCTCTGGACAGCCTCAACTGTCTTTGTGGAGATGGGTCTCCAGAACTGCACACAGTACTCCACATGGGTTCTCACCAACTGTCTGTACAGAGGGATAACAACTTCCTGTTTTTCTACTATTGATGCCTCTTCCTATGCATCTCAGTATCCCCCCAGCCTTCCTTACTGCCTTCTCACATTGCTTGCCCACCTTTAGGTCATCTGATATAGTTACCCCTAGGTCCCTTTCCATTTTTACTGTTCAGTATCTCAACCCCCATTGTGTACGCTTCCCCTGGGTTTTTGTTTCCCATGTGCATTACCTTGCACTTCTTTGCACTGAATCTGAGCTGCCATACATTTGACCATTCCTCCAACCTTGCCAAGTCCCTTCTCATCCTTTCCACTCCATCTTGTTTATCAACCCTGTTGCAGATCTTTGTCATCTGCAGAGAATACTTTTCCTTCCAGTCCCTCAATGTCACTTATAAAGACATTAAAAAGGACCGGTCCTAGTACTGAACCCTGCAGTAACCTTCCTTTTTTCACTGTGTACTCCATTTACTACTACCCTTTGTGTCCTGTTGTCTAACCAATTTTTTATCCAGGCTACCACCTTGGGACCCACTCCAAGGCTGGCTAACTTGTGTATTAATCTTTTGTGTGGGACTGTATCAAATGCCTTGCTAAAATCTAGGTAGGCCATGTCCACAGCCCCTCCCTGGTCTACTACTTTGGTCACCCAGTCAAAGAAATCTATTAGATTCGTCTGACACGACCTTCCCATCGTGAAGCCATGCTGCCTTGGGTCCTGTGCCCCACTGGCCTCTAGGTACTAAACAGTTCTTTCCTTCAGAAGTGCTTCCATCATTTTCCCTACCACTGAGGTCAAACTGGTCTGTAGTTTCCAGCCTCTGTCCTGCTCCCACTTTTGTGAAGAGGAATCTCATCTGCCATCCTCCCATGATTTGTTAGAGTAGTCAGCGATGTCACTAGTTCTACCCTTATTTCTTTTAGAATTCTTGGGTGAATCCCATCAGGCCCCATTGCTTTGTCCACCTTCAATTTTATTAGTTCTTTCAGAACCCTTTCTTCTGTAAAATGGACTGGTAGCGACCCCTGTTTTCAGTTTCTCTTGTTTGGTTTAGGTACCTCCCCCTCTTCCTTTGTAAGTGCTGAACAGAAGCATTCGTTCAGTATCCCTGCTTTTTCACTGTCACCCTCTACCCACGTTCCCTCCCATTTAAGCCTCAGCATACCTCCTCTGGTCTGTCTTCGCTCCCTAATGTAACTGTAAAAGTTCTTATCCCCTTCTTAACAGAATTGGCTATCCTTTCCTCGGTTTGGGCCTTTGCTATTCTGACTGCCTTCCTAGCCTCTTTCTGCTTTAACTGATAAAGTTCTCTGTCCTGCTCCTTCTGTTTCCTTATTTCCTGAATGCTATCCTTTTCTCCTTAACCTTCCCTGCCACCTCTTGAGAACCATAGTGGTTTTTTCCTTTGTTGTGTTTTATTGATTTGCTTTAAACAAAGGTTTGTTGCCTCTGTGATGGCTGTTTTGATTACTCCCCATTGTTCCTCCACCCCTCTTCCTTGCCTGTTTTCTAGTGCTTTTCTGAGGCACTCTCTCATTTTCCTAAAGTCCAATGCTCTTGCTTTTGTATGGCTGTTTATTGTGAACCACACTGTTTGGTGGTCGCTTGTTCCCAGATGGCTACCCACTTCTAAATCTGAGATTCTTTCTCCATCCCCATTTGAGTACCAGGTCTAAGATTGCTCCCTCCCGAGTGGGTTCCAATACTAGCTGTCTGAGGCATGCCCCCTGTAGGGCATCAAGAATGACCCTGCTCTTTGATGTGCCTGCAGCAAAGGTGCTGCAGTTAACATCTGGCATATTCAGGTCCCCGATCAACAATATCTCCCCTTTTTCTGCCATTCTAAGGAAACCTATCATTTCCTTGTCCATTCCCTCTCCCTGAGATGGGGGGGGGGGGGTCTGTATACAACCCCCATGCGGATTGTGGTGCCATTTCCTGTCTCCAGGGTGACCCAGAGTGCCTCATCTGCTCCCGGTTTACTCTTTAGTTCTGTTGCTTTGATCCCTCCTCTTTACATAGAGAGCTACTCCTCCTCCTCCTCCTTTACCCTCCCTGTTCCTCCCGTAGATTGTGTTGCCTGGTATGTTGACATCCCAGTCATGGTTCTCTGTATACCAGGTTTCTGTGACTGCCACAATATCCAGGCAACCCTCTTCCATCAAGGCCACTAGTTCAGGGAGTTTGTTACACAGACTACGGGCATTGGTACTCATCACCCTCCACTTTTTGATAGCCTTACCCCTTTTAGCTCTATTCCTGTCCTTACTGCCTTTGCTTTTTACATTTACCTCTGTCCTGCTCTGTAATAATCTCTACCTTGGTGTTTACCTCACTAATTACTGTTTGTGGGGAGGCTGGGATTTCCCTGCTCCTCTTCAGTGCATCTCCCGGCTGGTTAAATGCTTGCCAATGAAGCATTTAAACCTCTCGCCCTAGGATCCTGGTCCGTCCCACCCGCCCCGGGACAGGTGCAGACCATCACACCAGTATAGGTCTGCATCCTCCAGGTGGCTCCCCAGTCCCTAATGAAGCAAAAACCCTGAGCTCCACACCAGTAGCTGTTAAAGCGCTCCTGCATGGCCCCATTTTACCAAAGTGATTCTTTTCCATGATCTGGGGACTCCACATTGCAGTGCACTTGTAAGGATTTCATGGTCAGAATCCTTCCTTGGAGGTTTTTTCCCCCAGAATTGGGGTGAATGAAAGCAGCACTGGAGTGCTTATTTTGGATTTTCCCCTTCGCCAACAGCAGCCCTGGATGTGTTCCATCTACGGTGGGTACTTTGTACTCCTCAGCCGCTCGTCGACAGTGGACACTCTCCCTAATTCGGTGCTCATCGACATTCAAGTATTCTCCCGTCAATGAGGGCTGCAGTGCAGGAGGAGCACTTATCTGGAAGCTCTTGCTGAGAGCAGACTTCGCGCTTGAGGGCAACAAATGGCACCAGAGTGCTTAATCAGCACTAGGAGCATTCCCATAACCTTGAAGGAAAAACAAGAGAAAATGTAGTCCCTGGGGGTGTGTTTTTTTTTTTTCCTCCCCATCGGTGGCCGGCATTGTGGTATTCTTAGCCACTAGTCAGTGTGCCCGCTGTAGTCATACAGCTGCTCAACGATGGCTGCAGGGCATTAGCACTATTTGGGACTAATGGTGCTCCCCCTTTGTCAGGCAGGCACCTGCCGCCCTCCCTCCTCCCCCCAACCCCGAACAGAAGTAAGATTCTATTAAGTGGATTTAGTTCAACTAGATTTAGCTCAACTTGATGCAATTCATGCACCTCAGTATTTTGCCCTTAAAGGGCCAGCAGCAATTCCGGCAGCTTCAACACCATAGCCAGTACTCCTCCAGGGGGAAGGGGTACACTGATTAACAAGAGGCAATAAGAGCATTTGGGGCATGGCCTCAGGGACAAATGCCAGCAGTGCAGGAGGTTTCATCCCCGCTTCTGATGGCTTTCGCTAGATCACTTTACCTAATGGGGAGCAGGCAATGTCTACTAATGTCTGACTCTAAGGGGGGTAGCCCCTTTCTCTACTCAGTCTGGCCGGGTCTGAGTGAGCAACAACCACCAGGTCTGAGAGGGCAGTGGCCACCGGGAGACACCACAGTCTGCAAGGCACCTAGGGGTCACCAGATGGGATGCCTCACGAGAAGGCATGAGGAGGAGGACCCCATCCCTGTTTAGAGAGGAGCAGTTGTCCTGTCATCCCACAGTCTCAAGTAGATCTAGGGGGCACTGATAAGGGAGAGTAACTGTGCACATTCCTTGGGCTCAGACTCTGTTTCTTCGCCGGGGGGGGGGACAACCAGGGGGCTCAGCATCATCTGATTCTGCGACTCATTGTCCAGAATCTTTGACTTGGAGGGCCTAGTTTTCATACCCAGGTCATAGCTGAGATTTACCTCGTATCTTTCCCAAGGCTCCCAGCCAGCCAAAACAGGCTTTGCCTGGCAGCTGCTGCCGAACCTTCCTCAGCCTCCCCTCTTTTAGACTGGATCTGTGGTGGGAGGAATGGCAAGGTCAAGAATGTACCTATCCAGTGGCCCGGCAGATCTCTAGGCTTCTCAATTTGACGACAAGCAAGCTGAAAAGTAGTCTTACTGCCCCACAACCGACCCTCTGATTTCAAACCTAGCCAAGCTATTTTTCATCAGCTGCAGTTAATGGGTTTGGCTGAGGATTATACAGCAGATATATAGGAGGTGGCAGTTGGGGTGCTCTGCTCTGTTTGATAAAACCATGGCTCGCTACAACCTCCAGCTTCGGGCCTAGCAAGCAGTCTCCTCTCTGAAGTTGCTTAACACACCCTATGAAGGTATTCTCCAGTTTGGTTCAGCCCTGAAGGAGACAGCGACTGAATCCGGGGAGAGGGCAAAGCTGCACATGCCACTATCAAGAGACAGGGGCCAGTCTTGGTCCTCGGGCTCTAGACTTTGTTACCAAGGTTACAGTAAGGGTCAACACTAACTATTCATGGAAAAAGAGCATGCTATTGGGGCCCATCCTCAAGTAGGGGGCAGACATTTAAACATGTTGTCAAGGAAGGGGTCCAACCAGGTCGGACAGAGGATCCTAGACATAAGCATGGGTTACTTAATACAAGCTGCCAATACCTCATAGAAACATAGAATTTGACGGCAGATAAGGACCGCTTGGCCCACCCAGTCTGCCCATTTCCCTACCTACTGGATAAGCTGCAGATCCTAGTTAACCAGCACCCTACTTCTTCCTACGCCCACCCCCCCAGAATTGCCTTATGACTATCCCATGCATGCTTGAATTCCCCCACTGATTTTTGACTCCACAACCTCCTCCGGAAGGCCGTTCCATGCATCCACAACCCTCTCTGTGAAAAAATACTTCCTTAAATTACTTCTGAGCCCTCTATCTTCAAATTGTGCCCTCTTGTTCTTGCACACCTTTTTTTTTTTTTTTTTTTTTTTTTTTTTTTTTTTGAAAGATGCTACCCTCTTGGACTTTGATTCCCTTGAGGTACTTGAAAGTTTCTATCATGTCCCCCCTCCTTTCCTCGAGGCTATACATATTAAGCTCCTTAAGTCTCTCTGCATATGACTTCTGGTGCAGACCCTGCACCATTTTAGTTGCCCTCCTCTGGACAGCTTCCATCCTGTCTGTCTTTGCGGAGATTGGGTCTCCAGAACTGCACACAGTACTCCAGATGGGGTCTGACCAGCTGTCTGTACAGAGGGATAATAACTTCCTGTTTTCTACTGGTGATGCCTCTCCCTATGCATCCCAGTATCCCCCCAGCCCTCCTTGTTGCCCTCACATTGTTTGCCCATCTTTAGGTCATCTGATATGACTACCCCAGGTCCCTTTCCATTCTTGTTGTTGTTAGTATCTCATCCCCCACTGTGTACTCTTCCCCTGGGTTTTTGTTTCCCAGGTGCATTACCTTGCACTTCTTAGCATTGAATCTAAGCTGCCATACATTTGACCATTCCTCTAACCTTGCCAAGTCCCTTCTCATCCTTTCCACCCCACCCTGTGCATCAACTCTGTTGCAGATTTTAGTGTCATCTGCAAAGAGACATACCTCATGTGGTGCCTTCCTATTTATGGAAAACCATCTAAAGGAGAGACTGATGGACCATTCCAGGCATTCTTCAAGCAGAGGCTAATTTCCCCTACAGACATCAGTTGAGGAGTTGTCTCTCTATTCTTCAAACTGCACAGGGGAATTCGGGCCAGTTTGGACCTCAAATTCCTGAATAGTTTTTGTCCGCAGCAGACCCTTCAAGGTGGAAACCTTGTCATCAATCATAAGGGAGTCTCAAAGGGGATTTTTCTGGCATCCATCACCCTGCAAGATGCCTGTTTGCATATGCCCATTCAGGAACTACACAGGCACTGTCTCTGGTTTGAGTTGGGGGAGCAGTACTTCCAATGCAAAACTGCCTGTCAGGTTTTTCCTTAGACCCACAGACATTAAAGGTGCTAGTAGTGGTCATAGTCCACACAAGACACTCCACAGCCCAACTAAGCAGCACAAGGAGTGGCAGCGATAGTCCAGTACCAGTCGGCACACAGATTCTCATCAACTGGAGAAAGTTACCTAACTCTAAGCCAGACCTTCTGCCTCCTGGGGGCAGATATCACAACACAAGCCAGCAAGATTTTTTTTCCCCAGAAACTAAATTTTTAGGGATCTGCTAAGGTTCATCAAGGAGTTTCACATAGCCACTCAGCTGCTTCTTTTTTTTTCAGGCAGCTAGTGGGAACAGCTTAATCCCTCCCTCCAGCAAGGGTCTCGGAGGACAGAGGTGAAGAAGTGTCACAAGTTGGGCCATCTACACCAAATCCGAATCACAACCAATGCAAGCCTCAAGAGCTGGGGGGCTCACCTGCATCAGTGGTCAGCACAAGGCAGGTGGTCACAGTTGGAAACAAGGTACAGCTAAATGTTCTTTGAGAGCAGTGTGCCTTGCCCTGAGGCACTCTGAACAGCAATTCCTCAGGGATAGACTGATTCCAACTGAATCCAACATTGGCATACATCAACCATTGGGGCAACACAAGATGCTCAAATGCAGGGAGTGGGTCTCTTCTTTCAGTGGGCTGAACACCATTGAGCGATTGTATATGCCAGGACAGGAAAATGTCACAGCAGACTGGCTCAATCACAAGGTTGTTCTGCCAGGGGAATAGGAGCTGAAGAACAGTGCCTCCCACACCCTAACAGAATAACTCCTCACTCCTCGTTTCTGCCACTACACCCGGGCACCTTAGCCCGGGTATTCTGTCCACGCCATGGTTCCATGGACATTGCCTTCCTCAATTTGTCTCTTACGTGAAATGTGCAATTGCTTTCTGTTGTAAATTTGTATGCGACCTACCCATCCTGGGGGTTCGCTACCTTAGCGGATATAAGTTGTACTATGTCCGTCCAAACCCCCTGGACTATGTTACTATCTCACTCATCCTGTCAAGCTGTACTTACTCACTACTGTATGCAATTGTCGGTATTCTAATGTTGTACTCCACAATTTTGTCTGTATCCTAATGTTGTACTCTCCCGGGTCGTTCCTGAAAATAGGCATATTACTTGTCTAGTGTACTTACCCGGTCAACAAAAGCTAAAATAATAAAATAAAAAAAAAAAAAAAAATGCAGCAATCCTCAGATCTTTTTGCCTGCTGGTGTTACTCCATGGGAACACTATTCTTTTCCCTGGCCAAGGACGAACCAGCGGTGGCTTGGGACACCTTTCCCTAGATTGGGTTCAGTTGGGTCTCCTTTATGCCTTCCCCAATACTGCTTCTATAGAGTCCTCAAAGTGGCTCTGGACTGGGCAGAATTGAGTCTGGTCAGTCCCTTATGGCTTTTCCGATAGTGGTTCCTGCTTCTCAATCATCAGTCAAGGCATCCACATCTAACCTTCAAGTTCAGCCCGGATTTTCATCAGGTCTGGTTCTGCATCCCAGTTTCATAAATTTGTCTCTAGGCCTTGGAGATTAAGCGGGAAAACTTAAAGGAGCTAGGCTGCACAGCTCCAGTTATTGATATGACTGAACTCGTGTCTCCTTTCTTGAAGTGTTATAGAATTTAGAGGAAATTCTGATTGATGGCTTCATTCCGAACACATACAGAACTATCCAATGCAATTGCCTACACTACTGCAGTTCCTTTTTTAAGATGGGCTAGGCAAAGGACTACAGCCACCTCATTAGTTCAGTTTGCGGTGCTGGGGGCACTCTTGTTTAATTCGGGAATCTTTGGACTCTCACCTTATGTCTGGAAACTTCTGAGGCGGAAGCTTTCGGACACCTAATCAACCTAAGGTACCACTTTGGAGGTTTAATCTGGTTCTCGAGGCTGTGACCAAGGCCCCCTTTAGAGCCTCTGAAGGAGGCTTCCCTTATACATTTCAAAATGAAGGGCGCCTTTTTTCATACCTGTTCAGCCAGGAGAATCGGTGAACTAGGAGCATTGTTTACCCAGGAGCCGTATACTGTCTTTCACCAAGCTAGAACTCCAGAGTTTTGCAGAAAGTTTCCTGTCCATGCCAATCGAGAGTTCATTCTTCCTTCTGCTTCATAAAAGCAATAAGGAAAGGGAATTTCATCCACTAGACCCAAGAAGGGTGATGAAAAGGTATAAGAATGGAAGCTGTTCGCAAAACTTCAAGTTTGTTCATGTCAACTACAGGCCTTGCCTCTTCCCAATGCTAATGACCCATGGTTGGAGCGATCTTGTCTCAGGTCGGCTGGGGGAGGAGGATCAAGCGTCCCATGGACTCTTCTCTGGGGAGGGTAGGATGATTGCTGAGGCACTGGCTCCTTGCAGTGGCTGGGGATTGGTGCATGCTCTGGGATAAGTGTGGGCTGGCGGCTGTCGTGCACGGCACAATCTGCCATTGCACACCCACACCATGGGGGGACTGGGGGACAAAAGGAAAAGGTACCAATCCTCCCTGAGCGGCTGGCTATGATGCCGTAGCAGACCCACTTAAGCCAGCTCCCCTTCCGCCCCTGGGATAGTGGGGCTAAGAGGGTTCGAGCCCCAACTGGGTCAAGGTCTAGAGCAGCAGCCGAGAGGACACCTGAAGAGGGGAACCATAGGACCACCACCCCCAGCCGAGGAGGTAACAATCTTTTAAAGTTGCGCAAAACTACCTACAAAGATTAAACTTTAAGCTAACACTTTCTGTAGCTGTGCATCTGGTTGCATTTTTAGTGCAGCCTGGCAATGCTGACTCATCACAGGTCTATCTGCAAATTACTTTTTTTTTTTTCTGTGTAATTATTGTAAACGGACAGTTTGCTAGCTTGCAACCCTGCTGTGGTCTCCAGCTCCTCTAAAATGGCTGCTGCGCTGCCAGATAGGGCTTGTCCAAGCCAGCCTGAACCATTTCCTTCTGGGGTGCTCTATCTGCCCCATCTCTTCTCTCTTCTCCTCCTCCCCACGCCATGGTCCTCTCAGAATTCCCCATAGCATGCTTGTGTTGGGGAGGGGGAAAAATTCACGCATTCACCGTAAATCAGTGAGTGAGCTTCTGACTGAAATATAGGAGCTTCCTGACGAACGTCTGTAGAGGATGCGGGTGCCCACGTTCCTGAGAGCCCAGACTGCTTCCTTTTTTTAAAAGGGCATAATGCAAGGCATAAGTGTGTGCATAGCAATTTGCTATCCCAAAAATGTGATTTGCTAATGAAGTGCAGCCTTGAGTAGCAGACGTCGACTGTCTTGCTGCATTGTAGTCAATTTCTGAATTGGAGTGCTTTTTCCTGCATTTGTGGTAAGGTACAGAATTGAGGTACTTAGCTTGCAGTTTGACACCTTTACCCCACAGTTGCGCTCTGGACTGTAATCCCAGACAAAATTGACTGTTTTGTGAAACTGCTCCTCAAACCTGGCACAGATTTTTCTCTTAAAGCTGGTCGCATGGCTGAGACAGCTGGGATCCACTTCCTGTAGTGAAGACTCTGGCAGGAAACCAACTCTGCAGCAGGGGTATCCTCTCCTCCCCACCGAGATCCCACCAGTCTATTTCCTGCCTTTTGTGTGGCAGGTACAATGCGGCAGCGCTCTGTCACTTTGACCGAGCAAACTAGCTGAGTCTTTCTACATGTTTTTCAGGGTTATCCTCTGCACTAGGAGCTGGGTTGTATCAAAGCCACTTATTCTTCTTAGTGACTTTCTTTTGTATTTCTCCAGAGCTTGAATTGGTGGGGGCTCCAGCCTCAGCCATTCATGTTGTGTGCACACACAAGGAGCTGCAAAGGCAAGTCTGCAGCAAGCAGCCACTTCCAGCAGACCAGTTTATGTTGCAGTTGACACACTTGCCCCACAGTTATTCTTTAGACTGTATCCTATAGACAGAAATAACCATTTTGTGGAATTCCTCAAACCTGGCTGGTTGCTAATCAGATTTTATTTAGCAGATACTGCTAACAGTTTCCATGACTAATGTATGCCTTGCAGTGGCTCTAAATGTAGATTACAAAAATAAACACGTGGCCCTATCAGAGTACACCACCAAAGGGGTGTCATGATTGGTCTCCAGACTGTTAATCTGTCCTAGCTGGTAGAAGAAACGCCATACCAATAACTGCTTATGGAATTAAGCCTGCACACTACGAGTAATTATTGGTAGTTGAATATAGTTCTCCCTCTAGTGCTCCTACAGGTGCCAAGCCATCCTTTCAATGGCCTTTAATCAGGGTTCCTGGTGTTCTGCAGTAGAATTTTCTGATTTCTGCGGCAGGGCTCTTTGACTTCCGAGGCAGCATTTTCTGATTTCTGCAGCATGATTTATTCATTTCTCTGGCAGAATGCAGTCCTGTCATTGGCTAAATATTTGTAATCAATGACATCATATGCTGAGCATAGAGGACTGGCTTTAGGATACCCAAGGTGGGAAAGAAAGCCTGACACTATGGAAAAACAGTTTATATGAAAATTCACCAAAAACAATGAATTGTGCGGCACTAATTGTGTGTGTGTGTGTGTGTGTGTGTGTGTGTGTGTGTGTGTGTGTGTCTGCGGCAAATTCCGCAACTGCAGAATTCCAGGGGCCTTGCCTTAAGTTAATGACTCAATTGTGCTTGGCCAATAAGTTGCAACAAAAAAAAATCAAAGAAACAGTACCTTGTTGGCTTCCAGCTAATTGAAAATACCTTTGTGGCATGAAGATCTGCGTGTGCCTTTGGGAATAGATAAATTAATACTGATTTGTAGCATTTTGGTTCAGTGTTTCTTATTGGTTCACTTTTGTCTTGTAGGCTGATCAACTGACAGAGGAACAGATTGCTGGTAAGTTGCTGCTCTTGCAGCTGCAACATTGTTACACTGTACCTTTTTGCAAGACTTGAGGCAATGTGCCATAACTCTGGAGTATTGAAAGGATTTTCTTGAGGTTTTTTTTGTGGGGGGGGGTATGGTAGTCCCAAGATGGAAAGTTGACATGCCCAGCAATTCCCATGAAGTACCAGTCTTCAGCGGTGTGCACATGCAGTAAATGGTACCAAACTGCTGCTGAAAATTTGCCAGTATTCGTCACCAGAGGGATGCACATTGGAGAAGCACCCTTATTTTGAGCTGCGTGCTGTATGTAAATGACACAGGTTATTGCATCTGTTTACATGTGTAACCATGATGCACAATGTAAGCAGATTACTCCCCAAAAGTTAGCATTCATATCTGGCTAGCACCCTTTTCTCATGGGAAGAGGGTGCCTGGTTTTGCAAAGAAGCTTTTAGCTTTCCTGGCTGCCTTAAAATCTTAAACGGGGAAAGCCTCTCACCCAGAGGCTGCAATTGGCCTTTTACTTAACGCACAGTTGTCATTACTGGTAGTATCATGCTCGATATTTGTAAACTGAATAGTCTGAACTGTGCCAACTCATGCTGTGTTTACACCAGTTGGTTGTCGGAGAATAAGCGGCAGAACCACTTGACTGACTTTAAAATGTCAGTGCCCGTAGCAGGTTTGCTTACATGTATGGAACATGAGACCAAGTTCAGAAGATACAGGGCTATTGAGTATATGGGAGGTAAAAATTGCTTAAAGGCTAATTTGCCTATGTTGGGATGAAAGGTTAACTTTTTTTAATGTAGATCTGGTTGATCTACCTACCAATCACATTTCGCTCACACATTTTCTAGCTGTGGCTGTTGAGTGGTATCCCAGAATCACGGATCACGTTAGCACATAACCGCTTAGATTGGAATTTTGGAAGCGTGCTCAAACCCTGATGAGACCTGGGCTTGAGCATGCTTCCAGAAATCCGTTTTTAAAAGTAAAGCAATTTATCTAGAGTGTGAACACGCCAGCTCGTATCCTTTTAATGCACTTCAGGCAAGTGCGCAAAGCATCACGGTAAGCAGCTTTTCCATGCTGCTGAATTCATTTCATAGTGGGCATGGATCTCTGCCGCATTGTGAACGCTGTAAAGTGCATTGCCTGATGCGGATCACAGGAAGGGGGTTGCAGTATGAACGCTACAGCACGGTAAGTGCTAATCCACTTTTAAAAACATTTTTGCGCAACCGTGCTGTAGTGCGAACGGGGCCTTAGTTGACCCAGCACTGTGGGCACAACTGAATTGGACTGATTCAGGAGAGCTACTGTCTCTGGGTCAGATTTGTATTGGGGAGCTGGTTTTGTCGAGCAGTAGACTGTTTCCAGTTGCTAGGAAATGTAGAGCAGTGATAGGGTCAGGGCTGCTTTATTTCTTAGGACTGATTATGGTGTGCATGTGACTTTAAAGTAAAGGGCGCTGGATACCAAAATGGGTAGTGGTGCAATACCTTGTCAGGGGGGGGTCTTAAACCCTGTAACATTTTGGCTAGTTCTCACGTTTTGTCACTCTTCCCCAAACCTAGACTACATCTGTGGAACTGTGTAGTTATTCGGCTACTTGAACCTTGATATTGATAAAATAAGAATGCTTATCAACAGTCCAGTTTGACTATTGGTAGTCTAAGTGCGTGCTGTAGTACAGGGTTGTGGTACAACACAATTTTGGATGGCTTTTTGTGGCAGAAATGGGGGGCACATCAGTTCAGCAAAGGTTGGAAATAAGTTATCCAAATTGAGACTAACTGTAGCTCAAAGAACTTAACAGCTGAAACCTGAAACTTGAGGTTCATGATCCATGGAGGTGATTTCTTACAGGTGGATTCACTGAAATGTTTAGTATTTAAATTGAGGAAAGAACATGCTGTCATCATGCACAGAATATTTTTTGTCAGTGACATCTTGCATTGATGTATTTGTTGGTGGGTGCTCAACCCTGCTTCTGGTCCCTCCAGACTAGACTCAATTTTTAATGGGAAGTAGGTGCCCATTCCTACATTACTCTGCTGATTGCTAGGGGCAGGCACCTTTTGGCACTAACACTGTCCACCTCAGTTTTTGTTGCAGAGCCTCAGCCTTCGATGCACTTTTTTCTTGCAGTGACAGGAAAATGGGGGGTTGCATATTGCACTGTACATACATTATTGGACTTGGGTTATTTCCAGTAATTGTTTCTTTTTACTCGGAACTTTGCCACACTTTGAAATTTGGATTGACGTAGGCAAAAGAGAATTCTAGGGACATGGATATGTTCTAGCCACACTTACTGGCAGGCAGGTTCCTTGCTGCTTTAAATCTTGCCGGAAGGTTAAGCCTGGATCCTAACTAGTCTGTTAAACCAAAACTCGTGCTTAAATTTTCTAGACTTCTGTCTTCTTCCTTCGCGGCTGCGATGGATAAATCTACTCCCAGGTTTCGGCGGTGCCCTTGTGGGCAGAAGATGTCTCGGACCGAACTGCACTCCACGTGCGTTTACTGCCTTGGGCTCGATCACGATCCGCAGGCCTGCGAAGTGTGCAAGTCCTTCTTGGTCAACGTTCTAAGACCGTGCTGCCAGACTTCAACTTGGGTGCCCCGAGAACTTATTCCTCCGGTAAAGTTGAAGGAGGCCTGTTGGGTGATGTCTGGCAGCGGGCTCGGCTGAGCAGCTTGAGCAAATGATTACTCTCGGAGGAGGCGGCCCAGGCTGCATCTTCTTCCTCAGTTGCGGCATTTATTCCGCTCTCCTTGGGCTCCTCCTACTCTGCTTCATTTGAGCTTTCTGTCAGTACCCCTCTACTAAGGGAGCGGGGCCATTGGGACACTCCTCTCTGTCCAAGAAAAAGGACTCCAAGGGTAAGTCCCACCGTCTATGTTCATGGGAGCAGGCGAGATCCCCTTCCCCGGATAGTTGACGCTCTGCTTCGGTCGAGGTTGCAGCTAAGGCTGCTGGCTTCTGAGTCCTCATCAGGTCAGCCGGCCAAGACACCAGTCGATGCAGTCTATTTTTGTCGACCCATCGGACAGGCTGACTGGAGAAGCCGACAACCCTTCACCGGTTTCCCCCAGTGGAAACAGAGGACTTGCTTGTGCCTCCTGTGCCGGAGTCCCCGGTTAAGGTTCCTGAGCCGGGGGAGGAATGGGTTCCCCCGCTCCCTCCCAGACCCACCCTCAGTGTCTTGGTCTCGGCACCAAGGGAAGTGGCGGCACCACTCATCCTAGTCAGTCTTCCTTGGAGGATAGGTTCCGGCGCAAGTTGCATCTGTGCTTTGAGGATCTGATGTGGCAGCAGCTCCTTTTTGACTGGGAGCAAGCAGACTCCGTTGCCTTCCCCGGCCATTTAAGTGGCTGTCACCTGAGGAGCCAAAAAACCCCTCGTGGTCATCGGAGCCGAAGCTGGTTCGGCCGGAACCAGCTGCACCACCCAGTGTGGTGGAACCCCCGCCTCCACAACCAAAAACGGGGGCTCTGACCAAGGATTCTTGGTCGGGTCATGGGCTCTGACCAAGGATTCTTGGTCGGGTCATGGGTTGCCCCATTGGTTGTCTGTCACCCTCACTCCCAGTCGTCCTTGGCAGGTGGAGGGTGGCTTTGGCCCTTCGCAGCTGTTTGCAGACTCCTGAGTGACGATAACTCTTCCCTGTTCTCCAGGCCTCTCAACCTGGAGTCCTCTGGGGGACAGTCGGTGGACGAGAGCCCATCCTTGTTCGTGGGTTTGCTTCAGCTCATCTCAGAATCTACTGGGATGAAGCTCGAACCTGTCAAAGCGGACCAAGTATCCCCTCCCAGAGATACTGGACCAAGGGGATTCTCCTACGCCTTTCCAGTGGCCGAAGCCATTGTTGGTATGGCCCTGGAGTTATGGCTGCGGCCGGCTTCTTTTCCTGCTCCCTCTGCCAGGATGGCCTGGAAGTATGCTGTCCCCACCGGCTCACTCTCCAGATTCTCAGAGCACCCCTCTGCAGAGGGGTTGGTGACCGACAGTGTGTTCCGGTGCTCCGGAAAAGCTCGGGACGTGGACAAGCCACCCAATAAGAGTCCAAGAAACTGGACTATGGGTGTAAAGTTTACACTGCTTAGGCCTTCGTCAGGCCAGTTTGGCTGTACTGATGGCACACTTTTCCCATGCCCTTTTGGGCTCCCTGGATGAGGTGATTCCTAATCTCCCAGCTGACCTCCAGACTGCAGTCAAGCAGGTGCAGGATCAGGGAAGGGCGGTGGCAAAGCAGCAGCTCCAAACTGCTTCTTGACATTGGAGACTTTTGTGCCTGGTCAGTAGCGGCTGCAGTGGCCATGCGCTGCAGAGCTTGGCTGTGGATCTCCACCTTCACAGTGAATACCCAGCACAAGTTGGCAGACGTTCCCTTCCTGGGTACCGACTTGTTTGGTTTCGGGGTGGAGGGTCACTTGCAGAGGATCGATAAGTCCAATGCCACCTTGCACTGTCACATCTGCCCAGAAGGACAAAGGCCGCCAACAGTAGCAGTGTACGCCCTTTTGGCCTTCAGCCCCTGCAGCACATCCAGCCCAGCAACACCAGCATTGGGGCCAGCAGGAAGCTGGGAGGAAAAGGCCCAGGAAGTCCATCAGCGGTCCTTCCTCCAAGCCTGCTCAGTGACTGTGAGGTGTCACCCCCAGCCTAATCACTCCCGCCCCGTGGGAATCCGCCCTTCCTTTCGCCTGATCCACCATCACCACGGACCACTGGGTGTTGGAAGTAGTAGGTAAAGATCTGCCTCTGGAATTGGAGCAGGCCCCACCCTATCGAGCTGTCGCCCCACAGGGGGCTATGGGGTCCACAGCCTCTCTGTTGGCTCATCAAGCTGATATTGCTCTGCTCCTCCAAAAGGAGGTGATCAGGGAGGTAGCAGATCCTCCGCCAGATCCAAGGTTTGTGTCCAGGTATTTCCTGGTCCCAAAACGCACTGGGGGCTAGCGCCCCATTCTAGACCTACATGACCTGAACAAGTTCCTAAGGTCCCGAACCTTCAGGATGGTCACTCTGGCACAGATCATTCCATCCTTGGAACGAGACGTGTGGTTCTGTTCTCTGGACCTCCAGGACGCGTTCTTTCACATCCCAATCCATCTGTCTGACCAGCGATTCCTTTGCTTCAGAGCAGAGTTGTCCCTTTGAGTTCTGGGCCATGCCCTTCAGCCTCTCTCCAGCTCCCAGGCTCTTCACCAAATGCATGGCAGTGGTGATAGCATTCCTGCGGTGCTGAAGGGTCCAGGTGACCCTTACCTGGACGACTGGCTGATTGCAGCCCCCTCCAGGCTGGAGGTGGAGTGGTCCAGGGATCTGGCCCTCCAGGTCTGCTGTCAGATTAGCTGCCTCAACGAGGCCAAATCGACACTCATGCCAACGCAGGTGATTCTTTTCATCGGGGCAGAGCTCAACTCTCTTAGAACCAGAGCACGGCTCCTGGCAGACAGAGCCAAGGTTCTTTCCTCCTTTGCCCAATCATTTCAGGTTGGGCAGTTGCACCCTGCCCGGGACTTCCTGGGCCTCATTGTGGCCTGCACCAGCATGGTCCATTGGGCCCACTGGCACACGTGTTTCCTTCAATGGGGGCTGGCCCACCAATGGTCATAGTGCTCCAGTTCTCTGGGACAGCCAGTGGTAGAGACCCAGGAGATGTGGAGCGCTCTCCAGTAGTGGATCGTTCCAGCTCATCTGCAGGAGGGCATCCTGTTTGTCCGCCCCGAGCCGACTGTCATTCTAACGACCAATGCTTCTGATGGGTTGGGGTGCCCATCTGGGGGAGCACAGAGCGCATGGCTTTTGGTCCCCTCAGGAGTCTCAATGCTACATCAACCTGCTGGAGCTTCGAGTGGTCGGACTAGCCCTCACTCCATTTGTACGGGGTCAAGTGGTCCAGGTCCAGATGGACAATACCACGACCATGTACTACCTAAACCGCCAGGGCAGGACACACTCCTTGCCCCTGTGCAAGGAAGCTCTCCGCACTTGGTCCCTTGTGAGCAGACTGGAGGTGGATCTCCTAGCCATCCCTGTGGCGGGAGCCTCCAACACTCTGATGCCCTAAGCCGGATGGATGCTGCATCTCACGAGTGGTCTCGCCTGCCGGAGGTGGTACACGATCTGTTCTCCCACTGGGGCACACCTCAGGTGGACCAGTTTGCCTCCACGGAGAATGTGAAGCTGAGTCTTTCATGCCGGCCCCCCTCAGCAGGGTTCGCTGCAGGGGGATGCCTTCTCGAGGCCGTGGACCCCAGGCCTCCTCTTCTGCGCCTTTCCCCCATTACCCTTGATCCACAAGGTGCTTCTCAAGGTGAGGAGGGACAAGGCACAGGTGATTCTAGTAGCCCCAGACTGGCCCCGCCAGTTCTGGTATCCAGATTTTCTCGGCCTCAGCTCCAGGCTCCTGAGGCAGCTTCCAGCCCACCAGGACCTGATTTCAGTCAGCCAGGGGAAGGTACTCCACCCAGACCTTCAATCCCTGCGCCTGGTTCCTGAGCGGCTAGAGTTTCAGGCCTTGGGTCTTTCCGACGAGGTCCTCAACGTTGTTGAGGCATCCCATCAGGAGTCTACCAGAAAATGCTATGCCTTCAAATAGAAGAGATTCTCCATTTTGGTGTCGGGATAAGGGGTTGGACCCTCCCTCCTGCTCCTTGGCCAGCATTCTGGACTACCTGTGGTCCCTTTCTCAGCAAGGGTTTCGGTCGACTACTTTAAAGGGGCACCTGGCAGCCATATCTGCTTACCGGGCGTGGGCCGGGAAGCAGTCGGTGGCACAGGAGAAGGTGGTCAGGTGCTTTTTCAAAGGCCTTGATCACATATCCCCTCCGGGTGCAAGAACCTCCACCTCTGGGATCTACTGCTGGTATTGGCTAAACTCTATGGGCAAGCCATTCAAACTGATGCACAGGTGCAATATCTGCCACCTGTCATGGAAGACCACCTTCTTGGTGGCTATTGTCTGCCAGAAGGATGGGAGAGCTCCAGGCGCTTTTCATAGTCTCCTTATTTGGTCTTCCATAGGGACAAGGTTGTCCTGCGCCCCCACTCGAAATTCCTTCCAAAAGTGGTGTCGGAGTTTCACCTTAACCAGGTGTTGACTCTGCTGGTGTTCTACCCCAATCACACCTCAGAGGCCGAATATAGGCTCCATACTTTGGACCCTAGAAGAGCGTACTCTTATAAGGAGCGTACAGCTGAAGTTCGGGGAGAGGTTCACCAGCTGTTTGTCACCTACGCTGAAGCCACACCTGGCAAACCAGCCAAGCGGACAGTAGGCAGGTGGGTCACCTCCTGCATAGATCTCTGCTGTAGGTTGGCGGGCATGGAGCCTCCCAGAGAGATGATAGCTCATTCTACCTGCCATACCGCTGCTTCCAGGGACATCCCTATCCTGTAAATCTGCAGGGCTGCTAACTGGAAGTCGGCACACACATTCATCACCCACTGCCACATCGACTTTGAGTCATGCTGGGATGCTGGTTTTGGGAACTCTGTTCTCCAGTCCTTATTTCCCAAGTAGGGGGTGTGCGTCTTGCCTCCCTCCTCCTGGAGAACTGCTAGGAGTCTGCCAGTAAGTGTGGATAGAACATATCCATGTCCCTAGAAATACAGGTTACTCACCTGTAACAGGAGTTCTAGGAATGGTATATGTTCATCCGCACAACCTGGCTTCCAGCAGCTAGATCTGGCATCATGGGGCGGAGCAGTTTTACCACCCAGGTGGGTGGGAGGAGCCAGCTTGAAGACCTTCCGGCAAGATTTAAAACTGCAAGGAACCTGCCTGCCAGACAGTGTGGATGAACAACATATACCATTCCTAGAACTCCTGTTACATGTTACTCATGTGTGTGTGTTTTTTTTTTTGGGGGGAGAGAGTAACTCCAAGATGAATCTTTGGCAACCAGAGGCTCTGTTTCAGGCCCTTTCCTCCTTGCTCTCTCAAGTTGGCATTCCTCAATGTTCGATACTCGGTCCCATTTTTAGTTTTCATCAACAGTCTTCCTCTGTCTGCTCTTCATCCCATATACATATGAATGCTGATGACAATGATTTACCCCTGGCTCCTCCTCTGCCGATGCTTTTACCCCTTACAGTATGACATTAACAATGTGCAACTCTGGTTTGGGGCGAACCAGCTAAAATTAAACTAACCACTTCTGATTTTTGGCTCCAAGCAGAAGCTGTCCAGAATTCTCTCCGCCCCAGTGTTTCACTGTGGACAGCCCTCCACTAGAGGTAGTCCCAGACTTCAAATATCTAGGGGTCTGGTTGGACAGTACTCTGGATTTTGTCTCATATCGATGCTACCTGCACTAAACTTCATCCAAAACTTGTCTGGCATCCTCTGTGGACAGACTACATCCCTTTTCCCATTTGTCGGTCTTGTCTTGAGAGCCATTTTACCTGCCATTGGTTATGTAGATGTTTATGGTTCTGCCCCTATGACGTACCTCTAAACTTGATACCCTCCTCAGTTCCTTCTGTTGCCTTGCTGCTTCCTCCCCTCACTCACCTGTCTGTCCTACTCCTTCCTCTTTAGAACCACTTTACCACAGGTGCAAGAACCATTGTCTCCTTCATCGCCAAATACTGCTTTGGTACATTCCTCTCATCTTTACTCCCACCTCTCACCTGCTCTTCGCTCCAGGGATTCTAGCAGAAGCAGGAAGTGAGGGTGCTGCCTGAATGGGAGGTCTGTCAGATTAATCTCTTCTCTAACTGGACAACACTACCCTGGAGTTCTCTTCACACTTTGCTTAAAGAACTTAATTTAAGTTGGTAAAACCTTTTTGTTTTGTGCTGCCTTAGTGAATTGTTTTTTCCACTATTGCGGTACTTCATGCTGCAGTTCCCAGGAACCACAAATTTCTCTCCGCAGGGTTTCTACAGCAGTTGCTGCTGTTTTTTGAGAATTTTTTTTTTAGGTTTTCTCTCTGAAGGTAATCACGGTTCTGTTTAATTCACGGGTTTAACTGTAGCCGATTTTACACTAAAGCGTTAATTTTTAGTGCTTCCGTGGAACAGTTTTCCGTGGTTCCATAGCACTGGGGAACAGACTACTTTTCAGTCCTTTGTTCCTCATTTGGGGGTAACTTTTTGAGGTTTGATAATTTGGTGTCTGATACAAATATAATGACCAGTTCTTTTCTAAGAAACTGTATTTGGACCATATCTCTAAACCTTGTTCTGAAACAGTTGGGAATGGAGCCAAAAGTTTGGAAATTGTGGCTTCTCGCTCTGCTTCCACCTCATTAAAAATTCTGACCGAAGGGTCATCCTCATGCAAAGCTAAGAGTCTGACTCTGTACAGAATAATTTTGACCAAGTCAAAGACATAATGAGCAGGTTTCTGATTAAGTGCCTGCTAAAAAGAAGCAAAAAATCACTGCTCCTCCCGCTGAGAAGCAAACTGATGCCAATGACAAACTATGCCCTCTGAAGAGTTAACTAAGGCTTGGCAAGTGCAGGCTATGGGCAATAGTCTAAGGTCTCTCCTGACCCTACTACCCCTCACATGTCTGACCTGGACATACCCCTGCTGATGGTGATCCCTTAGAACCAGAAGTTCCCCCAACCAAGAATTTCTGTCCCTCTAATGGCTAGGAGGATTTTTCCTCTCACTTTACCTTCATTCACCATATGGTGAACACTCCATATCTTTCATGAGACCGCTGACCAGAAGGTAAAGGAAGACTTTGACTTGATGGGTCTCCCTCCTTCCAAAAAATTGCTCTTGCCCATACATAAACTTTGCAGATCAACTTTTAAAGTACTTGAAATTCCCATTTCCATTTCGGGATTGGACAAGAAACTTGAAAGTATTTAACTGGAAAAGCATATTGCAGAGTTTCTGTATACTCACCCTGATTGAGGGAGTGGTGCAGGCTGCTGCTTTTGACGAGGCTAAAATATCCCTTGCTTCACAGCGTCCTGAAAAGGAATCTAGCATGGTTGATTTTTGAGGAAACCATTTTTAAACAGCCTCGCCTATCTACTTACATGGCCTGTGCAGCCCAGTACCAAAAATCCTCTAACTCTTATCAGCCAGGAGGCCCTGTCAAATCTGCCTTAGAAGCCACAAAGTACCAGTTTCAGATGGCAGTGGACACTGACACTACCTCCAGAGCCATGGCCCAGGTAGTCTCCCTTAGGCACCATGCCTGGCTAAGAGCAACCAGTCTTTCATAGGATACCCATAATAAGTCTGGATTCTCCCAATGACTGTAATTATTTGGGAACAAAACTGAGGCTTGTAGGAAAAAGGTGGAAGAATATAAAATCGCCTACCAAAGTAATGCAGCAAAGGAAAAAGCCTCTACTTCCCAAAGATCTGAGTAGAGGGAACAGAGGCTACTTCCGCAGGGCCTTGCACCCTGTGCCCATGCCCCTGGACTATCAGCTGAGAGCTTATTTCAGGGGTAGGAGAGGCCAGAAACAAGCTGGCTCCTTTCCTTCCTCTAACACCCAGTGCAGAGAGCGGACTATAAAAAGCAGGCAACCTCCCCCTCCCCCAGTGGGAGGAAGGCTTTCCCACTACCGCCACTGGCACCTCATTACCCCAACAACTGGGTAGTCTAGGTATTGAGTTGCGGTCTTGACCAGCAGTTCATTCCCCTCTCCACAGGGTCAAATCACTAAAATATATCTACTTCTAGCTCCAACAGTGTTTTTTCTGCAGGAGTTAAAGCCCCTTCAGTCTGCAAAAGCAGTGAGAGTTCTCCCTTCCCAATGGGGAAAGGGTCTTTACTCCAGATACTTCCTAACTTGGAAGAAAACTGGGACTTGGCTACCCATTTTAGACCTTGGGTACCTAAAACAGACACCTTGTCAAGCCCAGGTTCAAGATGGTCACCCTGGCTGTGGTGGTTCCATCTCTGCAAAAGGGGGACTGGCTAGCTTCCCTAGACTTGAAGGACGCCTGTTTCCACATTTCAGTCCAGCATTCACATGAAACTTCTCTGGTTCAGATTGCCTTAAGGCCGTTACCAGTTTACAGCAATGCCTTTCAGCCTTTCCTCTGCTCAAGAGTGTTTACGAAGTGCCTGGCAGTAGTGGCAGCCTATCCCAAATAGGTCTTCCCTTACCTGGGCGATTGGTTTAATAGTGGGAAAGTCTCAGCAGGAAGTTGGAGACTGAGATCAACTCTGACTATCCTTCTGTTCCTTAATCTGTTCTCTAAAATCCTATTTTCAACCAGTTCTGCTACTGGAATTCATTGGGTGGTGCTGCATACACACAAAGGGCCCTGCTTCCTCTAGACAGGGCACAATCTGCAGAACCTAGCAAACTTTCGTACTAGGCCAGCTGAGGCTGGCATTTCCTGAGGCTTCTACCACACTGTGGTACCAAATGCCAGATTTCAGGTTGGGAACATTCGTTATCACCCAAGGGCTCACTGGTCTCTGACTCAATGTCTAAACTCACTCTAGCCACAAGGACTCTGCTACAAGCCCTAGACTGGTGGAAGGAGAATCTCAGGGTAGGAGTCCCCATCCAGAGTACTCACTACAGATGCCTCCCTCCGAGGATGGGGGCACACTTGGCAGAGCAGTCCATGAGTGGGACATGGTCCCCCAGAGTCTACCTACCATATAAACATCCAACTCGGAGCGGTTTATGTAGCAATAAAAGCCTTTGCCCTTTCCTGAAAGGCCAGTCTCTACAAATCAGAACAGACAACACTACATCTATGTTCTATATCAACAAGCAAGGGGGCACAAAGTCCACAAAGCTCTGCAGAGGCCATGAAACTTTGGTCTCTGGCCTGTTTTCCGGAAATTCAGCCTTCTGCCCGACAAGGACAATAGCCTGGTGAAGGCTGAGCTGCATCAGTTGGGGCTACGAGTGGACCCCAAACAGACGAGTACTGTCCTCTGTATTCAGGAGATGAAACACTCCAGAGATCTTTGCCTTCAGCCTGAATCATCAGCTACCCTTGTACTGTTGCAGGTCTCCAGCTCTAGGCAAGGCAAATTGTATTTAAAGACTCCCAATCCCGAAGGTTCTGGATGCTGTAAGTTAAAACAAACATTTCATAAAATAAAATGCTTGCATATGAAAATGGCCATTAAAACACATGTCAGTCTAAGACGATATTTACAATACTGAATTGGGAAAGGCCTGCTCTAGCAAGGAAGGCCTAAGGTGCGCCTTAACCTCCACCGAAGTGGCCTCCCTCATTGATTGAGAAAGCTAATTCCACAGGATGGGGCCGGTGATGCTAAAAGCTCCATCGCTGGCTGTTTAACCTGGTCATAGAAATTGCTAGGAGGCCCCTCGAAGAGGAATGGAGGGAGTGGACTGTTGGCAGCAGGAGAGAGGTCTGTCTGGTAGCTAGGGGCCAGGCCATGTAGGGCCTTAAAGGTGAGCAAGTCCACCTTAAGGAGGATCCTCCACCTGACCGGCAGCCAGTGAAGTTCACGCAGCATCGGGGTGATGTGGCAAAACTTGCTTTGCCCTGTCAGCAATCTGGCAGCTGCATTCTGCATCAGCTGAAGTCTGCAGAGGATACCTTCTGAGACCCAGAGGTAGAGCGCATTACAGTAATCCAGCCTGGATGTCACGAAGGCATGCACTAAGGTAGGGAGGTCCAGGGGTGGAACCAGGGGCTTAATCCTGGCGATTTTTTCTCTCCTAAGCTGGTCTCCAGGCTTCCTTATGCCTGTGCTGTATCTCCTTATGCTGGTGGTAGGCAGGACTAAAGCTCTGCAGCAGGGGGATAAGAAGCCCTCCACATCCCGAAGTCTCCAGTGAAGTGGGTACTCTGCAGCAGAGCCCTGTCGCACATGATGGGGCTGAAGATACTTTGTTCTGTTTCTGGATTTTACTAGTCCACTCAAGACTCGTTCCCACCCAGCCTAGGTGGGATCAAGTCTCAGCCTTGCAAGCTGCACAGACTGGCCCCACTTCACAGCAGCCTACTTTCCTGCAATTTTGGGAGATTGACGGTTGCTAGGAGAGGGGGCGAAAGCAACACAGGAGCGGGCAGAAAAATCCCTGACTGAGCACTGCTCTGCACTGGAGTGTTTATTGAGCCCCACAGTGCCTTTTTTTCCGGTTGAGCGGCTTGGGGGAAATGTGCAGTCGAGCGACACACATCTCGTGAGCATGATTCTAACGCCAGGTGCCAGTCGACGGCCAGACCTCTCGTCGACTGCCACTGAAGAGGCCTTGCAGCTATGGCGCATTCCACACACCAGGTGCTCATTGACGAGCACTGAGGAAGATGTCAAGTGGGGCAAGGCAGTTGCACTGCAGTGCTAAGCAGGAACAGGACCTGGGGATTCATGCCTGTGAACCTTTTCTCCCTCCCCCCACCCCCATAAATGGCACAAGGTACCACAAAGACAAGGATTTCTGTAATTTTGTAAAATAAGCAGCAACAGGGTGCTTTAAAGGCCAGGATTTCAGTACTTTTGGAAGTAGTTCTTAAAGGGACAGCACCAACATCTGACTCCGCAAGGGGGGCGGATTACATTGGTTTTCAGAATCATGGCCTCCGAAAAATCTAGCAAGAGCAAAAAATGTCAATGCTGCAAATTCCCACTCCTGATCACCTTCACCGGCTCACTCTGCCTCGAATGTGAAAGGGCAGTAGCTGCTAATGAGAGTGAGGCTGCATCTGCTCAGCCCTCTCCGACACAGATATCCAAGAAAGATCTGAACTGGCTACTTCCAGGTCAGAATGAACAGCAACGACCAGGGATACACAACCGTGGACCCCCTTCCTGGACCCCTAACTTAGGTTAAATAGGGCTCTTGCTATGGACCCTTCTTGCTTTGAATGGCAGCCTCAGGGTACCCTGATATGAGGCATACAAGGCTAAAGAAAAGGTCCCCCTCCCCCTCATCTGACGGGGGGATGCTGTCAAATCTCATTGCTCAAGGAGACTACCAGAGAAGAGGGTAGATCATCCTCGGATGATCACCATTCTTCTCACCACAGGGGGAAAAAAGGGTCTCGCTCCTGGAGTAGGTCTGGGGGCATGCATAAGGGCAAACATTGCAGGAAATATTCCCCAGACTTCAGTCACCAGTTCTTCCACCGAGGGAGTGGGAGATGGTAGGCTTCTCAGACTCCCCATCCAAATATTTTGACCTGGAGGACTTGAACTTTTTTTTTATTAAGGTCATATCTGAAATGCATCTGAGCGTCCTGTCTTCCCAATGAAACTGACATTTCGCTTGGCGTCTGCCTCCAAACCGGCTACAGCCTTTCCTATACCTCTCGCCATTGAGAACCTGCTAAAAGAATGGCAAGGCCTAGAACGTGCATATCTGGTCCCCTGATGGAGCTCTAAACTTCTGAAGTTTGGCAAGAAGCAATCTGAAAAGTGGTTAGACTGTCCCAGAATCGACCCCTTGATTTCTACCCTAACCAAGAAAACTGCCCTCCCAGCTGAAGGAGGGGCTTCTCTAAGGGACCCAGTAGACAATGGTGGACTCCACTCAAAAAAGCATTCCAAGCTGGCCCAGTGGTGCTGAGGGTTGAGGCACTGCATGCTGGCAACCAGTGTTCAGGAGGCGACCTGGGGGCACTGGCTGGGCGTCCGACAACTTGTCTTCTCTGGGGGGGGGGAGGGTTTCACAACCTGGCAAGCAGCGACCTCTGGCGGAGGCTGGGGGTGTGACAGCAAGCGGGGTCCTGAGATTACAGGTCAGCAACCAGTCCGTCTCAGACTAGGGGAGGGACATTGCAGACGTCTGTGCTAGCGCCTTGAAGTAAGGGCCCACAGCATCTCACAGAAACACCCCTACTGGAGCCGGGAAGTCTGAGCACTGAGCTTTGGTCTCGATATGCTGGTGCCTACCTGTGCCCTCAGACCCTGACGCATGCAAGATTCGGGGGTCCACCCCACCCAGGGGGTATCTGAGGCAGGATGGAGGGACCGAGACCAACAGATAAGGCATTGGCAGTGACCGGCTTAATTAGCAACTCCTGATGGTGCAGCTCCAGTGGGGACAGAAGGTGGGATAAATCTTAATTAAAAAAAAAAAAAAAAAAAAAAAGCCTTCCAAGCTTCGGCAACATCTCTTAAGGCAGCCGCTGCAAACCTATTCTCTGCCAGAGCCGCCCTATCCTGGGCATTGGTTTTAGCTTTTCAGTGCGTGGATAATGGGGGAGCTCTTTTCTGGATCATCCATCAGTTGCAGGTAATGGGGTTGGCCTTGGCCTATGAAGAGGCGGTCGGGTGTGCAGCACAGACCATGTTCTACCAAACCTCAGCTCAATGCAACCTATGGCTGTGGGCCTGGCAAGCAGATGCATCCTCAAAGAGCCATTTGGTGAAAGCACCCTACGAAGGCAACCTCCTGTTCGGATCAGCACTGAAGGAGGTGGTGCATATGCCCCAGTCCAGGGGCTGGGGCAAAGTGTGGTCTTTGGGCTTAAGATAACTTTCATGACAGGTTACAAGAGGCAAAACTCCAACTTTTCGGGGAAAAGAACATGGTTCTCCTGAAACCAGCGTGATTTCAGAGGGTGGATCCGGCAGAGGTGGAAGCACCAGACACCAGAAATGGCAGCAAAAATCAGGTCATGCAGGCCCATCCTGGGGGGCAGACTTTCAGAATTCTTGAGGAATGGGCCCAAACCACGTCTGACAGATGGGTTCTAGACATTATCAGCAAGGGTTGCCTTATAAAGTTGGAGTCCAAGCCCCCATCTCAAACTCATTCAAAAGACTAGCAATATTGTAAGCTATCACGGATCTTATTCAAGCGGGGGCTATCGAACAGGTTTCCCCAAAGAGGCAAATCGTGGGGTCTAGTCCCTATTTTTATCTTGCCCAAATGCCCTGGGAGGTCACAAACCCTTCCTAGACCTCAAGTTCCTGAATCACGTATGCAGCAGACCATTCAAAATGGAAACTGTCCTCAATCGGGGAGGTGCAGCAAGTCTCTCTTCTGGCATCAATCGACTTGCAAGATGCTTTCCTCCATATTCCTAGTCACAGCCTGCGCAGGCAATATCTCTGATATAAGGTAGGGAACCAACACTTCCAATTCAAAACTCTCCCTTTCGGCCTTTCATCAGCCCGAAGAACCTTCTCTAAGATGGTGGTAGCTTCCCTTCGGAACCGAGGGATCGAGCTCTCCCTTAGCTGGACGATATCCTCAAAGCCTCGCATACAGGCAGTGGCAGAAGTAGTCCAGAGCCTTGCAGCACATGGTTTTCAGTCTGGAAGTTCCCTAATCCCGAGCCAGAAACTGAACCACCTGGGGGCAGAATTCAGGTGCGGGTTAACATGGTGTCACCCCATCTAGCGCACCCCCCCAACACCACCACCACTCAGACAATTCTGGGACCTGCTGAAGCTGGACAAATTTCAAGCGACCGTTCAGCTACTGGCCCAGTGGAATTAATCGGGACTCTAGTGTCACTGGCAGATTCGTTCCCATGGGCTCTAGTGTACATGTGACCCATTCAAGCACATTTGCTCAGGCTGTGGTCTGTCTATGCAGTCGGCACCAGCTCATCCCAATCTCTCAGCAGATAAAAACTACCCTCAGATGGTCTTGGAGAACAAATGTTATGGGGGGACAAAAGCTAAGCCATCCACACCAAACAATCTCAACAGATGCAAGCCTCTGGGTGGGGAGCTCACCTGGACCAGATGTCAGTCCAAGGCAAGTGGTCACTGACACAATCAAGGTACAGCATAAACATCCAAGAGATGAGGGCAGTTCACCTAGCCCGCGATGCACTTCCATCGGCAAGTACGCAACCAGGACGTGTTGATTCTAACAGTCTAACAGCCAAGGTCTACATCAGTCTGGCGGCACAAAGCTCGAATGCTTTGGGAATCTCTTCTCTTCCAATGGGCAGAAACACCTGGCAAGTGTAAGAGCCATGTACATACCAGGTGAGTAAAATGTCACAGCAGACTTAAGCCGCCAATCGTCCAGCTGGGAGAATGGGAGCTGAAAGACTGCTTTTCAACTCTTGATAGAGCGGTGGGGCAATCCCCAGGTAGATCTGGGTGCATGCTGACAAAACTCCAAGGCACAGTGGCTCTGCTCCCTGGCCAGAGATGAGCTACCAGTAGCTCAGGATGCCTTTGCCTAGACTGGGGTCACTTCGGCTTCCTGTATGCCTTTTCCCCAATTCTATTATCCAGGGTCCTGCACAAAGTGGCTTGGGACAGGGCAGAGATTCTAGTCTGCCCCAGGTGGCCTCGCCGCCCCTGGTTCCCACTCCTCGTTCAGCTGTCAAAGGGACCACATTTTACTTTCCCACTTGGCTCAGACCTTCATGAGGGCCCAGTTCTACACCCCAATCTGAGCAATCTGTCCCTCTGCTTGGAGATTGAGCAGGAAACCTTCAAAGAGTTGTGCTACACTGCTCCGGTTTTTGAAATTATAAATTCTCTGTGCCCCTCCTTCTCTAAGGGGTATTGTAGAATCTGGAGAAAGTTCTTGTTCTAGGGACATGGATATGTTGTTCATCCACACTCATTGGCAGTATCCTTGCCGCTTTAAATCTTGCCGGAAGGTCTTCAAGCTTGCTCCTCCCACCCACCCGGGTGGTATAACTCGGCTCCGCCCCATGACGCCAGATCTTCCTTACCGCTTGGAAGCTCAGGTTCCCTCCTTAACGCTCTGCGTTTGTGACTGGTTCCTATTTCTCCGTTTGCGGATTTAAAAATAATATTTTGCAAAGACTTCAGTCTTGATCCCCAGCGGCTGCGATGGATAAATCGACTCAGTTCGGAGATGCCCATGCGGGCAGAAGATGTCTCGAGACGGATCCACACTCCACGTGTGTCTACTGCTTAGGCTTTGAGCCACGACCGCGGGCTTGCGACCTGTGCTCATCTTTCTCGGCCTCGTCCTCGAAAGGTCGTGCTGCCCGATTACGCTGGGCCCGTCCGGCGTTCCCTCGGTGATCAAGGAGGCCGGTTGGCGGTGTCGGCGGCGGGCTCGGCGGATCAGCTCGAGCGGATGGTCGCCCTCGAAGAGGAGGCGGCGCGGGCCGTATCTTCCTCGGCCGCGGCATTTATCTCGCTCTCTCTGGGTTCTTCCTACACGGCTTCCTTTAAGGAGCTTTGTCTGTCCCTCTCCACTAAAGGAGAAGGGCCTGCGTCTGCTGGACCTTTTTCTCGGTCCAAAAAGAGGGACAAGGGTAAGTCCCTCCGTCGACGCTCTTGGGAGCGGGAAAGGTCCCTCTCCCCGGGCCGTCGACCGTCGGCTTCGGTCGACCGCTCGGCTTCGGCCACTGGCCTCACGGTGTCCCCGTCAGGTCAGTTGACCGAGACTCCCACTGATGAAGTCGAGATTTTTCTCGACCCATTAGACGGGCTGTCGCCTTTAGCAGCCGAGATTCCCCTCTCCCCGGTTCCCCCGGGAGGAGTTGAGGATCCCGTGGGCTTCGCCTGTGCCTCCGTTCCGGAGCCCTCGGATGGACCTTCCGAGCGAAGGAGTGTCGGTTCGGCCGACACCTCCCCGCACCGACCCGGAAATTCCGGGACTCTCGGTCTCGGTCTCGGACCTCTTCGCGGTCCAGCCGTTCCCACCGTCATAGGCGGTCTCTGTCTCGGCACGCGGATGGCGGCGTCGCGCTCGTCGTCCTCCTCCTCCTCCTCGGATGAGGAAGCTTGGCGTAAATGCGTCGGCCGATGCGAGGACCTTATGTTGCAACAGCTCCTCCTGGCCGGAATAAGCCGACTCCGGCGCCTTCCCGACCATTAAGTAACTGTCACCGGAACGGCCGACACAACCCCTCGACTTGCCCGAGGAGCCTATACCCAGGCGGTTGTTCGGCCAAAACCAGCTGCTCCACCGATTGCGGTGGAACCTCCGCCTCCACAGCCACCAATTGGGGCTCCGACCAAGGATTCTCGGTCGGCTAAGGGTTTACCCCATCGGCTGTCAGTTACCCTCACTCCCGACCGACCTCAGCAGGTGAAGGGTGGTTCAGGCCAGAGGCAGCTCTTGAGGACTCTTCGAGTCCGAAGATGATTCCTCCTTCTTCTCCAGCGACTGGACTTGGAGTCTTCAGGAGGTCAGCCAATGGGCGATAGCCGTCGTCCTTCCTAGGACTGCTTGGCTCATCTCGAGTCTACGGGATGGGCCCGAACCCGTTCCAAACGGGCCAGGTATCCCCTCGGAGATTCTGGACCGAGGATTCTCCGGAGGCCTTTCCGGTGGCGAGGCCATAGTGGGTCCAGCACTGGAACTTTGGCAGCGCCTGCTTCCTGCCCTGCGCCTCGGCCAGGATGGCCAGGAGTATCACGGTCCTACGGTTCCTTGTCGGTTTGAACACCCCTCTGCTGAGGGTTGGTTACGACAGCGTTTTCGGTAGCGCCCGTAGCGCCAGGGATGTGGACAAACCTCCTGACAAGGAGTCAAGAAATTGGACTATGTCGGGCGAAAAGTCTGCTCGTCTCTCTCTCGGCCTAGTCAGGCCAGTTCGGCCGTCCTCATGGCACATTTCTCTCATGCCCTGTTGGGCTCCCTGGATGAGGTCATCCCTCATCTTCCGCCGATCTGCAGACTACGGTTAAGCAGGTGCGGGACCAGGCAGGAGCAGTGGCCAAACAGCAGCTCCAGACTGCTTTGGATGTAGGGACTCATGTGCCAGATCGGTGGCGGCACGCAGTGGCTATCGTCGGCGGGCTTGGCTGAGGATATCCACCTTTGCCCGGATACCAGCACAAGTTGGCGGATGTTCCCTTTTGGGGACTGACCTCTTGACCCTGGGGTGGAAGGTCACCTGCAGAGGATCGAGAAGTCCAATGCCACCTTGGACTCGGTCTCTTCCGCTCAGAAGGACAAAGGCGCAAACCACAGCCTAAGCCCTTTCGTCCTTCTGTGCCCCCCGCGCCTGCCCAGCAACGTCAGGGCCAGCAGGCTCGGCCTTGGCATCCCAAACCCAAGCCGGCTTCCTCTAACAGGAGGCAGGAGGAAAGGGCCAGGAGGTCCCTCGGCGGTCCCTCCTCCAAGCCTGCCCAGTGGCGGGCTGAGGGGTGTCGCCCCATCCCGTCACCTTACCCCTAGGTCCCCGTGAAGGCGCTCAGCTCTTCCGTTCCGCCTGGTCCGCTGTTACCACGGACAGGTGGGTCTTGGAGGTGGTGGGAAGAGGCCTGCCTCTGGATCGAGCAGGCACCACCCTTCAGAGCCGTCGCCCCTCGGGGCTTGAGATCCCCAGCCTCACTGGCGGCTCGTCGAGCCGACAGCCGCCCCTCCTCCTCCAGAAGGAGGTGGTAAGAGAGGTGGTGGACCCTCCTTCAGACCCAGGGTTTGTGTCCAGGTACTTCCTGGTTCCGAAAGCAGACGGGGGCTGGCCCCTTCTCGACCTACACGACCTAAACAAGTTCTAAGGTCTCAGACCTTCAGGATGGTCACTCTGGCTCAGATAATACCATCCTTGGAGCGGCGTGTGGTTCTGCTCTCTGGACTTGCAGGGCCAGTTTTCCGTCCCTATCCGTCCGTCTCACCAGAGATTCCTTCGCTTCGGCGGAAGGATCTCTCTTGAGTTCAAGCCATGCCCTTGACTTGTCTCCAGCTCCAGGGTCTTCACCAAATGCATGGCAGTGGCGACAGCATTCCTGCGGCGCGAGGTCCAGTGTACCCTTGCCTGGGCGACTGGCTGATAGCAGCTCCCTCCAGGAAGGGCGGAGTGGTCAGAGATCTGGCCTCCAGGTCTGCTCTCAACTGGGCCTCCTTGTCCAGCGAGGCCAAGTCAGAACTCGAGCCGAAGCAGGTGATTTTATTCATCGGGCGCAGCTAGACTCTCTTCCGAGCAGAGCGCGGCTCAGCGGACAGGGCGAGGTTCTTTCCTCCTTGCCCGATCATTTCTGGTTGGAGCAATTGCGCCTGCCGGGACTTCCTCGCCTCCTGGGTCTCATGGCGGCCTGTACCAGGCGTGGTCCGTTGGGCCCGCTGGAACATCGTCCCTTCAGTGAGGACTGGCCAGCCAGTGGTCTGCGCTCGCGATCCTTGGACCAGCTTGTGTGGTGACACAGGGGATGTGGAATGCTCTCAGTGGTGGACCGTTCCAGATCAATTGCAGGAGGGGCATCCGTTACGTCCGCCCGAGCCGACGGTCTCTCTGTCGACCGATGCCTCTCTGATGGGTTGGGGTGCCCATCTGGGGAAACCGGGCTCATGGCCTCTGGTCCCCGGGAGTCCCGATGCCACATCAACCTGCTGGAGCTCCGGCGGTCCGCCTAGCTCTCACCGCCTTTGCTCCGTTCCTCCGGGGTCAAGTGGTCCGAGTCCAGACGGACAATACCACGACCATGTACTATCTAAACCGCCAGAGGCGGGGCCAGCGCTCATGCTTCTATGCAAGGGAGCTCTCGCATTTGGTCACTCGTCTCGCAGCCTGGGCGGATCTCCTAGCCATTCCGTGGCAGGAGCCTCCAACACCCTGGCCGATGCCCTGGGCGGATGGGGCTGCATCCCAGGTGGTCTCTGCCGGAGGTAGTACAGCATCTGTTCTCCCTTTGGGGCACACCTCAGGTGGACCTGTTTGCCTCCACGGAGAACGCGAAGCTGAGTCTGTTCCATGCCCGCCCCCCTCAGCAGGGCTCGCTGCAGGGGGATGCCTTCTCGAGGCAATGGACCCCGGGCCTCTTTTACGCCTTTCCCCCATTTCCCTTGATCCACAAGGTGCTTCTCAAGGCGAGGAGGGACAAGGCGCAGGTGATTCTGATAGCCCCAGACTGGCCTCGCCAGTTCTGGTACCCAGATCTCCTCAGTCTCAGCTCCAGGACTCCGCGGCAGCTTCCAGCTCGCCCGGACCTGCTCTCAGTCAATCAGGGGAAGGTGTTCCATCCGGACCTTCAATCCCTGCACCTGCTGGCCTGGTTCCTGAGCGGCTAGAGTTCCAGGCCTTGGGTCTTTCCGACGAGGTCCTCAATGTAGTTGAGGCGTCCCGTAAGGAGTCGACCAGAAAATGCTATGCCTTCAAATGGAAAAGGTTTTCCATTTGGTGTCAGAAACAGAGGCTTGGACCCTTCCTCCTGTTCCTTGGCAAGCATCTTGGACTATTTATGGTCCTTTCTAGTCAAGAGCCTAGGTCGCGACCCTAAGGGTGCACCTGGCAGCCATCTCTGCTTACCGAGGCGCGGGCCGGAAGCAGTCGATGGCTTGAGGAGAAGGTGGTCTGGCGCTTTTTCAAAGGCCTTGATCACATTTCCTCCAGTACGGGAACCCCCACCTCGTGGGATCTACTGCTGGTACTGGCAAAGCTCATGGGCAAGCCATTGAACCTATGCACAGGTGTGCTCTCTCTCACCTGTCGTGGAAGACCGCCTTCTTGGTGGCTATCACGTCAGCCAGAAGGATGGGAGAGCTCCAGGCGCTTTCCATCGAGTCTCCTTACCTGGTCTTCCACAGGGACAAGGTTGTCCTGCGCCCCCACCGAGAATTCCTTCGAAGGTGGTGTGGAGTTCACCTTAACCAGGTGTTGACTCTGCCGGTGTTCTACCCCAATCACACCTCGGAGGCAGATAGGCTCCATACTCTGGATCCTAGAAGGGCTCGCTTATTATAAGGAGCGACGGCTGAAATGTAGGAGAGGTTAGCCAGCTGTTTGTCACACCTACGCTGAAGCCGCATCTGGCAGACCTGCAGCCAGCGGACGATAAGCAGGTGGGTAACCTCCTGCATAGATCTCTGCTATAAGTTAGCGGGCATGGAGCCTCCCAGAGGGATAAGAGCTCATTCTACCCGCCATACTGCTGCTAGCGGTGGCTGCTTCCAGGGGCGTCCCTATCCAGGAAATCTGCAGGGCTGCTACCTGGAAGTCAGCAAACACCTTCATTACCCACTACCACATCGACCTTGAGTCACGCCGGGATGCTGGTTTGGGGCCTCGGTTCTCAGTCTCTCTTTCCCAAGTAAGTATGTAGGGGTGTCGTCTTGCCTCCCTCCTCCCGGAGAACTGCTAGGTCTGCCAATGAGTGTGGATGAACAACATATCATGTCCTAGAAATACAGGTTACTCACCTGTAACAGGAGTTCTAGGAATGGTATATGTTGTTCATCCCACGACCCCCGACTCTCCCTCGCTTCGACAAGACAACCTGAGCTTCCAGCGGCCAGATCTGCGTCATGGGACGGAGCCGAGAGTTATACCACCCGGGTGGGTGGGAGGAGCAAGCTTGAAGACCTTCCGGCAAGATTTAAAGCGGCAAGGATACTGCCAATGAGTGTGGATGAACAACATATACCATTCCTAGAACTCCTGTTACAGGTGAGTAACCTGTATTTCTGGCTGCAATCTAAAAAATATATACAGGCTTGTCCAATATCCCTACCAGTGCTTTTACAATTTTCTTCTTGAGGGATTTGACAAAGGACTGCAGCCAGCCACCTTACGAGTTTCTAAGAGCAGCAATGTTAAAGCCCCAAAAAGTTAAGCCAACCGTACCACCTTGGAGACTTGGTCTGGTTCTCAAGGCCCTAACCAAAGCATCTGAAGGAGGCTTCAATCTTGCATCTTACAATGAAGGTGGTTTCCTGGTAGCTGTTGCATCAGCCAGGAGAATCTGCGAACTGGGGGCGCTATCTACCAAAGAGCTGTACATTATTTTTCACCAGGATGATGTGGTGCTTCAGACAGATCCAGGGTTTTTACCTAAAGTTGTCTCATTTTTCTTTTCATTGTAACTAAGCTAATCCTTCTGTAATCACCCGAAAAATGAAGTGTCACTCTACATCCAAGGAGAGCAATGAAAAGATGTATTAAGAGAATGGAGGCTATTCGCAAAACTTCAAGTTTGTTCATTAACTACAGGACAAAATGTGGGTAGAAAAGCTTCAAAAGACTCTATAGCCAGATGGATTAGATCAGTAATCACTATGGCGTATGATCAGGCGGGAGTAGCTCTACCTGGTCCCGTGAGCCCATTCCACCAGAGCTATGGCCACTTCATGGGTGAACTTCAGAGAAGCATCCCCAGCAGACTTATGCAGAGCAGCCACTTGGTCATCCATTCATATGTTTATGAAATTTTACAAACTGGATGTGATGTCCTCTGCAGAAGCATCCTTTGGCTGCTGAGTGCTTCAGGTGGTGGTGGAACCCTAAGAGCACTTGACATTCTTCCCAACCGGAACATCTAGGGATGCACTGCTTTTGGATATCCAGGGTGTAGGGAAGCCCAAAGACCAGCTTGGGGGGAGAGAAATTGAAATTTAAATACCTGTAAATTTTCTTTCTCTGGCTGGTCTCCAGGCTTTGGATTCCCTCCCAAAATGTATATAGTTGGTTGGCCTCTGGGGCCAATTATGGCGTAACTTTTTTGTTTCCAAGTTCTCATAGTATTTCTTCAGGGGGACTGCATTAGGAACGACTGGAGACAATCTGATGTGGAGGGCTTCTTAGCCCCCTGCTGCAGAGCTTTAGTCCTGCCTACCCCCAGCATCAGGCAGTACAGCCCAGGTGTAAGGGAGCCTGGAGACCAGCCATCGGAGAAAAAAAAAATTTTGAGATTTAAATTTAGATATTTCTCGGATGGTAAAAACTGACAGCAGAGGACTGCCCCTGAGGTCTGCCCACCTGTGGTATAAAAGGCAGGTCCCCTAGCTCTACCTCCATTCTTTTCCCACCGTCGACACACGCAAGTTGGACCTACACGAACACCTTCCATAGTCGACTGCCATTTTGTCACGTTTACCTGTGCTTTATTAATCCTTTTCATTTCCTGCATTTTTCTTGCATGTCTTGATCTTCCTTTTCAGAGCAGCAGTGAATCAAGTGTGGTGTAGCAAGTGGCTCCCCCACAAGGACTGCCACACTTCTCATCTGCTGTGCCTAGGCTCTGACCACGACACTAACCAGCGCACCAGACTTTGCAGCCAGAGGACCCTGGAGGCCTTCTGCTGCGGTAGAGAATTTCAGCGATGGAGGAGCAGGTCCATAAAAGCACCTTCTTCCCCAGCCTCCGGGGCTTTGATTTCCTCTCCATCTCACAAGAAGTCCACTGGAATGCACAAACACTGGGAGAAGTACAGGGACAAACCCCAGTCAGCATCCCACTTAAGATCACCGCGAAAATTCAGAACTGAGCCTGGGTCTTCCTCCAGTGGGAGGTCTCTCTTCCACTCCGGCAGCCCTCGCCTTCCAGGCTCGGAGTGGTTCTTCAGGGCTTGGGACTTCGTCCTCAGCCTCTCGGGCCCTTACGACAGGTGGGTTCTATGCCAGGTGGCTTGACCGGGTCCTTGGGTGGTGGGTTTTTGTTTCCCTCCCATTCACAGCATCTAAGTCTGTTCCGATGTCTGGGACAGATGCCAGGGGCATGCGCTCACCTCCTCTGCAAGAGTGACACCTCTGCCCCACTCAGGAGTCGGCTCCTTGGGACAAGCTTAATTTTCCAGGCAAGCGTCTGCATCACCAGACTGGCGTCTGCCCACACCCGTCCAGTTTATGCCAGCCACCCAGACATAAACTCAAGCAATGCCTCAGCAGTCCTCCTCTAACCCTCCATCGTCTAATAGTGGGCCCGATGCCCGATCTGTCTACCCCTGTTACTCAGATGCCAGGTGGCTCCTTGCCTCAAGGACGGACACCCGGATTACCGCAACTTAAGGAACAGACGTGGGGGCCCTCAACCCCACCTCAGGCGGCTCCTGAGAATCCATGACTGATCTGAACGCCTTTTTGCTGCCTTATGGGCATACTTTCAAGGATAAGGAGCCCCTGACTCCAGGGAACCTCTTCCGAATCCATTAAAGTAGCAAGCAACTCCAAGAAAAGCCCAGATGCTGTCTTTAAAGGAGCCTGCTCCACAAACCGACAGCTGGCACCAGTCATCCAAGGATTTGCTGACGGGAGGCATAGTCTCTCACCCTCTATCTTCAGACGGAGTCTGGAAGGTATTCTTCCTTCTCTTATGATTCAGAGGTCTCTGACCTGTCAAAATCAGAGCCCAAGGACACCCTTTGATCTCATCTTGATGACCTACTTTTATGGATGTGATGAGGCCCATCCAGTCCCTTATGAGTTGGGACATGGAGGAAGTAGATCCCAAGCAACGTCGGCTAGCTGCTTCCTCTGTAAAAAGGAGTCATTGCCCTTTGTCGTACAACACCTGATTGATTCCTCAAATAGGGCTGCCTGGAAACATCAGTCTTCTACCCTGACAACATCCAGGAAGGTAGATTGCCTGTATAATGCCTCGAGAGAAGATCCTTTTTTATGGAGAACATCCAGAGGCTGATTCTGTTCATCAGCGCTGCCCATGACTACTGTAAGTGGCCCCGGCACCTAGCATTCAGTGTCCCGACAAAGATTCTAGGCAGATGGACCACTCCAGCAAGGCGTGTGTGCCTTTGCTACCTGCACTCTGAACTTTACAGCCTACATGGTCAATACCAGAATCCCTTGTGGGAGAAGGCTTCAGAGGTGGCACAGACTTAGCCTGGTGTTCCTTGTAAGACTGAGCTGTTAACATCTCAGATCTGGCTCAGATGAGGACTTGTGCTCTGAGCTTCTTATTATTCGGCAGGCAGCGCTGCAGCTATGAGAGTCTGCCTTCACCGCTGCTCCTGGCTCAGGGTCTCCGAATTTGTTCAGGATGTGCAATCTAAGATGCCCCTTTCAGATACCCTGTTCTATTTGGCGACGATACAGGAGTATGGCAAGGTTCTGCATTTGGTACAAACTTTATACCGTGCTCAGCCTAAATCTTCCTGACAGCCCTTTCATCGCTCCTCCAGACAACCCAGGGAACCAACAACCCAGAAGTGCCTTTAAAGAGAAGCTACTTCCCAAGCCCCAGAGCTCCCAGAACTTCCCGATTTGTTGCCTGTCCTGGCTCCTCCCCCTGACTCCTTATCAGCCCCACAGCAGAATCCCTTTTTTTGGGGGGGGTGCATTTCTTTTCTCTCTCCTAATCTGGTCTCTGGGCTTCCTTACTCCTGGGCTGCACCTCCTGATACTAACACACAGGCAGGAATCGGATCTCTGCAGCAGGGGACATCCAGTCCTCCACTTACTGTCTCCCTCAGTTTACTTCTGCCTTCAGACAGGCAGGTTCTCTGCAAGCAGAACTCTGCCATGTGGCAGAGCTGAAGATGGACTAAGTCCAGCAGTTGATTCAGTTTTGGATATTGGAAGAATCGTAATGATATTTGAGATCTCTAGTGTGGATTCCAGCCTCAGCCATGCAAGCTGCACAGACTGGCCCATTTCACTGCGTTTTCCTGCACTTTCTGCACTCTGCCTGGAATGTTCCCACAGTGCAGTGAAAGTGTTATGGGGAATTAAACAGGCACCGGAGTGCTTAGGAAGCATGACTGGCCACATTCCCTTACAAAGGATATACCCCCTCAGTGCAGTGAAGGTCCAGGTTATGTCAAACAGCACCAGATGTTTTGGGGAGAATATTTTTCACCCCTCAGACAGCAGCCCTGTATTTTTCCATCGGTGACCAGCATTCTGCTTGTATCTGCTGCTCGTCCTGTGGTGGGCCAGCAACGTAAGGACAACTCATTGTACAGGAACTGTCTGCTAGCAATGCAAGGTAGGAGCCCTAATATGGAGCAACAGAGCTCCTCGCAGGGGAAATCTTTGAGTGTTAAGGGGCATAAGGAGCTGAAACTGGAGGCAGCCAGTCGACTGCCAGCAGTCTGATCGCCTCAGCCGCTACTTGATGGACCTGTGGTACGGCTATAGCGGCTCGTCTGACCAGAGAATTTCATGGAGCAGCGCTATTTCGGGGGCACTCTTGCTGGAACTTTTGTTCAGCATTCTGCGCCCTCCCCACCAAACAGCAAGAAGTGATACCCAGAGGGTCGTCACCCAGAGGCTGAATTCCTGCATAGTCTATATGAGGAATAAAATACAAGTATGGATTACATAAGGACAGCCTTTACAGGACCAGTACAATTCTTAAAGGACCAGCACATTTAATCTCCACTTCAGCAGCATGAATTCAGGAAGCTTACCGGGGGGGTATACACTGGATTAAGTAGGACCTTTCTTTAGTGTTATGGCCTCATAGGGGCAGGAAAGGCCAGCACTGCAAATCCCATGCTATTCGTTCACCTTGGTTGGGTCGCTTTGACTAAATTGCCGAAGGGCAGTGTATGTGAATGGGGAAGACATGATGGAGGCAGACCTTTTCCTCAGCTCAGTCTGATGGCCAATAGGTGGCAGCCACCAGAGGGACCCAGAAGTCCGCAGCCCCCTCTGGCACTAGACTTTTTTAAACCAGTTAAATAGGACCCTGCTCCGAATCCAGTATGCTTAGACTGGCAACCGGGGATCACCAGATGTGACCCCTCACAAGAAACAGAACCATCCCTATCCTCACTTCAGAGTGCCCTTTTTGTGTGTGGTTTTTTTTTTTTTTTTTTTTTTTTAGGCGGGATTCACCTCAGCCCTTCCCCGGAGGCTTCCACCCAGCCGGAACAGGCTTTCACATTAAAACTGCAACCAAATTGGCATCAGCCTTCCATATTCCCCGAGCCAGTGGGGATTTGCTATTGAGGAATGTCAGAGTCCACAATGCATCTGTCCAGTGGCCTGGTGGATCTCTAAGCTGAGAAGCATTCTAAAAAGTGGCTAGTTTGCCCCAGCATCGACCCTCCAATTTCGCACCTGACCAAGAAGTTGGTCATCCAAGCCGGAGGAGGGGCTTCTCTCAAAAACAGTGTAAGGATTGTGGATGCCTCACTCAACTAAGTCGTCCAAGCATCAACATCTCAGGGGGACAACCAGAGCAAGAGTTCCTTAACCAATCCTGTTTTGGCCTAAAATGCTGTCTGGGGTCCCAATTTTAGCATTTTTATTCTGTATGTGATCCAGAGGGGAACAGACCCATTCATCAACTCCTGTTCTTGGGGAGGTGGTCAGGTGCGCCGCTCGGAGCATGTGTCCAACCTTGGCTCACTGCAGACCCTGGCTTCGGGTCTGGCAAGCAGTCTCCTACAAGAGTCTGTTGGTTAACCAGATGTAGGTAATCTCCTGTTTGGCTTGGCTCTGATGGAGGTAGTGAAGGATTGAGGAGATGCCAAGGTGCACATCCCACATCAAGAGGCAGGGGCCAGTCTTCATATGAGGCCCCAGACACTTTGAATTACCTTGGCTACAATAAGGGTAAAATTACTTCACTAATTTCTCCCCGGGGGGAAAGATCATGCTATCCAGGCACATTCCCCGTAGGGGGCAGGTTTCTAAAAATTCCCAAGGAATGGGCTCAAACCAAGTCCACCTAATACAAGCCCGCACTACCTCATGTGGTGCTCTTCTCAGTCACTGGTAACCCATCTGAAAGGCAGCGCTACAGGTCATTACGTGAACATTGCAAATGGGCTAATTTCCCATTCTTCATAGTGCCAGAATACACTGTGGATTCAGGCCAGTCCTACTTCTCGAATTGTTGAATAGTTATGATCTGCAGCAGACCCCCACAAGGCAGAATCTTATCAATCAGGGAATCTAAAGTTGTTCCAGCATCCTTAGCTCTGCAAGATAGAAACAGACTTTGATGGCAGATGAGGACCACTTGGCCCACCCAGTCTGCCCATTTCCCTACCTGCTGGATAAGCTGCAGATTCTAGTTAAACATCCTACTTCCTGCAACCCCCCACTATAATTGCCTTGTGTCTGTCCCATGCGTGTTTGAATTACCCCACTGTTTTAGGCCCAACGACCTCCTTAGGAAGGCAGTTCCATGTATCCACCACACTCTCCATGAAGCAATTTCTTCACATTACCCCTGAGCCATCCTCCTTCTCTTTAAATTGTGCCCCCTTGTTCTTGCACATCCTTTTCTGAAAGATGCTACCCTCCTGGACTTTGATTCCCTTGAGGTACTTGAAAGTTTCTATAGTGTCCCCCTGTCCCTTTCAAGAGTATACATATTAAGCTTTGTCTCTCTCTTCATATGGTTTCTGCTGCAGACCCTGCACCATTTTAGTTGCCCTTCTCTGGACTGCTTCCATCCTTTCTATGTCCTTGCGTAGATGAGGTCTCCAAAACTGCACACAGTACTCCAGAGAGGGTCTCGCCAACTGTCTGTGTAGAGGGATAGCCACTTCCCTTTTTCTGCTTGATGCCCCTTCCTATGCATCCCAGTATCCCCCTGGCTCTCATTACAGACTTCACATTGCTTATCCACCTTTAGGTCATCTGGTATGACTACTCCCAGATCCCTTTCCATTTCTGTTAGTACCTCTCCTGCTATTGTGTACTCTTCTCCTGGGTTTTTGTTTCCCAGGTGCATTACTTTGCACTTCTTTGCATTGAATCTAAGTTGCCATATGTCTGACCATTTCTCCAACCTTGCCAAGTCCCTTCTCATCTTTTCTACCCTATCTTGTATATCAACTCTGTTACAGATCTTTGTCATCTACAAAGAGGCATACCTTTCCCTTCAGATCCTCTGCAATGTCACATATAAAGATGTTGGAGGACTGAACCCAGTACTGAGCCCTCGGGTACTCCACTAGTGACCCCCCCTTTCTTCGGAATGTGTTCCATTCACTATTGCCTTCTGTGTCCTGTTGTGCAGCCAGTTTGCTACCCAGGCTACCACCCTGGGACCCACTCCCAGGCTGGCTAACTTGATGATTAATCTTTTGTGCGGGACTGTATCAAATGCCTTGCTAAAGTCTAGGTAGGCCATATCCACAGCCACTCCCTGGTCTATTACTTTGGTCACCCAGTCAAATAAATCAATTGGATTCATCTGACATGACCTTCCTGCTGTAAATCCATGCTGCTTTGGGTCCTGTGCCCCACTGGCCTCTAGGTACTCGGCAGTTTTTCTTTCAGAAGTGATTCCATCATCTTCCCTACCACTGAGGTCAAACTTACAGGTCTGTAATTTCCTGCTTCTGCCTTGCTCCCACTTTTGTGAGGGGGAATCACATCTGCCCTCCAGTCCTCGGGTACCACCCCATTCTGCCATGATTTGTTAAAGCGTGGTCAGTGGTGTCACTAGGTCCTCCCTTAGTTCTCTTAGGATTCTGGGGTGAATCCAGTCAGGCACCATTGCTTTGTCCACCTTGAGTTTTAGGAGTTTTCAGGACTTTCTTCTGTGAATGGACTGGTGTCGACCCCCTACCCAGAGTGCTTCTATTGTCTGGTTTAGGTAACTCCTCATCTTTTGTGAATACTGAGCAAAAGTATTCATTCAGTATCTCTGCCTTTTCACTGTCTCTCTCTCTGCCCACCTCCCCTCTCCTTTATTAAACTTCACTATCCCTCCCTTAACCTTTCTACGCTCCCTAATGTACCTATAAAAGGTTTTATCCCCCTTCTTAACTGAGTTGGCTATTTTTTTCCTCTGTTTGGGCCTTTGCTGTTCTGACTGCCTTCCCCACTTTCTGCTTTAATTGATAATTACCTGTCGTGCTCCTTCTGTGATTCCTTATACTTTTTGAATGCAGCCTTTTTCTCCTTAACCTTCCCTGCCACCTCTTGAGAACCATAGTGGTTTTTTACTTCGCTTTTATTTGTTTCACACAAAGGTTTGTTGCCTCTATGATGGCAGTTTTGATTTTTCTCCATTGTTCTTCCACCCCTCCTTTTTTGGCAGTTTGCTAGTGCATTCTTTAGGTATTCACCCATTTTGCCAAAGTCAGCCCTTCTAAAGTTCAGTATTCTTGTTTTTTGTGTGGCTTATCTCCATGGTTGTGCTCATTGTGAAGCACACTGTGCAGTGGTAGCTTGTTCCCAGATGTCTACTGACGTCTAAATTTGTTATCCTCTCTCCATTTGCGAGTACCAGGTCTAGTATTACTCCCTCCCGAGTGGGTTCCAACACTAGCTGTTTAAGGCCTGCCCCCGCAGGGCATCGAGAATGACCCTGCTCTTGGATGTGGCTGCTGTACATGTCATCCAGTTAACATCTGGCATACTCGGGTCCCCCATCAACAGTATCTCCCTCTTTTCCAGCCATTTTGAGAATGTCCTATCGTTCTTGTCCATTTTCTCCCCTTGAGATGGGGGTCTGTATACAACTCTGTGCGGATTGTGATGCCTGTTTACATTTCCAACTCTGTAACATCACATGCACAATCTTTGATTCAGTGGTAGAACAGTACTTTAGTTCAGAATCTGCCATTGGGGTCTTCCTCAGACTCACGTACTCAAAGGCGCTAGTAGTGGTCATAGTACACATAAAGGCTCCACAGCTCAACCAAACATTACAAGCGGTGACAGAAGTGGTCTGGTACCCGCCGACACACTTTTGTCGTCAACTGGAGAAATACTTCCCTAATTCCAAACCAGACCTTCTGCCTTCTGGGGGCAGACATCAGGACATAAGGTTTTTCCCTCCAAAAACTAAATTTCTGATTCTACTACAGCTCATCAAGGAGTTCTAATGTAACTCGTCTGCTTAATTTTTCATATAGCTTATTGAGACAGTAAACCCTCCCTCCAGTGACTGTCTTGGAGGACAGAGGTCATGAAGGGTTGCAAGTTGGGCCATCCTAACCAAACCTGAATCACAACTGATGCAAGCCTCAGGAGCTGGGAGAGCTCGCATACATCAGCTGTTGGCACTGGGCAGGTGGTCACTGTTGGTCACAAGGTAAGCATAAACGTTCCTGACATGTGAACACCAGGCCATGCCCTGAGGCACTCTAAACAGGGATTCCCCAGTCAGGGTAGTCTGGTTCCAAACAATCTATAAACATTGGCATACACCAACCACCAAGGCAGCACAAGAAGCTCAGAATGCTAAGGGAATCCCTCTTCAGTGGGCTGAGCACCACTGAGCGATGTATATCCCAGGACAGGCAAATGTCACAGCAGACTGGGATGGTCTACCAAGGGAATGGGAACTGAAGGATAGTGCCTCCTACATCTTGACAGAACAGTGGGGCAATCCTCGGACACATCTTCACCTGCTGGTTGAACTCTGTGGTAAAGCAGTTCTGCTCCCTGGCCAAGGATGAACCAGCAGTGGCTCAGGACACCTTTTCCCCTAAACTGGGATGAGTTGGATCTCTTGTATGCCTTCCTCCAATACCGCCTATCAACAGTCCTTCACAAAATGATTTGGAACAGGGCAGTCATGATTCTAGTCGACCCGTGTGGTTTTTTCCACACATGGTTCCCGATTATCATTCATCTGTCAAGGTGACCACGTCGAACATTCAAGTTCAGCCTGAACATTCTCCATAAAGGTCCGGTGTGGCATCCCACTTAAACTTCTGTCTAGGCCTGGAGAGTGAGCAGAAAGACTGGCAAGGATCTAGGCTACACAGCTCCTGTTATTGGGGTGTGTGTGTGTGTGTGTGTGTGTGTGTGTGTGTGTGTGTGTGTGTGTGTGTGTGTGTCCTTCCTCCAAAGGGTATTATTGAATGTGGAGAAAATATTGGTTCGGGCTTCATTCAGAACGCATATAGAGCTTTCCATGTAATCACCAGTTCTACTGTAGTTCCTTTCAAATGAACTGACTAAGGACAGCAACCCGCCACCTTACAAGTTCAGTTTTTTTGCACTGGGGGCACTCTTGCTGACGGATTAAGGGGATGTTGGATTCATATACCCATGTCTATAGGTTTCTAAAGACAGCAACATTGAGATGCCTTCTAACACACGAAAGCTACCACTTCGGATTCTTAATCTGGTTCTGAAGGCTATGGCCAGGGCCCCTTTAGAGTATCAAGAAGATATCCATCATATGTCTCAAAATAAAGGTCACCCTTTTTCTCATAGCTATTGCTTCAGCCAGGAGAATTGGCAAACTAAAAGTAGTGTTTACACAAGAGCTGTACACTGTTTCATCCAGTTTGAACAGTTCCAGGGTTTTTTGCTAAAGTTGTGCTTCCTTTCCATTACAATCAAGGGTTCATTCTTACTTAATTCTGCCCACTTTCCAAAAGCAATAAGGAAGGGGAATTGCATCCACTACACCTGGGAGGTGTGATAGACATGGAGGTTGAGGGCAGATGGGGAGCCCGCAAGGCCCACTCAGTCTGTCCCTGATGAAAGTGTATATTAAGAGAGAGGAAGCTATTCGCAAAACTTCAAGTTTGCTCATGTCAGCTACAGGCCAGAATGATGGGCAACAAGGATTCAAAAGGCTCTATAGCCAGATGGTTTCTATCAGCCACGACCATGGCTTGTGATCAGGTCTGAGTAACTTGCCTGGCCCAGGGGAAGCGCATTCTACCAGGGCTATGGCCTCTTCGTGGGCGTACTTCAGAGAAGCATCGACAGCACACTTATACGGAGCGGCCAATTTAGAATCCATTCGCATGTTAAATGTTTGCTGGAAGTGATGCCCTCTGAGGCATACTTGACTGCAGAATGCTTCAAGCAGTGGTGGATCCCTAGGGCTCCTAACATTGTTTCTCCCCGGGACATCTGGGGACGTACTGCTTTTGTATATCTCAGAAGTAAGGAAGCCTGAGCCCAGCTTAGGAGAGAGAAATTGAAATACCTGTAAATATTCTTTCTCCGGCTTGTCTCTGGGCTTCGGATTCTCTCCCAGATTGTATAGTTGGCGGGCCTCGCTGCCAGATATGCCTTAATTCTTGTTTTCTATTTCCAAGTTCTTGTAATATTGCCACATTGGACTGCTTTAGGAAGAACTGAGGGAGATGGGAAGTTGAGTGCTGGATGTCCCTTGCTGCAGAGATCTGATTCCTGCCTGTGTCAGTATCTGGAGGTGCAGCCCAGGAGTAAGGAAGCCTGGAGACCAGCTGTCTGACAAAGAATTTACAGGTAAATTTAGATTTTCTGAGGATTGGCATGGAATAAACTCTATGTGGGTTCTTCAGCTAGTGGAATTTTTGTTTTGATATTCCTCCTGACAATCCTCTGGCCCATATCACCCTCTTCTAAGAGACCCGAGCTCTCCTGTGAAAACAGGTCATGGAACCTGTCCCACCAGCACGGGGTGGGGGGTTCTATTCTCATTTCTTCCTCGTCCCATCCTGGACCTCTGTCACATGAACCAGTTTATAGAATACAAACCATTCGGGATGGTAATTCTCCCTGGCATTCTCCCCTTGCTTCATCAGGGGTGTTGGCTCCATTCTCTGGACACGAAGGATGCTTATCTGCACATCTTGGTGTTCCCACCCCAAGAGGTTCCTTCACTTCCAAGTAAACCATTGCCATTTTTGGGCTCTGTCGTTCGCCCTGTCCTCTGCCCCATTTATAAAGTGCTGCCTGGGGGGGTAGTAGTGGCTGCTTTCATTGTCTTCCTGTACCTAGACAGTTGGCTTCTGACTGCTCCCACCAAGGAGCAGTTGCTTGGAACCATGGAGGACGCTTCCAGGTTTTGGGATCTGGGGATAACTACTTCCCAAAACCTGCCCATGGCCAGGTGCAAGCCTTCAGTACATTGGGGCAATCTTGGACACCACCCAAGGCGAAGCGTTCTTCTTTCCATGGCAGAATGCCTTCCTTCGGGCACAGGCTCATGTGTTCTCATCTCGCGAGGTTCCAGCCAGAACACTGAGGCTGCTGTCTTTTGGCAGCAGCCATCACAACGGTTCCACTGGCTCGTCTGCACATGAGGGAGCTCGGTGGAACCTTTGGTTCCAGTGGGATCAACACACAAGATGATTTGGAGCAACCAGTGTTGGTATCCAATTCTGTGCGAAAGACTTTGAAGTGGTGGTTGAGCCCCTCCAGCCTCTTTGAGGGGTCCACTTTCAGACCAGAGTATCCTTGACGGATCCTGACCAGACGTGTTGGGACAGTGCTGGGGCACCCATCTGGCCGACCGTCTGACTTGGGGGACCTGGTCCCCACTCGCACAGCATCTCCATCAGTGTTTTGGAGATGTGGGCAGTCCTGTATGCCCTGCATGCCTTTCAGATTAACCTACTCCCGGGGCCCCCTTTTTTAATTTATTTCTCCCCCTCCCTGGCCCCAGTAGGCTCCTCATCCAGCTGCCATCCTGTCACTCTGCTCCTTCAGGTCCCCCATTTATTCACCCACTAGGTTCAGATCCAGTTTCGGGGGCGACACCTCCGGAGCGTGGGGATGGCTATCAAGCCTAACAACCAGCCACCATGGTCTCATCAGTTTTCTGCCCCTCCTGGCATGAGCATGACTCATCCGGCCCTTTGAAGCATCTGCCGTGCACCAGCCCCATGTTCTTTGTGGTGGTGTCGTCTAGCCCCAGGCTCCGCTAGGGGTCAGGTGTGCACCAGCCACTTGTCACACCCCTTCCCGGAGATGAAGAGCAGTCCGGACGCGATCCATTTCTTCCCTGCTGACCCCTGGCAGCCTACACTAATTCATGAACATGGGTTGCCAGCAAGGTGTGGCGTCCAGTACCTCAACCCTCAGTGCCACCAGGCCCTAATTTTATCCAGACAGACAATATGCCCATGGTCTTGCATAAACCTTGGGGGCATATTACCCCCTCTGCAGGGAGGCCATGAGTTTAGTATTGGGCCATAGAACACTACTGGGACCTGCTGTACATGTTCCAGGCGTTCAGACCACCTTGGGCGACAACTTGAGCTGCTCACATTCCAAGGCACATGAATGGGAGCTTCTACTCTCTGTGGTTGAAGATCTCCTTTGGGTATGGTCACCTAAAGCTAGACCTTTGCATCCCCATCCAGTGTAGAACTGCCCAGTTACTGCTCACTAGATTCAGGGCCTTGTGTGTTCTGGCGACTCATTGTCCCTCTCTTGGACAAGGTTTCTGTGCACAGTCCTTTCCATTACTGCAGAGGGTTCTGCCCAAGTTGCAGTCAGAAAGGGCATAGATCCTAACAGCCCCTTACTGGCAGCACCAGATATGATTTCTATTCCTACAGCAATTAGTTGTGGAGCCTCCAGTTCCCCTGCCTCTGTGCTCCGACCTGCTCTCCCAGAAGCGGGGCACTCTGGTCCATCTAGACTTAAAGTCACTGTACCTGCATGCATGGCCCCTGTAGACATGGCAGTTGCCTGATTTGGGGGTTTTATCTCTGGTGGCAGATATCCTAGTGGCAGCCAGGAAAGCTTCCACTAGTGCCACGGCTATGAAGTGGAAGGAGTTCTGCATATGGTCTACTGCTATTCACCTGGATCCTTTAGGCGTCTGGAGAATCTAGTTCTAGAGTACCTTCTTTCCCTATGATTCAGGCCTGAGTTACTAATAGCTTAAAGGTGCTCTTGTCCACTATCTCTGCATACCATGCACCTATCTAAGGCAAGACTCTTGCCCAGATGGACCTCTCCTGTACTTTTTTGCAGGGCATACTGCATCTGAAGCCTCCTGTCAGGGACCCTGTCCTGCCCTGGGACCTTTTTGTACATCTTAGAAAAGCTTACTTTCAAACATTAAGTCTTGCTGTATTCTGACAATTGCAGTAATTCCCAGCCTTTGAACTGCCCCAGAGAACTTGGGGTTAACTTTCCATGCAGGGCATGGAACGCTGAGCTCCAGCTCGGTTGAAGTCTCCGTCTGGAGTGTTTTGAACCTAAACCGTCATTCTTTACTCCGCCTCGCTGAACGGTTGCTCTGGAGATTTCTCCTTCAGCTTGGTTCAAAGTCTGTTAGTTTTCAGTTTTTCGTCTGTTTAAACCGGAAAAGTATCCGCATAGTTGGTCCAGTCTGTCTGTGGTGTCGTGAGTACTAAATAGGAATTGTTATACTTTTCTGTGTGGAACTTGTAAAAGTGCGGTCTGTTTGCCTGAACCAACCATTTGATTGTGATTTTTTTGCTATATTTAGTGTGTGGTTACCAGTTAACTTTTTTAAGCCCCCCCAATACCAGTGACACTGTTGGGAACCGATGAGGGAGTCTTGCCTGGCAGTTGCTGAAAAAAGGGCAAGTTTGGTTAGGTTGGCCATGTCTGAGAAAAGCAAGAAAAAAAACAGGCACACTGGGTTTCAACACTGCAGTGAGTGTGGGGAGGTCATTGCCAAGGCCGATCCCCACACCACCTGTGTTTATTGTCGGGGGTTTGACCACCTCAATTCAGACTGCCAAGTGTGTGTGTGTGTGTGTGTGTGTGTGTGTGTGTGTGTGTGTGTGTCATATATTCCTATTCCCCAAATCTCAGAGGTTAGACTGAGGGGACAAGGAGGCCGAGAAGTCCGCTGACCTGGATGGCCAGCCTGGTTTGGTTTCGACCGAACCAGGAGTGGTGCCCTCTGACTGGGGCGATCCTCCTTTGAGCAAAAGGAGAGCAGATTCCGAGGGATCATTTCCAACAAAAAAGCGCAAAGATAAATCGACTGGTTCGGATCCAGATGTTCATGTTCCGACCGCCGAACAGATAGCCAGGGCAATTCAAATTGTGGAATCGCTCCGTCCAGTTCCCGATCTGGCAGGGGTTCGGTTGGTTCCCCTGGTTCAAGAGTATACCCTTGAATTTTATGAACTGGAGTTTGAAGAGGAAGTGGAATTTGAGGTTCAAACACCATGAAGTCTTGCTATATTAGGACTTATTGCAGTTAGCCACTGCACTTGAACTGCCCCGGGGAGGAAAGAGTTAACTCCAGAGAATCTGGAGTTCTAAAGCACGAGGGCGCTATACAAAGCTCTATCTGAGCGGTTTCAAATGAAACTGTCAGATTCTTTACTCCGCTTCACTGAACAGTTGCTCCGAGGAGATCAGCTCCTTCAGCTCGATCGGTCAAGCGAGTATTTTCAGTTCATTTGAACTGCCAAAAAGTAATTATTTTACCGCATTTCGGTTAAAGCTCTATCTGGTAAACCGTAAGTACAAAATGAAAAGTCTGTGTGGAAATTTAGTTATCGGTTCGGTTTTGAACCGATCGGTTTGCTTATTTTAACGTTTTAAAGTTTTGGGCTTTTAGAGTGCAGTACCCGGTTCTTATCGGTTCTAAAAAAACCTTGATTTTAAATAGGGTTTTTTCAAATACCCGTGAAACGGTTAGGAACTGATAAGGGTGTCTTGCCTGGCACGGCCATAAAAAGGGCAAGTTTTTGGTTAGGCTGGCATTATGTCTGGGAAACCCAAAAAGAAAAACCGGGCCCACTGGGTTTCAACACTGTGATGCTGTGGGGAAGCCTTTGCCAAGGCTGTCCCACACACCACTTGTGTTTATTGTCTGGGGGCTGACCACCTCCTGTCAGACTGCCAGGTGTTTAAAATTTCTCTGCAGCCACCCTGAAAAGAGATAGGGCCGGCTCAGGGAACTATTGGCCAAAAAGTCCGCTGACCCGGATGGCCAGCCTGGTCCAGTACCCACTGGACCAGAGGGAGTGCCCTCTGACCAGGGCTAGACTTTCTCGGGCAAAAGGATGGTTCAGAGGAACCAGTTAAAAAAAAAAAAAAAAAAAGAATATGACAGAGAAATCAAGTTTGGAGTCAAGATTCTCTCCAACTGCTGCAAGTAGTTAAGCCATACAGATTGTCCAGTCACTGTTTCTAGGTCCTGTCGAGACCATCTACAGTTGGTAAAGGTGGCTCGTTCAGTTCCAGTGGTTCAGGTTTATGATGTTGAGGAATTGTTATGAACCACAGGAGTGGGAGGAGAAAATTGATCAATACATGTGTGGCTGGTAGGGTCTGGGCGTGCCCACTTAAGCGGACATTTCTCCAGACAGACTTTTAGAATCTCCTCCTATTCTGTCTGAGTCCCTTTCTGAGTTTGTTTTACAAAAAGCTTGCAGAATCCCCCCAGCTTCCTTTAGAGGAGGCTATGGATGAGTAAAGGGGAGCCTGATTATGTAGGAATGATGGGCTAGGAGGTTCTTTCCTTTGCATAAGTCATTTAGGAAGTAAACAGCTAAGATTTTATAAGATTCTTCTTTCTGTCTCTCCTGTAAGATAAAAAAATGGACAGAAGGTGTATTTCGTCAGGCTCTGTTACAGACTTCCTCACTGAGCAGTGTAGTCATGTAGGTGTGGTACAAGCTGCAGCCTGTGTCAAGGCTAGTCCCCTGGCCTCACATCCTCCTGAATAGGATTCCAGGAGGATTGATGCCATGGCAAGAAAACCGTATATGGCAGCTTCTGTGGGACTCAGACAGGCAAGTTGTATGGCTTATGTGGCTAGATTTCGAAATTCCAGGTGGACGCAGTATTGTGAAGTTAGCCAAGCAGGCCCATGGGCCAGCTGGCTAGCGGGTTGGAACACAGGTGGCTGCTATGGCACTGAAGCCTCTAAGTTCAAGTTCATACTGCTGTTGGTGTTAATCTTGTTTTCTCTAGGGTCATGACCACTTCTGTAGCTTTCCGTAGGTTGGCATGGCTCAGATGCACTAATCTGTCCCAAGATACTCTGTCAAAGTCTATGGATTTGTTTCTTGTTGTGGGTAATTCTCTGTTTGAGGAACAAACAGAAAGCTATATGAAAAACATGGATGATTACCTACAAAAGTGCCCAGGTAGAGCTCAGGCCTCCTCTGCTTTTGCCAGAGGGCCTCTTCAGAGAAGCAAGAGATAGGCAGGCACAAGTAATCCATCCCCTCCCTTGGCCTAAGACTATTGCCAAGCAGGCACCTGATGGGGTGCCCAGGGCAGTCTTCTATACCAGTGGGCAGGTTGGTTTTATTTCAGCCAGAACTGTGTCCCTAACTCGGACAAGTGGGTTCTGGAAGTAATAGGTCTGGTTCTCAGCTTCAAACAGTTTCCAAAGATGAGAGCCAGACAGGTCCACCTGCAAATCCTCGGAATCCCTTGCTTTGGGAGCAGAGGTTTCTTCTCCTCTGAACTGCAAAGCAGTAGAAAGGGTCCCTCCTTGCCACCGGGGCAAGGGGCTGTGCTCATGATACTTTCTTAACCTATAGAAGGCAGGAGATTGGCGGCCCATCTCAGATTTAAGGTACCTGAACAAGCATCTTTTGAAAGCGAAGTTAAAATGTTATCTGGCTGAGGCCAGGGGACTGCTAGCTTTCCTGGACCTCAAGGATGCCTATTTTTTTCTTTTCATATCTTGATCAGGCCTTCTCACGAAGTACCTCAGGTTACCCTCAGGCCACTCCCAGTTCAGGGCAATGCCTGACCTTACCTCTCGCCAAGGGTATTCAAGAAATTCTAGTTGTGGTAGTGGCTCTTTTAAGAAGGCAAGGGATTGCTTTGTTTCCTTTCCTGGATGACTGGCTCTTAGTGGGTCAGTCTCCAGATCAAGTAAAATCCACTTGCAAGTCACCCAGCAGCTTCTCACCTTTCTGGGATTCCTGCTGAATTTACCAAAGTCAGTTCTCGAACCAGTTCAGGTACTAACTTTCATAGGTGCAGAGTTGAACACAGTTAGCCAGGGCATTTCTCCCCTCTAAAAGGTAGGCAGTCTCTTGCCCTGGCATCTTCCATTACTCTGCTGGTCTCTTGACCAGCAAAGCATTTGCTACAACTACTAGGGCACATGGCTGCTTCCACAGCTGTAGTGCAGGGGCAAGATTCCAGATGAGGGACATTCAGTTTCCATCTGAGGCCTATTGGTCCCAAGGAGAGTTCCCTTTCAAATTGGTTCTAGTGACCCAATCCCTGATCCTGGCCTTACACTGTGGCAGGATCAAAGCAATCTAAAACTAGGGTCCTCTTCATTCCCTCACCACGGATGCTCCTGTTAGGGTGAGGAGCTCGCTTAAGCGACCTGTCCACTAGGGAGTGTGGTCTCTAGGAATCTCTGCTCCACATCAATTTTTGGAACTCAGAGCTGTCTTCTAGCTCTTAGAGTTTTCAGCTTCTGTCCAGAGCAAGGTAGTTCAAGTCAGGACAGACAACACCACAATAATGTGGTACATCAACAGGCAGGGGGCACTCGGTCATCAGCCTTGTGCACGAAGCAATGAAGTGGTGGTCTCTGGCTTACTCCCTGAACACCTCCCTGATAGCAGTTCACCTCCCAGGGAAGGACAATGCCCTGGCAGATGCCCTCAACAGGATTCTCAGGGCCATCACGATTGGGCTCTGAATACTCAGGTGCTGGGCCAGTCCTTGCCAGATGGGGCTCATTTTCAGATAGATCTTTCGCAGCCCCAGATAACCACTAACTTTCTCTGTTTTGTTGAGGCCTCCAGTGCTGGGATCAGCCCACCTGGGCAGCTTTTCACTTGGATTGGAAAGGAAGTTTCTGTTCACCTTTCCTCCCTTTTCCCTTTCTTTCAGGGTACTAGTAAAATCAGATCTCAGCCTTGCCAAGCGAGTTCTGATTGTTCCAAGCTGAGCCAGAACAGCCTGGTACCCCATTGTCTCTGTCCTTGACAATCCACCCTACCTGAGCTTGCCCAGAGTCCACGACTTACTGGCCTTTGCACAAGGGAGAGTGTGGTATCCGAACCTCAAATTCCTCCTTCTCAAGGCAGCTCTTGAGGAGTTAGAATTTGCTGATTTACACCTTTTTCAAGGTGTTGCAGATATTTTAAAGGCTTCAAGGAAGCTTTTTCACTGGCGCCACTTACAATTCTAAGTGGAACAGGTTTTCAGTCTGGTGCGCTGAGAAGCAGATTATACCACAGTCTGCTTATCTGCCCATTTTCTGGACTTTTTGGTCCATTTTAAATTCTTTAGGTCTTAGGCCAGCTACCTTAAGGGTTCCTTTGGCAGCTGTCTGTTTTTCTGCAAGCAGGGAAGCCTGCTTCCTTTTCTTCTCAACCTGTGTTTTCCAAGTTAAGGGGTTGCTTCACACCAACCCTCCTTTTTCAGGAACCAGCTCCTGCATGGAGCCCGAATGTTTGCATTGCTCAGTTAATGCAAACCCCTTTGGACCTCTGTCCCCAGCAGAGCTCAAGCTTCTCACTTGGAAAATGTTTTTTTCTGGTGGTTTCACTTCTGCCAGCATAAGTGAACTACAGGCCCTGGCAGTGGAAGAACATTTTCTCTCCCCACAGGGATAAGACAGTCCCTAGGACTAACACAGGGTTTGTCCTAAGTGGTTTCAGGTTTCCACCTGAACCAATCCATCTCTCTCTCAGGATTTTTTCACTGAGCATTCTTCCTCAGGTGAGAGGAGACTGCACAGCTTGGATGTCAAAGAGCCTTATGCTACTATTTATAGCACCAAGGGTCACAGGTTTGAATCCCTCCACTCTTCCCTTACCTAGAGGCGAGTTGGCAAGGGAACCTGCACTAAGAGGACAATTGCAAGGTGGATTGTCTCTTGTATCCATTTTGTTATCAAAGACTAGGTAGGAGAGCCCCCTCAGGACTGAGGCTCACTCCACCAGGTGTACAGCTGCATCTCTCGCGGCTGCTGAGATATTCCCATTCTGAAATCTGTCGAGCTGTTACTTGGAAGACAGTTCACACTTTTACCAAGCATTATTCCTGGTTTCAGTCCAGGAGAGATGCTCGTTTTTAGCACAGCTGTGCTTCAGAGCCTATTTCCTAAGTAGAGTTCTGACCCTCCTCCATGGAGGTACTGCTGTGTAATCTGCAATAAGTCTAATATAGCAGACTTCATGGTGTTTGAAGAAAAATTACTCACCTTAGTAATTGCTTTTCTTCTCATGGAGTCTTGCTATATTAGGACCACCCCCCCCCAACCTGCCCCTCTCAGAACTTCTACTGGGGTGGGGGTGGCAAATTAGTGCAAGCACTGTCATGCCATTGTAGTTCTTCCATTCACCCTCTTTTATTTAGGGTTAGGGAACTAGGGTTTTCTGTGTTGAGTGATTTGTTGGCCCCCTTCCTGGACTTGAGTCTTTGGGGGAAGGGGGGTTCCTAATAGTGCTTGTCAGGGGGGAAAACTAGTAATACCATTATTCATTCTTATTATTGTTTCTATTGTTGTTTCTATTGTTATTACTACTAGTAGGTAGCCATTTGCCTAGTGTAGAGCTTTCCACACAGACTTGTTGCTTAGTGTTAGCTTCGTAAAGATCTGACAGTTTCATTTGAAACTGCCCAGATAGAGCTTTGGTATAGCACCCTCGCGCTTTAGAACTCCAGATTCTCTGGAGTTAACTCTTTCCTCTCCGGGGCAGTTCAAGTGCAGTGGCTAACTGCAATAAGTCCTAATATAGCAAGACTCCATGAGAAGAAAAGCAATTACTAAGGTGAGTAATTTTTTCATTATGATGTAAGTGAAGGTCTGGATGTGCCTGTGGAACCGGACATCTCCCCAGACAAACCTTCAGGTGTTTCTCCTAGGCTTTGAGTCCCCTTCCCATATTATGTTTTACAGGAAAGTGGCTGAAACACTCCCTCTTCCTGTGGAGGAGGCTGTGGAAGATCAGGAAGAGCCTGATTATGTAGAGATGATGGATATCCCAGAGTTCAGGAGACTCTGTTCCCCTCCATAAATCTTTTGGGGAAACGGACACAAAAAATCTTAGTCTTTGAACACTATACCTCCTGTGGATAAAAGGATGGGCAAGAGGTATCCACTGTCGGGCTCAGATATGGAGCTCTTATATCAGCAGTGTAGCCGTGTTGGGGTAGTGCAGGCTGCTGCCTGTGACGAGGCAAATATTCCCTTGGCTCTATATATATACACACACACACACACACACACACACACACACACACACACACACACACACACACACACACATGAGAACTCCAGGAAGATTGATGCCATGGCAAAGCAGTACATGGCATCTTCTTTCTGAGACTCAGGCAGGCCAATTACTGACCTATACTGCCAGGTACCAGAAGTCCGGTGGGACACACTGTACTGGCACTGGCTAAACAGGCCCCCCGGCTGGCCAAGGAGCTGGAGGCAGTGGCTACAGATGGGATTGAGGCATCTAAAGTGCAATTTCATGCTACTGTGGACTCTAATGTCACAAGAGTCATGGCTACATCTATGGCTCTTCGGAGGATGGCTTGGCTCAGATGTACTAGGTTCTCGCAGGACACTCTGGCTAAGGCTATTGATTTTCCTATAGTGGGTAATGCTGTTTTGGGGAGCAGACAGAATTACATGAAGAAAATGGACGAGTACAGGACCACTTACAGGAGTGCTCAGGCCAAGGAAAGGCAGGCAACTCCTCAAAGGCAGTAGTCCAGGGGCAGGCCTTTTCACCAAGCACAGGCCTCTTTTTCGCAGAGGGGGTTCTTCAGAGGGAGAGGCAGAAGGGGATGAGCAGGCCTGTATCCACCCCTCAGCCTAAAGCCCCTGCCAAGCAGATACCCTGATGGGTCTGCTGGGGTTGACTCTCCTATTCCAGTAGGGGGCAGGCGGGCTTACTTTGTCCTGGACTGGATGTCTGTTACATCAGACAAGTGGGTCCTGGAAGTAGTAAGCCAGGGACTGGTTCTTGGCTTCAAAAAATTTCCAAAGATGAGTCAGATCTTTCCACCTGCAAATCTTTCGGAAACCCTTGCCCTAGAGGCAGAGGTTTCTTCAAACATGAAGTCTTGCTATATTATGACATGCAGTTTGTCCCAGCCTTAGAACTGCTCCGGAGGTGAAAGTTAACTTTCCATGCCAGGCATGGAATCTTGAGCGTGAGCTCTGTTGAAAACTGTCTGTTCAAACTCAAACTGGCGGATTCTTTACTCCGCCTCACTGAACAGTCGCTCCGGAGATTTCTCCTTCTGCTCGGTTCATTTTGTCTGTTAAAAAGTGTAATTTTTTCGGGTTTTTTAAATCGCATTTGTCTTATTTTAACCGTAACCGGTCGGTTCAAGCTCTGTCTGTGGTATCATAAGTAATAGATGAGTTTTACATTTTCTGTGTGGAACTTGCAAACGTTATCGGTTCGGTTTGAACCAATCAGGTTGTTAAATTTTATTACATTTAGAGTGCGGTTCCCAGTTCTTATCGGTTCTAAAAAAAAAAAAAAAAAAAGGATTTCATTACGGTTTTTTCCACGACCCGTGACACGGTTGGGAACCGATAGGGGTGTCTTGCTTGGCGATTTGCCGTAAAAGGGCAAGTTTTGGTTAGGCTGGCATTGTCTGAGAAACCCAAAAGAAAAACCGGGCCCACTGGGTTTCAGCACTGTAGTGTTTGTGGGGAAGCCTTTGCCAAGGCTGACCCACACACCACATGTGTTTATTGTCTGGGGTTTGACCACCTCAATGCAGACTGCCAGATTTGCAAGAATTTCCCTGTGGCTACCTTGGCTAAGAGAGTTGGTAGGCTCAGGGAACAAGAGGCCAAAAAGTCCGCTGACCCGGATGGCCAGCCCGGTTCGGTGCCAACTGGAGGGAGTGCCCTCTGACCAGGGCGAGACTTCCTCAGGCAAACTAAGAGCTGACTCAGAGGAGCCAGTTCCAGCAAAGAGGACTAGAAAATTGGCAGGTATGGAGCCAAAATTTCCTTCTCCAACCACTGCAGAGATGGCCAAAGCGATCCAAATTGTCCAGTTGTTTTCCCCGGTTCCAACTGAACTGGCACCATCAGGTAAGCGGTCAGTTCAAGAATATGATATAGAGGAATTTTATGAACCGGAGGAGGGGGAGGAGTATTATGAAGAGAGTGAATGTGATTTTGAAAGTCTGGATGTGCCCATTGAACCAGACATCTCCCCAGACAGACCTTCAGGAGTGTCTCCCCCTAGGCTTTGAGTCCGCTTCTCATTTTGTTTTATAAAAAAGTTGCTGAAACCCTCCAGCTCCCTTTGGAAGAAGCTGTGGATGAACAGGAGTCGTCTGACTATGTGGAAATGGATATCCCAGAGTCCAGGAGATTGTCTATTCCTTTACATAAATCTTTTAGGAAACGGACAATAAAAATTTTAAAAGCTCCTAACACTATACCTCCTGTGGATAAAAAGATGGACAAGAGGTACACATTGTTGGGCTGTGATACGGAGTTCCTTTCACAACAATGCAGCCATGTTGGGGTAGTGCAGGCTGCAGCCTGTGATAAGGCAAATATTCCCTTGGCTTCACCCCCAACATGGACTCCAGGAGGATTGATGCCATGGCAAAGAAACAATACATGGCAGCATCCTTGGGACTCAGACAGGCAAATTATATGGCCTATGTTGCAAGATACCAGAAATCCAGATGGGACACTGTTATGGCTCTAGCAACAGGTCCCTGGCCAGCTTGCCAAGGAGCTGGAGCAGGTGGCTGCTGATGGTATTGAGGCATCCAAGGTGCAATTCCATGCTGCAGTGGACTCTAATGATGTATCTTCGAGTCGTGGCTACATCTGTGACTTTGCGCAGAATGGCTTGGCTCAGGTGTACCAGCATGTCACAGGATACCCAGGCTAAGGCCATGGATTTTCCTGTTGTGGGTAATTCTGTTTGGGGAGCAGACAGAGAATTATATGAAGAAAATGGATGAGTATAGGACCACTTGTAGGAGTGCACAGGCCAAGGAGAGGCAAGCCACTCCTCAGAGGCAGCTTTCCAGGGGCAGGGGCAGGCCTTTTCACAGGCCTTTTTACCAAGCCCAGGCCTCCTCTTCAGCTTATGCCCAGAGGGGTTTCTTGAGAGGCAGGTGGGGTACGAGCAGGCCTGCTCCCACCCCTCAGCCTAAAGCCCCTGCCAAACAGGCACCCTGATGGGATGCCCAGGGCCAATTCTCCATTACCTGTAGGGGGCAGGCTGGCTTACTTCGTCCAGGACTGGGAGTCTTTAACATCAGACAAGTGGGTCCTGGAAGTAGTAAGCCAGGGACTGGTTCTCGGCTTCAAAAAATTTCCAAAGATGAGAACCAGATCCTTTTCACCTGCAAATCCATTAGAGGCTCTCGCTTGGAACGAGTGCCTCAACCCTCCTGGCTCTCAGAGCTGTAGAAAGGGTCCTCCACACCAGGGCAAAGGACTGTACTCCAGGTACTTCCTTACCCCAAAAGACAGGAGAATGGCGGCCCATCCTGGATCTCGGATACCTAAACAAGCACCTTTTAAAACCAAAATTCAAAATGGTCACTCTGGGAATTATTTTACCCTCCCTAAGACCAGGGGACTGGCTAGCGTCCCTGGACCTCAAGGATGCCTACTTCCATGTTCTCATCAGAAGCTCCCATCGAAAGTACCTCAGATTCGAACTGCCCTCAGGCCATTACCAGTTCAGAGCAATATTCTTCGGCCTCACCTCTGCCCCAAGGGTATTCACAAATGCCTGTCAGTAGCAGTTGCTCACTTAAGAAGGCAAAAGATTGCCATCTTTCCTTACCTGGACGACTGGCTCATAGTAGGCCAGTCTCCAGACCAAGTCAGACTACACCTTCAGGTTACCCAGCAGCTGCTTATATCTCTAGGTTTTCTTCTCAATCTTCCAAAGTCTGTTCTAGAGCCTGTTCAGCTACTCATCTTCATAGGCGCAGAACTGGACACAAAGCAGGCCAGAGCTTTCCTTCCTCTAGAAAGAGTAAAGACCCTGGTGGCTCTGGCCTCCTCCTTCACTCTGCAGGTCTCTCGACCAGCAAGGCACTTTTTACAGCTCCTTGGGCACATGGCTGCTTCCACAGCTGTAGTGCAAGGAGCAAGATTTCAGATGAGGGACATTCAGTTCCGTTTGAGAGCCTTCTGGTCTCAAAGGAGAGATCCTCTAACCAAATTGATCCCAGTAACTCGAACCCTGATCCAGGCCCTGCAGTGGTGGCAGGATCAGAGCAATCTGACAGGGGGTTCCTTTCATCCCTCAGTCTCACTCCTTGACCCTTACTACAGATGCGTCTCTTGGGATGGGGAGCTCACATGGGCGACCTCACCACCCAGGGATTGTGGTCCCCTCAGGAATCTCTGCTCCACATCAATCTGTTGGAACTCAGAGCTGTTTCTAGCACTTCAGGTTTTTTATGCATCTGTTCAGAACAAAGTGGTACAGGTCAGAACAGACAACACCACTACAATGTGGTACATCAACAAGCAAGGGGCACTCTGTCTTCGGCCTTGTGCACCGAGGCAATGAAGTTGTGGTCTCTGGCTTATTCCCTGAACACTTCCTCATGGCAGTTCATCTCCCAGGCAAGGACAATGTCCTGGCAGATGCTCTCAGCAGGATTTCCCAGGGCCATCACGAATGGTCATTGGATCCCCTAGTACTGGAGTTAGTATTTGCCAGGTGGGGCACTCCTCAGATCTTTTTGCAGCCCCAGACAATCACCAACTTCCGCTTTTTTGTTGCAGGCCCCCAGTGTTGGGCTCGGTTCCTCTCTTGTTCAAGGTGCTAGTCAAAATCAGATCTCAACCTTGCAGGATGATTCTGATTGCTCCAGATTGGGCCAGACAGCCCTGGTATCCACTCCTTCTGTCCTTGGCAGTCCACCTTCCCCTGTGTCTTCCCAGGAATCACAATCTGTTAACCTGTGCCCAGGGGAGAGTTTGGTATCCGAACCTCAAGTCCCGGCTCTTGAAGAGTTAGTTTGCTGATCTACACCTTTCTCAAGGTGTTCTCGATATCTTGAAAGCTTCTAGGAAGCCTTCCACCAGGGCTACTTATAATTCTAAATGGAAAAGGTTTTCCATATGGTGCTCTGGAAAGCATATTTCCCCATAATCTGCTGATTTGCCCACAGTCCTGGATTATATGGTCCATCTAAATACTTTCAGGCTGAGGCCAGCTACCCTGAAAGTGCATTTGGCAGCTGTCTCTGCTTTTATTTCAGCAGGAAAGCCCTCTTCTCTTTCTGCTCACCCTGTATTCTCCAAGTTTTTCAAGGGATTGCTTCACACCAACTCTCCATTCAGGGACCCTGCTCCTGCCTGGGATCTTAATGTTTGCATTGCTCAGCTAATGCAACCCCCCCTTTGAGCCTGTCTTCAGCAGAGCTTAAGTACTTGACTTGGAAAACTGTTTCTAGTAGCCATCACTTCTGCCAGGTGCATAAGTGAATTACAAGCTTTGTCAGTGGAGCCTGATTTTTCTCCTTTCACAGAGATAAGGTAGTCCTCAGGACTAACAAAGGTCTTGCCTAAAGTGGTTTCAGATTTCCACCTTAATCAATCTATATCTCTTCCAGTGTACTTCACTGACCATTCCTCCTCTGGCGAGAGGAGGCTGCACAGTTTAGATGTAGAGAGCCCTTAGTTACTACATAGAGCGTACAAAGGGTCACAGGTTTGACTCCCTCCAACTGTTCCTCACTTATGGTGAGGTTGGTAAAGGGAAACCTGCCACTAAAAGATCCATTGCCAGGTGGATTGTCTCTTGTATCCAATTTATCAAAAACCAGATAAGGTTCCCCCTTCAGGCCTGAGGGCTCACTCTACCAGAGGTACAGCTGCGTCCCTAGCTGTGGCCAGGGACATCTCTATCTTAGAGATGTCAAGCAGCTACCTGGAAAACAGTACACACTTTCAAGCATTACTCCCTGGACATCCAGGCTAGGAGTGATGCTCGGTTTGGCACAGCTGTGCTTCAGAGCCTATTTCCTAAGTAGGTTCTGTCCCTCCTGCATGGAGGTACTGCTGTGTAGTCTGCATGTGTCATAATATAGCAAGACTTCATGTTTGAAGAAAAAATTACTCACCTTTGTAATGTTGTATCTTCCTGGACATAAGTCTCCACCACTCATTCACACTAGTGGGATTAGCGCCGGAGGCACTAAGACCCATCGGGAGCAAACTTTTTGCTGGAGGGGTCGTGTGAGACTGCAGCACGTGAGCAGCGGCTTCGAGCGGTAATGACCATCTCGGACGTACCTCCAACCGCCTCAGTTCCTTTTTCCCTCACCCCGCCGAGTGCGCTTCAGTGACGACGCTTCCTGTCGGGAGTCAAACTTCAAACTAGCGCATAGTTTTCAGGTTTTTTTTGTAACTTTATCACGATAAGTAGTATCGCTTAATTTTATTCTATTTTCGTTAAATTTTTCTAATATTTAAATTTTACTTGAAGTCTCGGCCTACTGGACGGAGTCGACCATGAGCAGGTCAGGTGACGGTAGGGAGACTTCGGATGAAAGCTATTCAGTCAGCCGGGCTGGGTCCGGTCAGCCTCCTTCTCCTCAGCGGGGTTCCGACAACGGTCAGTCCGATGCCCGGGGGGATGGGCGGTCCCCCCGGCGGCATAAAAATAAACGGTCGCATTCTCGGCACCGTTCGCCTCAAACTCTTCTTGCCCTTACAGGTCAAAAAAGAAGGCATCACTCGAGGTCGCCCTCTGGTATGTCTGCGCGTCGACGCCGGTTATCGTTGCTAGTTGCTGGTCTCCTTCTTCGGAGTCGCCAACTTCCGGTAATAGTCGTCCTCGACATCGGAGTCCCTCCCCGCCTATAGGTAGGACTCCAGATGAGCAGTTTCATCAGTGGGCCGCTCTTATGGAGCAATGGGCTCGGAGGTTGGTTCTTCTGCCTGGCTCGGTTGCCTCGGGCCCTCGGGCCCTCGGCGATAGGTAGGGCGGTTGGACCTTCCTAGTGTGTGGCGCCTCCCCGGTGCCAGCGACTCCGTGCTTAGTGTTTCCCCTCATGGCTGCAGCGCAGGGGCCTCACCGATGCCCTTATCTCCTGTTTTTTTCTTCTCTAGCTTTCCAGGTTCCTAGGGCTCGCCGCCGGCAGGGTCTGTTGGCTTGTCGGTAGCCGTTTGCTGTGCCGCTGTCTCGTGGGCGCCCGGTGGTGCCGTTGGATAGGGCGGTGTCGTCTGCTCGTCTCAGGCGCTTGCGGGGCCGCTGCGGCTCCGGTGCCGTGCGCCTCCTCGGGTGCCGTCTTCAGCCCGTTTTGCTTTCTCGGCGCCGGCAGCCCTTGGGACTCTCCTTGTTGTTCTGCTATTTCCTCCTCTCCTAATTTCCTCCTTTCCTGTCCAAACAGTCCTTTCTGGACCATCAGGAGATGATGTTGAGCCTGTCCCAGACCTTGGTTGGGTGATGAAGTGGAGGAAACAGGATCTTTCTTTGCTACAGAGCCTGTGGTCGAGGACCTGTCCTTTAAGTCTCTGTTGAAGAACCTGGGATCCACTCTTCTCTCCAGACTACAGGACGTCGATCCTGGGAAAATATTAAGACTCCAGTATCTTCTATGCCGGAGATCCCCACGGATTTGACTCCTCCATCCAGCCTTCCTTCGAGACGCTGTCTCAAATGGTATGGAATAATCCTGCTCTTATTCCCTCAGTGGCTAAATCCATGAATAAGAAGTATTCAGCTCCCAAGGATCGTCCCATTTTGGCATCCCAAGCCTTTGCGGATCCTATTGTAGTCCTGGCAGAGAATGACAAGGTCGTTCTTCCTCAAACTACTACAGCTCGACCTATTAACAAAGAGTCTCGTAAGATTGATACATTAGGTAAGAGTCTTTGCTGCCTCCACTCTAAGTATGCGTATTGCCAGTTATCAAGGCTATTTTTCTCAGTATGAGTATATCCTGTGGCACTCTATGAAAAGAATGGTTGAAGCTCTTCCAGATTCGGATTCCAAGTCAGAGCTTCTTCTGACCGTTATTAGAGGTATTGAGTCCAATAACCAACAGGTCAAAGCCGCCATGGACGCTTTCAACACTGCTTCTCGCTCAGCAGCCGCGGGGATTTGTACTCGGCGCCATTCCTGGCTGCGTACTTCTGGCTTCACGAATGATGCTCAGCAGCAGGTGATGGCGCTGCCTTTTGATGGCTCCTTTCTTTTTGGCCCTCAGGTGGAGCAAGCCTTAGAGGCCACTCAGAAGACTAGATCGGCCATTAAGTTGGCCAGACTTCCGCCTGTCCCTTCTCGGGGGCATGTGAACAGACGTCAGTTTCATAGTCAGTCCTTTCGAGGCAGAGGCAGGGGAAGCTTCCATAAAAGCCAACCTGCCCAACCTCAAAAGAAGACGCAGCAGAAAGCGCAGGGGCCTAAAGCTCCCAGTGCTACCTTATGAGTCGCTGGCCAAGTTCCATCCACTCTGCCGAGGTGGAACTTTCTCCTCCGGTGGGAGGTCGTCTGATGTACTTCTACAACCAGTGGAAGTCCATAATTTCGGACAAATGGGTCCTTCGGATAATTCGCGAGGGTTATTCTCTCAATTTCTTGGAAACCCCCACGAATTGTCCTCCCAGACGACAACCCAGGTTGTCGGCCTCTCAGTCAGACCTCCTCACCGTGGAGATCCAGGGCCTTCTGAACAACAGGGCAATAGAACTGGTGCCCCCGCATCTGCGAAACACAGGGTTCTACTCCCATTACTTTCTGGTTCCAAAGAAATCTGGGGGGATGCGCCCCATTCTAGACCTCAAAGTTAAACAAATTCCTCCCCAGGGAGAAATTCAAGATTTCCCTAGGTACCCTGTTATCCTTGCTGCATCAGCACGACTGGCTGGCCTCTCTGGATATGCAGGATGCTTACCAGCATATCCCCGTCCACCCGACCCACCGCAAGTTCCTCAGGTTTGTAGCTTTGGGTCAGCATTATCAGTTCAGAGTCCTGCCTTTGGGCTATCCTCAGCGCCCGCGAAGTTTTTACAAAGTGTTGTGCAGTTCTGTGGCGCATCTCAGGAGAATCTGACTCAGGTGTTCCCTCTACCTGGACGATTGGCTTCTAGTAAGCCCCTTCCGTCCAAAAGGGACTTTAAAACGCTGCAACCACTTCGCCTTCTCACGTCCACATGGAGTTCTGCTGAATTTGAAAAATCTCAACTGCAACCCTCCCAGAGGCTCCTTTTCATAGGGACCTTCTAGACACCTCTTCAGCGAAGGCTTTCCTTCCAGAGGACAGAAGACTCGACATCCTTCGAATGGCCCGTTACATCAGGAGAACCAATCGGTTTAAGCTCTCGATGCAACGCATGTTGGTCTCATGGTCCTCGGTCTTCACTGTCCCTCTGGCCCGACTGCACATGAGAACCACCCAATGGATGCTCTCCACTCAGTGGTCCCCGACCTCTCACCCCCAGTCTTATCCCATCAAGGTGACTGAGCCCCTTCGAAGGTCTCTCACCTGGTGGTCTCAAGAGAGCAATCTCCTGGAAGGATTCCCCTTTGCTCCCCGGATCATCAGATCTCCATCACCACAGACGATCACTAATGGGATGGGGAGCTCACTCTCCCTCCACACTCAAGGTGTATGGACTCAGTTCAAACTCATCTCCACATAAATGTCCTGGAGATGAGAGCGGTCCTCTATGCAATCCGAGCTCTGAAGGATGTCCTTTGTCACAAGAACATTCTCCTTCAAACGGACAACAAAGCAGTGATGTATTACATCAACAAGCAAGGCGGTGCTCATTCTTATCCCCTTTGCAGGGAAGCAATGAGGGTGTGGGAGTGGTGCTTGGAGCACAAGTCTCTGATTCAATCGGTTTATCTGCCGGGTATACAAAACGACCTAGCAGATCACCTCAGCAGAACGGAGGCAGACCCTCACGAGTGGTCTCTCGATCTAGCCGTAGCTCGGTCCCTGTTCAGAGTGGGGGACTCCAGACCTGGACCTTTTTGCATCCCCACTCAACACAAAACTGCCTCTCTTCTGCTCCAGAAATCCAGGGCCTGGCATTTTCTGTCAGGATGCGTTCAGGCTGCGGTGGACAAAACGCTTTCTTTACGCCTTTCCACCGCTTCCTCTAATCCAGAGAGTACTCCTCAAGTTCGAGTCTCAGGGACCAAGATGATTCTCATTGCTCCTTCCTGGCCTCGGCAACTATGGTTTCCTCTACTCAACAGTATGTTGGCAGCCTCTCGAGACCACTTCCTTTGCAAATCAGTCTTTTGACTCAGGGTTGTTGGTCCATCCCAACCTGAAATCACTTCACCTTCATGCTTGGCTCCTGAAGAGATAGAAGTGAATCGGTTCAACGTCTCTCGTAGAGTCTCAGACATCCTTCTGGCTGCTCGGAAGCCAGCCACCCGAAAAACGTACGCTTCCAAATGGAAACGTTTTTCTCTCTGGTGTGCAAAATCCTCTTGGAATCCCTTTCCTGTCCTCCTGGCAAGGTTCTGGAGTATCTTTGGACCTGTCAAACTTAGGTCTTCAGTACTCCACAGTTAAAGTTCACCTTAGTGCCATCTCAGCGTTCCATGAGCGGTTTCTTCCTTAACTCTGGCTCAGTTACCTATGGTGAAGAGATTTCTTGAAGGATTCTCCATACCAGACCCCTGTTAAGCGTCCAGTTGCAGCCTGGGACATTAACCTGGTGCTGGACATGCTCACTCGGAAGCCTTTCGAACCCTTAGCTACCTGTGAGCTAAAATTTCTTACCTGGAAGACTGCCTTCCTGGTGGCCATTACCTCAGCCCGCAGGGTCTCTGAGATACATGCCCTGGTTACGGACCCTCCGTATACTGTATTCCATAAAGACAAGGTAGTTCTCCGTACTCAGAATTCCATCTAAACCAACCTCTGGTACTTCCCGCTTACTTCGCTAATTTCCAAAATGAAGGGGAACGAGCTCTTCATTCCTTGGATGTTAAGAGAGCCTTGCGGTTCTATTTAGATAGAACCAAGGATGTTCGCAAGACTCAGCAACTGTTCGCTTTTCTTTCAGCGACACCCGGCTGGGTCAACCTGTGCTATTAGATGCATCTCTTCATGGTTAGTGGCATGCCTTCGTCCATTGCTATTCCATGGCTCAAGTTAAATTAGAGGTAGAGTGTACGCCACTCTACTAGGCGGTCGCGCATCCCTAGCGGAAATTGCAATGTTCCAATTGCAGATATATGCAACGCCGCCACCTGGAGCTCAGTGCATACCTCAAGCACTATGCACTGGATGTTCATGCTAGGCGACATTCCGATTCGGCAGAACCATCTTACGGAGCTTCTATCTTAGACGCGTGAGCTCTGGCTCTCCTGCCGCCCCTTTGGGGGATTATCAGCTTAGTACTCTCCCACTAGTGTGAATGAGTGGGGAGACTTATGTCCAGGAAGATAGGAAAATTACGATCCTACCGTGATTTCTTGATCTTCTTGGACAAGTCTCCACTCATTCGGCTACCACCCTCCATCCCGAGCTCACCGCTGTATTGGTCTTCACTCCCTCAAATCTTTAGGCCGTGAGGACTTCTTTACTGACCCTTCTTACACGGGTCATACGGACTATCTTATGTCCGTTTTTTAATGTTGGGTTTACTCTTTACGTTAGTTGCGCTGCACCTCCTTGGTAAAGGTATTGGCGGTTGGAGGGTCGTCGCCGAGATTGTCATTACCCTTCGACCGCTGCTCATGGGCACGTGTCTCCCTGGGCGCCGTCTCTCACGCCGACCCTCCAGCAAAAGTTTGCTCCCGATGGTCTTAGTGCCTCGGCGCTAATCCCACTAGTGTGAATGAGTGGTGGAGACTCGTCCAAGAAGATCAAGAATTACGGTAGGTACGTAATTTTCCTTTCTTCTAATGGAGTCTTGCTATATTATGACCCCCCCCCCCCGCCTGCCCCTCTCAGAACCTCTGCTCTTGGGATGTGGGTTGGCACTTAGTGATGCCCACCTTGTGTTCTTCACCCCTCCTTTTTGGGGGTGTTTGGGTGTTTTTTATTATTTTTTGGATCCCCTGACTTGAGTCTTTTGTGTTGGGACCAAAAAATGTTAATATTTTAGTAGCCAGTTGGCTAGTGTAGGTTTACAGCTTCCACACAGAATCTTAGTGAGTTTTGCTCGTAAAGATCTGACAGTTTGAGTTTGAAGAACAGAGTTTTCAACAGAGCTCACGCCCAAGATTCCATGTCTGGCATGGAAAGTTAACTCTTTCACCTCCGGAGCAGTTCTAAGGCTGGGACAAACTGCATATGTCATAATATAGCAAGACTCCATTAGAAGAAACATTACTAAGGTGAGTAATTTTTTCTTCTCTCCTAGTTTTAAGAGCTATAGAGTACCTACCCTACACTGGGGCAAAGGACTGTACTCCAGGTACTTCCTGACCCCCAAAAAGACAGGGGAGTGACGACCCATCCTAGACCTCGGATATCTGAACAAACCTCTTATAAAACCCAAGTTCAAGATAACTCTGGGAATAATCCTTCCGTCTCTAAGGCCAGGGGACTGGTTTGCCTCCCTGGACCTCAGATGCCTATATTCACATTCCCATCAGGTGCTCCCACAGGAAGTACCTCCGGTTCGAGTTGCCCTCAGGCCACTATCAGTTCAGAGCAATGCCATTTGGCCTAACCTCAGCCCCAAGGGTTTTTACAAAGTGCCTGGCAGTAGTAGTTGCCTTTCTAAGAAGGCAAAAGATTTCCATATTTCCTTATCTGGACGATTGGCTGTTAGTGGGTCGGTCTCCAGACCGTCAAGTCTCACCTGCAAGTGACCCAGCAAGTGCTCACTTCCCTAGGATTTCTTCTCAACCTTCCCAAGTCAATTCTCTAACCAGTCCAGCTCCTTACCTTTTATAGGGGCAGAACTGGACACACTTGGAGCAAGAGCCTTTTTTCCTCTAGAAAGGGCAAGGGCTGTTAATGGAACTAGCTTCTTCCTTCAGTCTTCAGGTATCTCGACCAGCAAGGCATGTCCTCCAGCTCTTGGGCCACATGGCAGCTTCAACAGCAGTGGTCCAAGGGGCAAGATTCCAGATGAGGGATATTCAGTTCCACCTGAGGGCTTACTGGTCTCTGAGAAAGGACTCCCTTACCAAACTTATTCCAGTGACTTCGACCTTGATCCAGGCCCTCCAGTGGTGGCAGGATCAGGACAATTTAAGGCAAGGTGTTCCTTTTGTTGCTCAGCCTTGTTCAGTGGTCCTTACCACAGATGCTTCTCTTCTGGGCTGGGGAGCCCACCTGGGGTCCCTTCAAGAATTCCCTTCTACACATCCATCTTCTAGAGCTCAGGGCAGTTTTTCTAGCTCTAAAAGCATTCTCGCAGTCAGTTCAGAACAAGGTGGTTCAAGTCAGAACAGACAACACTACCACCATGTGGTAAATCAACAAGCAGGGAGGCACTCTGTCCACGGCCTTGTGCACAGAAGCCATGAAGTTGTGGTCCCTGGCTTATTCCCTGCAAGCCTCTCTTGTAGCAGTTCGCCTTCCAGGCAAGCACAATGTGCTAGCAGATGCACTGAGCAGGATTTCTCAGGGCCATCGTGAATGGTCCCAGGACCCTCAGGTGTTGAAAGTGATTTTTTTTCAAGGTGGGGCATTCGGATCTCTTTGCAGCTACAGACAATCACCAACTTCCTCTCTCTTGTTGCAGACCTCCAGTCTTGGGCTCAGTCCCCCTGGATGCCTTGATTCTGATTTGGGAAGGGAAGTTTGTGTGCCTTTTTCCCCCCCTTCCCACTCCTGTTCAGTTTTAGTCAAAAGAAGGTTTCAGCCTTGCAGGATGATTCTGGTTGCTCCAGATTGGGCCAGACAGCCCTGGTACCCCCGTTGCTGTCCCTAGCAGTCCATCTTCCCCTGTCTCTTCCCAGGAATTAGAACCTATTAACATCCTCTCAGGGGAGGATTTGGTACCCCAGTCTTCAGTCCCTCAATCTCAAAGCATGGCTCTTGAAGAGTTAGTTTGCAGATCTGAATCTTTCCCAAGGGGTTCTGGACATCCTCAAGGCTTCTTGAAAGCCCTTCACCAGGAAGACTTACAACTCCAAATGGAAAAGATTCAGCATTTGGTGTTCTAAGAATATTTCTCCAGACACTGCTGAATTGCCTACAGTTCTGGATTAATGTTCCTTCTTAATGGCCTAGGCCTCATACCAGCTACTCTTAAGGTACATTTGTCAGCTGTTTCTGCATTTTTGTCTGTGGGAAGCCTTCCTCACTATCTTCCCATCCTGTGTTCTGTAAATTTTTTAAAGGATTGTTTCCCACCAATCCCTCCTTTAGAGATCCTGCCCCTGCCTGGGATTTGAATGTTTGCATTGCTCAGCTTATGCAACCCCGCTTTGAGCCCATGTCTTCGGTAGAGCTTAAGTACTTGACTTGGAAAACTGTTCTTGGTAGCCATTACCTCTGCCAGGTGTATCAGTGAATTGCAAGCCCTGTCAGTGGAACCTGATTTTATCTCCTTTCTTAGGGATAAAGTGGTCCTAAGGACAAATGGAAGGTTCTTGCCCAAAGTGGCTTGACTTCCATTTAAACCAGTCTCTCTCCCTGTTTTCTTCACTGATCATTCTTCCTCAGGAGAAAGGAGGCTATGCAGTTTAGATGTCAAGAGCCCTTGGTTACTAAATAGAGCGTACCAAGGGTTACAGGTTTAACTACCTCCAGTTGTTCCTCACTTATGGAGAAGTAGATAAGGGAAAACCTGCCACCAAAAGATATGTTGCCAGGTGGATTGTGTCTTGTATACAATTCTGCTATGAAACTGGGGAAACTCCACCCTGAGGGCTCATTCCACAAGAGATACAGCTGCTTCCCTGCCTGCGGCCAGGGATATTCCTCTACTAGAAATTTGTCAAGCAGCTACCTGGTAAACGGTCCATACCTTTACCAAGCATTACTCTCTGGCTATCCAGGCTAGGAGTGATGCTCTGTTTGGCACAGCAGTACTTCTGAGCCCATTCCCAAAGTAGGTTCTGTCCCTCCTCCTTGGGGGTCCTGCTTAGTAATCTGCAATGGTTACAATACAGCAAGATTTTATTTTTGAAGAAAAAATTACTCGCCTTAGTAATTAAATTTCTTCTAATGGAGTCTTGCTGCATTCTGACCTCCTTCCCTGCCTCCCCCTCTCGGAACCTGTTTTTGGAAAGTGGGTGGGCAGGTGCAGTGTTGCACCCCAAGAGTGTATTTGCTGGCACCCTCCCTTTTGTTTGGTGCTTATTTTAAGTACATTGGGTTTAGTTTTTGGGTTTCCTGACTTGAGTCTTCCTTGGGAATCCGAAACTTTTCAGCCAGTTGGTTAGTAGAATTTTTAGTTTAGTTGGGCTCGTAAGAATCTGACTGTTTAGCTTCAGAACACTCCAGACAGACTTCAACCCGAGCTCAGCATTCCATGCCCTGCATGGAAAGTTAACCCTTGGTTCTCCGGGGCAGTTCAAAGGTTGGGAGTCACTGCAATTGTCAGAATACAGCAAGACTCCATTAGAAGAAATATAATTACTAAGGTGAGTTTTTCTTGCCTCCCTTTGAACCTGCCGTGAGCTTCTTTGTCGTGGAAAGCATTAGTTTTAGTTGCTATTACTTCTGCGCGGAGGATTTCTGAGCTTCAGGCTGTGTTGTGTAAAGATCCTTATTTAGTTTTCCACAAGGACAGGGTGTCCTTGAGGACCAATCCTAAGTTTCTGCCCAAGGTGGTGTCTGGAGTTTACACTGAATCAAAATCTTCCTGTATTACTCTGAGTACATGAAACAAGGCGAGGCCTTACTTAATCTGGATGTGTCCCAAGTGCTTCACTATTTGGACCGCACCCATGCCACTAGAAAATCGGATCAGGTTTTTGTCATTTGCCCCCAGGAGAGGGGGTTCCTGTATCTAAGCAATGTTTGTCCAAATGGATGGTTAGTTGTGTGGTCTCTTACCATAAGAACAAGCCTTTACCAGGGCCGGTTTAAGGCCATTCTACCAAGGACATGGCTGCTTCCTCTGCGTCCTTCCAGGATGATTGGTACAGTGGCCATTTGGAATTTGGTCCACACCTTAATTCGGTATTAGTTTGGACATAGCATCTAAGTGTAGGGTAGGCTTTGGACTTGCAGTTCTGCAGGGCCTGATTTCTTAATCCTTACACTGCCTTCTGCCTCCTCCCAGCTGTCCAGGGTCAGACCTTTCACTGCTTGGGACTCTGTCTTAATGGTGTTACCTGGTGCAAGAGCCTACTCGAAGTGGAATAGTACAGTTTCGTAAGAACTTAACTGACAGTGGATTTTCGAGAGGTGCTCTCGCAGCAGGGGCTGCTTGCCCTCCCTCCATCCTCCTGGTGACTGCTTCTCCATCTCTGTTGAGCCCCTCATTGGTTATCTAGTTTATGTACGTGCTGGGGTCTCTGGGAGAACTGAGGTTGGTCTGGGGGATTGCCCCTCAACCATAAGTGGACGGGGGCAGGCTGGGGGGCCAGTCCCCGGCTGTATACTGCTAGCTAGTTTTCCATGGTGTCCTAGTGCCTGCCGGCTTCAGTCCTAATGGTGTTACCTGCCACAAGCGCTCCTAAGATCTACTGTTACAGTAGGTTTTTGTGTAACTACTTTTGCACCAGTATTGTCTGGTTTGAGTGTCAGTTGGTGGTTCTGTTTCCGTTGATTGGTACAATCGACAAGACTTTGGTATATCTACCTAACTTCAAATCTTAATTGGGGGGGGGGGGGGTTCTTGGCTTTCTGTTCCAGTGTAAGAATTCCGTTGTGGGTGACAATTGGACCAAAAAGTGAATGTGCTCCTTTCTTCTGGACTGTTAGCAGTGTGACCCACCCCTGTGATTTTTAATTTAACCCAGATAGCTTCCTATAAATACATGTAAAATGGTTAGTTTCCGAAGATCCAACAGTTTTTTTTTTTTAATTTTTGTGTGTTGCTCTTGAACTGTTATAATAGCTTCAAGTCGTGTCAGTGCAAGTCTGCTTGACATGGATTAACATTTTAAAATGGCAAGATCACTTGAATTTAAAGAAAATGGAAAATGATTTCTAATTGGCAGCTATTTAAAATTACTTTTTTTTTTTTTTTTCCCCCAGAAGTGATATTCTAGGGACATGGATATGTTCATCCACACTTATTGGCAGGTTCCTTGCCGCTTTAAATCTTGCCGGAAGGGCTTCAAGCTGGCTCCTCCCACCCACCCAGGTGGTAAAACTCTCTGCTGCGCCCCATGACACCAGATCTTGCTTACCGCTTGGAAGCTCGGGTTCCCTCCTTAGCGCTCTGCATTTTCGACTGGTTCCTGGAAGTTTTCGGTCTTCGAAATCAATTGGAAGTTTTCTGAAACTTCGATCCTTCGCTGCGGCGATGGCTCATTCTTTTTCCGGCCCCAGGAGGCGCACGGTTAATTCCTCCAGGAGAGACCCACACTCCACGTGCGTTTACTGCCTTGACCTGGATCATGATCCTCGGCTTTGCGAGTTTTGTTGTGCCCTTTCGGCCAGCTCTCTGGAGGACCGTGCGGCCCGTTCGGGGCTCGGGCACCCGGTAGTTTTTCCCGCTCCGGAGAATCCCTCGGATCGTTGGGCAGCATCCGCTTCGGCTGTTTCTGAGCAGCTCTATCTTCCTTCCGCCAGGGAAGGGGTGACTCCACCTCCTTCTTCCTCTGTTGCGGCGCTTATCCTGCTGTCTTTGGGCTCTAGTCATGCAGCTTCATTCAAGGAGCTTCGCCAGTCCCTTCCTCTAAGGGAGAGGGACCCTGGGGACCTCCCCCTCTGCCCAAGTCCAAGGTGCCACAGGTGGGGTCCCTTCGGCCTCAGCGGGAGCGGGGAAACATTCCCCTCCCCTGCCGGCCGACGCTCGGCTTAGGCCACTGGCCTCACGGTGTCCCCGTTGGGTCAGCCGGCCAGGACCCCCGTCGACGTGGCCGAGCCTCTCGGCCCGTCATCTGGGCTCTCTCCTACTAGTGCCGCGATCGCCAGCGGTTCCCCGGCAGGGGCTGAGGTTCTGCCGGTACCTTCGGGTCGGCAGTCCTCTGCCATTTTCTCTGAGCCAAAGGAGGAGCGGGCGTGCTCCGCTCCCTCCCAGGCCCGCCCTGTTTCCCCGAGGATTTCGGTCTCTGTCCTCCTCTCGGTCTAGCCGCTCACGCCAACCTCGGCATTCTTGGTCAGGGCACAGTCAAGTGGCATTGCCGTTCTTCCTCGTCCCCCCTCCTCGGATGAGGAGTGGCTTCGATGCCATTGACGTCGATATTACAAGGAATTTATGTGGCAGCAGCTGTTGTCCGGGAATTGATCAACCCCGGTTCATTCTCTGGCTAGTAAGCAGCCGCCGCCCAGTCGGCCGACACTGCCACTCGAGGCAGTCGAGGAGCCCTCTCCAGGGCCGGTTGCTCGTCCGATCCTTGCCGCCTCGGTGGAACCAGGGCCATGACCTGTCCCGCAGGTTTCTCGCTCCCCTCACTCCCGCCTGCCCTCAGCGGACGAAGAGTGACTCAGGCCTGCGGCAGCTTTTTGCAGACCCCTTGGAGCCTGAGGTCTGCTCCATTATGTTTCCTAGCTAGGAGGACCCATGGTCTTCCCTGGAACATTTCGTGGACGACCCCATCGTCCTTTATGGGTCTGCTCCAGCTCATCTCGGAATTCACTGGGATGCAGCTCGAGCCTGTTTCTAAACGGGCACCCTACCCCCTTACGGAGATTCTGGACCGAGGGGGCTCTCCTTCGGAAGCCTTCCCGGTGGCTCAGGCAATTGTGGCCCCAGCCTTGGAGCTCTGGCGGCAGCCTACTTCCTGCCCTAAGCCTTCGGCCAGGGTGGCCAGGAAGTACCCCGTCCCTGTCGGTTCTCTGCCCGGTTTCTCGGAGCACCCCTCGGCTGAAGAGGGTAGTCACCGACAATGTTTTCCAATGTTTTGGAATCGCAAGGGATGTGGATAGGCCCCCTGACAAGGAGTCCAAAAGGATGGACTGTCGAGCGCAAGGTTTACACTGCGTCCTCCCTAAGCCTCCATCAGGCCAGCTCGGTGGCACTGATGGCACACTTTTCCCATGCCCTTTTGGGCTCCCTCGACGAGGTCCTCCCTCATCTCCCGGCCGACCTGCAGACCAGGGTAGGGCGGTGGCAAGACAGCAGCTCCAGACGGCTCTGGATCTGGGCGACTCCTGTGCCAGATCGGTGGTGGCTGCAGTGGCCATGCGCCGCAGGGCGTGGCTGAGGTTATCCTCCTTCTCCTTGGAAACCCAGCACGAGTTGGCAGACATCCCCTTCTTGGGGACTCCACTTTTCGGCCCTGGAGTGGAGGGACACCTCCAGGGCCCCAAGGAGTCCGATGCCACTCCGGACTCACTCCCGCCCGGAGGCACAAGGGCAGCCATAAGCCCCGTTGCCCCTGACCCCTGCGGCTCGACCGGCCCAGCACGAGGGCCAGCAGGCATGCGCTGGGCGGCCTGTCACCAGACCAGCATCTTCCTCCAAAAGGAAGCAGGGAGGTAGGGATCTGAGAGCCCCCTCTGCCTCTTCCTCTGCCAAGCCTGCTAAGGGGCGCTGTCCCTGGCCCCATTGCCCCTGCCCAGGTTTCCCCGTGAGGGGACTGCTCCGCACCTCTTCCTTTTGGGTGGTGCTAAGGGTAGGTCCTGTCGCGGGTTGTGAGCAGGTTTCCCTCTTTTGAGCTGTTGCCCCACAGGGATCTTGGGTTACAGTCTCTTCAGCCCACTGAGCTGACTTGCCTGGCCCTCTAATTAGAGGTGATCAGGGAGGTGGTGGGCCCTCCTTCTGACCCTGGGTTTGTGTCCAGGTATTCCTGGTCTCAATCGGAGGGGCGCCCCATCCTTCTGCATGCCCGGATGGTCCCTCTGCAGATATCCCATCCTCAGATTGAGGCGTGCAGCTTCTTCCTGGGACTCAAGGACGTACTTACTCCTTGTTCCGTCCGTTTCTTGGGAGACCCCTCCCTTTCCTAAGCGAGAGATCTCCTTACAAGTTCCTATCCAGGCCCTTTGTTTTCTACTCTGCAGTTTCTGCGGCATTGAAGGGTCCAGGCGTAACCCCACCCGGATGGCGGCCTGATTACAACCCTTCCAGGCTCAGACTGGTCTCCCTTTTCCGGAGCCATGTTGGAACTCGTGCCTTAGCGGGTGATGCTGCTTCGGGACTAGGCTCAACTCTTGTCCGAGCTCAGCTTCAGGCAGACAGGGCTGAGGTTCTTCCTTCCTTACCCAGTCAGGTCTGACTGGGCAATTGTGCCCTGCCAGGACCTCCTGCACCTCCTGAGCCTCACGGCGGCTGGCTCCAGCGTGGTCTGTTGGACCCACTGGTTCATGCATTCCCCTAGTGGGGATGGGCCAGCCAGCGGTCACAGTGCTGTGTTCCTCGGACCAGTTCGTGACTACAGCCCAGGAGTTGGGGAACACTCCCCCCTCGGACCGTTCCAACTCCTGCAGGAGAACATCCTGTTCGTCCGCCCTGAGCCGACGGTCTTCTCCGACCGATGCTTCTCGGATGGGTGGGGTGCCCATCTAGGGGAATAGAGTGCTTCGCCTCTGGTCCTCTTGGGAGTCCCGATGTCCTTCCTACCCGCTGGAGCTCCAGGCGGTCCGCTTAGCTTGCACCGCTCTCTGTTTGCGTGAGGTCTAGTGGTTTAAGTCCATGCGGACAGCACCACAACCATGTGCTACCTACCCCGCCAGGTTCGGTTGAACCCCTTGCCTCGGCGTAAGGAGGTTCTCTGTATTGGGGGTTTCGCGCAGTCAGAGGTGGTTTCCCAGCCATTTGATGGCAGGAGCCTCCAACTCCCTGGCTGCTACCCTAAGCCAGACATAAACTGCGCCTCACGATTGGTCTTCCCTGCCGGAGGTAGCACAGGATCTTCTCCCTCCTCCCTCTAGGGAGAATACGAGGCTAAGACTGTTTCATGCCTGCCCCCTCAGCTAGGTTGCTGTACGGGATGCCGTCGAGGTTGCGGACCCCGGCCCTCTTCTATGCCTCTCCCCCATTTCCCTTGACCCGCGGCAAGGTGAGGAGGGACTAGGCGCAGGTGATGCTGGTAACCCAGACTGGATTTCTAGCTCTGGTATCCAGCTCTCCTCAGTCTGAGCCCCAGGCTCCCGAGGCAGCTTCCAGTCCGCCCGGTCCTGTTCTCTGTTTTCAGGGGAAGGTTTTCCATCTGGACCTTCAATCCCTGCGGCTAGGGGCCAGGCCTTGGGTCCTTCGGCAAGGTCCTTGACGTTTCGAGGCATCCTGCTAGAAGTCTGCCAAACATGCTCGACTTCAATGGGTAGAGTTCTTCATTTGATGAGGGGATAGGGCCTGGCCCCCTCTCGTCCCAGGGCGAGCATTCTGGACCATCTGTGGTCCGTTCTTTGAAATAGGGCTTTGGCCGACGACCCTCTAGGTGCTTCTGTTTGCCCCTGTCTTCCGGTCGCTCGCCAGAACGCAGTCGGTGGCGCAGATAAGGTGGTCTGGCCCATTTTCTAGGCCTCTATCACACCTCCCCTTTGGAGGAGAGTATCCCCATTCTGGGGACCTGCGCTGGTATGGGCTTAGCTCACGGGCAAGCCGTCCGAACCGTTGCACAGGTGTGAGTTCCCCCCCACCTGTTGTAGAACACCACCTTCTTGGGGCTACTCTGCCACCCGGAAGGAGGAGAGAGTTCCAGGCGCTCCTTTGAATCTCCCTATCTGGTCTTCCACAGGGACAAGGTTGTCCCGCGCCCCACCTGAAGTTCCTTCCGAAGGCGGCGGTGGAGTCTTCCCTAACCGGGTATTGTCTCTGCCGGGGTTCATCCCCATTCACACCTCAAAGGCCGTATATAGGTTCCATGGGACTCTATATCGCTCACCTACCCAGGGAGCGTATGGCTGAAGTTCGGGAAAGGTTCGCCAGCTGTTTGTCATCTATGCTGGAGCCGCACCTGGCAGACCTGCAGCCTAGCGGGCGGGTCACCTCCTGCATAGGTCTCTGCTATAGGTGGGCAGGCATGGAGCCTCCCAGAGGGATAAGTGCTCATTTTACCTGCTCTTCTGCTGCATCGGTGGCTGCTTCCGAGGATACTCCGGCCCAGGATGTCCGCAGGGCTTCTGCCCGGAAGCAGGCTTAGTTTCCCCTTCCACATCGACCTTGGGTCACACCGGGATGTTGGTCTGAGTCTCGGTTCTCTAGTCTTCTTTGTTTAAGAAGGGGGTGTGCGCCTTGCCTCCCTCCTCCCGGAGAACTGCTAGGAGTCTGCCAATAAGTGTGGATGAACAACATATCCATGTCCCTAGACATACAGGTTACTCACCTGTAACAGGAGTTCTAGGAATGGTATATGTTCATCCACACGACCCACCCAGCCTCACTGACTTCGACACACAACCTGGCTTCCAGCGGAGGCTAGATCTAGGCGTCATGGGGGGCAGGAGTTTTACCACCGGGTGGGTGGGAGGAGCCAGCTTGAAGACCTTCCGGCAAGATTTAAAGCGGCAAGGAACCTGCCAATAAGTGTGGATGAACATGTACCATTCTTAGAACTCCTGTTACAGGTGAGTAACCTGTATTTCAGCCTCTAATGATCCATGTAACTATCTGAATAAAGTGTTGTATTAAGAATAATCTGTTCTAGGGACATCGATATGTTGTTCATCTACACTGTCTGGCAGGTTCCTTGCCACTTTAAATCTTGCTGGAAGGTCTTCAAGCTGGCTCCTCCCACCCACCTGGGTGGTAAAACTCTCTGCTCTGCCCCATGACGTCAGATCTTCCTTACCGCTTGGAAGCTCAGGTTCCCTCCTTAATGCTCTAGACTGGATCCTAATTCTTCAGTTCGCCCAAAACTAATTCTAAAGTTTTCAAGACTTGAGTCTAATTACTCCCTTGTGGCTGCGATGGACAAATCGACTCCCGATTTCGGCAGGCAGAAAATGTCCAGGATGGATCCACACTCCACGTGCATCTACTGCCTCTGCCTAGATCATGACCCGCAGGCCTGCGAGTTGTGTCGTTCGTTTTCCGCCAACGTCCTGGAAGACTGCACTGCCTGGTTACAGCTTGGGCGCCCCGAGAAGTGCTACCCGCCAGTGAAGTCCAAGGAGGCCCATTGGGCAGTGTCCGGCAGCTGGCTCGGCTGAGCAACTCGAGCAGATCCTCCCTCGGAGGAGGCGGCCCAGGCCACATCTTCATCTTCCTTGTTCGTTGCATTTATCCCGCTCTCTGGGATCCTCCTACACAGCTTCTTTTAAGGAGCTTTGCCAATCCCTTTCCACAAAGGGAAAGGGGCCATCGGGACACTCTTCTTGGTCCAAAAAGGACTCGAAAGGTAAGTCCCACTGTCGGTGTTCATGGGAGCGGAAGAGGTCCCCTTCCCCGGACAGTCGACACTGAACTTTGGTCAAGGTTGCGGCTAAGGCCGCTGGCTTCATGGTGTCCCCGTCGGGTCAGCCAGCCAAGACACCTGTCGATGCGGTAGATTTTTCTCGACCCATCAGACGGGCGTCGGCTGAAGCCGACAACCCTTCCTCACCGGTTCCCCCGGTAGAGACCGAGGACTTGCCTGCGCCTCCTCTGCCAGAGTCCCCGGTCAAGGCTCTCTAGCCGAGGGAAGAGCAGGTGTCCCCAGACGCGCCCTTGGAAACACCAAGGGTCTGTCTTGGACCTCGTCTCAGTCCAGCTGATCCTGCCGACATCGGTGGACTCGGCACAGAGGTAAGCGGCGGCACCGCTCATCCTAGTCTTCCTCCTCAGAAGAGGAGAGGCTTCGGCGCAAATTGCATCAATGCTACGAGGACTTAATGTGGCGGCAGTTACTTTTTGTTCGGGAACAAGCCGACGCTGTCTCCTTCCCAGGCCATCAGGTGGCTGTCACCCGAACAGCAAAAAAAACCCTCGCTGTAGTCTAGGTGCCCAAGCCTGGGCCAGTTCGACCGAAACCAGCTGCCCCACCGATTGTGGTGGAACCTCCACCTCCACAACCGAAATAGGGGGCGTCTGGTCATGGTCTGCCCCACAGGTTGTCGCCCTCACTCCCGACCGTCCTCTGCAGGTGGAGGGTGGCTCACGCCCCAGGCAGCTCTTCGCAGACTCCTCAGTGTGACTCCTCCCTGTTCAGGCCGCTTAACCTGGAGTCCTCCAGGGGGCAGTCGAAGGACGAGAGCCCATTGTCGTTTATGGGTCTGCTCCGGCTCATATCGGAGTCCAACGGGATGCAGCTCGAGCCCGTATCCAAGCGGGCAAAGTATCCCCTGACAGATACTGGACTGAGGGAATTCGCCCACAGAGGCCTTTCTGGTGGCTGAAGCCATTGTTGGCCCAGCTTTGGAGCTCTGGCAGCGGCCGGCTTCCTGCCCTGCACCTTCGGCTAGGATGGCCAGGAAGTATGCAGTCCCTACCGGCCTTGTCCGGTTTTTCTGAGCACCCTTCTGCGGAGGGGTTAGTCACCAATGGCATTTTCCGGCGTTCCGGGAACACTAGATGTGGATAAGCCCCCCCCCCGACGAGGAGTACAAAAAGCTGGACTGTGCTGGGCGCAAGGTGTACGCTGCATCCTCCCTAGGCCTCCGCCAGGCCAGCTCGGCCACGCTGATGGCACACTTCTCCCACGCCCTCATGGGCTCCCTGGATGAGGTGATCCCTCATCTCCCTGCAGACCACGGTCAATCAGGTGCAGGGCCAGGGAAGGGCGGTGGCGAAACAGCAGCTCCAAATGGCTCTGGACATTGGAAACTCCTGTAACAGATCAGTTGTGGCCACAGTGGCCATGCGCAACAGAACATGGCTGAGGATATCCACCTTCATGGTGGATACCCAGCATTAACTGGCGGACATCCCCTTCTTGGGGACTGACCTGTTCGGCCCTGGAGTGGAAGATCACCTCCAGCGTATCAAAGTCCAGTGCTACCCTGGACTCTATCACCTCCGCCCAGGACAAGAGCCATCAACAACATAAGTCCTTTCGCCCTTCTGTGCCTGCGGCACGTCCAGCCCAACAACACCAACATCGGGGCCAGGAGGCTCGCGCTTGGCATCTCAAAGCCAAGCCTGTGGCTTCCTCTAACAGGAAGCAGGGAGGAAAAGGCCCAAGAGGTCCCTCAGCCGGTCCCTCCTCCAAGCCTGCCCAGTGACTGGTTGAGGGGTGTCACCCCCAGCCTCATCACTCCCCCTGGGTCCCCCCGTGGGGGGACAGCTCTGCCACTTCCTTTGCACCTGGTCCGCTATCACCACGGACTGCTCTATGTTGGAGGTGGTAGGAAAGGGCCTGCCCCTGGAGTTCGAGCAGGCCCTGCCCTTTCGAGCCGTCGCCCCTCAGGGGGGCTACAGGGTCCATAGCCTCTGTCGGCTTGCCAAGCCGACATCGCCCTGCTCCTCGAAAGAGGTGAACAGGAAGGTGGCGGATCCTCCACCAGACCCAAGGTTTGTGTCCAGGTACTTCCTGGTCCCGAAACAGACAGGGGCTGGCGCCCCATTCTAGCCTCGCTGTCGGCCCACCGAGCCGATATCGCCCTGCTCCTCGAAAGAGGTGATCAGGAAGGTGGCGGATCCTCCTCCAGACCCAGGGTTTGTGTCCAGGTATTTCCTGGTCCCAAAACAGACTGAGGGGGCTGGCGCCCCATCCTCTAGCTGCACGACCTGAACAGTTTCCTAAGGTCTCAAACCTTCAGGATGATCACTCTGGCTCAGATCATTCCATCCTTGGAACGAGGCATATGGTTCTGTTCTCTGGACCTCCATGACGTGTTCTTTCACGTCCCAATCCGTCCGACCAACCAGAGATTCCTCCACTTCAGGGCAGAGGGATCCCTCTAAGTTCCAGGTCATGCCCTTCAGCCTTTCCCTAGCTCCCAGGGTCTTCACCAAATGCATGGCAGTGGTGACAGCATTCCTGTGGCGCCGAAGGGTCCACGTGTACCCCTACCTGGACGACTGGCTGACTCCTCCTCCAGAATGGAGGTGGAGCTGGCCTCCTCATAGAGGACAAGTCGGAACTCTTGCCAAAGCAGGTGATACAATTCATCAAGTCAGAGCTCAACTCTACAAGCCAGAGCACGGTTCCTGGCATACAGGGCCGAGGTTCTTCCTCCTTTGCCCAATCATTTCAGGTTGGGCAACTGTGCCCTGCCCAGGACTTCCTGGGCCTCATGGCGACCTGCACCAGTGTGGTCCATTGGGCACATTGGTATATGCATCCCCATCAATGGGGGCTGGCCAGCCAATGGTCACAGCACTCTGATCCCTTGAATCAGCTAGTGACAGTGACCCAGGGATGTTGAACACCCTCCAGTGGTGGACCATTCTAGCACACCTGCAGGAGGGCATCCCATTCGTCCGCCCTGAGCCAACAGTCTATCGACTGATGCCTCTCTGGGTTGGGGTGTCCATCTGGGGGAGCACAGAGCGCACGGCCTCTGGTCCCCTTGGGAGTCCCGATGCCACATCAGCCTGCTGGAGCTTCAAGTGGTTCATCTAGCCCTCACTGCCTTTGCTCCGTTTCTACGGGGTCAAGTGGTCCAGGTCCAGATGGACAATACCATGACCATGTACTACCTAAAACGCCAGGGCGGGACGTGCTCCATGCCTCTGTGCAGGGAAGCTCTCCATATTTGGTCACTCGTGCACAGCCTGGATGCAGATCTCCTTGCTGTCCATGTGGCAGGAGCCTCCAACATTCTGTCCGATGCCCTGAGCCGGATAGAGGCTGCGTCCCATGATTGGTCTCTCTTCCCGGAGGTAGTACAAGATTTGTTCTCCCACTGGGGCATGCCTCAGGTGGACCTGTTTGCTTCCAGGGAGATTGTGAAGCTGAGACTGTTTCATGTCTGCCTGCCCCCCTCAGCAGGGATCACTGCAGTGGGATGCCTTCTTGAGGCCATGGACCCCAGGCCTCTACTACACCTTCCCCCATTTCCCTTGATCCACAATGTGCTTCTCAAGGTGAGGAGGGACAAGGCGCAGGTGATTCTGGTAGCCCCAGACTGGCCCCGCCAGTTCTGGTATCCAGATCTCCTCAGTCTCTGCTCCAGGCTCCCGAGGCGGCTTCCAGCCCACCCGGACCTGATCTGTCAATCGGGAAGGTATTCCATCTGGACCTTCAATCCCTGCACCTGCCGACCTGGTTCCTGAGCGGCTAGAGTTCTAGGCCGTGGGTCTTTCCAGCAAGGTCCTCTATGTTGTTGAGGCATCCCGTAAGGAGTCTACCAGAAAATGCTGTGCCTTCCAAATGGAAGATATTCTCCGTTTGGTGTCAGGGCAAGGGCCTGGACCCTTCCTCCTGTTCCTTGGCAGGCATTCTGGACTACCTGTGGTCCCTTTCTCGCAAGGGCTTCGGTCGACTACCCTTAAGGTGCACCTGGCAGCCATCTCTGCTTACCGGGTGGTGGCGCAGGAGAAGGTGGTCGGGTGCTTTTTTCAAAGGCCTTGATCACATATCCCCTCCGGTGCAAGAACTTCCACCTTCGTGAGATCTACTGCTGGTATTGGCTAAGCTCATGGGCAAGCCATTGGAATCAATTCACAGGTGTGACATCTCTCACCTGTCATGGAAGATCACCTTCTTGGTGGATCACGTCAGCCAGAAGGATGGGAGAGCTCCAGGTGCTTTCCATAGTCTCCTTATCTGGTCTTCCACAGGGACAAGGTTGTCTTGTGCCCCCACCCGAAATTCCTTCCGAAGGTGGTGTCAGAGTTTCACCTTAACCAGGTGTTGACACTGCCGGTGTTCTACCTCAATCACACCTCAGAGGACAAATATAAGCTCTATACTTTGGACCCTAGAAGAGCACTCGCATAAGGAGCGGACGGCTGAAGTTCAGAGAGGTTCGCCAGCTGTTTGTCACCTATGCTGAAGCCGCACCTGGCAGACCTGCAGCCAAGCGGACGATGGGCAGGTGGGTCACCTCCTGCGTAGATCTCTGCTATAGGTTGGCAGGCATGGAGCCTCCCAGAGGGACAAGAGCTCATTCTACCCACCATACCGCTGCATCGGTGGCTGCTTCCAGGGACATCCCTATCCAGGAAATCTGCTAGGCTGCTACCTGGAAGTCAGGACACCTTCATAACCCACTACCACATAGAACTTCAGTCATGCTGGGATGCTGGTTTGGGGGCCTGAGTTCTCCAGTCTTTATTTCCTAAGTAGGGGGGTGTGCACCTTGCCTCCCTTCTCCCAGAGAACTGCTAGGAGTCTGCCAGTGTGGATGAGCAACATGTCCATGTCCTTAGAAATACAGGTTCTAGGGACATGGATATGTTGTTCATCCACACTTATTGGCATGTTTGTTGCAGCTTTAAATCTTGCCGGAAGGTCTTCAGGCTGGCTCCTCTCACCCACCCAGGTGGTAAAACTTTCGGCTCCGCCCTATGACGCCAGATCTTCCTTACTGCTTGAAGCTCGGGTTCCCTCCTTAGCGCTCTGCGTTTTAGACTGGATCCTAACTCTTTGGTTCGTCCGAAACTTGTTTCGAAGTTTTCTAAATTTCGGTCTTCATCATCCCTCGTGGCTTTCGGAGGTGCCCTTGCAGGTATGAAATGTCCAGGACGGAGCTGCACTCCACGTGTCTACTGCCTAGGCCTAGACCACGACCCATAGGCCTGCAAGTTGTGCTGCTCTTTTTCGGCCACCGTCCTGGAGGATCGCGCTGCCCGATTAAAACTCTGGCGCCCCAAGAAACATTACCCGCCAGTAAAATCCAAAGAGGCTCGTTGGGCAGTGTCTGCGGCGGCTGGCTCTGCTGAGCAGATCGAGCACATGATCTCCCTCAAGGAGGAGGCGGCGGCCCAGGCCGCTTCTTCCTCCTCCTCGGCCGCAGCATTTATCCCACTCTGAGTTCCTCATACTTGGCTTTGTTCAAGGAGCTTTGTCAGTCCCTTTCCACGAAGGGAGAGGGGCCATCAGGACACTCCTCTCTGCCCAAGAAAGAGTCTAAGGGCAAGTCCTACCGTCTGCGTTCGTGGGAGCGGGAGAGGTCCCCTTCCCCGGACAGCCGACCATCTGCTTCGGTCGAAGTTGCGGCTCAGGCCACCGTATTCACCGTGTCCCTGTCAGGCCAGCCTGCCGAGACTCCAGTCGATGCAGTTGAGAGATTCCTCGACCCGTCGGACAGGTTGTCTACTGAAGCTGACAACCCACCTTCGCCAGTTCCCCTGGTGGAGACCAAGGATCTGCCTGTGCCTTCGGGGCGGCAGTCCTCGGCTAAAGTGCCCAAGCCGAGGGAAGAGCGGGTGTCCCCTGCCCATTCCCAGACCCGCCCTCGGTCACTCCGAGGGTCTCTGTCTCGGACTTCATCTCAGTCAAGCCGTTCCCGCCGACATCAGCGGTCTTGGTACCGAAGTAAGCGGCGACACTGATCTTAGCTTGAGACATAGCTCTTGCAGCAGAGTAACACCATTAGGACTGAAGCCGGCAGGGCGGTGGGGGGGGGCTATGGAATTCTTCAAGCTAGCTATCTTCAGCGGGGACCTCCCCCGACGTCCGGCGTAGTACATAAGGGGGTGGTCCTGCCAGATTCCCCAGTTCTTTCCCGCCGTCGACTTGCATGTCTCTACCCTTCAGATAATTTCTAAGCACGCAACGCATGGTTAAGTTCTTCCTTCAGGAAAACATTATTTTCTTTGGCTCAGTTGCTGTCTGATGTCTTCTCCAACCTCCGCTGAAGGCCATCCCTCGAAGTGCGCCTGTGGGAAGCAAATCCCCATTTAAGGATCTGCATTCGGCCTGCGTCCGGTGCCTAGGCCCAGACCACGACACCCGGTCCTGCAATTTCTGCCAGGGGTTCAACAACCGGATCAGTCACCAGAAGGCTCTGCAGGCATTCCTGCTCGAGGAGAAGATTAAGGCCATGGACACCTCCAAGGGGGATTCAGCAGAAAAGGCCTGGAAACACTGAGAAGCAAGGGAGAGGGTTCCTTCCAAGTCCCCGTCTAGGGCCTCCGACTCCCATAGTTCCGGCTCCCGGTCCAACCGGTCGCCCTTCCAGGCCCGTTCTCAGCCTCCCCCCGCTGTGGTGAAGAAACCTTCGGGCTCCTCTTCCTCTTCACAGGCCAAGACCTCCAGGCCCTCTTCGTCGTCTTCCTCCAAAGCCCTGGTCAGGTCTGGGGACCATCATCACAAGTCTGGTTCCTGCCATTCCGAACCTGACGGGTCTGTCTCCTTGCCTCCTCCTCCCCAGCGAAAGACCAAGGAGCTCACCTCTCAAGAAGCCGTCAGACCCGACGTCAACCCGTCAGATGTCGGCCACCCATCTCGGGTCCCAGGAGCCATTGACTGCCAGATGCCAGTCGCCGGTCAGTCGTTCGCCCTCTCTGTCGTCGACAGGAGGGCCGACGTCCATACCCGTACGTTTAGAGGACCCCGACGCCTCCTACCGACGTCTGTCAGGAGACTATCACAGAGGAGGAGTTGACGCTGCCCGAGGACCAGATGGGCGAACCCGGTCCTGTCACACCTCCCAGGGAGCCATCTCCACAACCTGAGGCCCCTGAGGAGCTGACGCCGGAACCAGACGACCGGCCACCGGTGCCCGGTCCGTCGTCGGGCCTTTCCCTTTCTGAGGTTAAGGAGCTCTTTTTTTTTTTCTCACTGGTGGATATCATTAAAAGGGATATGGTTCCCACACTTCCTCCTCCTCCACCACCTGCGACCCCTCCGGCTCCTGCGCCCCTTCCTCATCCGGGGCTGCAGGCAGAGTACCTCTTCCCCCAGGAGCCTACAGACCCTCCAAGGGGGAGACCTGGTAAAAGGAGACCTCCATCTAGATCTTCTTCAGGGTCACCCAGTCCTAAAAGACCCAGACGCCGTTCGCCTCCGACGGAGGTTACAGGATCGGAGTTCTCAACAGGATCCAGATCCCCCTCTCCTCTTCACATCCCCTCTCCGGACCCACGTGAGCTTCCTAGATCTCCTCCGGATGACCCATCGTTCTCCGAAATGATGAGACTTATCCAAGAGAACATAGGATGGGATGCGGAAGAATTGGACCCCGTAGAGACTACACCTTGCTAGGCATCTTCGGCAGAAGGATCCCAAGCCTGTGGTGGTACCACCCTTGGACACTTTTGTGGACGTCACCAAGGCAGCGTGGAAGCATCCACACTCGCTCCCGGCGATGCCGAAGAAAGCGGACAGCCTGTACAAGGCCCCTAAGGAGGACCAGTACTTGGCTCAACATCCTCTGGCCGACTCTCTGGTCATAACAGCCTCTCATGACCAGTCCCAGAGACTGCAACATTTGAGCACCCTGCCACCGGACCCGGAGTCCAAACAGCTGGACGCTATGGGCAGGCGCACTTATGCTTCCACTACTTGCGCCATCAGGTCCCTAAACTACTTGACCCACATGGTACAGTTCCAAAATGCCTTATGGGAACAGGGACTGGATCTGGCAGAGAAATTGCCAGGTGAGCAGAAGGAGATGTTACAGCTCCTCCGTACAGGCTTGGACGTGGGAACCCAGGTGCTACGAGCCACGTATGATTCCGCAGACTCCTTGGCCAGAGAGGCAGCTTCAGGCGTATGCCTCCGGAGACACTCGAGGCTCCATGTCTCCAGATTTACCCCAGATGTCCAGAAAAACATCATGGACGCCTCTTTCGAAGAAGTTCTTTGGTGCACCCTCTGAGAAGGTTCTCACCAAGCTTCAAGAGGCCGGGGAGGTCGATCCAGGCAATGTACCGACCAAGACTTGGTTCCTTTCGTAGGAACCAAAGCCATTTTCGTGGACTGACAGACAACAGTCCCGCACTGGTCCACAACAGAGTTGCTCCGGTTCCCGCTGAGCCCAGGGAAGACAGCCCGTGGGCCCCTCCGCCACCACAGCCTGACTCCTTCCCGGTCCCCGCGCTCCAGGATCAACGGGATATCAAGGTCGAGGGTCGTATTGCGAATTTCCTGCCAGGATGGCAGTCCATAACCACAGACAGGTGGGTTCTTCAGTTGGTTGAAAAAGGCCACTTTATAGAATTCGCAGACAAGCCACCCTCGAGGCCTCCTGTGCTCTCCCGTTACTCGGGTCAGCACAAATTGCTTATCAGGCAAGAAATACTCTACCGTTCGGACTGTTATCGGCCCCCAGGGTCTTTACCAAATGCATGGCAGTCGTGGCAGTGTCTCTAAGGAGACAGGGCCACTGTTTCCGTACTTGGATGATTGGCTTCTCATGGCCGCCTCCAGAGAGGCGTTGTTGATGGCTATCATGAGCACCCAGACTGTTTCGGTCTCTGGGCATCATCAATTACGAGAAGTCTCACCTTGTACCGTCATGAAGCTGCGAGTTCATAGGCGCGGTTCATGGACACCGTTCAGGAAGAATTTCTTCCAGACGACAGAGCGGAACACATCAGATCCCTCATCGGGGATCTCTCGGCGAAGACTGTCCCTGCCAGGCTGGTCCTTCGTCTGCTCGGACACATGGCTGCGGCCATTGCGACCGTCCCTTTGGCAAGGCTCCACATGCGGGTAACTCAGTGGATGCTAAAGGTGCAGTGGGACCAAAGGCAAGACCACATGCAGCATCCGGTCAGGATCACGAACGCCGTGATTCGAGATTAGCAATGGTGGCTAGACCCAGGGACACTTTTTGTGGGTGTCCAGTTTACAGCGCCGTCCCCAGAGGTAATCCTCTCCACAGATGCCTCAGGGCTGGGGTGGGGAGCACACCTGAACGGGGTGAGGTCCCAGGGAATGTGGACCCCTCAAGAAGCTCGTCTCCACATCCTCATTCTGGAGATGAGGGTGGTCCTTTATGCCCTGCAGGCCTTTCAGTCAGAGATCCCGCCGAATACTCTCTTGCTTCAAGCAGACAATGGCGGTGATGTATTACCTCAACAAACAAGGGCGCCTGCACCTTCCCTTTGCAGGGAGGCGGTGAGTGTGGGATTGGGTAATTCGACATTGAGCACGAGCCTGATTGCAGTTCACGTTCCCGGAGTGGACAATACAACGCATGAACTGCCTGAGTCGTTCCCAGGCCAGAGTCCACAGTGGGAACTTCTTCAAGGGTAGCAGAGGATCTGTTTCTTCGATGGGGCACTCCAGAACTGGACCTATTCGCTTCCCCATCCAATGCAAAACTGTCCAATTTTTGCTCGCTAGATCCAGGGCCTGGTGTTTTCTGGCAAGATGCATTGTCCCTCTCCTGGGCGGACAGATTCCTCTATGCTTTCCCTCCCTTCCCGTTGATCCAGAGAGGAGTTCTCGAACTGCACAGGGGCATGCAACAATGATTCTGGTAGCCCCATTCTGGCCCAGACAGATCTGGTTCCCCTTGCTAACGAAGCTGTCCCAGGAACCTCCAATTCCGTTGCCTTTCAGCTCCCATCTCTTGTCTCAGGAGGAAGGTTCTCTAGTCCACCTGGACTTGCGCTCACTGAACCTGCATGCTTGCTCCTAGAGACATAGCCATTTTGCGACAAGGGGTCTCGCAAGAGGTGGCAGAAGTTCTTTCCGCGGCCAGAAAGCCTTAGCGCATGCAATGTCGCCATGAAATGGCGTGATGTTTTGCCTGTGGTCGCAAGCACGTGGCCTTTCCCCTGTAGGTTGCCCGGTGAAAGCGGTGTTAGAATACCTGCTCTCCCTTTTCCATTCGGGTCTCGCCTACTCTATTAAGGTGCACCTCTGCGCTATTTCTGCTTACCACTTCCCAGTGGGACAGCGCACAGTGGTGCAACTTGACGCACCGCTATTTTCTGAGAGGGGTGTTGCACCTTAGGCCACCCATTAAGGACCCTGTTTCTCCATGGGATTTACTCTTTGTCCTGGAACAACTTACACTCCCCCCTTTTTGAACCTGCCACGGAGCTGGGTCACCGGTGGATCGAAAAGTCCAGTGCCTCTGTCACCTCCGCCCAGAGGGACAAAGGCTGCCGTCAACAGCATAAGTACTTTCATCCTTCAGCTCCTGCTGCACGGCTGGCCCAGCAGCACCAGCAACAGGGCCAGCAGGCTCATGCTTGGCATCCCAAGCCGGCGGCTTCCTGCAACAGGAAGCAAGGAGGTAAAGGCCCAGGAGGTCCCTCGGCCAGTTCTTCCTTCAAGCCTGCCCACTGACTGGTTGAGGGGTGTCTCCCCCCAGCCTCGTGACTCCCCTCTGGGTTCCACCCCATGGGGGGGACGGCTCCACCACTTCCTTTCCGCCTGGTCCGCTATCACCACGGACCGCTGGGTGTTGGAGGTGGTAGGAAAGGGCCTGCCTCTGGAGTTCGAGCAGGCCCCACCTTTTCGAGCTGTCCCCCCTCAGGGTGCCACGGGGTCCGCAGCCTCGCTGTCGGACCACCGAGCCGATATTGCCCTGCTCCTCAAAAAAAACATCAGGAAAGTGGCAGATCCTCTTCCAGACCTGGGGTTTGTGTCCAGTATTTCCTGGTCCCAAAACAGGCAGGGCCTGGTGCCCCATCCTCTACCTGCGACCTGAACAGGTTCCTAAGGTCTCGGACCTTCAGGATGGTCACTCTGGCTCAGATAATCCCATCTTTGGAGCAGGTGTGTGGTTCTGTTCCTGGACCTCCAGGACACGTTCTTTCACGTCCCGAGCGGTCCATTTCATCAGATTCCTCCGCTTCAGAGCAGAGGGATTCCTTTACGAGTTCCTGGCCATGGCCTTCGGCCTCTCTCTAGCCCCCAGGGTCTTCACCAAATGCATGGCAGTGGTGACAGCATTTCTGCGGCGTCAAAGGGTCCGGGTGTACCCCTACCTAGACGACTGGCTGATTGCAGCCCCCTCCAGAGCAGAGGTGGAGCAGTCCAAAGGTTTGGCCCTCCAGGTTTGCTCTCAGACTGGCCTCATCAACGAGGCCAAGTCGGAACTCGTGCCAAAGCAGGTGATAGTCTTCATCGGGGCAGAGCTCAACTCTCTTCGAGCTAGAGCTCGGCTCCCGGCGGACAGGGCCGAGGTTCTTTCCTCCTTTGCCCAATCATTTCTGGTTGGGCAATCGTGACCTGCCCGGGACTTTCTGCGCCTCCTGGGCCTCATGGCAGCAGGACTGGCCAGCTAGTGGTCACAATGCTGCAATCCATTGGACCAGCCCGTGACAGTGACCCAGGAGATGTGGAACGCTCTCCAGTGGTGGACCGTTCCGGCACATCTGCAGGAGGGCATCCCGTTCGTCCGCCCCGAGCCGACTGTAGCGACCAATGCATCTCTGGGTTGGGGTGCCCATCTGGGGAGCACAGAGCGCACAGCTTCTGGTCCCCTCGGGAGTCCCGATGCCATATCAAGCTGCTGGTGCTCAGAGCGGTCCGCCTAGCTCTCACCGCCTTTGTTCCGTTTCTTCGGGGTCAAGTGGTTCAGGTCCAGACAGACAATACCACGACCATGTACAACCTGAACCGCCAGGGCGGGACGCACTCCATGCTGTTATGCAAGGAAGCTCTCCGCATATGGTACCTCATGTGCAGCCTGGAGGCAGATCTCCTAGCCATTCTCGTGGCAGGAGCCTCCAACACCCTGGCCAATGCCCTAAGCTGAATAGGGGCTGCTTCCCACGAGGTGGTCTCTCCTGCCGGAGGTAGTACAAGATCTCTTCTCCCATTGTGGCACACCTCAGGTGGACCTGTTTGCCTCCAGGGAGAATGCGAAGCTGACTGTTCCATGCCCGCTCGAGGCCGTGGACCCCTGGCCTCTTCTACGCCTTTCCCCCATTTCCCTTGATCCACATGGTGCTTCTCAAGGCGAGGATGGACAAGGCGCAGTTGATTCTTGTACCCCCATACTGGCCCTGCCAGTTCTGGTATCCAGATCTCCTCAGTCTCTGCTCCAGGCTCCCGAGGCGGCTTGCAGCCCGCCCGAACCTGATCTCAGTCAATCGGGGGAAGGTATTCCATCCGGACCTTCAATCCGTGCACCTGACTGCCTGGTTCCTGAGCGGCTAGAGTTCCAGGCCTTGGGTCTTTCCGACAAGGTCCTCAGCGTCGTTGAGGCATCCCGTAAGGAGTCTGCCAGGAAATGCTATGGCTTCAAATGGAAGATAATTCTCCATTTGTTGGGGGAAGGGCTTGGACCCTTCTGTCTGTCCCTTGGCAAGCATTCTGGACTGTCTGTGGCCCCTTTCTCAGCAAGGACTTCGGTCGACCCTTAAGGTGCACCTGGCAGCCATCTTTGCTTACTAGGAGCAGGCCAGGAAGCAGTCTGGCGCAGGAGAAAGTGGTCGGGCGCTTTTTCCAAGGCCTTGATCACATTTCCCTTCCGGTGAGAGAACCTCCACCTCCGTGGGATCTACTGCTGGTATTGGCCAAACTCATGGGCAAGCCATTCGAACCAATGCACAGGTGTGAGATCTCCCACCTGTCGTGGAAGACCACCGCCTTGGTGGCTATCATGCTAGCCAGAAGGATGGGAGAGCTCCAGGCGCTTTCCATAGTCATCTTATCTGGTCTTCCACAGGGACAAGGTTGTCCTGCGCCCCCACACGAAGTTCCTTCTGTAGGTGGTGTCTGAGTTTCACCTTAACCAGGTGTTTACTCTAACGGTGTTCTTCCCCAGTCACACCTCAGAGGCCGAATATAGGCTCCACACTTTGGACCCTACAAGAGCGCTCGCTTATTATAAGGAGTGGACGGCTGAAGTTTGGGGAGAGGTTCGCCAGCTGTTTGTCACCTGTGCTGAAGTCGCACCTGGCAGACCTGCTGCCAAGCGGATGATAAGCAGGTGGGTCACCTCCTGCATAGATCTCTGCTATAGGTTGGCGGGCATGGAGCCTCCCAGAGGGATAAGAGCTCATTCTACCCACCATACCGCTGCATCGGTGGCTGCTTCCAGGGATGTCCCTATCTGGGATATCTGCAGGGCTGCTACCTGGAAGTCTGCACATACCTTCATTACCCACTACTTCATCGACCCTGAGTCATTCTGGGATGCTGGTTTTGGGGCCTTGGTTCTCCAGTCCTTATTCCCTAAGTAGGGGGGTGTGCGCCTTGCCTCCCTCCTCCCGGAGAACTGCTAGGAGTCTGCCAATAAGTGTGGATGAACATATCCATGTCCCTAGAAATACAGGTTACTCACCTGTAACAGGAGTTCTAGGAACGGTATATGTTCATTCACACGACCCACCCGACCTCCCCAGCTTAGACGCACAACCTGGCTTCCAGCAGGCTAGATCTGGCATCATGGGGTGGAGCAGAGTTTTACCACCCGGGTGGGTGGGAGGAGCCAGCTTGAAGACCTTCCGGCAAGGAACCTGCCAATAAGTGTGGATGAACATGTACCATTCCTAGAACTCCTGTTACTGACGAGTAACCTGTATTTTTGCATTGTTCATGTTTTTTTACCATGGGCAGCCTTCTTTTACAGTTCTTCATGGAACTCATGATCTAGCATGGCTCTTGGATGTCAGCAGCTCATGCTTTGCATTCTGTACACAAACCATGACATAGTAAACTCCAAATTACTGGTTTCATAAAGAGAACTGTGCAGAGTTATGCTTCTCAAATAAAACAATCATTCAGAGCAGTTTTTCACATCAGTATTAAGGTACAGGTAAATTTAGATCACATGGCAGCAGAGACAGCGCTAGATAGGGCAAAAAGGGAAAAAGTTGCAGCTTGCCCAAAAATGACCCACTTTCCACAGGACAGTGGGTCCAAAGTGGTGCACCTGTCTCTAACAATAGCTGAAAGATGGAAAACTAAACAATAGAAAAGTATTTTCACTCAACAAATTTAAGCTTCTGTACTAGTGAAATTTCTACTTACGATTAGGTTTGGACCCAGTTGTTTCTCATTTTGACCCACATTTTTTACACCTATGGGTCTAATCTGACCCATGTTTTAAAACCCCTAGCGCTGTCACTGCATGGCAGTATGAATCTCATTTCTAGAAGTAGTAGCATTATTTATTGCTGCCAATTGGCTCAGTTCCTGACACCTTTAATATTGTGGAAATGAAACTAAATTAAAGGGGTAAGCAATTGGAAGATACTAGTAGTAATATGGAGAGAAGGTCCTTATTTTTAGTTTCCTTTGTGATGGGCATATGTGTGGAACATTTCTAGTAGTTGCATCATTTGTAATTGTCTACATTTTTCTGTCAAATTTAGAATTCAAAGAAGCGTTCTCACTATTTGATAAGGATGGAGATGGCACCATCACAACTAAAGAACTGGGCACAGTCATGAGGTCACTGGGCCAGAACCCAACAGAAGCAGAGCTCCAAGACATGATCAATGAAGTAGATGCTGACGGTGAGTTAATCATTTGCAACAGCTTCTCTACGAATTTGGGAGTGTAACAGTTAGAACATCTTGTCAGACCAGCGTTTTGGACTTCATTGAGGTGGTAACTAGGACAGTGGATGATGCATATAACTGTAGCCTTTTTATGGTCCAGCTGTATCTGAAGCCTGTGCACATGATTGGGAATCATGGTATGAAAGGGAATACTGAAATGGGTAGGAAACTAGCTAAGCAAAAGATAAGCACAAAACTGCATACAAGCTGCAAATTAAATGGTAATTCCAACTTTATCTGCCTTTGGGCTTTATAGCCAGTTACCTTATGGCTAATTTTTCAATCCTTTTGATTATGAAGGGGGTCGTACATGTTGCTGAACAGATCCTGTCTTGCTGACCCCACCTCTGTGGTCAAGACATTCAATGACTTCTAACCAGGGAGTGCACAGGGACATGCTTCATTGTAGTCTGTGGTGGGCATTTTAATGGCTTTTGTTAAAGCAACATTATGTACAAACATGTTTAATCTCTTATCTCCCCAATAGACTACAGTGGGGTGCATATTCACGCTCTTCCTGGTAAGGCGCACAACGTCGGGGGCAGGACAGGAAAGTGGAAGACTGAATATCGCTTCGGTGATGTATGCTCCCTTCCTAAATGGACTGATGGTCATTCCCAGCATAAACTTAAATTTCTATCACAGCTATAAGGTAATGGGCTATAAAGCCCATAGCCAAATCTTGGACATACTTTATGCTGAAAATATTACAGTTGACACTTTAACCATAGGTAGTCTTAAGGAATATGTAAAGAAAATCTGCTTACATTTTTTCTCCTGCCTTTCTCCATGGTTGACCCCACTATCGGATATTTGGCAGGCGTTGAAGGGATGTACTGCAACATAAATGCAAGGATTTCTTGTGACCGCGGGGAGTCTGCCAATATTTCCAACTTTCCGGCCACTGCAACTCCTTGGTTTCTGTGCCAATATAGTCCATGGGTCAGTGTCCAGCAGTTGCACCCTAAGGGGGTCCCACACTGCAACCTATTCTCATGGAGCTGCCCTCCCAGCCACGTGGGGTGGGAAGGGGATCTCTTACCAGGGAGTCTAGGCCTGAGTACCAGTTGCCCAGTCTTGTCTGTCCCATTACTTGTTTGCAGACATTGAGAACTCTTTCAGTGTCTTATGGAGGTAACTTGTCTAACAGCTGGTCCACCTCTTGTTGCTGCTCCGTGGCATGTCTGCCTCTTTGAACATCCTCTTTGAGGAAGTCCAGAAATGGGAGACCTACCTATTCACTGGTATCTTGGAATGGAATACCTCACCTGGGGTGGCGTTCCCAGTAAGGGTGTAGCTACTGATACTCCAAGTAAGCCATGGTGTACAAAGTTCAGTAGCGGGCGGTAGCAAACAAGCTGGGCAGCATTGCTCTGCCCTCTTGAGTCCATCGTATTTAAATTCCTTTGTTTGGCTTTGCAGGCTTTTTCTATTTCAGCTTTGTTTTTTTTGGGGGGGAGGGGGTCGGAGAGTGGACCGCAGATGTTGAGGCTGATGGTCTCAATTAGGTCTGCATGGTCCGCCTGCATAGTGATTGCTGCAGCATCTGGTAGGGGGTGTGGCAAGTCTGGGGCAGCGAGTTTAAATGCCCCAGCAAAGTTAGAAGCCATACTAGCCATTGTACTGGGAGCGAGAGAAGCAGTAGAAAACTGAGCAGCAGACAGAACAGACTCTGAGCCAGCTAAAAGAAAGACTTCATGTGGAGTGGCAAGCGGAACAAATCTGCTTACTTGTGGGGGAGAGGGAAGAAATTTCTGCCATGGTCTTGGACTCGTGGTGCAGTCAGTGGTGTCTACCAGTGGCAGCAGACAGCAGGTCAAGTGTGGGAATCATCTGATTGGAGCAAAGAACCATGGACTCAAGTTGTTTGGGGGGGGGGGCAGGCATGAACAACAGTAGGGTATGGGGTAGCAGGTTGGTGTACAAATCTGAAATGCCTGGCTACACCCTTTGGATCCCAGTCGTAGATGCTGTCCTCTGCCCGGCGCTCAGTATCTGACAGCACCTACTTTTCTATAAAGTCCCTCCTAACTTACTACAAACATTCAATCTCATTGGGGATTTCAGGTTCTTGGAGCACCCCACAAAGGGGCTTGTGGTGGTTTCAGCATTTCGCAAGCTGAAATTGTAGAAGCGATGTGGACAAGCTACCAGACTAGGAGTTCAAGGAATAGGTCTTGCTTGTCCGGTCTGAGCAGCGGCTTCTCTGGGATCTATTGGGCCAGGTATGTAGTCCTGATTTTGTTTCACAGGTCTTCAATAAACATGTGAATATGGTCCCTCTACTCCCAGCAGATAACCACTCCGAGGCCCAGGCGCTTAAGGACTTGGAATGGTCGCTGTGTAAGCATCCGTTGTAGATGCTCTGGACTTGAACGATTAATGTGCACTCGCAGTGGAATCCATGCATTCGAGGGCCTGGCTTTTTAACTAACTTAAGATTGGCAATTGCCCTTCTTTGGTACTGACCTCGTTGGCACAGAGGTGGAGTATTCTCACCCACATACAGGTGACCAGTGTTGCTTTAGATTTGGTGGCATCATCCAGGCAGGGCTCCTTTTAGAGCATCTTTTGTGACTCTGGTTCAGTCGAAGCAGCAGTAGCACACTGTCTTGCTAAACTGGCCAAGATCTGGCGGTCGGTGTCTGAAGTGAGGTGGTGTCTCATGCAGACATCCAGAAACCCCTACAAAAGCAGGAAGTCATCGGCTGCAGGGGCTTTTACCCATCCTGCACTGTTCATGCTGCAGTTCCCTGTTGGAAGGTCAGCTCTTCCACCTTCCACAGTAGTCCACTGTCATCGGAAAAGTGGATTCTCCATTGGGTAACTCTGTAGTTAGATTTCCTTCATACTGACCCAGTGTGCCAAGGGAGTCCAAGATGCAAGAGGACACTGTGACCACACTGCAGAGTGGTGTCTAGCAGCTTGAGTGCAGTGCTATCAGGGCTGTCCTGAACACCCTGGCTTGGAAGAGATTGTCCTGGTTACTTTTTGGTACCAAAATGGATTGGGTAAGGGGGGTGCTGACATCCCAGTCTCCATGCTGAACCAGCTCATTGCCAAGCAGAATTCGGTATGTTCACCCTCACTTAAAGATACAGTATAGAACTCATTCATGGCTTGCTTGCTTTTCCCCACAAATCATGTTGAGTAGACCTGTTTCTGATCACAGCTGTTTACTCTTGTGCATGTTGTATAATTTGTCAGCTAGTAGCTTGTCTGGTTTTTCCCACCCCTTCCCAATATATTTATGCCTGAACTATTCTATAGCCAGTTACTTTACGAGCAAAGATCTTCTCAGCAGCAGGCTCCTGAGGAGTCTTCCCCTCTGCTTGGACCGGTTCACCAGTTCAATCGGGGAAGGTACTCCATCCGGACCTTCAATCTCAGCATCTGGCAGCCTAGTTTGAGTAGCTAGAGTTCCAGGCTTTTGGTATCTCTGAAGATGTCCTTACTGGTGCAGTGGCGTCTAGGAAGGAGTCAACCAGGAAATGCTATGCCTTCAAGTGGAAGAGGCTCTCCATTTACTGTCGGGGCAAGGGTTGGACTGTGGCTAGCATTCTTGACTACCTGTGGTCCCTATCTCAGGCCTTCGGTCGACCCTCAAGGTGCACCTGGCAGCCGTCTGCTTGCTGGGCATGATCTGGTTAGCAGTTGGTGCCGCAGGATAAGGTGGTCAGACGCTTTGTCAAAGGTCTTGACCACACTTCCCCTCTGCGTGAACCACCACCACCTTGGAATCTTTTTTTTTTTGCTGGTTTTGGCAAAGCTCATGGGCAACTATTCGAACCGATGCACAGGTGTGACATGTCTTGCCTGTTGTGGAAGACTGCCTTCTTGGTGGCTATTACATTAGTCAGAAGGATCAGTGGGCTCCAGGTGCTTTCGCTGCAGTCTCCTTACCTTGTCTTCCACAGAGACAGGATTGTCCTGCACCCCAACCCGAAGTTCCTCACAAAGGTTATCAGTTTCACCGTAACCAGGTGGTTGATCTTCCGGTGTAATTACCAACCACCACAGAAGCTGAGCACAGACTCTGTACTTTTGACCTGTGGCATGTGCTTGCTTACTACAAAGAGCACATGGCAGGGAGAGGTTTGCCAGCTATCGCCTACGCTGAAGCTGCACCTGGCAGACCTGCAGCTAAGCAGACGATTGGCAGGTGGATTGTGTCCTGCATTGATCTCTGCTATAGGTCGGAAAGTAAGGAGCCTGTCTTGGGGCTCATTCTACCAGTCATGCCACTGCGTCGGTGGCTGCATCCATGGAAATCCTTATGCAGGAAATCTGCAAGGCAACTACCTGGAGGTCGGCACACCTTCATTTCCCTCTACCACATCAACCTTGAGTCATGCTGGTTTTGGGACCTCCCTTCTCCATTCTCTGTTCCTAAATAGGGGGTTGCACCTTGCCTCCCTCCTTCCTGAGAACTACTAGGAGTCTGCCAGAAAGTGTGGATGATCATATCCATGTCCCTAGAAAAACTGCTTGCTCACCTGTAATAGTTTTTAGGAGTGGTATATGATCATCCACATGGACCCACCAGACCTCCCCAGGCTTTGGTGCGCACAACTGCTTCCAGTGGGCAAGCTCTGGCGTCATGGAGTGGATCGGAGGGAGTTCACCCAGGTGGGAGGGAGGAGCCAGCTTGAAGATGTTCTGGTGAAGTCTTGAAGCAAAAGGCACTGCCAGAAAGTGTAGATGAACATGGTATACCGCTGCTAGAACCGTTACAGGTGAGAACTTTTTTTGATTGCACTGCAAAAGGTCCTCTGCCTATTTTTTTTCATGCATCCCTGTCTCTAAACTATACCTGTCCAAATGGCTGAATAACTATTTTTCGTTATAGGGAACTTCTGGTACTGTCTGATTACTCTACACAAGTATGGCTAACTTGGTTTGCTTTCAGAATGTTTCTGCAGCTAATGTGCTGCTGCCACACAGAGCACAGTGCATACTTTTGTAACCCCCTCCCCCTCACTTTGCAGATGACAGGTGGTATGCTGTTTGAATCTGACAGCAGTACCAGCTGGGGACTGGGTTTGGGGAGGAATAGTTCACGCGGCACAAAGGCTAGGTTTGGCTACTCTGCACAGGGGCACCCAAGTAACTCCAAATACAGGAAGCAATAACTAATGTCAATACCAGGAATGGGATTCTAAAGTGTGGTTTTATTCACATCCAAGCAGAACAAAGCATAGATGGACCCCCACGGGGCTACACTCCTGGTTATGCAGATTAAGAATCAAGAACACTTCCTCAACACTTATCCCTCAGGCTCTGAACCCACTGGGCACACAGCCCGGACTTGCACGCTGCTTTGGGTACACAGCCTGAACTTGCACACTGATCTGGGATTCCCAGGCTCGGCTCCCTTGCTGGCCACTCTTGACACCTTCCATACGTCATGGAAACATTTTCTGGTGGCTTCCTAATCCACCTAAGAGTACCTCAGTTCTATCGGGGAATTTTCCTTTTAATCCCATGTCTGGGTACTTTCCTCAGGTACTGGCCAAGTACCTGAGGGAAAATAAAGGTGCCACAGAGCAAATCCGTAGAGGTGAATTTGGATCTTACTTCGAGACACAGCTGTTGCAGCAGGTTACACCATTAAGACTGAAGCCGGCAGGCGTCAGGACCCCACGGAAAAAATTCTAGCTAGCTGTCTTCAGTGGGGACCACCCCTGACGTCGGGCGTGGTACATAAGGGGGGCGGTCCCGCTAGATTCCCCAGTTCTTTCCCGCCGTCGACTTACATGTCTCGACCCTTCGGTTGTAGTCTAGCGCGCGATGCGTGGTTTAGTGCTTTCCTTCGGGGAAATTCGAACTTCTTCAATCAAGATTGTTGCTGATGTCCTCTCCGACCTCCGGTCACTCCTCCAAGTGTGCTTGCAGGAAACAGATCCCCTTCAAGGACCCCCACACGGCCTGCGTTAGGTGCCTGGGCCCAACCACGATACCCGGGCCTGTTCGTTTTGCCAGGGGTTCAGCAGTCTAACTAGGATCCGACGTCAGGCCCTTCAGGCTTTCTTGTTGGAGGAAAAGCTGAAGACCATGTCCTCCAAGGGGGATTCTTCTAAATCCCACAAGCACGCGTAGAAAAGGGAGAAGGCTCCTTCCAGGGCTTCGGAGTCCCGCAGCTCCAGTTCTCGGTCCAACCGCTCTCCTTCCAGGGCCAGCTCTCAGGACCCCCCCCGGCTGCGGTTAAAAAGCCTTCTTCACAGGCCAAGTCCGCCAGGCTGTCCTCATCTTCTTCCTCCAAGGCCTTGGCGAAGTCCGGGGAGCGCCACCACCATCACCACAAGTCGGGTTCCCGCCCTTCGGTACCCGACGTCGGGTCTTCTTCTGTGCCTCCTCGGAAGACTCTGGAGCTGACACCCTTAAAGAGGCCTGTGGACCAGACGCCGGCACGACCGTTGTGCGTCATCCCTCCCTGGAGCCGCCATCGGCCAGACCATCACCGGCCAAACCACCTCAGCGGACGCCGGTAGGGGGAACCGACGTCCGCTCCTCCTGAGAAGAGGGCCCTGATGCCTGTCTGTCAGGAGACTTTGACTGAGGAGGACTTAACGCAGGCCGAGGACCAGATAGGCGTTCCCGGTTTCGTGTCAACTCCCAGGGAACCCGGGCCGTCGTCAGGCTTTTCCTTAACGGAAGTGAAGGATCTCTTCACTTACTGGTGGGACACCATCAAGAAGGACATGGCTCCCACTGTTCCCCCTTCGCCATCGGGGTCGGCAGACTGTTTACCTCCTCCCCGGGAACCTAGATCCTCTCCCAGGGGAAGATCAGAAAAGCGGAGACCTCCATCGAAATCCTCTTCAAACAGGAAGTATTGCTATATTATGACTATTGCAGTTTGCCCCAGCCTTAGAACTGCTCCGGAGGTGAAAGAGTTAACTTACATAGATACATAGATACATAGACAGTGTCGGCAGATAAGGGCCTATGGCCCACCTAGTCTGCCCATTTGAGCTTGTAAGTTCAGTTTTTTCCTAGAAGTCTGTTTCCCCTTACCCCTGCCCTCTAGAATTCCTTTATGTCTATCCCATGCATTCTTAAATCCTGTGATTGTTTCAGCCCCCACCACTTCCTCTGGCAGGGTGTTCCACTTGTCCACCACCCATTCTGTGAAGAAATTCTTTCTCATGTTTCCTCTGAATCGTCCTCCCTCCAACTTCATCCCATGCCCTCTAGTCCTGAAACATCTTTTCACTTAAAATAGTGTTTTCCTGCACCCTGTTCCTCCCTGTAAGATACTTGTATGTCTCTATCATATCCCCTCTCTCCCTCCTCTTTTCCAGGGAGTACATGTTCATTTCCTTCAGCCTGTCTTCATAGGACTTGTGATGCAACCCATGCACCATCTTTGTTGCCCTCCTCTGAACCTTCTCTACCCTATGTCCTTACGTAGGTATGGTCTCCAGAACTGTACACTGTACTCCAGGTGAGGCCTCACTAGTGTCTTGTATAGCGGAATTATGACCTCCCTTTTCCTGCTGGTGATGCCCCTGCCTATACATCCCAGCATCCTATTTGCTTTACCTGATGCCTTGTCACACTGTTTCCCTACCTTGAGGTCATCAGAGATGACAACCCCAAGATCCCTTTCCTGCTTGGTGCATGCTATATCCTCACCCCCAACTGATATATTGTGCCAGGGTTTTGTGCCCCATATGCATTATCTTGCACTTCTTTGCATTGAATTTCAACTGCAAACCCTTGACCATTCTTCAAGTTTCTGCAGGTCCCTTCTCATTCTGTCTACACCCTCTGGTGTGTCTACTTCTGTTACAGAGCTTTGTGTCATCAGCGAACAGTGAAATTCTGCCTTCTAGATCCTGTGCAATGTCACTGAAGATGTTGAATAGGACCGGTCCCAGCACTGATCCCTGTGGTACCCCACTGGTTGCTCTTCCCTCTGTGGAGTGACAGCCATTACCACCACCCTCTGTGTCCTGCCACCCAGCCAGTTACCTACCCACCACACTACTGTCCTGCCACACCCATATTCCCCAGTTTGTGTAATAGTCTTCTATGTGGCACAGTGTCAAAGGCCTTGCTGAAGTCCAGATAGGCCATGTCCACTGCCCTCCCCTGATCCACCTCCCTAGTCACCCAGTCAAAAAATTCAATGAGGGTGGTCTGACATGACCTCCCCCTGGTGAAACCATGCTGCCTTGGGTCCTGTAGTCCATTGACAACCAGATGTTCCACCAATCTCTCCTTCAGTAGTGCTTCCATGATCTTTCCCACTACCGAGGTGAGGCTGACTGGTCTGTAGTTCCCTGCTTCCTCTTTGTTCCCACTTTTGTATAAGGGGACTACATCTGCTGTCCTCCAGTCTTTGGGTACCTCCCCTGTTTCCAGTGATTGGCTGAACAGGATAGCCAGAGTTTCAGCCACCACCTCTCTGTTCTTTAAGGACCCTGGGGTGCACCCATCTGGCCCCATTGCTTTTCAGCTCTTATTACTTCCAGTTCCTTCAGGACCCTTTCTCGTGTAAAGGGACTTGTGTCCATTTCTGCACCATTCTCACCCTTGTACTCCCTTCAGACCCATTACCCCTCTTCCTTGGTAAGACTGAGCAGAAATACCTGTTCAATATGTCAGCTTTATTGTCATCCTCCAGCTCCCATCCTCCCCTTCAGTCTCACTATCCCTCCTTTGTCTTTCTTTTTCACTTATGTACCTGTAAAGGTTTGTCCCTTTACCCACTGATTTTGCAATGTGTTCTTCTGTCTGAGCTTTGGCTTCCCTTACTGACTTCCCTGCCTCCATTTGTTTCTCCTGGTACTTCTCCCTATCCCTTCTGCCTGTGTCTTTTTGTATTGCCTGAATGCAATCTTTTTGGCTTTCACTTTCTTTGCTACCTCTTTGGAAAACCATAGTGGTCTCCTCTTCCTTTTCCTCTTGCTAACCTGCTTAATGCATAATTCTGTTCTTATACTCCCCATTTTAAATACTGCCCACTGTTCCTCAACCCCTGATTCCTGTCCCATTCCCCTTAATGCCTCTTTCAAGTATCTCCCCATTTTCCCAAAGTCTGCCCCCCTAAAATCCAGGATACGCGTCTTTGTGTGGTTTGGTTCTGCTCTTTCTGTGATTTCAAACCATAATGACTGGTGGTCACTGTTACCCAGGTGCTCCCCCACTGTTACCCCCATCACGCTGTCCCTGTTTGTGAGCACAAGGTCCAGTATTGCCTTCTGCCGAGTTGGTTCCATGACCAGTTGCTTGAGGAAGGCACCCTGAAGGGAGTCCAGGATAAATCTGCTCCTAGTTGATGCTGCTGCTGGGATGCTCAGTCACGTCTGGTATATTGAAGTCTCCAACCAGTACTACCTCACCCTTGTCTGCCATCCTTTGGATGGCTAGCATCAACTCCTATCTTTCTTCCTCCTGGGCTGGTGGTCTATAGACCACACCTGTGCGGATGGCTGGCCCCATTTTCCTTTCCAGCTTAACCACAGTATCTCTCCCCATTTGTTCCTCCTGGATCTGTGTGGCCCTTATGTCATTTTCACATACAGTGCCACTCCTCCTCCCTTCCTGCCTGCTCTCTTCTGAATATGTTGTAGCCAGGTATGGCCATCTCCCAGTCATGGTTATCATTATACCAGGTTTCAGTGATGGCCACAATGTCCAGGTCTGACTGTACCATGACAGCCTCCAGATCTTCCATCTTGTTAAGGCTCCTGGCATTTGCACACATGGCTTTCCATGATTTGACCTCCCTAGACTGCTTCACTGTTCTACTCCAGCCCCTTCCTTGGTTGTCATTTATCCCTGGTTCTCCTTGCTGTTTGCCCTTCTGCTGAATTTTGCCCCTTTTCTGCTTATCCACCTTTTGGACACTAATCTCCATCTTTTGCACACTGCTTTGCAGAGATGGCCACTCCTCTGGTTCACTGGTTCCACTACTAGCTGTGGGGGGTGAGCAAGTAGGTACCGTCCTTGCTGGCCTGCCACCCCCCTTTGCTAGTTTAAATGCTTGTCAATGTAGCATTTAAACTTATCATTGAGTGCTCTGGATTCCCCTCCAGGATGGATGCAGGCCGTCAGGCTTGAACAAACCTCCATCCCTCCAGGTGGGTCCCCAGTCACCAGTGAATCCAAACCCTTCCTCACAGCACCAGTTCTTCAACCATGAGTTAAAGTTCCTGGTGCATGCACTCCTATGCTCTCCCTTGCCTCTCACAGGTAGTACTTCTGAGAAAGTGACAGAAGTAGCTACTTGCTTGAGACCCCTCCCCAGTTTCCTAAACTCTTCCTGAACTTCCTTTGGCTCCCCATTTGCCAAGTCATTAGTACCTAGGTGGATAATGACATCCAGCTCACCCTCCTGTCTTGCCTTCCCAGTGATCCCCAGTATCTTCCTTCCATCCTTCCATGCCGTGGCACCTGGTAGGCACCTCACCTCCCTGTCCCCCCTCCTGTGTTCCTAGCTGGATCCCTCTTACGATGGAGTCCCCCACCAGGATTCGTTTCCTCCTCCTCTGGGGTCCACTGCTTTCCCCACTGAGGTCACCTCCTTGCCTAACCTCCACATCCTTTCCTTCCACTTCCCTGGGTACCTCTATTTGGTTGTCCTCATTTGCCAGTGTGGCATATGAGTTCTTGAGAGGAATAGGATCTGGGATGTGCCTCTGCCTGACTGCTCTAACCCTCCCTGAGCCCACTCATCCAAGTGCTCCTCGTTCTCGGCATCCTTTGAGGCAGCTGCATTGGACTGGGTGGTCCCTGGATAGGGTGATGGTACTCCTGACCCAGTTTACTTCCGCTCTGGTCTGGCTACCTCATCCCGCGGTCAGAAGATGCATGCAGATAGGGCAGCACCTCGGTGTCCAGAACTGCCTGAATATGGCTGCCCCACAAGCCACTGCATTGCACCACTCCCCACATTATACTGCAATTCCACTACTTCTCTGCTACTGAAGCTCTTAGTTCTCTTTTTATTTATTTACAGTACTAAAAATCCTGTAACTGATCGTCGGATATATTTTTTTTTTAAGGAAAAAGAAACCAATAAATAAATGAGTCAAAACACTTGTGCTGAGGGTGGTCGTCTTCCCCCTTATGCCCCTCCTACTTCACACCTCTTACTATACCTTGTGTTTAGCTCCTGTCAATCAGATTTATCAGGGCATATTAAGAGTTGGGGGAAGGGATGGGGGGGGGCTAAAATTTGCAGCAATTAGACAGCACAGAATTACACCACCACTGTTTTAAATTTTCAACAGCCCAAAAACAATTATAAGTAAAGACAACACAGAAAGAAAGTATAGTGTCACTACAAGCCTACAATCTAAGTTTAAAAGAAAATACCAATTACCAGTTACTCTAAAGCACTGAATTGAATGTTTCCTTCCTTCACCTTCTGGCTTCTTCTGAAGATGAACCTCTGTTTGCTGCTTTATCTGTGACTAAGCCCCACCTCCAGTTATCACGTAGCTGAGGTCAGAGGCCAGACAATTAACACCCTTCACCCAGCTAGGACAGAGCATGGAGCTTAGAGCATAGCTCGGTTCAGAAGCTCTGTTAGGCCGGTTTCAAACCGAAACCGTCAGATTCTTTACTCCAGCGTTACTGAACAGTCGCTCGGAATTCCTCTGTTGCTCGGTTCATTTCTTGGTTTAAAGCGCTATTTCTCGGTTTAGTTTAACCGCGATTTCATTATTTTAACCGCATAAAACCGATCGGTTCAGGCTCTGTCTATGGTAATCGTAAGTAATAGGGTTTTCTGTGTGGAACTTGTAAAGTATTATCGGTTCAGTTGAACCGATCGAGTTGTAGTTAAATATAAGTTTAAAGCCTTTTAAGGCTTCTTAGAGTGCGGTTCCCGGTTCTTATCGGTCTAAAAAAAACATTTCATTGCAGTTTTTTCCACGACCCATGACACGGTTTGGAACCGATAAGGGTGTCTTGCCTGGCACTGCCATTAAAAGGGCAAGTTGGTTGGTTAGGCTGGCATGTCTGAGAAACCCAAAAGAAAAACCGGGCCCACTGGGTTTCAACACTGTAGTGTCTGTGGGGAAGCCTTTGCCAAGGCTGACCCACACACGTCTATTGTCTGGGGTTTGACTACCTCAATTCAGACTGCCAGATTTGTAGAAATTTCCCTGCAGCCACCCTGGACAAGAGTGGGCAGGCTCAGGGAACGAGAGGCCAAAAAGTCCGCTGACCCGGATGGCCAGCCCGGTTCGGTGCCAACGGAGGGTGCCCTCTGACAAGGTGAGACTTCCTCGGCAAGCAAGCTGCTCTGAGGAGCCAGTTCCAGCAAAAATCTAAAAAAAATCAGGGTTTGGAGTCAAAATTCCTTCTCCAACTGCTGCAGATGATAACAGAGGCAATACAGATTGTCCAGTCCCTGTCCCTGTTCCTCCGACCCACCACTGTCTGGCGAAGGTCGGTTGGTCGGTTCAGTGGTTCAGGATTATGATATAGAAGAGTTCTATGAACCAGAGGAGGGATGAGGATTATGATCAGTGTGAATGTGACTTTGAAAGTCTGGATGTGCCCATTGAACGGACATCTCCCCAGACAGACCTTCAGGTGAGTCTCCCCTAGGCTTTCTGGGTCCCCTTCTCATTTTTGTTTTATAAAAGTTGCTGAGACCCTCCAGCTTCCCTTGAGAGGCTTTGGATGAGCAAGAGGAGCCTGACTATGTGGAGATGATGGATATCCCAGAGTCAGGAGGTTGTCCATCCCTTTACATAAATCTTTTAGAAAACAAATTTTAAAGCTCCTAATTCTGTGCCTCCTGTGGATAAAAAGATGGACAGGAGGTACATTTTGTCAGGTCCTGATACAGATTTTCTTTCACAGCAATGCTGTCATGTTGGGGTAGTTCAGGCTGCAGCCTGTGAAAGCTAATATTCCCCTGGCTTCACATCCTCCTGACAAGGATTCCAGGAAGATTGATGCCATGGCCAAAGAACAATGCATGGCAGCATCCTTGGGACTCAGACAAGCTAACTATATGGCGTATGTTGCAAGATACCAGAAATCTAGATAGGATACTGTCATGGCCTTAGTCAAACAGGTCCCTGGCCAGCTTGCAAAGGAGCTGGAGCAGGTGGCTTTTGATGGTATTGAGGCATCTAAGGTGCAATTCCATGCTGCAGTGGATTCTAACGATGTATCCTCTAGAGTCATGGCTACATCTGTGGCTTTTCGGAGATTGGCCTGGCTCAGGTGTACTACTTTGTCACAGGATACCCAGTCTAAGGCTATGGATTTTCCTGTGGTGGGAAATTCTTTGTTTGGGGAGCAGACAATTATATGAAGAAAATGGATGAATATAGAACCACTTACAGGAGTGCACAAGCCAAGGATCGGCAAGCCACTCCTCAGAGGCAGCCCCGTAGGGGTAGGCCTTTTTACCAGTCTCGGGCCCCCTCCTCTTCAGCCTATGTACAGAGGGGTTCTTCAGAGGAGAGGCAGGCCAAGGTTCGAGAGCAGGCCTGCTCACCCCTCAGCCTAAAGCCCCTGCCAAACAGGCACCCTGATGGGATGCCCAGGGTGCGACTCTCCACTACCTGTGAGGGCAGGTTGGCTCACTTCGTCAGGACTGGCGGTCTTTAACTTCAGACAGGTGGGTCCTGGAAGTAGTGATCCAGGGTCTGGTTCTCGGCTTCAAGAAATTTCCAAAGATGAGAGCCAGATCTTTTCCACCTACAAACCCTTTAAAGACTCTTGCTTTGGAAACAAGTCTCAACCCTCCTGGCTCTCAGAGCTGTAGAAAAGGTTTCTCCCCTTCACCAGGGCAAGGGTCTGTACTCCAGGTACTTCCTTACCCCAAAAAATACAGGAGTGGCAGCCTATCCTGGATCTAAGATATCTAAGCAAGCACCTTTAAGGCCAAAGTTCAAAATGGTGACACTGGGAATGATTTTACCCTCCCTAAGGCCAGGGGACTGGCTAGCCTCCCTGGACCTCAAAGATGCCTACTTCCATGTTATCAGAAGCTCCCATCGAAATTACTTCATATTCGAACTGCTCTCAGGCCATTATCAGTTCAGAGCAATGCCCTTCGGCCTCACTTCTGCCCCAAGGGTGTTCACAAAGTGTCTGGCAGTAGCAGTCGCTCACCTAAGAAGGCAAAAGATTGCCATTTTTCCCCATCTGGACGACTGGCTCATTGTGGGTCAGTCTCCAGACCAGGTCAAATCACACCTGCTAGTTACCCAGCAGCTGCTTACCGCTCTGGGATTTCTTCTCAATCTTCCAAAGTCAGTTTTGGAACCTGTCCAGGTACTCACCTTTATAGGCGCAGAACTGGATAAAAGCAGGCCAGAGCCTTCCTTGCCTTGGAAAGGGTAAGGACCTTAGTGGCCCTGGCCGCCTCCTTCACTCTGCAGGTCTCTCAACCAGCAAGGCATTTCCTGCAGCTCCTAGGGCACATGGCTGCCTCCACAGCTGTGGTGCAAGGAGCAAGATTTCAGATGAGGACATTCAGTTCCATTTGAGAGCTTTCTGGTCTCAAAGAAGAGATCCTCTATCCAAGTTAATCCCAGTGACTCAGAGCCTGATCCAGGCCCTTCAGTGGTGGCAGGATCAGACCAATCTGAGACAGGGGGTGCCTTTCATCCCTCTGTCCCATTCCTTGACCCTTACTACAGATGCATCCCTCTTGGGATGGGGAGCTCACATGGGCGACCTCTCCACCCAGGATTATGGTCCCTCAGAATCTCTGCTCCACATCAATCTGTTGGAACTCAGAGCTGTTTTTCTAGCACTTCAGGTTTTCTCTGCATCTGTTCAGAACAAGGTGGTACAGGTCAGAACAGACACCACTACAGTGTGGTACATCAACAAACAAGGGGGCACTCGGTCTTTGGCCTTGTGCACCGAGGCGATGAAGTTGTGGTCTCTGGCTTACTCCCTGAACACTTCCCTCATAGCAGTTCACCTCCCAGGCAAGGACAATGTCCTGGCAGATGCCCTCAGCAGGATTTCCCAGGGCCATCACGAATGGTCACTGGATCCCCTAGTACTGGGGATAGTGTTTGCCAGATGGGGCACTCCTCAGATCTTTTCGCAGCCCCAGACAATTATCAACTTCCACTGTTTTGTTGCAGGCCCCCAGTGTTGGGCTCAGTTCCCCTGGATGCCTTTCTCCTCGATTTGGGAAGGGAAGTTTCTTTATGCCTTCCCCCCCTTCCCTCTCCTATTCAAAGTACTAGTCAAAATCGGGTCTCAGCCCTGCAAAATGATCCTGATTGCTCCAGAATGGGCCAGGCAGCCCTGTTACCCACTCCTTATGTCCTTAGCAGTCCATCTTCCCCTGTGTCTCCCCAGGAACCACAATCTGTTTACCTGTGCTCAGGGGAGAGTTTGGTATCCGAATCTCAAATCCCTCAACCTCAAGGCTTGGCTCTTGAGCAGTTAGTTTGCTGATTTGCAACTTTCTCAGTGTTCTCGAAATCCTGAAGGCTGCTGGGAAGCCTTCCACCAGGGCTACCTATAACTTCAAGTGGAAAAGGTTTTCCATATGGTGTTGTGGGAAGCATGTTTCCCCAGAATCTGCTGATCTACCCACTGTATTGGACTACGTGGTCCATCTTAATTCTTTGGGACTGAGACCAGCCACCCTGAAAGTGCACTTGGCTGCTGTCTCTGCCTTCATTTCAGCAGGGAAGCCCTCTTCTTTTCTGCTCATCTTGTATTTCCAAGTTTTTAAGGATTGCTTCACACCAATCCTCCATTCAGGGACCCTGCCCCGGCTTGGGATCTTAATGTATGCATTGCTCAGCTAATGCAACCCCCCTTTGAGCCTCTGTCTTCGGCAGAGGTTAAGTATTTGACTTGGAAAACTATTTCTGGTAGCCATCACTTCTGCCAGGCGTATAAGTGAGTTACAGGCTTTATCAGTAGAAACTATTTCCTTTCGCAGGGATAAAGTAGTCCTCAGGAATAACAAGAAGTTTTTGCCTATGGTGGTTTCAGATTTCCACCTTAACCAATCTATTCACTTCCAGTGTTCTTCACTGACCATTCCTCCTCTGAGAGGAGGCTGCACAGCTTAGATGTTAAGAGGGCCCTAAGTTACTACATGGAGCGTACCAAGGGTCACAGGTTTGACTCCCTCCAACTGTTTCTCACTTATGGTGAGGTTGGGAAAGGAGACCTGCCACTAAGAGATCCATTGCCAGGTGGATGTTCTTGTATCAATTTTACTATCAAAAGCTGGGTAAGGTTTCCCCCTCAGGCCTAAGGGCTCACTCTATCAGAAATGCAGCTGCATCTCTAGCTGCTGCTAGAGACATCCCTATCTTGGAGATATGTCAGGCAGCTACTTGGAAGGCAGTACACACTTTCACCAAGCATTACTCCCTGGATATTCAGGCCAGGAGGGATGCTCGGTTTGGCACAGCCGTGCTTCAGAGCCTATTCCCTAAGTAGGTTCTGTCCCTCCTCCTTGGAGGTACTGCTGTGTAGTCTGCAATAGTCATAATATAGCAAGACTTCATGTTTGAAGAAAAAATTACTCACCTTAGTAATGTTGTTTCTTCTAATGGAGTCTTGCTATATTATGACCTCCCCTCTCAGAACTCCTACTTTGGGGTATAGGGTGGGTAGTCCTCTGGCATTTATTGATGCCCTCTTTCATGTTTGGGTGTTGTGTTTAGTTATTTTATCTTAATTTTCTGGTCCACTGACTTGAGCCTTTGTGTTGGGACCAGCAAAAATGTGTTAATATATTAGTGGCTAGTTGGCTAGTGTAGGTTACAGCTTCCACACAGAACCTTAGTGAGTTTTTGCTCGTAAAGATCTGACTGTTTCTGTTTGAAACCAGCCAAACGGAGCTTCTGAACCGAGCTCGAGCTCTAAGCTCCATGCTCTCCATGGAAGTTAACTTTCACCTCCGGAGCAGTTCTAAGGCTGGGGCAAACTGCAATAGTCATAATATAGCAAGACTCCATTAGAAGAAACATTACTAAGGTGAGTAATTTTTTCTTCTGGGTCACCCACCCCCAAGAGATCCAGGAGACACCGACAGAGGACACGGGATCAGACTACTCTTCCTCTAGATCCCCATCTCCTCTCTCCATCCCTTCTCCGGACCCACGTGAGATGCCAAAATCTCCTCCGGATGACCCTTCGTTCCTGGATATTATGAGACCTATCCAAGAGAACATGGGATGCAGAAGAGCTAGACCCTGAAAGGATACGCCTTGCCAAATATGTTCAGCAGAAGGACCCCAAGCCTGTGGTGGTACCACCCTTGGACACTTTTGTGGACGTCACCAAGGCAGCGTGGAAGCGTCCACATTCGCTCCCGGCGATGCTGAAAAAAAAGCTGATTGCTTGTACAAGGCTCCTAAGGAAGACCAGTACTTGACGCAGCAGCCTCAGGCCGATTCTCTGGTCATCACAGCCTCACATGACCGGTCACAGAGGCCGCAACATTTGAGCACCCTGCCACTGGACCCGAGTCCAAGCAGTTGGGCCAGCTGGCAGGCGCGTAGTATGCTTCAGCTACCTGCGCCATCAGATCATCGAATTCTTTTGACCCACATGGTTCAATTCCAGAACGCTTTGTAGGAACGGGTCAGAGACAGCTGAAAAATTGCCTGGCGGTGAGCAGAAGGGAGATGCTTCAGCTCCTCGTACGAGGTTCAGGCGTGGGGACCCAAGTGCTGCGAGCAATACGACTCCAGCGGACTCATCGGCCCAAGCAGCAGCTTCTGGCGTTTGCCTCGGAGACACTCCCAGATGCGCCTCTGGTTTCACCCCCAGACGCCCAGAAGAACATTAGGAGCTCCTTTCGAGGGAGAGGTCTTGTTTGGTAATCCTTCGAGAAGATCATTACAGACTCCCAAAGAAGGCCAGGAAGAGCGGTAAGGTCGGTCCAGGCCATGCCGACAAGCTTGGTTCCTTCGCGGAACCAAAGCGATGTCGGGCGACGAGAGCAGCAACCCCGCTCCGCTACACATCAGAGGGGCCCTGGCTTCCGTAGAGCCCAGGGGAAACAGCCTCCCAGCCGAGGTCAGCGTTCTCCTAAGCCGGCCCAGCCAGCGGGCCCATTTGCCGCCACAGCCTGACTCCTTTCCGGGCCCCGCCCCTTAGGATCAACGGGAAATCGTGGTCGGGGGTCGCATTGCGAACTTCCTGCCAGGATGGCAGGCTATATCCACAGACAGGTGGGTCCTTCAGTTGGTCAGTCTAGGCCACTTTATAGAATTCGCAGAAAAGCCACCCTCGAGGCCTCCTTTGCTCTCCGCTATTGGTCGGCACAAAACTTTGATCTGGCAAAGTACTCGAGCTCCTGCGAAAGGGAAGCGATAGAGAGTACGTCGAGGCTCAGAGAGGACAAGGATACTATTCCCACTTCTTCCTGGTTCCAAAGAAAACAGGGGACCTCCGTCCGATTCTGGACCTCAGTGATCTCAATGTGTCTGTCGCCTACAAGAGATTCCGCATGGTGACTCTTCCGGGTCTTATTACCATGCTGAAAAAGGATGCCTTTTTAGCGTCTCTAGACATGCAGGACGCATACCCTATAGCTCTGGCGCACAAGAGGTTCCTGCGCTTAGTTTCTTGACCACCACTTTCAGTTCCGAGCTCTTCCGTTCGGACTGTCATCCGCACCAAGGGTCTTTACCAAGTGCATGGCAGTCGTGGCAGCATCTCTGAGGAGACGGGGCCACTATGTTCCCGTACCTGGACGACTGGCTTCTCATGGCCGCCTCCAGACAGGCGTTGCTAAATGCGGTTCAGAGTACCCAGGACCTTTTCCGATCTATGGGCATCCTCATAAATTACGAGAAGTCTCTCCTGCTACCGTCGCAGAAACTGCAGTTTATAGGCGCAGTACTGGACACTGTTCAGGGAAGAGCTTTTCTTCCGGACGACAGAGCGGAGCGCATCAGATCCTTCATAAGGGATTTATCGTCTAACAAGATCGTACCTGCCAGGTTGGTCCTTCGCTTGCTCGGATACATGGCTGCGGCCATTCCTACTGTCCCTTTCGCAAGGCTCCACATGTGGGTGACTCAGTGGATGCTCAAAGTGCAATGGAACCAAAGGCAAGACCATCTGCAGCATCCAGTCAGGATCACGAATTCTGTGATCAGAGACTGGCAGTGGTGGCAGTCCCAGGATCGCTCTCCACGGGCGTCCCGTTCATAGCGCCGTCCCCGGAGGTAACCCTCACCACAGACGCCTCAGGTCTTGGGTGGGGGGCACACCTGGACGGGGTAAAGTCCCAGGGTACGTGGACCCCGATGGAAGCTCATCTCCATATCAACGTCCTAGAGATGAGGGCGGTTCTCTATGCCCTGCAGGCCTTTCAGTCAGTAATCCCACCGTGTACACTCCTGCTTCAGACAGACAACACGGCGGTGATGTATTACCGCAACAAACAAGAAGGCGAACACTCTTACCCCCTTTGCAGGGAGGCCATGAGGGTGTGGGATTGGGTAATGGGACACAGTGCAAATCTGATCACTGTGCACAATCCCGGGGTGGACAACACGATTGCAGACGGCCTGAGTCGATCCCAGGCCAGAGTCCACAAGTGGGAACTTCTTCAAGAGGTTAGCAGAGGATCTGTTTCTTCGATGGGGAACTCAAGAGTTGGACTTGTTCGCATCCCCATCCAACGCAAAACTGCCCAATTTTTGCTCGCTAGGTCCAGGGCCTGGTGTTTTCTGGCGAGACGCGTTGTCCCTCTCCTGGGCGAACAGATTCCTCTATGCTTTCCCTCCCTTCCCGTTGATCCAGAAAGTTCTTCTCAAACTGCGCAGGGAGCACGCACTCGTGATCCTGGTGGCCCCATTCTGGCCCAGACAGATCTGGTTCCCTTTGTTGGTGCAACTATCTCGGGAAGCCCCGCTCCCGTTGCCGCTCAGCTCCCACCTTCTGTCTCAGGAGAAAGGTTCTCTAGTCCATCCGGACTTACGTTCTCTGAACCTGCATGCTTGGCTCCTTGAGACATAGCCATCTTGCGTCACGGGGTCTCGCAAGAGGTTGCAGAGGTCCTTTCTGCAGCCAGAAAGCCGGCAACGCATGCTGCATACGCCATGAAATGGTGCCGTTTTTGTTTATGGTCACAAGCACGTGATTTTTTTCCCCTTTAGGTTGTCCTGTGGGAGTAGTGTTGGATTACCTGCTCTCCCTCTTTCATTCAGGTTTAGTCTACTCCTCTAAGGTACACCTCTGTGCCATTTCTGCCTATCACCTCCCGGTGGGACATCGCACAGTGGCACAACTGGATGCCTCTCGGGAACTTCTTGGGGGAGTGTTACACCTTAGGCCTCCCATTAGGGACCCTGTGCCTCCATGGGATCTGCTCTTTGTCTTGGAACAGCTCACGCTTCCCCCTTTTGAACCTGCCACGAACTGCGAGCTACGTTTTCTGTCGTGGAAAACGTTCTTTTTAGTTGCTGCTACTTCAGCGAGAAGAATTTCTGAGCTTCACGCTCTTATGTGCAAAGAGCCTTATTTAGTTTTCCACCGGGACAGAGTATCCCTGAGGACGAACCCTAAGTTTTTACCTAAGGTGGTCTCTTCACTCACTCTAAACCAGGATATTGACCTTCTGGTCTACTTCCCAAGTTATTCAAACAGAGGAGAGGCTCTGCTCCACACCCTGGATGTTCACCGCAGCCTGAGGTATTACCTCACCAGAACTAAACCCTTTCGTAGTTCTGAACAGCTTTTAGTTTCCTTCTCTGAGAATGATGGGCCAACCCGTATCCAAACAGTCTCTCGTTGGCTTGTCCAGTGTATTTCTTACTGTTATGATATAAAGCAAAAACCCCTCCCGGGCTCAGTCCGGGGTCATTCTACTAGGGGTGTGGCCACCTCATTTGCAGCACTCAAACGTCTCCACCTCTGCTATTTGTGCTGCAGTCACTTGGAGCTCTGTACATACCTTTATCAGGCATTATAGCCTGGACATCACCTCTCGGCGAAGGGCTGGTTTCGGCCTAGCGGTGCTACAGGGTCTCCTGTCCTAGGTTCAGGACCTGGAATTTATTTCCTATTTTCCTCCTCCCGGAATTTCTGGCAGCATTACTGCTTGGGAATCAGTCCTAATGGTGTAACCTGCTGCAAGAGCTGTCTCAAAGTAAGATACGGCAAGTTCTTATGTAACTGTACTAACAGTAGATCTTCGAGAACGGCTCTTGCAGCAGGTACCTTCCTGCCCACCTTCCCCTTGGAGGAGGCATGGCTTTGCCTTTTCTTGTTGGATTTTCCTCCTTATTGTCTTCTGACGGTGGATCCTCTGTCTCCCATTCTGATGTCATCCTGCGGCAGGGAGTCTCGGCGGAGAACTGAGGGAATCTGCGGGACCGCCCTCTTATGTACCACGCCTGACGTCGGAGGTGGGACCGATGTCGGGGGCGGTCCCCGCTGAAGATAACTAGCTAGAATTTTTTTCCGTGGGGTCCTGACGCCTGCCGGCTTCAGTCCTAATGGTGTAACCTGCTGCAAGAGCTGTCCTTGAAGATCTACTGTTACAGTAAGTTCTTAAGTAACTGTACTTTACTACTGATATTTTGGGGGGGTTCTCTCCCACCTCTTGCTTCCACAGTTCATACCTGGCCATTTCTCGGGACAGTAAACACCTCCTACTGTAAAGCTTAGCAATGTAGATTAAGGCTAAATGTATGTCACATTTCCTCTGCTTGTCTTGCTTTCCCTTTGTGCTGGACTTGCCATACTTTAAATTGGCACAGCCCATTGCTCTAGGCCTCCCAACGATTAAGCAGTCCAATCCCCACTTTACTTCACTATTTTTGGTGCTGGACTTGAACCTACTTGAGTTAACCGGCAATGTCTATTACACTAGACCTCCTACAGATTAAGTAGTCCAATCCCCACGTTCCAACAGTTGAGGTGAAAAACATTGGCCCTCTCAGTGAACTTACCCTTTGGTTGCAGGTGCCCCACAGGTGATTCCTCCACAGGTGATTCCTCCACAGGGATTTCTCTCTGAGCTTCTGGTGCTGCAGCATAACTTGAAATAGGCAGCTTCTTCACTTAGCCGGAACCAGCCCCTGGAAGACGGGCAAACCTTTTCCCTCATCCCCTCAGGGAGGGGGCCCTTGGACCAGTGGCAGCGGTCTCCACCACTTCAGCAATAAGTTTGTCCCTGTTATGGTGGAAACACACACCTCCCTTACAGTAGCTCTAAAACAGAGCTTAAGGCTCTGAGCCTGCAGACTGCTGTGCTGCTCCTCTGTCCAAGACTGCACACAAACTCCATTCAAAATCCCCAACGTTCTATGCTAACTTCCAGCTGCAGCACTGCAATGTGGCTTATGCAACTGCGAGAGTTCAAAGGTGGTCATCCCTCAGTCTCAGCTGAGACCGAACAGAGTGAGACTGTGTGCAATCCATTTAACTGGAGTTTCACAAGCTGCCTCCCCTGCCTACCACTAGGTCTTACTGGGATTCTAGTAACCCCGGGTAACAGGGGGGTTACACTTTCGTTAAGCAGTACAGGTGAGACAATCTCTAGTAGACTTGCTGGCTTTGGTCTTGTCATACAGCCAAGGCCTTCTATCTTGATGCCGTCAGTTTGCCATCCTCCCTGGGTACTTTACTGCTTGGGACTTGTTCTAAAGGTTTGGCCCAATGGAGGAGGTCCTCTAAACGAGAACATTTACTTGCCATAGCAGTACCTATTCAAGAGAATGTTATGCCACAGCGCTCCTACCGTCCTCTTACTGAGGCGTAAGCTGGCAGGTTTGTCCACTGACTTGTCTGGAGGCCTCCATAAGTGCCTTGTATATACTGTTTGCAGCCCCATTCCTCTTATTTGCCTGGTACTGATTTGGGCTCATGGTAAGAGGCCCTCAGAGCTAATTTCCAGTGGGGAAACTGAGAAACCGTGGGGTCAACCAGAATTGTATAGCCCCAGACGTAGACGAAGCAGTTGACAATTTTCAGTATATTTACTGATCTGGTATAAAATGCAGAGCTCATGAAATCTTTGCTTTTACTAGTGTATAGACAGTCCAGATTGTGGAATTTTACCGGTATTTCCATCAAGTGGCCTTGATCATGGTCTTCTACTCTGTAAATGTCTGACCCATCTACATTAAGTAACTTGTTCTGTATGATTCATTACAGGTAACGGCACAATTGACTTCCCAGAGTTTCTGACCATGATGGCAAGAAAAATGAAAGACACAGACAGTGAAGAGGAAATCAGAGAAGCATTCCGTGTATTTGATAAGGTAAATGCATTAGTTACCAGTACAGTTGGAACACAACTTGTCAACACTTTGACTTCACAACTTTGAATGTGAGACGTGTGCCTCAACCCTGCGGCCCCCAAACTTGGGGACATGCACCTATTTTGTTTGTACATTCTATGCATACGTATTCTAAGAATCTCTTTATAGAGTCCCCGCTCTTCAGTCTGAGCCAAGAGGTATTGGGAACCTGCAGGAGTAAGTATGTTGTCAGGGTGCCGACAGTGGTGTCAACACTGTCTCCTGCATTACATTCTCGTGGGGCCAGCAACTGCTGACGCCCTAACTACCTCAGTTTTGTTTTACAGTGTACACTGTGGGAGTAGAACTTTGCTTCCCCTCGGTTACTTCATGGTTCTTTTGATTCTTTCCACTTAAGTATGTTGGGTGAAAAGGCAAGTTCCCCAAGGCCAAACATTTTGGGCTTTTACCATTGTAGGTATGGGGGAAAAATATTGCTCACCTGTCCAGTGGTCCAGATAATTTTTAGGACTCAAAAGTATTTACAACTACCTTTTTTACTCCTGGTGGTGGTTTCATCCTAATGGCAGTACTGTCCTCCACTGACCCATCTCTTACCCCCATCTAAACCAATTTCCAATCCCACTGGAAGCTTGCAGTCACTGACTGATACTGCTGTGGAGTCGTACTGACCTTATTTTTAACATTGCCATATTGCATAAGTCCTAACCAGCCAGGAGCAACTCCTGTCCCCAGCCCCTACAGGTTCCTGTGTAGTGCCATGGCTGTTAGCATCTCATGGTACTGCCAACTTGCCGCGTACTGTAAATTTGCAGGGTGGGAAAACTTCCTAAAGTCAAAGTGGGACCATTTTAGTCAAAAATGGTAGTAAAATGCTCCTTTACTCCCCTTATGTTCTCCTGCACCTGTCGTTGCTAATCCAAACAGGCATACTTTTCCTCCTGTGTGGAACCCAGCCATGACTGCCTGTGATGCCTATGGCTACAGGACAGTGAAACTTTAAGCTCTGAAACTGGGATGTAGGGATAGGCATGGGTGTTCCGGTAGGTGGCCCCCCACTGGCTCGGGTTGTGACTTTAAGGTTGTGGTGTCTGCTGCACCCTCGGCTTCCAATTAGGCAGGAGTGGGGAAGCGCCCACCATCGTCTGGTAGCCATTGGCGCCAGACCACCCTGTTGCTGATATATATTTAGTGCCTTCTTTCTGGTACTTAAGTTGGTGCAGTTGCTAACACTTGTCTGTACTGCCTTAACACAATGTGTCTGGTGGGGTGGTTCTAAGTGCTGGTGGAGTTCTCTGCACCTACCTCAGTGCTGCAGCCTGTGGTGCCAATATCTGCCACTGCTGGGGCTCTGGAGCAGTTCCTGCAGCGGGCTTTCTCTGAACCAAGTCTGCATCTAGTAGATTCCGTGACTCTCACCAGTGTTGGTGCAACTTGGTTGAGAGGCTTTTCTTCACCAACTGGATATGGTGGACCTATCGGTCAGGCTACCACTTCGTGTCCCAGTCAGTTCACACAGTTCATGCCCTCAGACCTCCAGTCAGTTGTGTCCTCACCATTGATTCAAACACTTGATCTAGGGCTGGATGCAGTAGGACCCCTCTGAAGCTTGTATTTTTGAAAGAAGGATCTGCCATCTGCTACTGATGGTGCCATGTGCACTAACCAATAACTGTTGCTGGCTCCCTCCCGTACCTGTTTTTCTTCCTACCATAGAGCATACTCTCTTAACAGTTCATTTCAAACATGAAGTCTTGCTGTATTTTGACAATTGCAGTTAGCTCTAGCACTTGAACTGCCCCAGAATGAAGGGTTAAAATTCTATGCCAGGCATAGAACTTCGGGCTTGAGCTTGGTTGAAAACTGACTCTTTGAAACCAAAGTCAGATTCTTTACTCCACCTCACTGAACAGTCGCTCAGGAGATTTTCTCCTGCTCAGTTCAAACGCGATTAAAGTGTGTTTTAGTCCGCTGTTCGTTCCGTTAGGTTCGAGACTGTCTGTGGTAATGTAAGTACGTAGGAGAGTATTGTGGACAGTTATTGTGTGGAAATTGTAAATTTGTTCAGTCGGTTCGGGTGAACCGATACATTGGTCAAAATGTTTCTGAAGTTAGTGTGGTTACCGGTCCGTATTGGTTTAAAAAAAAAAAAGTGGTTTGAATGTCGTCGCCCCCCCAACACCCATAAAACTGACAAACCAATAGGCAAAGGCAGTAAGGACAGGAATGGGGCTAAAAAGGGGTAAGGCCCTCAAAGTGGAGGGTGATGAGTACCAATGCCCGTAGTCTGTGTAACAAGCTCCCTGAATTAGTGGCCTTGATGGAAGAGGGTTGCCTGGATATTGTGGCAGTCATAGAAACATGGTACACAGAGAACCATGACTGGGATGTCAAGATACCAGGATACACAATCTACAGGAGGGGCAGGGAGGGTAAAAGAGGAGTAGCTCTCTGTGTAAAGAGAAGGGATCAAAGCAACAGAACTAGAGTAAACTGGGAGCAGATGAGGCACTCTGGGTCACCCTGGAGACTGGAAATGGCACCACAATCCGCACGGGGGTTGCATACAGACCCCCATCTCGGGGAGGGAATGGACAAGAAAATGATGGAAGGCTTCCTTAGAATGGCAGAAAAAGGGGAGATATTGTTGATGGGGGACCTGAATATGCCAGATGTTAACTGGAGCACCTCTACTGCAGGCACATCAAAGAGCATGGTCATTCTTGATGCCCTACAGGGGGCATGTCTCAGACAGCTAGTATTGGAACCCACTCGGGAGGGAGCAATCTTAGACCTGGTACTCAAATGGGGACGGAGAAAGAATCTCAGATTTAGAAGTGGGTAGCCATCTGGGAAAGAGCGACCACCAAACAGTGTGGTTACGATAAACACAGCCATACAGTCAAGCCATACAAAAGCAAGAGTATTCGACTTTAGGAGGGCTGACTTTGGGGAAAATGAGAGTGCCTTAGAAAAGCACTAGCAAACGGGCAAGAAAGAGGGGTGGAGGAACAATGGGGAGTAATCAAAACAGCCATCACAGAGGCAGCAAGCCTTTGTGTAAAGTAAATCAACAAAACACAATGAAGGAAAAAAACACTATGGTTCTCAAGAGGTGGCAGGGAAGGTTAAGGAGAAAATGATAGCATTCAGGAAATATAAGGAAACACAGAAGGAGCAGGACAGAACTTTATCATTTAAAGCAGAAAAGGGCTGGGAAGGCAGTCAGAATAGCAAAGGCCCAAACTGAGGAAAGGATAGCAAACTGTTAAGGGGGATAAGACCTTTTATAGGTACATTAGGCAGCGAAGAAAGACTAAAGGAGTGATACTGAGGCTTAATAAAGGGGAGGGAATGTGGGTAGAGGATGACAGTGAAAAAGCAGGGATACTGAATGAATATTTCTGCTCAGTATTCACAAAGGAAGAGGGGGAGGTACCTAAACCAAACAAGAGAAACACTCTGAAGATGGGGGTCGATACCAGTCCATTTATGGAAGAAAGGGTTCTGAAAGAAATAAAATTGAAGGTGGACAAAGCAATGGAGCCTGATGGGATTCACCCAAGAATTCTAAAGGAACTAAGGGTAGAACTAGTGACACCGCTGACTGCTCTCTAACAAATCATGGGAGGATGAGGTGGTACCTGAGGACTGGAGGAGGGCAGATGTGATTCCTCTTCACAAAAGTGGGAGCAGGACAGAGGCAGGAAACTACAGACCAGTTAGTTTGACCTCCGTGGTAGGGAAAATGATGGAAACACTTCTGAAGGAAAGAATTGAGTATCTAGAGGCCAGTGGGGCACAGGACCCAGGGCTGCATGGATTCACGATGGGAAGGTCGTGTCAGACGAATCTAATAGATTTCTTTGACTGGGTGACCAATGTAGTAGACCAAGGAGGGGCTGTGGAAATGGCCTACCTAGATTTTCGCTAGGCACTTGATACATACAGTCCAACACACAAGATTTAATACACAAGTTATCCAGCCTTGGAGTGGGTCCCAAGGTGGTAGCCTGGATAAAAAAGAAATTGGCTAAACAGGACTGAAATGGTAGTAGTAAATGGAGTCCACAGTGAAGAAAGGGTTACTAGCTGGGTACCGCAGGGTTCAGTACTAGGACCGGTCCTTTTTAATGTCTTTAAGTGACATTGCAGAGGAACTGGAAGGAAAAGTGTGTCTCTTTGCAGATGACACAAAGATCTGCAACAGGGTTGATGCACAAGATGGAGTGGAAAGGATGAGAAGGGACTTGGCAAGGTTGGAGGAATGGTCAGGTGTATGGCAGCTCAGATACAATGCAAAGAAGTGAAGGTAATGCACCTGGGAAACAAAAACCCAGGGGAAGAGTGGGGGGGGGGGAGAGACTGACAACAGTAAAATTGGAAAGGGACCTGAGGGTAATTAGATGACCTAAAGGCGGGTAAGCAATGTGAGAAGGCAGTAAGGAAGGCTGGGGGGGATACTGGGATGCATAGGGAGAGGCATCAGTAGTAGAAAACAGGAAGTTGTTATCCCTCTGTACAGACAGTTGGTGAGACCCCATCTGGAGTACTGTGTGCAGTTCTGGAGACCCCGTCTCTGCAAAGACGGACAGAGTGGAGGCCGTCCAGAGGAGGGCAACCAAAATGGTGCAGGGTCTGCATCAGAAGACATATATGAAGAGACTAAAGGAGCTTAATATGTATACCCTTGAGGAGAGAGGGGACATGATAGAAACGTTCAAGTACCTCAAGGGAATCAAAGTCCAAGAGGGTAGCATCTTTCAGAAAGATGTGCAAGAACAAGGGGGCACAATTTGAAAGGGGGGGGGACGGCTCGGAGGTAATGTGAGGAAGTGTGTTCTCAGAGGGTTGTGGATGCATGGAACAGCCTCCCTGAGGAGGTTGTGGAGTCAAGAACAGTGGGGAATTCAAGAATGCATGGGACAGACATAAGGCAGTCCTAGTGGGGTGTAGGAGGAAGTAAGCTGTTGGTTAACTACAATCTGCAGCTTATCTATTGGGCCGGAAAATGGGCAGACTAGGTGGGCCAAGCGGTCCTTATCTGCTGTCACATTCTATGTTTCTATGGGGAGTCTTTCCTGGCTGTTGCCTAATAAAGGGCAAGTTTGTTAGGTCGGCCATGTCTGAGAAACCCAAGGGGGGAAAGTGCCCACTGGGTTTCAACACTAGTGTGTCGGGAGGTCTTTATTAAGGCTGATCCCCACACCACCTGTTTACTGTCTGAGGTTTGACCACCTCGATTCAGACTGCCAAATTTTGTGAGAATTTCCTTAAGTCTACCCTGGAAAAAAGGTTAAGTAGACTTTGGGATAAGGAGGCAGAGAAATCCGCTGACCCAGAAGGACAGCCTGGTTCGGTTTCTACCGAACCAGGAGTGCCTTCTGACCAGGGCGATACTTGGGGCAAGAGGAGAGCCACTCCTGAAGGATCGGTTCCTACAGAGAGCACAAGGATAAGTCTGCCGGTTCGGGTCCAGAAGTTCATGTTCCGACCACTGAAGAGATGGCCAGAGCAATTCAGATTGTGGACTCATTTCGTCCGGTTCCAACTGATCCGCAACCTTCTGGCAGGCGTTCGGTCGGTTCCCCTGGTACAGGATTATTCCCCTGAAGATCTTTACAAACCGGAGTTTGAGGGGGGGTTTTAAGAGTGATTACGACGGTGAAAGTTTGGATGTGCCTGTGGAACCAGATATCTCCCCAGACAGACCTTCTGGTGTTTCCCCTCCTAGGCTTTGAGTCCCCTTCCCATTTTCTGTTTCACAGAAGTGGCTGAAACCCTCCAGCTCCCTATGGAGGATCAAGAGCCTGATTACGTGGAAATGATGGACATCCCAGAGTCCAGGAGACTGTCTATTCCCCTTCACAAATCCTTTGGGAAGCGGACACAAATTCCTGACGTCTCCCAGTTCTGTACCTCCTGTTGACAGAAGGATGGACAGGAGGTACACGCTATAAGGCTCGGATACGGAGTTTTTATACCAGCAATGCAGCCATGTTGGGATAGTGCAGGCTGCTGCCTTTGACAAGGCAAACATTTCCCTTGGCTTCACACACCCCCAGATAGACTCTAGGCAGACTGATTCCATGATAAAAAAAGGAAATGGCATCTTCCTTGGGACTCAGGCAGACTAATTTTCAAACACCATGAAGTCTTGCTATATTATAACAATAGCAGTCAGCCACTGCAGCTGAACTGCCCCGGAGAGGAAGGAGTTGACTCCAGAAGATCTGGAGTTCTACAGCGCGAGGGCGCTGTGCCCAAAGCTCTATCTGGCAGTTTCAAATGAAACTGTCAGATTCTTTACTCCGCTTCACTGAACAGTCGCTCCGGAGATCAGCTCCTTCAGCTCGGTTCAAGTGAGTATTTTTCGGTTCATTTGAACCGGCCAAAGTTATTTTTACCGCATTTCGGTTTTAAAGCTCTATCTGGTAACCGTAAGTACTAAAATTTAAGTCTGTGTGGAAAATTATCGGTTCGGTTTTGAACCGATCGGTTGTTTTTTTTTCTGCATTTTAAAAGTGTACAGTAGGTTTTAGAGTGCGGTTCCCGGTTCTTATCGGTTCTAAAAAAAACGGAATTATTACGGTTTTTTCAAATACCCGTGACACGGTTAGGAACCGATAAGGGTGTCTTGCCTGGCACTGCCATCAAAAGGGCAAGTTTTGGTTAGGCTGCATTATGTCTGAAACCCAAAAGAAAACCGGGCCCACTGGGTTTCAACACTGTGATGTCTGTGGGGACGCTTTGCCAGGCTGACCCACACACCACTTGTGTTTGTCTGGGGCTGACCTCCTCCTGTCAGACTGCCAGGTGTAAAAATTTCCTGCAGCCACCCTGAGAGAAGATTGGGCCGGCTCAGGGGCGAGGAGGAAAAGTCCGCTGACCCGGATGGCCAGCCCTGGTCCAGTACCCACTGACCAGAGGGAGTGCCCTCTGACCAGGGCGAGACTTCCTCGGGCCAAAGGAAGGCTGGTTCAGAGGAACCAGTCCCAAGTAAAAAGACAAGGAAATCAGTAGGTCTGGAGTCCAGAATTGTGTCTCCAACTGCTGCAGAGATAGCTAAAGCCATTCAGATTGTCCAGTCACTGTCTCGGGGATCTGTAGAACCACCAACAGCTGGTAAAAGGTTGGTTCGTTCAGTCCCAGTGGTTCAGGATTTTGAAGTTGAGGATTTTTATGAACCACAGGAGGGGGAGGAGGAATTTGATCAATATGTGTGGTTGGGGGGGGTCTGGACGTGCCCATTGAACCGGACATCTCTCCAGACAGACCTTTAGAATCTCCTCCTATTCTGTCTGAGTCCCCTTCTTTCTTTATTTTTTACAAAAAGGTTGCAGAAACCCTCCAGCTTCCTTTAGAGGAGGCTGTGGATGAGCAAGAGGAGCCTGATTATGTGGAAATGATGGATATTCCAGAGTCTAGGAGGTTGTCTATTCCTTTGCATAAGTCATTTAGGAAGCAAACAACAAAGATTTTAAAAAAATCCTCATTCTGTCCCTCCTGTAGATAAAAAAAAAAAAAAAATGGACAGAAGGTATACTTTGTCAGGCTCGGATACAGACTTCCTTACTAAGCAGTGTAGTCGTGTAGGTGTGGTACAAGCTGCAGCCTGTGACAAGGCTAATGTTCCTCTGGCCTCACATCCTCCTGACAAGGATTCCAGGAAGATTGATGCCATGGCGAAGAAACAGTATATGGCAGCTTCTTTGGGACTCGGGCAGGCAAATTATATAGCTTATGTAGCTAGATATCAGAAATCTAGGTGGGACACAGTATTGCAGTTAGCCAAGCAGGCCCATGGCCAGCTGGCTAGTGAGTTGGAACAGGTGGCTGCTGATGGCATTGAAGCCTCCAAAGTTCAATTTCATACTGCTGTTGATGTTAATGATGTTTCTTCTAGGGTCATGGCCACTTCTGTAGCTTCCCGTAGGTTGGCATGGCTCAGATGCACTAATCTGTCCCAAGATACCCAGTCAAAGGCTATGGATTTTCCTGTAGTGGAAATTCTCTTTTGGGGAGCAAACAGAAAACTATATGAAAAGATGGATGAATACAGAACTACCTACAAAAGTGCCCAGGCTAAGGAGAGAGCATGCCATGCCACAAAGGCATGCTCCCAGAGGTAGGGGCAGGCCCTTTCCAGGCCTTTTACCACTTCCAAGCCTCCTCTACTGTCTCGCAGAGGGGTTTCTTCAGAGGCAGGGGTAGACGTGGCACAAGTAGACCATCCCCCTTCCCTCAGCCTAAGGCTGCTGCTAAGCAGGCACCCTGATGGGGTGTCCAGGGCAGATTCTCCTGTACCGGTGGGGGGCAGGTTGGCCTATTTCAGCCGGAACTGGCTGTCCCTAACTACGGACAGATGGGTTCTGGAGGTAATAGGCCAGGGTCTGGTTCTCAGCTTCAAACACTTTCCAAAGATGAGAGCCAGGCATTTTCCACCTGCAAATCCTTCAGAAGCCCTTGCTTTGAAGCAGAGGTTTCTGCTCTGCTGGACTGCAAAGCAGTGGAAAGGGTTCCTCCTTGCCATCAGGGCAAGGGCTTTATTCAAGAAACTTTCTTACCCTAAAAGACAGGAGAATGGCGCCCATTCTAGATTTAAGATACTTGAACAAGCATCTGTTGAAACCAAAGTTCAAAATGTTGACTCTGGCAATGATATTGCCTTCCCTAAGGCCAGGGATTGGCTAGCTTCCTGGACCTCAAGGATGCCTATTTTCATGTTCTGATCAGGCCTTCTCACCGAAAGTACCTCAGGTTGAACTGCCCTCAGGCCACTACCAGTTCAGGGCAATGCCCTTGCCTTACCTCTGCGCCAAGGGTATTCACAAAATGTCTCGCTGTAGTAGTGGCTCACTTAAGAAGGCAAGGGGTTGCTGTGTTTCCCTACCTGGACGACTGGCTCATTGTGGGTCAGTCTCCAGGTCAGGTGAAATCCCACTTGCAAGTCACCCAGCAGCTTCTCACTTCCCTGGGATTCCTGCTAAACTTACCAAAGTCAGTTCTGGAACCAGTTCAGGTCCTAACTTTCATAGGCGCAGAATTGAATACAAGGTTAGCCAGGGCTTTTCTTCCCTCGGAAAGGGTGGACAGACTCATCGCCCTGGCATCCTCCTTTACCCTGCGGGTCTCTCGACCAGCAAGGCATTTTCTGCAACTCCTCGGGTACATGGCTGCTTCCACAGCTGTCGTGCAGGGAGCAAGATTCCAGATGAGGGACATTCAGTTCCATTTGAGGGCCTATTGGTCTCAAAGGAAGGACCCCCTTACCAAGTTGGTCCCAGTTACTCAAACTCTGATCCTAGCCCTCCACTGGTGGCAGGTCCAGAGCAATTTAAGACAGGGGGTTCCCTTCATTCCCATTTCTCACTCCCTCACCCTCACCACGGATGCCTCCCTGTTAGGGTTGGGGGCTCACCTGGGCAACCTTGCCACTCTGGGTATGGTCTCCTCAGGAGTCTCTGCTCCACATCAGTCTTTGGAACTCAGAGCTGTCTTTTAGCTCTTGGTGTTTTCAGATTCTGTCCAGAACAAAGTGGTTCAAGTCAGGACAGACAATACCACCACAATGTGGTACATCAACAAGCAAGGGGCACTCGGTCTTCAGCCTTGTGCACGAAGCAATGAAGTTGTGGTCTCTGGCTTACTCCCTGAACACCTCCTGATAGCGGTTCATCTCCCAGGGAAGGACAATGTCCTGGCGGACGCCCTCAGCAGAATTTCTCAGGGCCATCACGAATGGGCTGTGAATCCACAAGTGCTGGGGTCTGTCTTTGCCAGATGGGGCACTCCTCGGATAGATCTTTTCGCAGCCCCAGACAACCACCAACTTCCTCTTTTCTGTTGCAGGCCTCCAGTTCTGGGCTCAGTCCCTCTGGACGCCTTTCTGTTGGACTGGAAAGGGAAGTTCCTGTATGCCTTTCCCCTCCTTTTCAGGGTACTAGTAAAAATCAGATCTCAACCTTGCAGAGTGATTCTGATTGCCCCAGATTGAGCCAGACAGCCCTGGTACCCTCTGCTCCTGTCCTTGGCAGTTCACCCTGCCCTGAGCCTGCCAGAGTCCACGACTTACTGGCCTGTGCACAGGGAGAGTGTGGTATCCGGACCTCAAATCCCTCCACCTCAAGGCTTGGCTCTTGAGGAGCTAGAATTGCTGACTTACACCTTTCTCAAGGTGTCATGGATATTTAAAGGCTTCAAGGAAGCCTTCCACTAGAGCCACTTATAATTCTAAGTGGAAGAGGTTTTCCATCTGGTGCTCTGAGAGGCATTATCCCAGAATCTGCTGATCTTCCATTTACTGGACTATTTGGTCCATCTGAATTCCCTAGGCCTTAGACCAGCTACCCTGAAGGTTCATCTGGCAGCTGTCTCTGCTTTTGTGTCAGCAGGGAAGCCTGCCTCCCTTTCTTCTCACCGGTGTTCTCCCAAGTTTTTAAAGGGTTACTTCATACTAACCCTCCTTTGAGAACCAGCTCCGCCTGGGACCTGAATATTTGCATTGCTCAGTTAATGCAACCCCCTTTGAGCCTCTGTCTTCTGCAGAGCTCAAGTATTTAACGGAAAACCGGTTTTCCTAGTAGCTATCACCTCTGCCAGACGCATAAGTGAGCTACAGGCCCTGTCAGTGGAAGAAGATTTTATCTCTCACAGAGATAAGGTAGTCCTTAGGACTAATAGAAAGTTTTTGCCTAAGGTGGTTTCTGATTTCCACCTGAATCAATCTATCTCTCTCCAGTATTTTCCACTGAGCAGTCTTCCTCAGGTGAGAGGAGACTGCACAGCTTGGATGTCAAAAGAGCCTTAAGCTACTATTTAGAGCACCAGAGGTCATAGGTTCGAATCCCTCCAACTCTTTCTTACCTATGGCGAGGTTGGCAAAGGGAAACCTGCCACTAAGAACAATTGCAAGGTGGATTGTTTCTTGTATCCAATTCTGTTATCAGAAACTGGGTAGAGTACCCCCCTCAGGATTGAGGGCCCACTCCACCAGGGGTACAGCTGCGTCTCTAGCGGCTGCTAGTGACATCCCCATTCTGGAGATTTGTCAAGCTGCTACCTGGAAGACAGTTCACACCTTTACCAAGCATTATTCCCTGGATGTCCAGTCCAGGAGAGATGCTCTGTTTGGCACAGCTGTGCTTCAGAGCCTATTTCCTAAGTAGGTTCTGACCCCCTCCATGGAGGTACTGCTGTGTAATCTGCTATTGTTATAATATAGCAAGACTTCATGGTGTTTGAAAAAAATTACTCACCTTAGTAATTGCTTTTCTTCTCATGGAGTCTTGCTATATATATCCTCTCCCTCCTACCCCTCTCAGAACTTCTACTTGGGTAGGGGTGGTGAATTGGTGCAAGCACTGTCATGCCATTGTAGTTTTCCTTACCTCTTTTCCTTTGGGTTAGGGATCTAGATTGTTTGTTTCATTTAGGTTATTTATATTGCCCCTTCCTGGACTGGAGTCTTTGGGGAAGGGGGGTTCATGTGCTTGTCAAGGGTGAAACCAAACCATAATACCATCAATTTTTGTTATTATGGCTCTGAGTGTTTCTTTGTTCTTTATATTGTTATTACTACTAGTAGGTAGCCATGGGCTAGTGTAGTTTTTCCACACAGACTTTCCGTCCTTTGATGTTAGCTTATAAAGATCTGACAGTTTCATTTGAAACTGCCAGATGAGAGCTTTTGGGCACAGCGCCTCAGCTGTAGAACTCAGATCTTCTGAGTTAACTCTTCCTCTCCGGGCAGTTCAGCTGCAGTGGCTGACTGCTATTGTTATAATATAGCAAGACTCCATGAGAAGAAAAGCAATTACTAAGGTGAGTAATTTTTTCAAGTGCCTCAAGGAATTAACAAAGTCCAAGAGGGTAGCATCTTTCAAGAAAAGAGATGTGCAAGAACAAGGGGCACAATTTGAAGATAGAGGGGGACGGCTCAGAGGTAATGTGAGAAGTATTTTTCTCACTGAGGGTTGTGGATGATGGAACAACCTCCCTGAGAGGTCATGGAGTCAACAGTGGGGGACTTCAAGAATGCATGGGACAGGCATAAGGCAGTCCTAGTGGGGGGTAGGAGGAAGTAAGCTGTTCGTTAACTAGGATCTGCAGCTTATCTGTTAGGTAGGAAAATGGGCAGACTGGGTGGGCCAAGTGGTCCTTATCTGCCATCAAATTCTATGTTTTTGTTCCACTAGAGGTACAGCTGCTTCTCTGGCTGCAGCCAGGGATATTCCTTTGTTAGAAATTTGCCAAGCAGCTACCTGGAAAACAGTTCATACCTTCACCAAACATTACTCTCTGGATATCCAGGCTAGGAGTGAAACTAGGTTTGGCACAGCAGTGCTTCAGAGCCTATTCCCAAAGTAGGTTCTGTCCCTCTTTGTAGGTACTGCTTGGTAGTCTGCAATTGTCGGAATACAGCAAGACTTCGTTTGAAGAAACAGTTACTCACCTTAGTAATTGTTTGTTCTTGCTGTATTCTGACCTGCCTCCCCCTCTCAGAACCTGTTTTGGAAAGTGGGTGGGCAGGTGCAGTGTTGCACCCCAGGGGTGTCTTTAGCCCACTCCTGTTGAGTGCTTTTTGTTTTAGTTTTTTAGTTCTTATTGCTTGGTTTTTGGTCTTTAGATTCCCAAGACTCAAGTCAGGAAACCCAAAGTCTTGTTGCCAGTTGGCTGGTAGGAATTTTACAATTTCCACATTACGTAGTCAGTGAGTTTCAGATCGTAAGAATCTGACAGTTTGGTTTCAAAGTGTCAGTTTTCAACCGAGCTCGAGCCTAACGTTCTATACCTGGCAGAGTTTTAACCCTTCACTTTCCGGGGCAGTTTAAGTGCTGGAGCCAACTGCATTTGTCAGAATTCAGCAAGACTCCATTAGAAGAAACACAATTACTAAGGTGAGTGATTTTCTTTCTGTCACAAGTGTCTGCAGTTCAGCCTTTAATTTCTTAACGCCAGGAATCCATCGGGGCCAAATTAAAGGGGGGGGGGGTGCTAAGAAGATGGGTCAGCCCTAGTCATGCATTGCTTCCCATGTGGGAAGCCCTTAGAAACATAGAAGTTAATGGCAGATAAGGACTGCAAGGCCCATCCAGTCTGCCAGTTTCTTCTACCTTATGGATGTGCCATTAGCCTTTGCTCTGTCAATGGTGTATCAATTCATACTAATCTGTATTGCTCCCTTCATAGCAACATATTGACATCAGCGGTGCTGGACCTGCCTTGGCTTGGCTCGCAACATTTGTGTGCTACACCTTCTCTGTTGACTACTGCACATTGTATTGGAGTCAGTTGTTGCATGTGTGAGGCCAAGGCATGGTCTCTGGGGCCTTCCCTTGGGCTGCTTCCCAGCACTTCCCATGTTGCAGCAGCCCACGGTTCTCCTCCTTGAGGTGTCTAAGGCTATAGGGGTTGGGTCTGGACAGTCTTTCCAGGTGAATGGTGGTCAGGCTGAAGCTATACACTCTGCATCCCTGGTGTTGCCCCAGCTCCTGACACAGGACCAGGATGGAGGCTTTGTGGTGTGCTGGTGTTTTCTCTAACCTGGGTAGCACTTGTGGCTCCCGGGATTGGCTTAATGTCTGTCTGGTCCTGGTGCCATTTCTGGCACTGAGGGAGGTGGCAGCTGCAGCCCTGGAGAAGAACCCTGTCTAGACCAGGCTCTTGTCTTGGTGTCAAAGGTGGCACTGGCTCAGGCCGGGGCATGGAGTTCTCTCCAGACCTGCAGACTGACCAGAACTGCCCCAAGATTGTACAGTTCTCCTTACTTGGGTGTGCCCCCCTGTGGGCACTGACCTTGGTGGCTTCTTGCCTGTAGGTCGACCTTATTTGGGTGGTCCTGCCCGGCACTCCATTAGTGTGGGGTCTTCAGAGCATCACCAGAGCACCTGGCTTCCATTTCCTCCTTGGGCCTATACAATCTCTGCCAGAACTTTTAGGGATCGTGGCCCTCTGGGGACAATCACCTGGAGTCGACAAGGAAGTGCCAACCAGATCCAGTTTCAAGCCAGCCCCCTGGCACCACCCACTTCTATTTCCAGCACCTCCTGTCAGCATCCTCCTGAGGGTACACAATCATCCCTTCACATATCCTCTGCCCAAGTACTCCCTGTATCATAGATTCCTGGCAGACATGTTTCATGCATTGGACATTTGCACAGTTGCTAGTTGCAGTATAGGGTCCTTGTAGTTGGGACTCCTAGGAGACTGAAGCGGTGCAAAAACTCATGTCTCCCTAGCATAGAGCCTTCAAGGGCAGTTTGGAGACATCCTTGGCATGCTTTCCAGGCCCTAGGGCAACCTTGTGCGCAGCAGGAACAGTACCTCATTGAGGCATTACCAGGGGCCTGCATGACACCTGGTGCATGACCAGCCTCCTGATGTGGACTCTGATCAAGCAGATGCTTCAGGTAGGAACTTTACCTCTGCACCATGATGCACATTGCAGTGAATCGGGCACACCAGGAAGCTTACAGCAAGCACCTGTGGGCGCTCTTCAAACATGAAGTCTTGCTATATTATGACGGGTGCAGTTTGTCCCACCATTAGAACTGCTTCGGAGGTGAGAGTTAACTTCCATGCAGAGCATGGAGCTTAGAGCGCGAGCTTGGTTAAAGAAGCTCTGTTAGGGTGGTTTCAAACCGAAACCGTCAGATTCTTTACTCCGCCTCACTGAACAGTCGCTCCGGAGATTCCTCCTGCTGCTCGGTTCATTTCCTCGGTTTAAAACGTCTTTTCTCGGTTGAATTTAACCGCGATATTTATTTTAACCGCAAACCGATCGGTTCAAGCTCTGTCTATGGTATTGTAAGTAATAGGTACGTTTTCTGTGTGGAACTTGTAAATTTTTATCTGTTCGGTTTGAACCGATCGAATTGTATTTAAACTTGGTTTTAAAGCCTTTTAAGGCTTGTTAGAGTGCGGTTCCTGGTTCTTATCGGTTCTAAAAAAAACGGATTTCATTACATTTTTTTCCACGACCCATGACACGGTTGGGAACTGATAAGGGTGTCTTGCCTGGCACTGCCATCAAAAGGGCAAGTTCTAGGGACATGGATATGTTGTTCATCCACACTCATTGGCAGTATCCTTGCCGCTTTAAATCTTGCCGGAAGGTCTTCAAGCTTGCTCCTCCCACCCACCCGGGTGGTATAACTCTCGGCTCCGCCCCATGACGCTAGATCTTCCTTACCGCTTGGAAGCTCAGGTTCCCTCCTTAACGCTCTGCGTTTGCGACTGGTTCCTATTTCTCCGTTTGCGGATTTAAAAATAATATTTTGCAAAAAGACTTCAGTCTTGATCCCTCGTGGCTGCGATGGACAAATCGACTCCCGGATTTCGGAGATGCCCATGCGGGCAGAAGATGTCTCGGACGGATCCACACTCCACGTGTGTCTACTGCTTAGGCCTTGAGCACGACCCGCAGGCTTGCAACCTGTGCTCATCTTTCTCGGCCTACGTCCTCGAAGACCGTGCTGCCCGATTGCAACTGGGCCGTCCCGAGAAGCGTTTCCCTCCGGTGAAGTCCAAGGAGGCCCGGTTGGCGGTGTCCGCGCGCGGCTCATGGATCAGTTCGAGCGGATGGTCGCCTCGAAGAGGAGGTATGCTGGCCGATCTTCCTCGGCTTAGCATTTATCCCGCCTCCTCTGGGTTCTTCCCACACGGCTTCCTTTAAGGAGCTTTGTCTGTCCCCTCCACTAAAGGAGAAGGGCTGCGTCTGCTGGACCTTTTCTCGGTCCAAAAAGAGGGACAAGGGTAAGTCCCTCCGTCGACGCTCTTGGGAGCGGGAAAGGTCCCTCTCCCCGGGCCGTCGACCGTCGGCTTCGGTCGACCGCTCGGCTTCGGCCACTGGCCTCACGGTGTCCCCGTCAGGTCAGTTGACCGAGACTCCCACTGATGAAGTCGAGATTTTTCTCGACCCATTGGACGGGCTGTCGCCTTTAGCAGCCGAGATTCCCCTCTCCCCGGTTTCCCCGGGAGGAGTTGAGGATCCCGTGGGCTCGCCTGTGCCTCCGGTTCCGGAGCCCTCGGATGGACCTTCCGAGCGAGGAGTGCGGTTCCGGCCGACACCTCCCGCGACCCGGAAATTCCGGGACTCTCGTCTCGGACCTCTTCGTAGTCCGGCAGGTTCCCACCGTCATAGAGATGCGGTCTCGGCACGGCGATGGCGGCAGCTGGCGCCGCCGCCGTCCTCGTCCCTCCTCTGATGAGGGAGGCTTCAAGCGTAAATTACGTCGACGGCAGAGGACCTTATGTTGCAACAGCTCCTCCTGGCCGGAATAAGCCGACTCCGGCGCCTTCCCGCCATTAAGTGGCTGTCACCGGACGGCCGACACAACCCCTCGACTTGTCCGAGGACTACACCCAGGCGGTTGTTCGGCCAAAACCAGCTGCTCCACCGATTCCGGTGGAACCTCCGCCTCCACAGCCACCAGATTGGGGCTCCGACCAAGAATTCTCGGTCGGCTGAGGGTTTACCCATCGGCTGTCAGTTACCCTCACTCCCGACCGACCTCGGCAGGTGAAGGTGGCTCAGGCCAGAGGCAGCTCTTTGAGGACTCTTCCGAGTCCGAAGCGATTCCCTCCTTCTCCAGCGACTGGACTTGGGTCTTCAGGAGGTCAGCCAATGGGCGATAGCCCGTCGTCCTTCCTAGGACTGCTCGCTCATCTCGGAGTCTACGGGATGGAGCTCGAACCCGTTCCAAGCGGGCCAGGTATCCCTCAGAGATTCTGGACCGAGGATTCTCCGACGGAGGCCTTTCCGGTGGCCGAGGCCATAGTGGGTCCGGCACTGGAACTTTGGCAGCGCCTGCTTCCTGCCCTGCGCCGGGCCAGGATGGCCAGGAAGTATGCTCCCTACTGTTCCTTGTCCGGTTTGGAACACCCTCTGCTGAGGGTTGGTTACCGACAGCGTTTTCGGCGCGGCAAGCGCCAGGGATGTGGACAAACCTCCTGACAAGGAGTCCAGAAATTGGACTATGTCGGGCGAAAGTCTACTGCGTCCTCTCTCGGCCTTCGTCAGGCCAGTTCGCCGCGTCACCTCATGGCACATTTTTCTCATGCCCTGTTGGGCTCCTGGATGAGGTCATCCCTCATCTTCCGCCGATCTGCAGACTACGGTTAAGCAGGTGCGGGACCAGGGCAGGGCAGTGGCCAAACAGCAGCTCAGACTGCTTTGGATGAGGGACTCATGTGCCAGATCGGTGGCGGCCGTGGCTATTATCGTCGGCGGCTTGGCTGAGGATATCCACCTTTACTCGGATACCCAGCACAAGTTGGCGGATGTTCCTTTTGGGGACTGACCTCTTGACCCTGGGGTGGAAGGTCACCTGCAGAGGATCGAGAGTCCAATGCCACCTTGGACTCCGGTCTCTTCCGCTCAGAAGGACAAAGGCACGCAAACCACAGCCTAAGCCCTTTAGGCCTTCTGTGCCCCAGCGCGGCCTTGACCCAGCAACGTCAGGGCCAGCAGGCTCGGCCTGGCATCCCAAACCCAAGCCGCGGCTTCCTCTAACAGGAGGCAGGGAGGAAAGGGCCCAGGAGGTCCTTCGGCAGTCCCTCCTCCAAGCCTGCCCAGTGACGGGCTGAGGGGTGTCGCCCCATCCCGTCACCTTACTCCTGGGTCCCCCGTGGGAGGACGTGCCCGCACTCCGTCTCGCTTGGTCCGCTGTTACCACGGACAGGTGGGTCTTGGAGGTGGTGGGAAGAGGCCTGCCTCTGGAATTCGAGCAGGCACCACCCTTCAGAGCCGTCGCCCCTCGGGGCCGGATCCCAGCCTCACTGGCGGCGTGTCGTCATTATCCTCTCCTCCTCCAGAAGGAGGTGGTAAGAAGGTGGTGGACCCTCCTTCAGACCCAGGGTTTGTGTCCAGGTACTTCCTGGTTCCGAAACGGACGGGGGGCTGGCGCCCCATTCTCGACCTACACGACCTAAACAAGTTCCTAAGGTCTCGAACCTTCAGGATGGTCACTCTGGCTCAGATTATACCATCCTTGGAGCGGTGGTGGTTCTGCTCTGGACTTGCAGGGCCGGCGTTTTTCACGTCCCTATCCGTCCGTCACCAGAGATTCCTTCGCTTCCGAGCGGAAGGATCCCTCTTCGAGTTCCAAGCCATGCCCTTCGGCTTGTCTCCAGCTCCCAGGGTCTTCACCAAATGCATGGCAGTGGTGACAGCATTCCTGCGGCGCCGAGGGGTCCGGGTGTACCCTTACCTGGACGACTGGCTGATAGCAGCTCCCTCCAGGAAGGAGGCGGAGTGGTCCAGAGATCTGGCCCTCCAGGTCTGCTCTCAACTGGGCCTCCTTATCAACGAGGCCAAGTCGGAACTCGAGTCGAGCAGGTGATTTTATTCATCGGGCGCAGCTCGACTCTCTTGAGCCAGAGCGCTCCCGGCGGACAGGGCCGAGGTTCTTTCCTCCTTTGCCCGATCATTTCTGGTTGGGCAATTCGCGCCTGCCGGGACTTCCTCGCCTCCTGGGTCTCATGGCGGCCTGTCAGCGTGGTCCGTTGGGCCCGCTGGAACATCGTCCCTTCAGTGGGGACTGGCCAGCCAGTGGTCACAACGCTGCGATCCCTTGGACCAGCTTGTGTCGGTGACAGGGGATGTGGAATGCCTCCAGTGGTGGACCGTTCCAGATCATTTTGCAGGAGGGCATCGTTCGTCCGCCCGAGCAGGCGGTCTCTCTGTCGACCGATGCCTCTCTGATGGGTTGGGGTGCCCATCTGGGGAACACTGGCTCATGGCCTCTGGTCCCCGCAGGAGTCCGATGCCACATCAACCTGCTGGAGCTCGAGCGGTCCGCCTAGCTCTCACCGCCTTTGCTCCGTTCCTCCGGGGTCAAGTGGTCCGAGTCAGGCGGACAATACCACGACCATGTACTATCTAAACCGCCAGGCGGGAGGCAGCTCCATGCTTCTATGCAGGAAGCTCTCGCATTTGGTCACTCGTCTCGCAGCCTGGAGGCGGATCTCTAGCCATTCACGTGGCAGGAGCCTCCAACACCCTGGCCGATGCCCTGAGCGGATAGGGGCTGCATCCCAGTGGTCTCTCCTGCCGGAGGTAGTACAGCATCTGTTCTCCCTTTGGAGACACCTCAGGTGGACCTGTTTGCCTCCATGGAGAGCAGCTGAGTCTGTTCCATGCCCGCCCCCTCAGCAGGGCTCGCTGCAGGGGATGCCTTCTCGAGGCAATGGACCCCGGGCCTCTTTCGCCTTTCCCCCATTTCCTTGATCCACAAGGTGCTTCTCAAGGCGAGGAGGGACAAGGCGCGGGTGATTCTGATAGCCCCAGACTGGCCTCGCCAGTTCTGGTACCAGATCTCCTCAGTCTCAGCTCCAGGACTCCATGACGGCTTCCAGCTCGCCGGACCTGCTCTCAGTCAATCAGGGAAGGTGTTCCATCCGGACCTTCAATCCCTGCACCTGACGGCCTGGTTCCTGAGCGGCTAGAGTTCCAGGCTTTGGGTCTTTCCGACGAGGTCCTCAATGTAGTTGAGGCGTCCCGTGAGTCGACCAGAAAATGCTATGCCTTCAAATGGAAAAGGTTTTCCATTTGGTGTCAGAACAAGGGCTTGGACCCTTCCTCCTGTTCCTTGGCAAGCATCTTGGACTATTTATGGTCCCTTTCTAGTCAAGGGCTTAGGTCCCGTGACCCTAAGGGTGCACCTGGCAGCCATCTCTGCTTACGGGCGCGGGGCTGGGAAGCAGTCGGTGGCGAGGAGAAGGTGGTCTGGCGCTTTTCAAAGGCCTTGATCACATTTCCTCCAGTGCGGGAACCCCCACCTCCGTGGGATCTACTGCTGGTACTGGCAAAGCTCATGGGCAAGCCATTCGAACCTATGCACAGGTGTGCTCTCTCTCACCTGTCGTGGAAGACCGCCTTCTTGGTGGCTATCCGTCAGCCAGAAGGATGGGAGAGCTCCAGGCGCTTTCCATCGGTCTCCTTACCTGGTCTTCCACAGGGACAAGGGTTGTCCTGCTCCCCGAAATTCCTTCCGAAGGTGGTGTCGAGTTTCACCTTAACCAGGTGTTGACTCTCTGGGTGTTCTACCCCAATCACACCTCGGAGGCCGGATATAGGCTCCATACTCTGGATCCTAGAAGGCGCCGCTATTATAAGGAGCGCACGGCTGAAATTCGGGAGAGGTTCGCCAGCTGTTTGTCACCTACGCTGAAGCCGCATCTGGCAGACCTGCAGCCAAGCGGGACGATAAGCAGGTGGGTAACCTCCTGCATAGATCTCTGCTATAAGTTAGCGGGCATGGAGCCTCCCAGAGGATAGAGCTCATTCTACCCGCTATACTGCTGTGACGTGGCTGCTTCCAGGGACGTCCCTATCCAGGAAATCTGCAGGGCTGCTACCTGAAGTCAGCAAACACCTTCATTACCCACTACCACATCGACCTTGAGTCACGCCCGGGATGCTGGTTTTGGGGCCTCGGTTTCAGCTCTCTTCCCAAGTAAGTATATGGGGGGTGTGCGTCTTGCCTCCCTCCTCCCGGAGAACTGCTAGAGTCTGCCAATGAGTGTGGATGAACAACATATCCATGTCCCTAGAAATACAGGTTACTCACCTGTAACAGGAGTTCTAGGAATGGTATATGTTTTCATCCACCCTACCGACCTCCTGGCTTCGACCACAACCTGAGCTTCCAGCGGGCCAGATCTGGCGTCCATGGGGGCGGAGCGAGTTATACCACCGCTGGTGGGAGGAGCAAGCTTGAAGACCTTCCGGCAAGATTTAAGCGGCAAGGATACTGCCAATGAGTGTGGATGAACAACATATACCATTCCTAGAACTCCTGTTACAGGTGAGTAACCTGTATTTTTTGGTTAGGCTGGCATTATGTCTGAGAAACCCAAAAGAAAAACCGGGCCCACTGGGTTTCAACACTGTAGTGTCTGTGGGGAAGCCTTTGCCAAGGCTGACCCACACACCACATGTGTTTATTGTCTGGGGTTTGACCACCTCAATGCAGACTGCCAGAGTTGCAAGAATTTCCCTGCAGCCACCCTAGATAAGAGAGTTGGTAGGCTCAGGGAACGAGAGGCCAAAATGTCCGCTGACCCAGATGGCCAGCCCAGTTCGGTGCCAGCCGAACCGGAGGGAGTGCCCTCTGACCAGGGCCAGACTTCCTCGGGCAAACGTAAAGCTGACTCTGAGGAGCCAGTTCCAGCAAAAAGAACTAGAAAGTCAGGTGTGGAGTCCAAAATTCCTTCTCCAACTGCTGCAGAGATAGCCAGGGCAATACAGATTGTCTAGTCACTGTCCCCGGTTCCCTCCGAACTGCCCCTATCTTGCAAAAGGTCAGTTCGGTCGGTTCCACCGGTTCAAGAATATGATGTAGAAGAGTTTTTTTTTTTATGAACCAGAGGAGGGGGGAGGATGGTTATGATCAGTGTGAATGTGACTTTGAAAGTCTGGATGTGCCCATTGAACCGGACATCTCCCCAGACAGACCTTTAGGTGAATCTCCCCCTAGGCTTTGAGTCCCCTTCTCATTTTTTGTTTTATAAAAAAGTTGCTGAGACCCTCCAGCTTCCCTTAGAGGAGGTTTTGGATGAGCAAGAGGAGCCTGACTATGTAGAGATGATGGATATCCCAGAGTCCAGGAGATTGTCCATTCCTTTACATAAATCTCTTAGGAAACAAACAATAAAAATTTTAAAAGCTCCTAATTCTGTGCCTCCTGTAGATAAAAAGATGGACAGGAGGTACACTTTCAGGTCTTGATACAGATTTTCTTTCACAGCAATGCAGTCATGTTGGAGTAGTTCAGGCTGCAGCCTGTGATAAAGCTAATATTCACCTGGCTTCACATCCTCCTGACAAGGACTCCAGGAAGATTGATGCCATGGCCAAAAAACAATACATGGCAGCATCTTTGGGACTCGGACAAGCAAACTATATGGCTTATGTTGCGAGATACCAGAAATCTAGATGGGATACTGTCATGGCCTTAGCCAAACAGGTCCCTGGCCAGCTTGCAAAGGAGCTGGAGCAGGTGGCTCTTGATGGTATTGAGGCATCTAAGGTGCAATTCCATGCTGCAGTGGATTCTAATGATGTATCCTCTAGAGTCATGGCTACATCTGTGGCTTTTCGTAGATTGGCCTGGCTCAGGTGTACTACTTTGTCACAGGATACCCAGTCTAAGGCTATGGATTTTCCTGTGGTGGAAATTCTCTGTTTGGGAGCAGACAGAATTATATGAAGAAAATGGATGAATATAGAACCACTTATAGGAGTGCACAAGCCAAGGAACGGCAAGCCACTCCTCAGAGGCAGCCCCCAGGGGTAGGGGCAGGCCTTTTCACAGGCCTTTTTACCAGACCCAGGCCTCCTCCTCTTCAGCCTATGCTCAGAGGGGGTTCTTCAGAGGGAGAGGCAGACTGGGTACAAGCAGGCCTGCTCCCACCCCTCAGCCTAAAGCCCCTGCCAAACAGGCACCCTGATGGGATGCCCAGGGTCAGCTCTCCATTACCTGTAGGGGGTAGGCTGGCTTACTTCGTCCAGGACTGGGAGTCTTTAACATCAGACAGGTGGATCCTGGAAGTAGTGAGCCAGGGTCTGGATCTCGGCTTCCAAAAATTTCCAAAGATGAGCCAGATCTCTTCCACCTGCAAACCCTTTAGAGACTCTTGCTTTGGAAACAGAAGTCTCAACCCTCCTGGCTCTCAGAGCTGTAGAAAGGGTTTCTCCCCCACACTAGGGCAAGGGTCTGTACTCCAGGTACTTCCTTACCCCCAAAAAAGACAGGAGAGTGGCGGCTATCCTGGATCTAAGATATCTAAACAAGCACCTTTTAAAACCAAAGTTCAAAAGGTGACTCTGGTAATGATTTTACCTCCCTAAGGCCAGGGACTGCTAGCTTCCTGGACCTCAAGGATGCCTACTTCCATGTTCTTATCAGAAGCTCCCATCCGAAAGTACCTCAGATTGAACTGCCCTCAGGCCATTATCAGTTCAGAGCAATGCCCTTGACTCACTTCTGCCCCAAGGGTGTTCACAAAATGTCTGGCAGTAGCAGTTGCTCATCTAAGAAGGCAAAGATTGCCATTTTCCCTACCTGGCGACTGGCTCATTGTGGGTCAGTCTCCAGACCAGGTCAAATCACACCTGCTAGTTACCCAGCAGCTGCTTACCTCTCTGGGCTTTCTTAATCTTCCAAAGTCAGTTTTGGAACATGTCCAGGTACTCTCCTTTATAGGTGCAGAACTGGACACAAAGCAGGCCAGAGCCTTCCTTCCCCTGGAAAGGGTAAGGACCTTAGTGGCCCTGGCCTCGTCCTTCACTCTGCAGGTCTCTCACCAGCAAGGCATTTCCTGCAGCTCCTAGGACACATGGCTGCTTCCACAGCTGTAGTGCAAGGAGCAAGATTTCAGATGAGGGACATTCAGTTCCATTTGAGAGCTTTCTGGTCTCAGAGGAGATCCCCTATCCAAGTTAATCCCAGTGACTCGAACCCTGATCCAGGCCCTTCAGTGGTGGCAGGATCAGAGCAATCTGAGACAAGGGGTGCCTTTCATCCCTCTGTCCCACTCCTTGACCCTTACTACAGATGCATCCCTCTTGGGATGGGGAGCTCACATGGGCGATCTCTCCACCCAGGGGTTATGGTCCCCTCAGGAATCTCTGCTTCACATCAATCTGTTGGAACTCAGAGCTGTTTTTCTGGCACTTCAGGTTTTTTCTGCATCTGTTCAGAACAAGGTGGTACAGGTCAGAACAGACAACACCACTACAATGTGGTACATTAACAAACAAGGGGGCACTCGGTCTTCGGCCTTGTGCACCGAGGCGATGAGTTGTGGTCTCTGGCTTATTCCTGAACACTTCCCTCATAGCAGTTCACCTCCCAGGCAAGGACAATGTCCTGGCAGATGCTCTCAGCAGGATTTCCCAGGGCCATCACAAATGGTCACTGGATCCCCCTAGTACTGGGGATAGTGTTTGCCAGATGGGGCACTCCTCAGATCTTTTTGCAGCCCCAGACAATCATCAATTTCCACTTTTTGTTGCAGGCCCCCAGTGTTGGGCTCAGTCCCCCTGGATGCCTTTCTCCTCGATTGGGAAGGGAAGTTCCTTTATGCCTTTCCCCCTTCCCTCTCCTGTTCAAAGTACTAGTCAAAATCAGGTCTCAGCCCTGCAAGATGATCCTGATTGCTCCAGACTGGGCCAGGCAGCCCTGGTACCCACTCCTTCTGTCCTTAGCAGTCCATCTTCCCCTGTGTCTCCCCAGGAACCACAATCTGTTAACCTGTGCTCAGGGGAGAGTTTGGTATCCGAATCTCAAATCCCTCAACCTCAAGGCTTGGCTCTTGAGCAGTTAGTTTGCTGATCTACAACTTTCTCAAAGTGTTCTCAATCTTGAAAGCTGCTAGGAAGCCTTCCACCAGGGCTACCTATAACTCCAAGTGGAAAAGGTTTTCCATATGGTGTTCTGGGAAGCATATTTCCCGGAATCTGCTGATCTACCCACTGTATTGGACTATATGGTCCATCTTAATTCTTTTGGACTGAGACCAGCTACCCTGAAAGTGCACTTGGCAGCTGTCTCTGCCTTCATTTCAGCAGGGAAGCCCTCTTCTCTTTCTGCTCACCCTGTGTTTTCCAAGTTTTTTAAGGGATTGCTTCATACCAATCCTCCATTCAGGGACCCTTCCCCTGCTTGGGATCTTAATGTTTGCATTGCTCAGCTGATGCAACCCCCCTTTGAGCCTCTGTCTTCGGCAGAGCTTAAGTGTTTGACTTGGAAAACTGTATTTCTAGTAGCCATCACTTCTGCCAGGCGCATAAGTGAGTTACCGGCCTTATCAGTGGAGACTAACTATTTCCTTTCACAGGGATAAAGTAGTCCTCAGGACTAACAGGAAGTTTTTGCTTAAGGTGGTTTCGGATTTCCACCTTAACCAATCTATTTCACTTCCAGTGTTCTTCACTGACCATTCCTCCTCTGAGAGGAGGCTGCACAGCTTAGATGTTAAGAGGGCCCTAAGTTACTACATAGAGCATACCAAGGGTCACAGGTTTGACTCCCTCCTACTATTTCTCACTTTTGGTGAGGTTGGGAAAGGGAGACCTGCCACTAAGAGATCCATTGCCAGGTGGATCGTCTCTTGTATCCAGTTTTGCTATCAAAAGTTGGGTAAGGTTCCCCCCTCAGGCCTGAGGGCTTACTCTACTAGAGGTACAGCTGCATCTCTAGCTGCTGCTAGACATCCCTATCTTGGAGATATGTCAAGCAGCTACTTGGAAAACAGTACACATTCACCAGGCATTACTCCCTGGATATCGAGGCCAGGAGGGATGCTCGGTTTGGCACAGCCATGCTTCAGAGCCTATTCCCTAAGTAGGTTCTGTCCCTCCTCCATGGAGGTACTGCTGTGTAGTCTGCACCTGTCATAATATAGCAAGACTTCATGTTTGAAGAAAAAATTACTCACCTTAGTAATGTTGTTTCTTCTAATGGAGTCTTGCTATATTATGACCTCCCCCCAGCCTGCCCCTCTCAGAACTTCTACTTTGGGTATGGGGAGGGCAGTCCACTGTTGGCATTTATTGATGCCCTCTTATGTTTGGGTGTCTTATTTAGTTATCTTATTTTTCTGGTCCACTGACTTGAGTCTTGGTGTTGGGACCAGGAAAATGTGTGAATGTTAGTAGCCAGTTGGCTAGTGTAGGTTACAGCTTCCACACAGAGCCTTAGTGAGCTTTGCTCGAAAAGATCTGACGGTTTCAGTTTGAAACCACCCTAACAGAGCTTCTTTAACCGAGCTCGCGCTCTAAGCTCCATGCTCTGCATGGAAGTTAACTCTTTCACCTCCGGAGCAGTTCTAATGGTGGGACCAACTGCACCTGTCATAATATAGCAAGACTCCATTAGAAGAAACATTACTAAGGTGAGTAATTTTTTCTTAGGTCTGCTTCTAGTTGCCATGCCACAAATGGTTGGGAAAGCCATCTGCCTTTCTGTCAAGGGCCTGGAGTTGGTGAGGCACCAGTCGGGGGGCATCGTACAATGCAGTGAGATAGACTACAGGCTGGTGGGAGCTGCAGTCTGCATTTGGCAGACAGTGGCTTTGCCTTTGCATGACTGTCATCTATGGCCCATCGAAGGGTGTTCAACAGGGGTCATGCTTATTTCTTTCACAGGTCGGGTGGGAGCTATCAGGGTGCCCTCCCACTATGACCCTGGGAGAGCACCCGCTGCTGTTCAGTCTTTCCTTGGCACCTCAGGTATTCACAAAGTGCTTGGCGGTGGCAGCAGCTTTCAGGAGGCAGGGACATTATCTGGCTTCTCCCTAACATAGCTGAAGTGCTGGAATACTTCTAGAATATATTCATTTCAGCACCTAACCTACATGCTTCCTTCAGGAGACTTTAAGCCCGGGGACGCTGCTACAAATGGTTTGCATCTGAAATGAAATCATTGATCAAACGTGAATAGGCATGAATCACGCACTGGGAGTTGGACCTCCCAGAAGACTGGAAAATCTGTTTGCTGCCTGCTTACATTGGTTCCTTAGAGACAGAGGGGAGTACAAGAACCTCCAACAGGCCAACCTAACTGACCAGATATTAATGCACTGGTGAAGGGTAATGGTAACCCCCACCCCCGATAAACTGCTGTGGTAAAACACTTGGTGACTCGCAGGATGCCGCCAGTGCCTTCAAGTTCTTTATTGACCTGGAAAAATACTAGGCAGTCCTCCCCTCCAAACTGTGGAGCTGCCATGCTGTGAGACTGAACCCTCGGCACCCACTATTTCACCTAAGGGTAGTACGTCCAAATGAGGTACTCCCTCTATTAAAGAGCATTAAGACAAAAGGCTCAGCTGGCCTTGACCCTAGATAGCTCAGAGCTGCTGCCCCTGCCATAACCCTGTTAGCTGGCTCATGAACAGGCCCCTGTTGGAAGGAGTTGTGCCCAACAAATGGAAACAGGCTTACATGGTACCCATCTATAAAGGCCACAGGGAGCCTATCTTGCTCTTGTGCATACAAGCCAAACTCCAAGAGCAGCTAGTCTACAGCTAAATCTGGCTACACAGAAGCAAACCAGCTTCTGGTGAACACCCAGCATGGGTTCAGAGAAACATGGGACTAACACAGCTCTCATTAAACTTTTCACGGGGCGCTCACTTATCGATCTGATAGGCCTTTGGGGGTGTGGCGCACACCTTATTCTGAGCTCTGGACTGGTGGAAGGAAACCGTCAACCTGTCTGGGAATCCCCTTCCGGCTTTCTGCTGTCACAAAAATCACCACACGTTTCCCTGCTGGTATGGGTAGCTCATCTAGACAGTGGCACTTGTGACTTGCAGATTCCCTGAGAGTCAATCAGCCTGCTGGAGCTCGGAGCAATCTACCTTGCCCTGAAGACCTTTGCTGCCCAGGTAAAAGGTCATTCAGTAGAAATCGGGACAGAACACCACTATGTTCTACATAAACAAGCAGGGTGGCACAAAGTCCACTGTCCTTTGTACAGAGGCTATGAGAATCTGGTCTCTGGCTTACACTCTCAATGTGAGCCTCTTGGCCATGCACCTTCCAGGCAAGACAAAACCCTGGCAAATGCTGAGCTGCATCAGCCAAGGGCACAATCAGTAGACTCTGAACAAAGTCCTTAACAGTCTTCAGGAGCTGGGGCACACCAGAAATGGTTTTGCTGTGCCTCTCACCTCAACCACCAACTTCTGTATTGCTGCAGGCCCCCAGCATGAGGGAAAGTCTCAGCAGATGCCTCAACTCTGGACTGGGCAGGCAAGTTTCTTTGCCTTCCCTCAATTTCCTCTGGTTCAGTGTTGCTGAAGCTTGTCGGCAACAATGATCCTGGTGGCCTCTGATTGGCCAAGGCAACCTTAGTAACTTCTCCTAGTAGCCCTGTCACACAGCAAGCCTATTTGGCTTCCTCTGTTACACTCCTAACTTTACCACAGCTAGGAATGACCTATCCAAATTGGTACTCTTCACCTCAAGCTTGACTCTTGAGGATTTGGAGTACCCAGGTACACAGTATTCAGAACAGGTCCTTAAAATCCTGAGGATGGCCTAAAGACCTAGCACCAAGAGAACTTGTGCAGCTAAATGGAAAAGATTTTCTTTCTGGTGCAAGAGGAAACCTGTAAATTCTCTCGAAGCCTCAGTGCCTAGTCTTCTGGATTATTTAGTTCATTTACAGACCTTGGGCCTAAAGGCCTCATCTTTAAAACTTCATGTAGCTGCAATTCCTGCTTACCTCTCCATAGGTAAGGACAAGTCAGTCATTTCATTGCCTGTTTTCAAAACCTTCTTTAAAGGCCTCCTTCCTCTTCAGCCCCCAATTAGGGAACCCGTTCCCTACTTTGGATATTGACCTCTGCATTGCCATGCTCATGGAGCCACCTTTCAAGGCCATGGCTACGGCACACTTCAAAGTGTCACGTGGAAGAGTTTTTTTTTCTAGTTGCAATCAAACCTCTGCAAGAAGGATTTCAGAGTTGCAGGCACTCTGTACAGAGCCAAACTACATAATCCCTTAAGGATAAGGTAGGGCTCAGAACGAACAGGAAACTTCTGCCCAAGGTGTGCTCTCTGATTTTCACCTGAACAAGTCCATTACCCTTTCTGTATTCTTCACTGAAAAAATCCACTCCTGGAGAACAGACTCCATAGTTCAGATGTGAAGAGCCTTTTCTTACTTCATGGAACACACAAAGCAGTTTAAGAGCTCTGCTACTCAGCTTTTGCTCACCTATGGGGGAGGTAGGTAAAGGAAGGCCAGCCATTAAGAACTACCATCTCACTGGATAGTCTCTTGTAGTCAAGTTTTGTTATGACAGGGCTGGTAAACCATGGCAGCTGCAAGGGATATTCAGATATCTGCCGAGCAGCCCCGTGGAAGATTGTACGCTAAAGAGAGCTTTATTGCCTGGATGTATAGTCCAGATCTGATGCCAAACTTGTCAAGGTGGTTCTGCAGAGCTGCTTTCCCTAGGTTTTCTACCCACCTCCCAACTACACTGATGCTGAAGGACTCTTGGGGTGAGGAGAGAAAAAAATTGCCATGGTAATTTCTTCCAAAGTGTCCTTTCAGTAAGCTCCCACCCTTCCTCCCAAAGTGACCTAACTGAAGAGGACGCTGCTTCATTATGGTCAAATTTGTTTCTGAACTTCTGAATTTCATTTAAAGCAAAGTTTACATGTATTTTCAATTTTGTGTTCATGCTGTTGCATGATTTTTAAATCCTGTTGGTTCACACTTAACATGGGCAAGTTCCCATTCTAGGTGTGAAATTCTGGTGCCCTCTGGGCAAGCTTCTCTCAGCACACCCTTCAACTCTCTTCTGATTATGCTAATGAATTAGCCAAATTCCACCTCTGAGGCAGCTCAACCTAGCCAGCTTACTGCATACTGTTACTGATGCTAAAGGACACCTTGGAAAAATATTACTATGGTAATTTTTTTCATTTTGAGCTTGCACTTCATTTCCATTGGAGCCTTCATTAAGCAGGTCAGATGGTTGCATTGTTTTAAAAGCAGTTGGCAATTATCTTTTGAGATACTTTTTCTTTCCCCTTTGGATAATTAGATGTTTTACCTGGTAGTAGGTGTTGTGTGGAACAGCACTCTGCCTGGCAGTTGACATACTGCTGCACTCACTACATCAGCATTGACATTGCTGCTTAAGAACAGCCACTCTGTAGCTGCCAGGTCACCTGTGATGTCACTGTCAGTGAGATCATAATGCTGATGTAGGAGAGGGACTAGAGATGGATATGTCTGCTGCCAGACTGAGCTATTCCACATGTCCAGTGAGATACCGTTACATAAACCTATAAAATGAGCAAAGTGGGGGAAGAAATATTTCAGAAAGAAGTTGCAGCTGGTCAGTTATATAACTCCTGTCTGTTTTGGTTCCACCAGGTCTTCAATATTATCTCAATCTGCCATAATGGCTCCCTGATGGGTTGAGAGTGCTAGGACCACACTTCTAGGTAGCAGTCTACCACTGCCTGTCGGTCAACTGACTTAGCATAGCCTATATAGGAGGGTGGTCCCCCACACCACCTCTAACCCCCGGATGTTGGATCATAGTGGACGCTGCAGCTATGGTCTAGTCACTTCCCATGCTTACTGCACTTTATTTTCATTTCTTTAGTGTAAAACATAGAACTTTCACTGATCTTTTAAGGGGGGCTCTTGCAGTAGGCAACACCATTAGGACTAGGCCACCAGAACCATATGGAAAACTTCTAGCTAGCAGTCTATAGCGGGGGACCACCGCTGATGTTCACTCATGGTATAAATGTGTGGGGGCTGGGGGTGTCTGTCCAGATGGAGGCACTGCCTGCTGTGGTTAGAGGAAAAAACAGACTAAAACTGTTAAAGCTGAGTGAATTCTTCAGACCTTGAGTTTTTAGTACAATGTCAACTTTGCTTCAAGTAGTTATAGAGCATTGTTTTTTTTTTTGTTTGGGTATTTTGTTTCTAGGGACGTGGATATGTTCAACACTTGTTGGCAGGTTCCTCGCCGCTTTAAATCTTGCCGGAAGGTCTTCAGGCTGGCTCCTCCCACCCACCCGGGTGGTAAAACTCTCAACTCCGCCCCATGACGCCAGATTTTCCTTACTGCTCAGAAGCTCAGGTTCCCTCCTTAGCGCTCTGCTTTTTAGGCCTGGATCCACACTCTTCAGTTAATCTGAAACTTGTTCTAAAATTTACAAGACTTCAGTCTTTTTTCCCTCGTGGCTGCGATGGACAAATTGACTCCCGGATTTCATCGGTGCCCCTGTGGGCAGATGTCCCGGACCAACCCGCACCCCACGTGCGTTTACTGCCTAGGACGCTACCACGATTCACAGGCTTGCGAATTATGCAAATCCTTTTCGGCTTCGGTATTGGAGGACCGCGTTGCTCGACTTCTTCTTTTGGGGCGCCCTGAAAAAACTATCCTCCGGTCAAGTCGGAGGCCCGTTGAGCGGTGTCTGCGGCTGCGAGCTCTGCAGACCAGCTGGAGCAGATGATTGCCCTTGAGGAGGCAGCCCAGTCGGCATCTTCCTCAGTCACAGCATTTATCCCGCTCTCCTTGGGCTCTTCTTGTACAGCTTCTTTTAAGGAGCTTTGCCAATTCCTCTCCACCAAGAGAGGGACTATCTGGACATTTCAGTCGGTCCAAAAAGGACTCCAAAGGTAAGTCCCACCATCAGCCTTTGCGTAAGCCCCTTTGCCCTCTGAGCCCTGGGGCCCCACTGGCCCAGCATAAGGGCCAGCAAGCATGCGCTGGGCGGCCTGTTGCCAGTCCAGCATCTTCCTCCAAAAGGAAGCAGGGAGGCAGGAAACAGAGGCTCCTTGACTCCTTCCCCCTCTAAGCTTGCTCAGTGACTGGCCAAGGGGCACTGCCCCGTCGTCCCAGCCCAGGTTTCCCCATGGGGGGACAGCTCCGCACCTTGTTCTGGGGGTATTTAGGGGTGGATCCTGTCGCAGGTTGTGAGCGGTTCCCCTTTTTGAGCCGTTGCCCCATGGGGATCTTGGGTCCACTGCCTCTGTCGGTCGTACCGACATGCCTGACTCTCTAGAGGTGATCAGGAAGGCTGTGTAAACCACCCCCCCCCCAATTCAACCCTGGGTTCGTGTCCAGGTATTCCTGGTCTCAAACGGACGGGGGCTCACGCCCATTCTCCCACACGCCTGGATGGTCTCTCTACTTCAGATATCCCATCCTCAGAACGTGGCGTGTAGCTGTTTCCTGGGTCTCCAGGATGTACATACTCCTCATTCCATCCGTTTCTTGGGAGGCTCCACCCCTTCTTGCGGGGGAGCTCCTTAAGAGTTCCTAGCCAGGCCCTTCTTTGCTCAGCAGTCTCTGCTGCACTGAAGGGTCCGGATGTCGCCCCACCCAGAAGGCAGACTGGTCTCCCGTTTTTAGGCGCCAAGTGAGAACTTGTACCTTAGCGGTGAAGCTTCTTCGGGACTAAGCTCGACTCTTGAGTCCGAGCTCGGCTCCGGGCGGACAGGGCTGAGGTTCTTCCTCCTTTGCCGGTCGGTTTGGCCAGGAAATTATGTCCTGCCAGGACCTCCTGCTCCTCCTGGGCCTCGGGGCGGCCTTCCCTTAGTGGGAAGGGCCAGCCAGAGGTCACAGTGCTGCGTCCATTGGACCAGTTCGTGACTAACAGCCCAGGAGTTAAGAGAACACTCCCTTGGATCGTTCCAACTTCGGCAGGAGAACATCCTGTTCGTTCGCCTTGAGTCGGCGGTCTTCTCCGACCGATGCTTCTCGGATGGGTGGGGTGCCCATCTTGGGGAATAGAGTGCTTCACCTCTGGTCCTCTCGCGAGTCCCGATGTCCTTCCTGCTCACTGGAGAACGGTCCGCTTAGCCTGCACTGCTCGCTCCGCTTGTATGGGGTCTACAGGTCTAAGTCAAAGTAGGACAACACCAAGACCATGTGCTATCTACTCCGCCAGGTTCGGTCGATCCCCTTGTCTCGGTGCGAGGGGGTTCTCCGCATTGAGTTGTTGTGCAGTCAAGGGTTCCCAGCCATTTGATGGCAGGAGCCCTGATTCCCTGGCTGCTGCCCTGAGCCGGGCATAGGCTGCGCCTCATGAGTGGTCTCCCCTGCCGGAGGTAGCACAGGATCTTCTCCCTCTTCCCTCCAGGGAGAATACGAGGCAGAGACTGGCTTTTTTTTTTGCCCGCCCCTCAGCAAGGTCTGCTGCAGGGGATGCAATCGGGGCCCCATGCCCCTCCGTGCCTCTCCTCCATTTCCCTTGACCTACGGGCAAGGCGAGGAGGGACTTGGCGCTGGTGATGCTGGTAGCCCCAGACTGGATTGCCAGTTTTGGTATCCAGCTCTCCTCAGTCTCAGCCCCAGGCTCCCTCCAGTCCACCCAGTCCTGTCTTTCCTTTTCAGGGGAAGGTTATCCATCTGGTCCTTCAATCTCTGCACGTGTAGGCCGACCCCTGTGCGGCTAGGGGCCAGGCCTTGGGTCTTTTGGCAAGGTCCTCGACCTTCGAGGCGTCCTGCTAAGAAATCAGCCAAGATGCTCGTTTTCTGGGAGAAGTTCTCCCTTTTTCGTTGATGGGATAGGGCCATGCCTGGGCGAGCATTCCGGACCATCTGCGGTCCATCTTTAAACCAGGGCTTCGGCCGACGACCCCTAGGTGCTTCTCCGGGTCTCCCCTGTCTTCCGGGCGCGGGCCGGGAGGCAGTTGGTGGTGCAGAGAAGGTGTTCTGGCACTTCTAAGCCTCGATCATGCCTCCCCTTTTGGGGAGAGTATCCCCGTCTCTGTGGGATCCTTGCTGGTATGGGCTTAGCTCATGAGCAAGCCTTCTGAACCTTTTGCACAGGTGCGAGTTTCCTCCACCTGTTGAGGAAGAACACCTTCTTGGGGGCAGTCTGCCATCCAGAAGGTGGGGAGAGTTTCAGGCGCTCCTTTAACCTCCCTATCCGGTCTTCCACAGGGACTAGGTTGTCCTGCGCCCCACCCGAAGTCCTTCCGAAGGCGGTGGCGGAGTCTTCCCTTCAGGGGTATTGCCTCTGCCAGGGTTTATTCCCATTCACACCTAGGAGGCTATATACAGGTTCCATAGGAACCGGTTTAACGCTCGCCTATCTAGAGAGCATAAAGCCAAAGTTCGGGAGAGGTTCGCCAGCTGTTCATCATCTTCACTGAAGCCGCATCTGGCAGATTTGCAGCCCAGTGGACAAGCGGGCGGGTCACCCCTGCATAGGTCTCCACTATAGGCAGGCAGGCATGGAGCCTCCCAGAGGGATAAGTGCTCATTTTTACCCGTCCTCCGCTGCATCGGTGGCTGCTTCCGAGGATACTCCGGTCCGGATATCCGCAGGGCTTCCACCCAGAAGCAGGCTTTACCGTTCCCCTTCCACATCGACCTTGGGTCGCGCCGGGGTGCTGGTCGGGTCCTTGGTTCTCCAGTCTTTCTACCTAAGTAAGGGGTGTGCGCCTTGCCTCCCTCCTCCCAGAGAACTGCTAGGAGTCTGCCAATAAGTGTGGATGAACAACATATCCATGTCCCTAGAAATACAGGTTACTCACCTGTAACAGGAGTTCTAGGAATGGTGTATGTTGTTCACCCACACAGCCTCCCCGGCCTCGACGCCAGCGGGCTATATCTGGCGTCATGGGGCGGAGCCGTGAGTTTTACCACCTGGGTGGGAGGAGCCAGCTTGAAGACCTTCCAGCAAGATTTAAAGCGGTAAGGGACCTGCCAATAAGTGTGGATGAACAATATATACCATTCCTAGAACTCCTGTTACAGGTGAGTAACCTGTATTTGTCTGCCTCTGAAGTCTCCTTCAAAAATGGCAATGTATGATCTTATCTGTGTCAATCTTCATTCATCACAGATGGGTACTGGCCGGAGATCAGGACCCCGCGGGAGCTTTTTTTTTTAAGATGGCGGAGCAATGCAGCATGAGCGCCGTCCTCGAGGCCGACGTACTACGTGGCGTTCGAGGATTAGCCATTAGGCTGCATCGACTCCGCCTGCCTACCAGTTCTTCGTCTCCCGCCGTCGGTCGCCTCGTGGGAAGCCTGAAGAAGCCTTATTCGAAAATTTTAGGCCTTGAAGCCTGCGTCTTTAGTCGTCTGTCTACTAGTTCTGTTTGCCTCCACTCGACGTCGCTGGTAAGATCTTTCCTTATTACATTTAAAGCGACGTCAAGTCTGTTTTTTTGGTGTTTTTTTTTTTTCTCCGTAGGTCATGTCTCGGTCGGAGGGCAAAAAATCGCAGAAGACGGGGCGGCCACCTATGCGTCAGTGCCTGTGCGTACCAAGTACTCCGTCACCGACCAACATGCGGTGCCTTGGGCTGCTACACAACATGGATTCTTGCGACGCCTGCTTCTCGATGGACCGAAGTTTTGAACAGCGCTTAAGGTCGGGCGAGTCCGCCGACGTAGTCACAGACTCTCAGCCCCTCCTTCGGTCCCCCTGGTTCTACACGACTGTGGAGGAGGGAGCCTCTGCCTCTTCTAGCCTAGCCGAGGCTCCTTCCGCGCGCAGGAGGCCCGTCCCCGCCCCCGGAGCGGGCGGGAGGCGCCGCCCGGCAATCACTCCGGGTGAAGGCTCCCGGTATCGCCTCCCACGGTCCGCTAGGGCCCGGTCGACGCCTGCTGCTCGGTCCGTTCGCAGTGCCGAGGGTCCTGTCGGCGACGTGGCTTGCCTGCGCGCTGTGAAACCGCCTTCGACGCCGTCCCTTGCCATGTCTCACCTCGGCGCTGAGGTTGAGCATGGCGCCGCGGAATTTCGGTGTCCGGTGCCGCTGGGACTTCAACGCTCTGCGGGCGCCGAAAGGTCTCACGGCGCTGATGTCGCACCATGGTCGAGCAGAGTCCTTCGGGTCGCCGACGCCGCTTAGTCCTCGCTACACGCGCGCCGAGCTGCCTGGCGGTATGCCGGCTCCGAGACGGGTTGCTGACGGCGCCTGCCTCCGTCCCGGTGCCTTCCTGGCACTAGTGGACCTGATGGTGCCGCAGCTGGCCCTGGCCTAGGACTTTGGGCCTGCTGCCCTGCCGCCTTGCTGGCACCGCCACGTGCTGTGGACCGGGCGGGATTGCCTTGGCTTAGGGCCCTCGGAAGGTGTCCTTCTCACCTCCTACTGTTTGGCTTAGGGCCTCGGACTCTTGTTTTCGGAGTCCCGAGTCCAGCTCGAGTCAGATGGGCAGTCACACCCTTCGGGGTTGTCTGCAAGGGAGGACGAGCTGGTGGTTTCCTCTTTGGGTCGCGGCCAGTCCCCCTCCGAGGTGAGTCAGGTTTCCTCTAGGGCTAGGGTCAGTGGTGCTGACCAGCGAGCTGTGGTGCATGCCACCATCGCCTTGCAGCCTAGCCTTGGGGGTGGGGGGGTCCTTGACCCCTCTGTGGTGGTACCCCCTACTATGGCATCTCTCGGTTGCCCAACTTTGGGGCCTATTGAGAGGGCCACCGGAGGGGAAGGTGCTCCTTCCGGGAGCGGCCCTGAGTTTGGAGCTGCCTAGACTGGCCACTTCGAGGGCTAGGACCCTTTCGGACTCTGAAGGGTCGAGGGGTATAGGTTCGACGCGCCGGCCCTTCTCTGGGACCTACCCAGGTCCTGGACGGAGCCGGAGTGCAGACTTCTGCCCTTCCCCTTTGGGTTCCTTGAGAGGGTCTCATTCTTTCGAGCCAGGGGACCGTCCTTCTGGACCTTCACGGCCCCGGTCGCCTCACTTGGGGGATTCTTTTGGGCGCAGTCTAGGCAGTACCGGCGGTTGTGCAGCTGTCGACTGGAGTCTTCCAGGACTCCCCTCGGGAGTCCGTGGTCCGCCTTAGCCCCGCAGAGGTCAGCCGACTTCTTCTCTCGGTTCTGTCCACTCCCTCTGCGCTTTTCTCCCGCGCTCCCAGGTATTTTGGTCCTAGCGGGCCTCTCACCTGGGAACAGTTCAGAGCGGTGGCTGCTCGGTTCCCTGCTTACGTTAGGGCTTTGGACAGCCAGGTTTTTCAACCTGCCTCCGAGCAGCCACCCTCCGAGCCTATGGACCTCCAGCTCCTCATCCCCCTCTTCTGGGGGAGAGGAACCTTCTGTCCACATCTCTCCTGCTGCTGATCTCTCTGAGTATCAGCATTTCCTCATGAGGATGATGGAGGACCTTCACCTTTCTCCTTCTTCTGTGAGCAATCCGGAGCATGCGGCGCACGTCTTTCTAGGCAATTTTGGGACCGCCACCCTCGTTGTGCCGCCTTGGCCCGCTTCCTTTCGGGAGGCGTCCATGCGTTTCTGGCAGAGGCCCTTCTCCGGAGTTCCTGCCCCTAGGGACCTCTGCCAGAGGTATTGCGCTCCCCCGGAGTCTCCAGGCTCCTTGCCTCATCCACAGTCCGGATTGACGCACCTGGACACTCCTGATGGGCTTCGCGCCCTCCACCGTGACCGGCCCCCAGATCAGGACTCTCGGATTTTGATTTCTGGGGGAGGAGGACTTTCTACTTGGCACGGCTGCTTCTCTCCATTTCTGTACATCAGGCCCACTACACTGCCTATAACAGGTACTTGTGGTCAGTGCTAGGTCAGTTCCTAGCCGCTCTGCCTGACTTGGAGCAAACCAGGCAAGCCATTGCTCTCTGTACGTGGCCTGGAGCTAGCAAGGCACCAAGCAAGGGCATCTTATGACGCCAGTAAGGTAGCTACCAGGGTCGTAGGGACAGCGATCTGCACCAGAAGATCGGCATGGCTTCCCCTTTCCCGGTTGTCACCCTTGGCCCGGTGTAGGGTGATTTGCTCCGCTCACCAGGGAACATACCTCTTTTCCCGTAGGGTGAGACGGCGTTTGTCGGGGAAAATTCCTTCCCCCGTCTCGCTCTCCCCTCTCTAGGGCCTCCTCAGGCCCAGAAGGTTCCCCCCCTTAGTGTGTCACCCACTGAGGGCTAAGGGACACTGTCCCTTAGGGTGCAATCAGTCAACCCCCTTCGGGGGGCTTGGTACTCACCCATCTGTGATGAATGGTGAAGATTGACACAGAAGATATTCAAATTACGTACTTACCGTAATTATGATCTTTCTTTGTATCTTCACCATTCATCACAATCCCTCCCACCTTCCCCCTTGGGGCTTCAGTCTCTGGAATCCTCCTCCCTCTGTGCCTTCCCTATCTTCACTGCATAGGTGCCGGAACCTCTGGGGCGAAAGGGGCGGTAGCCCCTCCACTTGTTGTTCCTGTATGGTTAAAACCAGTATTGGGGAAAGTGCCCTTTCTAGGGACATGGATATGTTGTTCATCCACACTCATTGGCAGTATCCTTGCCGCTTTAAATCTTGCCGGAAGGTCTTCAAGCTTGCTCCTCCCACCCACCCGGGTGGTATAACTCTCAGCTCCGCCCCATGACGCCAGATCTTCCTTACCGCTTGGAAGCTCAGGTTCCCTCCTTAACGCTCTGCGTTTGCGACTGGTTCCTATTTCTCCATTTGCGGATTTAAAAATAAAATTTTGCAAAAAGACTTCAGTCTTCTATCCCTCGCGGCTGCGATGGACAAATCGACTCCCGGATTTCGGAGATGCCCATGCGGGCAGAAGATGTCTCGGACGGATCCTCACTCCACGCAGTATACTGTTTAGGCCTTGAGTACCCACCCGCAGGCTTTTTGCGACCTGTGCTCATCTTTCTCGCCTACGCCCTCAAGACCGTGTTGCCCGATTGCAACTGGGCCGTCCCGAGAAGCGTTTCCCTCCGGTGAAGTCCAAGGAGGCCCGGTTGGCGGTGTCCGCGGCGGCGGGCTCGGCGGATCAGCTCGAGCGGATGGTCGCCCTCGAAGAGGAGGCGGCGCGGGCTGTATCTTCCTCAGCCGCGGCATTTATCCCGCTCTCTCTGGGTTCTTCCTACACGGCTTCTTTTAAGGAGCTTTGTCTGTCCCTCTCCACTAAAGGAGAAGGGCCTGCGTCTGCTGGACCTTATTCTCGGTCCAAAAAGAGGGACAGGGGTAAGTCCCTCCGTCGACGCTCTTGGGAGCGGGAAAGGTCCCTCTCCCCGGGCCGTCGACCGTCACGTCGACCGCTAAGCCGACCACTGGCCTCACGGTGTCCCCGTCAGGTCAGTTGACCGAGACTCCCACCGATGAAGTCGAGATTTTTCTCGACCCATTGGACGGGCTGTCGCCTTTAGCAGCCGAGATTCCCCTCTCCCCGGTTCCCCCGGGAGGAGTTGAGGATCCCGTGGGCTCGCCTGTGCCTCCGGTTCCGGAGCCCTCGGATGGACCATCCGAGCCGAAGGGAGTGCCGGTTCCGGCCGACACCTCCCCGCACTGACCTCGGAAATTCCGGGACTCTCGGTCTCGGACCTCTTCGCGGTCCAGCCGATCCACTGCCATAGGCGGTCTCGCATCGAGGAAGCGGCGCTGGCTGCCCTCGCCCCCTCCTCCTCGGATGAGGGAGGCTTCAGCGTAAATTACGCCGACGTGCATGAGGACCTTATGTTGCAACAGCTCCTCCTGGCCGGGAATAAGCTCGACCCGTCTCCTTCCCGGCCATTAAGTGGCTGTCACCGGAACGGCCGACACAACCCCTCGACTTGTCCGAGGAGCCTATACCCAGGCCGGTTGTTCGGCCAAAACCAGCTGCTCCACCGATTCCGGTGGAACCTCCGCCTCCACAGCCACTAATTGGGGCTCCGACCAAGGATTCTCGGTCGGCTAAGGGTTTACCCCATCGGCTGTCAGTTACCCTCACTCCCGACCGACCTCGGCAGGTGAAGGGTGGCTCAGGCCAGAGGCAGCTCTTCGAGGACTCTTCCGAGTCCGAAGATGATTCCTCCTTCTTCTCCAAGCGACTGGACTTGGAGTCTTCAGGAGGTCAGTCAATGGACGATAGCCCGTCGTCCTTCCTAGGACTGCTTCGGCTCATCTCGGAGTCTACCGGGATGGAGCTCAACCCGCTTCCAACGGGCCAGGTATCCCCTCACGGAGATTCTGGACCGAGGGATTCTCCGACGGAGGCCTTTCCGTGGCGAGGCCATAGTGGGTCGGCACTGGAACTTTGGCAGCGCCCTGCTTCCCTGCCCTGCACCTCGGCCAGGATGGCCAGGAAGTATGCGTCCCCACCGTTCCTTGTCCGGTTCTGAACACCCTCTGCTGAGGGGTTGGTTACCGACAGCCGTCGCCACGGCAACGCCAGGGATGTGGACAAACCCTGACAAGGAGTCCAAGAAATTGGACTATGTCGGGCGAAAAGTCTACGCTATGTCCCTCTCTTGGCCTTCGCAGGCCAGTTCGGCCGTCCTCATGGCACATTTTTCTCATGCCCTGTTGGCTCCCTGGATGAGGTCATCCCTCATCTTCCCGCCGATCTGCAGACTACGGTTAAGCAGGTGCGGGACCAGGGCAGGGCAGTGGCCAAACAGCAGCTCCAGACTGCTTTGGATATAGGGGACTCATGTGCCAGATCGGTGGCGGCCGCAGTGGCTGTCGTGCGTCTGGCTGAGGATATCCACCTTTACTGGATACCCAGCACAAGTTGGCGGATGTTCCCTTTTTTGGGGACTGACCTCTTCGGCCCTGGGGTGGAAGGTCACCTGCAGAGGATCGAGAAGTCCAATGCCACCTTGGACTCGGTCTCTTCCGCTCAGAAGGACAAAGGCCGCTAAACCACAGCCTAAGCCCTTTCGTCCTTCTGCAGCCTTTTGCCTGGCCAGCAACGTCAGGGCCAGCAGGCTCGGCCTTAGCATCCCAAACCCAAGCCGCCGGCTTCCTCTAACAGGAGGCAGGGAGGAAGGGCCCAGGAGGTCCTCGGCCGTCCCTCCTCCAAGCCTGCCCAGTGACTGGCTGAGGGTGTCGCCCATCCCAGTCACCTTACCCCTGGGTCCCCGTGGGGACGGCTCCAGCCTTCCGTTCGCCTGGTCCGCTGTTACCACGGACAGGTGGGTCTTGGAGGGTGGGAAGAGGCCTGCCTCTGGAATTCGAGCAGGCACCACCCTTCAGAGCCGCCGCCTCGGGGCTTCGGGATCCCAGCTCACTGGCGCCTGCGAGCCGACATCGCCTCCTCCTCCAGAAGGAGGTGGTAAGAGAGTGGTGGACCCTCCTTCAGACCCAGGGTTTGTGTCCAGGTACTTCCTGGTTCCGAACGGACGGGGGCTGGCGCCCATTCTCGACCTACACGACTCAAACAAGTTCCTAAGGTCTCGAACCTTCAGGATGGTCACTCTGGCTCAGATAATACCATCCTTGGAGCAGGCGTGTGGTTCTGCTCTCTGGACTTGCAGGACGCGTTTTTTCACGTCCCTATCCGTCCGTCTCACCAGAGATTCCTTCGCTTCCGAGCGGAAGGATCCCTCTTCGAGTTCCAAGCCATGCCCTTCGGCTTGTCTCCAGCTCCCAGGGTCTTCACCAAATGCATGGCAGTGGTGACAGCATTCCTGCGGCGCCGAGGGGTCTGGGTGTACCCTTACCTGGACGACTGGCTGATAGCAGCTCCCTCCAGGGAGGAGGCGGAGTGGTCCAGAGATCTGGCCCTCCAGGTCTGTTCTCAACTGGGCCTCCTTATCAACGAGGCCAAGTCGGAACCGAGTCAAGCAGGTGATTCTATTCATCGGGCGCATCTCGACTCTCTTCGAGCCAGAGCGCGGGCCCCGGCGGACAGGGCCGAGGTTCTTTCCTCCTTTGTCCGATCATTTCTGGTTGGGCAATTGCGCCCTGCCCGGGACTTCCTGCGCCTCCTGGGTCTCATGGCGGCCTGCACCAGCGTGGTCCGTTGGGCCCGCTGGAACATGCGTCCCCTTCAATGGGGACTGGCCAGTCAGTGGTCACAACACTGCGATCCTTTGGACCAGCTTGTGTCGGTGACACAGGGGATGTGGAACGCTCTCCAGTGGTGGATCGTTCCAGATCATTTGCAGGAGGGCATCCTGCTCGTCCGCCCCCGAGCCGACGGTCTCTCATCGACCGATGCCTCTCTGATGGGTTGGGGTGCCCATCTGGGGAACACGGCTCATGGCCTCTGGTCCCTGCGGAGTCCCGATGCCCATCAACCTGCTGGAGCTTCGAGCGGTCCGCCTAGCTCTCACCGCCTTTGCTCGCTCCTCCGGGGTCAAGTGGTCCGAGTCCAGACGGACAATACCACGACCATGTACTATCTGAACCACCAGGGCGGACGCGCTCCATGCTTCTATGCAAGAAGCCTCCGTGACGGTCACTCGGCGCAGCCTGGAGGCGGATCTCTAGCTCATTCACGTGCAGGAGCCTCCAACACCCTGGCCGATGCCCTGAGCCGGATAGAGGCTGCATCCCACGAGTGGTCTCTCCTGCGGAGGTAGTACAGCATCTGTTCTCCTTTGGGGCACACCTCAGGTGGACCTGTTTGCCTCCATGGAGAACGCGGTTGAGTCTGTTCCATGCCCGCCCCCCTCAGCAGGGCTCGCTGCAGGGGGATGCCTTCTCGAGGCAATGGACCCCGGGCCTCTTTTACGCCTTTCCCCCATTTCCCTTGATCCACAAGGTGCTTCTCAAGGCGAGGAGGGACAAGGCGCAGGTGATTCTGATAGCCCCAGACTGGCCTCGCCAGTTCTGGTACCCAGATCTCCTCAGTCTCAGCTCCAGGACTCCGCGGCAGCTTCCAGCTCGCCCGGACCTGCTCTCAGTCAATCAGGGGAAGGTGTTCCATCCGGACCTTCAATCCCTGCACCTGACGGCCTGGTTCCTGAGCGGCTAGAGTTCCAGGCCTTGGGTCTTTCCGACGAGGTCCTCAATGTAGTTGAGGCGTCCCGTAAGGAGTCGACCAGAAAATGCTATGCCTTCAAATGGAAAAGGTTTTCCATTTGGTGTCAGGGCAAGGGCTTGGACCCTTCCTCCTGTTCCTTGGCAAGCATCTTGGACTATTTATGGTCCCTTTCTAGTCAAGGGCTTAGGTCGACGACCCTAAGGGTGCACCTGGCAGCCATCTCTGCTTACCGGGCGCGGGCCGGGAAGCAGTCGGTGGCGCAGGAGAAGGTGGTCTCGGCTTTTCAAAGGCCTTGATCACATTTCCTCCAGTGCGGGAACCCCACCTCCGTGGGATCTACTGCTGGTACTGGCAAAGCTCATGGGCAAGCCATTCGAACCTATGCAGGTGTGCTCTCTCACCTGTCGTGGAAGACCGCCTTCTTGGTGGCTATCCGTCAGCCAGAAGGATGGGAGAGCTCCAGGCGCTTCCATCGAGTCTCCTTACCTGGTCTTCCACAGGGACAGAAGTTGTCCTGCGCCTCACCGCAAATTCCTTCCAAGGTGGTGTCGGAGTTTCACCTTAACCAGGTGTTGACTCTGCCGGTGTTCTACCCCAATCACACCTCGAGGCCGAATATAGGCTCCATACTCTGGACCCTAGAAGGGCGCCGCTTATTATAAGGCGCCACGGCTGAAGATTCGGGAGAGGTTCGCCAGCTGTTTGTCACCTCGCTGAAGCCGCATCTGGCAGACCTGCAGCCAAGCGGACTTATAAGCAGGTGGGTAACCTCCTGCATAGATCTCGTTATAAGTTGGCGGCATGGAGCCCCAGAGGATAAGAGCTCATCTGCCCGCCATACTGCTGCAACGGTGGCTGCTTCCAGGGACGCCCTATCCAGGAAATCTGCAGGGCTGCTACCTGAAGTCAGCAACACCTTCATTACCCACTACCATACCACCTTGAGTCACGCCGGGATGCTGGTTTTGGGGCCTCAGTTCTCCAGTCTCTTTCCTGAGTAAGTAGCATGGGGGTGTGAGTCTTGCCTCCTCCTTCCGGAGAACTGCTAGGAGTTCTGCTAATGAGTGTGGATGAACAACATATCCATGTCCCTAGAAATACAGGTTACTCACCTGTAACAGGAGTTCTAGGAATGGTATATGTTGTTCATCCACCGACTCCACCCAGAATTCCCGCTTCGGACGTGACAACCTGAGCTTCCAGCGGGCCAGATCTGGCGCCATGGGCGGAGCGAGGAGTTGGTACCACCCGGTGGGTGGAGGAGCAAGCTTGAAGACCTTCTGGCAAGATTTAAAGCGGCAAGGATACTGCCAATGAGTGTGGATGAACAACATATACCATTCCTAGAACTCCTGTTACAGGTGAGTAACCTGTATTTCTTCCTTGGCCCCCCTCAACTTTTGCCATCTTCCGGCACCCTTGCTTGAGTGAGATTAGTTGGGAACACGGCGGGGGCAGTCTTCCCTAAGGGGTATAGTTTGAGTGGCACTCTCTCCTCATATTCATCTTCCTATGGGGTAGGAGCTGGTGGTTGCCCTCCTTCTGTTATCCATCGGGGATTTTTTCTTCTTTTTTTTTTTTCACCAAATATCTCTTTAGAGAGTACTGAATCCCTGTACCCTGTCCTTCTCCAGAATAGCCGACTCTACTTTGGGGTATTGCTAGTCATTCCGTGCCTTGAATTCTGGCAAAGAGCTTTGCTAAGTCCTTGCAGTTCCTATACAATCTGGTGACGGACAAGGGTCCTGGATCCCTGTTGCCTCTCTCTCTCTCCTGAAATCTCTCTTCCCCCCCTCCGCTTCCAGGGATTGGGGCCCCTACCCAATCCCCCTTAGTCTTATTTCTTATATGCTGTTCTCTGTCGTTATTTCTCCTTTTAGTTCAGTTTTCTCTCCTTTTTCTGTCCCTTGGACTCTTGTCCCACCCTCCATCCCTTCCTCTTATCTCTCCGGCGACTCAGAACTGGTAGGTAGGCGGAGTCGATGCAGCCTAACAGCTAATCCTCGACCGCCACATAGTACGTCGGCCTCGAGGACGGCGCCAATGCATCGGCTCCACGTATCTTTTAAAAAAAAAAAAAAAGGCTCCCGCAGGGTCCTGATCTCCGGCCAGTACCCATCTGTGATGAATGGTGAAGATCAGAGCCCCGATTTTTCTGCGGCACATCGGAGCAAAGTTCTGCGGCAGGGTTCTCATTTGCCTCAGAACTTCTGCGGCACTCAGCACCAATTTCTGCGGCAATTCTGCAGCACATTTTTACCCTTCATTTTTTTTCTTTTGTTTATTTTACCCAATCCAACACAGTGCACGCTCGTAACAGTCATTTTATGGGTGTTTGTCACCAAATGTTCAACATAGCCAGTGTAAGACCTCTGCTCATGATCAGTATCACTGATTTTATTACTCTGTCCGGAACACTGATTTCGCACATCGACTGCGCCATTGTGCGTTACGTGAGTGACAACACATTTTGGGTGAAATGTGAAAAATGACAGTTGTACTGTTCATAAGGAGGTGTGGTAAAATGGTAATACTGAATCTGGAGTGAAGATATTAAAAATGCTTGAAGTTACGAGCGTGCATAAAAACTGCGCTACGCACGCTCGTAAAACAGTCGTTTTGGAGAATAATTTCACCAGATTTTCAACTATAGGGTTCTTAGAGTTTACCTCATGAATGTGACACTGTTCTTTCTCTAATCGTTTCTGGAAAGGTGGTTCTGCGAGTGACTGCGGAACCACCTTTCGGGACCGATTAATGAAATAACAGTCACAGTTCATGAGGTGGGGCCCCAAAAACCCATGTTGAAAATTCCCAGAAATGGCTGAGTAATGCACTAAAGTAAAAAAAAAAAAAATCCATTTATGCCATTATACAGCTTACCGGCATTTCTTCAGTTCAGTCGGCTTTGAAGAGTGCAGACGTGTTCCCGGTCCACAGAAGATCATCGCGCTGGGCTCCGGAGGTAAGTATGGGTTGAGGTGGGGGTGAGGTGAGAGTGCAGAGGTGGGTACGCAGAGGGTGGGTGCGGTTGGGGGAGAGGGGCAAAAGAATCACCGATGGAAGGTTTTTTTTTTTTTTTTGCAGGGTTTTTGGAAGCTTCACAGGAGGGACTTTTGCCACGCTGGGGTGGGCTCCCAGCGTGGCATACTAATATTTCAGAAGGGGGCACATTTGTACCTTTCTAATCTGGTGGCAAGTATCTTAGCCAAAATCTTTGTGTCGGAATTGATACGTGAAATAGGTCTGAGGTTTTAGCAGATCTATGGACCTAATGAAAATTCCCCTCCTTTTTTGTGCAACTGTCTTGAACTGGTTAACTTCCCAGCTCCATACATTTTTGGTGGTGACTTTAATTTAATTTTGAACCCTAACCTTGAAAGATCACAAGCGGGCAGTAACAGATTGAGGTGCAGTAGAGATGCATTGCACCACAACCTGTGAGGTGCTCTCAACGCCACCTCTTGCGCGCTCCCTAACATTTGCCATAACTTTCCTAACGTGAATGTGCTCTTTTATTTGTGCAGTTACTTTGCCATCAACTGTGTGGATGCGAGTAAGGCAGTCGAATCAGTGGGCATCCACACAGTGCCAGTACACCTTGCCTCCTTTCTCTTTGTCTAGGCAATACAGAAAGTTAGAAAGTAAAGCCAGTGGCTTCCCCTTCTGTCTCGACAAACTCCACATCCATGCCAACCTCCATTCTGACATAGTGACAGGTTAATATGGTAGCGGGTATCTTTAAGTGTTAGGCTACTGCATTGTGGGAAAGTAAAACAGGAAGTGACATGCAGTGAAGACCTGCAAAGAGCTACCAGCAATAAACATCTATAAAAGTGCTAACATCTAATACAATTCTAACCAAGTGCTATTATTACAGGGTATCTAATTATGTGAGGTGCTAAAGTTGAAGAGCGCTAATATTTGGGTCGCCAAAAAAAATACACTAATATTGAAGTCGCGATTTTATAATCGCTATCTTAACCATGGAACCCAACAGTTTAGGATTTGGATCCTCAGTTTTATAGAGACAGCTTTGTGATGCGATGCTTTGGTGGCTGGAGTTTGTCAGACAGAACTTGTCGGAAGTAATTAATGTTGCTTACAAGGTATTCAAATGTATTTTTACATGTGCTGGGGCATTTATAGCAGTTGTGTGCTTTTTAAATTCCATTGTTATGAAATTGGTCACACGTGACCAAATGTATAATGGTGAGTGGTTTCTGTGATGAAGAGTTTTGAGAAGGTGCAGGGACACTGCTGCAGATAAACGCCAGGTCAAGGGCCTTAATGTTAGCTGTTCCATTATGAGAGAATACAGTATGGCAAGTATGGGGCACGCTTGTTCCGAGGGTGCGCGAATTCCGCAGGTGACAGCAAATTCCGTGAATATTTCCGCGGTTTGCCACACCCGAGGAATCGCGGAAAACTCGGGGCCATGGTGAAGATGCACAGAAAGATCATAATTACGGTAAGTAAGTAATTTGAATTTTTTAGTCATAACCCACAAGATTTTAATGCACTCCCCCGGGGTGTAGTAAGACATGAGGCTCAAGGCAATGTCTTGTCCTTCTATCCTTTGAAAGTGCATTAAAGTCCCTATGATGCACACCCTGGAGGGGCCTGTTGCACTCTAAAATGGCTCCAAGTAGGTTTGTAAAGAAAATGAGATTAGGCACTGGACCATGAGTTTAAGTAATAAACCATGACAGGGTGTGCATTATTGGATTTTAATGCACACCCCAAGGATGTAGAGGCAGGAGGTCAAAGGCAGTGTCCTTATGCCGTTGGGAATTGCATGATGCACACCCTGGAGGGGCTCATTACAGTTATGGCTCTAGGTAGGTTTTCTTTGGTTTGGAGGGAAATGTGATTCAGCACATGACTATGCATTTAGAGATGTGGTGCAGTCAGGTGACCTCTGTCAGTGAAATTTCTAGATTACTTTGCCATTTAATAAAGAAATGTACATGCCTGGGCCCTCTTCCCCATTGAAAAAGCCATTCATTTCCCCATATGTGATATGGTATTAAGACCCTAACTAGCTGCCTGTTAGCTAGCTGAGGTCATAAATCCTATCAGTTAGGGTATTGTGACCTCGACATGCTCCAACTAGCTAATAACACTGAACTAAAATGAACAGCTAAAGAACATTAACTCCCAGTGCTCACCAAGCAATGGTGTCCCTCAGAACTAACACATACCACTACATTATGGAAACACAAGACAGAGCCAAGTGTCTAACTTTATGTATTGTATAAAACACATGATGGCAAAGTTTGGTGTATAGTACCATCTCTGGGTTTAACATGGCTCATAAAGGCCACAAGCCCGAAGGGCTTGTTCAACCCCTCGATGGTATTTCCTCATACCACACTGAAGTCATTTATTCTCTAATGCATGGTCAGGTGATGACTCTTAGCCAGTGACATTTCTAGATTTTTTTTTGCTATTAATATGCAAACCTCAATGATTTCTTCGTAGGATGGTAATGGTTATATCAGTGCTGCAGAACTTCGCCATGTAATGACAAACCTTGGGGAGAAGTTGACAGATGAAGAGGTTGATGAAATGATCAGAGAAGCAGATATTGATGGTGATGGGCAAGTGAACTATGAAGGTAAGGTTATGGCATTTATTCAAATAGTAAGCCCACAAGCAACCCTAATTACTTGGGCCATTGAAGACCACGTTAATGCAGATTGTTTTTGTTCGGTTCTAGGGGTGTGGGTATGGTTCACTTAGCCACACACTGGCAGTTCCACTGGAATTTGGTGATTGGCTGGATGTCTTTAAGCTGGACAACTCACACCACCTGGGCAGATGTAACCCCCGACTCTGCCTCATGGCACAGATCTTTCTTCCCCCTGGAAGAACTGGTCACCTCCTTCGCACTCTGCTTAGGGTTTTCTCTGCACCATAGGTGAACTGTCACTTTGAAGTTTCTGAAGCTCAATTATTTCACAGTTCTTGCCACTCGGTCTCTGCACCAGTGATGAATCGCAAGGAACCTGGATTCAAATTTTGTGTTCAGTGCCGCTAGATGTCTGTCAACAATCCACATGACGTGACCAGGTGTAGCCTGTTTCTGTGTCTCAAGTATTGGAGGCTCCTGCTCGCACAGAGTCAACCTTTGGAATGGGAAGCAAAAGATCACTAAGGGTAGTAAAAAGGCAGAAGCGGTGGCCAGTGGGCATTTCCTTGGAATCAGCCTGGTTTCCCACCTGGAGCCAGTGTCAGAGGGACTCGCTCAAGCCAGTGATATGAGCAGGCTCTTCAGACCGAGGGGGAGCCCTGCCCACTGGGTCTTTGTCCAAGACCAAAATAATGATCTTGCCGTCTCTGCTTATCATGGGATGGGGAGAAATCACAGCCCCCTCTCCCTGTTGCTCGACTCGCCTGACCACTCTGCGGCTGTCTAGCACCCCTCAGCCGATGGGCTAGTTGGGCAGGTATAATGCTCCTCTGCGCCACTGTTGGCGAGACTACTGCAACTTCAGCCAACCAGCCTGTTTTTCTCAACCTGGTCAACCCATTGTGAGTCATGGCCGAGGAATCTGCCTCGCAGACCCTGATGCTCCTAATTTTCACCCAGGAGGACATGGATTGATCAGTAACCCCAGTGAGCCTGTTCGGGGGAAGCTTCTGACTGGGGTTGGGTCTCGGCCCTTGTTGCTGAATTTGGGGCGGCACGTTATTTGCGGCCAACATCCTGAAGAGTCTGCTGTCCACCGCACAGTCAAGGCGTTAGTTTTCAGTCTTGCTTGTACAGGAGGTGCCGCAGTCACTAGAGTTCCTCTGGCAGCAGTGGGGCAGGGCTCTACCCCAAGGATCTATGGTCCCCTGGCAGCTGCCAGTAGCTCACCAGCTGGTCCAGGTTCTGCAGGTGCTCCCTACACCAGCTGCACAATGGTCACCACTCTGACAGCCACCAGCTGGTGCCCTAAAGAGGCCTGCTGTTTGGCTCTCAGCTTGCCAGGCTGGTGGTTGATTACCCCAGGTGACTAGTCGGGATGTCTGGCGAAATGTAGCCAAGGGCTGTTGGATGACTCTGATCAAGAGTCTGTCCTTTGGGGCTCTGCTCTTCGACTGTTTAACCTTCCGCTGACCAAGGGTTGTCTCCTTCATTGCGCTGCTCTGGCTGATTGCAGAGTCCACATCCATCCCGTTTGAGTCAGTCCAGAAGTCTATCTGTGTGGACCTGGCCCCTGGTCCTTCGGGGTTGAAGGCCCTACCCAGTGGTCCAGTGCCACCAAGCCAGGCAAAGCATTTGGCTCCAGCAACAGCCTTCTGCCCTTGCTAGACTGCCACAGACTTCTGTCCCACTGGCCGCACTTCCACCTTGTTTCACTTGGTGTGACTGGCTGGGTACCACTGCCAGTCACTTCGGTGCTGGCTAGGTCACTGGTGCTGGGTCTTGATCTGGGATCGGTACCAGGTTTAGATCTTTTGAGGCATGACCTGGTGTGACTTCTGGCACTGATCCTAGTGCTGGGTCGACCCCTCTTCAGCATCTGGTTGCTGGGATCTTCTGGTGTCATTTGCTGCCCTCCCTGACCCTTCGGGACCTGGTTGGGGGGTGTGTTCAGTGTTCCAGGCAAAAGGTCATTTATTGTCGGTGCCAGGTCAGCTAGATTTCCCTGTTCCTTCTGATGCCACCCCATGACACTGCTGGGTCTTCAAGGAAGGCTTTGCAGCAGGACACACGTAGGACTAAGCCACAAGGTGTTACAATTACATAAGAAACTTCTAGCAGTCTGCCATGGCCTGGCTGCTGCCCCTCAATGTCAGTCAACAGACAACGGCATATTCTGTATAGGAGGGCGGTCCCCTACACCACGTCTGTTCCTGCCATCGACCCATGCACATCTGACCATAGTGGACACCACAGCTACAGTCAACTGCCATTTCCTGCACTTACCGCTCTGTCATTTTCATTTCTTTTTGTGTAAAACATCGAATTCAAACGTCAAGTCTTGCTTTATTGACATAATAAAGTTAGCCCCAGCACTTGAACTGCCCTGGAGAGGAAAGGGTTGACTCTCTGCAGAAGCATAGAACGTCTAGCTCAAGCTCTGTTTTCAAACTTGTCTGGTATTTCCCAGTGTAACCGGCAGATTCTTTACTCTGCCTAACAGTGAAGTAGCTCCGGAGATTTCATCTGCTTGGTTTGGTAGTGTAAGTGTTCGGTTTTATACTATATCTTTGTTTTCGGATTTCCAGTCTGTCTACGGTACAGGTAGTGTAGATGGTGACTGTTGTTTTTTTTTTTCCCTAAAGTTTGGAAATTGTTAGTTTTTTTTTTCCTGTTTTCATTTTGCTAATTTCTGGGATTAGAGTGGTGTTCCAGTACCGATTGGTTTTAAAGAACCCTTTTTTTTTTTTTTTTAACCCATGACGTGGTTTGTAACTGATAGGTGTTTCATTACCTGGCTTAAAAGCTGCTATAGGGTAATCTGGTAGGTTGGCCATGTCTGAGAAACCCAAGAAGAAAACCAGTCCCACTGGGCTGCAACACTGTACTGAGTGTGGGGAGGCCTTTACCAAGGCAGACTCCCACATCTGCTGATTGTCTGGGGTTTGACCACCTCGATTCAGACTGCCAAATCTGTAAACGTTCCTAAATCCACTCTAGATAAAATGAGTAGGCTGAAGGAAAGGGAGGCAGAGAAGTCCGTAGATCCGGATGGCCAGGCCAGTTCGGTTGCGACTGAACATGAGGAGGTGCCTACTGACCTAGGAGATGCTTCCTTCAGCAAAAGGAGAGCTGACTCTGAAGGGCGGTTCCGACAAAAAGGAAACTAAAGTCTGCCAGTTTGGACCCAGGACCGCATATTCCAACCGCAAACGAAATGGCCAAAGCTACTTGGCATTGTTCGATCGCTTCGACCGGTTCCATCTGAACTAGCACTGCCGGTTAGGCGGTTGGTTCAGTTGGATCAGTCTCCTTCAGATTACAATCCAGATGCTTTCTATGAAGAGTGGGAAGGAGACTAGGACTATCCTGATGATGACCGGGGGGGGTCTGGATATGCCCATTGAACTGGACATCTCTCAAGACATGCCCTCAAATGCCTCCCCTCCCAGGCTTTGAGTCCCTTTCACAATTCTTGTTGTACAAGAAGGTGGCTGAAACCCTCCAGTTTCCTTTGGTTGAAGCTGTTGAGGAAGAGCCTGATTTTGTGGAAATGACTCCTTGGGGGAAACGGACACAATTTTACAAACTCCTAATTCATTACCTCCTGTGGATGAACAGGAAGTATGTTATCTGGCTCGGGTACGGAGTTGCTTTATAATCATAGCAGCCATGTTCGGGTAGTGCAGGTTGCAGCCTGTCAGGGCTAACATTCCTTTGGCTTCACATAACCCCAGACAAGGACTCCAGGAAAGTTGATGCCATGGCCAAAAAACATTTGGCATCCTCTTTGGGACTCTGGCAAGCAAACGACATGCCTACACAGCCAGGTACCCAGAAGTCTAGATGGGATACTGTTCTGGAACTGGCTAAACAGGCCTCCCCCAGCTAGCCAAGGAGCTGGAGGAGGTGGCTGCGGATGGAATTGAGGCATCTAAAGTACAATTTCATGCTATTGTGGACTCCATTGATGTGGCATCAAGAGGCATGGCTACATCTGTCTCTCGGAAGGCATGCTTGCCTCTGATGTGCTAGCCCTTCACAGGATATCCAGACCAAGGCTATGGATTTTCCTGTAGTGGGTAACTCTGTTTGGGGAGCAGACAGAGGCTTGCATGAAGAAAATGGATGAATACAGGACCACTTACAGGAGTGCACAGGCCAAGGAAAGGCAAGCCACTCCAGGAAACCAGCAGTCTAAGGGCAGGCCTCTCTCCCTTCCCACAGAGGGTTTTTCTGAGGGAGGGGGATGAGCAGGACTGCTCTCTCTCCTCCCAGTCTAAGACTCCTGCCAGGCAAACACCCTGATGTGTCGGCCTGGGTCGACTCCCAATCCCAGTAGGAGGCAGACTGGGTTACTACTTTCAGGCCTGGTAGTCTGTGACCTCAGACAAGTGGGTTCTGGAAGTAGTAAGCCGGGGACTGGCCCTCTGCTTCAAAAGGTTCCCAAAAAAGAGGGCCAGGTCTCTTCCACTTGTATAAATCTCAGAAACCCTTGCCCTAGAGGCAGAGGATTCCTCTTCTAGCTCTGGGCTGTAAAGGAGGTTCCTACTCAACATGGGGAAAAGGACTGTGTATTCCAGGTACTTCCTTACCCCCAAAGAGAACTGGAGTGGCGACCCATCCTAGACCTAAGCTATTTGAACACATTTCACAACCTAAATTTAAAATGGTAACTCTGGGAATAATACTTCCCTCTCTAAGGCCAGGGATTTGGCTAGCATCCCTAGACCTCAAGGATGCTTACTTCCTTATCCCTATCAGGTGCTCCCACAGAAAATACCTCTGGTTAGTTTTCTTCAGGCCATTAACAATTCAGGGCCATGCCATTAGGCCTAACATCAGCTCCAAGAGTGTTCACAAAGTGCCTTGCAGTAGTGGTGGCTTACCTCAGAAGACTGGGTATCACCATTTCCCATATCTGGACAACTGACTGATGGTAGGTCAGTCATCACACCAGGTCAGCTCTGCAAACCAACCAGGACTTGCTCAGTTCCCTGGCGTTTCTTCTCAATCTTCCAAAGTCTGTCCTTGAACCAGTACAACTTCTTACTTTCATAGGAATAGAACTGGACACTACCCAAGCAAAAGCTTTCCTTCTTCTAGCAAGGGTGAAGGCCCCAGTAGATCTTGCTTCTTTTCAAGCTCGGGTCTCTCGTCCAGCAAGACAGTTCCTTCAACTCCTGGGCCACATGGCAGCTTCCCCTGCAGTGGTACAGGGAGCCAGACTTTAGATGAGGGACATTCAGTTCCACGCAACATCTTTTTGGTCACAGAAAAAGGATGCCCTCACCAAATTGATTCCAGTTACTCAGGCTCTGGTCCAAGCTCTCCAGTGGTGGCTGGACCAGGACAACCTCTGACAAGGAGTCCATTTCTTCCTCAAGCCCCCTCAGTAGTTCTAACTATGGATGCTTTTCTCCTAGGTTGGGGAGCCCTGACGGCTCAAGGGGTCTGGTCTGCACTGGAGTCTCCTTCATATCAACCTCCTGGAACTTGAGGCAGTGTTCCTAGCCCTTCAGTGCTTCTTAGACTGTCAAGGGCAAGGTGTTCCAAGTCAGAACAGGCATGACCACAGTATGGTGCATCAAAAAGCAGGGGGGCACTTGGTCCATGACCTTGTGCACAGAAGCCATGAAACTGTGGTCTCTGGCCTATTCTCTTCAGACTTCCCTAGTAGCAGTTCACCTTCCAGGTAAGGACAATGTACTGGCAAATGCTCTGAGCAGAATCTTCCAGGGACATCACAAATGGTCCCTGGACCCTCATCCTGCAGGTCATCTCCAGGTGGGGCACTCCAGAGATGGATCTCTTTGCAGCACCGGACAGTCAACTTCCTCTGTTCCATTGCAGACCTCCACTCCTGGGGAATGTGCCCCAGGATGCTCTCATCTTGGATTGGAAGGACAGGTTTCTCTATGCCTTCCTTCCCTCTGCTGTTTGGAGTCCTGATCAAAATCAGAACTCGACCCTGCACAGTAATACTAGTGTCTCCAGATTGGGCCAGACAGCCTTGGTATCCTCTGCTGTCCTTGACAGTGTCGCGTCCCTTGTCTCTTCCCGGGAGATATTCTGTCCTCCTCCCAGGGGAGGATCTGGTACCCCAGTCTCTCAACCTCAAGGCCTGGCTCTTGCAGAGTTAGAATATGCAGGCCTGCATATTTCTCAGGGTGTTCTGGATATTTTGAAGGTTTCTAGGAAACCTTCTACTAGAAAAACTCCAAATGGAAGAGGTTTAGCATTTGATGTTCTCAGAAGGGCATTGTGCCTGATTCTGCAGGCATCTCCACAGCCTTAGATTTTCAAACATGAAGTTTTGCTGTATTGACAATTGCAGTTGGCTCCAGCACTCGAACTGCCCCGGAGAGAAGGGTTAAAACTCTATGCCAGGCATATGATGTTGGGCTCAAGCTCTGGTAAATTCTGTCTGACGCTTTGAAACCAAACCGTCTGATTCTTTACTCTGCCTCACTGAACAGTCGCTCCAGAGATTTTCTCCTTCTGCTCGGTTCAAAAGTGTCGGTCTTGGTCCACTGTTCCGTTTGTTGGTTCGAGAGACTCTGTGGTACTGTAAGTATGTAGGATCGTATTGTGGAAATTGTAAATTTGTCTGATCGGTTTGGTTGAACCGATCCTTAGTCAAAATCTTTCTGAAAAGTTAGTGTGGTTACCAGTCCGTATCGGTTTAAAAAGTGATTTGAACCCCCCCCAAAAACACCCAAAACGCAGTGAGAAACTGATAGGGGAGTCTTGCTTGGCAGTTGCCAAATAAAGGGTAAGTTTGTTAGGATGGCCATGTCTGAGAAACACAAGAAGAAAACTGTGCCCACTGGGTTTCAGCACTGCAGTGTGTGGGGGAGGCCTTTGCTAAGGCCGATCCTCACACCACCTGTTTACTGTCTGGGGTTTGACCACCTTGATTTCAGACTGCCAAACTTGCAAGAATTTCCCTAAGTCTACCCTGGAAAATTAGGTATCCTTGGGGATAAGGAGGCAGAGAAATCTGCTGGCCCAGAAGGCCAGCCTGGCTCGGTTCCTACCGAACCAGGAGTGCCCTCTAACCAGGGCAGTACTACTTTGGGCAAGAGGAGAAGCCACTCCTGGAGGATCAGTTCCTACAAAGAGAACACAAGGATAAATCGACCAGTTTGGATCCTGAACTTCATGTTCCGATCGCTGAAGAGATGGCCAGAGCGATTCGGATTGTGGAATTTTGTCCGGTTCTGACCTATCCGACACCTTCTGGCAGGGTTTCGGTCGGTCTCCCCCCCCCGTTCAGGATTATTCCCCTGAAGTTTTTACGAACTGGAGTTTGAGGAGGTGGATTTTGAAGAGTGATTATGATGGTGAAAGTCTGTATGTGCCTGTGGAACTGGACATCTCCCAGACACACCTTCTGGTGTTTCCCCTCCTAGGCTTTGAGTCCCTCCCACTTTGTTTTACAGAAGTGTCTCAAACTCTCCAGCTTCCTATTGAGGAGGCTGTGGAGGATCAAGAGAAGCCTGACTTTGTAGAGATGATGGACATCCCAAAATCTAAGACTGTATTCCCCTCCATAAGTCTTTTGGGAAACGGACACAAAAAATTCTAATGTCTCCCAACTCTGTACCTTGTCAGGCTCTGATACGGTTTTCTTCAGCAGCAGCGCAGCCATGTTGGGGTAGTGCAGGCTGCTGTCTGACAAGGCAAACATCCCCTTGGCTTCACACACACCCACCCCCGACAAAGATTCCAGGAAGATGGATGCCATGGCAAAGAAGCAGTACATGGCATCTTTGGGGCTTGGGCAGGCTAACTATATGGCCTATACAGCCAGGTACCAGAAGTCCAGGTGGGACACTGTACTGGCACTAGCTAAACAGGCTTCCCCCAGCTAACTAAGGAGCTGGAGGGGGTGGCTGCTGATGGGATCGAGGCATCAAAGATGCAATTTCATGCTGCTGTAGACTCCAATGATGTCAAGTCATGGCTACATCTGTGGCTCTTCAGAAGATGGCTTGGCTCAGATGTACTAGCCTTTCGCAGGATACCCAGGCTAAAACCATGGATTTCCCTGTGGTGGGTTATCTGTTTGGGGAGCAGACAATTACATGAAGAAAATGGACTAGTACAGGACCACTTACAGGAGTGCCCAAGCCAAAGAGAGGCAAGCAACTCAAAGGCAGCAAGCTAGGGGTAGGCCTTTTCACAGGCCTTTCTACCAAGCGCAGGCCTCTTATTCCTTTTCTCAGAGGGGGTTCTTCAGAGGGAGAGGCAGAAGGGGGATGAGCAGGGCTGCATCCATCTCTCAGCCGAAGGCTCCTGCCAAGCAGACTTCCTGAAGTGTCATCCTGGGTCAACTCCCCCATTCCGGTAGGAGGCAGGCTGGCTTACTTTGTCCAGGACTGGACGCCTTACCTCAGAAGTGGGTCCTGGAAGTTGTAAGCCAGGAGCTGGTTCTCAGTTTCAAAAATTTTCCGAAACTGAGACCCAGAGCCTATCCACCTGCAAATAATCAAACCCTTGCTCTAGAGGCAGATGTTTCCTCTCTACTGGCCTTGAGAACAGAGTTCCTACCCTATACAGGGGCAAAGGTCTGTACTCCAGGTACTTACCCCAAAAAAGGAGTGGTGACCCATCCTAGATTTGAGATCTAAACAAGCACCTGCTAAAGCCAAAATTCAAAGCGGTGACTCTGGGAACAATTCTTCCCTCTCTGAGGCTAGGAGACTGGCTAGCCTCCCTGGACCTCAAGGATGCCTATTTTCACATTCCCATCAGGTGCTCCCACAGAAAGTACCTAAGGTTCGAATTGCCCTCAGGCCATTATTCGTTCAGAGCAATGCCCTTTGGCCTAACTTCAGCTCCAAGGGTGTTTACAAAGTGCCTAGCAGTAGTGGTAGCTTTTTAAGAAGGAAAAGGACTCCTGTTTTTCCATACCAGACTGGCTGCTTGTTGGCCAGTCTCCAGACCAAGTCAAGTCAGATCTGCAGGTCACCCAGCAAGTTCTCACTTCCCTGGGGTTCCTTCTCAATCTTAAGTCAGTTCTCGAGCCAATACAGCTCCTCACTTTTTTATAGGAGCAGAACTGGACACACAAGGCAAGAGCTTTTCTTCCTTTGAAAAGGGAAAAAGCCATAGCTCAGCTGGCCTCTTCCTTTCTCCCTCTGGTTTCTTGACCAGCAAGGCATTTTCTTCAGCTTCTGGGCCACATGGCAGCTTCCACGGCAGTGGTCCAAGGGGCCAGGTTTCAGATGAGGGACATTCAGTTCCATTTGAGAACTTTTTTTCCCCAAAGGTAAGATCCTTACCAAGCTAGATCTTATCTATCAGTCTTCGCCATTCATCACAGATGGGTACTGGCTGGAGATCAGGACCCCGCAGGAGCCTTTTTTAAAGGATGGGCGGAGCCGACGCAGCATCGGCACCGCCCTCGAGGCCAACGTACTACGTGGCACTCGGATTAGCCGTTAAACTGTTTACTCCACCTGCCTACCAGTTCTTCGTCTACTGCCGTCGAGGTCGCCTCGGGAAGCCTGTGAAGAGATTTTCAAAGTTTTAGGCCTTAGCCTTTTGTCGTCGACAGTCCATCGGTTCCTGCTAGTTCTAGTCTGCCCTACTAGACGTCGCTGGCAAGATCTTTCCATTTATTTTACAGTTAAGCGACGAGTCTGTTTTTGGTGTTCTCCCCTCTCTCCCCCGTGGGTCGTAGCCGGTGGGGGCAAGAAGTCTAAGGCGGGGCGGCCCCATGCGTCTGTGCCCGTGCGGCCGCAGGCACTCGGTTACCGACCAGCATGACTGGTGTCTCGTGTCTTGGCCTGCTTCTCCATGGACCGCCACGTCCTCTAACAGTGCGCATTTAAAGTGGGGCAAGCTCCGCTGACTTTCGGGGTAGGTCTCGCACTCGTCTGGCCAAGCCGCGCTCTCTGCCTTTCCTCCGGGTCCCCTCACAGTTCTATACGGACTGAGGAGGGAGCCTCTGCCTCTCGTAGCCTAGCCTTGGCCGAGGCTCCTTCCGAGGCACAGAAGGCCCGTTCCGCTTCCTCCCGGGAGTGGGCGGGAGGTGCTGCTATGGCAATCACCCCTTCGGGGGTGAAGGCTCCCCCGGTGTCGCTTCCGCGGTCCGGAAGGCCCGAGTCGACGCCATCAGCACAGTGGGTCTTGGCGCTATGGGCCTTGTCAGCTGCGTTCACGGTGCGTGACCCCTGGAATCTGTCGCCTTTAGCCATGTCTCTCCTCGGCGCGAGGTTGAGCACAGCGCCATGGGAGCCTTAAATGATGCGTCAGTCAGTGCGTTGGTGCTCTCTGTGCAGCTTGTGGGCGCGAGGGTCTGGCAGTGTCCATGTTTGGCGAGAGTCTTACCTTGTGGGTCGTCGGCGCTGCTTCGGTCCTTGGTGCCGCTCGTGGCGCCGAAGGGCCTGGTGTCGGCGCTGAAGCTGGGGTTTCTGTCGGCGCCGTCTGTTACTGGTACCGCCCCTGGTGCCGGTGGACTTGATGGTGCCGCAGCTGTCCCTAGTTTGGGACCTTTGGCCCGTGCTGCCCTGCCGCCTTCTGCCAGCGCTGCTTGCGGGGCTGTGGAGGGTGCAGGTGCCGCCTTGGCCACTGCTTGGACTTCTGGGCCCTTTGGTAAGGTCATCCTACCGTCTGGCTTAAGGCCTCAGACTCTACCTCTTCGGAGTCTGAGTCGGGCTCGGAGTAGTGGGCAGTCACACCCTTTGGGGTTGTCTGCAGCAGAGGATGAGCCGGTGGTCTCTACAACGGGTCTCAGTCAGCCCCCTTCTGAGGTGCGTCTGGTTCTCCCTGAGGTTAAGGTCAGTGGTACTGACTAGCAGGCTGTGGTGCATGCCACCATTGCCATGCAACCTGGTCTTTTGGGGGTGGGGGGGGTCCTTGACCCCTCAGCGGTGGTACCCCCTCCAGTGGCGTCTCGATCACCCCAACTTTGGGGCCTATCGGGAAGCCCTCAGGAGGGGAAGGTGCTGCTCCCTGGGTCTCCGCTTCGGGGGCAGCCCAGAGCTGCCAGCTTCCTAGGCTGGTCCTTTCGAGGACTAGGACTCTCTCTGACTCCAGGGGGTCGAGGGGTGTGGGGTCGGTGCCTCGCCCTTTCTCTGGGACCCACCCGGGCCCTGGACAAAGCCGAAGCGCGGACTTCCGCCCTTCCCCTTCTGGTTCCTTGAGGGGGTCCCATTCTTTGGAGGCAGGGGACCATCCTTCTGGACCTATACGGCCCCGGTCGCCTCACTTGGGGGATTCTTCTGGGCGCAGCCTAGGCAGTACCAACATGGTTGTACAGCTGTCGGCTGCGGAGTCTTCCAGGACAGCCTCCGCGGGGGTCCATGGTCCGCTCCCTAGCCCTGGCAGAGGTCAGCCGACTTCCCCTCTTGGCTCTGCCCCCTCCCCTCTGCCGCCTTCTCCAGTGTTCCCAGGTATTCAAACAACATGAAGTCTTGCTATATTATAGACATTAACAGTTTGATCCAGCTCTAGAACTGCCCCGGAGTGAAATGGTTAAAACCATTCCAAAATAGAATTTTGGCACGAGAGCAGCTCTATCTGTCATTTCAAACTTGAACTGTCAGATTCTTTACTCCGTCTCAGTGAACAGTCGCTCCGGAGATTTCTCCTTCTGCTCGGTTCATTTCTCGGTTTAAAAAGTGTTTTCTCGGTTGGATTTAACCGAGAATAGTTTTATTTTAACCGCAAAACCGTTCGGTTCAAGCTCTATCTGTGGTAACCGTAAGTAAATGAAGGTTTTGTCTGTGTGGAACTTGTAAGTTATTGGTTCGGTTTTGAACCGATCAGTGGGTTTAAAACTCATTTAAAACTAAAAGTTACTATTTTAGAGTGCGGTTCCCGGTTCTTATCGGTTCTAAAAAAAACAGATTTATTACATTTTTTCCAATACCCGTGACACGGTTAGGAACCGATAAGGGTGTCTTGCCTGGCACTGCCGTTAAAAGGGCAAGTTTTTGGTTAGGCTGGCATTATGTCTGAGAAACCCAAAAGAAAAACCGGGCCCACTGGGTTTCAACACTGTGTTTGTGGGGAAGTATTTGCCAAGGCTGACCCACACACCACATGTGTTTGTCTGGGGTTTGACCACCTCCAGTCAGACTGCCAGGTATGTAAGAATTTCCCTGCAGCCAGCCTGGAAAAAAGATTGGGCAGGCTCAGGGAACGAGAGGCCAAAAAGTCCGCTGACCCAGATGGCCAGCCCGGTTCAGTGCCAACCGAACCAGAGGGAGTGCCCTCTGACCAGGGCCAGACTTCCTCTGGCAAAAGAAAAGCTGGTTCTGAGGAACCAATTCCAGTAAAGAAAAAAAGAAAATCGGCAGGTCTGGAGTCCAAAATTCTTCTCCAACTGCTGCAGAGATAGCAAAAGCCATACAAATTGTCCAGTCACTGTCTGGGTCCGTCCGAACCACCACTATCTGGTAAAAGGTCAGTTCGTCCGGTCCCAGTGGTTCAGGATTATGATATTGAGGAATTTTATGAACCAGAGGAGGGGGAGGAGGATTATGAACAGTATGAATGTGGCTGGGAAGGTCTGGGTGTGCCCATTGAACCGGACATCTCCCCAGACAGACCTTTAGAATCTCCCCCTATGCTATGAGTCCCCATCTCATTTTATGTTTTATAAAAAAGTTGCTGAAACCCTCCAGCTTCCTTTAGAAGAGGCTGTGAATAAGCAAGAGGAGCCTGATTTTGTAGAAATGATGGATATTCCAGAGTCTAGGAGATTGTCTATTCCTTTACATAAGTCTTTTAGGAAACAAACAAAAATTTTAAAAGCTCCTAATTCTGTGCCTCCTGTAGATAAAAAGATGGACAGAAGGTATACATTGTCAGGCCCTGATACAGAATTCCTTTCTCAGCAATGCAGTCATGTTGGGGTAGTTCAGGCTGCTGCCTATGATAAAGCTAATATTCCCTTGGCTCACATCCTCCTGACAAGGATTCCAGGAAGATTGATGCCATGGCAAAAACAGTATATGACAGCCTCTCTGGGACTCAGGCAAGCAAATTATATGGCTTTTGTAGCTAGGTATCAGAAATCTAGATGGGATACTGTTATGCAATTGGCCAAGCAGGCCCATGGCCAGCTGGCTAGTGAACCTAGAACAGGTGGCTGCTGATGGCATTGAAGCCTCTAAGTTCAGTTTCATGCTGCTGTGGATGTTAATGATGTTTCCTCTAGGTCATGGCCACATCTGTAGCTTTTCGTAGGTTGGCCTGGTTCAGGTGTACTAGTTTGTCACAGGATACCCAGACTAAGGCTATGGATTTTCCTGTGGTGGGAAATTCTGTTTGGAGAGCAGACAGAATTACATGAAGAAGATGGATGAATATAGGACTACTTACAAGAGTGCCCAGGCTAAGGAGCGGCAAGCCACTCCTCAAAGGCATGCCCCCAGGGGTAGGGGTAGGCCTTTCACAGGCCTTTCTACCAGACTCGGGCCTCCTGCCTATGCTCAGAGGGGCTTCTTCAGAGGCAGGGGCAGGCGAGGGTGGGCAGACCTGCTCCCACCCCCAGCCTAAAGCTCCCTCTAAACAGGCACCCTGATGGGGTGCCCAGCGCGATTCTCCTTTACCAGTGGGGGCAGGCTGGCTTACTTCAGTAAGAATTGGGCTTCTTGAACCTCAGACAAGTGGGTTCTGGAAGTAGTAAGCAGGGGTCTGGTTCTCAGCTTCAGAAAGTTTCCCAAGTTGAGAAGCAGACTTTCTACCTGCAAGTGCTTGAGACCCTGCTCTGGAAGCGGAGGTCTCATCCTGTTAGCTCTCAGAGCAGTAGAAAGGGTTCCTCCCTGCATCAGGGCAGGGGTCTGTGTTCAGATACTGCCTTACCCCAAAAGACAGGAGAATGGCGGCCCATTTTAGATCTCAGATATCTGAACAAGCATCTTTTGAAACCAAAGTTCAAAATGGTAACTCTGGCAATGATTTTATTTTCCCTAAGGCCAGGGACTGGCTAGCCTCCCTGGACCTCAAGGATGCCTATTTCCATGTCCTAATCAGAAGATCCCATCGAAAGTACCTAGATTGAACTGCCCTCAGGTCATTACCAGTTCAGAGCAATGCCCTTCGCCTTACCTCTGCTCCAAGGGTATTCACAAAGTGTCTAGCAGTGGCCCACTTAAGGAGGCAGAGGATTGCTGTTTTTCCCTATCTAGACGACTGGCTCATTGTAGGCCAGTCCCAGGAACAGGTAAAATCTCACCTGCAGGTCACCCAGCAGCTTCTCACCTCCCTGGGTTTTCTGCTAAACCTACTAAAGTCAGTTCTGGAACCAGTCCAGGTACTCACCTTTATAGGGGCAGAATTGGACACACAGCCAGAGCCTTTCTTCCCCAGAAAGGGTAAGGAATTTAGTGGCTCTGGCCTCTTCCTTCACTCTGCAGGTCTCTCGACCAGCAAGACACATTCTGCAGCTCCTGGGGCACATGGCTGCATCCACAGCTGTTGTGCAGGGAGCCAGATTTCAGATGAGACATTGTTTCACTTGAGAACCTTTTGGTCTCAGAAGAGACCCCCTTTCCAAGTTGGTCCCAGTGACTCTAACCTTGATCCTAGCTCTCCAGTGGTGGCAGGATCAGAGCAATTAAGAGCGGGGTCCCTTCATTTCCCCTTCTCACGACTTGACTCTCACTACAGATGCTTCCCTTCTGGGTTGGGAGCCCACATGGGCGACCTTTCCACTCAGGGAGTTTGGTCCCCCAGGAATCTCTGCTCCACATCAGTTTGCTGGAACTCAGAGCTGTCTTTTAGCTCTTCAAGCTTTTTCTGCATCTGTCACGACAAGGTGATACAAGTCAGAACAGACAACACCACAACAATGTGGTACATCAACAAGCGGGGCACTTCGGTCTTGACCTTGTGCACCGAGGCAATGAAGCTGTGGTCTCTGGCCTATTCCCGAACACTTCCCTCATAGCAGTTCATCTTCCAGGGAAGGACAATGTCCTAGCGGATGCCCTCAGCAGGATTTCCCAGGGCCATCATTAATGGTCCCTGGATCCTCAAGTGCTGGGATAGTTTTGCCAGGTGGGGCATCCCTCAGATCTTTTTGCAGCCCCAATCACAAACTTCCTCTGTTCTGTTGCAGGCCTCCAGTGCTGGGCTCAGTTCCCCTGGATGCCCTTCTTCTGGATTGGGAGGGGAAGTTCCTCTATGCTTCCCCACCCTTTCTCTCCTATTCAAAGTACTAGTCAAAATCAGATCTCAGCCTTGCAGGGTGATTCTGATTGCCCCGGATTGGGCCAGGCAGCCCTGGTACCCACTCCTTCTGTCTGACAGTCCATCTTCCCCTGTGCCTCCCCAGGAATCACAATCTGACTTGTGCCCAGGGGAGGGTTTGGTATCCGGACCTCAAATTCCTCAACCTCAAGGCCTGGCTCTTGAGGAGCTAGAGTTTGCTGATTTACACCTCTCTCAGGGTGTTCTTGAGATCCTAAAGGCTTCAGAAAGCCTTCCACTAGGGCTACTTATAGTTCTAAATGGAAAGGTTTTCCATTTGGTGTGCTGGGAAAATATTTCCCAGAATCTGCTGAATTGCCCGTTTTGTTAGATTACATGGTACATCTTAATTCCTTGGGTCTCAGACCAGCTACCCTGAGAGTTCATTTGGCAGCTGTCTGCTTTTGTGTCAGCAGTAAAGTCATCCCCTCTTTCCTCTCAACCTGTGTTTTCCAAGTTTTTTTAAGGGATTACTCCATACTAATCCTCCCTTTTGGGAACCGGCCACTGCTTGGGACCTTAATGTTTGCATTGCCCAGTTAATGCAACCCCCTTTTGAACATCTGTCTTCTGCAGAGCTTAAGTACCTAACTTGAAAACTGTTTTCTGTGGCTATCACTTCTGCCAGACGCATAAGTGAATTGGAATGTCCTTGTCAGTGCAGACTGACTTTATTTCTTTCCACAGGGATAAGGTAGTCCTTAGGACTAATAGGAAGTTTTTGCCCAAGGTGGTTTCAGATTTCCATCTTAATCAATCTATCTCCTTCCAGTATTTTCACTGATCACCCTCTTCGGGTGAGAGGAGGTTGCACAGCCTGGATGTTAAGAGCTCTTAGTTATTATATAGAGCGTCACTAAAGGTCACAGGTTCGAATCCTCCAACTTTTCCTTACCTATGGTGAAGTTGGGAAAGGCAAACCTGCCACTAAGAGATCAACAGCCAGGTGGATTGTCTCTTGTATCCATTTTATCAGAAAGTGGGCAGAGCCCCCGGTTTGAGGGCTCATTCTACCAGGGTACGGCTGCGCCTCTAGCTGCTGCCAGAGATATCCTTTATTAGAGATTTGCCAGGCTGCTACTTGGAAAACGGTACACACTTTTACAACATTACTCCTGGATGTCCAGGCCAGGAGAGATGCTCGTGTTTGGCACAGCTGTTCTTCAGAGCCTGTTCTCAAGTAGGTTCTGCTGCCCCCAAATGGAGGTACTGCTGTATATTCTGCTAATGTCTATAATATAGCAAGACTTCATGTTTGAAGAGAAAATTACTCACCTTAGTAATGTTGTTTCTTCTAATGGAGTCTTGCTATATTATAGACCTTCCCAACCTGCCCCTCTCAGAACCTCTACTTGGTGGGGTGCGGGCAACTTAGTGTGGGCACTACTTATGTCCTGTTAGCATTTTGTCCCCTTTGGGGTGTGGGTGTGTGTGTGTGTGTGTGTGGGTGTGTGTGTGTGTGTGTTTTATTATACTTAGTTCCATTTTCATATTATTAGAATGGTGTTAGTATTTCTGGTCCCCTGACTTGAGTCTTGGGTGTTGGGACCATCAATGGTTGTTATTATTTAGGTAGCCATTTGGCTAGTGTAGGTTATAGCTTCCACACAGACCTTAGTGAGTTTGGCTTGTAAAGATGTGACAGTTCAAGTTTGAAATGACACAGATAGAGCTGCTCTTGTGCCAAAATTCTATTTTGGAATGGTTTTAACCATTTCACTCCGGGGCAGCTGTAGAGCTGGATCAAACTGCTAATGTCTATAATATAGCAAGACTCCATTAAAGAAACAACATTACTCAGGTGAGTAATTTTTTCTTCTTGGTCCTAGCAGTCCTCTCACCTGGGAACAGTTCAGAGCAGTGGCTGCTCGGTTCCCTGCCTACGTTGGGGCCATGGACAGCCAGGTTTTTCAGCCTCCCCGGCAGCCACTCTCGGAGCGCATGGTGACCTCCAGCTCCTCATCCCCCTCTTCAGGGGGAGAGGAACAGTCTGTCCATATCTCTCCTGCCGCTGATCTCTCCAGAGTATCAGCGTTTCCTCGTGATGATGCTGGAGGACCTTCACCTCTCTCCCCCCCTCTCCATGAGCAATCCTGAGCATGCGGCGCATGCCTTTCTAGGCGATTTCGGTGCGGCCACCCTTGTGGTGCTGCCCTGGCCTGCACCCTTTCGGGAGGCATCCATGCGTTTCTGGCAGAGGCCCTTCTCCGGAGTTCCTGCCCCTAGGGACCTCAGCCAGAGGTATTGCGCTCCCCCAGAGTCTCCAGGTTCTATGCCTCATCCACAGTCCGGATTGACACACCTGGACACTCCTGACGGGCTTCGCACCCTCCACTGTGACTGGCCCCCAGATCAGGACTCTTCGGATTTTGATTTCTCGGGGAGGAGAACTTTCTACTCCTCTCCATCTCCGCTTATCAGGCCCACTATGCAGCCTACAACAGGTTCTTGTGGTCAGCGCTAGGTCAGATCCTAGCTGCTTTGCCTGACTCGGAGCAAACCAGGCAAGCCATCGCACTCTGTGCACGTGGCCTGGAGCTAGCAAGGCACCAAGCAAGGGCATCTTACAACGCCAATGAGGTAGCTACCAAGGTAGTAGGGACAGTGATCTGCACCAGGAGATTGGCATGGCTTCGCCTTTCCCAGTTGTCACTCTTGGCCCGGCGTAGGGTGATTTGCTCCGCTCACCAGGGAACCTCTTTTCCTGTAGGGCGAGACGTTTGTCGGGGCAAATTCCTTCCCCCTCAGGGGGGACCCCGTCTCGCTCTCCCCACTCTCAGGCCCAGAAGGTTTCCCCTAGTGTCACCCACTGAGGGCTAAGGGACACTGTCCCTTAGGGTGCAATTAATCACCCCTTCGGGGGCTTGTACTTGTTTGTAGATGAATGGTGAAGATTGGACGAGATAAGATATAGAAATTACGCACCTACTGTACTTAGATCTTTCTGTGTATCTTCACCATTCATCACAATCCCGCCCACCATCCCCTGGGGCTCCAGTCTCTGGATCCTCCTCCTCTGTGCCTACCCCTCTTTGAGCGTGTAGAAGTTGGGACACATCGGTAATTTTCTTTCCCCAAGGGGTACAGTTAGAGTGGCACTTCTTCTCTACTTATTTATCCTCCCCTCACGGGTAGAACTGGTAGTTGCCCTCCTCTTCTGTTATCCATCTTTTTATAAAAAAAGAATCCTTTTTTCACCAAATATCTTTACAGAGAGTACTGAGTCCCTGTACCCTGTCCTCCAGAATAGCCGACTCTACTTTTGGGGTATTGCTAGTTATTCTGTGCCTTGAATTCTGGCAGATGAGCTTTGCCACTCCTTCCAGCTCCTATACAGTCTGGTGACAGACAAGGGTCCTGGATCCTTGTTACCTCTCTCTCTCCTAAATTCTCGCCCCCTTTCCTTTCCAGAGATTGGGACCCCTACCCAATCCCCTTAGTTTTACTTCCTCTGATATCCTCAGTCGTTATTTCTCCTTTTAGTTCAGTTTTCTCTTCCTTTTTCTGTCCCTTGGACTCTCTTGTCCCGCCCTCCATCCCTTCCTCTTACCACTCCGGCGACTCAAACTGTCGACTCCGCCCGTCTACCAGTTCTAACAGCTAATCCTCGTGCACCACGTAGTAAGTCGGCCACCCTGGAAAAGAGATTGGGCAGGCTCGGGGAACGAGAGGCCAAAAAGTCCGCTGACCCGTATGGCCAGAGTGCCCTCTGACCAGGGCGAGACTTCCTCGGGCAAACGAAAAGCTGGCTCGGATGAACCAGTTCCAGTAGAGAACAAGAAAGTCAGCAGGTTTGGAGCCCAAAATTCTTACTCCAACTGCTGCAGAGATAGCAAGAGCTATTCAGATTGTCCAGTCACTTTCTCCGGTTCCGTCCGAACCGCCACTATCTGGTAAAAGGTCGGTTCCATCGGTTCAGGAATATGATGTTGAGGAGTTTTATGAACCAGAGGAGGGGGAGGATGATTATGAACAGTATGAATGTGACTTAGAGGGTCTGGGTGTGCCCATTGAACCGGAGATCTCCCCAGACAGACCTTTAGAATCTCCCCCCATGCTTTGAGTCCCCCTCTCATTTTATGTTGTACAAAAAAGTTGCTGAAACCCTCCAGCTTCCTTTGGAGGAAGCTGTGGATGAGCAAGAGGAGCCTGATTTTGTAGAAATGATGGATATACCAGAGTCTAGGAGATTGTCTATTCCTTTGCATAAGTCATTTAGGAAACAAACAATAAAAATCTTAAACTCCTAATTCTCTGCTTCCTGTAGATAAAAAGATGGACAGGAGGTACACACTGTCAGGTCCTGATACAGAATTCCTTTCTCAGCAGTGCAGTCATGTTGAGGTAGTTCAGGCTGCAGCCTGTGATAAAGCTAATATTCCCTTGGCTTCACATCCTCCTGACAAGGATTCCAGGAAGATTGATGCCATGGCAAAAAAACAGTACATGGCAGCGCCCTGGGACTCGGCAAGTAAATTATATGGCTTATGTAGCAAGGTATCAGAAATCTAGATGGGATACTGTTATGGATTTAGCCAAACAAGCCCCTAGGCCAGCTTGCTAGTGAGCTGGAGCAGGTGGCTGCCGATGGCATTGAGGCTTCTAAGGTGCAGTTTCATGCTGCTGTGATTTTAATGATGTTTTCTAGAGTCATGGCCACATCTGTAGCTTTTCTTAGGTTGGCCTGGCTCAGGTGTACTAGCTTGTCACAGGATACCCAGTCTAAGGCTATGGATTTTCCTTGTAGGGAAATTCTCTGTTTGGGAGCAGACAGAGAATTATATGAAGAAATGGAGAATATAGATTACCTATAAAAGTGCTCAAGCCAAGGAGCGCAAGCCACTCCTCAGAGGCACACCCCAGGGTAGGGGTAGGCCTTTCCACAGGCCTTTTACCAAACCCAGGCCTCCTGCTTATGCCCAGAGGTTCTTCAGAGGCAGAGGCAGACGGGCTGGCAGGCCTACCCCCACCCTCAGCCTAAAGAACTCACCAAGCAGGCACCCTGATGGGGTGCCCAGGGCAGATTCTCTTTACCAGTAGGGGGCAGGTTGGCTTATTTCAGTCAGAACTGGGTGTCTTTAACTTCAGACAAGTGGGTTCTGGAAGTAGTAAGCCAGGGTCTGGTTCTCAGCTTGAAAAAGTTCCCAAAGATGAGAATCGGGTCTTTTCCACCTGCATGCTCTTTAGAGACCTTTACTCTAGAAGCAGAGGTCTCAACCCTGTTAGCTCTCAGAGCAGTAGAAAGGGTTCCTCCCCTACACCAGGGCAAGGGTCTGTACTCCAGATACTTCCTTACCCCAAAAAAGACAGGAGAATGGCGGCCCATTTTAGACCTCAGATATCTGAACAAGCATCTTTTGAAACCAAAGTTCAGAATGGTAACTCTGGCAATGATTTACCTCTCTAAGGCCAGGGACTGGCTAGCTTCCTGGACCTCAAGGATGCCTATTTTCACGCCCTAATCAGAAGCTCCCACCGAAGGTACCTCAGATTCAAACTGCCCTCAGGTCACTACCAGTTCAGAGAATGCCTTTCGCCCTTACTCTCTGCCCCAAAGGTATTCACAAAATGTCTGGCAGTGGCAGTGGCTCACTTAAGGAGGCAAAGGATTGTTGTTTTTCCCTATCTGACGACTGGCTCATTGTAGGCCAGTCCCCAGAACAGGTAAAATCTCACCTGCAAGTCACCCAGCAGCTTCTCACCTCCCTGGGCTTCCTGCTAAATATACCAGTCTGTTCTGGAACCAGTTCAGGTACTCGCCTTCATAGGTGCAGAATTGGACACAAATCTGGCCAGAGCTTTTCTTCCCTTAGAAAGGGTAAGGAACTTGGTGGCTCTGGCCTCCTCCTTCACTCTGCAGGTCTCGACCAGCAAGACACTTTTGCAGCTCCTGGGGCACATGGCTGCGCCCACAGCTGTTGTGCAGGAGCAAGACTTTCAGATGAGACATCTCAGTTTCACTTGAAAGCCTATTGTCTCAGAGAAGAGACCCCTTTCCAAGTTGGTCCCAGTGGACTCAACCTTGATCCAGGCCTCCAGTGGTGGCAGGATCAGAATTTAAGACTGGGGGTCCCCTTCATTCCCCCTTTCTCACACTTTGACCTCACTACGGATGCTTCCTCCTAGGGTGGGAGCCCACATGGGCGATCTTCCACTCAGGGAGTCTGGTCCCCAGGAATCTCTGCTCCAGCATCAATTTGCTGGAACTCAGAGCTGTCTTTAGCACTTCAAGCGTTTTCTGCTTCTGTCCAGAACAAAGTGGTACAAGTCAGAACAGACAATACCACAACAATGTGGTACATCAACAAGCAGGGGGCACTCTGTCTTGGCCTTGTGCACCGAGGCAATGAAGTTGTGGTCTCTGGCCTATTCCTGTACACTTCACTCATAGCAGTTCACCTTCCAGGAAAGGACAATGTCCTAGCAGATGCTTCTCAGCAGGATTTCTCAGGGCCATCACGAATGGTCTCGGATCCTCAGGCACTTGGGATAGTCTTTGCCAGATGGGGCACCCCTCAGATAGATCTTTGCAGCCCCAGACAATCACCAACTTCCACTGTTCTGTTGCAGGCCCCAGTGTTGGGCTCAGTCCCCTGGACACCCTTCTCCTGGATTGGGAAGGGAAGTTTCTTTTTTGCCCCTTCCCTCTCCTATTCAAGGTGTTAGTAAAAATCAGATCCCAGCCTTGCAGGGTGATTCTGATTGCCCCAGATTGGGCCAGGTAGCCCTGGTACCCACTCCTGTCCCTGACAGTCCATCTCCCCCTGTCTCCCCAGGAATCACAACCTATTAACCTGTGCCCAGGGGAGAGTTTGCTATCTGAACCTCAAATCCCTCAACCTCAAGGCCTGGCTCTTGAGGAGTTAGAATTTGCTGACCTACACCTTTCTCAGGGTGTTCTTGAAATCCCAGGCTTCTAGGAAGCCTTCCACTAGGGCTACTTATAATTCTAAGTGGAAAAGATTTTCCATTTGGTGTGCTGGGAAACATTTCCCCGGAATCTGCTGATTTGCCCATTGTTTTGGACTATATGGTCCATCTTAATTCTTTGGGCCTGAGACCAGCTATCCTGAAAGTACATTTGGCAGCTGTCTCTGCTTTTGTTTCAGAGGGAAAGCCCTCCTCTCTTTCCACTCACCCTGTATTTTCCAAGTTTTTTAAGGGATTACTTCATACTAATCCATCTGGGATCCGCCCCTGCCTGGGACCTTAATATTTGCGCTGCCCAGTTAATGCAACCCCCTTTTTGAACCTCTGTTTTCTGCAGAGCTTAAGTATCTAACTTGGAAAACTGTTTTCCTAGTGGCTATCACTTCTGCTAGACGCATAAGTGAGTTGCAAGCCTTGTCAGTAGAAACTGACTTTATTTCTTTCCACAGGGATAAGGTAGTCCTCAGGACTAACAGGAAGTTTTTGCCTAAGGTGGTTTCAGATTTCCATCTTAACCAATCTATCTCCTCCCAGTGTTTTTCACTGAACATTCCTCCTCTTGTGAGAGGAGATTGCACAGTTTGACGCTAAGAGGTCCTTAGTTACTATATAGAACGTACTCAAGGGTCACAGGTCTGGAATCCTCCAACTTTTTCTCACTTATGGTGAGGTTGGGAAAGGGAAACCTGCCACTAAGAGATCAATTGCCAGGTGGATTATCTCTTGTATCCAATTTTATCAGAAACTGGGCAGAGATCCCCCTCTGGTTGAGGGCTCATTCTACCAGAGTGTGCCTCTCTAGCTGCTGCCAGAGACATCCCTATATTGAGATGTGCAAGCTGCTACTTGGAAAACGGTACACACTTTCACCAAGCATTACTCCCTGGATGTCCAGGCTAGGAGAGGTGCTCGGTTTGGCACAGCTGTGCTTCAGAGCTTATTCCCTAAGTAGGTTCTGTCCCTCCTCCATGGAGGTACTGCTGTGTAGTCTGCAATTGTCATAATATAGCAAGACTTCATGTTTAAAGAAAAAATTACTCACATTAGTAATGTTGTTTCTTCTAATGGAGTCTTGCTATATTATGACCTCCCCCCCCCAGCCTGCCCCTCTCAGAACTTCTACTTGGGTATGGGGTGGGCAGCCTAGTGTGGGCACTATTTTATGCCCTTTTTGTGTTTTCACCCCTTCTTGGGGTTTGGGGGTGTGGTGTTTTTCATTTTTTCCTTATTTCTCTCATTGTTAAATTATACTATTAGTTCTGGTCCCCTGACTTGAGTCTTTTGTGTTGGGACCAGCAATAGGTGTGAATATTTAGGTAGCCAGTTGGCTAGTGTAGGTTACAGCTTCCACACAGACCTTAGTGAGTTTTTGCTCGTAAAGATCTGACAGTTCAGGTTTGAAATTACACAGACAGCTTCTCTTTAGAGCTCGTGCTCTTAAGTTCCATTCATGGAATGGACTTAACTCTTTCACCTCCGGAGTAGTTCTAATGGTGGGACAAACTGCAATTGTCATAATATAGCTAGACGCCATTAGAAGAAACATTACTAAGGTGAGTAATTTTTTCTTCTTGCAGTCGGTTTGGCTGAACCTATCACTCGTTCTGTATACGTGTGGTGGTTCTAGTGCTTATCGGTTCTAAAACGCATTTTCGTTTTTTTCCAACACCCATGACACAGTGAGGAACGGATAGGTTAGTCTTACCTGGCCTGAAGTCGTGTAAAGGGTAAGTGTTTGTGGCCATGTCTGGAAAAACCAAGAAAACCGGGCCCACTGGGTTTCAACACTGTGTGTGTGTGTGTGTGTGTGTGTGTGTGTGTGTGTGTGTGTGTGTGTAGGCCTTTGCTTAGGCTGATTCCCCACACCACCTGTGTATATTGTCTGGGGTTTGACCATCTTGATTCAGACTGCCAAATTTGTAAACAATTTCCTTAAGACCATCCTAGATGAACGGTTGGGTAGGTTTAGGGATAAGGAGGTCTATAAGTCCGCTAACCCGGATGGCCAGCCCAGTTAGGTTCCTACCGAACCTGAGGGAGTGCCCTCTGACTAGGGCCATACTTCCTCGGGCAAGAGGAAAACTGACTCTGAGGGGCTGGTTCCTTCAAAAAAAAGAAAAAGGAGAAATCTACCTGTTCGGATCCTGAATCTCTTCATCCAACAGCCAATGAAATTGCCCGGGCGATTCATATTGTAGAATCACTCCATCCTGTTCTGACTGAACCGGGCCCTGCTGGTGGGCGTTCGGTTCAGTTGGTTCCTCCGGTTAGATTATTCTTTGGAGGAATATTATGATCTGGAATGGGAGGGGGAAGTTGAAGAGGATGAAGACTAGTATGATGGTGGGGAAGGTCTGGATGAGCCTATTGAACTGGACATCTCCCCAGACAGACCTTCTGGAGTTTCCCCTCCTAGGCTTCGAGTCCCCTTCCCACTTTCTTGTAAAACAAAGTGGCTGAGACCCTCCAGCTCCCTGTGGAGGAAGAGCCTGATTTTGTTGAGATGGACATCCCAGAATGCAAGAGGCTGTCTCTTCCCTTGCAAAAAAACTTTTGGGAAACTGACACAAACCTTTAAAGACCCCCTAATCCTCTGCCTCCAGTGGACAAATGTATGGACAGGAGGTATATGCTGTCAGGCTCATGTTAGGAGTTTCTGTATCGGCATTGCAGCCATGTTGGAGTAGTACAGGCTGCAGCCTGTGATAAGGTTGACATTCCCTTGGCTTCACACCTCCTTGATAAGGACTCCAGGAAGATATATGCCATGGCCAAGAAGCAGTATTTGGCATCTTCCTTGGGACAGACGGGCTAAATACATGGCCTGTGCAGCCAAGTTCCAAAAGTCCAGGTGGGAGTCTGTTTTGAACTACAGGCCTACAGGTTCCTCCGCCTGCAAGCTGGCTAAGGAGTTGGAGGAGGTGGCTGCTGATGGGATTGAGGCATCAAAAATCCAATTTCATGCTGCTGTCTACTCCAGTGATGTCTTCTAGAGTCATGGCTATATCTGTTGCTCGTGGAGAATGGCTTGGCTCAGATGTACTAGCTTATCACAGGATACTCTGACTAAGACCATAGATTTCCCTGTTGTAGGTAATTCTCCATTTGGGGGGCAGACAGAGAATTACATGGAAAAGATGGATGAATACAGGAAAGGCAAACCACTCCTCAGAGGCAGCAGTCTAAGGGCAGGCCTTTTCAAAGGTCTTTCTTCCAAGCTCAGGCTGCCTCTCCCTTTGCTCAGAGGGAGTTCTTTAGAGGGAGAAGTAGAAGGGGGATGAGCAGAGCTGCATCCTCTCAGCCCAGGGCCGCTGCCAAGCAGACACCCTGATGTCAGTCCGGGTCGACTCCCCATTCCTGTAGGAGGCAGGCTGGCTTACTTCCAGGTCTGGAAGTCTTGTTACCTCAGACAAGTGGGTCTTGGAGGTAGAGAGCCAGGTCTTTTCCACCTGCAAACATCTCCGAAACCATTGCCCTAGAGCCAGAGGTTTCATCTCTTCTGGCCTTAAGGGCCATAGAGTTCCTGCAATCCACAGAGGCAAAGGTCTGTACTCTAGGTACTTCCTTACCCCCGAAGAAAACTGAGTGGCGGCCCATCCTAGGCTTAAGATACCTGAACAAACATCTATTAAAACCAAAGTTCAAAATGGTGACTCTGGGAATAATTCTTCCCTCTCTAAGGCCAGGGGACTGGCTAGCCTCCCTGGACCTAAAGGATGCCTACTTTCACATTCCCATCAGGTGCTCACACAGGAAGTACCTCTGGTTCGAACTGCCTTCAGGCCATTACCAGTTCAAAGCAGTGCCCTTTAGACTAACATTAGCTCCAAGGGTGTTCACAAAATGCCTGGCAGTAGTATTGGTATTCCTAAGGAGGTCAAATAAATCCATTTTCCCTTGCCTAGATAATTGGCTCATAGTGGGCCAGTCTCCAGACCAAGTCAGATCTGAAAGTGACCCAGCAAGTGCTCACTTCTCTAGGTTTCCTTTTCAATCTTCCCAAGTCAGTTCTTGAGCCAGTACAACTATTGACTTTCATAGGGGTGGAACTAGACACTGTTAAAGCAAAGGCTTTTCTTCCTTTGGCAAGGGTGAAGGCCATTTTGGAGCTGGCCTCCTCTTTCCATCCTCTGGATTCTTGACCAGCAAGACACTTTCTTCAGTTACTGGGCCACATGGCAGCTTCCACTGCAGTGGTCCAAGGGTCCAGATTTCAGATGAGACCTTCAGTTTCATCAGAGGGCTTTTTGGTCCCAGAAAAGAGCCTATGACCAAGTTGATTCCAGTGACTCTGATCCAGTCTCTTCAATGGTGGCAGGATCAGCACAGTCTCCGGCAAGGGGTCCCATTCATTTCTCAGTCTCATTCTGTGGTCCTAACCAGACTCCTCTCTCCTGGGTTGTGGGGGCCCACTTGGGGGCTCAAGCTCGGACTATGGTCCCTCAGGAGTCTTTTCTCCATCAATCTTCTGGAGCTCGGGGCAGTGTACTTGGCTCTCTAGGCTTTCTCACAATCTGAAGAACAAGGTGGTTCAGGTCAGACAACACCACCACCATGTGGTACATCAGCAAGCAGGGAGGCACTCGGTCTACAGCCTCGTGCACAGAAGCCATGAAAATATGGTCACTGGCTTACTCCCTTCAGGCCTCTCTGGTAGCAGTTCACTTCCCAGGAAAAGACAATGTGCTAGCAGATGCATTGAGCAGGATTTCCCAGGGCCATCACGAATGGTCCCCTGGATCCCCTAGTGCCAAGTGTTTTTCTCTTCTCTCTCTCCCCCCCCCAAAAAAAAAAAAAGATTGGGTACTCCAGAGATCTCTTTGCAGCCCCAGGCAATCACGAACTTCCTCTGTTTTGTTGCAGATCCCCAGTCTTGGGATCAGCCCTCCTGGATGATTTGGTTCTGGATTGGAAAGGGAAATTTCTGTATGCTTTCCCTCAGTTTCTTCTGATCAAGGTCCTGATCAAGATGAGGTCACAGTCTTGCAAAGTGATCCTGATTTCTCCAGATTGGGCCAGGCAGCCTTGGTATCCTCTCTTGCTGTCCCTAGCAGTCCATCTTCCCCTGTCCCTTCCCAGGAATCGCAATCTGTTAACCTCCTCTCGGAGGTGGATTTGGTGTCCCAGCCTTCAGTCTCAATCTCTGGGCATGGCTCTTGAAGAGTTAAGAGTGTGCAAGTTTGCACCTGTCTCAAGGGGTTCTGGACATTCTTAAAGCCTCTCAAACCTGCCACCAGAAAAACTTGAGATTCTTAGTGGAAGAGATTCGGTATTTGGTGTTCCAAGAAGCATATATCTCCAGACACTGCTGAATTGTCTACAGTTCTGGACTACATGGTTCATCTCAATGGCATAGGCCTCAGGCCAACTACCCTCAAAGTACATTTGTCAGCTGTTTCTGCTTTTTTGCCTATAGGGAAACCTTCACTGGCATCTTATCCTGTTTTCTCATTTTTTCAAGGGATTGCTTCATACCAATCCTAGATTTAGGGACCCTTCCCCTGTTTGGGACCTTAATGTTTGCGTTGCCCAGCTTATGCAACCCCCTTTTGAACCTTTGTCTTCAGCAGAACTTAAGCACTTGACTTGGAAGACTGTTTCTGGTAGCTATTACCTCTGTCAGATGCATCACTGAGTTGCAGGCTGTCAGTGGAGCCTGATTTTCTCATTCCATAGAGATAAGGTGGCCCTTAGAACCAATAGGAGGTTCTTGCCTAAAGTGGTTTCGGATTTTCATTTGAACTAGTCTCTCCCTATATTCTTTACTGAGCGCTCTTCTTCAGGGGAAAGAAGACTACACTGTAGATGTTGAGGGCCTTTAGCTACTACATTGAGTGTACTAAGGCCCACAGGTTTGACTCCCTTCAGTTGTTCCTCACTTATGGGGAAGTGGGTAATGGCAAACCTTTCACTAAGAACTATTGCCAGATGGATTGTGTGTTGTATACAATTCTGCTATGAGAAACTAGGAAAAATTCCACCCCCTGGCTTGAGGGCTCACTCCACCAGAGGTACAGCTGCTTCCCTGGCTGCTGCCAGGGATATTCCTCTCAGAAATTTGTCAAGCAGCCACCTGTAAAACAGTCAGTACCTTTGCCAAGCATTACTCTCTGGATATCCAGGCTAGGAGTGATGCTCGGTTTGGCACAGCAGTACTTCAGAGCCTATTCCCAAAGTAAGTGCTGTCCCCCCTCCTTGGTAGTCTGCAATTGTCTGAATACAGCAAGACTTCTTGTTTGAAGAAAAAATTACTCAAGTTAGTAATTGTTTCTTCTAATGGAATCTTGCTGTATTCTGACCTGCCTCCCCTCTCAGAACCTGTTTTTGGGAAGTGGGTGGGCAGGTGCAGTGTTGCACCCCAGGGGTGTTTTTTTTGCTTGCACCCTCCTTTTTGTTTGGGTGCTGATTTATTATTATTATTATTATTATTATTATTATTATTATTACATTGGGTTTTGTTGTTGGGTTTCCTGACTTGAGTCTTCCTTGGGAATCCAAAACTTTTTTCAGCCAGTTGGCTAGTAAGAATTGTTACAATTTCCACATAAAATTTTTAGTTTAGTTGGGCTCTTAAGAATCTGACTGTTTAGATTTGAATCACGCCAGACAGTTCAACCAAGCTCGAGCTCAGCGTTCTATGCCCTGCATAGAAACTTAACTTTGTTCTCCGGGGCAGTTAAAAGGTTGGGAATCACTGCAATTGTCGGACTACAGCAAGACTCCATTAGAAGAAACATAATTACTAAGGGGAGTAACTTTTTCTTAAATGTCCATCGTATACTGATACTATATCAATCCTACCAAATTTGTTAGAAAACGTCTCTGCTTTTTGCCATCTTCGCCTCAACTAGGGAAGGTCACTAAACAGACCATCTCCAAATGGCTGGCACATTGTATAACTTTTTTGTTATAAGAAATGTAACAAGCCATTACCAGTACCTGTCCAAACCCATTCTGCCAGAGCTATGGCTGCTACAGCAGCCTGCTTCAAAGGGGCTTCTATCACAGACATCTGCAGTGCAGCCATATAGTCCACAATACATACTTTCACGAAGCATTACAGCTTGGCTGTAGGATGGCCTTTGGTCGAGCTGTCCAAGGCCTTTTTGTTACGACTTCCGCCCTTCCTGGTTTTACTGCTTAGGAGTAATCACAAGTGTATTACCTGCTGCAAGAGATTATCCCTTTGGACGATAGTACAGTTGTGTATTTACTGTAACTGTAGATCTTGGTGTCTCGCAGCAGGTAGGATTCCTCCTTCCATCCCCCCTCCTTCTCTGAGAATTTCTAATCCATATGGGAAGGAATACCTGTGGTACCTCTGATCTCCCTCGATCCTTGCTTTGCAAGCTGAATTCATCGAACTGAGGATACCAGGGACCGCCCACTTTTTTAAATATAGGAGCAGTGTCATTTGTTGACAACCCCTGGTAAGACCACTAGGAGAGTTGCTGTGTACCACAGTGCCCTCTGGCGATGACCTAAGTATTACCTACTGCATGAGATGCTCCTCTAAGATCTAACATTATGGTAAGTAGACAACTGTCCTTTCTAAGAGTGGCATATGATCATCCACACGGACCCACCTGACCTCCCCAACTTCAGTGTACAAACTCTTACCAGTGGGCAAGACCTGGCGTCATGGGGTGGAGCCATGGGAGTTTCCAACCGGGTGGGTGGAGTCAGCTAGAAGTTTCTGGCAATCCTTAAAGTGAAAGGCAACTGCCAGTGTGTGGATGAACATCATATACCACTCGTAGAACTACTGTTCTAGGGACATGGATATGTTGTTCATCCACACTCATTGGCAGTATCCTTGCCGCTTTAAATCTTGCCGGAAGGTCTTCAAGCTTGCTCCTTCCACCCACCCGGGTGGTATAACTCTCGGCTCCGCCCCATGACGCCAGATCTTCCTTACCGCTTGGAAGCTCAGGTTCCCTCCTTAACGCTCTGCGTTTGTGACTGGTTCCTATTTCTCCGTTTGCGGATTTAAAAATAATATTTTGCAAAAAGACTTCAGTCTTCGATCCCTCGCGGCTGCGATGGATAAATCGACTCCCGGATTTCGGAGATGCCCATGCGGGCAGAAGATGTCTCGGACGGATCCACACTCCACGTGTGTCTACTGCTTAGGCCTTGAGCACGACCCGCAGGCTTGCGACCTGTGCTCATCTTTCTCGCCCACGCCCCGAAGACCGTGCTGCCGATTGCAACTGGGCCGCCCCGAAGCGTTCCTCCGTGAAGTCTAAGGAGGCCCGGTTATGTGTCCGCTGGGCGGGCGGGCTCAGCGGATCAGCTCGGCGATGGTCGCCTCGAAGAGGAGGCGTGCTGGCCGTATCTTCCTCGCCGCTGCATTTATCCCGCTCTTCTGGGTTCTTCCTACACGGCTTCCTTTAATGAGCTTTGTCTGTCCCTCTCCACTAGGAGAAGGGCCTGCGTCTGCTGGACCTTTTCTCGGTCAAAAGAGGGACAAGGGTAAGTCCCCTCGTCGGCGCTCTTAGGGAGGCGGGGAAGGTCCCTCCCGGGCCGTCGTCCCGACGCCGTCGACCGCTCGGCTTCGCCACTGGCCTCACGGTGTCCCCTGCCAGGTCAGTTGGACCGAGACTCCCACTGATGAAGTCGAGATTTTTCTCGACCCATTGGACGGGCTGTCGCCTTTAGCAGCCGAGATTCCCCTCTCCCCGGTTCCCCCGGGAGGAGTTGAGGATCCCGTGGGCTCGCCTGTGCCTCCGGTTCGGAGCCCTCGGATGGACCTTCCGAGCCAAGGGAGTGCCGGTTCCGCCGACACCTCCTGCACTCGACCGGAAATTCGGGACTCTCGGTCTCGGTCTCGACTCTTTCGCGGCCAGCCGTTCCCACCGCCATAGGCGGTCTCGTCTCGGCACTGCTGGTAAGCGGCGTCGGCCTCTCGTCCTCCTCCCTGATGAGGGAGGTCATGCGAATTAGCCGATCTGCACGAGACCTTATGTTGCAACAGCTCCTCCTGGCCGGAATAAGCCGACTCCGCGCCTCCCGGCCATTAAGTGGCTGTCACCGGAACGCCGACACAACCTCGACCATCTGCGAGGAGCCTATACCCAGGCGGTTGTTCGGCCAAAACCAGCTGCTCCACCGATTGCGGTGGAACCTCCGCCTCCACAGCCACCAATTGGGGCTCCGACCATGATTCTCGGTCGGCTAAGGGTTTACCCCATCGGCTGTCAGTTACCCTCACTCCCACGACCGACCTCGGCAGGTGAAGGGTGGCTCAGGCCAGAGGCAGCTCTTCGAGGACTCTTCCGAGTCGAAGATGATTCTCCTTCTTCTCCAAGCGACTGGACTTGGGTCTTCAGGAGGTCAGCCAATGGACGATAGCCCGTCGTCCTTCCTAGGACTGCTCATCATCTCGAGTCTACCGGGATGGAGCTCGAACCCGCTTCCAAACGGGCCAGGTATCCCCTCACGGAGATTCTGGACCGTGATTCTCCGAGGAGGTTTTCCGGTGGCCGAGGCCATAGTGGGTCCAGCACTGGAACTTTGGCAGCGCCCTGCTTCCCTGCCCTCGCGCCTCGGGCCAGGATGGCCAGGAAGTATCACGGTCCCTACCGTTCCTTGTCGGTTTGGAACACCCTCTGCTGAGGGGTTGGTTACCGACAGCGTTTTCGGCTGCCGGGCAACGCCAGGATGTGGACAAACCTCCTGACAAGGAGTCCAAGAAATTGACTATGTCGGGCGAAAAGTCTACGCTGCGTCTCTCTCGGCCTTCGTCAGGCCAGTTCGGCCGTCCTCATGGCACATTTTTCTCATGCCCTGTTGGGCTCCCTGGACGAGGTCATCCCTCATCTTCCCGCCGATCTGCAGACTACGGTTAAGCAGGTGCGGGACCAGGGCAGGGCAGTGGCCAAACAGCAGCTCCAGACTGCTTTGGATGTAGGGACTCATGTGCCAGATCGGTGGCGGCCGAGTGGCTATGGTCGGCGGGCTTGGCTGAGGATATCCACCTTGACTGGATACCCAGACAAGTTGGCGGATGTTCCCTTTTGGGGACTGACCTCTTCGGCCCTGGGGTGGAAGGTCACCTGCAGAGGATCGAGAAGTCCAATGCCACCTTGGACTCGGTCTCTTCCGCTCAGAAGGACAAAGGCCGCAAACCACAGCCTAAGCCCTTTCGTCCTTCTGTGCCCCCGGCGCGCCCGGCCCAGCAACGTCAGGGCCAGCAGGCTCGGCCTTGGCATCCCAGACCCAAGCCGCCCGGCTTCCTCTAACAGGAGGCAGGGAGGAAGGGGCCCAGAGGTCCCTCGGCCGGTCCTCCTCCAAGCCTGCCCAGTGACGGGCTGAGGGTGTCGCCCCCATCCCGCCACCTGACTCCTGGGTCCCCCGTGGGGACGGCCCGCACTTCGTTCCGCCTGGTCCGCTGTTACCACGGACAGGTGGGTCTTGGAGGTGGTGGGAAGAGGCCTGCCTCTGGAGTTGACAGGCACCACCCTTCAGAGCCGTCGCCCTCGGGGCTTCCGGATCCCAGCCTCACTGGCGGCTCGCGTGCATGACATCACTCTCCTCCTCCAGAAGGAGGTGGTAGAGAGGTGGTGGACCCTCCTTCAGACCCAGGGTTTGTGTCCAGGTACTTCCTGGTTCCGAAACGGACGGGGGGCTGGCGCCCCATTCTCGACCTACACGACCTAAACAAGTTCCTAAGGTCTCGAACCTTCAGGATGGTCACTCTGGCTCAGATAATACCATCCTTGGAACGCGGCGTGTGGTTCTGCTCTCTGGACTTGCAGGACGCGTTTTTTCACGTCCCTATCCGTCCGTCTCACCAGAGATTCCTTCGCTTCCGAGCGGAAGGATCTCTCTTCGAGTTCCAAGCCATGCCCTTCGGCTTGTCTCCAGCTCCCAGGGTCTTCACCAAATGCATGGCAGTGGTGACAGCATTCCTGCGGCGCCGAGGGGTCCGGGTGTACCCTTACCTGGACGACTGGCTGATAGCAGCTCCCTCCAGGAAGGAGGCGGGGTGGTCAGAGATCTGGCCCTCCAGGTCTGCTCTCAACTGGGCCTCCTTGTCAACGAGGCCAGTCGGAACTTCGAGCCGAGCAGGTGATTTTATTCATCGGGCGCAGCTCGACTCTTTCGAGCCAGAGCGCTGCTCCCGTCGGACAGGGCCGAGGTTCTTTCCTCCTTTGCCCGATCATTTCTGGTTGGGCAGTGCGCCCTGCCGGGACTTCCTCGCCTCCTGGGTCTCATGGCGGCCTGTACCAGCGTGGTCCGTTGGGCCCGCTGGAACATCACGTCCCCTTCAGTGGGACTGGCCAGCCAGTGGTCACAGCTGCGATCCCTTGACCAGCTTGTGTCGGTGACACAGGGATGTGGGATGCTCTCCAGTGGTGGACCGTTCCAGATCAATTGCAGGAGGCATCCGTTCGTCCGCCTGAGCCGACGGTCTCTGCTCGACCGATGCCTCTCTGATGGGTTGGGGTGCCCATCTGGGGAACACAGGCTCATGGCCTCTGGTCCCTCAGGGAGTCCGATGCCACATCAACCTGCTGGAGCTCCGAGCGGTCCGCCTAGCTCTCACCGCCTTTGCTCCGCTTCCTCCGGGGTCAAGTGGGTCCGAGTCCAGACGGACAATACCACGACCATGTACTATCTAACCGCCAGGGCGGGACGCGCTCCATGCTTCTATGCAAGGAAGCTCTCCGATTTGGTCACTCGTGCGCAGCCTGGAGGCGGATCTCCTAGCCATTCACGTGGCAGGAGCCTCCAACACCCTGGCCGATGCCCTGAGCCGGATAGGGGCTGCATCCCACGAGTGGTCTCTCCTGCCGGAGGTAGTACAGCATCTGTTCTCCCTTTGGGGCACACCTCAGGTGGACCTGTTTGCCTCCACGGAGAACGCAGGCTGAGTCTGTTCCATGCCGCCCCTCAGCAGGGGCTCGCTGCAGGGGATGCCTCTCGAGGCAATGGACCCGGCCTCTTTTCGCCTTTCCCCATTTCCCTTGATCCACAAGGTGCTTCTCAAGGCGAGGAGGGACAAGGCGCAGGTGATTCTGATAGCCCCAGACTGGCCTCGCCAGTTCTGGTACCCAGATCTCCTCAGTCTCAGCTCCAGGACTCGCGGCAGCTTCCAGCTCGCCCGGACCTGCTCTCAGTCAATCAGGGAAGGTGTTCCATCGGACCTTCAATCCCTGCACCTGGCGGCCTGGTTCCTGGCGGCTAGAGTTCCAGGCTTTGGGTCTTTCCGACGAGGTCCTCAATGTAGTTGAGGCGTCCCGTAGAGTCGACCAGAAAATGCTATGCCTTCAAATGGAAAAGGTTTTCCATTTGGTGTCAGAGCAAGGGCTTGGACCCTTCCTCCTGTTCCTTGGCAAGCATCTTGGACTATTTATGGTCCTTTCTAGTCAAGGGCTTAGGTCGACGACCCTAAGGGTGCACCTGGCAGCCATCTCTGCTTACGAGCGCGGGCAGGAAGCAGTCGATGGCGCCAGGAGAAGGTGGTCTGGCGCTTTCAAAGGCCTTGATCCATTTCCCCTCAGTCCGGGAACCCCCACCTCCGTGGGATCTACTGCTGGTACTGGCAAAGCTCATGGGCAAGCCATTCGAACCTATGCACAGGTGTGCTCTCTCTCACCTGTCGTGGAAGACCGCCTTCTTGGTGGCTATCACGTCAGCCAGAAGGATGGGAGGCCCAGGCGCTTCCATCGAGTCTCCTTACCTGGTCTTCCACAGGGACAAGGTTGTCCTCGCCCCACCGAAATTCCTTCCGAAGGTGGTGTCGAGTTTCACCTTAACCAGGTGTTGACTCTGCGGTGTTCTACCCCAATCACACCTCGGAGGCGAATATAGGCTCCATACCTGGATCCTAGAAGGGCTCCGCTTATTATAAGGAGCGCAACGCTGAAATTGGGAGAGGTTTCGCCAGCTGTTTGTCACCTACGCTGAAGCCGTATCTGGCAGACCTGCAGCTAAGCGGACTATAAGCAGGTGGGTAACCTCCTGCATAGATCTCTGCTATAAGTTAGCGGGCATGGAGCCTCCCAGAGGGATAAGAGCTCATTCCCCGCCATACTGCTGCAACGGTGGCTGCTTCCAGGGACGCCCCTATCCAGGAAATCTGCAGGGCTGCTACCTGGAAGTCAGCAAACACCTTCATTACCCACTACCACATCGCCTTGAGTCACGGGATGCTGGTTTTGGGGCCTCGGTTCTCAGTCTCTCTTCCCAAGTAAGTATATGGGGGTGTGCGTCTTGCCTCCCTCCTCCCGGAGAACTGCTAGGAGTCTGCCATGATGTGGATGAACAACATATCCATGTCCCTAGAAATACAGGTTACTCACCTGTAACAGGAGTTCTAGGAATGGTATATGTTGTTCATCCACTACTCACCTACCCCGGCTTCGCACAACCTGAGCTTCCAGCGGGCAGATCTGGCGGGCGGAGCCGAGAGTTATACCACCCGGGTGGGTGGGAGGAGCAAGCTTGAAGACCTTCCGGCAAGATTTAAAGCGGCAAGGATACTGCCAATGAGTGTGGATGAACAACATATACCATTCCTAGAACTCCTGTTACAGGTGAGTAACCTGTATTTATAGGTGAGTAACCCGTTTCCTCACTCCTTTAAGAGAACCTGCTGAGTATGTTGGAGGGTTGTCTGTGTAAATTCTTTGCCATTGCCTAAAAAACCTTGCTTTTTATGTAATATTTGCTGTAATGTTTCTTACCCCAGTTTTTATTTCTTTTCAGAGTTTGTACAAATGATGACGGCGAAGTGAAGACCTTGTACAGAATGTTAATTTTCTTGTATAAAGTTGTTTATTTGCCTTTTCTTTGTTTGTAATTTATCTGTAAAATGTCCCCTTCCCAAAAAATCTACCTATGTAAAGACTGCATGTATAGTGGTTAGGAATCTAATCCATGTTCTTTTTTCTTTGTTGCTGTCATTACCCTTTGGCATTTGAAACCTTTTCAATCAAGTAACAAATACTACATGTTGCTTAATCTTGGACGTGCATTTAAGACCATTTGCACACCTGCGACTTTGTGGAGTTGATCTGTACATCTGGGTTATGCCTTTTGCAGAGAAGTTGGATCCCACATTGAAACAATTTCAGCATGTTACTGTTTAAAATGTAGAGTTACAGCTCTATATGGACTATAAACAGAATCAAAGGATATCTCAGCATTGCACTATTGCAAAACGGGTGTATCATCCAGGTACTCGCACACCAATATATATATTTTTTTGTATTTGCTGTTCTTAAACCAGAATACAGTTCTGCTATGTCGTATGCTCTTTGAAATTTTTTTCCCAAAAAAATCTGCTTGTCACAGATACGCCTCAAATCCATTCCAAGTTGTATATTTTTGTTTTCCAATAAAAATTTACAATTTTATCTTGACTGTTTTTCATGTTTTGCTATAAATTCCTATGAGTATTAAACCTTTGCATTATACCATACCATGAAAGACTTGTGCTGCAGTTTCTTTTCCAACTGTATCTTGTGTAGCATATTGTAAGTAGGATCAGTAGTTTAGACTAGAAAAATAAAATGTGACAGTACTTGCATTTAAAGATCTAAACATGAAGCTATCCGCTCACTTGGCAGTTCCCTGGAACAGGCAGATTTATCCGATCAAGCTAAGCTCCTCCCACCACCTCCTTGATGTCCTATCTTTACTTCTGACGGGTTTGTTTTGCAGTGTCTATGGGGGTAGCCTTATCAATTAGCTTTCTAAGCTAACTTCGACTGAATTGTCTTCACTGAAAATCCTTGGCTCTATTGAATGGAAATAACTGGGTTTCAAAGTTCACATAGAAACAGAAGCTGTTGGCAGAAAAGGACCTTCAGGGGATGTGGATATGATGTACTATCCGCACATTTTTTTTGTCCTTTCCCCTCTAAAGCTTGCCAGAAAGGTTTCAAGCTGGCTCCTCCCTCCACCCACCTGGTGGTAACTCCCTCAGCACCGCCCAGCGAAGCCAGATCTTCCTTTACACTGGAAGGTTCCCTCCTTGCAGCACTCCACGCGGTGTATGCCATTTGCTTCAAAAATTTGTGTTGCGTATTTGTCTAGGCGATTCCTTCACCTCATCCATGAGGGACAACTGAGTCTGCACTGGGATACAAAAAATGTGCATGTGTGCAGAAGATGCCCCAGACAGAACTGCACATGTGTGGCCCCTTGCATCCTACAACACTGAAAGATCGACATGCTCAGCTTCTGGAGCACCCTGATGAACAGGATCCTCCTGTGGAATCAAGAGGCCCATAGGGCGGTCTCCATGGCTGTGGGGTCCACTGAAGTTTGAGGCATTAAGAGGCTGCAGAGCATGCCACTTCATCTAGGTGGCACCTTCTCAGGGGCGTTGAGATTTGTGCCAATCCCTTCCCACCCTTGGGCAGGGACTTTCAGGCACGAAATCTAGAAACTAAACCAGTCTCTCCAGTCGTGGGATCACGAGTGATTTTGGGCCTTGGATTCCTGTGCTGCTCCGGAGGTTTCTACTATGATCAATCTTTCGGCCCAGTCTGGTGGCTCCACATTCTTCCCTGTCTGACCAGTTGGTTGAGATGCCAGTCTACCAACCTATCGAGATTTTTTCGAGCCAGTCGACGCCTATGTGGCCAGATGAAGCAGATGCCTCCCTCTCTAGGACTTTCCTGCCTATTACCTCCCAGAGAGGGTCGGACCAGCATGCTGATCTGCTTCCTCCTCTTTAGGATCCAGTGAACCCAGAGGATCCTCTGCTTTCACCAGCTCCCTCAGAGACCCACTGTTGGTGGCCCACACTATCACAGTCCCGATCCCAAATTCCAGAGTCTAGCAGCCCATGTCAGCATCTGCGTTCTCTTTCAGGCTAGTGGTGCAGTCACTAGTCCTCCATGGACGAGGAGAGGCTCTGCTGCAAGATGCGTCGACACTATAAGGAACTTATGTGGCACCAGCTCATGTTCACCAGGGTTAAGCAGATTCCATCCACAACCTCTCACATGGCTCCTGCCACAGAAGCACCAGCCTACCCTGGCTTAGCTGGAACAGACTCTGCCTCCCCTGGCCTCCATCTGTTCTGGTAGAGCTGCCTAAACAGCCAAAGGAGGGACCTTCCTGAGGATGGCCCGCACTGCTTCTGGGCTTCCCCATTAGCTGTTTGTCACCATGACTCCAGACAGTCCCCGTAGGGTCAGCAGAGACTTGGGCAGTCTACCTTTGAGTACTGTAAACTCTAGGGATCCTCCCTACACCTGTCTGTTTGGATGGTGAGTCGGGAGAGGACTTGTTGACAGCATGGTCCTACTTCCTTCGTGGGCCTGCTCGGTTTAATCTCTTTAGATGGAGCCAATCCAGAAAAGGGCTAAAGACCCCCTGACTGAGATTTTTGACTCTAGTGACTGCCCTAGGGAGGCCTTCTTGGTTGCTGAAACCATTCTTGGCCCCACTTTGGCAGCACCCTGCATCTTGCCCTTTGCCTTCGGCCTGGATGGCAGGCAAGTATGTGGTCCCTACTGACTCTCTGTAGGGTTTCACCGAACACCCCTTGACTGAGGATCTGGTGGCCCACTCTGTCTTGGCATGCATGCAGTGTCAGGAGCGTGGATAAACCCCCTGACAAGGAATCAAGAAATTGGATCATATGGCCAAGAAGGGGTACATGTGGCCACAGTCAGGAAGCCCTTTTAAAAGCCCACTTTGCTCATGCCCTCCTGGGCACCCTTGATGAGGTGGTTTCAAACATGAAGTCTTGCTATATTATGACATGCAGTGAGTCCCAACCTTCGAACTGCTCCGGAGGTGAGTTAACTTTCCATGCCAGGCATGGAACGCTGAGCTCTATCTTGGTTGAAAACTCTGTTCTTCAAACTCAAACTGTCAGATTCTTTAACCCGCCTCACTGAACGGTCGCTTCGGAGATTTTCTACTTCTGCTCGGTTCATTTTGTCGGTTAAAGTATTTTCTTGTTTTGACCGAATTTAAACCGCAAGTGGTCGGTTCAAGCTTTGTCTGTGGTATTGTAAGTACTAGATAGGTTTTACATTTAATTCTTCTGTGTGGAACTTGAGAACGGTTATCGGTTCGGTTTGAACCGATCAGGTTGTTTTGAAATATATTAATCTGTCTCTTAGAGTATGGTTACCGGTTCTAAAAAACTGGATTTTATTAGTTTTTTCCATGACTCGTGACACGGTTGGGAACCGATAAGAGGATCTTGCTTGGCGGATTGCCATAAATGGGCAAGTTTGGTTAGGGCTGGCACTGTCTGAGAAACCCAAAAGAAAAACCCGGCCCATTGGGTTTCAACACTGCAGTGTCTGTGGGGAAGCCTTTGCCAAGGCTGACCCCCACACCACCTGTGTATATTGTCTGGGGTTTGACCACCTCAATCCAGACTGCCAGATTTGCAAAACTTTTCCTGCAGCTCCCCTGGAAAAGAGTTGGTAGGCTCAGGAAAGGGAGGTAGAAGTCCTTTGAAGCCCTGATGGCCAGCCGGTTTGATTCCAACAGGCGGAGACCGCCCTCTGACCGAGGCGAGACTTCCTCGGGCAAAGGAGAGAGCCGACTCGGAGGAGGTTCCAGCAAAAAGGACTAAGAAATCAGCTGGTGTGGGCCAAACTTTCCTCTCCAACGGCTGGAAGAAATAGCCAAAGCGATTAAAATTGTCCAGTCAAGCTTGTCTCGGACCGTAACCGGCACCATTGGTGATAAGATTGGTTCACGGGTTCCACCGGTTCAAGAGTATGATTTAGAGGAATTTTATGAACTGGAGGGGAAGAGGAGTATGAGGAGAGTGAATTGGATTTGAAAGTCTGGATGTGCCCATTGAACGGACATCTCCCCAGACAGACCTTCAGGAGTGTTCCTCCTAGGCTTCTGAAGTCCCCTTCTCATTTTATGTTTTATAAAAGTGGCTGAAACCCTCCAGCTCCCTATGGAGGAAGCTGTGGATGATCAAGAGGAGCCTGACTGTGTGGAAATGATGGATATCCCAGAGTCCAGGAGACTGTCTATTCCTTTGCATAAATCTTTTGGGAAACAGTAAAAATTCTAAACTCCTCACACTATACTTCCTGTTAAGGAAAATGGACAAGAGGTACACATTGTCAGCTCTGATACAGAGTTCCTTACCCAACAATGCAGCCATGTTGGGGTAGTGCAGGCTGCAGCCTGAGACAAGGCAAATATTCCCTTGGCCTCACACCCCCCTGACAAGGACTCCAGGAGGATTGATGACATGGCAAAGAAACAGTACATGGCAGCATCCTTGGGACTCAGACAGGCAAATTATATGGCTTATGTTGCTAGATATCAGAAATCCAGATGGGATACTGTTATGGCTCTAGCAAAACAGGTCCCTGGCCAGCTTGCCAAGGAGCTGGAGCAGGTGGCTGCTGATGGTATTGAGGCATCCAAGGTGCAATTCCATGCTGCAGTGGACTCTAATGATGTCAAGAGTCATGGCTACATCTGTGGCACTTTGCAGAATGGCTTGGCTCAGATGTACTAGCCTGTCACAGGATACCCAGACTAAGGCCATGGATTTCCCTGGTGTGGGTAATTCTGTTTGGGGAGCAGACAGAGAATTACATGAAGAAAATGGATGAGTATAGGACCACCTATAGGAGTGCACAGGCCAAGGAAAGGCAGGCCACTCCTCAAAGGCAGCCTTCAGGGGCAGGCCTTTTCATAGGCCTTTTTACCAAGCCCAGGCCTCCTCTTCAGCTTACGCCCAGAGGGGGTTCTTTAGAGGGAGAGGCAGACGGGGTACAAGCAGGCCTGCTTCCACCCCTCAGCCTAAAGCCCCTGCCAAGTAGGCACCCTGATGGGGTGGCCAGGGCCGATTCTCAACTACCTGTAGGGGGCAGGTTGGCCTTGTCCAGGACTGGAAGTCTCTGACATCAGACAAGTGGGTCCTCGAAGTAGTAAGCCAGGGACTGGTTCTCGGCTTCCAAAAATTTCCAAAGATGAGAACCAGATCCTTTCCACCTGCAAATCCATCAGAGGCACTTGCCCTAGAGGCAGAAGTCTCTACCCTCCTGGCTGTCAGAGCCGTGGAAACAGTTCCACCCCTACACCAGGGCAAAGGATTGTACTCCAGGTACTTCCTTACCCCAAAAAAGACAGGAGAATGGCGGCCCATCCTGGATCTCAGATACTTAAACAAGCATCTTTTTAAACCAAAATTCAAAATGGTGACTCTGGGAATTATTCTACCCTTTCTAAGGCCAGGGGGACTGGCTAGCGTCCCTGGACCTCAAGGATACCTACTTCCATATTCTCATCAGAAGTTCCCATCGAAAGTACCTGGGTTCGAGCTGCCCTCAGGCCATTACCTGTTCAGAGCAATGCCCTTTGGCCTCACCTCTGCTCCAAGGGTATTCACAAAATGCCTGGCAGTAGCAGTTGCCTACCTAAGAAGGCAAAAAATTGCCATCTTCCCTTAACTGGACGACTGGCTCATAGTAGGCCAGTCTCCAGACCAAGTCAAGTTACATCTTCAGATAACTCAGCAACTGCTTACCTCTCTAGGTTTCCTTCTGAATCTTCCAGTCTGTTCTGGAGCCTGTCCAGCTCCTCACCTTCATAGGCGCAGAACTGAACACAGAGGAAGCCAGAGCCTTCCTTTGGACAGGGCAAGGACCCTGGTCTCTCTGGCCTACTCATTCACCCTGCAGGTCTCTCGACCAGCAAGGCATTTTCTACAGCTCCTAGGGCACATGGCCGCTTCTACAGCAGTAGTGCAAAGAGCCAGATTTCAGATGAGGGACATCCAGTTCCATTTGAGAGCCTTTTGGTCTCAAAGAAAGGACCCTCTAACCAAGTTGATCCCAGTGACTGAACCCTGATCCAAGCTCTACAGTGGTGGCAGGATCAGAGCAATCTGAGACAAGGGTTCCTTTGTCACTCAGTCTCACTCTTTAATCCTTACCACAGATGCATCCCTCTTGGGGTGGGGAGCTCACATGGGCGACCTCACTACCCAGGGACTGCGGTCCCCTCAGGAATCTCTGCTCCACATCAACCTGTTGGAGCACAGAGCAGTTTTTCTAGCACTTCAAGCTTTTTTCCAAATCTGTTTAGAAAAAATTTGTACAGGTCAGAACAGACAACACCACTACAATGTGGTCCATCAACAAGCAAGGAGGCACTTAGTCTACGGCCTTGTGCACTGAAGCAATGAAGTTGTGGTCTCTGGCTTACTCCCTGAACACCTCCCTTACGGCAGTTCACCTCCCGGGCATGGACAATGTCCTGGCAGATGCTCTTAGCAGGATTTCCCTGGGCCATCACAAATGGTCACTGGATCTTCTGGTCCTGGAGGTAATATTTACCAGATGGGGCACCCCGCAGATAGATGTTTTTGCAGCCCCAGACAATCACCAACTTCCCCTTATTTGCTGCAGGCCCCCAGTGTTGGGCTCAGTCCCTCTGGATGCCTTAGTTCTCAATTGGCAAGGGAAGTTTCTCTATGCTTCCCCCTTCCCTCTCCTGTTCAAAGTGTTAGTCAAAATCAGATCTCAATCCTGCAAAGTGATTCTGATTGCTCCAGATTGGGCCAGACAACCCTGGTATCCACTCCTACTGTCCTTAGCAGTCCATCTTCCCCTGTGTCTTCCCAGGAATCACAATCTGTTAACCTGTGCTCAGGGAAGGGTTTGGTACCCGAACCTCAAATCTCTCAATCTCAAGGCCTGGCTCTTGAAGAGTTTGCTGATCTACACCTCTTCCAGGGTGTAATGGATATATTGAAGGCTTCTGGGAAGCCTTCCACCAGGGCTACTTACAATTCCAAATGGAAGAGGTTTTCCATATGGTGCTCTGGGAAGCGCATTTCCCCAGAATCTGCTGATTTACCCACAGTCCTGGATTATATGGTCCATTTGAACTCTTTGGGGCTCAGACCAGCTATCCTAAAGGTGCATTTGGCAGCTGTCTGCTTTCATTTCAGCAGGTAAACCCTCTTCCCTTTCGGCTCATCCTGTATTCTCTTAAGTTTAAGGGATTGCTTCACACCAACCCTCCATTCAGGGACCCTGCCCCTGCCTAGGATCTTAATGTTTGCATTGCTCAGTTTATGCAACCTCCCTTTGAAGCCTTGTCTTCAGCAGAGCTTAAGTATTTGACTTGGAAGACTGTTTCTGGTAGCCATCACTTCTGCCAGACGCATAAGTGAATTACAAGCTTTGTCAGTGGAGCCTGATTTTATCTCCTTTCATAGAGAAGGTGGTCCTCAGGACTAACAGGAAGTTCTTGCCTAAGGTGGTTTCAGATTTCCACCTTAATCTATTTCTCTTCCAGTGTACTTCACTGACCATTCTTCCTTTGGCGAGAGGAGGCTGCACAACTTAGATGTGCAGAGAGCCCTTAGTTACTACAGAGTGTACCAAGGGTCACAGGTTTGACTCCCTCCAATTGTTCCTCACTTATGGTGAGGTTGGTAAAGGGAAACCTGCCACTAAAAGACCCATTGCCAGGTGGATTGTCTCTTGTATCCAATTCTGTTATGAAAAGCTGGGTAAGGTTCCTCCCTCAGGCCTGAGGGCTCACACTACCAGAGGTACAGCTGCTTCCCTGGCTGCTGCTAGGGACATCCCCATTCTAGAGTTTTGTCAAGCAGCTACCGCAAACAGTTCACACTTTTACCAAGCATTACTCTCTGGACACCCAGGCTAGGAGTGATGCTCGGTTTAACACACAGCTGTGCTTCAGAGCCTATTTCCTAGGTGGTTCTGTCCCTCCTCCATGGAGGTACTGCTGTGTTAGATATACATAATATAGCAAGACTTCATGTTTGAAGAAAAAATTTACTTGCCTTAGTAATGTTGTTTTTTTCTAATGGAGTCTTGCTATATTATGACCTCCCCCGCCTGCCCCTCTCAGAACCTCTGTTTTTGGGATATGGGCAGTGCAGTGTTGGCACTTAGTAGATGCCCACCTTGTTTTTTTTCACCCCTCCCTTTTTTGGGGTGACTTGGTATTTTCATTTTTTGGGTCTCCTGACTTGGGTCTTTGTTTTGGGACCAAAAAATGTTTCTTATATTTTAGTAGCCAGTTGGCTAGTGTAGGTTTACAGCTTCCACACAAGTCCTTAGTGAGTTTAGCTCGAAAAGATCTGACAGTTTGAGTTTGAAGAACAGTTTTCAACCGAGCTCGAGCTCAGCATTCCATGTCTGGCATGGAAAGTTAACTCTTTCACCTCCGGAGCAGTTCGAAGGTTGGGACTCACTGCATATGTCATAATATAGCAAGACTCCATTAGAAACATTACTAAGGTGAGTAATTTGTTCTCATCCCCCTGCAGACTTGCAGACCACAGTCAAACAGGTTCAAGACGCTGCTAAACGGCAGCTCCAGATGGCCATTGACATTGGCAACTCCTGCGCCAGGTCTGTGGCCACTGTGGTGGCCATGGCTGAGGATCCCTTACCTTCACAGCAGATGCCCAGCACAAGTTGTCAAATATCTCCTTCTTGGGCACTGGCTTGATCAGGCCAGTAGTTGAAGGACTCCTTAATTCGTAATAAGTCCAGTGCCACCTTGGACTCTGTATCGTCTAACATCTGGAGATGCACAATCAGACAATGACTGTGCCTCTGACTTCAATCTCTGAAGACAGGTTCAGACATAATCACCTCACCTCATCCTTAACACAAAGTATGCTATTCTTGCACCCATCCTCCTCCCTTAGTACACTGCTCCTGCTTAATATCACATCTCTGAATGGGGATGCCCTTGAATCGGTCCACACCTTTAAATACTTGGGCATCACACTTGCTTCCTCTTTCCTTTAGTATCCATGTATCTAATATAGTTAAATCCTTGAACCAAAAAAAGCTAGGTGGTCTCTACAGTATCCACCTGTTCCTCACATGCCTCTGGAGAGAGGTTTGTGTTTGGGCTAAGGTTGCCTTGGAAACAAGTGAGACATTCTGTCTCAAAAGGTGCTTAGCTGCTTGCCCTAAGGCAGTGTGGAAAGGTGAGAGGACCTAGCTACATCCCAGTTACAGCTAGTAACCTTCATTGCTAGTTGGCTTTTTTGCAGAAGTGCAGAAACCGTATATTAAGACCACCACATGAGGTGGCAACTGTGTTGAATATAAAACTGTTTTGAACTTTAAAACATTCTGTGTTGGGTTGAGGTCGGCAGGAAGTGACACTACTTCCTGTTGCCACCACTCCTTATAAGGCACAGCTTCAGCAAGTGAGTGGAGCAAGTGCACATATTCGTGCATGGAGACATGCGTGTCTGCTGGGTCGGCAGGGAGGTAGGTCAGACTAATTACAACTGTATCTCTTTCACAACAATAGCAAATACTATAGACGCTAGGAAGGGCCTGAGGTAGGCCACGAGTATATTAAGTGAGTATGTGGCCAAACATAACAATATGGGGACCTACGAAAATCTGTGTGGTAGTTGTCAAATGTACGCCATTGGACCACAAATTGAGAATTTTGTATGTCTGTTACTCAGGGTATTACAGAACAAATTAAACATTCTGCAAACTAAAAGGCCCTCTGACCCAGCCTTACACTTATTAGTCAGACATTGACGAAATGGCATCTCTTTACTATCCCTGTAGTGGCTCTAATACAGTACTAGAACCAACAAATTTAGTAGCCACTGCAGTATTAGCACTGTACCCAATTCAGAAGATGAAACATGGTCACATGTCCCCAAAGGTGAAACAAAAAAAACAAAGTTCAGGGGTGGCCAAGTGTTCAGTAGTGCCCCAGTGATGCAGACATGTAACAAGTTTGAGATCCTGACACCAGACGATGATACTCTGGACCAGACTTGGGTACCCCCTCTTCTTATGACCACCAGCAAAAAATCTGTACTTACACTCACTCAGATGGAGGCGAAATCCAACAAAAGCCCAGTCCCCCCCCAGAGTCTACTACACCCAACCTTGGAACAACTAGCAAGGTGAATTCTCCCAGGCAGATATTCGTATTAGGGGACTCCATTATTAAGCACATTGACAGGATGGTGTGTAATCCAGATGAAAGTAAACGTACCTGCTCCAGCTTCAGGGGAGCAGGTATATCCAATATAACCTTGATGGCTCCAGACATCCTGAAACATTCTGGTGCAACCCCACTGGTAATAATACACACTTGTACAAATGATATTGATGGATGCCACCTAAACCAAATGAAGTTAAATACTATGTCTCAACAACATCCTGACCGAAATAGGTTGCGAAATGTTTTTCGGAAATTTTGCCAGCACCAAGAGCTACTGAATGTTACTAACAGAATTAAATCCTACAATTAGTGGCTGAGGAAATGGTGTTTGTCACAGGAAATAAAATGCCTTGCGCACTGGGAAAATTTTGTAGACAACCCTTCTCTTCTGTTGGGATGGGCTCCACTTGAGCAGGAGAGGTAGTTTCATCTTAGGCAGGAGAATTCAAACATGAAGTTTTGCTATATTATGACAATTGCAGTTTGTCCCACCATTAGAACTGCTCTGGAGGTGAATGAGTTAACTCCCATTCTAAGAATGGAACTTAGAGCACGAGCTCGGTTAGAGAAGCTCTGTCTGGGTTATTTCAAACCCAAACTCAGATTCTTTACTCCGCCTCACTGAACAGTCACTCCGGAGATTTCTCCTACTGCTCGGTTCATTTCTCTGTTTAAACGGTGTTTTCTCGGTTCAAATCAACCGAGAATATTATTTTAACTGCAAAACCGATCGGTTCAAGCTGTCTGTGGTATCGTAAGTAATTTCAGTTTAATTTCTGTGTGGAACTTGTAAATGTTATCGGTTCAGTTTTGAACCGATCAGCTTGCTTTAAAACTAGAAGTTACAAAAATTAGAGGTTTTAGAGTGCGGTTCCCGGTTCTCATCGGTTCTAAAAAAAAAAAACTGAGTTCATTACGGTTTTTTCCAAGACCCGTGACACGGTTAGGAACCGATAAGGGTGTCTTGCCCGGCACTGCCGTTAAAAGGGCAAGTTTTTGGTTAGGCTGGCATTATGTCTGAGAAACCCAAAAGAAAAACCGGGCCCACTGGATTTCAACACTGTGATGCTTGTGGGGAAGTCTTTGCCAAGGCTGACCCACACACCACATGTGTATATTGTCTGGGGTTTGACTACCTCAATTCAGACTGCCAGATTTGTAAAAATTTCCCTGCAGCCACCCTGGATAAGAGTTGGCAGGCTCAGGGAACGAGAGGCCAAAAAGTCTGCTGACCCGGATGGCCAGCCCGGTTCGGTGCCAACTGAACCGGAGGGAGTGCCCTCTGACCAGGGCGAGACTTCCTCGGGCAAACGCAAAGCTGGCTTGGATGAGCCAGTTCCAGTAAAGAAAACAAGAATCGGCAGATGTTGAGCCCAAAATTCCTTCTCCAACTGCTGCAGAGATAGCAAGAGCTATTCAGATTGTCCAGTCACTTTCTCCGGTTCCGTCCGAACTGCCACTGTCTGGTAAAAGGTCGGTTCGGTCGGTTTCACCGGTTCAGGAATATGATGAGGAGTTTTATGAACCAGAGGAGGGGGAGGATGATTATGAACAGTATGAATGTGACTTGGAGGGTCTGGGTGTGCCCATTGAACCGGACATCTCCCCAGACAGACCTTTAGAATCTCCCCTATGCTTTGAGTCCCTCTCACTTTGTTTTACAAAAGTTGCTGAAACCCTCCAGCTCCCATTGGAGGAAGCTGTGGATGAGCAAGAGGAACCTGATTTTGTAGAAATGATGGATATACCAGAGTCTAGGAGATTGTCTATTCCTTTACATAAGTCTTTTAGGAAACAAACAATTAAAATTTTAAAAGCTCCTAATTCTGTGCCTCCTGTGGACAAAAAGATGGACAGGAGGTACACACTGTCAGGTCCTGACACAGAATTCCTTTCACAGCATTGCAGTCTTGTTGGGGTGGTTCAGGCTGCAGCCTGTGATAAAGCTAATATTCCCCAGGCTTCACATCCTCCTGACAAGGATTCCAGGAAGATTGCCATGGCTAAAAAACAATACATGGCAGCGTCCTTGGGACTCAGGCAAGCAAATTACATGGCTTATGTAGCAAGGTATCAAAAACCTAGATGGGACACTGTCATGGTTTTGGCCAAACAGGCCTCTGGCCAGCTTGCTAATGAGCTGGAACAGGTGGCTGCTGATGGCATTGAGGCATCCAAGGTGCAGTTTCATGCTGCTGTGGATTTTAATGATGTATCCTCTGAGAGTCATGGCTACGTCTGTAGCTTTTCGTAGGATTGGCCTGGCTCAGGTGTACTAGCTTGTCACAGGATACCCAGACTAAGGCTATGGATTTTCCTGTGGTGGGAAATTCTCTGTTTGGGGAACAGAGAATTATATGAAGAAAATGGATGAATATAGGACTACCTATAAGAGTGCCCAAGCCAAGGAGCGGCAAGCCAATCCTCAGGCAGACCCGTAGGGGTAGGCCTTTTCACAGGCCTTTTTACCAAACCCAGGCATCTTCTGCTTATGCTCAGAGGGGCTTCTTCAGAGGCAGAGGCAGACGGGGTGTGGGCAAGCCTGCTTCCACCTCTCAGCCTAAAGCACCTGCCAAACAGACAGCCTGATGGGGTGCCCAGGGCCGATTCTCCTTTACCCGTAGGGGGCAGGTTGGCTTACTTCATTCAGAACTGGGTGTCTCTAACTTCAGACAAGTGGGTCCTGGAAGTAGTAAGCCAGGGTCTGGTTCTCGACTTCAAAAAGTTCCCAAAGATGAGAATCAGATCTTTCCCACCTGCAAACTCTTTAGAGACCTTTACTCTAGAAACAGAAGTCTCAACCCTCCTGGCTCTCAGAGCTATAGAAAGGGTTTCTCCCCACACCAGGGCAAGGGTCTGTACTCCAGATATTTCCTTACCCCAAAAAGACAGGAGAAGGCGGCCCATTTAGACCCTCAGATATCTGAACAAACACCTTTTAGAACAAAGTTCAGAATGGTAACTCTGGCAATTTTACCCTCTCTAAGGCCAGGGGACTGGCTAGCCTCCCTGGACCTCAAAGATGCCTATTTTCACGTCCTAATCAGAAGCTCCCACCGAAAGTAGCTCAGATTCGAACTGCCCTCAGGTCACTACCAGTTCAGAGCAATGCCCTTCGGCCTCACCACTGCCCCAAGGGTATTCACAAAATGTCTGGCAGTAGCAGTTGCTCATTTAAGGAGGCAAAGGATTGTTGTCTTTCCCTATCTGGACGATTGGCTCATTGTAGGCCAGTCCCCAGAACAGGTAAAATCTCACCTGCAAGTTACCCAGCAGCTGCTCACCTCCCTGGGCTTCTTGCTAAATCTTCCAAAGTCAGTTCTGGAACCAGTTCAGGTGCTCACCTTCATAGGTGCAGAATTGGACACACAGCAGGCCAGAGCCTTCCTACCCTTAGAGAGGGTAAGGAACTTGGTGGCTCTGGCCTCCTCCTTCACTCTGCAGGTCTCTCGACCAGCAAGACACTTTTTGCAGCTCCTGGGGCACATGGCTGCGTCCACAGCCGTAGTGCAAGGAGCAAGATTTCAGATGAGGAACATTCAGTTTCACTTGAGAGCCTTTTGGTCTCAGAAGAGAGACCCCCTTTCCAAGTTGGTCCCAGTGACCCGAACCCTGATCCAGGCCCTCCAGTGGTGGCAGGATCAGAGCAATTTAAGACTGGGGGTCCCTTTCATTCCTGTCTCACTCCTTGACCCTCACTACAGATGTTTCCCTCCTGGGGTGGGGAGCCCACATGGGCGACCTCTCCACTCAGGGAGTGTGGTCCCCCCAGGAATCTTTGCTCCACATCAGTTTGCTGGAACTCAGAGCTGTCTTTTTAGCACTTCAAGTGTTTTCTGCGTCTGTTCAGAACAAAGTGGTAAAAGTCAGAACAGACAACACCACAACAATGTGGTACATCAACAAGCAGGGGGGCACTCTGTCTTCGGCCTTGTGCACCGAGGCAATGAAGTTGTGGTCTCTGGCCTATTCCCTGAACACTTCCCTCATAGCAGTTCATCTTCCAGGAAAGGACAGTGTCTAGCAGATGCTCTCAGCAGGATTTCCCAGGGCCATCACAGAATGGTCTCTGGATCCTCAAGTACTGGGGATAGTTTTTGCCAGATGGGGTACCCCTCAGATCTTTTTGCAGCCCCAGACAATCACCAACTTCCACTGTTCTGTTGCAGGCCCCCAGTGTTGGGCTCAGTCCCCCTGGATGCCTTTCTCCTAGATTGGGAAGGGAAGTTTCTTTAGGCCTTTCCCCCCTTTCCTCTCCTATTCAAGGTGCTAGTCAAAATCAGATCCCAGCCTTGCTGGGTGATTCTGATTGTCCCAGATTGGGCCAGGCAGCCCTGGTACCCACTCCTTCAAACAACATAAAGTCTTGCTATATTATAGACATTAGCAGTTTGATCCAGCTCTAGAACTGCCCCGGAGTGCAATGGTTAAAACCATTCCAAAATAGAATTTTGGCACGAGAGCAGCTCTGTCATTTCAAACTTGAACTGTCAGATCTTTACTCTGCCTCAGTGAACAGTCGCTCCGGAGATTTCTCCTTCTGCTCGGTTCATTTCTCGGTTTAAAAAGTGTTTTCTCGGTTGGATTTAACGAATAGTTTTATTTAACATAAACCGTTCGGTTCAAGCTCTATCTGTGGTAACCGTAAGTAAATGAAGGTTTTGTCTGTGTGGAACTTGTAAGTTATCGGTTCGGTTTTAAACCGATCAGTGAGTTTAAAACTCATTTAAAAACAGTTACTATTTTAGAGTGCGGTTCCCGGTTCTTATCGGTTCTAAAAGAAACGGATTTATTACGGTTTTTCCAATACCCGTGACACGGTTAGGAACCGATAAGGGTGTCTTGCCTGGCACTGCCGCTAAAAGGGCAAGTTCAAATACCATGAAGTCTTGCTATATTAGGACTTATTGCAGTTAGCCACTGCACTTGAACTGCCCCGGAGAGGAAAGAGTTAACTCCAGAGAATCTGGAGTTCTAAAGAGCGAGGGCGCTATACCAAAGCTCTATCTGGGCAGTTTCAAATGAAACTGTCAGATTCTTTACTCCGCTTCACTGAACAGTCGCTCCGGAGATCAGCTCCTTCAGCTTCGGTTCATTTCTCGGTCAAGCGGTATTTTCGGTTCATTTGAACCGGCAAAAATATATTTTACCGCATTTCAGTTAAAGCTCTATCTGGTAAACCGTAGTACAAATGTAAAGTCTGTGTGGAAATTTAGTTATCGGTTCGGTTTTGAACCAATCGGTTTGCTTATTTTAACGCTTTAAAGTTTTGGGCTTTAGAGTGCGGTACCGGTTCTTATTGGTTCTAAAAACCTTGATTTTAAATAGGGTTTTCTAAATACCATGAAACGAGTTGGGAACCGATAAGGGTGTCTTGCCTGACACGGCCATAAAAGGGCAAGTTTTGGTTAGGCTGGCATTATGTCTGAGAAACCCAAAAGAAAACCGGGCTCACTGGGGTTTTCAACACTGTGATGTTGTGGGGAAGTTTGCCAAGGCTGACCCACACACCACTTGTGTTTATTGTCTGGGGGGCTGACCACCTCCTGTCAGACTGCCAGGTGTTTAAAATTTCCTGCAGCCACCCTGAAAGAGATTGGGCCGGCCCTAGGGAACTATTTGGTAAAAGTCCGCTGACCGATGGCCAGCCGGTCCAGTACCCCACTGGACCAGAGGGAGTGCCCTCTGACCAGGGCTAGACTTCCTCGGGCAAAAGGATAGTTCAGAGAACCAGTTTAAAAAAAAAATAGAATATGACAGAGAAATCAGTAGGTTTGGAGTCCAAGATTGTCTCTCCAACTGCTGCAGAAGTAAACCATACAGATTGTCCAGTCACTGTTTCTAGGTCCTGTCGAACCATCTACAGTTGGTAAAGGTGGCTCGTTCAGTTCCAGTGGTTCAGGTTTATGATGTTGAGGAATTGTTATGAACCACAGGAGTGGGAGGAGGAAATTGATCAATACATGTGTGAACTGGTAGGGTCTGGACATGCCCACTTACGGACATTTTCTCCAGACAGACTTTTAGAATCTCTTTTTCTGTCTGAGTCCTTTTCTCTCTTTGTTTTACAAAAGCTTTGAGAATCCCCAGCTTCCTTTAGAGAGGAGGCTATGGATGAGTAAAGGAGAGCATGATTATGTAGGAATGATGGGCTAGAGGTTGTCTTTCCTTTGCATAAGTCATTTAGGAAGTAAACAACAAATATTTTAAAATTCCTCTTTCTGTCTCTCCTAAGATAAAAATGGACAGAAGGTGTATTCGTCAGGCTCTGTTACAGACTTCCTCACTGAGCAGTGTAGTCATGGTGTGGTGGTACAAGCTGCAGCCTGTGTCATAGCTAGTTCCTCACCTCACATCCTCCTGAATAGGATTCCAGGAGGATTGATGCAGACAACAAAAACAGAATATGGCAGCTTCTGTGGGACTCAGACAGGCAAGTTGTATGAAAACATGTGGCTAGATTTGAGAATCTAGGTGGGACGCCAGTATTGCAGTTAACCAAGCAGGCCCATGGCCAGCTGGCTGGGGAGATTCTGGAACGAGGTGGCACTGCTAATGGCACTGAAGCCTCTAAGTTCAAGTTCATACTGCTGTTGGTGTTAATCTGTTTTCTAGGGTCATGACCACTTCTAGCTTTCTGTAGGTTGGCATGGCTCAGATGCACTAATCTGTCCCAAGATATTCTGTCAAAGTCTCATGGATTTGTTTCTTGTTGTGGTGAATCTCTGTTTGAGGAACAAACAAGCTATATGAAAAACAGGGATGATTACCTACAAAAGTGCCCAGGTAGAGGCTCAGGCCTCCTCTGCTTTCACCAGAGGTCTCTTCAGGAGGCAGAGACTAGGCAGAGGCACAAGGCAAACTCCCCTCCTTAGCCCAAGACTGATGCTGCCAAGCACCCTCTGACAAGTGCCCAGGCCGACCTCCCATACCAGTGGGCAGGTTGGTTTTATTTCAGCCGAAGTGGGTGTCCCTAACTCAGACAAGTGGTTCTGGAAGTAATAGGTCTGGTTCTCAGCTTCAAACAGTTTCCAAAGATGAGAGACAGACAGGTCCGAAATACTTTGAATCCCTTGCGCTGAGACGAGGTTTCTTCTCCTCTGAACTGCAAAACAGTGAAAGGTCCCCTCCTTGCCACTGGAGCAAGGGCTGTACTCCTTGATACTTTCTTACCCCTATAGAAGGCAGGAGATTTAAGCGGCCCATCTCCAGATTTAAAATTTCCTGAACAAGCATCTTTGAAAACAAAGTTAAAAATGTTGACTCTGGCTGAGGCCGAGGACTGTCTAGCTTTCCTGGACCTCAGGATACCTATTTTTCATGTTTTGATCAGGCCTTCTCACCGAAAATACCTCAGGTTACCCTCAGGCCACTACCAGTTCAGGGCAATACCCTTGGCCTACTCTGCTCCAAGGTATTGAAATTCTAGCTGTGGTAGTGGCTCTTTAAGAGAGAGCAAGAGATTGCTTTGTTTCCTTTCCTGGATGACTGGCTCTTAGTGGGTCAGTCTCCAGATCAAATAAATCCACTTGCAAGTCACCAGCAGCTTCTCACCTTACTGGGATTCCTGCTGAATTTACCAAAGTCAGTTCTCTAACCAGTTCAGGTACTAATCTTCATGAGGGCAGAGTTGAACACAAAGTTAGCAGAGCATTTCTCCCTCTGCAAAGAAGTAGGCAGTCTCTTTGCCCTGGCATCTTCCATTACTCTGCGAGTCTCTTGACCAGCATAGCATTTGCTACAACCACTAGACACTGACTGCTTCCACAGCTGTAGTGCAGAGGCAAGATTCCAGGGGACATTTAGTTCCATCGAGGCCTATTGGTCCCAGGAGGATTCCCTTTCCAAATGGTTCTAGGCAATCCAGATCCTGTACACTGGTGGCAGGATCAAGCATCAAAACTAGGGTCCTCCTCATTCCTCACACGGATGCTCCTGTTGGGGTGAGGAGCTGCGGAAGCGACCTGTCCATGAGGAGTGTGGTCTCTAAGATCTCTGCTCCACATCAATTTTGGAACTCAGAGCTGTCTTCTAGCTCTTAGGAGTTTCAGCTGTCCAGACAAGGTAGTTCAGTCAGGCAGACAACACCACAATGTGGTACATCAACAGGCAGGGCCTTTCGATCATCAGCCTTGTGAACCGAGAAGCAATAGTGGTGGTCTCTGGCACTCCCTGAACCTCCTGATAACAGTTCCTCCAGGAAGGACAATGCCCTGGAATGCCTCAGCAAGTTCTCAGGGCCATCCGGTTGAGCCTGAATCACCGGGTGCTGGGTTCAGTCCTTGCAGATGGGGCTCCAGATGATCTTTCAGCCCAGATAACCACTAGCATATCTTTTATTGAGGCCTCCAGTGCTGGGATCAACCCGCTGGGCCTTTTCACTTAGTTGGAAAGGAAGTTTCTGTACCCTTCCTCCTTTCCCCTTTCTTTCGGGTACTAGTAATCAGATCTCAACCCTAAGCGATCTGATTGTTCCAAACTAGACCAGACAGCCTGGTACCCGTGTCTCTGTCCTTGACAGTCCACCTACCTGAGCTTGCCCAGAGTCCACGACTTACTGGCCTTTGCACAAGGAAGTGTTATCCAACCTCAAATTCCTCCTTCTCAGACGTCTTGAGGTTAGAATTGCTGATTTTACCTTTTTTCAAGGTATCGCTTGAATATTTTTAAAGGCTTCAAAAGGAAGCTTTTCACTGGGGCCACCCAATTCTAAGCGAACAGGTTTTCAGTCTAGCGCTGAGAAGCAGATATACCACAGTCTTATCTGCATTTCTAGTTTTGGTCATTTAAATTCCTTAGGTCTTGGGCAGCTACATAAGGGTTCATCTGGCTGTCTCTGTTTTTCTGCAGCAGGAAGCCTGCTTCCTTTTCTTCTCAACATGTTTTCAAGTTTTTAAAGGGTTGCTTCCACCCCTCTTTTTAGAACCAACTCCTGCATGGAGCCTGAATGTTGTTGTCAGTTAATACAAACCCCACAGAACTCTGTCCCAGCAGGCTCAAGCTTCTCATGAAAATGTTTTCTGGGACATGGATATATTCATCCACACTCATTGGCAGTATCCTTGCAGCTTTAAATCTTACAGGAAGGTCTTCAAACTTGCTCCTCCCACCCACCCGGCAGGTAACTCTCGGCTCGCCCAACGCCAGATCTTCCTTACGCAGGCTCAGGTTCCTCATAGCTCGTTTGTGACTGTTCCTATTTCTCGTTTGCGGTTAAAAAATAATAATTTGCAAAGACTTCAGTCTTCATCCCAGCAGCTGCGATGAAAAGAAAACTCCGGTTGGAGATGCCCATGCGGGAAAGTGTCTCGAGCGGATCCACACTCCCGTGTAATACTGTAGGCAGAGCACGACCGCGGACTGAGACCCTGTGCTCATCTTTCTGACCTCGTCCTCGAACCGTGCTGCCCGGTGCAACTGGGCCGTCCGAAAGTTCCCTCGGTGAAGTCAAGGAGGCGGTTAGCGATGTCAGCGGCGGCGAACTCGGCGGATCAGCTCGGCGGATCGTGCCCCCTCGAAGGGGCGGCGCGGACGTACCTTCTAAACACGACATTATCAACTCTCTCTGGGTTCTTCCTGGCTTCTTCAAGGCTGTCTGTCCTCTCACTAAGGAAAAGACCTCATCTGCTGGACCTTTCGGTCAAAAAGAGGACAAGGAGGACATCCCTCCATCGGCGCTCTTGCGGCGGGGAAGGTCCCCTCCCCGGACGTCGACCCGTCGGCTTGGTCGACCCGCTCGGCTTGGCCACTGGCCTCACGGTGTCCCGTCCAGGTCAGTTGACGAGACTCCCTGATGAAGTCAGATTTTCGACCATTAGACAGTGTCACTTCAGCAGCCGGTCCCCTCCCGGTTCCCCGGGAGGAGGGGAATCCGTGGGCTCGCCTGTACTCGGTTCCAGACCTCGGATGAACCATCCGAGCCGAAGGAGTGCGGTTCGACCGACACCTCCGCACCGACGAAATTCGGACTCGATCTCCCGGGACCTCGCCACCGGTCAGCCGATCCCACCGCGGGCGGTCTCGATCTCGGCCGCAGAGTGGCGGCGTCGCGCCGTCCCATCCTCCTCCTCGGATGAGGAAGCCCAGCGTAAAGTACGTCGGGATCGAGACCTTATGTTCCAACAACTCCTCCTGGCCGGGAATAGCCGACCGGCGCCTTCCCGGCCATTAAATAACTGTCGGGCAGCCGACAACCCCTCGACTTGCCGGTACCCAGGCGGTTGTTGAAAACCTACTCCACCGATTGCGGTGGAACCTCCGCCTCCCAGCCACCAAGTGGGGCTCCGACCAAAAATTCGGTCGGCTAAGGTTCACCATCGGCTGTCAGTTACCCTCACTCCGACGACCTCGGCAGTGAAGGGTAAGCAGGCCAGAGCACTCTTGAGACTCTTCCGGTCGAGGCGATTCTCCTTCTTCTCAGCGACTGGACTTGGGTCTTAGAGAACCAGCCAATGGCGATAGCCGTCGTCCTTCCTGGACTGCTTGACTCATCTGGGTCTGGGATGGGCTGACCCGTTTCAGGCAGGTATCCTCACGGAGATTCTGGACGGTTCTCCGGCCAGGCCTTTCGGTGGCGAGGCCATAGTGGTCAACTGGAACTTTGGCAGCCCGCCCCTGCCCTCACCTGACCAGGATGGCAAGAATCACAGTCCCCGGTTCCTTGTCGGTTTGAACACCCCTCTGCTGAGGGTTGGTTACCGACAAGCGTTTTCGGCGCCCGGGCGCCAGGATGTGGACAAACATCTGACAAGGGTCAAGAAATGGACTATGGGAGGCGAAAAGTCGCTGCGTCCTCTCTAAAGCCCGTCAGGCCAGTTAAGCCGTCATCGCACATTTTCTCATGCCCTGTTGGGCTCCCTGGATGGTCATCCTCATCATCGCGATCTGCAGACTACGGTTAAGCAGTGGGGACCAGGACAGAACAGTGGCCAACAGCAGCTCCAGACACTTTGGATATAGGACTCATGTGCCAGATCGGTGGCGACCGCAATCGCTTATCGCGGAGCTTGGCTGAGATATCACCTTGCCCGGATACCCAGCACAAGTTGGCGGATATTCCCTTTTTGAGGACGACCTCTTGACCCTGGTGGAGGTCACCTGCGAGGATCGAAGTCAATACCTTGGACTCGGTCTCTTCATCAGAAGGACAAGGCATAACCACAGCCCAACCCTTTAGTCTTCTACCCTTTGGCGCGCCCGGCAACCAACGTCAGGGCCAGCAGGCTGACCTTGGCATCCCAAACCCAAACACGACTTCCTCTAACAGGCAGGGAGGAAAGGGCCCAGGAGGTCCCTCGGCGGTTCCTCCTCAAAGCCTGCCAGTGGCCAGGCTGAGGGGTGCCCCCACATCCCGTCCTGCCCCTAGGTCCCCCGTGAGGCAGCTCCGGCACTTCAGTTCGCCTGGTCGCTGTTACCACGGACAGGTGGGTCTTGGAGGTGGTGGGGAGGCTGCCTCTGGAATTGAGCAGGCACCACCCTTCAGGCCGTCGCACCGAGCCCGGATCCCCAGCCACTCACTGGCGGCTCGGCCAGCCGACATCCTCTCCTCCTCCAGAAGGGGTGGTAAGAAGGTGTGGACCTCCGCCAGACAGGGTTTGTGTCCAGGTACTTCCTGGATCCAGCAGACGAGGGCTGGCCCCATTCTCAAACCTACGACAAACAAGTTCTAAGATCAACCTTCAGGATGGTCACTCTGGCTCGATAATACCATCCTTGGGCAGCGGCTGGTTCTGCTCTCTGGACTTGCAGGGCCATTTTTTCACGTCCCCTCAGTCGTCTCACAAATTCCTTCGCTTCAGCGGAAAGATCTCTCTTGATTCAAGCCGCCCTTGACTTGTCTCAGCTCCAGGGTCTTACCAAATGCATGGCAGTGGTGACAGCAGCACTCCTGCGCCGGGGGTCGGTGTACCCCACCTGGACGACTGGCTGATAGCAGCTCCCTCAGGAAAGAGGCGGAGTGGTCAGAATCAGCCCTCAGTCTGCTCTCTGGGCCTCCTTGTCAAGCAACCCGGAACTCCGACGAAGCAGGTGATTTTATTCACCGAGCAGCTCGACTCTCTTGAGCAAAAGCGCGGCTCCACCGGACAGGGCGAGTTCTTTCCTCCTTCCCGATCATTTCTGGTTGAACAGTAAGCCTACCGGGACTTCCTGCCTCCTGGGTCTCATAGCGGCTGTACCAGCGTGGTCCGTTGGGCCGCTGGAACATACGATCGGTGAGGACTGGCCAGCCAGTGGTCACCGCGCGATCCTTGGACCAGCTATCAGTGACACAGGGATGGAATGCTCTCCAGTGGTGGACGTTCAGATCAGTGCAGAGGCATCGTTAGTCCACCAGGCAGCGGTCTCTCACAATAGACCGATGCCTCTCTGATGGTTGGGGTGCCCATCTGGGGAACACCGGCTCATGGCCTCTGGTCACCAGGGAGTCGATGCCACATCAACCTGCTGGAGCTCGGCGGTCGCCTAGCTCTCACGCCTTTGCTCCGTTCCTCCGGTCCGTGGTCGAGTCAGGCGGACAATACACGACCATGTACTATCTAAACGCCAGGCGGGGCCCGCTCATGCTATGCGAGCTCTCCGCATTTGGTCCCTGCGTGCGCGCTGAAGGGATCTCCTAGCCATTCACGTGGCAGGGCCTCAACACCTAACCGATGCCCTGGGCGATGGGGCTGCATCACCAGTGGTCTCTCTGCGGAGGTACAGCATCTGTTCTCCCTTGGGGCACACCTCAGGTGGACCTGTTTGCATCCGGAGGCAGCTGAGTCTGTTCCATGCCGCCCCTCAGCGGGCTCGCTGCAGGGGATGCCTTCGAGCAATGGACCCGGGCCTCTTTTCGCCTTTCCCCATTTCCTTGATCACAGGTGCTTCTCAAAGCGAGGAGGACAAGCAGGTGGTCTAATAGCCCCAACTGGCCTCGCAGTTGGTACCGAATCCTCAGTCTCCAGCTCCAGGACTCATGAGCTTCAGCACCCGGACCTGCTCTCAATCAATCAGGGTTCCATCCGGACCTTCAATCCCTGCACCTGACGGCCTGGTTCCTACGGCAAGTTCAGGCTTGGGTCTTTCGACGGTCCCAATATGATGGGCGTCAATAAGTCGACCAAAATACTATGCCTTCAAATGGAAAGGTTCCATTTAGTGTCAGAACAAGAGCGGACCCTTCCTCCTGTTCCTTGGCAAGCATCTTGGACTATTTGAACCCTTTCTAGTCAGGGCTTAGGTCGGCGACTAAGGGTGCCTGGCAGCCTCTGCTTACGGTGGCGGGCCGGGAAGCAGTCGGGGCACGCAGGAGAAGGTGGTCTGGCGCTTTTTCAAGGCCTTGATCACATTCCCTCAGTCAAAGAACCCCCACCTCCGTGGGATCTACTGTAGTACTGGCAAAGCTCATGGGCAAACACGAGAACCTATGCTGGTGTGCTCTCTCTCACCTGTGGCGGAGACCGACTTCTTGGTGGCTATCCGTCAGCCAGAAGAATGGGAGGAAACCGCTTTCCAGCCAGTCTCCTACCTGGTCTTCCAGGACAAGTTGTCCTGCATCACCGAAATTCCTTCGAAGGTGGTGTGATTTCACCTTAACCAGGTGTTGACTCTGCGGTGTTCTACCCCAATCACACCTCGGAGGGCTCTAGGCTCCATACTCTGATCTAGAAGGACGCTTATTATAAGGGCGACGGCTGAAATTCGAGAGGTACGCCAACTGTTTGTCACTACGCCGAAGCAGCATCTGGCAGACCTGCGAAGCGGACGATAAGCAGGTGGGTAACCTCCTACATAGATCTCTGCTATAGTTAGCGGGCTGGAGCCTCCCAGAGGATGAGCTCATTCTACCATGTACACTGCATGGCGGCTGCCAGGGCGTCCCTATCCGGAAATCTGCAGGGCTGCTACCTGGAAGTCAGCAAACACCCTCGTACCCTACACACCGACCTTGAGTCACGCGGGATGCTGGTTTGAGACTCGGTTCTCAGTCTCTCTTTCCCAAGTAAGTATATGGGGTATGCGTCTTCCTCCCTCCTCCCGGAGAACTGCTAGGACTCTGCCAATGGTGTGGATGAAAACATATCCATGTCCTAAATACAGGTTACTCACCTCAACAGGGTTCTAGGAATGGTATATGTTGTTCATCCACAGACCCGACACCCGGCCGACGCACAACCTGAACTTCCAGCGGGCCAGATCTGGCGTCATGAGGCCGAGGTTATACCACCGGTGGGTGGGAGGAGCAACAGAGACCTTCGGCAGATTTAAAAGCGGCAGGATACTGCCATGAGTGTGGATGAACAACATATACCATTCCTAGAACTCCTGTTACAAGTGGTACCTGTATTTCTGGTGGTTTCACTTCTGCCAGACGCGCAGTGAACTACAGGCCTAACGGAAGAATTTTCTCTCCCACAGGATAAGACAGTCCCTAGGACTAACACAGGGTTGTCCTAAGTGGTTTCAGGTTTCCACAGACAACCATCTCTAGGATTTTCACGAGCATTCTTCCTCGGGTGAGAGGAGACTGCACCAGATTGACGATCAAGAGCCTTATGTATTTGTAAACACCAAGGGTCTGAGTTGAATCCTCCAACTCTTCTACCTAGGGCGAGGGTTGGAGGGAACCTGCCACTAGAGGACAATTGCAGGTGGATTGTCTCCTGCATCCATTTTGTTGTCAAGACTAGGTGAGAGACTCAGGACTGAGGGCTCACTCCACCAGTGTACAGCATCTCTACGGCTGCTAGACCATTCTGGAAATCATCGAGCTGTTACTTGGAAGACAGTTCACATTTTACAATATTATTCCTGGTTCCTGTCCAGGAGGATGCTCGTTTTGGCACAGCTAAGATTAAAACCTATTTCTAAGTAGGTTCTGACCCTCCTCCATGGATGTACTGCTGTAATCTGCAATAAATCCCTAATACAAACTTCATGGTGTTTGAAGAAAATTACTCACCTTTAGTAAATTGCTTCTCATGAGTCTTCTATATGAGACCAACCCCAACCTGCCCTCTCAGAACTTCTACTAGGGTGGGGTGGCAAATTAGTGCAAGCACTGTTCATGCCATTGTATTTCTTCCTTCACCCTCTTTTATTTAGGGTTGAGAACTAGGGTTTTCTGGTGGTATTTGTTGGCCCCTTCTGGACTTAGTCTTTGGGGAAGGGGTCCTAATAATGCTGTCAGGGAACTAATACTACCATTATTCATTCTTATTGTTATTGTGTTCCTATTGTTACTACTAGTAGGTAGCCATTTGGCTGGTGAGAGCTCCACACAGACTTGTTGCTTAGTGTTAGCATGAATCGACAGTTTCATTTGAAACTGCCAGATGAAACTTGGTATAGCCACCAAAGCTTTAGAACTGATTCTCTGGAGTTAACTCTTTCCTCTCCGAGACAATTCAGTGCAGTGGCTAACACAATAAGTCCTAATATATGAACTCCATGAGGAAAACAATTACTAAGGTGAGTAATTTTCTTTTTAGTTGGCTGGCATTATGTCTGAAACCAAAAGAAAACTGGGCCACTGGGTTCAACACTGTGATGTTTGTGGGAAGTCTTTGCCAGGCAGACCCACCACATGTGTTTGTCTGAGGTTGACACCGCAGTCAGACACCAGGTATGTAAGAATTTCCTGCAGCCACCCTGGAAAAAGATTGGGCAGGCTCAGGGGCGAGAGGCCAACGTCCGCTGACCAGATGGCCAGCCGGTTCATGCCACCGAACCAGAGTGCCTCTGACCAGGCCAGACTTCCTCGACAAAAAAAGCTAGTCCTAAGGAACCAATTCCAGTAAGAAAACAAGAAAATCAGCAGGTCTGAGTCCAATTCCTTCTCCAACTGCTGCAGAGATAACAAAAGTCTAAAGTGATCACTGTCTCAGGGTCCATCCGAACCACCACTATCTGGTAAAGGTCGGTTCGTCGGTCCCCAGTTCAGGATTATGATATTGAAATTTTATGAACCAGAGGAGGATATGAACAGTATGAATGTAGCTGGGAAGATAGGTGTGCCCATAGACAGACATCTCCCAGACAGACCTTTAGAATCCCCCTATAACATCAGGTCCCCATCCATTTTATATTTTATAAAAAGTTGCCAAAACCCTCATTCCTTTAGAAGAGCTGGAGATGAGTAAGGGCCTGATTTTGTAGAAATGATGGATATTCAGGTCTAGGTTGTCTGTTCCTTTACATAAATCTTTTAGGAAACACAATTTAAAAGCTCCTAATTCTGTGCCTCCACAAGATAAAAATGGACAGAGGTATACATTGTCAGGCCTGATACAAATTCCTTTCTCAAAATGCAGTCATGTTGGGTCATTTAGAGCTGCTGTTTGGCAACAACCCGGCCCAGATCCCGGACCTGCTTGACCGTGGTCTGCATGTCCGCAGGGAGATGTGGGAGGACCTCATCCAAAGACCCTAGAAGTACATGGGAGAAGTGTGCCACGACGATGGCCGAACTTGGCTGACGAATGCCCGAGGAAGAAGTCGCATAGACCTTCCAGGCTGAATGGACCAAAAGCTTGGACTCTATCAGGAGGTCGCTCAGTGTCGGCAAAACTGCCGGTACACCTGAACACAGAGGTGGTCACCAGGCTCTCAGCTGAAGGGTGCTCTGTGAACCCCACAAGGGACCCCATTGGCACAGCATACTTGTGAGCCATGCGGGCAGACTGAGCTGGACAAGAGGCAGGGTGCTGCCAGAGTGCTAAGGCCGGGCCAACAACAGCCTCAACCACAAGAAAGGCCTCCATAGGGGGTATCCCCTTCTCTTGAGGATGTCCATGAGACGGTACTCCGCCTTTTTCTGGATTGGCTCCAGGGGCATCCCTGTGGACTCAGACGAGGCGAAGAATGCTCTGAAAAGACAAGGGACCCTCCTCTGTCTAAGCCAATGGCCTATCCGTCATCCCCAGGATGAGAAAACAGGCCGGTGATGTCCGAATCCAAGGAATCCGTATATAATGGCTGCCCGTCCAGGTCACCTTCAACTCACTTATGGCGGTCCGGGGTGACCGTGACCGACAAACGCCGGGGAAGCCCGGTGTCCGGCCTATCTTCCTTGGAAGGAGCCCCTCCCAAAGGTTGCTTGGGCGGTGGTTCCACCACGATCGGTGGCGAGACCGTTTCAGGCCGAACTGGAGATTTTACCGGCTCCCAGGCTGGGGAACCAACTTAATCAGCTCTGAACGAGTTGGCTTCGGTCTAGGAGGTGAAAGCCAAGCAATGGCCGGTGTGGAAGCCGGAGTTGGCTTGTGCCTGGTCAAAATCAGCTGTTGCCACATGAACTCATAGCGCCGGAGTTTCTGCCGGAGCCTCTCCTCATCCGAGGACGACGAGGACAACTGATGGCATCTCCTCTTTTTAGAACGTTTATGGCTCCTCTGCCTTTCGGTCGGGGGAGTCAGAGACTTCGATAAAGATCGGACAGACAGACTCGGTCGCACAGGAGACACTGGCGAAACCGGTGATTTCCCAGGGTCGGGGTCCACTTCCTCGATGGGAGTCCCAGCAGGCTGGGTCTCGTCATCTGGGAAAACCAAATTAGGAGTTCGATCGAGGGAATAGATGACCAGAGTCGGCAATAAAGGATTGATCGGGTCGTTGACGATCTCTACATCGTCGATTAACAGTTTGGTCGACTGACCAGACGGCAAAGCTGAAAAGACAGTGGCTGAAGAAGCAATCTCGACCGAAACTGAGATTGCATGTTCCTAGGACTGAGACCTCCCCTGCTTCCAAGAGAGCCTCTGTCGAAATGAAGACGATCCTGGATCCTTCTCCCGCTTATGGGATTGAGAGGAGTATGCCCGCAGGACCCTCTCCCTTGGTCATGAGAGACTGGTACAACTCTCGAATGGAACCTGAGAAGGTGGAGCCCAGGCTGAGTGGAATGAAGAAGCTGAGAATAGTTTCTGCAGCGCAAGCCGCTTCCTCTTCGAATGCTTGTATGCGTTCCAATTGCTCGGTGGATCCCATAGCCGCAGAAACCGCCCACCGAGCCTCCTAGGATTTCACCGGAGGATTCCGTTTCTCCGGCCTCCCCAGCTTCAGGCGTGTGAGACACATATTGCATTTCAAGGTGCCATGGTCGACACTGAGGCAATAAACGCACGCGGTATGGGGATCGGTGCGCGACATCTTCTAGCTGCAAGAGCACTAATAAAATCCGGGGAAAGACTTGTCTTCCATAATCAAAGAAATAAACTCGCGGTTGCTAATACGAACGAGACGGATTTTCGTAATAACCTGAGGTTTTAGAGTCAGGTCCTACAAAATGCATGAGCACGAGGGAGGCAGCCTGAATCTTCCAGCGGAAAGGAAGATCTGGTGTCATGGGGTGGTGCAGAGGTATATATCACCCAGGTGGGTGGGTGGGAGGAGACAGCTTGAAGACTTCCGGTAGAACTTAAAGTGGAAGGGAACATGCCATAGAGTGTGGATGAACAACATATCTACGCTCCTAGAACCAGATACGAACATCAACTTTATGGCTACTATTTTCCTTGCCACGGCCAACTGCAAATGCTCCCACCTTTGGATATTTTTAGATAGATGGGTTCAAATTGGCATAAAGTTGTTGTCCGCTAGGGTGGTAATATCTGGGGATAGGGTGTCCCGTCCCACCCCAGATATTTAATGTTGGAATGTGCCCATTTAAGACCAGAGGGGCTGATCATGTCTGCAGATGTGAGGGAGTTTAAAGGGAGAACCTCTGATTTGGTTTTATTAATACGAAAGCCAGAGATGTTCCAATGCATTAAGAGTATCCAGTATGGGTTGTAGGCTCCCTTCAATGTCTCCAGTCAGAATCAGATGGTCGTCTGCTAAAGTTTAGCATGGTACTCCTGGTTTCTCACCTTTATACCGCTGATTCTGGGGTGGGTACATAAAGCTGTCGACAGGTTCCATAGCCAAAACAAAAAGTAGTGGGGAAAGGGGACAGCCCTTTTTGGCGCCCCTATGGAGCTGGAATGGAGAGGATGAAACAATTACTCACTGAAGTAATATTACTTCTTCCGGGGTATTCTTTAGCATTATTGACAGATGCAGTATGCCAGCTGGGTTCAGCTGCCCCGGAGAGGAGGAATCAATTCAAATGATGAAGACATTGGCCAATCAGGATACAGTTAGAGTGCTGCCTGCAGTCAGCCTAAGGGACCTCAGAACGCATTTCGGAGATGAAAAAGAGCAAATACTGTGCCCGCTAGGGGCAACAAAACTGTTAGCAATAACCCACCATATATTCTAACCCACTATAAAGCAAAAATTACATATTTATTTTTTCATCACAGGAAAGAATGACAGTCATCAAATTTGGCTAAATCCCCTAACAGAGCCTTTAGACAAGGTTTCCAGGAGAGGAAGGGTGGGAGTGTCAATAATGCTAAAGAATACTCTGGAAGAAGTAATATTACTTCGGTAAGTAATTGTTTCTTTTCACCCCAGGAATTCCTTAGCATCTCTTGACAGATGCGGACTTCGAAGCAGTGTAGTTGGGAGGAGGGCACAGAAACCTATTTTAAGAAGAGGCTCTGAAATACCGTCCTGCCAAACTTGTCATCCTATCAGACTACACATCCAAGAAAGATCTTATTGAATGTGAGAATCAAATTTCAATTAAGTGATCTGCACACTTCAGTAAGGATATACACGCTGAACACTGCCGAGGAGGCAGCTGTTCTCCAGGAAGTAGGCCTAAGCACCAGAAGGGCTGAATGTCAGCCTTGCTGTACCAGACCTAAAATATGGGAAAACAGTCCCATGGGAAAATACTCTTGGTCAATGGTTTCTCCTTTTCTGCAAAACGCAGGAAAGGAAGGGATGATAATGACAGTACCTGAACTGCTAGGACCGCTGATAGATCAGCAGGACTAATTCATGCCCCATCCGAGCAGCCTGAGATAGCCTAGACAGGACTTGCCTGAGAGCAGTACAGGCAGGGAAAAAAGGCTGATGAAGGTGGAAATGGTAGACACTTGGGAAAAGGATTTCCTATCCACCCAGAGGACTAAATTGTTCTTAAAGGCACTGAGAGGATAAAGCCTAAAAGAAAAACCTGAAACTCTGAAAATCCATCTAACAGAGGAAAAAACAAGCAGAAAAATTTTCTTCAATGTTACTCGCTTCAAGACAGAATTGTCACAGGTTCAAAGGGACACCTCATGAACTTGATATACAGAGGTTTGTGTTCCATGGGAAAACCGGTCCCTAGAAGGGTCTGGAAGTTAAATGGCCCCTTGTGGAATTCTTTGGAATGGTCTGAGAAATTACAGATTTCTCTTGCCTGACAGAAAAAGAATCCGAGTAACCGCTAGGTGTACTCCCAAAAAAGAGGCCTACTGACCTACTGTAGATAAGAAAATAAAACCTTTGTATTTTTACAGGTAACAAGTCACAAAGACCAAATTAGTTCCATGTACAAGATAGTAATGACTGGATATGAACTAAATAATCCAGTCATGAGAGGAAAGAGGGTTGAAAAACTCTAGGCTCTTGTCCTTGTACCCAGGGGGAAAAACATTTCCACAAGGAAACTGATATTTTCGTGGTACTAAAATTATTATTATTTTTCTAAGACATTCCAGGCCTTATTTGGCTACAGGGACTCTAGAAGAGCTAGCCTCTCAAGCACCAGGCCTTGAGGAGAAAAGACTGGGAGCTGAGAAAACACTACTCCTGTGCAAGAAAGGAAGTAGCTTGTGGAAGCAGCCAGAAGGCTGTTTAACTGAAACATTTTTTATCAGAAAGTACCAAGGTTGTCCAGAGCCACCAAGATTGTGGTGACCGATTCCTTAACTAGAAAGGTACTTAGGAAACAATGGATATATGGGGGAGAGAGAGAGAACACTTCTCCAACCAGTCTTGAGATAAGAAATTCCGTTGGAAGGAACCCCAAGCTGGGGCTTGCAACAGGAAAAAGGAAAAAAACTGGTGGTTCGGTCTGGAGGCGAAAATTCAGATCTGGACCTGACTTTACCCCCTGAATGATGTGGCTAGGACTTATGTGCTGAGGGCTCACTTGTGGTGGCCCCGACTAATGCGGCTTAGAGGATCTGCCAAGGGGTCCACTTGGGGTGGCCCTGACTGCCAAAGTGTTGTCCTTACCTGACAGATGGATGAGTGACTAAGATACCTCCAAAGAAGCCAGCCAGAGATCAAAACTCGTAGCTATTGAGAGATTGGAAGCCTTGTGTCCCAAACGCTCATTGATGTGATACAGGGCAGGAATATCATCCGGTCCTCTCTGAGCTAAATGACCTCTGAACTGAAATAAAGCAGGCCTGATAGAGATGCTCTGAGATTCCAGGGACTGATGAAAGAAGGACTCTCTCAGAAACCAAGACACAATGATGGACCCCTCCCCTGAAGGAAGCGCCACTGAAAGAAGCCTCTGTACCAAGATTTGAAGGGAGAGGTGTGAAGCTCATGGTTTCCTTACACCAGTCCAGCTTGTAACAGGGTTCAGGCTTCACAAAAAATTCTGTTACTTGGAATCTGACCTAGAGGTCTAGCCCCTGGGACTCTAGTGACACAATTATGCACCATATACAGGGAATGAACTTCACCTGACAAGAAATGTGGTTAGGGAACATTTTTCTATAAAAAAAACAGGACTGTAGGAAATAACATGTCACACTTAGGGCTTGAAACCAAAGTCAAGGAGAACTGGCTAAGGACGCCAAGCCTTTGAGAAGGGAAACCAGGATTCCCTGTCTTCAGGTGAGAACCACCAACCTACCCAAATACCTGGAGAATAGCCTGAATTTTTACTCCGCATCTGAGAACACTCTGAAGGCATGGAAGAAAACTGGTAGCCACCTGAGAAAAAAACCCGGCTAAGGAACTGAGAACATAGAATGTATCGAGGGAAACACCTGCGTTTGCAAAAGAAAGACCTGAGTCAAGGAAGCATCCTGACCCCAGGCTGAGGAAGCTGATAACGATTTGCTGTTCCTTAATTTCCTTTAAAATTCAGGTAATAGCCGGAAAAAAAAGTCCAACTCCCAAGGAGAAGGGAACCCTTTCATGACTTTGAACCTCACAAGGTTCTAGTGCACTAGTTCCCACTTCTGACATGCTACTGGAGAAAAACAGAATGCAGCACTTAGAGGTAAACTTTATTTATTTACTTATGTACACACACACATATATATAGGGGATATGACATGACCCGACTGAAGATATCATATTTATCTTCACGAGAGGCCAGTGATATCATGATATCACTGGCCTCGAGTGAAGATAAATATGATATCTTCAGTCGGGCCATGTCATATTCGGTTTATACAATGTATGCTTTGCCCCCACCCCCGCAATACAACTCACCACATGCCCCTCTCAATGCAATGGGTGATATTAAGGTGATGGCCCTAGCAATACAACCCCACTTACAGAAAAGCTGGCAAAACAGCAGATGTCATTTATTGTTTAAAAAATATCTGGTGGATCCTGCTATTTATGGTTAGTTTTAAAAGTCTTATCTGGTTCATCCTGCCATGCCCCCCAACAGAGGTCCACATCCCCCCCCAACATAACAGATTACATAGAGTTTTCAAATATCTGGTTGATCCTGTCAATTTAAATTACTAAAATATCTAGTTGATCCTGGTATTATTTTGGTGAAACATTATTTTAAATGGTTATCTGGTTGATCCTGCCACTCTTAGTACTTTACTTTCCCTACAAGTGTAAGCGTGACGGCGCTATGCAGACTGGACGATTGTATGTTAGCAATCTTCTGTAGGAGGTTCCCCTGGGTCAGTAACTCAGAATATACCGTCATTTCTGTGTTAATACTTGTATTTCCTTGTAAAAAAGCTTGGAACTGCACATAGAGTGCAGCAGTAACCGAGCAGCGGCTTTCCAACAGTAAAATGAAGCGCGAGCATCTCCGGACGGGCGAGTTAACTCCTCTTTGCCCATCATTTCTGGTTGGGCAATTAGCCTGGGACTTTCGCCTCCTGGGGTCATGGCGGCCTGTACCAGCGTGGTCGTTGGGCCGCTGGAACATCGTCCTTCAGTGAAGACTGGCCAGCCAGTGGTCACAACTGCGTCCTTGGACCAGCGCACCGGTGACACAGGGGATGTGGAATGCTTCCAGTGTGGACCGCTCCAGATCAATTCAGGAGGCATCACGTCATCCACCCGAGCCGCGGGTCTCTGTCGACCGATGCCTCTGATGGGTGGGGTGGTCTGAGAACACGGGCTCAGGCCTCTGGTCCCAGCGGGTCCCGATGCCCATCAACCTGCTGGAGCTCAGGCGGTCCGCCCAAGCTCTCACCGCCTTTGCTCCGTTCCTCGAGGTCGTGGTCCGAGTCAGGCGGACAATACACGACCATGCCTACTCTAAACGCCAGGCGGGGCCGCTCCATGCTATGCGAAATATAGCATTTGGTCACTGTCACGCAGCCTGGGCGGATCTCCTGGCCATTCACGTGGCAGGGCCTCCAACACCTGGCCGATGCTAGCCGGATGGGGCTGCATCCACAGTGGTCTCTCCCCGGAAGTAGCATCTGTTCTCCCGCCGGGCACACTCAGGTGGACCTGTTTGCCTCCACGGAGAGCGAAGCTGGTCTATTCCATACCACCCCCTCAGCAGGGCTCGCTGCGGGGATGCCTTCGAGGCAATGGACCCCGAACCTCTTCCACGCTTTCCCATTCCCTTGATCCACAAGGTGCTTCTCAAGGCGAGGAGGGACAAAAGGCGAGTGATTCTGATAGCCCCAGACTGACCTGCGATCTAGTACAGATCTCCTCAGTCTCAGCTCCAGGACCACGACAGCTTCCAGCTTGGGTCTCTCAATCAATCAGGGAAGTGTTCCATCCGGACTTCAATCCCTGCACTGGCCGGCCTGGTTCCGGCTAGGTTCAGGCCTTGGGTCTTTCGGGAGGTCCTCCAATATAGTTGAGGCGTCACGTAAAGTCGACCAGAAAATGCTATGCCTTCAAATGGAAAAGGTTTTCCATTTGAACAAGAAAAGGCTTGGACCTTCCTCTGTTCCTTGTGCTCTTGGACTATTTATGGTCCTTTCTGTCAAGGCTTAGGTAGAGCCTAAGGGTGCCTGGCAGCCTCTGCTTACGGGCGCGGGCCGGGAAGCAGTCAGAACAGGAGAAGGTAGTCTGGCGCTTTTTCAAGGCCTTGATCACATTTCCTCACACAGGAACCCCACCTCCGTGGGATCTACTGCTGGCACTGGCAAAGCTCATGGGCAAGCCATTCGAACCTATGCACAGGTGTGCTCTCTCTCACCTGTCGTGAAGACCGCTGGCTATCACGTAGCCAGAAGGATGGAGAGCTCCGAGCTCCATGGTCTCACCTGGTCTTCCACAGGGACAAGGTTGTCTCTTACGAAATTCCTTCCGAAGGTGGTCGGAGTTTCACCTTAACCAGGTATTGACTCTGCGGTATTCTACCCCAATCACGGAGGCGGTATAGGCTCCATACTCTGGATCCTAGAAGGCGCTTATTATAAGGGCCCTAGCTGAAAGTCGAGAGTTCGCCACTGTTTGTCACCTCGCTGAAGCCGCATCTGGCAGACCTGCAACAGCGGACGAGAAGCAGGTGGAACGATCCTGCATGATCTCTGCTATAATTAAGGGCATGGAGCCTCCCAGAGGATGAAATCATCTACCGCCATACTGCTGACGGTGGCTGCTTCAGGGGCGTCTATCCAGGAAATCTGCAGGGCTGCTACCTGAAGTCAGCAAGCACCTTCATTACCCCACCACATCGACCTTGAGTCACGCCGGGATGCTGGTTTAGACTCCCGGTTCTCAGTCTCTCTTTCCCAAGTAAATATATGGGGAATTGTCGTCTTGCCTCCTCCTCACGGAGAACTGCTAGGAGTCTGCAATGGTGTGGATGAACAACATCAGGCCCTAGAAATACAGGTTACTCACCTGTAACAGGAGTTCTAGGAATGGTATATGTTCATCCACATTCCCACCCCACTCGGCCCGACGCACAACAGGCTGGCCGGCAGGATCAGGCCATAGGGAGCCGAGTTACACCCGGTGGGTGAGGAGCAAGCTTGAAGACCTTCCGCAGATTTAAAGCGGCAAGGATATGCCATGGTGTGGATGAACAACATACCATTCCTAGAACTCCTTACGGTGAGTAACCTGTTTCTGGTGGTTTCACTTCTGCCAGGCAAGTGAACCACAGGCCCTAGCAGTGGAAGAAGATTTTCTCTCCCCACAGGGATAAGACAGTCTAGGACCAACACAGGGTTTGTCCTAAGTGGTTTCAGGTTTCCACCTGAACCAACCCATCTCTCCAGGATTTTCACTGACATTCTTCCTGGGTGAGAGGAGACTGCCTGATTAGATCAAAGAGCCTTATGCTAGTATTTAACACACCAAGGTCCAGGTTGAATCCTCAACTCTTCCTTACCTAGGGCGAGGTTGGCAGGGAACCTGCCACTAAGGACAATTGCAGGTGGATTGTCTCTTGCATCCATTTTGTTGTCAAGACTAGGTAGGAGAGCCCCCCAGGACGAGGTCCTCCTGGAGTGTACAGCTGCATCCAGCGGCTGCTGAATATTCCCATTCTGAAATCTGTCGAGCCATTACTTGAAGACAGTTCTTTTTACCAAGTATTATTCCTGGTTTCTGTCAGGAGATGCCGTTTTGGCACAACTATGCTTCCAGCCTATTTCTAAAATAGGTTCTGACCTCCTCCATGGATGTACTGTGTGTAATCTGCAATAAGTCTAATATAACAAGACTTCCATGGTGTTTGAAGAAAAATTGCTCACCTTAGTAATTGCTCTTCTCATGGAGTCTTGCTATAATAGGACCACCTAACCTGCCCCTCTCGGAGCATACTACTGGGGTGGGGTGGCAAATTAGTGCAAGCACTGTGTCATGCCATTGTATTTCTTCCTTCACCTCTTTTATTTGGGGTTAGAGGAACTAGGGTTTCTGTGTTGGTGATTTGTTGGCCCCTTCCTGGACTTGAGTCTTTGGGAAGGGGTCCTAATAGTACTTGTCAGGGGAAAATAATACTACCATTATTCATTCTTATTATTATTGTTGCTATTGTTTACTACTAGTAGGTAGCCATTTGGCTAGTGTAGAACTTTCCACACAGACTTACTTGCTTAGTATTAGCTTAGTAAAGATCTGACAGTTTCATTTGAAACCTGCCAGATAAAACTTTGGCATAGCCCTCGCTTTAGAACTCAGATTCTCTGGGTTAACTCTTCCTCTCGGGGCAGTTCAAGTGCAGTGGCTAACTGCAATAAGTCCTAATATAGCAAGACTCCATGAGAAGAAAGCAATTACTAGGTGAGTAATTTTTTCTTTTTGGATAGGCACAGCATTATGTCTGAAACCCCAAAGAAAAACTGGGCCCACTGGGTTTCAACACTGTGATGTTTGTGGGGAAGTCTTTGCCAAGGCTGACCCACACACCATGTGTTTGTCTGAGTTGACCACCTCCAGTCAGACTGCCAGGTATGTAAAATTTCCTGCAGCCACCCTGGAAAAAGATTAGGCAGGCTCAGGGCGAGGAGGCCAAAGCGATCCGCTGACCGGATGGCCAGCCGGTTCGATGCAGCGAACCGAAGAAGTGCCCTCTGACCAGGCCCAGACTTCAACGGGCAAAAAAAGCTGGTCCTGAGGAACCAATTCCAGTAAAGAAAACAAGAAAATCAGCAGGTCAGGTCCAAAATTCCTTCTCCAACTGCTGCAGAGATAACAAAAGTCATACAAATTGCACAGTCACTGTCTCAGGGTCCATCCGAACCACCACTAACTATTAAAAGGTCAGATTAGTCCGGTCCCAGTGGTTCCAGGATTATGATATTGAGGAATTTTATGAACCAGAGGAGGATTATGAACAGTATGAATACTGGCTGGGAAGGTCTAGGTGTGCCCATTGAACAGACATCTCCCAGACAGACCTTTAGAATCTCCCCTATGCTGTCTGAGTCCCCATCTCATTTTATGTTTTATAAAAAGTTGCTGAAACCCTCCAGCTTCCTTTAGAAGAGGCTGTGGATGAGTAAAGAGGCCTGATTTTGTAGAAATGATGGATATTCAGAGTCTAGGAGATTGTCTATTCCTTTACATAAGTCTTTTAAAAACACAATTTTAAAAGCTCTAATTCTAATGCCTCCTGTAGATAAAAGATGGACCAGAAGGTATACATTGTCAGGCCCTGATACAGAATTCCTTTCTCAGCAATGCAGTCATGTTGGAGTAAGTTCAGGCTGCTGCCTGTGATAAAGCTAATATTCCCTTGGCTTCACATCCTCTGACAAAGTTCCAGGAAGATTGATGCCATGGCAAAAAAAGTATATGGCAGCCTCTCTGGGACTCAGGCAAGCAAATTATGGCTTATGTAGCTGGGTATCAGAAATCTAGATGGGATACTGTTATGCAATTGGCCAAGCAGGCCCATGGCCAGCTGGCTAGATGAACTAGAACAGTGACTGCTGATGGCAGTGAAGCCTCTAGGTTGAGTTCATGCTGCTGTGGATGTGTAATGTTTTCCTCTAGGGTCATAGCCACATCTGTAGCTTTTAAGTAGGTTGGCCTGGCTCAGGTGTACTAGTTTGTCACAGGATACCCAGACTAAGGCTATGGTTTTTCCTGTGGTGGGAAATTCTCTGTTTGGAGGCAGACAGAGAATGCACATGAAAGAAGATGGATGAATATGGGACTACTTACAAAAGTGCCCAGGCTAAGGCGAGCTGCAAGCCACTCCCTCAAAGGTATGCCCCCAGGGTAGGCTCACAGGCCTTCTACTAGACTCAGGCCTCCTCTGCCTATGCTCAGAGGGGCTTCTTCAGGGCAGGCAGGGGTGGGCAGACCTGCTCCACCCCAGCCTAAAAACTCCTGCAAACAGGCACCCTGATGGGGTGCCCAGGGCCAGTCTCCTGTACCAGTGGGAGGCAGGGCTTACTTCCAGTCAGGGGTGGGCTAGCACAACCTCAGACAAGTGGGTTCTGGAAGTAGTAAGCCAGGGTCTGGTTCTCAGCTTCAAAAGTTTCCAAGTTGAGAATCAGACTTTTCTACCTACAAGTGCTTCAGAGACCCTCAGCTCTGGAAACAGGGTCTCATCCTGTTAGCTCTCAGAGCAGTAGAAAGGTTCCTCCCTGCATCAGGGCAGGGGTCTGTATTCAGATACTTCCTTACCCCAAAAAGAACAGGAGAATGGTGGCCACATTTAGATCTCAGATTTCAGACAAGCATCTTTTTGAAACCGAAGTTCAAAATGAAGTAACTCTGGCAATGATTTTACCTTCCTAAGGCCAGGGGACTGGCTGGCCTCCCTGGACCTCAAGATGCCTGTTCCATGTCCAATCAGAAGATCCCATCGAAAGTACCTCCAGATTCGAACTGCCTCAGGTCATTACCAGTTCAGAGCAATGCCCTTGACACCACCTCTGCTCCAAGGGTATTCTAAAGTATCAGCAGTAAGGGTATTTTATAGAGACAGAGGATTGCTGTTTTCCCTATCAGACGACCTAGCTCAGAGAGCCCAGTCCCCAGAACAAGGTAAAATCACCTGCAGGTCAACCAACCAGCTTCTCACCTCCTGGGTTTTCTGCTAAACCTACCAAAGTCTGTTCTGGAAACCAGTCAGGTACTCACCTTTATAGGGGCAGAGGTGGACACAAAGCTAGCCAGGCCTTTCTTCCCCAGAAAGGGTAAGGAATTTAGTGGCTCTGGCCTCTTCCTCCCTCTGCAGGCTCTCGACCAGCAAGATGCTTTCTGCAGCTCCTGGGGCTGTGGCTGCATCCACAGCGGACGTGCAGGAGCCAGATTTCAGATGAGACATTCAGTTTCACTTGAGAACCTTTTGGTCTCAGAGAAGAGACCCCTTTCCAAGTTGGTCCCAGTGACTCGACCTTGATCCTAGCTCTCCAGTGGTGGCAGGATCAGAGCAATTTAGGCCGGGGGCCCCTTCATTTCCCCTTCTCACGACTTGACTCTCACTACAGATGCTTCCCTTCTGGGTTGGGGGAGCCCATAGAGCGACCTTTCCCTCAGGGGTTTGGTCCCCAGGAATCTCTGCTCCACATCAATTTGCTGGAGCTCAGAGCTGTCTTTTTGGCTCTTCAAGCTTTCTCCATGTCACGACAAGGTGATGCAAGTCAGAACAGACAACACCACAACAATGTGTGCGTCAACAACGGAGCCTTTTCGGTCTTTGTGCTTGTGCTGCCGAGGGCAATCAGTTGTGGTCTACTGTATCCTGAACCTCCCTCATAGCAGTTCATCTTCCAGGGAAGGACAATGTCCTAGCGGATGCCCTCAGCAGGATTTCCCAGGGCCATCCGCGAATGGTCCCTGGATCCTCAAGTGCTGGAGATGGTTTTTGCCAGGTGGGGCATCCCTCAGATCTTTTGCAGCCCAGACAATCACAAACTTCCTCTGTTCCGTTGCAGGCCTCCTGTGCTGGGCTCCAATTCCTCTGGATGCCCTTCTTCTGGATTGGGAGAAGTTCCTCTCCCTTCCCCCTTTCCTCTCCTATTCAAAATAACTATTCAAAATCAGATCTCATGCCAGGGTGATTTGATTGCCCAGATTGAGCCAGGCAGTAGTACCACTCCTTCTGTCTCTGACAGTCCATCTTCCCCTGTGCCTCCCCAGGAATCACAATCTGTTGACTTGTGCCCAGGGAAGGGTTTGGATCCGGACCTCAAATCCATCAACCTCAAGGCTGGCTCTTGAGGGTTAGAGTTGCTGATTTACACCTCTCTCAGGGGTGTTCTTGAGATCTAAAAGGCTTCCAGAAAGCCCTTCCACTAGAACTACTTATAGTTCTAAATGGAAAAAGAACCATTTTGAAGTTGTGCTGAAATCTTCCCCAGAATCTGCTAAATTGCCCATTTTGTTGAATTACATGGTACATCTTAATTCCTTGGGTCTCAGACCAGCTACCCTGAGAGTTCATCTGGCAGCTGTCTCTTTTGTGTCAGCAGGAAAGTCATCCCTCTTTCCTCTCATCCTGTGTTTTCCAAGTTTTTAGAGGATTACTCCATGCTAATCCTCCTTTGGGAACCGACCTACTTGGGACCTTAATGTTTGCATTGCCCAGTTAATGCACAACCCCTTTTGAACCTCTGTCTTCTGCAGAGCTTAGTACCTAACTTGAAAACTGTTTTCTAGTAGCTATCACTTCTGCCAGGCAGCATAAGTGAATTGCAACCCATGTCAGTGGAGACTGACTTTATTTCTTTCCACAGGCAAAGGTAGTCCTTAGGACTAATGGAAGTTTTGCCTAGGTGGTTTCAGATTCCATCTTAATCAATCTATCTCCCTTCCAGTATTTTTCAAATCACTACTCTTGGTGAGAGGAGGTTGCACAACCTTGGATGTTAAGAAACCTCTAGTTATTATATAGGCGTACCAAAGGTCACAGGTTCGAATCCCTCAACTTTTCCTTACTTGGTGAAGTTGGGAAGAGCAAACCTGCCACTAAGGATCAATAGCCAGGTGGATTGTCTCTTGTATCCAATTTTGTTATCAGAAGTGGGCCGAGGCCCCGGTTTGAGGGCTCATTCTACCAGGGGTACAGCTCGTCTCTAGCTGCTGCCAGAATATCCTTTATTAGAGATTTGCCAGGCTGCTACTTGGAAAGCGGTACACATTTACCAAGCATTACTCCCTGGATGTCCAGGCCTGGAGATGCTCGGTTTGGCACAGCTGTTCTTCAGAGCCTATTCCCTAAGTAGGTTCTGCCCTCCTCCATGGAGGTACTGCTGTATATTCTGCTAATGTCTATAATACCGCAAGACTTCCTGGGTGTTTGAAGAAAAAATTACTCACCTTAGTAATGTTGTTTCTTCTAATGGAGTCTTGCTATATTATAGAACCCCCAACCTGCCCCTCTCAGAACCTCTAATTGGTGGGGTGTGGGCAACTGAGTGTGGGCACTACTTATGTCCTGTTAGCATTTTGTCCCCTTTGGGACTTTGGGGATGTGTATGTGTACGCGTGTGTGTGTTTTATTATACTTATGTTCCATTTTCATATTATTAGAATGGTGTTAGTATTTCTAGGGACATGGATATGTTGTTCATCCACACTCATTGGCAGTATCCTTGCAGCTTTAAATCTTGCCGGAAGGTCTTCAAGCTTGCTCCTCCCACCCACCCGGGTGGTATAACTCTCGGCTCCGCCCCATGGCGCTAGATCTTCCTTACGGCTTGAGGCTCAGGTTCCCTCCATAACGCTCTGCGTTTGCGACTAGTTCCTATTTCTCCGTTTGCGGTTTAAAAATAAAAATTTGCAAAAGACTTCAGTCTTGATCCCTGCTGACTGACGATGGACAAATCGACTCCCGGATTTGGAGATGCCCATCGAATGAAGATGTCTCGGGCGGATCCACACTCACGTGTGTCTACTGCTTAGGCCTGGAGACGCGACCGCGAGCTTGCGACCTGTGCTCATCTTTCGGCCTCGTCCTCGAGACCGCTGCCCGATGCAACTGGGCGTCCGAAGCGTTCCCTCGTTGAAGTCAAGGCCCGGTTGGCGGTGTCGGCGGCGGTGAACTCGTGGATCCTTTCGGCGGATGAGTAGCCCTCGAAGAAGGCGGCCGCGGGACGTATCTTCTCGACCGCGAGCATTTATCCAGCTCTCTGGGTTCTTCCTACGGACTTCTTTTAAGAGATTTGTCGTCCCTCTCCACTAAAGGAGAGGCCTCGTCTGCTGGACCTTATTCTCGGTCCAAAAAGAGGGACAAGGTAAATCCCTCCAGTCGGCGCTCTTGGGAGGCGGAAGGTCCCCTCCCGGGCCGTCGTCAAGTCGGCTTGATCCGACCGCTTCGGCCGACCACTGGCCTCACGGTGTCCCCGTCAGGTCAGTTGACCGAGACTCCCACTGATAAGTCGAGATTTTTCTCGACCCATTAGACGGGCTGTCGCCTTTAGCAGCCGAGATCCCCTCTCCCGGTTCCCAGGAGGAGTTGAGATCCCGTGGGCTCGCCTGTGCCTCCGGTTCGAGGCTCGGATGGACCTTCCAGCCGAAGGGAGTGCGGTTCGGCCGACACCTCCCGCACCGACCCGGAAATTCGGGACTACCGGTCTCGGTCCGGACCTCGCCAGGTCCAGCCGTTCCCACCGTCATAAAGCGGTCTCGGTCTCGGCACATGATAAGCGGCCGTCGCCAGCCCTCGTCCTCGTCCTCCTCCTCGGATGAGGAGGCTTCGCGTAAATTACGTCGGCCGGTCACGAGGACCTTATGTTGCAACAGCTCCTCCTGGCCGGGGAATAAGCCGACTCCGGCGCCTTCCCGGCCATTAAGTGGCTGTCACGGAGCAGCGACACAACCTCGACTTGTCCGAGGCCTATACCCAGGCGGTTGTTGGCCAAAACCAGCTGCTCCACCGATTCCGGTGGAACCTCCGCCTCCACAGCCACCAGTGGGGCTCCGACCAAGGATTCTCAGTCGGCTAAGGGTTTACCCCATCGGCTGTCAGTTACCCCTCACTCCCGACCGACCTCGGCAGGTGAAGGGTGGCTCAGGCCAGAGGCAGCTCTTGAGGACTCTTCCGAGTCCGAAGATGATTCCTCCTTCTTCTCCAAGCGACTGGACTTGGAGTCTTCAGGAGGTCAGTCAATGGACGATAGCCCGTCGTCCTTCCTAGGACTGCTTCGGCTCATCTTGGAGTCTACCGGGATGGAGCTCGAACCCGTTTCCAAACGGGCCAGGTATCCCCTCACGGAGATTCTGGACCGAGGGGATTCTCCGACGGAGGCCTTTCCGGTGGCCGAGGCCATAGTGGGTCCGGCACTGGAACTTTGGCAGCGCCCTGCTTCCTGCCCTGCGCCTTCGGCCAGGATGGCCAGGAAGTATGCGGTCCCTACCGGTTCCTTGTCCGGTTTTTCGGAACACCCCTCTGCTGAGGGGTTGGTTACCGACAGCGTTTTCAGCGCGCCCGGCTAACGCCAGGATGTGGACAAACCTCCTGACAAGGAGTCCAGAAGTGGACTATGTCGGGCGAAAAGTCTCACGCTCGTCCTCTCTCGGCCTTCGTCAGGCCAGTTCGGCCGTCCTCATGGCACATTTTTCTCATGCCCTGTTGGGCTCCCTGGATGAGGTCATCCCTCATCTTCCCGCCGATCTGCAGACTACGGTTAAGCAGGTGCGGGACCAGGGCAGGGCAGTGGCCAAACAGCAGCTCCAGACTGCTTTGGATATAGGGGACTCATGTGCCAGATCGGTGGCGGCCGCGAGTGGCTATCGTCGGCGGCTTGGCTGAGGATATCCACCTTTACTGGATACCCAGCACAAGTTGGCGGATGTTCCCTTTTGGGGACTGACCTCTTGACCCTGGGGTGGAAGGTCACCTGCAGAGGATCGAGAAGTCCAATGCCACCTTGGACTCGGTCTCTTCGCTCAGAAGGACAAAGGCGCAAACCACAGCCTAAGCCCTTTCGTCCTTCTGTGCCCCAGTAGCGCCGGCCAGCAACGTCAGGGCCAGCAGGCTCGGCCTTGGCATCCCAAACCCAAGCCGCCGGCTTCCTCTAACAGGAGGCAGGGAGGAAAGGGCCCAGGAGGTCCCTCGGCTGGTCCCTCCTCCAAGCCTGCCCAGTGACAGGCTGAGGGGTGTCGCCCCCATCCCGGTCACCTACCCCTAAGTCCCCGTGAGGGACGGCTCAGCACTTTCCGTTCCACCTGGTCCGCTGTTACCACGGACAGGTGGGTCTTGAGGTGGTGGAAGAGGCCTGCCTCTGGAATTGAGCAGGCACCACCCTTCAGAGCCGCCGCCTCGGGAGCTTCGGGATCCCCAGCCTCACTGGCGTGTCGAGCCGACATCGCCTCCTCCTCCAGAAGGAGGTGGTAAGAGGTGGTGGACCCTCCTTCAGACCCAGGGTTTGTGTCCAGGTACTTCCTGGTTCCGAAGCAGACGGGGGCTGGCGCCCATTCTCGACCTACACGACCTGAACAAGTTCAAGGTCTCGAACTTCAGGATGGTCACTCTGGCTCAGATAATACCATCCTTGGAGCGGCGTGTGGTTCTGCTCTCTGGACTTGCAGGGCGCGTTTTCACGTCCCTATCCGTCCGTCTCACCAGAGATTCCTTGCTTCCGAGGGAGGATCTCTCTTGAGTTCAAGCCATGCCCTTGACTTGTCTCCAGCTCCCAGGGTCTTCACCAAATGCATGGCAGTGGTGACAGCATTCCTCTTGGCCCGAGGGTCGGGTGTACCCTTACCTGGACGACTGGCTGATAGCAGCTCCCTCCAGGAAGGAGGCGGAGTGGTCCAGAGATCTGGCCCTCAGGTCTGCTCTCAACTGGGCCTCCTTATCAACGAGGCCAAGTGGAACTCGAGGCAAGCAGGTGATTCTATTCATCCGAGGCAGCTTCGCTCTCTTCGAGCAGAGCGCGGCTCAGCGGACAGGGCCGAGGTTCTTTCCTCCTTTGCCCGATCATTTCTGGTTGGGCAATTGCGCCTGCCGGGACTTCCTCGCCTCCTGGGTCTCATGGCGGCCTGTACCAGCGTGGTCCGTTGGGCCCGCTGGAACATGCGTCCCCTTCAGTGAGGACTGGCCAGCCAGTGGTCACAGCGCTACGATCCCTTGGACCAGCATGCCGGGTGACACAGGGATGTGGGCGCTCTCCAGTGGTGGACCGTTCCAGATCATTTGCAGGAGGGCATCCCGTTACGTCCGCCCGAGCCCGACGGTCTCTCTGTCGACCGATGCCTCTCTGATGGGTTGGGGTGCCCATCTGGGGGAACACTGGGCTCATGGCCTCTGGTCCCCGCGGGAGTCCCGATGCCACATCAACCTGCTGGAGCTCCGAGCGGTCCGCCTAGCTCTCACCGCCTTTGCTCCGTTCCTCCGGGGTCAAGTGGTCCGAGTCCAGACGGACAATACCACGACCATGTACTATCTAAACCGCCAGGGCGGGACGCCTCCATGCTTCTATGCAAGGAAGCTCTCCGCATTTGGTCACTCGTCGGCGCAGCCTGGAGGCGGATCTCCTAGCCATTCCGCGTGGCAGGAGCCTCAACACCCTGGCCGATGCCCTGAGGCGGATAGGGGCTGCATCCCACAGTGGTCTCTCCTGCCGGAGGTAGTACAGCATCTGTTCTCCCTTTGGGGCACACCTCAGGTGGACCTGTTTGCCTCCATGGAGGCCGAAGCTGAGTCTGTTCCATGCCCGCCCCCTCAGCAGGGCTCGCTGCAGGGGATGCCTTCTCGAGGCAATGGACCCCGGCCTCTTTTCAGCCTTTCCCCATTTCCCTTGATCCACAAGGTGCTTCTCAAGCGAGGAGGACAAGGCAGGTGATTCTGATAGCCCCAGACTGGCCTCGCCAGTTCTGGTACCCAGATCTCCTCAGTCTCAGCTCCAGGACTCCGCGGCAGCTTCCAGCTCGCCGGACCTGCTCTCAGTCAATCAGGAAGGTGTTCCATCCGGACCTTCAATCCCTGCACCTGACGCCTGGTTCCTGGCGGCCAGAGTTCCAGGCCTTGGGTCTTTCCGACGAGGTCCTCAATGAGTTGAGGCGTCCCGTAAGGTCGACAGAAAATGCTATGCCTTCAAATGGAAAAGGTTTTCCATTTGGTGTCAGGCAAGGGCTTGGACCCTTCCTCCTGTTCCTTGGCAAGCATCTTGGACTATTTATGGTCCCTTTCTAGTCAAGGGCTTGGGTCGCGACCCTAAGGGTGCACCTGGCAGCCATCTCTGCTTACCGGGCGCGGGCCGGGAAGCAGTCAGTGGCGCAGAAGAAGGTGGTCTGGCGTTTTCAAAGGCCTTGATCACATTTCCCCTCCAGTGCGGGAACCCCCACCTCCGTGGGATCTACTGCTGGTACTGGCAAAGCTCATGGGCAAGCCATTCGAACCTATGCACAGGTGTGCTCTCTCACCTGTCGTGGAAGACCGCCTTCTTGGTGGCTATCACGTCAGCCAGAAGGATGGGAGAGCTCCAGGCGCTCCATCGAGTCTCCTTACCTGGTCTTCCACAGGGACAAGGTTGTCCTGCGCCCACCGAAATTCCTTCCGAAGGTGGTGTGCGAGTTTCACCTTAACCAGGTGTTGACTCTGCGGTGTTCTACCCCAATCACACCTCGGAGGCCGAATATAGGCTCCATACTCTGGACCCTAGAAGGCACAAACTTATTATAAGGAGCGCACGGCTGAAATTGGGGAGAGGTTCGCCAGCTGTTTGTCACCTACGCTGAAGCCGGATCTGGCAGACCTGCAGCCAAGCGGACGATAAGCAGGTGGGTAACCTCCTGCATAGATCTCTGTTATAAGTTGGCGGGCATGGAGCCTCCCAGAGGGATAAGAGCTCATTCTACCCGCCATACTGCTGCAACGGTGGCTGCTTCCAGGGACGTCCCTATCCAGGAAATCTGCAGGGCTGCTACCTGGAAGTCAGCAAACACCTTCATTACCCACTACCACATCGACCTTGAGTCACGCGGGATGCTGGTTTTGGGGCCTCAGTTCTCAGTCTCTCTTTCCCAAGTAAGTATATGGGGTGTCGTCTTGCCTCCCTCCTCCCGGAGAACTGCTAGGAGTCTGCCAATGAGTGTGGATGAACAACATATCCATGTCCTAGAAATACAGGTTACTCACCTGTGAACAGGAGTTCTAGGAATGGTATATGTTGTTCATCCACACGACCCACCCGACCTCCCCGGCTTCGACGCACAACCTGAGCTTCCAGCGGGCCAGATCTGGCGTCATGGGGCGGAGCCGAGAGTTATACCACCCGGGTGGGTGGGAGGAGCAAGCTTGAAGACCTTCCGGCAAGATTTAAAGCGGCAAGGATACTGCCAATGAGTGTGGATGAACAACATATACCATTCCTAGAACTCCTGTTACAGGTGAGTAACCTGTATTTCTGGTCCCCTGACTTGAGTCTTGGGTGTTGGGACCATCAATGGTTGTTATTATTTAGGTAGCCATTTGGCTAGTGTAGGTTACAGCTTCCACACAGACCTTAGTGAGTTGGGCTCGTAAAGATCTGACAGTTCAAGTTTGAAATGACACAGATAGAGCTGCTCTTGTGCCAAAATTCTATTTTGGAATGGTTTTAACCATTTCACTCTGGGGCAGTTCTAGAGCTGGAACAAACTGCTAATGTCTATAATATAGCAAGACTCCATTAGAAGAAACAACATTACTAAGGTGAGTAATTTTTTCTTACATCTGAGGGGTGTTAAATGTGTTGGCTGTCTATTTTGCATCAGTATTATCAAATCATAGTTATAATACAAATACTATATCAAGTTCTAGTGAAAATAACCACATCATAACTATTTCTGAAGTATCTTCCTTGTTGAATTTAAAACCAGATACTAGCTGTGGACCAGACTTGATCCTGATTTTTAGTTGAAATGGCTGAAAATATTGGCACACCACTTTCCATTTTTAATTAGTGGAACGATCCATTCCATCTGATTGGATAACTGCTACAGTTGTGCCTATACTTAAAAAGGGTAACCGTTCCATAGTGAGTAATTACTGCCTTATCAACCTTACTTCCATCTCATGTAAAGTAATGGAAAAAATTATTAGAGGCAGAAATAAAAACTCTAGGCATTATCTACCACTCCGAACATGGGTTCAAGCAAGGCTTTTCTTGCACTACCAATTTAATAGCCTTTTACAATACTGTCAACCGAGAACTAGACAATAAGATTCCCATGAATGTCGTCATCCTGGATTATAGCAAAGCATTTGATAAGGTCACTCGCAATATTCTCCTAGCTAAGCTATCGGACCTAGGTTTTTCTTGTAATGTAATAAAATGGATCAATTGCTGGTTAACCAACAGGACCCACCATGTTAGGATCAATGGTGCCTATTCCAGTAATATGGGTGTGACCAGTGGTGTGTCGCAGGGATCAGTTCTGTGCCCAGTACTATTCAATAGTCATTTCAGATATGCAGATTAGGTCCAGGAACTTACTTTTGAAATTTGCAGACGATATAAAATTAGGTGGTAGGGTGGATTCAGATTATAATATGGACTTATTAGTAAACTATCTCTCAGTATTGGAGCATTGGGCACAGTAAAACAAAATGACATTCAGTACAGACGTTCTGTTCTGTACTTAGGTTACAATAATGCCAAACTTGTACACAATACAATATCAATAAATCTTCAATATGTGAAAGACTTGGGCATCCTGATGACAAATTGTCCTCCTCCAGTCAATCGTGTAGCTAAAACTGCTAATTCACTACTTAGGCACATTAACCATACATTTATATCTAAGACAGAGGAATGTATTATCCCATTGTTTAAAACATACATCAGACCATATACGGATTATGGATCACCAGTGTGGAGTCCATACATGGTCTTGGACATTAAAGTGATTGAAAGAGTTCAGAGAAGGGCAACAAAAATGGTGCCCCATTTAGCATCACTACCATATCCAGAGGCTTCAAAAACAGGCCTACATTCACTGGAGTTTAGGTGCTCCAGAGGTGATCTGCTTATCTTACTTCGGAGAAACTGCTCTTGCAGCAGGTTACACCATTAGGACGGAAGCCGGCAGATGCCAGGACCCCACAGAAATTTTCTAGCTAGCAGTATTCAGCGGGGACTGCCTCCTACATCGGTCCCGACGTCAGGCGTAGTACATATGGAGGCGGTCCCCCATAATCCTCAGTTCTTTTCCCGCCGTCGACTCGCCAGCATCGGCCTCTCTGTCTCTTTCTAGCGCACGACTACAGAACTTTCACAAATTTTTTTCTCTGCACAACTGATGTCCTCCATCTCTCGAGGGTCACCTGTCAAAGTGTGCCTGCGGAAAACTGATCCCTTTCAAGGATTCACTCTTCCTGTGTGCGTTGCCTAGGCCCGGACCACTGCACCTTTTGCCAGGGTTTCAATAGCCGCACCAGGATCCGCCGTCAGGCACTTCAGGCATATCTCCCCGAAGAGAAACTAAAAAGGATGGACCAAGAACCTTTCTCCAGAGGAGAATCTTCTTCAAAATCCCACAAACACGGGAGAGTTGAGGTCTAGGTCCCCAACTCGGACCTCGGACTCCCAGCTCCGGCTCCAGATCGGACCGCTATCCCTCAGGGCTCGGTCGCACCCCCCCCTCCCCCAAGTTAAGGTCAGATCTTCAGGCAGCTCTTCCTCGCTCCAGCCGATTGACATCGAGGCCCTTGGCTTCCTCATCCCCACCCAAGGCCTCTTCGAAGTCTGCTGAGTGCCATAAGTCATCTTCCACTCTAAGTCAGGACACCGACAACAAGTCGGTCTCCCAACTGCCCAGAGGTCCTGATCCTGCACCCAGAAAGACCAAGGACCTGACGTTCCTGAAACGGATGTCGGACCTGACGTCTGCCAAACATTCCAAATCGGCTCAGCACTCTCAGGAGCAGACACTTGCTAGGCACCAGTCGCCAGCCAGCCGTTCGCCAGGTCCGAAGGTGTCGGCATCTCCGGAGCGGAAGACTGCACCTATCACCAGCGGACGCCGGTCGTTGGGAATCGACTGAGGACAACCCGCAGCCTGAAGACCAGACGGGCGACACCGAGGATGCCGGGCTCCCACGGGGACCCGACCCTGGCGACAGACCACCGGCACCAGACCCATCCATGAATATCGCAGAAGTAAAGGAGCTCTTTACTTTTTGGTAGGACACCATCAGGAAGGATGTGGTCCCCGCCCCTCCTCCTACTCCTGCCCCTTCACCTCCTACGCCCCCTCCTCCACCTAAGGGGCCAATAGGACGACCATCATCCCCAAGGAACAGACTCCACCTCCTAGGGGCCGATCTACAGACAAGAGAAGGCCTTCCTCCAGATCTCCATCAGGGTCACCCAGCCCCAAAAGACCGCCATCGGTATAGTCCATCGGAGGATTTAAGATCGGACACTTCGGAATATTCCAGATCTCCTCTCCTGATCCACATGACCTCCCCAGGTCTTCACCAGATGATCCCTCTTTCGCTGAGATCATGAGGCACATCCAGGACAACACTGGGTGGGATGCTGAGGACCTTGACCCCGAATGACAACGCCTTGCCTGCTACCTTCGGCAGAAAGACCCAAAGACTGTGGTAGCGCCACCCTTGGTGGACACCTTTGCGGACGTCACCAAGGCTGCGTGGAAGTGTCCGCACTCCACTCCCATGTTGCCGAAGAAGGCTGACTGCCTGTACAAGGCTCCGAGAGAAGACCAGTACTTGGCGAAGCAACCTCTGGCAGATTCCCTGGTCATCATGGCCTCACATGACTGATCTCAAAGGCCCCATATGAGCACTTAGCCACCGGACCAGGAATCCAAGCAATTGGGTGCCGTGGGGAGGCGCACGTACGTGGCTGCTACATGCGCCATTACGTCTCTGAACTAACTTACCCATATGGTATAGTTCCAGCACGCCCTGTGGTAACAGGGCCAGGACCTGGTCAAAAAGCTTCCCGATGGCGACCAGAAAGCGGAGCTCCTCTGCCTACTCCGCACCGGGTCAGATGTGGGGACCCAAGTGCTTAGAGCCGCATACGATTCCGCGGACTCTTCGGCCAGAGCTGCAGCTTCAGGCGTTTCTCCGGCGACACTCCTGGCTCCATCTCCGGCTTCACCCTGGACTGTACAGAAGAATATTCTAGACGTCCCTTACAATGGCGAGGTACTCTTTGGTGAATCCTCGAAGAAGGTCATCACCAAGCTCCAGGACGCAGGGAAGCCAGTCCGATCTGTACAGGCCATGTACAGATCCAGGCCTAGTTCCTTTCGTAGGAACCAGAGCAGTTTTCACGGCCAGCAGCAGCAGAGGCAGTTTTTTGTGCAAGGCCCAGGCCAAGTCGTCCCCAGGCAGAGGCCAACATTACACGAAGTCGGTCCAGCCCGCAGGGACTAATGCTGCCACAGCATGACTCCCCTCGCCCCGCCTCCTCTGACTAACGTGGGCAAGGAAAGTCGGGGGTCGACCGCCGCCACTTTTTAGGGTGGCAATCGAACCACCGACAGGTGGGTTCTCCAGTTGGTCAAGAAAGGCCATTACATAGTTTCTAGACAACCCACCTACAAGACCTCCCCTGCTGTCCCGTTACTCGGGTCAGCATGCCCTGCTCATACAGCAGGAGGTGCTCGCACTTATGGAAAAAGAAGCTATAGAGCATGTACCATGGAACCAGAGGGGACTAGATGATATTCTCACTTCTTTCTGGTTCCAAAGAAAACCGGGCATCTCTGTCCAGTACTGGACCTCAGCGACCTCAACGTCTGTCTTGTACAAGTGCTTCCGCATGGGGACCCTTCTCAGTCTGATTCCCATGTTGAAGCAGGGTGCTTTTCTAGTGTCCCTAGATCGATCTTAGAGATACAGCTCTTGCAGCAGGTTACACCATTAGGACTGAAGCCGACAGGCATCAGGACCCCATGGAAATATTCTAGCTAGCAGTCTTCAGCGGGGACCACCTCCGACGTCGGTCCCACCCCCGACGTCAGGCGTAGTACATATGGAGGCGGTCCTGCCAGAATCCCCAGTTCTTTCCTGCCGTCGACTTGCATGTTTCAACCCTTCGGTCAGTACCTAGCACGCGACACCTGGAAAAGTTCTTTTCCCGTTTCTCGAATTGGAAACTCTTTCTCAATCGAATCGTCTGCCATCTGATGTCCTCTCCAACATCTGCGGAGGGCCATCCATCAAAGTGCGCCTGTGGGGAAACAAATTCCCTTTAAAGACCCGCATTCGGCCTGCGTGCAGTGCCTGGACCACAACACCCGGGCCTGTTCCTTCTGTCAAGGATTTAACAGTCAGACCCAGATCCGTCGCCAGAAGTCCCTTCAAGCTTGCCTTCTTAAAGAGAGATTGAAGGCCATGGATTCTGCCTCCAAGGGGGAATCGTCCGAGAAAGCCCGCCGGCACCTCGAAAAGCACAAGGAGAGGGTGAGATCAAATTCCCCTTCTAGGGCTTCAGACTCCCATAGCTCTGGCTCCCGGTCCGACCGCTCGCCTTCCCAGGCCCGCACTCAGCCTCCCCCGGTCGCGGTCAAGTCATCCTCCGGTTCCTCTACTCTGCAGCCTGTTAAGACCTCCAGGCCTCCTTCATCTTTTTCCAAGGCCTCGCCGAGGTCAGGGGACCGCCATCACCACAAGTCCGGCTCCCGACGTCCGGTCAGTCTCCTTGCCTCCTCCACCCCAGCGGAAAACCAAGGAGCTGACATCGCTCAAAAGCACGTCTGCCTACCCGATGTCGGCCAAGCACCACCGGTCCCGGGACCCGACGACTGCCAGATGCCCGTCGACGGTCAGGCCTTCAAACAACATTAAGTCTTGCTATATTATGACATATGCAGTGAGTCCCAACCTTTGAACTGCTCCGGAAGTGAAAGAGTTAACTTTCCATGCCAGGCATGGAATGCTGAGCTCGAGCTCGGTTGAAACTCTCTGTTCTTCAAACTCAAACCGTCGGATTCTTTACTCTGCCTCGCTGAACAGTCGCTCCGGAGATTTCTCCTTCTGCTCGGTTCATTTTGTCGGTTAAAGTATTGTTTTTCTCGGTTTTCGACCGAATTTAAACCGCAACCGGTCGGTTCAGACTGTCTGTGTGGTATTTGTGAGTACTAGATAGGTTTTACATCAATTTCTATTCTGTGTGAAACTTGTAAACGGTTTATCGGTTTGGTTTCAACCGATCAGGTTGTTTAAAATATATTAATCTGTCATTTAGAGTGTGGTTACCGGTTCTTATCAGTTCTAAAAAAACGGATTTTATTACGTTTTTTTCCACGACCCGTGACACGGTTGGGAACTGATAAGATGGTCTTACCTGACGGATTGCCATAAACGGGTAAGTTTGGTTAGGACTGGCACTATGTCTGAGAAACCCAAAAGAAAAACCGGGTCCACTGGGTTTCAACACTGCAGTGTCTGTGGGGACGTCTTTGCCAAAGCTGACCCCCACACCACCTGTGTTTATTGTCTGGGGTTTGACCACCTCAATGCAGACTGCCAGATTTGTAAAAATGTTCCTGCAGCTACCCTGGAAAAGAGAGTTGGTAGGCTCAGGGAAAGGGAGGCCAAAGTCCATGAACTGGATGTCCAGCCGGTTGGTTCAACCGAACTGGAGGGAAACCCTCTGACCAGGGCGAGACTTCCTCGGGCAAAAGGAGAGCTGACTCGGAGGAGTCGGTTCCAGCAAAAAGGACTAGGAAATCAGCTGGTGTGGAGCCAAAACTTTCCTCTCCAACCGCTGAAGAAATAGCCAAAGCGATTAAAATTGTCCAGTCGCTTTCCCCGGTTCCGACCGAACCAGCACCATCAGGTAAGCGGCCGGTTCGGCCGGTTCCACTGGTTCAAGAGTATGATTTAGAGGAACATTATGAACCGGAGGAGGGGGAAGAGGAGTACGAGGAGAGTGAGTGTGGATTTGAAAGTCTGGATGTGCCCATGGACCCTGACATCTCTCCAGACAGACCTTCAGGAGTGTCTCCTCCTAGGCTTTCTGAGTCCCTTTCTCATTTTATGTTTTATAAAAAAGTGGCCGAAACCCTCCAGCTCCCTATGGAGGAAGCTGTGGATGATAAAGAGGAGCCTGACTATGTGGAAATGATGGATATCCCAGAGTCTAGGAGACTGTCTGTTCCTTTGCATAAATCTTTTGGGAAACAGTTAAAATTCTAAAAACTCCTCACACTATACCTCCTGTGGATAAGAGAATGGACAAGAGATACACATTGTCAGGCTCTGATCACGAGTTCCTACACAACAATGCAGCCATGTTGGGGTAGTGCAGGCTGCAGCCTGTGACAAAGGCAAATATTCCCTTGGCTTACACCCCTGACAAGGACTCCAGGAGGATTGATGCCATGGCAAAGAAACAGTACATGGCAGCATCCTTGGGACTCAGACAGGCAAATTATATGGCTTATGTTGCTAGATATCAGAAATCCAGATGGGATACTGTTATGGCTCTAGCAAAACAGGTCCCTGGCCAGCTGCCAAGGAGCTGGAGCAGGTGGCTGCTGATGGTATTGAGGCATCCAGGTGCAATTCCATGCTGCAGTGGACTCTAATGATGTCATCAAGAGTCATGACTACATCTGTGGCACTCAGCAGAATGGCTTGGCTCAGATGTACTAGCCTGTCACAGGATACCCAGACTAAGGCCATGGATTTTCCTGTTGTGGGTAATTCTCTGGGGAGCAAACGGAGAATTACATGAAGAAAATGGATGAGTATAGGACCACCTATAGGAGTGCACAGGCCAAGGAAAGGCAGGCCACTCCTCAAAGGCAGCTTTCCAGGGGCAGGCCTTTTCATAGGCCTTTTTACCAAGCCCAGGCCTCCTCTTCTGCTTATACACAGAGGGGGTTCTTTAGAGGGAGAGGCAGACAGGGTACAAGCAGGCCTGCTTCCACCCCTCAGCCCAAAGCCCCTGCCAAGCAGGCACCCTGATGGGGTTGCCAGGGCCGATTCTCAGCTACCTGTAGGGGGCAGGCTGGCTTACTTTGTCCAGGACTGAAAGTCTCTGACATCAGACAAGTGGGTCCTGGAAGTAGTAAGCCAGGGACTGGTTCTCAGCTTCAAAAATTTCCAAAGATGAGAACCAGATCCTTTCCACCTACCAAATCCACCAGAGCACTTGCCCTAGAGGCAGAGGTCTCTTCCCTCCTGGCTCTCAGAGCTGTGGAAAGGGTTCCACCCCTACACCAGATCAAAGGATTGTACTGCAGGTACTTCCTTACCCCAAAAAAGACAGGAGAATGGCGGCCCATCCTGGATCTCAGATATTTAAACAAGCAGCTTTTAAAACCAAAATTCAAAATGGTGAGACTGGGAATTCTACCCTCTCTAAGGCCAGGGGACTGGCTAGCTTCCCTGGACCTCAAGGATACCTACTTCCATATTCTCATCAGAAGTTCCCATCGAAAGTACCTCAGGTTCGAGCTGCCCTCAGGCCATTACCAGTTCAGAGCAATGCCCTTTGGCCTCACCTCTGCTCCAAGGATATTCACAAAATGCCTGGCAGTAGCAGTTGCTTCCCTAACAAGGTAACAAATTGCCATCTTCCCTTACCTGGACGACTGGCTCATAGTAGGCCAGTCTCCAGACCAAGTCAAGTTACATCTACAGATAACTCAGCAACTGCTCACCTGTCTAGGTTTCCTTCTGAATCTTTGAAAGTCAGTTCTAGAGCCTGTCCAGCTCCTCACCTTCATAGGCGCAGAACTGAACACAGAGAAAGCCAGAGCCTTCCTTCCTTTGGACAGGGCAAGGACCCTGGTCTCTCTGGCCTCCCCATTCACCTTGCAGGTCTCTTGACCAGCAAGGCATTTTCTACAGCTCCTGGGGCACATGGCTGCTTCTACAGCAGTAGTGCAGGGAGCAAGATTTCAGATGAGGGACATCCAGTTCCATTTGAGAGCCTTTTGGTCTCAAAGGAAAGACCCTCTAACCAAATTGATCCCGGTAACCCGAACCCTGATCCAGGCCCTACAGTGGCGGCAGGATCAGAGCAATCTGAGACAAGGGGTTCCCTTTGTCACTCAGTCTCACTCCTTAATCCTTACTACAGATGCATCCTTCTTGGGGTGGGGAGCTCACATGGGCGACCTCACTACCTAGGGATTGTGGTCCCCTCAGGAATCTCTGCTCCACTTCAACCTGTTGGAACTCAGAGCAGTTTGCTAGCACTTCAAGTTTTTTCCACATCTGTTCAGAACAAAGTTATACAGGTCAGAACAGACAACACCACTACAATGTGGTACATCAACAAGCAAGGAGGCACTCAGTCTACGGCCTTGTGCACCGAAGCAATGAAGTTGTGGTCTCTGGCTTATTCCCTGAACACCTCCCTTACGGCAGTTCACCTCCCAGGCAAGAACAATGTCCTGGCAGATGCTCTCAGCAGGATTTCCCAGGGCCATCACGAATGGTCACTGGATCCCCTAGTCCTGGAGGTAATATTTGCCAGCTGGGGTACCCTGCAGATAGATCTTTTTGCAGCCCCAGACAATCACCAACTTCCCTTTTTTGCTGCAGGCCCCCAGTGTTGGGCTCAGTCCCTCTGGATGCCTTAGTTCTCAATTGGGAAGGGAAGTTTCTCTATGCTTTTCCCCCTTCCTCTCCTGTTCAAAGTGTTAGTCAAAATCAGATCTCAATCCTGCAAGATGATCCTGATTGCTCCAGATTGGGCCAGACAACCCTGGTATCCACTCCTACTGTCCTTAGCAGTCCATCTTCCCCTGTGTCTCCCCAGGAATCACAGCCTGTTAACCTGTGCTCAGGGGAGGGTTTAGTACCCGAGCCTCAAATCTCTCAATCTCAAGGCCTGGCTCTTGAAGAGTTAGAGTTTGCTGATCTACACCTCTCCCAAGGTGTAATGGATATATTGAAGGCTTCTAGGAAACGTTCCGCAAGGGCTACCTATAATTCCAAATGCAAGAGGTTTTCCATATGGTGCTCTGGGAAGCATATTTCCCCAGAATCTGCTGATTTACCCTCAGTCCTGGATTATATGGTCAATTTAAATACCTTGAGGCTGAGACCAGCTACCCTAAAAGTGCATTTGACAGCTGTGTCTGCCTTTATTTCAGCAGGTAAACCCTCTTCTCTTTCAGCTCATCCTGTATTCTCCAAGTTTTTTAAGGGATTGCTTCACACCAACCCTCCATTCAGGGACCCTGCCCTTGCCTGGGATTTTAATGTTTGCATTGCTCAGCTTATGCAACCCCCCCTTTGAGCCTTTGTCTTCAGCAAAGCTTAAGTACTTGACTTGGAAGACTGTGTTTCTGGTAGCTATTACTTCTGCCAGACGCATAAGTGAATTACAAGCCTTGTCAGTGGAGCCTGATTTTATCTCCTTTCATAGATATAAGGTGGTCCTCAGGACTAACAGGAAGTTCTTGCCTAAGGTGGTTTCAGATTTCCACCTTAATCAATCTATATTCCTTCCAGTGTACTTCACTGACCATTCCTCCTCTGGCGAGAGGAGGCTGCACAGTTTAGATGTGAAGAGCCCTTAGTTACTACATAGAGTGTACCAAGGGTCACAGGTTTGACTCCCTCCAACTGTTCCTCACTTATGGTGAGGTTAGTAAAGGGAAACCTGCCACTAAAAGATCCATTGCCAGGTGGATTGTCTCTTGTATCCAATTCTGTTATGAAAAGCTGGGTAAGGTTCCTCCCTCAGGCCTGAGGGCTCACTCTACCAGAGGTACAGCTGCATATCTGGCTCCTGCCAGGGGCATTCCTATTTTAGAGGTATGTCAAGCAGCTACCTGGAAAACAGTTCACACTTTTACCAAGCATTACTCCCTGGACATCCAGGCTAGGAGTGATGCTCGGTTTGGCACAGCTGTGCTTCTGAGCCTATTCCCTAAGTAGGTTCTGACCCTCCTCCATGGAGGTACTGCTGTGTAGTCTGCATATGTCATAATATAGCAAGACTTCATGTTGTTTGAAGAAAAATTACTCACCTTAGTAATGTTGTTTCTTCTAATGGAGTCTTGCTATATTATGACACCCACCCTGCCCCTCTCAGAACCTCTGTTTTGGGATGTGGGTGGGCAGTGCAGTGTTGGCATAGTAGATGCCCACCTTGTTGTTTTCACCCCTCCTTTTCTGGGGTGACTTGGTGTTGTGTTTTTCATTTTTTGGGTCTCCTGACTTGAGTCTTTGTTTTGGGACCAAAAAATGTGTTCTTATGTTTAGTAGCCAGTTGGCTAGTGTAGGTTTACAGCTTCCACACAGGACCTCAGTGAGTTTAGCTCATAAAGATCTGACGGTTTGAGTTTGAAGAACAACAGACAGAGTTTCAACCGAGCTCGAGCTCAGCGTTCCCTGCCTGGCATGGAAAGTTAACTCTTTCACCTCCGGAGCAGTTCGAAGGTTGGGACTCACTGCATATGTCATAATATAGCAAGACTCCATTAGAAGAAACAACATTACTAAGGTGAGTAATTTTTTCTTCTGGTTGCTGTCACGTCAGCAAGGAGAATTTCTGAGCTACACGCTCTTATGTGTAAGGAACTTCATTTAATTTTACACCAGGACAGAGTGTCTCTGAGGACGAATCCTAAATTCCTGCCTAAGGTGGTCTCAGCCCTTACCCTTAATCAGGACATCGATCTGCCGGTGTACTTCCCCAGGTACACCAATAGAGGAGAGGCATTGCTTCACACCCTAGATGTTCACCGCTCCTTAAGATACTACTTGACCAGGACCAAACAGCATCATAATTCCGAGCAGCTGTTTATTTCCTTTGCTGAGAGGATGTTGGGCCAACCAGTCTCAAAACAGACTCTTTCCCACTGGCTTGTCCAGTGCATTTCGTTTTGCTACAACAAACAGAAGCCTCTTCCGGGCACAGTCCGGGGTCACTCGACTAGAGGGGTGGCTACTTCCTTCACAGTGCTGCGGAACGTCTCCACCTCGGCCATTTGTGCTGCAGCTACATGGAGCTCAGTGCACACCTTCATCAGGCATTACAGCCTGGCCATCGCCTCACGGTGAAGAGCAGGTTTCGGCCTCACCGTTCTACAGGGTCTCCTATCCTAGAGTCAGGATTTTTAAGATCTCACCGTTATGCCTTCTCCCAGAGTGTCTACAGGCACTGTTGCTTGGGAATCAGTCCTAATGGTGTAACCTGCTGCAAGAGCTGTATCTCGAAGTAAGATAGTACAGTTACGGAAGAACTTACCATAAGAGTAGATCTTTGAGAACAGCTCTTGCAGCAGGCACCTTCAAACAACATGAAGTCTTGCTATATTATGACATATGCAGTGAGTCCCAACCTTCGAACTGCTCCGGAGGTGAAAGAGTTAACTTTCCATGCCAGGCATGGAACTTTGAGCACGAGCTCGGTTGAAAGCTCTGTCTGTCTGTTGTTCTTCAAACTCAAACTGTCAGATTCTTTATTCCGCCTCACTGAACAGTCGCTCCGGAGATTTCTCCTTCTGCTCGGTTCATTTTGTCGGTTAAAGTATTAATTTTTCGTTTTTTTAACCAAATTTAAACCGCAACCGGTCGGTTCAAGCTCTGTCTGTGGTACCGTAAGTACTAGATAGGTTTTACATTTATTTCCGTGTGGAACTTGTAGACGGTATTATCGGTTCAGTTTGAACCGATCAGGTTATTGAAATTCATTGAATTCTGTCTTTTAGAGTGCGGTTCCGGTTCTTATCGGTTCTAAAAGCGGATTTCATTACGGTTTTTTCCATGACCCGTGACACGGTTGGGAACCGATAAGAGGGTCTTGCTTGGCGGATTGCCATAAACGGGCAAGTTTTGGTTAGGCTGGCACTATGTCTGAGAAACCCAAAAGAAAAACTGGGCCCACTGGGTTTCAACACTGCAGTGTTTGTGGGGAAGCTTTTGCCAAGACTGACCCCCACACCACCTGTGTTTATTGTTTGGGGTTTGACCACCTCAATGCAGACTGCCAGATTTGCAAAAAAATTTCCTGCAGCTACCCTGGAAAAGGGAGTTGGTAGGCTCAGGGAACGAGAGGCCAAGAAGTCCGCTGACCCGGATGGTCAGCCCGGTTCGGTTGTAACCGAACCGGAGGGAGTGCCCTCTGACCAGGGCGAGACTTCCTCGGGCAAAAGGAGAGCCGACTCGGAGGAGTCGGTTCCAGCAACAAGGACTAGAAAATCAGCAGGTGTGGAGCCAAAATTTCCATCTCCAACCGCTGAAGAAATAGCCAAAGCGATTAAAATTGTCCAGTCGCTTTCCCCGTTTCCGACCGAACCGGCACCATCAGGTAAGCGTACTGTTCGGTCGGTTCCACCGGTTCAAGAATATGTTTTAGAGGAATTTTATGAACCGGAGGAGGGGGAAGAGGAGCATGAGGAGAGTGAATGTGGATGTGAAAGTCTGGATGTGCCTGTTGAACCAGACATCTCCCCAGACAGACCTTCAGGAGTGTCTCCCCCTAGGCTTTCTGAGTCCCCCTCTCATTTTATGTTTTATAAAAAAGTGGCTGAAACCCTCCAGCTCCCTGTGGAGGAAGCTGTGGATGATCAAGAGGAGCCTGACTATGTAGAAATGATGGATATCCCAGAGTCTAGGAGACTGTTTATTCCTTTGCATAAATCTTTGGGAAACACAGTAAAATTCTAAAACTCCTCACACTATACCTCCTGTGGATAAAAGAATGGACAAGAGGTACACATTGTCAGGCTCTAATCGAGTTCCTTACACAACAATGCAGCCATGTTGGGGTAGTGCAGGCTGCAGCCTGTGACAAGGCTAATATTCCCTTGGCTTCACACACACACCCAGACAAGGACTCCAGGAGGATTGATGCTATGGCAAAGAAACAGTACATGGCAGCATCCTTGGGACTCAGACAGGCAAATTATATGGCTTATGTTGCTAGATATCAGAAATCCAGATGGGATACTGTTGTGGCTCTAGCAAATCAGGTCCCTGGCCAGCTTGCAAAGGAGCTGGAGCAGATGGCTGCTGATGGTATTGAGGCATCCAAGGTGCAATTCCATGCTACAGTGGACTCTAATGATGTGTCATCAAGAGTCATGGCTACATCTGTGGCACTTCGCAGAATGGCTTGGCTCAGATGTACTAGCCTGTCACAGGATACCCAGACTAAGGCCATGGATTTTCCTGTTGTGGGTAATTCTCTGGGAGCAGACAGAGAATTACATGAAGAAAATGGATGAGTATAGGACCACCTACAGGAGTGCACAGGCCAAGGAAAGGCAGGCCACTCCTCAAAGGCAGCCTTCCAGGGGCAGGGGCAGACCTTTTCATAGGCCTTTTTACCAAGCTCAGGCCTCCTCTTCAGCTTATGCCCAGAGGGGGTTCTTTAGAGGGAGAGGCAGACGGGGTACAAGCAGATCTGCTTCCGCCCCTCAGCCTAAAGCCCCTGCCAAGCAGGCACCCTGATGGGGTGGCCAGGGCCGATTCTTAACTACCTGTAGGGGGCAGGCTGGCTTACTTTGTCCAGGACTGGAAGTCTTTAGCATCAGACAAGTGGATCCTGGAAGTAGTAAGCCAGGGACTGGTTCTTAGCTTCAAAAATTTTCCAAAGATTAGAACCAGGTCCTTTCCACCTGCAAATTCATCAGAGGCACTTGCCCTAGAAACATAAGTTTCTACCTTCCTGGCTCTCAGAGCTGTGGAAAGGGTTCCACCCCTACACCAGGGCAAAGGGTTGTACTCCAGGTACTTCCTTACCCCAAAAAAGACAGGAGAATGGCGGCCCATCCTGGATCTCAGATACCTAAACAAGCACTTTTAAAACCAAAATTCAAAATGGTGACTCTGGGAATTATTTTACCCTCTCTAAGGCCAGGGGACTGGCTAGCATCCCTGGACCTCAAGGATGCCTACTTCCATGTTCTTATCAGAAGCTCCCATTGAAAGTACCTCAGATTCAAACTGCCCTCAGGCCATTACCAGTTCAGAGCAATGCCTTTCGGCCTCACCACGGCCCCGAGGATATTCACAAAATGCCTGGCAGTAGCAGTTGCCCACTTAAGAAGGCAAAATATTGCCATCTTCCCTTACCTGGATGACTGGCTCATAGTAGGCCAGTCTCCAAACCAAGTCAGACTACACCTTCAGGTAACTCAGCAACTGCTCACATCTCTAGGTTTCCTTCTCAATCTTCCAAAGTCAGTTCTAGAGCCTGTCCAAGCTTATCGCCTTCATGGTGCAGAACTGAACACAAAAAGGCCAGAGCCTTCCTTCCTCTGGAAAGAGCAAGGACTCTGGTCTCTGGCCTCCTCCTTCACCCTGCAGGTCTCTCGACCAGCAAGGCATTTTGCAGCTCCTGGGGCACATGGCTGCTTCCACAGCAGTGGTGCAGGAGCAAGATTTCAGATGAGGACATCCAGTTCCATTTGAGAGCCTTTTGGTCTCAAAGGGAGACCCTCTAACCAAATTGATCCCAGTGACTCGAACCCTGATCCAAGCCCTTCAGTGGGGCAGGACCAGAGCAATTTGAGACAAGGGTCTCCTTCACCTCAGTCTCACTCCTTAATCCTTACTACAGATGCATCCCTCTTGGGGTGGGGAGCTCACATGGGCGACCTCACTACCCAGGGATTGTGGTCCCCTCAGGAATCTCTGCTCCACATCAACCTGTTGGACTCAGAGCAGTTTTTCTAGCACTTCAAGTTTTTTCCACATCTGTTCAGAACAAAGTTGTACAGGTCAGAACAGACAACACCACTACAATGTGGTACATCAACAAGCAAGGAGGCACTCGGTCTACGGCCTTGTGCACCGAAGCAATGAAGTTGTGGTCTCTGGCTTATTCCCTGAACACCTTCCTTTCGGCAGTTCACCTCACAGGCAAAGACAATGTCCTGGCAGATGCTCTCAGCAGGATTTCCCAGGGCCATCACGAATGGTCACTGGATCCCCTAGTACTGGAGGTAGTATTTGCCAGATGGGGCACCCCGCAGATAGATGTTTTTGCAGTCCCAGACAATCACCAACTTCCCCTTTTTTGCTGCAGGCCCCCAGTGTTGGGCTCAGTCCCTCTGGATGCTTTCCTTCTCAGTTGGGAAGGGAAGTTTCTCTATACCTTCCCCCCTTCCCTCTTCTGTTCAAGGTGCTAGTGAAAATCAGATCTCAACCCTGCAAGATGATCCTGATTGCTCCAGATTGGGCCTGACAGCCCTGGTACCCACTCCTTATGTCCTTAGCAGTCCACATTCCCCTGTGTCTTCCCAGGAATCACAACCTGTTAACCTGTGCTCAGGGGAGAGTTTGGTACCCAAATCTCAAATCTCTCAACCTCAAGGCCTGGCTCTTGAAGAGTTAGAGTTTGCTGACCTACACCTTTCCCAAGGTGTATTGGATATCTTGAAGGCTTCTAGAAAGCCTTCCACCAGGGCTACTTATAATTCCAAATGGAAGAGGTTTTCCATATGGTGCTCTGGCAAGCACATTTCCCCAGAATCTGCTGACTTACCCACAGTCCTGGATTATATGGTGCATTTGAATACTTTGGGGCTGTGACCAGCTACCCTAAAGGTGCACCTGGCAGCCATGACTGCTTTCTTATCAGCAGGTAAACCCTCTTCTCTTTCAGCTCATCCTGTATTCTCCAAGTTTTTCAAGGGGTTGCTTCACACCAACCCTCCATTCAGGGATCCTGCCCCTGCCTGGGATCTTAATATTTGCATTGCCCGGCTTATGCAACCCCCTTTTGAGCCCTTGTCTTCAGCAGAGCTTAAGTACTTGACTTGGAAAACTGTTTTTTTGGTAGCTATCATTTCTGCCAGGCGCATAAGTAAATTTCAAGCACTGTCAGTGGAGCCTGATTTTATCTCCTTTCATAGAGGTAGGGTGGTCCTCCGGACTAACAGTTCTTGCCTGAGGTGGTTTCAGACTTCCACCTTAATCTATGTCTCTCCCTGTGTACTTCACTGACCATTCCTCCTCTGGCAAGAGGAGACTGCACAGTTTAGATGTTAAAAGAGCCCTTAGTTACTACATACAACGTACCAAGGGTCACAGGTTTGACTCCCTCCAACTGTTCCTCACGTATGGTGAGGTTGGTAAAGGGAAACCTGCCACTAAAAGATCCATTGCCAGGTGGATTGTCTCTTGTATCAATTTGCTATGAAAACTGGGTAAGGTTCCTCCCTCAGGCCTGAGGGCTCACTGTACCAGAGGTACAGCTGCATATCTGGCTACTGCCAGGGACATCCCTATCCTAGAGGTATGTCAAGCAGCTACCTGGAAAACAGTTTACACTTTTACCAAGCATTACTCCCTGGACATCCAGACTAGGAGTGATGCTCGGTTTGGCACAGCTGTGCTTCAGAGCCTATTTCCTAAGTAGGTTCTGTCCCTCCTGCATGGAGGTACTGCTGTGTAGTCTGCATGTGTCATAATATAGCAAGACTTCATGTTGTTTGAAGAAAAAATTACTCACCTTTGTAATGTTGTTTCTTCTAATGGAGTCTTGCTATATTATGACTTCCCCCCCCCCGCCTGCCCCTCTCAGAACCTCTGTTTTGGGATGTGGGTGGGCAGTGCTTGTTGGCACTTAGTAGATGCCCACCTTGTTTTTCACCCTCCTTTTTGGGATGTTTGGGTGTTGTGTTTTTATTTTTGGATCCCTGACCTGAGTCTTTGTTTTGGGACCAAAAAATGTGTTCTTATATTTGGTAGCCAGTTGGCTAGTGTAGATTTACAGCTTCCACACAGAACCTTAGTGAGTTTTTTGCTCATAAAGATCTGACAGTTTGAGTTTGAAGAACAACAGACAGAGCTTTCAACCGAGCTCGTCTTCAAAGTTCCATGCCTGGCATGGAAAGTTAACACTTTCACCTCCGGAGCAGTTCGAAGGTTGGGACTCACTGCATATGTCATAACATAGTAAGACTCCATTAGAAGAAACAACATTACTAAGATGAGTAATTTTTTCTTCCCGCCCACCATTCCCCCTTGGAGGAGGTTAGGCCTAACCAGGCTTCGGCAGAAGCTTACCCTCCTTTGTTGTTCTGATGGCGGATCCTCGGTCTCCACTTCTGATGTCATCCAGCGGCTGGAAGTCTCCGGCGGGAGAACTGGGGATTCTGGCGGGACCGCCTCCTTATGTACTACGCCTGACGGGGGCGGGACTGACGTCTGAGGCGGTCCCCGCTGAAGACTGCTAGCTAGAAGATTTCCGTGTGGTCCTGATGCCTGCCGGCTTCAGTCCTAATGGTGTAACCTGCTGCAAGAGCTGTTCTCGAAGATCTACTGTTACGGTAAGTTCTTACATAACTGTACTATATGCAGGATACTTACCTGCATATTCCTATTGCTCAGACGCACAGGAGGTTCCTGCGCCTCGAGTTTCAGGGTCGCCATTATCAGTTCTGAGCTCTTCCCTTCGGGCTGTCATCGGCACCTCAGGTGTTCACAAAGTGCATGGTGGTCGTAGCCGCATCTCTGAGGAGACAGGGCCACTACATGTTCCACTACCTGGACGATTGGCTTCTCATGCCTCCCTCCCGGGAGGCCCTGATGTCTGCCATTCACTGCACTCTGTCTCTGTTCAAGACGTTGGGCATTATCAATTACAAGAAGTCACGCCTGGTTCCGTCCCAGACTCTGCAATTCATAGGCGCAGTTCTGGACATCGTCCAAGGGAAAGCTTTCCTCCCCCCGGACAGAGCGGAACACATCAGATCCCTCATCAGGGACTTTTCAACGAAGACCGTTCCTGCCAGACTGGTCCTTTGCCTGCTCGGACACATGGCTGCGGCCATTGCAACAGTCCCGCTAGCCTGTCTCCACATGCGGGTAACCCAGTGGATGTTATGGGTACAGTGGGACCAAAGGCAAGACCATCTGTAGCATCCAATCCGGATCACGAAGGCCGTAATTAGAGATTGGCAATGGTGGCTAGATTCGAAGAATCTCTCGGCGGGAGTCCCCTTCACAGCGCTGTCCCCGACTGTGACACTCTCCACAGACGCCTCCGGGCTCGGTTGGGGAGCACACCTCGACAGTGTCCGGTATCGGGGCCTGTGGACAGACCAAGAGTCTCATCTCTACATAAACATCCTGGAAATGAGGGCAGTTCTTTACGCCCTGCAGGCCTTCCTGTCGGAGATTCCTTCGGGTACACTTCTGTTACAAAGAGACAATTCCGCGATGATGTATTACCTCAACAAGCAAGGAGGCACCCATTTCTACCCGCTTTGCAGGGAGGCCATGAGAGTGTGAGATTGGGTCTTACAACACGGCGCAAACCTTATTGCCATTCATGTTCCAGGAGTGGACAACGTCATCGCAGACAGCCTGAGCCGCTTTCAGGCCAGAGTCCATGAATGGGAACTACTGCAGGAGGTGGCAGAGGATCTGTTTTGCAGATGGGGTACTCCAGAGCTAAACCTTTTTGCGTCCCCATCCAACGCAAAACTGCCCAATTTTTGCTCACTAGATCCAGGGCCTGGTGTTTTCTGGCGAGACACGTTGTCCCTCTCCTGGGTGGACAGATTCCTCTATGCCTTTCCACCCTTTCCGTTGATCCAGAGAGGAGTTCTAAAACTTCGCAGGGAGCAAGCGACACTTATACTGATTGCGCCCTTTTGGCCCAGACAGATCTGGTTTCCTCTCTTGCATCAGCTATCCCGAGAACCCCCAGTGCCGTTAGCAATCAGCTCCCATTTGCTGTCTCAGGAGGCGGGTTCCTTAGTCTATCAGGACCTACGTTCCCTGAACCTGCATGCTTGGCTCCTAGAGACATAGCCATGATGCGACACGGGGTCTCGCAAGAGGTGGCAGACGTTCTCACTGCCGCCAGGAAACCGGCCACCAACGCGACCTACACCATGAAGTGGCGCAAGTTTTGCTTATGGGTTCAAGCGCGCGACATCGCCTTTGGACTGTCCAGAGAAGCTGGTATTGGATTAGCTGCTGTCCCTTTTCCACTCCGGTTTGGCTTACTCCTCGATTAAGGTACACCTGTGTACCATTTCAGCCTACCACATCCCTATAGGCCAACGCACTATAGCTCTACTGGACACGACACATGCCTTCTTGAGGGGTGTCCTCTTTAGGCCCCCGATTAATGATCTGATCCCACCATGGGATCTACCCTTCGTCTTGGAGCAGCTTACGCTGCCACCTTTTTGAACCAGCCGCGGATTAGAGCCACGTTTTCTCTTGGAAAACGTTATTTTTTAGTTGCCGTTACGGCGGCAAAAATTTCTGAAATGCACTTATGTGCAAAGAACCTTATTTGGTTTTCCACCAAGACAGGGTATCCCTAAGGACTAATCCTAAATTTCTGCCTAAGGTGGTCTCAGCTCTCACCCTTAATCAGGACATCGATCTACCAGTGTATTTCCCGAAATACTCTAATCGAGGAGAAGCTCTTCTGCACACTTTTGATGTGCATAGGTGTCTCAGGTACTACCTGACCAGAACCAAACACCACCGAAAATCGGACCAACTTTTCGTCTCCTTTGCCCATAGGATGATGGGAGCTCCTGTTTCAAAACAGTGCTGTCCAGGTGGCTTATTCAGAGCATTACGTTCTGTCACCAGAAGCGCAACAAACCCTTACCGGGCGCGGTTAAGGGTCGTTCTACCAGAGGGGTGGATATCTCTTTTGCGACTTTAAGGAATGTATCCACCTCAGCTATTTGTGCTGCAGCTACTTGGAGCTCCGTACACACTTTCATCAGGCATTACAGCCTGGACATCACATCGAGGCGAAGAGCAGGGTTCAGCCTAGCAGTCCTTCAGGGACTTCTGTCCTAGGCTCTATGTAATTTGAGTATTTTTACCTTTCCTTCTCCCGATCGTGTGTGATTTCCAGTATTGCTTGGGAATCAGTCCTAATGGTGTAACCTGCTGCAAGAGCCGTTTCTCAAAGTAAGATACAGTAAGTAAGTAAAATTTTATTTATATTAAGCGCCCTTCCCAAGCTCAGGGCGCTTTTACAGTAAAACAAGTGAAATCACATTTCAAACAATAAATCAAACAACCATACAATACACTTACTCATTATGTACCAACAAATGCTAAGGCAAAAAGGAAAGTTTTTAATTGTTTTTAAAACTTTCAACAGTTAGAGCATTCTCGTATCTGGCGAGTAGAGAATTCCACAGGGTTGGTGCCGTATAGGCAAAGATCTACCTCAGACATCTTTAGATGTACCTGGGAATCTCTAGCAATCCCTCATCAGAGGAGGCGAAGAGGACGGGCAGGACAGTAAGGCACCAAGAGCTCTTTCAGGTAGTGGGGTCCCAAATCATGTAGGGCCTTAAAGGTCAATAATGCGACCTTGAAGGTGATCCGCCACTGTACTTTCAGCCAGTGCAAATCACGCAGCACAGGTGTTATATGGCTAGATCGTGAAACTCCCATCAACAACCTGGCCGTCGCGTTCTGCACAAGCTGCAAGCGGCGGATATCCACCCCCGGCAGCCCTAGATAAAGCGCATTGCAGTAATCAAAACAGCTGGTAACAAAGGCATGGACCAAAATGGGAAGATCTTCCCGTGGAACCAAGTGTTTCACCCAGGCAATATTCCTCAGATGAAAAAAGGCAGATTTGACTACAGCCGACACCGGCATCTTCATAGTCAGGCTTTCGTCAAAAATTACTCCCAGGTTACGTACTTGGCCAGAGGCTAGAAGCTCGGCCCCCCCAAGATATAAACCTGAGGGTTTCCCCGTCCAAGCCCCTGTTATCTTCCCTCCAGGGTCCACAACCAACACCTCAGTTTTCCTTGGATTCAACCTAAGCCAACCAGCACTCATCCAATCCTGAATCTCCAGGAGGCAGTTATTAAACATTGTGATGGAATCCGACTCCTGATCAGGCATAAAAGACAGGTAGAGCTGAGAATCATCAGCATAACAATGAAAACTCAGCCCATACCGTCTTATAATGTCCCCCAGTGGAAGCATATACACCGCGAATAACATAGGGGACAGCACCGACCCCTGCGGTACCCCACAGGGCAGACAGTGAGGGGCCGAGGTGTTGACTCCCGATACCACTCTCTGAGATCGTACAGTTACATAAGAAGTTACCGTAACAGTAGATCTTCGAGAACAGCTCTTGCAGCAGGTACTTTCCCTCCCACCATCCCCACTGGAGGTAGGTTGTAGTCACATCCTTCTCCTAGGATAAGGCATTTACTGCCTCTTTGTTTGCCATTTGATGGCGGATCCTCGGTCTCCTGATGTCATCCAGCAGCCGGGAGTCTTCAGCGGGAGAACTGAGGATTATGGGGGACCGCCTCCATATGTACTATACCTGACGGGGGAGGGACCGATGTCGGAGGCGGTCCCTGCTGAATACTACTAGCTAGAAAATTTCCATGGGGTCCTGCTGCCTGCTGGTTACAGTCCTAGTGGTGTAACCTGCTGCAAGAGCTGTTCCCGAAGATCTACTGTTATGGTAAGTTCTTACGTAACTGTACTTTCTTATATACAATTCTCAAATCACCCTATCTGATGGACAAATGTCGTAGTTTTAACACACAAAAATAATACCTAGACTTCACAATCAACAACTAATGGTGTGTAAAGCAAAAACAAACAGCAGGCTTCATTTCTTCTCGGGAAGAACACCAAGGCTGTGGAACCAGCTACCACAAGAGCTAGTAGACTGTAATACCTTTGAATCCTTTAAAAAGGGTGTAGATAGATCATTGGCTCTCCAAAAACTACAACAAAGTGCAATTTCTCACAAATGTGGGGGACAATCAAGATGGGCTTCATAGCTTCCTTTTGTCCTCACTTACCTAGTAAACCTTGCCTCTTGCCTTAAAATAGCTTACTCTTCTCCCTATCCTAACCTATGCTGCTCCTTTATTACTGTCCACGAATGTCACTACCATGTTTCTCCTGGCTTAGACTTATCACAGGGTAGGCAGGTTCACCCTGGGTGTCAATGCCCATCATCACTGTGATGTCCTTTCTTCCTTGGGATGGCTACTGTGTGACTCAAAACTGAGGTATACCACCCCTGAGTCTCATGCATAAGTTGGTCCATAAATTTACTCAGTCCTGCCTCAGTGAGATTGTTTACTATAGACCAGCTCTTAGATCTGCCTCCCTCCCCACTTCTGCTTCCTAACCTGTGTCTAGCTACAGGTCATAAATTCTTCGCTTCTGCTGCTGTCTGATTGGAATTATCTCCCTCCTTCTGTCCTATCATGCCTCTTCCCATTGTTACTTACTTGGTATGAAAGAACAGAAGGCCAGAGCCCATCGAGACTGTTCCCCACACTATGTGGGACATTATTTATCTATTTTCCCTCAACCAAACATCTAATTTGTTTTTAAAGACAGTGGCACTAGTTGCCTTTACCAATTCTTGTGGCAAGGTGTTCCATACAATGGATGCTCTTATTGGAAAAAAGTTTCCCCTTTTGCTGGTCTTATAAGTTTTTACTTCAAGCTGTTTATTATGCAGTCTCGGAACATGTCTCCTTTTGGAAAGTATTAGACCACATTTTTCCATTAGATCCGGTGAATTTATTAAATTAAAAACCATAAGCATATCACCTCTTAATCTTCTAGTTTGAAGAGACCAGTAGCTTTTAATCTGTTCTGATAATCCAAGTTTGTTAACCTTGGAATCATTCTAGTTACTCTCCTTTGAACCTGTTCAAGAATTGCTGTGTCTTTTTTTGGTTTGGATTCCAGAAAGGGGAGCTATAGTCTAGATACGGTCTAATATATGCTTATACAATGTAATAAGGCATTGTTCAGTGCGATTAACAAAAGTGCGTTTTATTTGCCTCAAAAGTCTGTTGGTCATGCAAGCAGTTCTAACACAGTGATCATTTGATGTAAGTTTATTATTAACATATATCCATAAATCTTTTTCACAATTTGATGAGTGAAGTGGTAGTCTGTTTATATCATATATCGTTTTTGGATTATTTACGCCGAAATGCACTACTAAACATTTGTCTTGATTAAACTGCATTTGATTTTCATTTGCCCAAAGTGTTAATTTTTCCAAATCCTTCTTTAATGCAGAAATAATTTTTTGATTATTAAGCTTGCCCCCCGCCAGTTTAGTATCGTCTGCAAATTTAACCATGAAGTTATTTGGCCCTGTTTGTAAATCACTGATAGAGATTAAACAATGTTGGTCCCAAGACCGACCCCTGTGGTACACCACTTGTCACACTACCCGAATCAGACAAGATATCATTAATTCTGACTCTCTGAGAACGATTTGTCAACCAGTTCAAAGTCCAGTTGACAATATCGGGTGACAAACCTAGATTGGGCATTTTAGGAATGAGTTTTTCATGTGAGACTTTATCGAAAGCTCTACTAAAGTCCAAAAGAATTACATCAGTAGGGATACCCACATCTAGTAGAGTACTTATATTATTGTAAACATATATCAGATTGGTGGTGCAGGAATACTTGGGAGTAAACACATGCTGATTTGAATCATAAATTCCTAATTTTTTATAATCTTGATCTATTAGGGACTTCATTATTCGTTCTATTAATTTACCAGCCACTGAGGTCAGGCTAATTGGACGATAATTTTGCACAGAACCTCTATTGCCTTTTTTAAATATGGGAGTAACTATTGCTGAACGCCAGTCATTTGGTACAATGCCTTCTTGTAAGGATTTGTTGAAGATAATTGACAAAGGTATAGAAATATTTATAGGGGTTTCGATCAGAAACCATGGATGAATACTGTCTGGGCCCGGACTAGTGTTTTTTTTTTTAGTTTTTTGATAGCCTGTATAATGTCAGTTGGATAGAACCTCTGATAATCTACACGGTGAACTTTAAATGTACTAATAGGTGATTTTTGAGAGAAGACAGAACAAAAGTACTTATTAAAGAGATTCATGGTTTCTATATCGGATAGAGAAGAGCCATTGGTTATAATGGGACCAATGGTCCTTGATGCACCTTTTTTTACTATTTATATAGGAGAAGAGATTTGTGACAGTCTCTTGTGTGAGCTAGTTTAAATTCTAGCTTATTTTTTGCCAATTTAATAGAATTTTTTACGTTTTCACAGATCGTCTGTATTTATGTAATAGAGTAGTTTTAAATGGAACAGAACTATTCTTAAGTTTCCTAAAGTTTAATTTTTATTTTAATCTGATTTTTAATTGTCTTGTTGAACCAAGGGGGAATTTTCCTTTATTATTAAATTTCCTCTTAGATGGAATAAAGGTTATTTTCCAAATAATGTACAATGTTTTTAAAAAAGTCCCAAGCTTGTTGTGTTGTACAATTAAGATTAGATTCCCAGTTTATTTTGTAAGTATTCATTGATTTTAGAAACATTTGCTTTATTATAATTTTTTATACAGTATAACTTCCTTTGTGTAGTTTTAAACTGTTGAATTTCAAAAAGAATAGATGAATGATCACGGTCCCAAGTGGATCCCAAATTTGTAAATTGCTAATTTGTTGCTCTATGTTAGTAAATAATAGATCCAAAATATTAGGACCTCGAGTAAGTTCAGTAACAAGTTGTTGTAATCCAGTACTAACTACCACATCTATTAGTCCTTTCTCGGCATAGGACTGTCCTGAAAATGAGTCCCAGTTAATATGAGGGAGGTTAGTCACCAAATATTACAGTATCTTGAGATGCTGAAATGTGTAATTTCTTTAAACATATGAGTTGTGTAATCTGAATTTGCAGATGGAGGTCGATAGATGTTACCAATAGTTATATAGGACTGCTCCTTCAATAAGATTTTAACCCATATACTTTCCAAAGGAAAGGGAGAACACACTTCAAAAGAAGGGATATCATTTCTTATGTACATACAAACTCCACAGCCTTGCTTATCTAATCTGTTTTTATGATATAACTTATAACCTGGAATTTCTCTGGTTTGAGGATGCGTCCCACCAAGTTTCAGTTACTCCCACCACACCTATATTTAAAGTTTTACGTTTGGCTTAGAGTTCTGCTAATTTGAGTTAGTTTAAAGATCTTGCATTCAAAGCTAGGAATTTACATTTAGTTGTAATAATATTTTAGTAAGTATTCAGAGACTTGGGAATAGACCCATTCTCCCCCATTGTTTTTAGGTTAAACAATGATTTATGATTTTAGTGATACTTTTCCCCGTAAGTGTACTACCCCTACGACTGAGATGTAAACCGTCCCAGCAAAACAAGGAAGAACTATCTGAAAATGATTCACAGTGGGTAATACAGGGTATATCCTGCTTAAAACACCACTTTCTCAGCCATTCATTTAGGGCTTTGATTTTCTGCGTCATGGTAGATGTTGCTCTCGGGACAGGTAGAATTTCACATATACATACACAGCATCCCCTATCAAGTAACAGGTTACATAACGCCACATAGTCCTGTTGTAACTGATTAAATGGGGTATTGTTTATATTATTAACACCGGCATGTATGATAAGCAGTGGATTTTCCCCTGCATTTTGTAAAATTTTAGGCATCGTGGAGGTAATGTCAGATACCCTGGCCCCAAGGAAGCTAGAACAAGTGCGGTTGCTCTTGTCACTATTGCATACCGCCCTGTCAATGTGCTTAATGATTGAATCTCCCAGGACTAACACTTGTTTTGAGACAGTAGGGGTACAAGAATCAGAAACAAGTGATTGTTTAACACGCTCTGGAGTGATTAACTTAATAGGTATTGATTTGGTAGATTGAGACTTACTAGGACAGATATTCATGGGCATTAACTCCTGATTGAAAAGTGTTTTTAAACCATTATTATCAACAGAGGGTGTTGCAGAGGATAAATCATGTATCACTTCATTATTTGATAGTCAATTGCTCAAATTCAATAGGGGCACTATTGTGTATTTGACCGCCCCTCCTTTTTTTAAGAGGCTTTGTGACAATGGTCCAGTCATTATCATGAGAAGAGGATGGAGAATCATCCACCTTATAAGAGGGGGCAGAGGCAACAGGTATACTAGTACTAGTCGTTACAATTGTCTCCTCATCAGGAGGCATAGAAATGCTACCTAAATGTGAAGGAAATTGTTCATTAGAATGAAGTTGTTCATCCAAAAGATCAATGTAACTTTCCAATTCCCCAATTTCAGTAGAAACTGATTTAATATTAAGCAGAAACACTATCTCTGCTTCAAGAGTAGTAATCAGATGGCAATTAGCACATACATACTTGCTCCCATACTTTCCCTCATATACATCAAACATTGCATACACTTACTAAGTTCTTTTTCCATTATTAAAGGTGTATATTTACTAAGTAGAGGATATGCTAAAATTATCTTATCCAAGTTTGTCTAATGCCAGCAGTTACAGCGTGCCCAGCGGACACAGCAGACACGCACAAACGCTTATGTCTCTGCGCGCGTCTCCGGCGCTCACCTCGCCCAGCTCACCAGAGGGGCAGGTTTAAGTCGAAAAACTGGAAGTAAGTGTTGGTTCACTTCCAGTTTCAACGCGAATTAAAAATAATATTTCTAGGGACATGGATATGTTGTTCATCCACACTTATTGGCAGTATCCTTGCCGCTTTAAATCTTGCCGGAAGGTCTTCAAGCTGGCTCCTTCCACCCACCCGGGTGGTAAAACTCTCGGCTACGCCCCATGACGGCAGATCTTCCTTACCGCTTGGAAGCTCAGGTTCCCTCCTTAACTCTCTGCGTATAAGACTGGTTCCTAATTCTTCGGTTTTGTGAATTTAAAAGTTTTCGCTAAAATAGACTTCGGTCTTCTATCCCTCGCGGCTGCGATGGACAAATCGACTCCGTTTCCAGAGATGCCCTTGCGAGCAGAAGATGTCTCGGACGGATCCGCCCTCCACGTGCGTCTACTGTCTAGGCCTTGAGCACGACCCGCAGGCTTGCGACCTGTGCTCTTCCTTCTCGGCCTACGTCCTCGAAGACCGTGCTGCCCATTTGCAACTGGGGCGTCCCGAGAAGCGTTTTCCTCTGGTGAAGTTGAAAGAGGCCTGGTTGGCCGTTTCCACGGCGGCGGGCTCGGCGGATCAGCTCGAGCAGATGATCGCCCTCGAAGAGGAGGCGGCGCGGGCCACATCTACCTCGGCCACGGCATTTGTCCCGCTCTCTCTGGGTGCCTCTTATTCAGCTTCCTTTAAGGAGCTTTGTCTGTCCCTCTCTACTAAAGGAGAGGGACCAACTTCTGCTGGACCCCTTTCTCGGTCCAAAAAGAGAGACAAGGGTAAGTCACTCCGTTGGCGCTCTTGGGGCGGAAGATCCCTCTCCAGTGCGTCGGCCGTCGACCGGTCGACGCGGCCCGGTCACTGGTCTCACGGTGTCCCGTCAGGCCAGTTGGCCGAGACTCCATCGGCAGCGGTCAAGATTTTCTCGACCCGTTGGGCGGGTTATCGACAGGAGAATCGAGAATCCTCTCTCCCGGTTCCCCGGTGGGAGTTGAGGACCCGTGGGCTTGCCAGTGCCTCGGTTCCGGGCCTTGGGTGAACCCTCGAACTGAGGAGTGCGGTTCCTCGACACCTCCGCACCGTCCTCGGAAAGCCGAGGTTCTCGGTCTCGGACTTCTTCGCGGTCAGCCGATCCCACCATCATAGGCGGTCTCGGCACGCGGCGGCAAGTGGCGTCGCGCTCGTCTCCGTCCTCCTCCTCCTCCTCCCGGACAGTGAGGGGCTTGACGTAGATTACGTCGATGATCACGAGGACCTCATGTAGCAACAGCTCCTTCTGACCGGGGAACAAGCCGGCGCGTCGCCTTCCCCGGCCATTGGTGGCTGTCACGGGCGGCAAACAACCCCTCGACTTACCGAGGGCTTGTTCCCAGGCGGTTGTTCGGCCAAAACCAGCTGCTCCACCGATCCGGTGGAACTTCCGCCTCCACAGCCCGTTATTGGGGCTCCGACCAAGAATTCTCGGTCGGCTCAGGGCCTGCCCCATAGGCTGTCTGTTACCCTCACCCGATCGTCCTCGGCAGGTGGAGGTGGCTCAGGCCCGAGGCAGCTCTTTGCGGACTCTTCCGAGTCCGCGATTCCTCCCTTTTCTCCAGGCGAATGGACTTGGAGTCCTCAGGAGGACAGTCGGTGGACGATAGCCCTTCGTCCTACCTAGGATTGCTTTGGCTCATCTCAGAGTCCACCGGGATGAAGCTCGAACCCGTCTCTAAGCGGGCCAGGTATCCCCTCACAGAGATTCTGGACCGAGGGGATTCCCCTACGGAGGCCTTTCCAGTGGCCGAGGCCATAGTGGGCCCAGCCTTGGAGCTCTGGCAGCGCCCTGCTTCCTGCCCCGCGCCTTCGTCCAGGATGGCCAGGAAGTATGTGGTCCCTACCGGTTCCTTGTCCGGTTTTTTGGAACACCCCTCGGCCAAGGGGTTAGTTACCGACAGCGTTTTCCGGCATGCCGGGAAAGCTAGGGCGTGGACAAACCTCCTGACAAGGAGTCCAAGAAATTGGACTATGCCGGGCGAAAAGTCTACGCTGTGTCCTCCCTCGGCCTTCGTCAAGCCAGTTCGGCTGTCCTCATGGCACATTTCTCTCATGCCCTGTTGGGCTCCCTGGACGAGGTTGTCCCTCACCTTCCCGCGGACCTGCAGACCACGGTTAGGCAGGTGCGGGACCAGGGCAGTGGCCAAACAGCAGCTTCAGACTGCTCTGGACATTGGGGACTCATGTGCCAGGTCTGTAGCGGCCGTAGTGGCTATGCGTCGTCGGGCTTGGCTGAGGATATCCACCTTCACTTGGATACCCAGCACAAGTTGGCGGATGTCCCCTTCTTGGGACCGACCTCTTCAGCCCTGGGGTGGAAGGTCACCTACAGAGGATCGAGAAGTCAATGCTACCTTAGGCTGGGTCTCATCCGCTCAGAAGGACAAAGGCCACAAACCACAGCCTAAGCCCTTTTGTCCCTCTCTGTGACCGAACCCAGCAACGTCCAGGGCCAGCAGGCTCGAGCTTGGCATCCCAAACCCAAGCCGGGACTTCCTCCAACAGGAAGCAGGAGGTAAAGGCAGGAGGTCCCTCGGCGGTCCCTCCTCCAAAGCCTGCCCAGTGACGGGTTGAGGGGTGTCGCCCCAACCCGTCACCTCACCCAAGTTCCCCATTGAGGGCGGCTCCGTCACTTCCTTTCCGCCTGGTCCATTATTACCACGGACGGGTGGGTGTTGGAGGTGGTGGGAAAAGGCCTGCCCTTGGAATTCGAGCAGGCCCCACCCTTCAGAGCCGTCGCACCTCGGGGGGCATCGGGGTCCACAGCCTCACTGTCGGCTCGCCGTGCCGACATCGCTCTCCTCCTCCAGAAGGAGGTGATCAGGGAGGTGGCGGACCCTCCCTCAGACCCGGGGTTTGTGTCCAGGTACTCCCTCGTTCCGAAACGGACGGGGGGCTGGCGCCCCATTCTCGACTTACATGACCTAAACAAGTTCCTAAGGTCTCGAACCTTCAGGATGGTCACTCTGGCTCAGATAACACCATCCTTGGAACGCGGCATGTGGTTCTGCTCTCTGGACCTGCAGGACGCATTCTTTCACGTCCCTATCCGTCCGTCACATCAGAGATTCCTTCGCTTTCGAGCAGAGGGATCCCTTTTCGAGTTCCGAGCCATGCCCTTTGGCTTGTCTCCAGCTCCCAGGGTCTTCACCAAATGCATTGCAGTGGTGACAGCATTCCTGCAGCATCGAGGGGTCCGGGTGTACCCTTACCTGGATGACTGGCTGATAGCAGCCCCCTCCAGACAGGAGGTGGAGCGGTCCAGAGATCTGGCCCTCCAGGTTTGCTCTCAAGTCGGCCTTCTCATCAACGAGGCCAAGTCGGAACTCGAGCCGAAGCAGGTGATTCTTTTCATCGGGGCAGAGCTCGACTCTTTTCGAGCCAAAGCACGGCTCCCGGCGGACAGGGCAGAGGTTATTTCCTCCTTTGCCCAATCATTTCTGGTTGGGCAATCGCGCCCTGCCCGGGACTTCCTTCGCCTCCTGGGTCTCATGGCGGCCTGCACCAGCGCGGTCCGTTGGGCCTGCTGGCACTTGCGTCCTCTTCAGTGGGGACTGGCCAGCCAGTGGTCACAACGCAGCGATCCATTGGACCAGCTAGTGACGGTGACCCAGGGGATGTGGAACGCTCTCCGGTGGTGGACCGTTCCAGTTCATCTGCAGGAGGGCATCCCGTTTGTCCGCCTCGAGCCGACGGTCTCTCTGTCGACCGATGCCTCTCTGATGGGTTGGGGTGCCCATCTGGGGGAACACCGGGCACATGGCCTCTGGTCCCCGCAGGAGTCCCGATGCCACATCAACCTGCTGGAGCTCCGAGCAGTCCGCCTAGCTCTCACCGCCTTTGCTCTGTTTCTCCAGGGTCAAGTGGTCCAAGTCCAGACGGACAACACCACGACCATGTACTATCTAAACCGCCAGGGCGGGACGCGCTCCATGCTTCTATGCAAGGAAGCTCTCCGCATTTGGTCACTCGTGCGCAGCCTGGAGGTGGATCTCCTAGCCATTCATGTGGCAGGAGCCTCCAGCACCCTGGCCGATGCCCTAAGCCGGATAAGGGCTGCGTCCCACGAGTGGTCTCTCCTGCCGGAGGTAGTACAAGATCTGTTCTCATTGGGGCACACCTCAGGTGGATCTGTTTGCCTCAGGGAGAAGCGAAGCTGAGGCTGTTCCATGCCCACCCCCTCAGCAGGGCTCGCTGCAGGGGATGCCTTCTCGAGGCCGTGGACCCCGGGCCTCTTCTACGCCTTCCCCCCATTTCCCTTGATGCACAAAGTGCTTCTCAAAGCAAGGAGGGACAAGGCGCAGGTGATTCTGATAGCCCCAGACTGGCCCCGCCAGTTCTGGTACCCAGATCTCCTCGGCCTCAGCTCCAGGCTCCTGAGGCAGCTTCCAGCTCGCCTGGACCTGCTCTCAGTCAATCAGGGGAAGGTGCTCCATCCAGACCTTCAATCCCTGCACCTGACGGCCTGGTTCCTGAGCAGCTAGAGTTCCAGGCCTTGGGTCTTCGATGAGGTCCTCAATGTAGTTGAGGCGTCCCGTAAGAGTCGACCAGAAATGCTATGCCTTCAAATGGAAGAGGTTTTCCATTTGGTGTCAGGCAAGGGCTTGGACCCTTCCTCCTGTTCCTTGGCAAGCATCTTGGACTATTTATGGTCCCTTTCTCAGCAAGGGCTTGGGTCGACGACCCTAAAGGTGCACCTGGCAGCCATCTCTGCTTACCGGGCACAGGCCGGGAAGCAGTCGGTGGCGCAGGAGAAGGTGGTCTGGCGCTTTTTCAAAGGCCTTGATCACATTTCCCCTCCGGTGCGAGAACCTCCACCTCCGTGGGATCTACTGCTGGTACTGGCAAAGCTCATGGGCAAGCCATTCGAACCGATGCACAGGTGTGAACTCTCTCACCTGTCGTGGAAGACCGCCTTCTTGGTGGCTATCACGTCAGCCAGAAGGAATGGGAGAGCTCCAGGTGCTTTCCATCGAGTCTCCTTACCTGGTCTTCCACAGGGACAAGGTTGTCCTGCGCCCCCACCCGAAATTCCTTCCAAAGGTGGTGTCGGAGTTTCACCTTAACCAGGTGTTGACTCTGCCGTGTTCTACCCCAATCACCACCGGAGGCGAATACAGGCTCCATACTTGGACCCTAGAAGGGCGCTCGCTTATTATAAGGAGCGCACGGTTGAAATTCGGGGAGAGGTTCGCCAGCTGTTTGTCACCTACGCTGAAGCCGCACCTGGCAGGCCTGCAGCCAAGCGGACGATAAGCAGGTGGATCACCTCCTGCATAGATCTCTGCTATAAGTTGGCGGGCATGGAGCCTCCCAGAGTGATAAGAGCTCATTCTACCCGCCATACTGCTGCATCGGTGGCTGCTTCCAGGGACGTCCCTATCCAGGAAATCTGCAGGGCTGCTACCTGGAAGTCAGCACACACCTTCATCACCCATTACCACATCGACCTTGAGTCATGCCATGATGCTGGTTTTGGGGCCTCGGTTCTCCAGTCTCTATTCCCTAAGTAGGGGGTGTGCACCTTGCCTCCCTCCTCCCGGAGAACTGCTAGGAGTCTGCCAATAAGTGTGGATGAACAACATATCCATGTCCCTAGAAATACAGGTTACTCACCTGTAACAGGATTTCTAGGAATGGTATATGTTGTTCATCCTACTACCGACCTCCCGGCCGGCGCACAACCTGAGCTTCCAGCGGGCCAGATCTGGCGTCATGGGGCGGAGCCGAGAGTTTTAACACCCGGGTGGGTGGGAGGAGCCAGCTTGAAAACCTTCCGGCAAGATTAAAACGGCAAGGATACTGCCAATAAGTGTGGATGAACAACATATACCATTCCTAGAACTCCTGTTACAGGTGGGTAACCTGTATTTCCTTACATTCAGCAAGATCCTGTGAGTTGAAGGTTTACAAGCCCTTAAAAGGGCAAGTGAACCACTAGGCAACAATGCTTTTAACAAAAAGATGTTGTTTTGGGGTAGGAGGTATACTAGCCTATTGCTAGTCTTCCAGGTTCCCACAATCCTCTGCTATTCACTGAAGTCAGTTACAAGCAAATGGTACCACACAGGGTTGACAAAAAGCAATGTTTCCCTCTTATCCTTCCCTTCCTACTGCCAAACAGGAAGATCTTATCTGTGTCAGTCTTCATCATTCATCACAGATGGGTACTGGCCGGAGATCAGGACCCCGTGGGAGCTTTTTTTTTAAAGGTAGGCGGAGCCAACACAGCACGGCGCCGCTCGAGGCTGAGCCCACTGCGTGGCGCCGAGGTTGGCCTATAGGCTGTGCCGACCCACCTGTCACCAGTTCGCTGCCTCCCCACCGGCCGAGCTCGCCTTGTGGGAAGCTTGTCTCCAGTTTTAGGCCTTCAGCCTGTTTAAAAATCGACGTTCAGTCGGTCGTCTACCAGTTCTGGGTTCTGCCTCCACTCGACGTTGCCGGTAAGATCTTTCCTTTTATTTGAAATTCTGCGACGTCGAGTTTGTTTGTTGTGTTTTTTTCTCCGTAGGTCATGTCTCGGTCAGAGGGCAAAAAGTCTTCAAAGACGGGTCGGCCCCCCATGCGTCGGTGCCCGTGCGGCCGAATGTTTTCCGTCACCGACCAGCACGACCGGTGTCTTGCGTGTCTTGGCCCGCTTCACAACATGAACTCATGCAACACCTGCTTCTCCATGGACCGCTAGGTCCTCGTACAGCATGCGTTGAAAGTGGGCGAGCTCCGCTGACTTTCTGGGGTGGGATTACTTTCGGGTGGCCCGGCGGCTCTCCGGCCCTTCCTCGGGTCCCCTCCGGTCTCTCTGGACCAAGAGGAGGGAGCTCGGCTACTTGTAGCCTGGCCATTGCCGAGGCTCCTTCCGCAGCGCAGGAGGCCCGTCCCGCTTCCTCCTGGGAGCGGGCGTGAGGCACCGCCACGGCAATCGCCCCTTCAGGGGTGAAGGCTCCCCCGGTGTCGCTCCCGCGGCTCGGAAGGCCTGGGTCGGAGCCTTGGCGCCTTGCGCGGCGTGGGCCCTGTCAGCGCCGACTCATTGCTCGCGCCGTGGGCCTGTCCAACATCGTTCGCGGCGCCGGCGCTGCTCATTAGTGCCATGGACAGATCCAGCATCTCCTCTTTATCATGTCTCGGCTTGGCACCGCCTCCGGCGCTGCGTACTTCCGTGGCTCGGCGCTGTAGGGCCTTCGACTCCGGCTGTCGGCGCCGTCCATGCTCTCGGTGCCGAGGGGCCAGTTGTTGCCGTGTTTGACGCCGGGTCTGCCCTCGGTGCCATCCTCGGTGCCACTCACAGCGCCGTGGGGCCCGGCGGTGTCGTCTGCGCCGAGGTTGCTGCTGGGGCTGCCGTCGGCGCCATCCCTGTCCCTGGCACCGCCTCCGGTGCTGGTGGACTTCACGGCACTGCATCTGGTCCTGGCTCTTTACCTTTGGCTTGAGCTGCCCTGGTGCCTCCTGCAGGTCCCGCCCGCAGGGTAGCAGAGGGCACGGGTGCCGTCTCGGCCACAGCTCTGGCTGCCAGGCCCGCTGGCAAGGTTGATTCTGCCCACCCTCCTACTGTTTGGCTCAGAGCTTCAGACTCTACCTCGTCGGAGTCGAGCTCAGAGTCAGACGTGCAGTCACACCCTTCGGGGTTGGCTGCAGAGGAAGGCGCTCCTGTGGTCTCGTCAACGAGTGGAAGCCAGCCCCCTACTGAGGAGAGTCAGGTGGCCCCCGAGACTAGGGTCAGTGGTGCTGACCAGCAGGCAGTGGTGCGAGCCACCATTGCTCTGCAACCTGGCCTTGGGGGTTTCATCGACCCCTCAGTGGTGGTACCCCCTCCAATGGTGTGTCTTGATCGCCCAACTTTGGGGCCCATCGAAAACCCACAGGAGGGGAGGGTACTGTTCCCTGGGTCTCCCCTTCGGGGGCTGCCCAGAGATGCCAGCTACCTAGGCTGGCCCTCTCGAGGAGGAGGAGGAGGACTCTCTCAGACTCTGAGGGGTCGAGAGGGGTGTGGGGTCGGCCTTTCTCTGGGGTCCACTCGGGCCCTGGATGGAGCCGAAGTGCGGAGCTCCACCCTTCCCCCTCGGGTTCCTTGAGGGAGTCCCATTCTTTTGCGGGCAGGGTACCGTCCTTCTGGACTTTTACGGCCCTGGTCGCCTCACTGGGGGGATTCTTCTGGGCGCAGCCAAGGCGGTACCAACGTGGTTGTACAGCTGTCAGCTGTGGAGTCTTCCGGGGCACCCTCCTCGGGTGCTTATGGTCCGCTCCTTAGCGGAGGTCAGCAGACTTCTTTTCTCAGCTCTGTCCCTATCCCTCTGCCACATTCTCCTGCGCTCCCATGCATTCTTGGTCCTAGCGGCCCTCTCACCTGGGAGCAGTTCAGAGCGGTGGCTGCCCGGTTCCCTGCCTATGTTAGAGCTATGGACAGCCAGGTTTTTCCGCCTCCCCCCATGCTGCCACCCTTGGAACACATGGTGACCTCCAGCTCCTCATCCCCCTCTTCTGGGGGAGAGGAACCTTCTGTCCACATCTCTCCGGCTGCTGATCTCTCGGAGTATCAGCGCTTTCTCGTGAGGATGTTGGAGGACTTACACCTTTCACCCTCTACTGTTAGCAATCCTGAGCATGCGGCGCACGCCTTTCTAGGCAGTTTTGGCGAGGCCACCCTTGTGGTGCCGTCCTGGCCTGCTACCTTTCGGGAGGGCGTCCTTGCGTTTCTGGCAGAGGCCCTTCTCTGGAGTTCCTGCCCCTAGGGACCTCAGCCAGAGGTATTGCGCTCCCCCGGAGTCTCCAGGTTCTATGCCTCATCCGCATTCTGGCTTGACGCATCTGGACACTCCTGATGGGATTTGCGCCCTCCACCGTGACCGGCCCCCGGATCAAGACTCCTCGGATTTTGATTTTTGGGGGAAGAGGACCTTCTGCTCGGCACGGTTGCTCCTTTATATTCAAACAACATGAAGTCTTGCTATATTATGACATATGCAGTGAGTCCCAACCTTCGAACTGCTTCGGAGGTGAAAGAGTTAACTTTCCATGCCAGGCATGGAACGCTGAGCTCGAGCTCAGTTGAAACTCTGTCTGTTGTTCTTCAAACTCAAACAGTCAGATTCTTTACTCCGCCTCACTGAACAGTCGCTCCGGAGATTTCTCCTTCTGCTTGGTTCATTTTGTCGGTTAAAGTATTGTTTTTCGACTTCCAGTGACGTCACGGAGCCATTACAAGCCTAGACTGTAGAGCTTCCCACAGGCAGTGGAAAATATCCTCCAAAAACTAGCTAAAATCAAGCCAGAAATGTCAAAAGGTACAGGGGGACAATTACAGAACGCAAATCGAGGCAAAAACCGACACGATTCCAAAATGAGCAACAAGGATGCAACCAGATTGAGAAACGGCTCTACGAGCAGGCCAGCCTCACCAACGAACTCGCAGACACCCGAATACGATACAGATGGAAAATGACCAACTTTCACGATCGAGATTTGAGAGGTTGCTTCACGAAATAACGGAATCCAGATGAGAAAACAAACAAGAATTTCGTGCCATGCAAACAAAACTAGCAGCAGTAGAAAGCCGAATTACCCACATGGAAGAACGATTATCCACCACAGAGGATGCCACTGAGCAAATGGTGACTATAATCCAGACTCTAGTAAAGCAAACGTCAGACCTGCAAGCTAAATGTCTGGATCTGGAGGGGCGCTCACGCAGAGAGAACCTTCGACTGTATGGGTTACCAGAGAATATGGAAAAACCCCCGATGGCAGCTTTCATAGAAAACCTGCTTAAGGATACACTGGACCTCCCGACTATCGCTTTCCATATTGAAAGAGCGCATAGGTCGCTTCAAGCTAAACCCTCAGACCCGGCGGCTCGACCACGTTCAATTGTATTTAAAGTCAGCTCATTTTAAGCCAAAGAGGAGATCCTCAGACGAGCCTGGGCAAAAAAAGAAATAAAGTATTTAATACATAGGCTATACCTAGACCACGACTACCCATTTGAGATCCAGAAGCAAAGGGTTAAATATCTACCTATCTTAAAAGCATTACGAGAAAAGTCAATACGCTTAAACACGCCTTACCCAGCAAGGCTGAGGGTGTTCTGGGACGAAGGGACAAAGATTTATACAACGGCAGAAGAAGCCTTGCAAGCCATGGAAAAACGGAATATTGTGGAGAACGACAGGAGGAACCAAGAAGCAGGGAATCGGGGTCCAATTAAACAGCGCACTCCAAGCAGGAAAATGGGAGGTCCTTATGCTGAGACGCAATTGGAAGCGACGCGCATCCTCCAAAAGCTTCTCGAAAAGAAAGCTGCATACAAGGACAGTCAGACTTGAAGCAGACCGAGGGGGATTAGCTTCTGTATCGTAGGAGATAGCTGGATGAGTACAACCTTCAAAACTTAATTTTTGATATAAAGTGCCCTTTGGGGAGCTGTGTGTCGGCTTGTGTTGCTAGACCCTCAATCTTCCATGCAGAGATCGAGTGGGGGCTACTGGGGGTGTATGACTATTGCCTTTCTCTTTAATTTGACTCATTTCACGGGATGGAGAACTGATCCATGAGACTTACTCCTGGACTTGAGAAGTTATGCTCCTTAAAAATAAAGACTCAGTGGTTGCTATCCATAAGTTCACTCTCGATGTAACAAAGTTGTATGAATGGGGTCCCCCTTTTTTTTTTTTCCCTCCCCCTTTATGCCTTCTCCAAGTGACCTGACCGAATCTTGCAGTAGTTTAGTTAAATCTTAAGGAGAGAATACTTGAAAGCCTTTAGGGTTTGCAACGAACTTAATTCAGCAAGGCAGACGCTGCCTTAAGGGGAATCTACAGGGTACTAGAGGCCCGTAGCGGATAACCTTCTTTATTAAGGAGCCCCACGATAACGAGGCTCTAGAGGAGGTCTCCCGATAATAAAGGTGGGCTTGTAAATCCTCCTCGTCCTCCTAGAATAGGAGTACAAAGGGGCTAGTGGGTCACTAAGCCCCCAACCTTGGAAGCTCTGATGTTTTGTTTAAGGGTTAGATTATATTTAATGTTAAATGTTCCAGTTGAATGTTACATAGGATATGGCACTACCGGGCAAAAACGAAATTACGATTGTGTGGAATGTCTAACAAGATCGGTTGGTCTATTGAACTTGAGGCTGCCACCAAAGAGCAAAGCTGCTGAGTTGAGATGCTATTTAATAAGTGATTTTGCAACCCCCCAGAAATGACGCAGCAAGGTTATACAATTTGCACTTATAATGTGCATGGAATTATTAATCCTATTAAACGAACCAAAATTCTTCAATTAATGAAACATAAAGGGTTAATATTATGTTATTACAGAAACACATCTCTCTTGTGCTGAGCATAAAAAGTTTGAGAAGCTAGGCTCTCTCAGGTGAGTGACCTCATCATATAAGGGGGCAGGCAGAAGGGTACAGCAATACTGGTTAGGCAGGGAACTCCCTTTGAGATAAAGGATAAAATAATAGATAAGGAGGGAGATATGTATTCCTGAAAGGCGATTTAGAGGGACAGAGGTTTATGCGGCCTGCTATATTTCCCCCAGCTCTGGAATTCCCAGTGTGCGAAACCTGTTTACACAGTTGGCGGGGTGGGCGTAAGGAAGACTGGTGTGTGGTGGGGACCTCAACTTGGATATCGGAGGAGGGGGATCAGGCCCCATTAGGGCGCGAACAAATAAGCTAGGTAAGAAAGTTCAGAACCTTCTGCAAGGATTAGGCTATGATGATATATGGAGACACCTGTGTGGTCACGGTCGTAGACACACTTTTTACTCACAGGTGCATGATTCATATTCATGCCTAGATTTTTTAATAACCCAAAAGGAACACCTAAACACCATCCAAAAGGTGTGGCAGGGAGACTTTGTTCTCTCAGACCATGTACCTGTGTTTTGTAAAATACAGTCACAAACACCATACAGGAGATCTTTTTGGAGACTTAATGTATCCATTCTTAGGGACAAGGAAGTACAGGAAGCAATATCCAAGACGGTTACACAAGCAATGCAGGAAAATGACACCAGGGAGACCACCTTAGCTATACTATGGGACACATTAAAAGTGATAGTGAGGGGTAAAATCATAGGAATATCCTCCCATAAGAAAAAGCAAAGGCAAGAAAGGAAGCTTTTGCTGGAAACAAGCATAGAGGCCCTAGAAGAGATGCAGAAAATAAATCACTGCAAAATCCATTCTCGAGAGCTGAACTCACTTAAAAAACAATTGAACACCATATTATACTATGAGGTAGAGCAGAGGCTGATGTTTCTTCGACATAAATATCACGATGGGGGGCCAAGGTTTACGAAGCTCGTGGCAGCTCAGTTGAGAGCCCGTAGGGCCAAAGCTACTATTACAAAAGTGAGACATCCTAGAACGGATGAGCTTAAAGATAGATTGCACACAATTTCTGATGCTTTTCACTACTACTACTCTGAACTTTACTCTGAGGACGCTTGTACCTCCCTAGATGATATTAAGGAATTCTAGGGACATGGATATGTTGTTCATCCACACTGTCTGGCAGGTTCCTTGCCGCTTTAAATCTTGCCGGAAGGTCTTCAAACTGGCTCCTCCCACCCACCCGGGTGGTAAAACTCTCGGCTCCGCCCCATGATGCCAGATCTTCCTTACCGCTTGAAGCTCAGGTTCCCTCCTTAATGCTCTCGTATAAGACTGGTTCCTAATTCTTGAATTTCGAAAATAAAAAGTTTTGCTAAAAGACTTTGGTCTTCTCTCCTCGCGACTGCGATGGACCATCGACTCGGTTTCCGGAGATGCCCTTGCGGGCAGAAGATGTCTCAGACGGATCTGCACTCCACGTCGTCTACTGGGGCCTTGAGCATGACCCGCGGGCTCGACTGTGCTCCTTCTTCGTCTCGATATAGAACCGTGCCCGTTACTGGGCATCGAAGAGATTTCCTCCGGTAAAGTCAAAAGAGGCCGGAAGGCGGTGTCCCGCGGCAGCGGGCTCGGCGGATCAGCTCGAGCAGATGATCGCCCTCGAAGAGGAGGCGGCGCGGGCCGCTTCTACCTCGGCTGCGGCATTTGTCCCGCTATCTCTCGGTGCCTCTTATTTGGCTTCCTTTAAGGAGCTTTGTCTGACCCTCTCGACAAAAGGTGAGGGTCCAACTTCTTCTGGACCGTTTCCTCGGTCCAAAGAAGACAAAAGTAAGTCTCACCGTTGGCGCTCTTGGGAGGAAAGATCCCCCTCCTAGTAGTCGGCGTCGACTTGGTCCGATCTCGGCTTGACCACTGGTTTCACGGTGTCCCGTCCAGGCCAGTTGACCGAGACTCCCGTCGGCAGCTGTTGAGATTTTTCAACCCGTTGGGCGGGTTGTCGAGCTGAAGCTGAAATCCCCTCCCAGTTCCCCGGTGGGAGTTGAGGATCAGTCGGCTCGTCTGCCTCGGTTCAGACGCCAGCTGAGTCGTCCGAACCGGGGAGTGCGATTCCCAGCACCTCCCGCCACCGTCCTCGGCGAGTCGAGGTTCTGGTCTCGGTCTCAGGCGTCTTCGTGGTCAGCCGATCCGCCGTCGTGGGCGGTCTCGGTCTCGGCACCCTGGACAAGCGGCGCCGCCCGCTCATCCTCTTCCTCCTCCTCAGGCGAGGAGGCTTTGGCGCAAGTTGTGCGCGTGGTATGAGGAACTCATGTGGCAACAGCTCCTTTTGACCGGGAATAAGCCCGGCGCCGTCGTCTTTGACCATTAAGTGGCTGTCACGGGCGGCGAAACAACCCTAGTTTTAGCGAGGCCTGTTCCCAGACGGTTGTTACAATTCAGCTGCCTCACGATTCGGTGGAACCTCCGCCTCCACAGCCATTGATTGGGGCTCCGACCAAAATTCTCGGTCGGCTCAGGGACTGCCCATAGGCTGTCTATCACCTCACTCCCGATCGACCTCGGCAGGTGGAGGTGGCTCAGGCCAGGCAGCTCTTTGAGGACTCTTCCGAGTCGAGGCGATTCCTCCCTTTTCTCCAAGCGAATGGACTTGGAGGTCCTCAGGAGGACAGTCGGTGGACGATAGCCCTTCGTCCTTTCTGGGATTGCTTGACTCATTCAGAGTCCACGGGATGGCTTCAGACCGTTTCAGCGGGCCAGGTATCCCCTCATGGAGATTCTGGACGAGATTCTACGGAGGCCTTTCGGTGGCAGAGGCCATAGTGGAGTCCCGGACTTGGAGCTCTGGCAGCCCTGCTTCCCTGCCCTAACGCCCGGCCAGGATGGCCAGGAGTATCTGGTCCCCGGTTCCCTGTCTGGTTTTGGAACACCCCTCGGCTGAGGGGTTGGTTACCAACAGCGTTTTCCAGCGTGCCGGGAACGCTAGGGATGTGGACAAACCTCCCGACAAGGAATCCAAGAAATTGGATTATGCCGGGTGAAAAGTCTATGCTGCGTCCTCTCTCGGCCTTCATCAGGCCAGTTCGGCCGTCCTCATGGCACATTTTTCTCATGCCCTGTTGGGCTCCCTGGATGAGGTCGTCCCTCATCTTCCCGCGGATCTGCAGACTATGGTCAGGCAGGTGCGGGACCAGGGCAGTGGCCAAACAGCAGCTCCAGACTGCTTTAGACATTGGGGATTCATGTGCCAGGTCTGTGGCGGCCGCAGTGGCTATGCGTCGTCTGGCTTGGCTGAGGATATCCACCTTTACTTCGGATACCCAACACAAGTTGGCGGATGTTCCCTTTTTGGGGACTGACCTCTTGACCCCTGGGGTGGAAGGTCACCTGCAGAGGATCAAAGAGTCCAATGCTACCTTGGACTCGGTCTCTTCCTTCCAGGACAAAGGCACAAACCACAACCTAAGCCCTTTTTGTCCTTCTGCCCCCACTGGCGTCCGGCCCAACAGCGTCAGGGCCAGCAGGCTCGGGCTTGGCATCCCAAACCCAAGCCGGGCCCTCCAACAGGAAGCAGGAGGTAAAGGCCCAGGAGGTCCCTCGGCCGGTCCCTCCTCCAAGCCTGCCCAGTGACGGGCTGAGGGGTGTCACCCCCAACCCCGTCACCTCACCCCAGGTTCCCCCCGTGAGAGGACGGCTCCGGCACTTCCTTTCCGCCTGGTCCGTTATTACCATGGACAGGTGGATACTGGAGGTGGTGGGAAAAGGCCTGCCTCTAGAGTTCGAGCAGGCCCCATCCTTCAGAGCCGTCGCACCTCAGGGGGCTTCGGGGTCCACAGCCTCACTGTCGGCTCGTCGGGCCGACATCGCTTTCCTCCTCCAAAAGGAGGTGATCAGGGAGGTAGCGGACCCTCCCTCAGACCCGGGGTTCGTGTCCAGGTACTTCCTGGTTCCGAAACGGACGGGGGGGCTGGCGCCCCATTCTCGACCTACACGACCTGAACAAGTTCCTAAGGTCTCAAACCTTCAGGATGGTCACTCTGGCTCAGATAATACCATCCCTTGAACACGGCGTGTGGTTCTGCTCTCTGGACCTGCAGGACGCGTTCTTTCACGTCCCTATCCGTCCGTCACATCGGAGATTCCTTCGCTTTCGAGCGGAGGGATCCCCCTTCGAGTTCCAAGCCATGCCCTTGGACTGTCTCCAGCTCCCAGGGTCTTCACCAAATGCATTGCAGTGGTGACAGCTTTCCCTGCGGTCGAGGGGTCAGGGTGTACCCTTACCTGGACGACTGGCTGATGCAGCCCCTCAGACAGGAGGTGGAGGCGGTCCAAGATCTAGCCCTCAGGTTTGCTCTCAAGTCGGCCTTCTCATCAGCTGAGGCCAAGTCGAACTCGAGCAGAGCGGTGATTCTATTTACGGGGCAGGCTCGATCTCTTGAGCCAGAGCACGGCTCCCGGCGGACAGGGCCGAGGTTCTTACCTCCTTTGCCCAATCATTTCTGGTTGGGCAATCGCGCCCTGCCCGGGACTTCCTGCACCTCCTGGGTCTCATGGCGGCCTGCACCAGCGTGGTCCGTTGGGCACTGTGGCACATGCGCCCCCTACAGTGGGGACTGGCCAGCCAGTGGTCACAACGCTGCGATCCATTGGACCAGCTAGTGATGGTGACCCAGGAGATGTGGAACGCTATCCGGTGGTGGACCGTTCCATCTCATCTGCAGGAGGCATCCGTTTGTCCGCCCGAGCCGGCGGTCTCTCTATCGACCGATGCATCTCTGATGGGTTGGGGTGCCCATCTGGGGAACACGGATGCGACCTCTGGTCCCAGGAGTCCGATGCCACATCAACCTGCTGGAGCTCCGGCGGTCCGCTAGCTCTCACGCCTTTGCTCTGTTTCTCCGGGGTCAAGTGGTCCAGAGTCCAGATGGACAATACCACGACCATGTACTACCTAAACCGCCCAGGCGGGGCCGCGTTCCATGCTTCTATGCAAGGAAGCTCTCCGCATTTGGTCACTCATACGCAGCCTGGGCGGATCTCCTAGCCATTAGGTGTGGCGGGGCCTCCAACACCCTGGCCGATGCCCTGAGCCAGATAGGGGCTGCATCTCACGAGTGGTCTCTCCTGCCGGAGGTAGTACAAGATCTGTTCTCCCACTGGGGCACACCTCAGGTGGACCTGTTTGTCTCCAAGGAGAATTCGAAGCTGAGGCTGTTTCATGCCCGCCCACCTCAGCAAGGCTCGCTGCAGGGGGATGCCTTCTCGAGGCTGTGGACCCCGGGCCTCTTCTACACCTTTCCCCCCATTTCTCTTGATTCACAAGGTGCTTCTCAAGGCAAGGAGGGACAAGGCACAGATGATTCTGATAGCCCCAGACTGGCCCCGCCAGTTCTGGTACCCAGATCTCCTCAGCCTCAGCTCCAGGCTCCCGAGGCAGCTTCCAGCTCGCCCGGAACTGCTCTCAGTCAATCAGGGGAAGGTGTTCCATCGGACCTTAATCCCTGCCGGCCGGTACCTGGTTCTGTAGGTGGCTAGAGTTTCAGGCCTTGGGTCTTTCCGACGAGGTCCTCAATGTTGTTGAAGGGCATCCCGTAAGGAGTCGACCAGGAAGTGCTATGCCTTCAAATGGAAGAGATTTTCCATTTGAGTGTCAGGGCAAGGCTTGGACCCTTCCTCCTGTCCTTTGGCAAACATCTTGGACTATTATAGTCCCTTTCTAGTCAAGGGCTTGGGTGGTGACCCTAAGGGTGCACCTAGCAATCTCTGCTTGCCAGGCTGGCGGGCCGGGAGCAGTCGATTAAGCGCAGAGAAGGTGGTCTGGCGCTTTTCAGGCCATCAACATTTCCCTCAGGTCGAGAACCTCCACCTCCATGGGATTCACTGCTGGTACTGGCAGAAAGCTCATGGGCAAGCCATTCGAACCAATGCACAGGTGTGAACTCTCACCTATGGTGGAAGACCGCCTTCTTGGTGGCTATCACGTCAGCCAGAAGGATGGGAGAACTCCAGGCGCTCTGCATTGAGTCTCCTTACCTGATCTTCCACAGGACAAGGTTGCCCTCGCCCCCACCGAAATTCCTTCTGAAGGTGGTGTCGGAGTTTCACCTTAACCAGGTGTTGACTCTGCGGTGTTCTACCCCAATCACACCTCGGAGGCGAATACAGGCTCCATCTGGACCCTAGAAGGGCGCTCGCTTACTATAAGGCCGCCTGAGCTGAGAGGTCAGTGAGGAGGATTGCGCCAACTGTTGTGTCACCCACAGCTGAAACCACCTGGCAGACCCTGCAGCCAGCGGACGATAAGCAGGTGGGTCACCTCCTGCTTAGATCTCTGCTACAAGTTGGCGGGCATGGAGCCTCCCAGAGGATAAACTCATTCTACCCGTCATACTGCTGCATCAGTGGCTGCTTCCAGGGATGTCCCTATCCAGGAAATCTGCAGGGCTGCTACCTGGAAGTCAGCACACACCTTTATTACCCATTACCACATCGACCTTGAGTCACGCCCGGGATGCTGGTTTGGGGCCTCAGTTCTCAGTCCTTATTCCCTAGAGTAGGGGTGTGCCTTGCCCTCTCCTCCCGGAGAACTGCTAGGAGTCTGCCAGACAGTGTGGATAAACAACATATCCATGTCCCTAGAAATACAGGTTACTCACCTGTAACAGGAGTTCTAGGAATGGTATATGTTGTTCATCTACGATCCTCCATTCTCCCGACGATGCACAACCTGAGCTTCCAGCGGGCAGATCTGGTCAGTGAGACAGAGGTTTCCTGGGTGGGTGGGAGGAGCCAGCTTGAAGACCTTCAGGCAAGATTTAAGCGGCAGGAACCTGCCAGACAGTGTGGATGAACAACATATACCATTTCCTAGAACTCCTGTTACAGGTGAGTAACCTGTATTTCTGGGACATGGATACTGTTCATCACATAACGTATCCTTGCCTTTAAATCTGCAACGCTCCCCACCCACCATAACTCTGGCTCCCCCATACAGATATCAGGCTCAGGTTCCTCTATAACACTCTGCGTTTGAGACTGTTCCTATTTCTCCGTTTCGGATTTAAAAATAAATTTTGAAAAAGACTTCAGTCTTGATCCCTCAGGGCTCGTGACAAATAAACTCACGTGGAGATACCCATGCGGGCGGAAGATGCTCGAGCGGATCCACACTCCCACGTGTGTCTGTGCCAGGCCTTGGCACGACCCGCAAACTGCGACTGTATATGCTACCAACCCTCGTCTCGAAGACCGTGCTGCCCGATTACAGCTGGGCGTCCCGAGCGTTTCCCTCGGTGAGGCCAAGGCCGGTTGGCGGTGTCAGCAGCTGGCTTTGAGCTCGGCGGATCAGCTCGGCGGATGGTCGCCCGAGAAGAAGAGGCGGTAGGAACATATCTTCCTCGACGCGGCATTTATCCCCTCTCTCGGGTTCTTCCTACGGCTTCTTTTAAGGAGCTTTGTCTGTCCCTCTCCACTAAGGGAAGGGCCTCGTCTGCTGGACCTTAACCTCGGTCCAAAAGAAGGACAGGGGTAAATCCCTCGTCGGCGCTCTTAGGAGGCCCAGGAAGGTCCCTCTCCGGAGTCATGGAAGCAAATCGGCCGGTCGACCGGCAACCGGCCACTGGCCTCCGGTGTCCCGTCAGGTCAGTTGACCGAACTCCCACCGGCAAGCGAGATTTTTCTCGACCCGTTGGACGGGCTATGCCCTGGCAGCGAATTCCCTCTCCCGGTTCCCCGGAGGTTGGGGATCGATGGGCTCGCCTGTGCCTCCGGTTCGGGCCCTCGGATGGCCATCCGAGCCAAAGGGAGTGCGGTTCGGCCGACACCTCCGCACGACCCGGAATTCAGGACTCTCGGTCTCGGACCTCTTCGATCAGCGATCCCACCGTCGCCGGGGTCGGTCTCGGCACAGCGAAGCGGCGTCGCCGTTCGTCCTCATCCTCCTCCTCGGACGAGGAGGCCCGGCGTAAGTACGTCGGCCAGTGCGAGACCTCATGTGCAACAACTCCTCTGGCGGGAAATGCGCAAACCAATCGCCTTCGGCCATTAGTCAACTATCACTGGGCGACCGACACAACCCCTCGACTTATCCGAGGCCTATGCCAGGCAGTTGTTGCGACCGGCCAAAACCAGCTGCTCCACGATTCCGGTTGGACCTCCGCCTCACAGCCACCTATTGGGGCTCCGACCAAGGATTCTCGATGGCTAAGGTCTACCGCCATTATCAGTTACCCTCACTCCCGACCGACCTCGGCAGGTGAAGGTGTCAGGCCAGAGGCGTGGCTCTTGAGGACTCTTCCGAGTCGAAGATGATTCCTCCTTTTTCTCCCACTGGCGACTGGACTTGGGTCTTCTAAAGGAGGTCAATCCAATAGACGATAACCCGTCGTCCTTCCTAGGACTGCCCGGCTCATCTCCGGAGTCCACGGGATGGAGCTCGACCATTTCAAACGGGCCAGGTATCCCCTCACGGAGATTCTGGACGAGGATTCTCCGACAGGCCTTTCAGTGGCGAGGCCATAGTGGGTCGGCACTGGGCTGGCAGCGCCCTGCTTCCACCACCCCGCCCGGCCAGGATGGCCAGGAAATCACGGTCCCTACAGTTCCTTGTCGGTTTTGGAACACCCTCTGCTGGGGGTTGATTTACAAACAGCGTTTTCCCGGCGCCAACAACGCCAGGGATGTCGTGGTTCTTCTCCTGACAAGGTCCAAGAAATTGGTTTATGTCGAGGCGAAAAGTCTACGCTGCGTCCTCTCTCGACCTTCGTCAGGCCCGGCCGTCCTCATGGCACATTTTCTCATGCCTATTGGGGCTCCTGGAGACTGACCTCTCGACCCTGGGGTGGAGGTCACCTGCAGAGGATAAAGTCAATGCACCTTGGACCGGTCTCTTCGCTCAGGACAAGGCGCAAGCCAGCCCTAAGCCTTCGTCCTTCTGTGCCCCAGCGCCCGCATTAGCGTCAGGGCCAGCAGGCTCACCTTGGCATCCCAACCCAAGCACGGCTTCCTCTAACAGGAGGCAGGAAGGCCCAGGAGTCCTCGCGGTCCCTCCTCCAAGCCTGCCAGTGACGGGCTGAGGGCGCCCCATTCCCGTCTCCCCTAGGTCCCCCGTGAAGCGGCTCAACACTTCCGTTCCGCCCGGTCCATGTTTCCCACGGACAGGTGGATCTTGCAGATGGTAGGAAGAGGCCTGCCTCTGGAATTGAGCAGGCACCACCCTTCAGGCAATCGCCCCTGGAGACCGGGATCCCCAGCCTCACTGGCGGCCAACGAGCCGTCGCTCTCCTCCTCAGAAGGAGGTGATAGAGGTAGTGGACCCTCAGCAGACCAGGGTTTGTGTCCAGGTACTTCCTGGTTCGAGAAGCGAGAGGGGCTGGCCCCATTCTCGACCTACACGACCTAAACAAGTTCCTAAGGTCTCGGAACCTTCAGGACGTCACTCTGGCTCAGATAATACCATCCTTGGAGCACAGCGGCGTGTGGTTCTACTCTCTGGACTTGCAGGGCCGTTTTTTCACGTCCTATCCGTCCGTCTCACCAGAGATTCCTTAAACTGGCCGGAAGGATCCGTCTTTGAGTTCAAGCCATGCCCTTGACGTCTCCAGCTCCCAGGGTCTTCACAAATGCATGGCAGTGGTGACAGCATTCCCTCTTGACGCAGGTCGGGTGTACCTTACCTGGGCGACTGGCTGATAGCAGCTCCCCTCCAGGAAAAGAGGCCAGGTGGTCAGATCTGGCCCTCCAGGTCTGCTCTCATGAACCTCCTTATCCATGAGGCCAGAAATCCCGAACTCGAGCGAAGCAGGTGATTCTATTCATTAGGCGCAGTCGACTCTCTTGAGCCAGGCGGCTCAGCCAGGGCGAGGTTCTTTCCTCCCTTTGCCCAATCATTTCTGGTTGGGCAATTCTTCCTACCGGACTTCCTCGCCTCCTGGGTCTCATGGCGGCCTGCAAGCGTGGTCGTTGGGCCGCTGGAACATCGTCCTTCAGTGAGAGGACTGGCACCCAGTGGTCACAATGCGCGTCCTTTGGACCAGCAGCCAGTGACACAGGGATGTGGGCGCTCTCAGTGGTGGACGTTCAGATCATTTGCAGGAGGCATCGTTAAATCACCCGAGCCAGCGGTCTCTCTATCGACCATGCCTCTCTGATGGGTTGGGTGCCCATCTGGGGAACACCGGGCTCATGGCCTCTGATCCCCGCGGGAGTCGATGCCACATCAACCTGCTGGAGCTCAGGCGGTCCGCCTAGCTCACACCTTTACTCCGTTCCTCCCGAAGTCAGTGGTCTGAGTCAGGCGGACAATACCACGACCATGTACTATCTAAACCGCCAGGCGGGGCCAGCTCATGCTTTTATGCAAGGAAGCTCTCCTTTGGTCACTCGTCGCAGCCTGGGCGGATCCTAGCCATTCCGGTGGCAGGAGCCTCCAACACCTGGCTGATGCCCTGAGCCGGGATGGGGACTGCATCCCTTGCAGTACCAGAGGTCTCTCCTGCGGAGGTGGTACAGCATCTGTTCTCCCATTTAGGGCACACCTCAGGTGGACCTGTTTGCCTCCAGGAAGCCAAGCTGAGTCTGTTCCATGCCCGCCCCCTCAGCAGGGGCTCGCTGCGGGGATGCCTTCTCGAGGCAGTGGACCCCGACGGGCCCTGTTTCGCTGCTCCCCCCCATTTCCTTGATCCTGGGTGCTTCTCAAGGCGGGGAGGGACAGAGCGCCTGGCCTGCGCCAGTTCTGGTACCAGATCTCCTCGATCTCAGCTCCAGGACTCCCGTGACAGCTTCAAGCTCGCCGGACCTGCTACTCAGTCAATCGGGGAAGTGTTCCATCCGGACCTTCAATCCCTGCACCTGTCGGCCTGGTTCCTGAGCGGGTGAGAGTTCCAGGCCTTGGGTCTTCCCGACGAGGTCCTCAATGTAGTGGGGCGTCCCGTGAGGAGTGGAAGCCAGAAAATGCTATGCCTTCAAATGAAAGGTTTTCCATTTGGTGTCAGAACAGGCGTGGACCCTTCCCTCCTGTTCCTTGGCAAGCATCTTGGACTATTTATGGTCCTTTCTAGTCAAGGGCTTAGGTCGTGACCCTAAGGGTGCACCCAGCAGCCATCTCTGCTTACGGGAGGCGCTGAGGCCGGGAAGCAGTCCCAGTGGCACAGGGAGAAGGAGATCCAAGCGCTTTTCAAAGAGCCTTGTGATCACATTCCCCTCCAGTGCGAGAACCGCACCTCCGTGAGATCTACTGCTGGTACTGGCAAAGCTCATGCGGCAAACCATTCGAACCTATGCACAGGTGTGATCTCTCTCACCTGTCGTGGAAGCCGCCTGGTGGCTATCCGTCAGCCAGAAGGATGGGAGAGCTTCCAGGCGCTTTCCATCGAGTCTCCTTACCTGGTCTTCCACAGGACAGTTGTCCTCGCCCCCACCGGAGAATTCCTTCCGAAGGTGGTGTCGGATTTCACCTTAACCAGGTGTTGACTCTGCGGTGTTCTACCCCAATCACACCTCGGAGGCCAATATGGCTCCATACTCTGGACCCTAGAAGGCGCTCGCTTATTATAAGGAAGCGCTGCGGCTGAAATCGAGAGAGGTTCGCCCTGTTTGGCATCACCTACTTCAAAACGCATCTGGCAGACCTGCAGCCAAGCCGGACGATAAGCAGGTGGTAACCTCCTGCATAGATCTCTCGTTATAAGTTGGCGGGCATGGAGCCTCCCAGAGGATAAGAGCTCATTCTACCCGCTCATACTGCTGCAACGGTGGCTGCTTCCAGGGCGCCCCTATCCAGGAAATCTGCAGGGCTGCTACCTGAAGTCAGCAAACACCTTCATTACCCATTACCACATCGACCTTGGAGTCACGCCCGGGATGCTGGTTTGGGGCCTCAGTTCTCCAGTCTCTCTTTCCCAAATAAGTATGGGGGTGTCGTCTTGCCTCCTCCTCCCGGAGAACTGCTGGAGTCTTCCAATGAGTGTGGATGAACAACATATCCATGTCCTAGAAATACAGGTTTTACTCTGTAACAGGAGTTCTAGGAATGGTATATGTTGTTCATCCTAACTCGCACTTCACCTTGACCTCCTGGCTCGACGCGACAAACCTGAGCCTTCCAGGGGCCGAGATCTGGCGTCATGGGGCGGGAGCCGAGGAGTTATACCACCGGGTGGGTGGAGGAGCAAGCTTGAAGACCTTCCGGCAAGATTTAAAGCGGCAGGATACCTGCCAATGAGTGTGGATGAACAACATATACCATTCCTAGAACTCCTGTTACAGGTGAGTAACCCTGTATTTCTTGGCTGCCTTAGGGCGCTTGTCATTCATCCCCTGACCAGGGAAAAAGTCTTTGGTGACCCCTAATAACTACACAAAAAAGAAGTTTCCAGTCTCTGCAATTAGTAATCTAAGACAGGCAAATGCCCGAGCTCAGGCGGGCTTCCCGTTGAATTTACAAGACCCTTCCAAAATATTAGGCCCGATACTAACAAGGCTGTTCTCCTTATAGTTTCCCCAAAGAGGCGAGACCCCACCACCCCCCTCTCCTGGAAGGGAGGGCAATAATTTAGTGGATCCCACCCCAAGAAGGAAAGACTTATCCCGCTGCTCATCTTATCGCCCTATATCTATTTTAAACCACGGATTATAAACTGCTGGCTTCCATACTTGCTAAAAGGTTGGTTCATTATGCCCCGCCTTAATAAACATGGACCAGAGTGGATTTATCCTCGGCTGTCAAGCTCCAGGATAATGTACGGAGAACAGTCTATATTATTGAGCAAATTAGGGCCCAGAAAAGCCCAGCTTGGTCTACTGAGGAGACTCGATGCAGAAAAAGCCTTTGACAAGAAAGGTTTCATGGAAATATCTAGAGAGGTCCCTGCTTGGGTTTAATTTCCCAGTCCCCTATCTGTAGACTTACCATCTTTAAATTCTATAATAATCCAATAGGGCACATATGAACAAATGGTCATATTTCCGAGAGATTCCAGTTATATAGAGGGACAAGACAAGGTTGTCCCCTCTCCCCTCTGCTCTTCGCCTTTTACATAGAACCACTGGCTCAGAGTCTGAGACAAGCCCCGAAAGTAGGGGGAGTGAACTTAGGAGGGACTGAACAAAAGTTAGCCTTGTTTGCAGACGATATTCTCCTCTATTTGACTAACACAGAATCTTCATTAGAGGCACTTTTTAATAAGATTCAGCAGTTTACAAAAATATTGGGATTTACCCTGAATATGGGCAAGTCAGAGGCCTTGTCCTTTAACTATACCCCAACCCCTCAAAAAACATTACCCAATCAGATGGGATAATGAATATATAAACTATTTAGGTATTCAAATCCCAAATAATCCAGAGAAATTGTCTACTTTGAATTATGACCCCCTAATCGGGAAGATAAAACAAGATTTCAAGAGGTGGATGCTGATACCCTCCTCGCTCTATTTAAGGAACATGACCATAAAAATCAATGTATTACCCAGGTTTCTATACTTGTTTCAATGTGTCCCTTGTGCTCTGTCCTCAAAAGAACTTTTGTCATGGCAAAGGCTTATAAACAGATATCTTTGGGAAAACAAAAGGCCTAGAGTTAGCTTTCAGAAACTAACTCTTCCTAAACTGGAGGGTGGGGTGGCTATGCCTTCACTTAGAGAATATTGGATGGCAGCGAGATATCGCCTGGCCCTGTTATAGGGCAACAGGCATATAACGCACAGATGGAAACAGATACTAGACCTAGTGAGGCCAAGCAGGGCCCGCTGTCCTGACCAGTCTTTTCTCCCCCTCATTTAAGAGAAACCATACAGACTGTCCCTCAGGCTACTGCAGTATAGTGGTTTGAGAGGATGGCAAATGGGAACTAAGAATAAGGCATTTCAGTGTTATGCCTGGAAGTATAGGCACTTTACCTTGAACCAGGAATTTAATAACCAGTGGTTTAAGAATCAAGCCAAAAAAGGCCTGGAAGCACCCTGGCAGTTGATGTGGAGAATGGACATAATGAGTTTTGAGGAGGCTCAATTAAAATTTGGGTGGTCAGATAAGGACAGGTTATTCTATTACCAAATGAGAGCTTATATTTCTAGCTATGTTAGACAAAGTGAGAAGAGCTCTATTTTAATGGAGGATGACACCCTGTTTAAACAGTTATGGTCCACACACTATGGAGAAAAGGCGATAACAATAATATACCAGTATCTCACGCGTCAGAAAGTACACACAATGTCCACCACACCGGCAAAGTGGGAAGAGATTTGGGCAGATATATCTCTTTAGAGACTGGATGAAAATTTGAGATGTACCTGTGGCCACCTTCTCATCGCCATGTGCGGAATTCACATGGAAAGTAAGAATAAGATTTTTCCTTGTCCCTCAATTATGTCCCTGAGAACCCCTGGGAGCCCGGCCCATTGTTGGAGGGAGTGCAATGGCGGAAAGCCACATATAAACATGTTAACTTTTTAGACTACAGCTACCATGTTGTCCCAAAATAACAGGGTTTCTGGCTCCCAAATAATGGAACATATAAAAAATATATTGAGCATTCAGGGCCAGTTAGAACCAATCAACTTGTTGTTAGGTCTTCCCCAATGGAAATAAAGGATGCAGGCAAATTGTACCTTTGGTGATATTGCTCGGTTCGGCCTATAAGTCCATTACTTAAAAATGGTTACAGACATCAGTTCCCTTGATTGCGGAGTGGAAACAGATAGTTTTAAATATCCAGCGAAATGAACAAATTTCCTCAGAACTGCAGGATCGGAAAGAGATTTTTGTATCAAGATGGGCCAGATGGGAATACTACCAGGATCAGATCCTCTAATTTAGTATTACAAGAGATAAGGGAAAAAATGAGATGAAGTTAAGCCCAATAGATTTTGTAGATAGACCTAAGAGTAATAAAATAAAAGATTTTAATAAGAATGTAAAATGTACTTTTTAGTATGCGAAAGCGTAGAGATGATAAGAAAGGTGTACCTTTAAACATATCTTGCCCGTGGTAGAAGCCAATGTTTAAGTACTGTTATCACTTGTTGTTAAAGTACTGTATCAAAGCTGAAAGAATGTTTTGACATGTGACTTATATTTAAGTGTAAGTGATTCTTTGAAATGTGAGAAAATAAAGGAAGTATAAAAAAAAAGTATTGTTTTTCTTGGTTTTCGACCGAATTTAAACCGCAACCGATCGGTTCAGACTGTCTGTGGTATTGTGAGTACTAGATAGGTTTTACATTAATTTCTATTCTGTGTGGAACTTGTAAACGGTTTATTGGTTCGGTTTGAACCCGAACAGGTTGTTTTAAAATATATTAATCTGTCATTTAGAGTGTGGTTATCGGTTCTTATCGGTTCTAAAAAGGATTTTATTCGTTTTTCACGACCAGTAGACACGGTTAGGGAGCGATAAGGGGTCTTACCTAGTAGTTGCCATATGAAGTTTGATTAGGCTGGCATTATGTCTGAGAAACCCGAAAAACCGGGCCCACTGGATTTCAACACTGCAGTGCCTGTGGGGAAGTCTTTGCCAAGGCTGACCCCCACACCACCTGTGTTTATTGTCTGGGGTTTGACCACCTCAATGCAGACTGCCAGATTTGCAAACATTTTCCTGCAGCTACCCTGGAAAAGAGAGTTGGTAGGCTCAGGGAAAGGGAGGCCAAAAAGTCCGCTGAACCGGATGGCCAGCCCGGTTCGGTTCCAATAGAACCGGAGGGAGTGCCCTCTGACCAGGGCGAGACTTCCTCGGGCAAAAGGAGAGCCGACTCTGAGGAGTCAGTTCCAGCAAAAAGGACTAGGAAATCAGCTGGTGTGGCCAAACTTTCTCTCAACCGCTGAAGAAATAATAAGCGATTAAATTGTCCAGTTACTTTCCCCAGTTCCAGAGCGAACCCGGCACCATCGGAAATAGCGTGCGGTTCTAGCTGTTCCACCGGTTCAAGATACGATTTAGAGGAATTTTATGAACTGGAGGAGTATGGAGTGAGAGAGTGAATGTGGATTTGAAAGTCTGGATGTGCCCATTGAACTGGACATCTCCCCAGACAGACCTTCAGGAGTGTCTCCTCCTAGGCTTTCTGAGTCCCCTTCTCATTTTATGTTTTATAAGAAAGTGGCTGAAACCCTCCAGCTCCCTATGGAGGAACCTGTGGATGACCAAGAGGAGCCTGACTATGTGGAAATGATGGATATCCCAGAGTCTAGGAGACTGTCTATTCCTTTGCATAAATCTTTTGGGAAACAGACAGTAAAAATTCTAAAAACTCCTCACACTATACCTCCTGTGGATAAGAGAATGGACAATAGGTACACATTGTCAAGCTCTGATATGGAGTTCCTTACTCAAAATGCAACCATGTTGGTGGTGCAGGCTGCAGCCTGTGACAAGAGCAAATATTCCCTGGCTTCACACCCCTGACAAGGACTCCAGGAGGATTGATGCCATGGCAAAGAAACAGTACATGGCAGCATCCTTGGGACTCAGACAGGCAAATTATATGGCTTATGTTGCTAGATATCAGAAATCCAGATGGGATACTGTTGTGGCTCCAGCAAAACAGGTCCCTGGCCAGCTTGCCAAGGAGCTGGAAGCAGGTGGCTGCTGATGGTATTGAGGCATCCAAGGTGCAATTCCATGCTGCAGTGGACTCTAATGATGTGTCTCCAAGAGTCATGGCTACATCTGTGGCAGCCATGAGAATGGCTTGAGCTCAGATGTACTAGCCTGTCACAGGATACCCAGTCTAAGCTATGGATTTTCCTGTTGTGGGAATTCTCTGTTTGGGAGCAGACAGAGAATTTCATGAAGAAAATGGATGAATATAGGACCACCTATAGGAGTGCACAGGCCAAGGAAGGCAGGCCACTCCGGAAGCAGCCTTCCCAGGGGCAGGGGCAGGCCTTTTCATAGGCCTTTTACCAGGCTCAGGCCCTCTTCCTCCTATGCCCAAAGGGGATTCTTTAGAGGGAGGGGCAGATGGGGTTCAAGCAGGCCTGCTTCCACCCTCAGCCCAAAGCCCTGCCAAGCAGGCACCCTGATGGGGTTGCCAGGGCCGCTTCTCACCTACCTGTAGGGGGTAGGCTGGCTTACTTTGTCCAGGACTGGAAGTCTCTACATCAGACAAGTGGGTCCTGGAAGTAGTAAGCCTGGGACTGGTTCTCAGCTTCAAAAATTTCCAAGATGAGAGCCAGATCTTTCCACCTGCAAATCCTCAGAGCACTCTTGCCTAGGGCAGAGGTCTCTACCCTCCTGGCTGTCAGAGCTGTGGAAAGGGTTCCACCTCTACACCAGGGCAAAGGTTTGTACTCCAGGTACTTCCTTACCCCAAAAACAGGATAATGGTGGCCATCCTGGATCTCAGATATTTGAACAAGCACCTTTTAAAACCAAAATTCAAAATGGTGACTCTAGGAATTATTTCACCTCTCTAAGGCCAGGGGACTGGCTAGCGTCCCTGGACCTCAAGGATGCCTACTTCCATATTCTCATCAGAAGCTCCCATCGAAGTACCTCAGGTTCGAGCTGCCCTCAGGCCATTACCAGTTCAGAGCAATGCCCTTTGGCCTCACTTCTGCTCCAGGGTATTCACAAAATGCCTGGCAGTAGCAGTTGCCTCTAAGAAGGCAAAATTGCCATCTTTCCTTACCTGGACGACTGGCTCTTAGTAGGCCAGTCTCCAGACCAAGTCAAGTTACATCTGCAGATAACTCAGCAACTGCTCACCTCTCTAGGTTTCCTTCTGAATCTTTGAAAGTCAGTTCTAGAGCCTGTCCAGCTCCTCACCTTCATAGGCACAGAGCTGAACACAGAGAAGCCAGAGCCTTCCTTCCTTGGACAGGGCAAGGACCCTGGTCTCTCTGGCCTCCTCATTCACCCTGCAGGTCTCTCGACCAGCAAGGCATTTTCTACAGCTCCTGGGGCACATGGCTGCTTCTACAGCAGTAGTGCAGGGAGCAAGATTTCAAATGAGGGACATCCAGTTCCATTTGAGAGCCTTTTGGTCTCAAAGGAAAGACCCTCTAACCAAATTGATCCCAGTAACTTGAACTCTGATCCAAGCCCTACAGTGGTGGCAGGATCAGAGCAATCTGAGACAAGAGGTTCCCTTTGTCACTCAGTCTCACTCCTTAATCCTTACTACAGATGCATCCCTCTTGGGGTGGGGAGCTCACATGGGCGACCTCACTACCCAGGGATTGTGGTCCCCTCAGGAATCTCTGCTCCACATCAATCTGTTGGAACTCAGAGCAGTTTTTCTAGCACTTCAAGTTTTTCCAAATCTGTTCAGAATAAAGTTGTACAGGTCAGAACAGACAACACCACCACAATGTGGTACATCAACAAGCAAGGAGGCACTCGGTCTATGGCCTTGTGCACCAAAGCAATGAAGTTGTGGTCTATGGCTTACTCCCTGAACACCTCCCTTACGGCAGTTCACCTCTCAGGCAAGGACAATGTCCTGGCAGATGCTCTCAGCAGGATTTCCCAGGGCCATCACGAATGGTCACTGGATCCCCTGGTCCTGGAGGTAATATTTGCCAGATGGGGCACCCCGCAGATAGATCTTTTTGCAGCCCCAGACAATCACCAACTTCCCCTTTTTTGTTGCAGGCCCCCAGTGTTGGGCTCAGTCCTTCTGGATGCATTAGTTCTCAATTGGGAAGGGAAGTTTCTCTATGATTCCCCCCCCTTCTCTCTCCTGTTCAAAGTGTTAGTCAAAATCAGATCTCAATCCTGCAAGATGATCCTGATTGCTCCAGATTGGGCCAGACAACCCTGGTATCCACTCCTACTGTCCTTAGCAGTCCATCTTCCCCTGTGCTTCCCAGGAATCACAACCTGTTAACCTGTGCTCAGGAGAGGGTTTGGTACCCAAACCTCAAATCTCTCAATCTCAAGGCCTGGCTCTTGAAGAGTTAGAGTTTGCTGATCTACACCTCTCCCAAGGTGTAATGGATATATTGAAGGCCTCTAGGAAACCTTCTCACCAGGCTACCTATAATTCCAAATGGAAGAGGTTTTCCATATGGTGCTCTGGGAAGCATATTTCCCCAGGATCTGCTGATTTACCCACAGTCCTGGATTATATGGTCCATTTAAATACCTTGGGGCTGAGACCAGCTACCCTAAACGTACATTTGGCAGCTGTGTCTGCTTTTATTTCAGCAGGTAAACCCTCTTCTCTTTCAGCTCATCCTGTATTCTCCAAGTTTTTTAAGGGATTGCTTCACACCAACCCTCCATTCAGGGACCCTGCCCCTGCCTGGGATCTTAATGTTTGCATTGGTCAGCTTATGCAACCTCCCTTTGAGCCCTTGTCTTCAGCAGAGCTTAAGTACTTGACTTGGAAGACTGTGTTTCTGGTAGCCATCACTTCTCCCAGACGCATAAGTGAATTACAAGCTTTGTCAGTGGAGCCTGATTTATCTCCTTTCATAGAGATAAGGTGGTCCTCAGGACTAACAGGAAGTTCTTGCCTAAGGTGGTTTCAGATTTCCACCTTAATCAATCTATATCTCTTCCAGTGTACTTCACTGACCATTCCTCCTCTGGCGAGAGGAGGCTGCACAGCTTAGATGTGAAAAGAGCCCTCAGTTACTACATAGAGCGTACCAAGGGTCACAGGTTTGACTCCCTCCAACTGTTCCTCACTTATGGTGAGGTTGGTAAAGGGAAACCTGCCACTAAAAGATCCATTGCCAGGTGGATTGTCTCTTGTATCCAGTTTTGTTATAAAAGCTGGGTAAGATTCCTCCCTCAGGCCTGAGGGCTCACTCTGCCAGAGGTACAGCTGCTTCCCTGGCTGCTGCCAGGGACATCCCTATTCTAGAGATATGTCAAGCAGCTACCTGAGAAACAGTTCACACTTTTACCAAGCATTACTCCCTGGACATCCAGGCTAGGAGTGATGCTCGGTTTGGCACAGCTGTGCTTCAGAGCCTATTTCCTAAGTAGGTTCTGTCCCTCCTCCATGGAGGTACTGCTGTGTAGTCTGCATATGTCATAATATAGCAAGACTTCATGTTGTTTGAAGAAAAAATTACTCACCTTAGTAATGTTGTTTCTTCTAATGGAGTCTTGCTATATTATGACCTCCCCCCGCCTGCCCCTCTCAGAACCTCTGTTTTGGGATGTGGGTGGGCAGTGCAGTGTTGGCACTTAGTAGATGCCCACCTTGTTGTTTTCACCCTCCTTTTTGGGGTGACTTGGTGTTGTGTTTTTCATTTTTTGGGTCTCCTGACTTGAGTCTTTGTTTTGGGACCAAAAAATGTGTTCTTATGTTTAGTAGCCAGTTGGCTAGTGTAGGTTTACAGCTTCCACACAGAGCCTCAGTGAGTTTAGCTCGTAAGATCTGACGGTTTGAGTTTGAAGAACAACAGACAGAGTTTCAACCGAGCTCAAGCTCAGCGTTCCATGCCTGGCATGGAAAGTTAACTCTTTCACCTCCGGAGCAGTTCGAAGGTTGGGACTCACTGCATATGTCATAATATAGCAAGACTCCATTAGAAGAAACAACATTACTAAGGTGAGTAATATTTTCTTTCTGCTCACCAGGCCCACTATGCAGCCTACAACAGGTTCTTGTGGTCCAGGCTAGGTCAGGTCCTAGCTTCTTTGCCTGACTCGGAGCAAACCACACAAGCCATCGCGCTCTCTGGACGTGGCCTGGAGCTAGCAAGGCACCAAGCGAGGGCATCTTACGATGCCAATGAGGTAGCTACCAGGGTCGTAGGGACAGCGATCTGCACTAGGAGATTGGCGTGGCTTCGTCTTTCCCGGTTGTCACCCTTGGCCCGGCGTAGGGTGATTTGCTGTGCCCACCAGGGAACTCTACCTTTCTCCGTAGATGGTGACTAGCGCTTTTGTCGTGTGGCAGCTTCCTTCCCTCTGGGGGACTCCTGCCTCCCTCTCCCACTCTCGGCCTCCCCAGGCCCTGAAGTCTCCCCTTAGTGTGTCACCCACTGAGGGCTAAGGGACTCTGTCCTTAGGGTTTAAAGGAACAACCTCTTCGGGGGCTTGGTACTCACCATTCTGAGGTGAATGGTGAAGACTGAACAGATAAGATATGAAAATTACTTACCTACTGTAATTCTGATCTTTCTGTGTATCTTCACCATTCATCACAACCCCCCACCATCCCCTGGGGCCTCAGTCTCTGGGTCCCCTCCCTCTCTGTGGCCCTCTCTTTAGAGCGGGTAAAGTAGGGACACAGGGGGGTATTCTCCTTTAAAGGGAGCAGCTCGAGCGGCACTCCTTCTCTACTACATGTTTCCACCCCGATGGGGTGGGAGTTGGTGGTTGCCCTCCTCCTTTTCTCCTTCTGGTTTCCATCCGTCTTAAAAAAAAAATTTTTCACCAAACATTTTTTCCTGAGAGAGTACTAAATCCCTGTACCCTGTCCTTCTTCCAGAATAGCCGACTCTGCTTCTGGGGTATTTGCCAGTTATTCTGTGCCTTGAATTCTGGCAGAGAGCTTTGCTACTCCTTGCAGTTCCTATACAATCTGGTGACGGACAAGGGTCTCGGATACCTCAATACCTCTCACTCTCTCCTAAATTCTCTCCCCTCCCTTCTTCCGCTTCCAGAGATTGGGGCCCCTACCCAATCCCCTTAGTCTTATCTCTTCTTTGCTGTTCTCTCAGTCGTTATTTCTCCTTTTAGTTCAGTTATCCTTTCCTTTTTCAGTCCCTTGGACTCTCTTGTCCCACCCTCCATCCCTTTTTCTTACCTCTCCGGTGACTCAGAACTGGTAGGCAGGCATAGTCGACACAGCCTAACGGCCAACCCTTGAGCGCCACGCAGTACGTCGGCTTTGAGGGCGGCGCCAGTGCTGTGTCAGCTCCGCCTACCCTTTAAAAAAAAAAAAAAAGCTCCCGCGGGGTCCTGATCTCCGGCCAGTACCCATCTGTGATGAATGGTGAAGATACACAGAAAGATCAGAATTACGGTAGGTACGTAATTTTCATTTCCTGTTGACAGTCAAATCCAGTGGCTATAAAGGCAGAACTGGCTTAGAGTGGGTGGGATGGAGGGCAATTAGTAAGAAAAAGGCTAGCAACAGGAAGTTGTAATTTGTCACCTGCTTTTATAGTGTCTAAGCCACACCCCCAATTAAGCTCTCTATCCTCCTACTGGTTTAACAAAGTAAGTTGATACATTATCCTTCACAGCACAGAACACACACTGACTTTCTTTTCTTTTTTAACCCTAAATAAGACCCCTTCTACTTCTAATAAAGTATCTGTCTGCTTAATCTCAACAGACCCTGACTCCTGTTGAGATATAAGTGTTCAATTAATAAGAAAATGTAGCTTCTTTTAGTTAGCTGCTTTCTGCTCTACAAGCAAGGCTAGCAACAGTTCCAATCCAATTTGCTCACCACTCTGCTGCTTTGTGCTCCTGCTTCCGATGATGCCTATCCTACTCCTATCTTGTTGTTCCCTTTGGTCCCCTCTGCCTGTCTCCCTACCTTTGCTCCACTCCTCTGCCCTCTACCCAAATTGTAGGTAAGCATGATACCCTGATAAAATGCTTGATTAAGGGTGTCAAGGCCCCATGGATCAATGAGGACCTCAGGATGCTTATGTCCTCCCATGACCTTGCTTGGTGTAGCTACAAAATAAGCGGTGTGCCTTCTGACTGACAACTCGGAAATAAATGCCGTCTTCCCCGACTCACCTTTTTTCCATTTTGTATCTTTACCTATGGCTTGTCTTTACATGATTGTGTATAATCTGTGTATTTGGAATTCCATCCCTGTGAAAATATTGAAATTGTTTCTCTACTGTACTACACTGGTTATTCTCCTGGGTCGTCCCTGAGAATGGGACTGCATTGTCTCAGTGGACTTGCCTGGTTACCAAATTTGTGTAAAGGTGGAAATAAAATCCAGAGCTTGGTTGATATCAGGAAGGGTCTTGATGGGTCCCCAGTTGGTACTGGAAATGGTATCAGTGAAGCTATTGGTATAAAGTCTGGGCATCTGGACAAGCAAGATTGTTTGGGGGAAGGGGTAGTGCAGTTATTTCTCCAGACAGAGTTGGAGAATGCATAAGTAATCAGAGTACATGCACAGCATTTTCAGTGGGCAGTTTGAGCACCCGGTCAAGCAATAAATGTTTGCCAGTTTTAGTATTGATGCGAGTAGGATCTAGGAAGAGTTGGGCTAGGTTAGAGTCCACTAGTGAAAAATGTAGTTTGTCAGCAGCAGGGCCAAGCCAGTCACTGTTAGTCACCACACCGTACAAGGACATGAGGAAGTAGATTGGTGAGGGAAGGCCTAGGGGGAAGCATTGTTGGGCAGAAGATGGGCACATCCAATAATTAGCTTCTTAACATTGCCTAGGATCAGGATCAGGGAGCTCAGTAGCATCCAGATCAGAGTATAAATAAGGATACCACCACCACCCCTTTTGCCCATCCTATCCCTCCTAAAACAGTAAACTTTGTAGTGCTACCTCATGTTTGATAGCAGGCTCCAGCGATAGAGGATATCTGGTCGTATGGAGGATCCATGCTTGCAGTTCAGCCATTTTTGAGTGAAGGCTATGGATATTCATATGGGTGATCTTTAGGCCTTTTGGGGTAAGACTGTGTGATCGAGGTTTGAGTATGGTTAGGGGTAGGGAAGTGAGGACTGGGATTGAGCTCAGTGTCCCCTGCACGAACTAGCAGGCGGACAGACCAGCATACCCAGAGACATTAAGTGGTACACTTGCTAAGGCAGCTGATGTGGAGGAAACGCACAAGTGCCTTCTGAGTCAGAGCCCATGTAGAGCAGTGTCAGTCTTCGGAAGACATGGGATATATAAAAGCACCAAGGGGGAGTTGGGCTAGGTGTAATGGAGGAGGGTTGGTCCCGGGGGAGAGTCACACAGGGAGAAGACAATGAACTGGTCAGCACAGCAAAAATGGAAAAGATAAGAAAGGTTAATAAGCCAGCCAGTACTACCCATTTGGAGTAGACTATTGTAAGTGACTGCCAAGAGGCAAATGAGTAAAGTGATCCAAGAGAAAGCACAAATAAATATCAGAGAGGCAGGATTAAGGATGTGGCACAACAGGTCAAATGAGCAGGGCATAGGGGAATAAGCAATCTGTAGCTTAATATCTGTTGAGCAGATTACTGGTGTCCAATAGATAATTAAGGGGAAGGAGGAGGGGCCAAGGTGCATTTAATTAAGGATGGGGGGGGGCAGACTATCCCAAAGTATTAAGTAGAAGGGTAGAGAAATGGTTTCAGGCAAGGTAGTCCCAAGAAGAAGCCACAGTCAATCAAGAGAGCCATAGAGGGGGGCGGAACCTACAGCACAATGGTAGTGTAATATGTCAGTGCTCACTTCTGGGGGATTTAATGAGATCCTACAATTCTCCACTAAAACAGATCTCCCGAGCGACAAGCCGACAGCTTAAAAATTACACCTTTTCAGTGACACCCTTTTCATCTGGATCGGGTACTCCTACACAACTTTATCAACAATTTCCACTTATCCAGAGCCACGAGGACTTGGCCCAAGCAGTCTGGTGCATCGCAGTTTCAGCACCTGGCTAGAAGCTCCAGCAGTACCATCCACAAAATGGCAGCTGTCTGGCAACCTCCACTCAGCAGCCATGAAATGCTCAACAGAGGTAGATTTAGGAGTAATGATGGCAAAACTCTGTAAGATACTCCTGGACACTGCTGACTTAAAACAGGCAACAAATAAAACAAATTAGGACTTGGCAGCCCTGGCATCGCATGTGGCCCACAGTGAACACGCAGTCCAGCAGCTCAACGCCTCAGTACAGCACCATAAAGGAACTTTGCAGGACCATCATAATAAATTGCTCTATCTTCTAAACAAGGTGGAGTTGAGGAGAATGGGGCCAGGAGAAAGAACTTGCACATTGTGGGGGTGCCAGAGAGAGCTGAAGGTATGTACATGCATACCTTCCTGACTGTGTGTTTGCTAGAACTAATTAGAGATAACTGTGGTACCCCAGAAACAGAGGGGCCCACTGCTCCCTGGCCCCTTGCCCCAAACAAGGTGAGCGACCCAGGCCCATTCTGCAAGTTTTTATGGTGCCCTAAAAAAAATTCTACCTCTACAGGGCAAGAGAGCAGGAATCCTGTGAGTGGCACAGTCTAAACATACAGCTGTACCAGGTCTTCTCCCAGGACCTCTCAAATAGAGCATATGGAGGGGTTAAACAGCAGTGTTTACAAATTACATATTCCAACCTCTTTATGGTACCCAGCCCTAGTCCAGATACATCAAGAGGAGCATATTACTTTCAGAAGCACTGCAGCAGCGGAGAACTGCTTAAAGGACTACCAACAAAGGCATGAATCCTCAAACTTGCCCACCTGTCTCCCTCAAGGTGGCTCGCCCTCCAAGATGGAGGTGAGCCACGAGGAACCGAAGCTGGATTTTCCCGACAGGCCTACCGGCCCCGGACAATGACCCACCCTGGCAATCTATATCAAGGGGTCACCCCAGGATGAAGCCATCGACCACAGGAAAGCTGTTGGTATGGAGGGAGAGATCTAGAAGTGGACAACGGAGACTCCTACAATCAGATGCTAGCAGCTGTTCGCCTGGAGATATGCCAATCAAGCTTGGAAATAGATACGAGTCTCTGAAAGAATTTGTGCTGTCACCTCTGGACCTTTCTCCTGTTCCCCAACAAACGAGCTTGGTCTCGGAGATGCCTGAATCCAACCATGAGGGATGGTCTCCACTCCCAGGAGACTGGGCCAACTGTGGGAGGTGAAGAGAACTTCCTCGAACAATTGGAGGCCTAGTTAAATGCCTCTGAGGACATTACTGCTGGTTAATGAATCTCTTCCAGGATAGTTTAAACTGCATGTTCTAGGGACGTGGTATGTTCAATCCATACTTACTGGCAGGTTCCTTGCCGCTTTAAATCTTGCTGGAAGGTCTTCAAGCTGGCTCCTCTCACCCACCCGGGTGGTAAAACTGTCAGCTCCGCCCCATGACGCCGGATCTTCCTTACCGCTTGGAAGCTCAGGTTCCTTCCTTAGCGCTCTGCGTTTTAGGCCTGGATCCAAACTCTTCGGTTAACCCGAAACTAATTTTAAAGTTTACTAGACTTTGGTCTTTATCTTCCCTCGCGGCTTCGATAGACAAATCAACTCCTGGATTTCGTCGGTGCCCCTGTGGACAGAAGATGTCCCAGACCGATCCGCACTCCACGTGCGTTTACTGCCTGGGGCTTGGCCACAATTTGCAGGCCTGCGACTTGTGCAAGTCCTTTTCAGCTATGGTCTTAGAGAATCACACTGCCAGATTACAACTCGGGCGCCCTGAGAAAATGTTATCCTCCGGCAGTCGGCGAGGCCCTTCGGACAGTGTCTACAAGCCGCGGGCTTCTGACCATATCTCGAACAGATGATCGCCCGAGGAGGAGGAGGCCCAGGCCGCAGCATCATCATCCTCAGTTGATGCATTTATCCCACTCTCCTTGGGCTCCTCCTACACAGCTTCGTTTAAGGAGCTTTGCCAGTCCCTCTCCACCAAGGGAGATGGGCCTTCGGGACATTCCACTCAGTCCAAAAAGGACGACTCTAAAGGTAAAGTCCCACCATCGACATTGGTGGGGAGGCGGGAAGGTCCTCTTCCCCGCATAGTCGACACTCAACTTTGGTGGGGATGCGGCTGAAGCCTTCGCTGGTCACGGTGTCCCCTGCCAGGTCAGCCGTGAACCCTTTTTAAGTCGGGCCAAGCATCCTCAAGGAGATACTGGACCAAGGGGATTCCCCCACGGAGGCCTTCCCGGTGGCCGAAACCATTGTTGGCCCCGCCCTGGAGCTATGGCAGCAGCCAGCTTCTTGTCCAGCACCTTTGGCCAGGATGGCTCGGAAGTATGCTGTTCCTACCGGTTCACGCTCCGGTTTCTCAGAACACCCCTCCGTGGAGGGGTTAGTGACCGACCAGTGTTTTCCGGCGTTCCGGGAATGCTCGGGATGTGGACAAGCCACCCGATAAGGAGTCCAAGAAACTGGACTACTCCGGGCGGAAAGTCTATGCTGCTTCCTCCCTAGGCCTTCGTCAGGCTAGCTCGGCCATCCTGATGGCACACTTTTCACATGCCCTTTTCGGCTCCCTGGATGAGGTGATTCCTCATCTCCCGGTTGACCTTCAAACGACGGTCAAGCAGGTGAGGGATCAGGGAAGGGCGGTGGCCAAACAGCAGCTCCAAACTTCCTTGGATATAGCTGACTCATGTGCCCGGTCAGTAGCAGCTGCAGTGGCCTTGCGCCGCGGAGCTTGGCTGCGGATCTCCACCTTTTCGGCGGATACCCTGCACAAGCTGGCAGACGTTCCCTTCTTGGGTACCGACTTGTTCGGTCCCGGGGTGGAGGGTCATCTGCAATGGATCAAGAAGTCCAACGCCACCTTGGACTCGGTCATGTCTTCCCAGAAGGACAAAGGCCACCAGCAGCAGCGTAAGCCCTGTCGTTCTTCAGCCCCTGTGGCATGTCCGGCCCAGCAACACCAGCATCAGGGCCAGCAGGTTCACACTTGGCACCCCAAAGCCAAGCCTGCCACTTCCTCCAGCAGGAAGCCGGGAGGAAAAGGTCCAGGCAGCTCCTCGGCCGACCCTTCCTCCAAGCCTGCCCAGTGATGGGTTGAGGGGTGTCGCCCAACCTCGTCGCCCTCCCGTGTTCCCCCTGGGATGTGCCCGCCCTGCCTTTCCACCTGGTCCCAATATCACCACGGACCGCTGGGTGTTGAAGTGGTAGGAAAGGGTCTGCCTCTGGAATTCAGCAGTCCCCACCCTATAGAGCCGCCACCCCACGAGGGCTACAAGATCTACTGAGAGGGCTTTTGCAGTAGGTAATTACATATAGGACTGACGTCGCAGGCGGCAGGACCCCACTGAAAAATTTCTAGCTAGCAGTCCCTGGCGAGGACCGCCCCCACGTCAGGTGACTGGCATCATACGACATCGGTATAAAGGGGCAGTCCCAGACGCCGCCTTCAGTCTTTCCACTGCCGTTGGCGCATTTCGGTGCCTCGCAGTAAAGTTAGGTGCTCAGCCCTGTTCTTTCGTCAGTTTTTGCGAAAATTGCTAGTATTTTCTTATAGTATCGTCAGGTGAATGTCAGTGTATATACGTCCCCTTCAAAAATAAGTGCAACCTTCGTGCTGCGTCTAACTGCCTCACAAGGGGACGCCACTCTCTCTGCCTTTTTGCCTAGGCTCCCCACCACGCTGCCCATTGTGCCCGCATTGCCTGCACTTCAACGCGGCTACCTGCAGACGACGCCAGCAGTCTTTGGAAGCCCATCTGCTCAAAAAGAAGATGTCTTCAATGGAGGAGGAGTTGAAGAAGCTTAGGCAGGCGTCGACCTCTCCAGAAGGACACCACAAGAAGTGGGACAAAGAAAGGCACAAGGAGAAGGCCTCCTTGTCCGCGACTCCAGCCGGAGTCGCGGTTCAGATAACGTCCCCTCCGGGGGATCGTCCGACGGCAGCCTCCAAGGTTTTGGCGGAGGCCCGTCGGACTCTTGCTCGGGTCCTGCGGGCGCCTCCGGGCTAAAGGAGGCCTCTGCCCCCACTACTGCTGCAGGCTTGCGGCCTACTGGCGCGGGCACCTCCCATAAGTCGAACGTCGGCTCGTCCGACGTCCGCCGGGAGAAGACCGATACGACGCCTGACCCTTCGGGGCGGCGCACGGTCGCGTCCCCCTTGGACGGGGCCGCTTCCCTCCCTCGGCCCGCCTCCGATGAGGGACCCCATAAGCCGGACGCTGGCTCCTCTGGCGTCCGCCGGGATCCGGCCCCTAAGCCACATGTCGGCTCCTCCGACGTGCGCCAGGCGTTGGAACCTATGACAGACTCTCCATCGTCTGTCATCTCAGGTTCCCTGCAGCCTTCGCTGCTGTCCGGGGAGCCCGAGTCGCCCCAGCCTGACCCCGGCGATTTTTCCCCTCCGTCCGGCGATGCTCAGGATGTTTTTCTGCCGTCAGACCCTCCTCCTACAGAACTGGATCTGACGCCGACGCCGGTTCTGATGCCGGCGGGGGATATCCCTCCTCCGTCGGGCCCGACCCCCCATGGGCCTATCACTGTTGATCCGCCCGTGGGGCTTCCTACTGGGCCGTCTGCTCCGCCAGCTCCTCCGGTACCTGGGTATCCACCGTCCTATCCAACGCCGGCTTACCCGGGTCCACAGTATCCTGCGCTGCAGTACCCGACGCCGGCTCCACCGACGCCGCAATACTCGGCACCGGTGTTCCCGCAGCCGGGTTATGGATACTCGCCTTACGGATTTAATCCATATAATTATCCCCCTCCTCCTCCTCCACCGCCCCCCAGGCCGCCGGTGGATCTTCAGGAGACTCTGGCTTCCTGATGGGCTGAGGCCAAGGCTCAGCTCACCAAGGAAGTTGAGAGCCGCCTCACGGCGATGGTGCCACCTTCGGCCCGGTACGCCCGAGACGGCACACTCCCTCTCTGCCTCCGGATTCCCGAGCTCTTCCCTCTGGATCCAGAGAGGGTTAGGACACGTGTCCAGGGATTCTCCCTAAGGAACCCGTTCTTCCCCCTAGATGAGTCAGGGAGTCTTACTCTGCTTCTAATTCTTCTTCCTCACTCTCGGATTCCTCCGATGGATGCTATGAGAGAGACGACGAGCCTCGCTCTCCGTCCATGCCCCGGCCGAGGACTCCTCCGGAGGATCCTTCCTTCACGGAGTTGCTCAGGAAGATCCAGGAGTTACATCGGTGGCGTTCTTTGGAACCAGATCCTTAGCGGGTTAAACTCGCTGAATATCTGGACCTGCCCCTTACGGCCCCTGCTCTAGTGCCACCCTGGATCGAGCCTCACGCCCACCTTGTTTTCACTATTTGGAAACAACCGTCGGCTTTAGCCTCGCTTCCTCGGAAATCAACAGGCTATATCAGGCTCCAGAGGGTGTAGATTTTTGGATTCTCACCCCATCGGACAGACCTCGTCGTGATTAGCGCCACATCGGCCGGGTCAGCACACCCCAAACATTTAAGCCCTCTCCCGGATAAGGAATCTCACCCTCGATCAGTATGGAAGAAAAATATACGCTTCTTCCACACTGGGAATTAGGGCCCTGAATTATGTAGCACATATGGGGGATTACCAGAAGGCTATCCTTACCCAGGCGGAATCTAAGATTGACTCCTTACCTGACTCCCAAGTCAAGCAGGAGTTAGCTGACCTAGTCCGTTCTGCTCGTTCGGCCAGTTGTCACATCCTGAGGACGACCTACGATGCAGTGGACACTGCAGGGAGGAGCTTCGCATTCGCCGTAAATCTTTGGCGTCACGCCTGGCTCCGAGTGTCAGGTTTGGTCCCGGAGGTGCAGTCAGCAATCCAGGAAGCACCTTTCAGGGGTTCAGTGCTTTTCGGCGGTGATGTCAAGGACATCATCACCGATTAGCAGGAGAAGGGGATGGCTCTGAAATCTGTGGATTCCTGTACCATCCCCATCTCCTCTCAGCCGCCCCTTTCGCAGACGCAGCCGGCCTCAAGCGAAACCCCAAGAAAGGCGGGCCACCAAATGCCAGGCCCTACAGCTCCTAGGCCCCGCCGCCCAAAAAACGTGAGTGCCCCAGCTGCAGACACTGCCCACACCACCGACTCCTCCCCTCTCCCACCGCCTCTGGACTTCCCGAGGAACCAGTAGGAGGAGACTCTCCTCCACCTTCCGGGTTGGGAGAGGATAACGTCGATTCATGGGTGCTTCAGATTATCGCGGAGGAGCACTCCATAGAGTTTCTACACAGAAACCTCCACGCCACCCCACTCTGAAGTCCTCTTCACGCAAGGCCATCTTCCTTTGGTCAGAGGAAGAAATATCTGCCCTTCTCGAGCAGACCCACAGACATTCCTCCTCACCTTCAAGGATGAGTTGCTATTCCCATTTCTTCCAAGTACCAAGAAGATGGGAGATCTCAGACCCATTCTAGATCTCAGCTCCTGAACTTTTATGTGGAATACAAAAGTTCAGGATGCTATCCTACAAACCCTTATGCCCTTCTTCGACGGGTAAATCAGCTTTTGTGCCCTGGATATGCAGATGCATATCTGCACATCCCATTAGTCCTGCATGTAAGTACCTCCAGTTTGCTTTCAGGGGGACCATTACCATTCCGGGCACTTCCGTTTGGTCTTTCCTCGGCTCCCGGGTTTTGCCAAATACCTGGCGGTGGTAGCAGCCCACAACGTGCTTTGGGAGTTCAGGTGTTTCCTAACCTGGACGACTGGCTCCTAGCAGCTCATCGAGGATTGCTCCTGCATTTTCTCTCCCTCACCCAGCAGGTTTTCACTTGCCTGGGTATCATCATCAACCATTCCACGTCTCATCTGGACCCCTCCCAGAGAATTCAGTTCATGGGCGATCCCTTACGACACACGCGACCAGTGGTAAGGCCTTCCTTCCTCTGGACAGAAGCCTCCCTTCAGTCTGGACACCACTGCTATCAAGAAACGGCAGGAAAGGTTCCAGGTCGGTTCTCCGTCTTTTGGGGCTTATGGCGACCATCATCCAGCCAGGTTCCCGTCTGCTGACTCCACATGAGGATTTCTCAGTGGACTCTCCGCTCTCAGTGGGGATCAACTCGTAGACAACCTAGATCATCTGGTGCTGATCTCCTCACCGATGACAAGTAACTTGCAATGGTGGATGATTCGAGAGAGCCTGTTTCTGGGGGTTCCCCTTCTGTCATCCTCCTCCCTCCCAGACTCTGACCATGGACGCATCAGGTGAAGGTTGAGGAGCCCATCTGGGTCCTCACCGAACCCAGGGATTTTGGTCCAGATTGGAGTTAGCTCTCCACATCAATGTGCTAGAGCTACGAGCAGTACTATATACTCTCCAAGCCCTTCACCAATACATCCTTCCCGGTCACCTAGCTGTCCAAACGGACAACATGTGTGTGGTGTGGTACATCAACAAGCAGGGAGGGACTCGATCCTACCCGCTGTGCAGGGAAGCGATGAGGGTTTGGGACTGGCAACGCTTCACAATCTTCACCTCACGGTGATCCATGTTCCAGGAGTTGACAATACCCTGGCAGACAAGCTAAGTCGCTCCTCGGCTCTGCCATGAGTGGGAGTTGGACCAAAAGGTTCTAGACGACATCTTCCAGCTTTGGGGGACTCCACAGGTAGACCTGTTCACCCGCCTAAAGCATAAAACTTCCCTTTTGCTCAGCTGCGCTCCAGGCGAAGTGCTCTGGAGCGACGCTGTCTCTAAACTGGAAGGCAGATTCGTCTATGCTTTTCCCCCCCCACAACTAATTCCTCTGGTCCCTACATTGTGCAGGAAACTTTCAGCGGAAGGAGCGAGATGATTCTGAGCTTCGCTCCTTTTCTGGCCCAGGCAAATCTGGTTCTCTCTTCTACAACAATACTCAGAGGTTCCTCCTCTTCCTCTTCCCTTATTTCGAGGATTGCTGGCCCAGGATCAGGTGACCCTGGTCCATCCGGGACTCAAGTCCCACACTTCATGCATGGCTCCTGCAGACCTAGCCCAATCTCGGCTTCCGGCGTCTCCAAAAGGTGGCGAAGTTACAGTGGAGGCTAGAAAACCCTCCACTAGGTCCCCGCTTCGCATGAAATGGAAGAGCTTTTTCTATTTGGGCTGCCTCCAGGAAGGTGGAGCCTTTCTCCTGTCCTGTGGCCGTTCTGCTTGAATATTTCGTCACCTCTTTGACCTGGGTCTCAGTCATTCCTCTTTGAAAGTTCACTGGCTGCTATTTCAGCACCATGTTCTTTAAGCTGATAAAGCCTTTGCCCAATTAGAGGTATCCAAGACTTTTCTCCAGAGGAGTCCTTCATCTCAGGCCCCCTGTCGGACTCCTGCTCCCCTTAAGGATTTGAACTTTGTTCTCGAGAAACTTACCCTTCATCGCCTTGAGCCTCGGCCTCCGCCGAATTTTAAGTTTTCTAATAAATGGAAGGCGCTCTTCTTGGTAATAAATTACTTCTGCTTTCGAAGGTACCAGGCTCCAGGCCCTTATGTGTAAAATCCCTATCTAGATTTTTCACAAGGCAGTAACTCTTCACACGAACCCTAAGATCTTACTTTGAGATACAGCTCTCTTGCAGCAGGTTACACCATTAGGACTGAAGCCGGCGAGGCATCAGGACCCACGAAATCTTCTAGCTAGCAGTCTTTGGCAGGGACCACCTCCGGCGTCGGTCCCTTCCGACGTCAGACGTAGTACATAAGGAGGCGATCGCCAGATTCCCCAGTTCTTTCCACGTCTCGAGCTTGCATGTCTCGACCCTTTGGTTCATTTCTGAGACAGCGGACGCCTGGTTAAGTTCTTCCTTCGGAAAAAGTTTGTTTTTCTGCTCAGTTTCCATCTGATGTCCTCTCCAACCTCCGTTGAAGCGACCATCCTTGAATGCGCCTGTGAGAAGCAAATCCCATTCAAAGACCGCGTCGGCCTGCGTCCAGTACCTAAGCTGAACCCACGACACCGCAGGCCCTGTTCATACCAGGGATTCAACAGCTGGACCGGATCCGCGCTCAGAAGGCCCATGGGGCTCCTGCTCAAGGAAAGATTAAAGCCATGGGCGCAGCCTCCAAGGGAGAATCTTCCGACAAGGCCTGGAGACACCTCTAGAAGCATAGGGAGAGTGAGATCCAGGTCGCCGTCTAGGGCCTCTGATTCCGTAGCTCGGCTCCAGTCAACCGCCTCCCCCCCCCGGGCCCGCTCAACTCCCTCTGCAGCGGTGAAGACCTCCTCAGGTTCCTCCTCACTCTCAGGCCAAGACCTCCAGACCTTCTTCATCTTCAACCACCCAGGTCCTGTTGAGGTCAGGGGACGTCACCAGTCATCACAAGTCCGGTTCCGCCATTGGAACCACGACGCCAGGTGATCTCTTTGCCTCCTCCTCCCCAGCGGAAGACCAAGGCAACTCTCTCAAAGATCGTCGGACCGACGCCGCCCCTCGACATCGGCCAAACACCACCGGTCCGAGCACCGGCGACCGCCAGGCGCCCGTCGCGGTCAGGCCTTCGCCTCCACGGACGCCAGCGGAGAACCCGGCGTCGCGCACCTACCGGAAGAGGACCTCCCTCGCCTCCACACGAGTCGGTCAAAGGCGATCACAGAGGAGGAGCTGACCCAGCCCGAGGACCAGGACAGGCAAACCCGGTCCTGTGTCACTGCCCCCAGGAACCCTGCTTGGAACCTGAGGCCCTGAAGCCGGCCTTGGAACCTGGCGACCCGACCGCCGGCACCAGTCCCGCGTCGTCGGGCCTCAGCATATCCAGTCAAGGGTTGTTTGCTTCCTGGTGGGACACCATAAAAGGATGTGGTTTCCCACCACCTCCTCCTCCTCCTGCTACTCCGCCCGGCCCCAGCGCCTACTTCCTGCCCAGGGATGCAGGCCAGTACCTTCCCCGGAGCCCTCGGACCCTCTAGGGGTAGATCCGCGAAATAAGACCTCCGTCAGATCTTCCAGTCCCAGCCCCCAAGAGACCCAGAAGGCGCCCGCCGTTACGCCTTCGACCAGAGGACGGGATGGACTTCTCGAGACGGATCCAGATCCCCTCCCAGTCAACATCCCTTCTCTGGACCCACGTGAGCTTCAAGATCTCCTCCGGATGATCCATCGTTCTCAGAGATTATGAGACATATCCAAGAGAACATGGGCTGGGTCGCAGAGGAATTAGACCCCGAGAGATTATGCCTTGCCAGATACCTTCGGCAAAAAGATCCAAAGCCTGTGGTGGTGCCACCCTTGGTGGACACATTCATGGACGTCACCAAGGCAGCGTGGAAATGTCACACTCGCTTCCAGCGATGCCAGCTGACACGCCTGTACAAGGCCCTAAAGGAGGACCAGTACCCATCACATCCTCTGGCCGATTCTCTGGTCATTCTGGCCTCTCATGACCGGTCCCAGAGCCGCAACATTTGAGCACCCTGCCACGGACCCAGAGTCCAAACAGCTGGGCGCTATGGGCAGGCGCCGCATATGCATCCGCTACCTGTGCCATCAGATCCCTCAACTACTTGACCCACTGGTACAGTTTCAAAGCGCCTTGTGAGACAGGGACTGGATCTGGCGGAAAAGATGCCAGAAGGTGACCAGAAGGAGGAGTTGCTCATGGCGCCTTCGTGGGTTCAGGCGTGGGAACCCAGGTGCTGTGAGCACTGCTATGATTCCAGCGGACTCCTCGGCCAGAAGCGGCAGCTTCAGGCGTATGCCTCGGAGACACTCACTGGCTCTGTGTTTCCGGATTCACCCGGATATCCAGAAGAACATCCTGGATGCCTCGTTTCATGGAAGTTCTTTTTGGTGAGTCCTCGGAGAAGGTCCTCACCAAACTTCAAAGACCGGGAAAGGCGGTAGGTCTGTCCAGGCCATGTACAGAACTCAAGCTTAGTTCTTCCGTAGGAACCAAAGCCCGTTTTCAAGGCGGATGCAGAGACAGCAGTCCACGACGGTCCTCAACAGAGGGCTCCTTCTCCCGCGGAAGCCCAGGGAAGTCGTCAGTGGGCCGAAGTCAATGACCAGCATAGTCGGCCCAGCCTGCTGGACCCTCAGCTGCCGGCATGACTCCTTCCGGCCCCGCCCCTCAGGATCAACGGGACACCAAGGTCGGGGGCCGCATTGCGGACCACCTGCCAGGGTGGCAGTCCATAACCACTGACAGGTGGGTCCTTCAGTTGGTTGAAAGAGGCTACTTTATAGAATTCATGGACAAGCCACCCACAAGGCCTCCTCTGCTCTCCCGTTACTTGGGTCAGCACAGATCACTCATCAGGCAAGAGGTACTCGCGCTTCTGCAAAAGGGAGCAGTGGAGTATGTCCCAGAGAGCCAGATAGGATCCGGATACTATTCCCACTTCTTTCTGGTTCCGAAGAAGACAGGGGACCTCCGTCCAATCCTGGACCTCATGCGACCTCAACATAGCCGATTAAGCCTACAAGCATTCACCATGGTGACCCTCAAGATCTCATTCCCATGCTGAAAAGGGGCCTTCTTAAGCGTCCCTGGACATGCAGGGCCGCTCTGCACATCCCAGTAGCTCAAGCACACAGGAGGTGCCTCGAGTTTCTTGGCGACCACTTTCAGTTCCGGGCCCTTCCGTTCGGACTGTCTTCGTCCCCCAGGGTCTTTACCAAGTGTATGGCAGTCGTGGCAGCGTCTCTGAGGAGACAGGGCCACTACGTGTTCCCATACCTGGAAGACTGACTTCTCATGGCCGCCTCCAAAGAGGTACTGTTGATGGCTATTCAGAGCACCCAGGACCTGTTCCAGTCTCTGGGCATTCTTATCAACTATGAAGTCTCTTCTAGTACCGTCCCAGAGCTGCAGTTCATAGGCGCAGTTCTGGACACCGTCAAGGAAAGCCTTTCTTCCTGGCGAAAGAGTGGAACATCAGATCCCTCATCAGGGATCTTTCAGCGAAAAAAGACCGTCCCAGCCGGTTGGTCCTTAACGCTCGGACACATGGCTGCGGCCATTCCAACCCGTCCCTTTGGCAAGGCTCCATGCGGGTAACTCAGTGGATGCTCAAGGTGCAGTGGGACCAAAGCAAGACCATGCAGCAGCGGTCAGAATCGACGAGCGTGATCGAGACTAGCAGTGGTGGCTAGACCCAGGAACACTCTCTGCGGGTGTTCGTTCTGGCCTAGTCCCCAGTGGTGATTCTTTCCACAGGAGCCTCAGGGATGAGGGGCACCTGAGCAGGGTGAGGTCCCAGGAACATGGACCCCTCAGAGCTCACCTCCACATCAGCGTGCTGGAGATGAGGGCGGTCCTTTCACGCTTACAGGCCTTTCAGTCAGAAATACCGTCCAGTACCCTTCTGCTTCAGATGGACAACAGGCGGTGATGTATTACCTCAACAAACAAGGAGCACACACTCTTACCCCTCTGCAGGGGAAGCTATGAGGTGTGGGATTAGGTAATCCGACACAGTGCGAGCCTGATTGCAGTTCACGTTCCCGGAGTGGACAACACAATCATGAGCGGCCTGAGTCGTTCCCAGGCCAGAGTCCATGGTGGGAACTTCTTCGGAGGTAGCAGAGGATCTGTTCCTTGATGGGGCACTCCAGAGTTGGACTCATTCGCTTCCCCATCCAGCATAAAACTGCCCAATTTTGCTTGCTAGATCCAGGGCCTGGTGTTTTCTGGCAAAGGCAGCGTTGTCCCTCTTCTGGGCAGACAGATTCCTCTATGCTTTCCCTCCTTCCTGTTGATCCAGAGTTCTTCTCAAACTGCATGGGAGCACGCAACAATGATCCTGGTAGCGCCTTTCTGGCCCAGGCAGATCTGGTTCCCCATGCTGGCCTTGTTGTCCGAGAACCTCCAGTTCGTTGCCTTTCAGCTCCCACCTATTGTCTCAGGAGGAGGGTTCACTAGTCCACCAGACTTACGCTCACTGAACCTGCATGCATAGCTCCTAGAGACATAGCCATTATCTTGATATGAGGGTCTTGCCAAGAGGTGGCGGAAGTTCTTTCCGTGGCCAGAAAGCGGCAACTTGTCACGACGTCGCCATGAGTGCGCCATTTTTGCTTATGAGTGCACGAGCGCGGCCTTTCCCCTTTAGAATGCCGGTGAAAGGGTGCTGGATTACCTTCTTTCCCTATTCCATTCGGTCTCACCTACTCCTCCATTAAGTGCCTCTCTTGCCGATCTCTGCATACCACTTCCGGTGGGACAGCGCACAGTGGCACAGCTTGATGCCTCTCGAGACTTCCTGAGAGGGTGTTACACCATGAGGCCACCCATCAAGGATCCGTTCCTCCTTGGGACTTACTCTTTGTCCTGGAACAACTCATGCTTCCCCTTTGAACCTGCCACCGCAGTTGTGAGTTGCATTTTCTGTAGTGGAAAGCGTTATTTTAGTTACTGTCACGTCAGCAAGGAGAGTTTCAAGCTCCGCGCTCATGTGCAAGGAGCCTTATTTAATTTTCACCAGGACAGAGTGTCTCTGAGGCGAATCCTAAATTCCTGCCTAAGGTGGTCTCTGCCCTCACTCTCAACCAGGACATCGACTTGCCTGTGTATTTTCCCAGGTACTCTATAGAGGAGGCGTTGCTTCACACCCTGGATGTTCACCGCTCCTTAGGTTCTACCTGAATAGAACTAAACAACCCATGAAGTCGGGCAACTGTTAAATCTCTTTAGCTGAGAGGATGCTGGGCCAACCAGTCTCAAAGCAGACCCTTTCTCGCTGGCTTGTCCAGTGTATTTCATTTTGCTACAACAACAGACATAAGCCCCTCCCGGGTACAGTCTGGGGCCACTCGACAAGGGCGGTGGCTACCTCCTTTGCAGCACTGCGCAACGTCTCCACCTCGGTTATTTGTGCTGCAGCTACTTGGAGCTCAGTGCACACATTTATTAGGCACTATAGCCTGGATATTACATCACGGTGGAGAGCCAGTTTCGGCCTAGCCGTTCTACAGGGTCTCCTGTCCTAGAGTCAGGACTTGTTCAAGATCTCTCCTTATTTCCTCCTCCCAGAATGCTTTCAGGCGCTATTGCCTGGCAATCAGTCCTAATGGTGTAACCTGCTGCAAGAGCTGTATCTCGAAATAAGATAGTACAGTTACGTAAGAACTTACCGTAACAGTAGATCTTCGAGAACAGCTCTTGCAGCAGGTACCTTCCCGCCCACCATTCCCCCTTGGAGGAGGTACGGCCTATCAGGCCTTGGCAGGACTTTAGCTCTTTTTTTTTTTTTTCTTCTGATGGCGGATCCTCAGTCTCCCCTTCTGATGTCATCCTGCGGCCGGGAGTCTCCGGCGGGAGAACTGGGGAATCTGGCGGGACGGCCTCCTTATGTACTACATCTGACGTCGGGGCGGGACCGACGTTGGAGGCGGTCCCCGCTGAAGACTGCTAGCTAGAAGATTTCTGTGGGGTCCTGGCGCCTGCCGGCTTCAGTCCTAATGGTGTAACCTGCTGCAAGAGCTGTTCTCGAAGATCTACTGTTACGGTAAGTTCTTACGTAACTGTACTTTTCTACCAAAAGTGGTAGCGGAGTCTACCTTAAATCAGTCTATAGAGTTACCTGCCTTTTTCACGCAGTACTCCAACCAGGGAGAATATTTGCTCCATACCATGGAAGTTCACAGGATTCTGAGATACTACACCGATAGGACAAAGGATCTCAGAACGACTGATCAGTTGTTCGTCTCTTTTGCTCACAAAAGGGAAGGCAATGCTGTTTCCAAGCAATGCCTGTCAAAGTGGTTGGCTCATTGCATCTCTTTCTGTTATGACAAGTACAACAAGACCCTTCCGGGTCAAGTCAGAGGTCACTCCACTCGTGGAGTAGCAGCCTCTGCGGCTTGTTTCAAGAATGTGTCTGCGGCAGACATCTGTGCTGCCGCCATTTAGACTTCCGTCCATACCTTTTCGAAACATTACAGTTTGGACATTGCCTCTCGCCATAGAGCAGGCTTCAGGTTAGCGGTCTTGCAAGGCCTCCTGTCTTGAGGTTTGCAAGGTTTTTTGCTACTTCTTGGATTAGTTCCTCCTCCCGGTGCCTTTCATTTTTTACAGACTGCTTGGGATTCTGTCCTATATGTAATTACCTACTGCAAGAGCCCTCTCGAAGTAAGATAGTACAGTTACGTAAGAACTTACCGTAACAGTAGATCTTCGAGATAGGCTCTTGCAGTAGGTAATACCTTCCCGCCCTCCATCCCCCTAGGCTTTTTCAGCTCCTTTTCCAGGAATGGAAACATCTGCTTCTCTCTTGTCCGTGCCTTCCTGGCCTGTGGCGGGAAAGAACTGGAAGGTGGGCATCCGGGACCACCCCTTTATACCGATGTCGTATGACACCGGTCACCTGCGTGGGGGCTGTCCCTCGCCAGGGACTGCTAGTTAGAAATTTTTCCGTGGGGTCCTACCGTCTGCCGACGTCAGTCCTATATGTAATTACCTACTGCAAGAGCCTCTCTCGAAGATCTACTGTTACGGTAAGTTCTTACGTAACTGTACTTTCCATAACCTCTCTGTCGAGCGTCGAGCCGACATTGCCCTCTGCTCCTCCGGAGAAGGAGAGGTGATCAGGAGGTGGCGGATCCTCCACCAGACCCAGGGTTTGTGTCCAGGTACTTTCTGGTTCCAAAACGGACGGGGGGCTGGCACCCCATTCTCGACCTACACGACCTGAACAAGTTTCTAAGGTCTCGGACCTTCAGGATGGTCACTCTGGCTCAGATCATTCCATCCTTTGAACGAGGCATGTGGTTCTGTTCTCCAGACCTCCAGGATGCATTCTTTCATTTCCCAATCCGTCCGTCTCACAAGCAATTCCTCCACTTCAGAGCAGAGGGATCCCTTTATGAGTTCCTGGCCATGCCCTTCAGCCTCTCTCCAGCTCTCAGGGTCTTCACCAAATGCATGGCAGTGGTGACAGCATTCCTGCGGCACTGAAGGGTCCGGGTGTACCCTTACCTGGATGACTGGCTGATTGCAGCCCCTTCCAAATTGGAGGTGGAGCGGTCCAGGGATCTGGCCCTCCAGGTCAGCTCTCGGATTGGGCACCTCATCAACAAGGCCAAATCGGAACTCGTGCCAACGCAGGTGATTCAGTTCATTGGGGCAGAGCTTGACTCTCTTCGAGCCAGAGCATGGCTCCCGACAGACAGAGCCGAGGTCCTTTCCTCCTTTGCCCAGTCATTTCTGGTTGGGCAATTGCACCCTGCCTGGAACTTCCTGGGCCTCATGGCGGCCTGCACCAGTGTGGTCCATTGGGCCCACTGCCACATGTGTCCTCTCCAATGGGGGCTGGCCCACCAATGGTCACAGCGCTCCGGTCCTCTGGATCAGCCAGTGACAGTGACCCAGGAGATGGGGAACGAACTCCAGTGGTGGCTCGTTCCAGCTCATCTGCAGGAGGGTATCCCGTTTGTCTGCCCCGAGCTGACTGTCATGACGATAGATGCCTCTCTGGGTTGGCGTACCCATCTGGGGGAGCACAGAGCCCACGGACTCTGGTCCCCTCAGGAGTCTCTATGCCACATCAACCTTCTGGAGCTTCGAGCGGTCTGACTAGCCCTCACTGCCTTCACTCCGTTTGTATGGGGTCAAGTGGTCCAGGTCCAGACGGACAACACCATGACCATGTACTACCTAAACCGTCAGGGCGGGACGCACTCCTTGCCTCTGTGCAAGAAGGCTCTCGGCACTTAGTCTGTCATGAGCAGACTGGAGGCAGATCTCCTAGCCATCCATGTGGCGGGAGCCTCCAACACTCTGGCCGATGCCCTCAGCTGGATAGGTGATGCATTTCACGAGAGGTCTCTCCTGCCGGAGGTAGTACAAGATCTGTTCTCCCACTGGGGCACTCCTCAGGTGGACCTGTTTGCCTCCAGGGAGAATGTGAAGCTGAGGCTGTTTCATGCCCACCCTCCTCAGCAGGGCTCGCTGCAGGGGGATGCCTTCTTGAGGCCGTGGACCCCAGACCTCTTCATCTTCCCTCCATTTCCCTTGATCCACAAGGCGAACAGGGACAAGATGCAGGTGATTCTGGTAGCCCCAGACTGGCCCCGCCAGTTCTGGTTTCCAGATCTCCTCAGCTCCAGGCTCCCGAGGCGGCTTCCAGCCTGCCCGGACCTGATCTCAGTCAGCAAGGGGAAGATACTCCACCCGGACCTTCAATCCCTGCACTTGATAGCATGGTTCCTGAGTGGCTAGAGTTCCAGGCCTTGGGTCTTTCCGATGAGGTCCTCAACGTTGTTGAGGCATCCCGTAAGGAGTCGACCAGAAACTGCTATGCCTTCAAATGGAAGAGATTTTCCATTTGGTGTCAGGATAAGGGGTTGGACCCTTCCTCCTGTTCTTTGGCTAGCATTCTGGACTACCTGTGGTCCTTTTCTCAGCTAGGGCATTGGTCAAAGACTAGGGCATCGGTCAAAGACCCTTAAGGTGCACCTGGCAGCCATCTCTGCTAACCGAGCGTGGGCCGGAAAGCAGTCAGTGGCGCAAGAGAAGGTGGCCGGGCACTTTTTCAAAGGCCTTAATCACATATCCCCTCCAGTGCGAGAACCTCCACCTCTGCGGGATCTACTGCTGGTATTGGCTAAGCTCATGGGCAAGCCATTCGAACTGATGCACAGGTGTTCACGTCAGCCAGAAGGATGGGAGAGCTCCAAGCGCTTTCCATCGAGTCTCCTTATCTGGACTTCCACAGGGACAAGGTTGTCCCCTGCCCCCCCCCCGAAATTCCTTCTGAAGGTGGTGTTGGAGTTTCACCTTAACCAGGTGTTGACTCTGCCATTGTTCTACCCCAATCACACCTCGGAGGCAGAATATAGGCTCCATACTCTGGACCCTAGAAGAGCGCTATCTTATTATAAGGAGCGGACGGCTGAAGTTCGGGGAGAGGTTCGCCCGCTGTTTGTCACCTACGCTGAAGCCGCACCTGGCAGAGCTGCAGCCAAGTGGACGATAGGCAGGTGGGTCACCTCCAGGATAGATCTCTACTATAGGTTGGTAGGCATGGAGCGTCCCAGAGGAATAAGAGCTCATTCTACCCGCCATTCCGCTGCTTCGGTGGCTGCTTCCAGGGACGTCCCTGTCCAGGATATCTGCAGGGCTGCTACCTGGAAGTCAGCACACACCTTCATTACCCACTACCACATCGACCTCTAGTCACGCCGGGATGCTGGTTTTGGGGCCTTGGTTCTCCAGTCCTTATTTCCCAAGTAGGGGGTGTGCGCCTTGCCTCCCTCCTCCCGAAGAACTGCTAGGAGTCTGCCAGTAAGTGTGGATTGAACAACGTATCCAGGGCCCGAGTTTTCTGCGATTCCGGTGTGGCAAACCGTGAAATATCCATGAATTTGCCGTCACCGCAGAATTTAAGCGCCATGAACAACGTCCTTTGCCAACGGGGGTGCCTAACCCCGTCGGGCTTCACTGTCTTCCCCCCAGAACTGCCTGGTGCCACGCTGGGAGCCCACCCCAGTGTAGCAAAGCTTCATTTGCTGACGGGGTGCCCATTCCTTGTCGGCTTTTCCGTCCCCCAAAATGTTTGTGTTCACACTGGGAGCCCACCCCAGCATGGCAAAACTTCCTTTGCCGACGGGTGCCTAATCCCCAATGGCTTCACTGTCCCCCCCAAGCTGCCTGATGCCACGCTGGGGCCCACTCCAGCATGGCAGAAAGCTCATTTCCGCCAGGGGTGCCCAATCCCCGTCGGCTTCACCGTCTCCCCAAGCTGCCTGGTGCCATGCTGCGATCCCACCCCAGCATGGCAAAGCTTCATTTGCCGGCGTGGGTGCCCAATCCCCCGTCAGCTTCACCGTCCCCAAGCTGCTTGGTGCCCACGCTGGGGAGCCCACCAGCGTTGCAAAAATCCCTCCTTGCCTGTGAAAAAAAAAACTTCCATCGTTGATTCTTCTGCCCCCTCCCCAACCCGCACCCACCTCTGTATGCCCACCTCCCCACACCCCCACCTCAACCCATACTTACCTCCGGAGCCCAGTAGCAGATCTTCGGTGGACCGGGAACACGTTTGCACTCTTCAAAGCCGACTGCAAACTGAAGAAATGCTGGTAGGCTGCATAATGGCATAAATGGATTTTTTTCAACTTTAGTGCATATCTCAGCCATTTCTGGGAAGAGTTTCACCACATTTTCAACATGGGGTTTTTGGGGCCCCACCACATGAACTGTGACACTGTTACTTCGTTATTCGGTCCCAAAAGGTGGTTCTGCAGTCACTGCGTGGAACCACCTTTCCAGAATGATTAACGAAATAATACAGTTCATGAGGTAGGCTCCTAAAAACCCTATGTTGAAAATTTGGTGAATATATTCCCCAAAACGACTGTTTCTAGGGACATGGATATGTTGTTCATCCACACTTATTGGCAGGTTCCTTGCCGCTTTAAATCTTGCCGGAAGGTTTTCAAGCTGGCTCCTCCCACTCACCCGGGTGGTAAAACTCTCAGCTCCGCCCCATGACGCCAGATCTTCCTTACCGCTTGGAAGCTCAGGTTCCCTCCTTAGTGCTCTGCGTTTTCGACTGGTTCCTGAAATTTTCGGTCTCTCCGAATTTAATTGGAAGTTTTTCTAAACTTCGATCTTCTTCTCTCGCTGCTGCAATGAATCATTCATTTTCCGGCTCCCGGAGGCACCCAGTTAATTCCTCCAGAAAAGACCCGCTCTCCACGTGCGTCTACTGCCTCGACTTGGATCATGATCCACAAGTTTGCGATTTTTGCTGTGCCCTTTCGACCAGTTCACTGGAGGATCGTGTGGCCCGTTCGGCGCTCGGGCGACCTGAAACTTTTTCTGCACCAGAAAACTCCTTGGAGACTCGTCAGGCAGTGTCCGCGGCGGCTGTCTCGGCTGAGCAGCTCGATCTTCTTTCCTCCATGGAGGGGCCGGCATCCATGTCTGCCCCCTCCTCCTAAACCGCGCTTATCCCGCTATCCTTGAGTTCTCCTCGCTCAGCTTTGTTCAAGGAGCTTCGCCAGTCCCTTTCCTCGAAGGGAGAGGGACCTTCAGGACCTGCCTGTCGGCCCAAGTCTAAGGAGTCGCAGGCTAAGTCCCATCGTCGGTGCTGGAGGGAGCGGGAGAGTTTCCCCACCAGCTGATGTTCGACTTCGGTCAAGGGTGCGGCTCAGGCCGCTGGCTTCACGGTGTCCCCGTCAGGTCAGCTGGCCAGGACTCCCATCGGCGTTGTCACGGTCTCTCGACCCGTCATCTGGGCTGTCTTCTGCTGGAGCACGCCATCCCGTCCCGGTCCCCGGCAGAGGCTGAGGTTCTGCCTGAACCTTGGTCAACAGGCCTCAGTCCTTTCTTCGAACCGGGAAGGCGGGTGCTCCCAGCTCCTTCAACCCACCCGTCGGTTTCCCAGATTGGTCTCGGTCTCGGTCTTCCTCTCGGTCAAGCAGCTCACGTCAACGAATTCTTGGTCGGGGCACCGAGTTAAGTGGCATTACCATTCTTCGTCGTCTCCCTCCTCGAATGAGGAATGGCTTCGATGCAGATGGCGTTGACGTTACGTGGAGTTCATGTGGCAGCAGTTGTTGTTGTCCGGGAATCAATCGACACCGATTCATTCCCCGTCTGGCAAGCAGCTGCCACCCGATCGGCCGACTCAACTGCTCAGTGCAGTCGAGGTGCCCACTCCTGGGCCGGTTGTTCATCCGAACCTTGCTGCCCCACCGCCCTCGGTGGAACTTCGGTCGGGTCATGACCTGTCCCGCAGGTTGTCTGTCCCCCTCACTCCTGCCCGCCCTCGGCGGACGAAGAGTGACTCAGGCCTGAGGCAGCTCTTTGCAGACCCCTCGGAGTCCGAAGTCGACTCCTCTATGTTCCCCAGTCGGGAGGACCCGGGGTCTCTCCGGAGCGATCTGTGGATGACAGCCCATCGTCCTTCATGGGTCTGCTTCAGCTCATCTCGGAGTTCACTGGGATGCAGTCGAGGCCGTATCCAACCGGGCCCTTATCCCCTGATGGAATTCTAGACCGAGGGGTTCACCCTCGGAGGCCTTCCCGGTGGCCGAGGCCATTGTAGGCCCGGCCTTGGAGCTCTGGTGGTGGCCTACTTCCTGCCCTACGCCCTCGACCAGGATGGCCAGGAAGTACTCTGTCCCTGTCGGTTCTTTGCCCGGTTTCTCGGAGCACCCCTCGGCTGAGGGGTTAGTTACCGATAATGTTTTCCAGTGTTCTGGGAGCGCTCGGGATGTGGATAGGCCCCTTGACAAAGTCCAAAAGAATGGACTATGTCGGACGCAAGGTTTACGCTGCGTCCCCCCTAGGCCTCCAACAGGCCAGCTCGGCTGAACTGATGGCACATTTCTCCCATGCCCTTTTGGGCTCCCTGGATGAGGTGCTCCCTCATCTCCCGGCCGACCTGCGGACCACGGTCCGGCGGGTGCGGGACCAGGGTAGGGCGGTGGCAAAGCAGCAGCTTCAGACTGCTCTGGACTTAGGTGATTCGTGTGCCAGGTCAGTGTCGGCCGCAGTGGCCATGCGCCGCAGGGCATGGCTGGGGTTATCCTCTTTCTCATTGGAAACCCAGCACAAGTTGGCGGACATCCCCTTCTTGGGGACTGACCTTTTCGGCCCTGGAGTGGAGGAACACCTCCAGGGGACCGAGAAGTCTGATGCCACTTCAGACTCGGTCACTCCCACCTGGAGGGACAAGGGCAGCCGGCAGCCTTTGCATAAGCCCCTTCCCCCCCGACCCCTGCAGCTCGACTGGCCCATCAAGCCCAGCATGAGGGCCAGCAGGCTTGCGTTGGGCGTCCTGACTCCAAGCCAGCATCTTCCTCTAAAGGGAAGCAGGGAGGTAAAGGCCCAGGAGCTCCCTCAGCCAATTCCTCCTCCAAGCCTGCTCAGTGACGGGGTGAGGGGCGCTGTCCCCAGCTCTGTCACCCCTACCAGGGTTCCCCCGTGGGGAGACGGCTCCGGCCCTCCTCCACCTGGTCCACTTTCCCGGACCTCTGGGTGTCGGAGGTGCTAAGGGAAGGCCCTGCCTCGGGATTGCAAACAGGCACCACCCTTTCGAGCAGTTGCCCCACGGGGGTCTTGGGGCCCACAGCCTCGTTGTCGGCCCGCTGAGCCGACTTGCCTGGCCCTCTAAATAGAGGTGATCAGGAAGGTTGAGGATCCTCCTTCAGACCCTGGGTTCATGTCCAGGTATTCCTGGTCCCAAAACGGACGGGGGGCTTGCGCCCCATTCTTTATCCGCACGTCCGGATGGTCTCTCTGCCTCAGATATCCCATCCTCAGAACGAGGCATGTGGCTTCTTTCCTGGACCTCCAGGACGTACTTACACTTCATTCCGTCCGTTTCTTGGGAGACTCCTCCCTTTCTTAAGCGGGGGATCTCTTTACAAGTTCCAGGCCAGGCCCTTCGGTCTCTGCTCAGCAGCTTTCTGCGGCATTGAGGGGTCCGGGCGTAACCCCACCCGGATGGCGGCCTGACTGCAACCCTTCCAGGCGGAAGGGCACGGTCCAGAGTTCTGGCCCTCTAGGTTGCTCTCAGACTGGTCTCCTTTTATTGGAGCCACGTTGGAACTCGTGTCTTAGCGGGTGATCCTTCTTCAGGATGAGGCTCGACTCTTGAGTCCGAGCTCGGCTCCTGGCGGACAGGGCTGAGGTTCTTCCTCCCTTACCTAGTCAGGTCTGACTGGGCAATTGCGCCCTGCCGGGACCTCCTGGGCCTCGCGGCGGCCTGCTCCAGCGTGGTCTGTTTGGACCCGCCGGTTCATGCGTCCCCCTAGTGGGGGCTGGCCAGCCAGCGGTCACAGTGCTGCGTTCCTTCGGATCAGTTCATGACTACAGCCCAGGGGTTAGGGAATGCTCTCCTTCGGACCGTTCCAGCTCTTGCAGGAGAACATCCTGTTCGTCCGCCCCGAGTCGACGGTCTTCTCTGACCAATGCTTCTCGGATGGGTGGAGGTGCCCATCAAGGGGAATACAGAGTGCTCCGCCTTGGTCCTCTTGGGATTCCCAATGTCTTTCCTACCTGCTGGAGCTCCAGGCAGTCTGCTTAGCTTGCACCGCTCACTCCGTTTGTGCGGGGTCTAGTGGTTTAAGTCCAGGCGGACAACACCACGACCATGTGCTACCTATCCCGCCAGGTTCGGACGAGCCCCTTGCCTCTGCATAAGGAGGTTCTCTGCATTGGGTCTTTCGTGCAGCTGGGAGGCGGTTTCCTAGCCATTTGATGGCAGGAGCCTCCAGCACCCTGGCTGATGCCCTAAGCCGGACATAGGCTGCTCCTCACGAGTGGTCTTCCCTGCCGGAGGTAGCACAGGATCTTCTCCCTCCCAGTCATGCCTCGGGCGGTCCCTTTTTCCCTCCAGGGAGAATATGAGGCCGAGACTGTCTCATGCCGGCCCCCTCTGCAAGGTTCGCTGTAGGGGATGGCCTCGAGGCCACGGACCCCGGGCCTCTTCTACGCCTCTCCCCCATTTCCCTTGACCCACGAGCAAGGCGAGGAGGGACTAGGCACAGGCGATGCTGGTAACCCCAGACTGGTTTGCCAGCTGTGGTATCCAGCTCTCCTCAGTCTCAGCCCCAGGCTCCCGAGGTGGCTTCCAGCCCGCCCGGTCCTAATCTCTGTTTTCAGGGGAAGGTTTTCCATCTGGACCTTCAATCCCTGCACCTGAAGACCTGGTCCCTGTGTGGCTAGGGGCCAGGCCTTGGGTCCTTCGGCAAGGTACTCGATGTTTTCGAGGCATCCTGCCAGGAGTCGGCCAAACATGCTCGCCTTCAAATGGAAGAGTTCTCCATTTGGCATTGGAATAGGGCCTGGTCCCCTCTCCTGTTCCTCGGCGAGCATTCCGGACCATCTGCGGTCCGTTCTTTATTGAACAAGGGCTTCGGTTCAATGACCCTCTAGGTGCTTCAGTTGGTCACCCCTGTCTTCTGGGCGCGGGCCGGAAAGCAGTCGGTGGTGCAGAAAAGGTGGTCTTGTGCTTTTCTAGGCCTCAATCACACCTCCCCTTTGAGGAGAGTATCCCCATTTCTGTGGGATCTTCGCTGGTATGGGCTTAGCTCATGGGCAAGCCGTTCAAACCTTTGCACAGGTGCGAGTTCCCCATCTGTTGTGGAAGAACACCTTCTTGGGGCTACTATGCCATCCAGTAGGGGGGGGAGAGTTCCAGGCACTCCTTTGAATCTCCCTATCTGGCCTCCCACAGGGACAAGGTTGTCCTGCGCCCCACCTGAAGTTCCTTCCGTAGGCAGTGGCGGAGTCTTTTCCCTAACCGGGTATTGTCTCTGCCGGGGAGGCCGTATAAAGGATCCATTGGGACCCTATTTAACGCTCGCCTACCCAGGGAGCGTAGGGCTGAAGTTTGGGAGAGGTTCAGCAGCTGTCATCTACACTGAAGCCGCACCTGGCAGACCTGCAGCCAAGCGGACGACGAGCGGGGTGGGTCACCTCCTGCATAGGTCTCCACTATAGGTGGGTGGGCATGGAGCCTCCCAGAGGGATAATTGCTCATTTTACCCGCCCTTCCGCTGCATCGGTGGCTGCTTCTGAGGATTCTCCTGTTCAGGATATCCGCAGGGCTCCTACCTGGAAGCAGGCATATACCGATTTCCCCTTCCACATCGACCTTGGGTCACGCCGGGATGTTGGTCGGGGCCTCGGTTCTCCAGTCTTTATACCTAAGTAGGGGGTGGTGTGCGCCTTGCCTCCCTCCTCCTGGAGAACTGCTAGGAGTCTGCCAATAAGTGTGGATGAACAACATATCCATGTCCCTAGAAATACAGGTTACTCACCTGTAACAGGAGTTCTAGGAATGGTATATGTTGTTCATCCTACATTCCCTCAACCTCCCGGCAAGCGCACAACCTGGCTTCTGGCGGGCTAAATCTGGCATCATGGGGCGGAGCCGAGTGTTTTACCACCCGGGTGGGTGGGAGAAACCAGCTTGAAGACCTTCCAGCAAGATTTAAGGCGGCAAGGAACCTGCCAATAAGTGTGGATGAACAACATATACCATTCCTAGAACTCCTGTTACAGGTGAGTAACCTGTAGTTTACTAGCGTGCGTTGCGCAGTTCCTACGTACACTTGTAACTTCGAGCATTTTTAATATTTTCACTCCAGATTTTCAGTATTGCCATTTTACCACACCTCCTTATGATCAGTAGAACTGTCATTTTTCACATCTCACCCGAAATGTGTGTTCGCACATGTAGCGCACAGTGGCACGGTTGGTGTGTGAAATCAATGTTCCGGACAGAGTAATAAAATCACAGTGATACTCTTCATGAGCAGAGGTCTTAAACTGGTTATGTTGAAAATTTGGTGACAAACGCCCATAAAATGACTGTTACGAGCGTGCATTGTGTCAGATATGGCAAAAAGGAAAAACATTAAGGTAAAATGTGCGCTTAGAATTGCATAGAAATTGAAGTTGAGTGCTGCAGAGTTCGCGACAAATGAAGCCCTGCCATGGGGCTCTGTTCGATGTGCTGCAGAGAAATCAGGGCCCTGAATATATCCACGCCCTTAGAAGAGTTAGGTTATCGCCTGTAACAGGAGTTCTAGAGTGCATATGTTCATCCACACAACCCACCCAGCTTCGACACGCAACCTGGCTTCCAGCAGGCTAGATCTGGCGTCATGGGGCGGAGCTGGGAGTTTTACCACCTGGGTGGGTGGGAGGAGCCAGCTTGAAGACCTTCCGGCAAGATTTAAAGCGGCAAGGAACCTGCCAGTGAGTGTGGATGAACAACATATACCACTCCTAGAACTCCTGTTACAGGTGAGTAACCTGTATTTTCTGCAGTGAAAGGGGGCTTAGATTGCACTGTGGTAATGTATAAATGTCTGTTTAGGCCCCCCCCTTATATTTAGGGGGCAGGTGGATCGGTTTGCTGCCACAGGGAAGGGGTGGGGGGACTAGTGGGCTGACCTGGGGCTGGTTGACTAACCCCCAATTCCCTGATCCCCTCTGGCTCTTATGCCAAGAACGGTGCCAGATCTGTGCCAACCTTACGGACGTTGGGTACAAGATTCCCCCTCTATGACCATGCACCTATTTCTAGGTCGCAATGACCTTGAACCCACATTCGCTAATGCCTGTAGCGTCTGCTGTCTTGTGCCGACAAGCTGCCACAATTTGGGATAGTCTGGCTGTGTCTCACTGTTCAGACCCCTTACTGTTTTATTAAATGTTGCACTAGGTTTGCTATATGGGGAGGTCATTTACTGTTATGTTTCTCCGTAGCACGGCTCAAAGTGCCACCTGCCCAATCCAAATTAAAGGGCAATTAATACTCCAGCTCGTATGTGCCTAGGGGACTGTGAGCCAGCTTAATTTAGTATAGGTTGAAACATCCTCAAGGCTTAGTGTATTTAGAAAAGCAGGGTGTTCTCTGCCTCAGAGCGGCTGGTTTACGTTCAGATAGTCATAGTGGTTAAATGACAAATTCTGGGCCCCTTGAGGAGTTCCTGTTGGCGTAATCCTGCATTTCTAACATATGTACTTAGTTTTGATCTCCCTTTTTTCTATTTTTGTATTTCCATAAGAATGTTACTAGATAATTGTTTGGGAAATTTCATCTTCTCTCCCCCCCCCCACCCCCACACTTCCCCCGGTGCGGCAGCGGAAGGTATACTACAGCAAATATCCCACAAGAGACTACCTACAGAGGCCTTCTTTGGATAGTGCCACCAGAAGGGTGTTCTGGGAGTATGGGTCGGCAAGTGCTGCCCAGCTTCATAATGAGAACTCTGCCTCCAATATCGCTCAAGACAGGCACAGTATGGTCAAGGAAACCACCCCATACCCCTGCAGATTTTTTGACTGTCCACGAATACAGAACGGGGGATGGCAGGGAGTCACACTCCCAAGGGGTGTCCTTCCACTAGAAAATGAGGGACAATATTTGCACATCAGTAAGTGGAGATGGAGACGACAGGCTGCACTAGCGATTGACATAGGATGGATGGGAATGGGGCATACACAACCTGGGGTTAATACTCTGCAGATTTCCAAGACTTGTTCCTTACTTGCGAGTGAGGGCATTCAGTACATCAGGGATTAGGGGTACGCTACCCTGTACAGTGGCCAACATTACAACTCCACTGATTTACCATAGGGATAATGTATAGCATGAAGGACGTGACTGTGACATCCTGGAATGTCAGGAGGCTCAATTCTCCAATCAAGTGGAGGAAGATACTGGCTAGACTCCACAAACTTAAATGTCGCAGCGTTTCTACAAGAAACTAAACTAAATCACGTGGAGTCTAAAACTTACCAGAGAATGGGTGGGATGAGAATTCCAGTGTTGCAGGGAAGTCTATTTTATTTATTAAAGTCTGATTTACAACCTTTGAGTCATGGACTCATTTACAAAGGCACCTCATTGGAGGGGGGTAGACAGATCTTACTTCAAGAAGGCTGTTGCAGTAGGTAATTACAGATGGGACTGATGCCGGCAGGCGTCAGGACCCCACAGAAAAGTTTCTAGCTAGCAGTCTCTGGCGGGGGACAGCCCCACGTCAGGTGACCGTCAGTATAAAGGGGCGGTCCCCCACGCCTGCATTCCAGTTCTTTCCTGACGTTAACTCATGTAGCGGCTCGCGGTTAAGTTCGCCGTTTCGTCAGTCTGTCGTCGGTAGTTTTACCATCGATTCTCGCTTTTTCCTCACATTTTAGATCAGTTTTACCTCGGCTGCCCGTGTATGTCACCCCGATTCCCTCCGAGCACAAAACAAGTGCTATTCCTGGCGTCCGCTCTCAAGAGAGGATGGCACTCCCAGTGCCTTTTGCCCAGGCCCCGACCATCTTGGGAGAAGTGCCGGCTCTGCCAGGAGTTTAACGTGGCCACCTGAAGGCGGAGGCAGCAGTCCCTGGAGGCCCATGTTCTCAAACTTAAGATGACCTCCATAGAAAAGGAGCTGAAAAAACTCAGGGCAGGCCTCTACTGCTCCGGAGGGCCACCGCAAGAAGAGGCACCAGGACCAGGACTCCTCTACTATGGTCGCTGCGACCTCTGCTGGGGTCGCAGTACTGCAGGCAATGTCCCCTCCGGCGGACAGTTCTGTGACGGCTGTCTTAAAGCTTCCAAGGCGGCGTCGACCCTCCCGTCGGGCTCATGCTTGGGCCCCTCTGTAGCCTCCAGATCAAAGGAGGCAGTCACTCCCATAAGGCCGCTACCGTGCAGCCTTCTGGTCCGAGCGGCCCCGGTAAGCCGGACGTCTGCTCCTCCACCCGCCCATGTAAGGCTGATAAGATGCCCGACCCTTTGTGTCAGTGCACGGCCTCTAAAGCGCCAACCAAGGCTGACCCTCCATTGCGGCCTTCGTCAAGCGTATGGTGCGATAAGTCAGACGCTGGCTCCTCTGATGTCCTCCAGGATCCCGCCGGACGTCGGCTCCTCCGGCTACTCCGCGTTAAAGCCTATCCATCATCCCGAGCTCACTGCAATGTTCGTTGCATTCCGAGGCCCCAGCATCTCCCTTGCTGGACCCTGGGGATGGTGACCCCTTTTTCCCGGGTGACACGGAGGATGTTGGCACGCTGCCTTCGGGTCTCTCTCCCACTGGGTCGGATTATCCGATGGCTGATCCTCTGACGCCGGCTTACCCGACGCCTGCTTGGCCTCCCATTCCGGGCCCACCGGTGGGCCATTCCCAGGGCCTTCTGCTCCTTCAGAGCCCCTGGTACCTTGATATACGACCCCATCATATCAGAGGCCGTCATACCTAGGTCCGCAGTATCCAGCACCCCAGTACCAGACGCTGCAGTACATGGAGCCCCAGTACTCGACACCAGGCTTCCCGCGGTCGGGTTACAGATACATGCCGTACAGATATCCCCAGTATATGTATATGTACCCCCCCACCACCCCCTCAGCCGCAGGTGGATCTGAAGGAGACTCTGGCTTCCTGGTAGGCTGAGGCCAAGGCTCATCTCACCAGGGTAGTAGAGAGCCGTCTTCTGACACCGGACCCCCGACGGAGGCAAGAGACTTCCTCCCCCACTTCTGACACCAGAGGCAAGCCCTCCGGTACCAGGGGAGGATACGCTTCCCCAAGGGTTTCCCAAGGGGTCCGTTCCTCCCTCGCGCCGGGAGGAATACTCTTCATCTTCATCCTCCTCAGATGACTCAGACGGCTGCTCCAATCCGGACACCGAGCCACGCACTCCAGACAAGCCCAGGCCAAGGACTCCTCCGAAGTCCACTCCAGAGGATCCTTCTTTCCTGGAGTTGCATAAAATCCAGGCTGTTCATCTGTGGCAATCCTTGGGGCCGTATCCATAGCGTAAAAAACTTGCTGCGCACCTGGATCTGCCACAGACTGCTCCTAGTCTGGCTCCACCCTGGATCGAGCCTCATGCTGACCTTGTGTCCACCATTTGGAAGCAACATCCCCCTTCCAAGGAAGTTGGACAGGCTATATCAGGCTCCAGAGGGTGTTGACTCCTTGAATTCATACCCGAGAGCTGATTCAGTTGTGATTAGTGCTGCTCATGGCTGTTCAGCTAACCCCAAGTATTTGAGCTCATCACCACCCGACAAGGAATCCCGCCTTCTGGACCAGTACAGAAAGAAGGTCTGTGCTTCTTCCACTCTGGGAATCGGGGCCCTGAACTATGTTGCTCTCAAGCGGGATTACCAGAAGACGATCCTTAGCGAGGTGGAAACTAAATTGGATTCCCTTCCTAAGTCTCGGACGAAGCAGGAAGTGGCTGACCTAGTCCGGTCTGCGCATTTGGCCAGTCGGCACATGCTTCGTGCCATGTACGATGCAGTGGATGCTGCTGGTCGGAGCTCAGCTTTCACTGTGGGGTTGTGTCATCATGCCTGGCTCCGGGTGTCAGGTTTGGTCCCAGAGGTTCAGTCTGCTATCCAGGACGCGCCCCTCAGGGGTTCAGTGCTGTTCAGTGGCGATGTCAAGGACATCATCACCGATCTGCAGGGGAAGGGTACTGCACTTAAGTCTGACTCCTTGTACAGGCCCCCCTCAAGATCAGCGTCATCCCTTTCGCAGATGTTCTTGGCCCAAAGCAAAACCTCAGGGAAAGCGGGCCAACAAATATCTGGCCCTTCTGGCTGCCAAGCCCCCCCCCCCCCGGCCAAAAAAGCTGCGGGAGCTTCAGCCATGACTCTGCCTCACACCTCCTGACTCCTCTCCCACAGCCTCTGGGCCTCCCAGAGGAACCAGTAGGAGGGAGATTCTCCTTCCATCTACCAGCTTGGAAGAGGATCACTTCAGACACTTGGATGCTCCAGCTGATTGTAGAAGGACACTCAATAGTGTTTCTTCAGAAACCACCTCGAAACACCCCCCCGCCAGTCGTCTTACTCCCCAGAACACCACCTTCTGGTCTGGGAAGAAATATCCTCTCTCCTGAAGGAGGCGATAGAGCCTCTCATATCCCACCTTCTGGGGAACGGGTTACTACTCCCATTTCTTCCTGGTCCCGAAGAAGTCGGGAGAAGTGAGGCCGATTCTAGACCTCAGCTCCCTGAACTTGTTCGTGGAGTACAAAAGGTTCAGCATGCTCTCTCTGCGGAGTCTTCTGCCCCTCCTTCAGCCAGGACAGTGGCTGTGTGCTCTGGACATGCAGGATACCTACCTGCATATCCATATTCACCCTTCCCACTGCAAATACCTGTGTTTTTCATTTCAGGGGGACCACTACCAGTTGAAGGCCCTCCCATTTGGTCTTTCCTTGGTGCCCCAAGTGTTCATCAAATGCCTTTCGGTGGTAGCGGCCTACCTGCGTACCAAGGGGGTTCAGGTTCTCCCGTACCTGGACTGGCTCCTGGCGGTCCCTTCCAGGGAGCAGCTCCTGAGCTTCCTTTTCCTTACCCTGCAGGTTTTTACCAGCCTGGGTATTACCATCAACCAGGCCAAGTCCCATCTGATCCCGTCCCAGAGGCTCCAGTTTATCGGGGTGATCCTGGACACGACCTCCGGCATGGCATTCCTACCACTGGACAGGGCAGCCACACTCCAGGCTTAGGTCAGCCTGTTGTCCAGCCGCAGGCAGGTCAGCGCCAGGTAAGTCCTTTGCCTCCTCGGGCTTATGGCGGCTGCTATTCAGGCAGTCCCTCTTGCTCAGCTCCACATTAGAATCTCTCAGTGGATGCTTCGGTCTCAGTGGGATCAGTTGGTGGACGACCTAGATCTACAGGTTCTGGTCTCCAATCCTATGGTTCAGGGCTTGCAATGGTGGATGGTTCAGGAGAACCTTTGCCGGGGGGTTCCTTTCTCCCCCCTCCCAGACGCTGACAACAGACAACTCGAGTGAGGGTTGGGGAGCCCATCTGGGGGTCTCACAGGACTCAGGGCTCCTGGTCCAGGCTCAAACAGACACTTCACATCAATGTGCTCGAGCTCCGGGCCGTGCTGTATGCTCTTAAGGCTCTGCATCTGCTCCCCGGGCATCTGGCTGTCCAGATGGACAACATGTGTGTAGTCTGGTACATCAGCAAACAGGGAACTCTTTCCTACCCTCTGCAGGGAAGCGATGCGAGTTTGGGATTGGACAGTGTAGCACACCCTTCAGCTCATGGCAGTTCACGTCCCGGGGTCCAGAACATGTTGACAGACCACTGCAGTCGGTCGTCTGCTCACGCTCACGAGTGGGAACTGGATCGGGGGTAGCACACAATATCTTTCTACTCTGGGAAACACCACAGGCAGACCTGTTTACATCTCCTCAATGCAAAACTTCCCACCTTCTGCTCGCTCGCTCCAGGGCGTGGCTTTCTTTTTTTTTTTTTTTTTTTTGGAGAGATGCCCTGTGTCTAGACTGTACGGGCAGATTCGTCTATTCCTTTCTCCCCCACAGTTCACATGATCCTAATCGCTCCTTTCAAACAACATGAAGTCTTGCTATATTATAGACATTAGCAGTTTGATCCAGCTCTAGAACTGCCCGAGTGAAATGGTTAAAACCATTCCAAAATAGAATTTTGCACGAGAGCAGCTCTATCTGTGTCATTTCAAACTTGAACTGTCAGATTCTTTACTCCGCCTCAGTGAACAGTCGCTCCGGAGATTTCTCCTTCTGCTCGGTTCATTTCTCAGTTTAAAAGTGTTTTCTCAGTTGGATTTAACGAGAATAGTTTTATTTTAACCCATAAAACCATTCGGTTCAAGCTCTATCTGTGTAACCGTAAGTAAATGAAGGTTTGTCTGTGTGGAACTTGTAAGTTATCGGTTGGTTTTGAACCGATCAGTGGGTTTAAAACTCATTTAAAACTAAAAGTTACTATTTTAGAGTGCAGTTCCGGTTCTTATCGGTTCTAAAAAAGCGGATTTATTACGGTTTTCCAATACCCGTGACACGGTTAGGAACCGATAAGGGTGTCTTGCCTGGCACTGCCGTTAAAGGCAAGTTTTGGTTAGGCTGGCATTATGTCTGAGAAACCCAAAAGAAAACCGGCCCACTGGGTTTCAACACTGTGATGTTTGTGGGAAGTCTTTGCCAAGGCTGACCCACACACCACATGTGTTTATTGTCTGGGTTTGACCACCTCCAGTCAGACTGCCAGGTATGTAAGAATTTCCTGCAGACACCCTGGAAAAAGATTGGGCAGGCTCAGGGAAGAGGCAAAAAGTCCGCTGACCTGGATAGCCAGCCCGGTTTGGTGCCAACAGAACCAGAGGGAGTGCCCTCTGACCAGGGCCAGACTTCCTCGGGCAAAAGAAAAGCTGGTTCTGAGGAACCAATTCCAGTAAAGAAAACAAGAAAATCAGCAGGTCTGGAGCCCAAAATTCCTTCTCCAACTGCTGCAGAGATAGCAAAAGCCATACAAATTGTCCAGTCACTGTCTCAGGGTCGTCCGAACCACCACTATCTGGTAAAAGGTCGGTTCGTCGGTCCCAGTGGTTCAGGATTATGATATTGAGAAATTTTATGAACCAGAGGAGGGGGAGGAGGATTATGAACAGTATGAATGTGGCTGGGAAGGTCTGGGTGTGCCCATTGAACCAGACATCTTCCCAGGCAGACCTTTAGAATCTCCCCCTATGCTGTCTGAGTCCCCATCTCATTTTATGTTTTATAAAAAAGTTGCTGAAACCCTCCAGCTTCCTTTAGAAAAGGCTGTGGATGAGCAAGAGGAGCCTGATTTTGTAGAAATGATGGATATTCCAGAGTCTAGGAGATTGTCTATTCCTTTACATAAGTCTTTTAGGAAACAAACAATTAAAATTTTAAAAGCTCCTAATTCTGTGCCTCCTGTAGATAAAAAGATGGACAAAAGGTATGCATTGTCAGGCCCTGATACAGAATTCCTTTCTCAGCAATGTAGTCATGTTGGGGTAGTTCAGGCTGCTGCCTGTGATAAAGCTAATATTCCCTTGGCCACATCCTCCTGACAAGTTCCAGGAAGATTGATGCCATGGCAAAAAAACAGTATAGGCAGCCTCTCTGGGACTCAGGCAAGCAAATTATATGGCTTATGTAGCTAGGTATCAGAAATCTAGATGGGATACTGTTATGCAATTGGCCAAGCAGGCCCATGGCCAGCTGGCTAGTGAACTAGAACAGGTGGCTGCTGATGGCATTGAAGCCTCTAAGGTTCAGTTTCATGCTGCTGTGGATGTTAATGATGTTTCCTCTAGGGTCATGGCCACATCTGTAGCTTTCGTGGGTTGGCCTGGCTCAGGTGTACTAGTTTGTCACAGGATACCCAGACTAAGGCTATGGATTTTCCTGTGGTGGGAAATTCTCTGTTTGGAGAGCAGACAGAGAATTACATGAAGAAGATGGATGAATATGGGACTACTTACAAGAGTGCCCAGGCTAAGAGGCGGCAAGCCACTCCTCAAAGGCATGCCCAGGGGTAGGGGTAGGCCTTTTCACAGACCTTTCTACCAGACTCAGGCCTCCTCTGCCTATGCTCAGAGGGGCTACTTCAGAGAGCAGGGGCAGGCAGCGGGTGGGCAGACCTGCTCCCACCCCCAGCCTAAAGCTCCTGCAGAAACAGGCACCCTGATGGGGTGCCCAGGCCGATTCTCCTGTACTAGTGGGGGCAGGCTGGCTTACTTCAGTCAGAATTGGGCTTCTTTAACCTCAGACAAGTGGGTTCTGGAAGTAGTAAGCCAGGGTCTGGTTCTCAGCTTCAAAAAGTTTCCCAAGTTGAGAAGCAAACCTTTTCTACCTGCAAGTGCTTCAGAGACCCTCGCTCTGGAAACAGAGGTCTCATCCCTGTTAGCTCTCAGAGCAGTAGAAAGGGTTCCTCCCCTGCATCAGGGCAGGGGTCTGTATTCCAGATACTTCCTTACCCCAAAAAAGACAGGAGAATGGCGGCCCATTTTAGATCTCAGATATCTGAACAAGCATCTTTTGAAACCAAAGTTCAAAATGGTAACTCTGGCAATGATTTTACCTTCCTAAGGCCAGGGGACTGGCTAGCCTCCCTGGACCTCAAGGATGCCTATTTCCATGTCTAATCAGAAGATCCCATCGAAAGTACCTCAGATTCGAACTGCCCTCAGGTCATTACCAGTTCAGAGCAATGCCCTTCGGCCTTACCTCTGCCCCAAGGGTATTCACAAAGTGTCTAGCAGTGGCAGTGGCCCACTTAAGGAGGCAGAGGGTGCTGTTTTTCCCTATCTAGACGACTGGCTCATTGTAGGCCAGTCCCCAGAACAGTAAAATCTCACCTGCAGGTCACCCAGCAGCTTCTACCTCCCTGGGTTTTCTGCTAAACCTACCAAAGTCGGTTCTGGAACCAGTCCAGGTACTCACCTTTATAGGGGCAGAATTGGACACAAAGCTAGCGAGAGCCTTTCTTCCCCAGAAGGGTAAGGAATTTAGTGCTCTGGCCTCTTCCTTCACTCTGCAGGTCTCTGACCAGCAAGACACTTTCTGCAGCTCCTGGGGCACATGGCTGCATCCACAGCTGTTGTGCAGGGAGCCAGATTTCAGATGAGACATTCAGTTTCACTTGAGAACCTTTTGGTCTCAGAGAAGAGACCCCTTTCCAAGTTGGTCCCAGTGACTCGAACCTTGATCCTAGCTCCAGTGGTGGCAGGATCAGAGCAATTTAAGAGCGGGGTCCCTTCATTTCCCCTTCTCACGACTTGACTCTCACTACAGATGCTTCCCTTCTGGGTTGGGGAGCCCACATGGGCGACCTTTCCACTCAGGGAGTTTGGTCCCCCCAGGAATCTCTGCTCCACAACAATTTGCTGGAACTCAGAGCTGTCTTTTTAGCTCTTCAAGCTTTTTCTGCATCTGTCCACGACAAGGTGATACAAGTCAGAACAGACAACACCACAACAATGTGGTACATCAACAAACAGGGGGGCACTCGGTCTTCGGCCTTGTGCACCGAGGCAATGAAGTTGTGGTCTCTGGCCTATTCCCTGAACACTTCCCTCATAGCAGTTCATCTTCCAGGGAAGGACAATGTCCTAGCGGATGCCCTCAGCAGGATTTCCCAGGGCCATCACGAATGGTCCCTGGATCCTCAAGTGCTGGGGATAGTTTTTGCCAGGTGGGGCATCTCTCAGATAGATCTTTTTGCAGCCCCAGACAATCACAAACTTCCTCTGTTCTGTTGCAGGCCTCCAGTGCTGGGCTCAGTTCCTCTGGATGCCCTTCTTCTGGATTGGGAGGGGAAGTTCCTCTATGCTTTCCCCCCCTTTCCTCTCCTATTCAAAGTACTAGTCAAAATCAGATCTCAGCCTTGAAGGGTGATTCTGATTGCCCCGGATTGGGCCAGGCAGCCTGGTACCCACTCCTTCTGTCTCTGACAGTCCATCTTCCCTGTGCCTCCCAGGAATCACAATCTGTTGACTTGTGCCCAGGGAAGGGTTTGGTATCCGGACCTCAATCCCTCAACCTCAAGGCCTGGCTCTTGAGGAGTTAGAGTTGCTGATTTACACCTCTCTCAGGGTGTTCTTGAGATCCTAAAGGCTTCCAGAAAGCCTTCCACTAGGGCTACTTATAGTTCTAAATGGAAAAGGTTTTCCATTTGGTGTGCTAGGAAAAATATTTCCCAGAATCTGCTGAATTGCCCATTTTGTTAGATTACATGGTACATCTTAATTCCTTGGGTCTCAGACCAGCTACCCTGAGAGTTCATCTGGCAGCTGTGTCTGCTTTTGTGTCAGCAGGAAAGTCATCCCTCTTTCCTCTCATCCTGTGTTTTCCAAGTTTTTAAGGATTACTCCATACTAATCCTCCCTTTTCAGGAACCGGCCCCTGCTTGGGACCTTAATGTTTGCATTGCCCAGTTAATGCAACCCTTTTGAACCTCTGTCTTCTGCAGAGCTTAAGTACCTAACTTGGAAAACTGTTTTCTAGTGGCTATCACTTCTGCCAGACGCATAAGTGAATTGCAAGCCTTGTCAGTGAGACTGACTTTATTTCTTTCCACAGGGATAAGGTAGTCCTTAGGACTAATAGGAAGTTTTGCCTAAGGTGGTTTCAGATTTCCATCTTAATCAATCTATCTCCTTCAGTATTTTCACTGATCACTCCTCTTCGGGTGAGAGGGTTGCACAACCTGGATGTTAAGAGAGCTCTTAGTTATTATATAGAGCGTACCAAAGGTCACAGTTGAATCCCTCCAACTTTTCCTTACCTATGGTGAAGTTGGGAAAGGCAAACCTGCCACTAAGAGATCAATAGCCAGGTGGATTGTCTCTTGTATCCAATTTTGTTATCAGAAAGTGGGCAGAGCCCCCCTCCCAGGTTTGAGGGCTCATTCTACCAGGGGTACAGCTGCGTCTCTAGCTGCTGCCAGAGATATCCCTTTATTAGAGATTTGCCAGGCTGCTACTTGGAAAGCGGTACACACTTTTACCAAGCATTACTCCCTGGATGTCCAGGCCAGGAGAGATGCTCGGTTTGGCACAGCTGTTCTTCAGAGCCTATTCCCTAAGTAGGTTCTGCCCCTCCTCCATGGAGGTACTGCTGTGTATTCTGCTAATGTCATAATATAGCAAGACTTCATGTTGTTTGAAGAAAAAATTACTCACCTTAGTAATGTTGTTTCTTCTAATGGAGTCTTGCTATATTATAGACCTCCCCCCCAACCTGCCCCTCTCAGAACCTCTACTTGGTGGGGTGCGGGCAACTTAGTGTGGGCACTACTTATGTCCTGTTAGCATTTTGTCCCCTTTGGGACTTTGGGGATGTGTGTATGCTGCGTGTGTGTGTTTTATTATACTTATGTTCCATTTTCATATTATTAGAATGGTGTTAGTATTTCTGGTCCCCTGACTTGAGTCTTGGGTGTTGGGACCATCAATGGTTGTTATTATTTAGGTAGCCATTTGGCTAGTGTAGGTTACAGCTTCACACAGACCTTAGTGAGTTTGGCTCGTAAAGATCTGACAGTTCAAGTTTGAAATGACACAGATAGAGCTGCTCTCGTGCCAAAATTCTATTTTGGAATGGTTTTAACCATTTCACTCCGGGGCAGTTCTAGAGCTGGATCAAACTGCTAATGTCTATAATATAGCAAGACTCCATTAGAAGAAACAACATTACTAAGGTGAGTAATTTTTTCTTCTGGCCCATGCAACTTTGGTTCTCTCTCTTCTGCAACAGTATTCAGTCTCTCTTCTGCAACAGTATTCAGAGGAACCTCCTCTTCCTCTCTCTCGCAACTTTTGCTGACCCAGGATCAGGGGACCCTGGTCCATCCAGGCCTCGAGTCCCTTGAGTTGCATGCGTGGCTCCTGCAGACATAGCTCAAGCCCGATTCGGGGTTTCCCCACTGGTGGCTGAGATTCTGGTGGAGGCCAGAAACCCTCCACTAGATTTACCTATGCCATGAAATGGAAACAGTTCTCTATTTGGGCATCTTCCAAAGATTTAGAGTCATTCTCTTGCTCTGTTGGGAGGCTTCTGGACTACATGTACCATCTCTTTGATATGGGTCTCAGTCATTCCTCTATGAAGGTTCACATGGCGGCCATCTCCACTTACTGTGGTCCTTTTAGGGACAGAACTTTTTCGCAGTTGGAAGTCTCTAAGACTTTTCTTAGAGGGGTTCTCCACTTGAGACCCCCTATTTGTGTCCCTGCCCCTCCTTGGGATTTGAATTTTATTCTTGAGAAGCTTAGTCTGCCTCCTTTCGAGACGGCAGCCTCGGCAGACCCAAAGTTCCTTTCATGGAAGACTCTCTTCCTAGTGGCCATTACTTCTGCTCGAAGGATTTCCGAGCTCCAGGTCCTGATGTGCAAACTCCCGTATCTGATTTTTCACAAGGAACATGTGGCTCTGTGTACCAACCCTAAGTTTCTCCCTAAGGTGGTAGTGGAATCTACGCTGAATCAATCCATTGAGCTGCCTGCTTTCTTTACACAGCACTCCAATCCAGGGGAGTACCTCTTGCATACTTTGGATGTTCACCGAATTCTGAGATACTACACCACCAGGACGAAGAATCCCAGAAAGACTGGTCAACTGTTTGTCTCTTTTGCTCGTAAAAGAGAGAGAAGGCAATGCTGTTTCTAAGCAATGCCTATCTAAATGGTTGGATCATTGTGTCACTTTCTGTTATGACAAGTACAACAGGACCCTGGTGGGTCAAGTCGGAGGCCACTCCACCAGAGTGGTTGCTGCCTCTGCTGCTTGTTTCAAGAATGTGTCAGCGGCAGACATCTGTGCAGCCGCAACTTGGACTTCTGTCCATACCTTTATGAAACATTACAGTTTGGACATTGCCTCTCGCCATAGAGCTGGCTTTGGGTTGACTGTTCTGCAAGGTCTTCTTTCCTAAGACCTTCACAGCCAGAGGGTCTACATTTGGGTGGTTTCTTCCTCCTGTTTGCTTCTTCTTGTTCCAGACTGCTTGGGACCCAGTCCTATCTGTAATTATCTACTGCAAGAGCCCTCTTGAAGTAAGATAGTACAGTTACGTCAGAACTTACCCTAACAGTAGATCTTCGAGAGAGGCTCTTGCAGTAGGTAATACCTTCCCGCCCTCCGTCTCCTTAAGACTTTTCAGCTCCTTTTCCAGGGAAGGAAACATCCGCTTATCTCTTGTCTTGCCTTTTTGGCCTTTGGCCGGAAGGAACTAGAAGGCAGGTGCCGGGGACTGCCCCTTTATACCGTCTGTCACCTGACATGGGGCAGTCCCCTTGCCAGAGACTGCTAGCTAGAAATATTTCCGTGGGGTCTTGACACCTGCCAGCTTCAGTCTTACCTGTTATTACCTACTGCAAGAGCCCCTCTTGAAGATCTACTGTTATGGTAAGTTCTTACGTAACTGTACTTTGCATAGTGTAGTTACAACAGTGAGAACAGTACAGGTGCAGAACATTAAACATAGGTTACATAATAATGTTACTTATAATAGGTTACAGTCATATACAAGGTACCCAAGGGTTACGTTGGGGGTACAGCCCTGGACATACCTAGATAATACCTGGAGAGGGTGGAGGTAGGGATGGGGTGGGAGTCTAAAAGAGGGGTCTCTATTTTACTTCATAAGCACCTTAAATGGGATGTGAATTACCAGGAGGCAGACAAAGAGGGACGCTGGGTAATGGTTAAGCTGTCCACCCCGATGGGCCCTGTATTGTTTGCAAATATTTATGCCCCAAACGAGGATGCACCTGAATTCTTCAATGCAGTTTCTCAAAAAATGTTTGGCCTGACAACCCAGGGATCATTATGGGAGATGACCATAATCTGGCCCTGGACTTTCTACTTGATAGGTCCACCAGGCAGGAACCCCACACCAACTCCCTTAAGGCACTTCAAGAGCTACTTTTCTTGCACAGACTTGCAGACATCTGCAGCACCCTTCCAATAAGGATTTTACCTATTACTCCCAGCTGGAACAATGGCCAGTAGACTAGACTATTGGTTCGCTTCAGAAATTATGACCCAGAGTCACTGATGCTCATATAGCCCCTGTCTATTAGACCATGCCCCAGTGATGTAGCATCTATCCGTAAGCCCAACCTACAAGGGGAAATCCAACTCCTGGCAGCTGAACCCTGTACTGAATAACGGGGACTTTAAATGCCTGGTGAAAGATGAGACTAAAAAATTATTTCAGGTTAACCCACTGGGTTCCTCATCTGTGGCAGTGATTTGGGAGGCCTACAAGGCCACCTTCAGGGGTCAGATTATAAGCTTTTCTACTCATCGTAGGAAGCAAAAGGAGGAGGAAGGAGGTATTGCAGTTGGCGACTAGATTAAAGCAGGCGGAGGCCGAATACAAGACCAATCCTGGGAGGCTTGAAAACAACTGCCTAGTGGCTGAACTGATCAGGCTCAACGCACTAGCAACCTGAAGGGCTGAACTACACATCAGGCACACCCAGCACAAGTATTGGGCCAAGGGTGGGAAAGCGGAGAAAATCCTTGCCTATAGACTGAAACAAAGACAAGCGGATAGGCACATTACAGGGCTCCGAAACACTCTGGGGCTAAAATGGTGTACGACCCAAAAGACACAAAAATGACACCATGGTTAGTTTTTACCATGACCTGTATGCCTCCCATACTGACTGGGATGGGAACAAATTCCATAGCTTCATGGATTATCTTTCTTTTTTTTTTTGCATGAAATTTTTTTTATTGAAGCAATCTACATTTATACATACCATATAATAATTGCCCCAAACAGTTGTACAAATAAACACCCTCTACGTGCAACTACAAACAGTAAAACACACACAAACCCACCAGACATCCTGCATTTGTATGCTACAAAACAATACTGATCCCAATTACTCGGTGACTTGCACATCATTTGTAGACTGGTGAAGCATAGGTCCCGCTATTCTGCTACACCTTATTCCCAGTTGTCTAAAGCCCTCTCGTGAAGGATACTCACCTCTCTCAGAGAGAGAGTGAGCCTATAAACACTCCCCATTCCTGCCAAAATCTATCTTCCTTGTTTTTCAGTGCAAAGATCAGTCTCTTTAGAGCCACAGCATGAACTGCAAGAGTTTTCCATTGTTGCACACTCGGGGCAGCAGCCGACACCCAGGTATTTAGGACACATTGCCTGGCTACGGCCTGCAGGACTCTCACCCATCTGGGCAAGGGGGGTCCAGTCAGCTGACCCTTCTGCCCTCGTCCCAAATAATGTCAAAGGGTCCACCTCAAGAGATTTTCATCCATTATTCCACCTAATGCCAGTGTTATTTCCTCCAGAACTGCCTCAGTTTAGGGCACCTCCGGAAATAATGAATGTATGTGCCAAGGTTTCCATTGCACCTTCTATACACTGGGGAAACTGCAGGATTAAATTTGTGAACCATTACAGGGGGGCAGTATAGCCTGTGCATAACATTATATGTGGCCTCTTGATACTTATTGCATACGAGGATTCCTCTGTGTAATTTTAACATCTGCCACTAGTTCTCCGACAAAATCTCTGCCGAAGTCGGCCTCCCACTGCCCCCTCACCTTGCGTGTATAGTCTGGCAGGTAAGTCCTCCCCAACCTAACCACCTTGCCTATCATACCTGACGTCTCCTTCCTTGCCTGGGCAATCAGGTGTTCCACCTGGGACAAAGATGAGTCTGAGGCTTTCACCCTGTCCAGGCCTCTGACGTAGGACCTTGCCTGGAGCAATCTATAATACCTTCCCACAGGCAGTATCTCTCCCCTACTCAACTCTGTCATTGAGACCAGCCGTTCCCCTACATAAAGATTTTTGACACACCTAACCCCATTCTCCCATTTCTTAAATTCCGGGTCCTCAAGCCCCGCCAAAAAGGCCGGGTTTCCAGCAACTTGCAATAGCAGTGTTTCATCTTGGGAGGCTCCCACCCATTTTCTGAACTTTCCCCAGGCGATGAGACCTGCCTCCACCAATGGGTTTCCATCAGAATTTCTTCTGAACTTTTTTAACCCACCTCTGCATAAATATGCTGTTAGCCTACCCTGCGAGCCCATCTCCTCCAGGTCCAGCCAACCCGCCACATCCGGCCCATGAACCCAGTCACTGATATACCTAATTTGGGTTGCAATATAATAAAGCCTTAAGTCTGGGAAATTCATACCCCTCTTGTCCATATCCCCCTGCAGCCGTCTTATACTTGCCCTAGGTTTTTTCACCTTCCACAGGAACTCAGAAAATGTCTTTTCAAGACGCCTGTGGTCTCCCTTGGTAGGTTCAAGATGCAACATCTGCATCAAGTATAAAATCCTCGGGAGGATATTCATTTTAATAACATTGATGCGTTCTAGCCAAGATATACACAGTTCCCTCCACCTATGTAGGTCCTCCTCGATTTTCTTAATCAAGGGAGTGTAGTTCAATCCATAGATGAAGTTTAAATCCTTGCCGACATGAATTCCAAGTATTGAAAAGAAGACCCTACTCATTTCAGGCCCCAGCTCTCACCTCTGCTGCCCCCCCCCCCAGGCCTACCCCAGATCTTCACTTCTGACTTTGCAATATTAATCTTGTAACCTGAGAATTCTGCGAATTGGGTAATCCAATCCAATATGGGTGGTACAGATCTATTCGGCTCTGTAACATAGAGCAGCACATCATCTGCATATAAGGTTATTTTACTCTGCTGGCCACTTCTGCCTGTAACCCCGATTATGATGCGATCATTCCTTAATACTGATTGCGAGAGGTTTGATTGCCAGGGCAAACAGCAATGGCGAGAGAGGGCACCCCTGACGCGTTCCTCTCCGCAAATAGACCCACCCCATCTCTGTACCATTCACCAACACTGTAGCCGTGGGGGTAGTATAAAGTGCACGCACCCAGCCAAGGAACTCATCTCCCAACCCATATTCCTTGAGTACCATGAAAAGGTACCCCAACCCATATTCCTTGAGTACCATGAAAAGGTACCCTCATTCCATCCTGTCAAAGGCCTTTTCAGTGTCCATTGACAGTACTGCAGTTTCCCCTTTTGCTCTGGAAGCCAGCCATACCACATTCAGTAGCTTCCTGATGTTATGATACAACTGTCTACCACAGACAAATCCTGTCTGATCCGGGTGAATCAGACTGTATAGCAGCCAGTCCAGCCTAACAGCAGGTACCTTCGCCAGGATCTTAGCGTCACTGTTCAAGAGGGAGATTGGACGGTACGAAGCACAGTCCAATATATCCTTACCCTGTTTGTGCATTAGACACATCACTGCCTCTGAGAAAGAGCCAGGCAGTGTCTCCCCAACCCCCGAATCTTCTGAAACACCCTCTGCAATGGTTCGACCACCTGACCCTGCAATGTTCTATAAAATTCTATAGGGTAACCGTCAGACCCACTTGCCTTATTTATTTTCAGACGCTGAATTGCCTCCCTTATCTCTTTTTCCATGATCACTTTTCCCAGAGCCTCACTCTGGTCACGAGAAACCCTTGTCAAAACGAGCCTCTCCAAGAAGGCCTGTACCTGCTCCTCCTTCCCCTCACACTCCGATGTATACAGCTCCTGGTAAAATTGTTCGAATCTCTTTTCCATTTTGCCCTTCCTGTTTACTATTGCTTCCGTAGTGGTTCTGATACCAGGGATTCTGGTCTGTGCTCGGACCCGTTTTATAAGTCAAACAATGGGCCTGGTGTATTTCCCCACTCATAAAATTTATTTTTGGCAAAGAAGCAGGAAGTGCGTGCCTCAGTGATGGTATGTGCATTAAGAACCCCTCTTGCTGCTGTAAGCTTCTTAAGGACTTCTTCCCCAGGGTTAATAGTGGAGAGTTGTTCCAGCTTTTTAACTTGTTCCAATAAGTCTTCCCTTTTCTTCCTCTGGTCCTTTTTATATTTGGCCACATATCCTATGATAGCCCCTCTGAGCACCGCCTTTCCAGCCTCCCAGTAAACCCCTGCTGACTCCACCGAACCCGCATTATGTGATTTATATTCTTCCCATTTGTCTTTCAGAAATTCGAGGAATTCCTCATTCAGTAAGTACCTAGGGAATTTCCATGGCGGAGGAGCGGCCCTCTCAGCTGAGAAACAGCATTCCAATGAGACCATAGCATGGTCCAAGATATATATTGGACTGTGCTGAGTCCTCCTGATCCTATGCACCTATCCATTAGGGACATAAAGGTAGTTCAAACGGGACCATGAGCTGTGTGGGTGGGAATAAAATGTATATTCCTTGGCTCTGGGATTCGCTGTTCTCCAGCTATCAATCATGTCTAGCTCCGCCATGCCCTGATTCCATCTCCTTACCCCGGCCGAGTCCCTGCCCCATCCCTGTTAATGATCCAAGACTGGATGCATAGGCATATTGGAGTCCCCCCCCACCCCCAATATTATTAACCCCTCAAATTGTTCTCTTACTAATAGGTCTAACATTTGTTGATAAAACAGGGTCAAACTGGGCCAGGGCGTAAACACTTCCCATTGTGATTTTTTTCTCCAAATGAGTTCCTCCAACGAATACATATCGCCCCTCCCGGGGGTCAGCAATCACTCTGGATATTCGTAAGGGGAGGTGTCTGTGAATCAATACCACTACACCTCACTTATGAGAATTGTATGAAGCTGCAATGCAGCTCCCTACCTAGTCAGTCACCAATTTCTTTTGCTCTCGCTGTGTAAGGTGGGTCTCCTGCAACAAAGCAATCTGCGCCCCCTGCTTCTTTAATGTGGTCAACACCTGCTTTCTCTTAATTGGTGCAGAGAAGCCCCTAATATTCCAGGAGATTATTTTCACTGGGGTTCGACTACCCATAAGGTGGCCTTATTTTATCCCTTCCACTCCCCTGTGCTGCCTTCTCATGTAGCACGCTCCTGCGCCTCCAAAGGCCAACGCTCCCCCCCTCAATATAACATTGTCACCAGCAGGATGTCATAGGAACACATTATCACACATACAGCAACAGCCCCTATGAACATATATATCCCACCCCCCGAAACATATACTCTTAATGTACTTCCCCTTACAAGAACAACCAACAGATGCCCTTTGAAACAAAACTCCCCCTCACAGGAACACACATTCCCCTAACACAACCTGGCTTACTCCCCCCACCCCTTATTAACTCTTGCAAGCCTTTTGCATCCCCTACCATATCGTGGACCCGAGTTCGAGCCCAGAGTCCCAGCTTTCCTAGTTAAAAATTATTTAATCCTTTTCCCTTGAAATAACTCCAAACATCCATCAGCTGTCTAATTTCGTAAGCATCTACATAAAGATTACTAGACAAACATCTGTGGTCGGATCCCCAGGCGGCTCCCTAGACCCCCCACCCACCCACCTCGGATACAGCACAAATCATATACCCAAACCCTCCCCTCATAATCCCCATATGTAATAGGGCACCCAACATCCGAGTCCATTATGGTGTTCAGTAACACAACCCAGGATATGGGAAGCGGAGCCAGGGCCCATGGGAACACTAAAAACATGGGACCTTTGGGGGGGGCCCATCCCCAGGCCTACCTGAGCCGCATTCCCCCAGGCCTCCTCCTGCTACTGGACGGCTCTTCGCCCTTCACTATATGGAAGGGCCATGTCCTTCATCAGTTCTCCGCCTACCACTGGGCCTTGTCTTATAAGATTACCAGTCTGTGCCACATCCAGAGCATTCAGGGTCATATAGTCACAGGAGGGGAAGTCTGTGGGGGGGAGGCCCTCAGAGCAGTGACCTCGGCCGTGCAGCAACAGCCATGAATCCCAGGCAGGACCCGACATATCAACCATCACTCTCAGCTCGCCTTCCTCTTAAGCTCTGCCACAAACTTCTCAGCTTTCTCCACGTCTAGGAACGAGTATGTAGCTCCTTCCGACTTGATCTTCAGAATAGCTGGATAGATTAGGAAGTGCTCCGTTTTCATGTCTCGAAGCTGGGCCATCATTTGCCCAAAATTCCTCCATCACAACACATGTGCCGAATAATCCTGGAGCAGGAACAAATGAACACCCTCGTGTCTTAAGTCCGGGATATTACGATAGGCCTCCAACATTTTCTCCGGTCTTGGTAATTATGGAACCGAAATACAATCTGCCGGAGCGGTTGCCCTGCTGGTGGTCTAGGCATAACCGCCCGGTGTGCCCTCTCAAGCTTGAGCCTGCCCCCTTGACTTGAGGACATAAGAATCTCGGCAAAGTCACCGCACAGAATTCCATTACCGAGGGTCCCTCACTTCCCTCCAGGAGCCCCCTGATGTGCAAATTGAGCTGTCTGTGGTAGTTTCCTGATAATCTAGGAGATCTTTAGTTGTCTCCAGCTCTTTCTCCAAAGCTGTGATCAGTTGCGGGAGAGGGTTGGCTATGTCCTCCAGGCGGGATACCCGTTCTTCGGCCTCCGTGATGCGGGCTGCCTGTGTTTCCATCTGCTCCACCAGTGATTGCAGTCAGGTGTCTAGCGTGGTCTCCAACTTAGTTAGCCAGGTATCCAGGGCTGTCATCAGCTCTTCTGTGACCTCTTGACCCAGGGAAGTCATCTCGGCTGCAGATAGAGATATTTTGTCCCCTGCCAGGGCCTGAGTAGTGGTCCCCTGTCTCCGACCGCTTTTCCCAGCTCCCTTGTTAGTTTTGCTTGCACTGCCAGTCAAGTACTCATCGATTTTTGTAGAGTTGCTCTTTTCCTAATAAAAGATGTGATTTGTGTCTCAAATAATATTTGGATTATGTTAGATTCTTTGCTGGGACTCTGGAGCGCCACAAAACGTGTCCTCACAGCAATGCGCTCATTAGCGCACCCCATGTATCATCTTTCAATGCCTTCCCTCTCCGCAGCCCAACAGTTGGCCCTGGACACACCTCTTTCTGGGTTGGAACCTCGCAAAGCCATCCTAAGCATAGCTGCTTACAAAGCCTCAGGGAGTGATGGGTATCCGGCAGATTTTTCTAAGGTCGAACATCATGCGATATCCACTCCACTTTTAGAGATGTTGCCGGAAGCCCACTCTCTAGGGGAACTTCCCACTTCCCTGAGGGAGGCAATGATTACTATTCTCCCCAGAGGTGGCAAGGACCACACGATGCCTGGGAATTGCCGCCCAATCTCTCAGTGCCAATACCAAAAATTCTGGCAAATGCTCTGGCTGCCAGATTGGAAACTGTATTGCCGGACGTCTTCCATCTCTCCCAGGTCAGCTGGGAGGCATAGTTCTGACCACGGACGGGCCCTGGTTGCTCTGTTGCCGGTGGCTGTGAAACTCCCCACTCCTGCTGCACTTATAATGATAGATTTTGAAAAAGTCTTTGACTCAGTGGAGTGGGAGTTCCTGCATGCTATCCTGCAGCAGTTTAACATAGGGCCTTATTTCTCTTCCTGTGTTTGAATTGTGTACCTGCACCGGGTGGGTAAAGTGCTCACAAATTCTGCCATTTCTCACCCCAGGAATTCTTTAGCATCTATTGACAGATGTAGTACGCCAGCTGGGTTCAGCTGCCCCGGAGAGGAGGAATCGATGCAAATGAGGAAGGCATTGGCCAGTCAGGATACAGTTAGAGTGCTGCCTACAGTCAGCCTGAGGGCCCTCAGAATTTTTTTTCCGCTGAGCAGGCAACACTGCCCCAGAGCTCTCCTCTTCAGAGATCTTCCTGTGCCATTTTCTTTCTTTTTGAGTGCTGCTTTTAAGGTATTTTGTATATTTTCTTCATTTTATCTATTTTTTTGCCGCATCTGCGCTGGGTTCCATGCAGTTGTGGTATTTGTCCGTGTTTTTCCCACTTCGGCGGTTTCTGAGTAAAATTAGCCTGCGTCTTGCGATAAATTCTTTTTTTATTTAATTCGTTAGTTTTAGTGTTTATCTGTGTTTTTTAATGCTTTTGCGCTAAAATCATTTTTTTTTTATCGCACGCGTGTGCAATTTTTCTGTTGCGCATCAGTGTGAATTCTTGGAACCAATTTTTCTCTAGTTAAATTCAAAATGATTGATATTTGAAGGGTAATCCCCTCTCTTTTGGGGTGAGACTCTCTTGTTTGCTGTGCAGTGGGCTTTGTTGACAAGAGGTGTGGAGGTGGTTCTGTGTTTTCCTCTGTGAAAAAAAATACAATAAAATAAAATCTCAAAGTTGATTTCGATTTGTTTAAGCGTTGGCTAACTATTATTATCTGGGCTTTCAGTCTACCTCCCCCTCCTCTAAAAGCGCTGAGGAGGGTACCTCAAATTAACACAAAAGAAATGACAAGTCCCCTTGGGATTTCTATTATTACAAGTCTGGTTCTATAGTAGTTGTTTCTCTGTCCAAGCCTTTAATTTGAAAATAGGAAGAGTGCCCTTTTCCCTGCACAAAGATAGAGATTAATCTTCTCTGATCCTGCCTCCTGAAGGACTTAGGGAGTCATCAGGGGTTGACAAAATGATGCCCTCTGCAACTGAATTTTTGTGAGCTTGGCAATTATTCCAGACTTTATATTTCTGGGTGTGTTCTTGGCTCCTTCGGGTCTGAGCATTCCTCTCCATGTTAATCCTTACGCCCAAGGATATTATTGTTATTACTGTTAGTAATTTAGGAGAGGATTTTCCTTCATGAACTCCCCATCGGGGCCCACTAATCCCAGTCGGTCACCCTGAGGTTGATTCAGGTTATGGTATAATGAGGCATTTATATTCAACCGGTGGACTCCCTGGACTTTTCCCTCCAGGACGATACCAATAAAGATGTGGAGGATGACGACTTCGTAGATCTGGTGGTTGCTCTCCTCCAAAGAAGTTGACAACTCTCTGAAGACTCCTACAGGTAGGTTCTGGAAACCCCTCCTTTCTTTTTCAGGGTTGACAGAAGCATTCAGAGGAAATACCAGCTCGGTAAGTGTTCTGCTGTTTTTATCTGTACACTTTCAGATTAAAGAGAGTTAGTGCAAACAGCGGCTTGCTTCTCAGCCTTGTGCCACTGTCTGCTTTCCTTCCAGAGATGGACTCCAGATAATCGTATACCATGTGTAAGAAATTTTATGTACTGCCTCCTACCTCTGTAGCATGCACTATTATACAAGTTTTTTAATGTTTCCTATCCTTGCCATAGTACGACAGATCTGGAGCACTATTCACAAGGAGGTTTGCTGAAATACCCAAGTGGCATATGATAGTGCTGTGCTCTCATAGCCTTAAGTCATAATGTTACAGCTTCTGGAGTCTTGGTGTAGGTCATTTCCCTCAGGCTTGCCTGTCTGAAAAGTTCTGGCCTTTTGGGTTATGCTTTGGTCCAAATTTTGGTTTGTCTTTATGTCAAGCTAAAGCTGACTGGCACGTATAGATGAGTTTAACTCTCCTAGTACTGTTAAAGATAAGCGTTCCTTCCCCAGAAGTTTCAGGATATGAGGGACTTCGGGTAGGAATTATTCTCCCTTTGACCCCTTTTTTCCCCTATGCCAGCACTTTATAAAATTTTCAAATGTGAAGTTTTCCAGGGGTTTAGGCAGGAATGCTCTTTTCATTCCTGGTAATCCCTTTTTCTTCAGTCACTTTTTTTCTTGGTTCAAGTTTTTACCCCTTCTTTAGTTGGTGTAAAAATAAATAAAAGGAGATAGATGTATGCAGATATTGACATATAAATATCTACATACATATAAATATATATTTATACAATGTATGTTGACAGATAAATGGCAGTATAAAACATGATATCTCAGATGGCCAGTAAAGATAACATTGTTATCTTCATGTTCCTATACGTCATATGTTATCTCCACGTTCCTATACGTCATATCGAAACTTATCTGGTTGATCCTGCCACTCAGAGCACTTTCACTTTCCCTACAAGTGTAGCGTGACCGAGCGCTATGCACACTGACGATTTGTATATTGCCAAATCTTCTGTAGGAGGTGCCCCTGGGTCAGTAACTCAGAAAACGCCGTCATTTCTGTGTTAATTACTTGTATTTCCTTGTAAAAAGCTTGGAACTGCACATAGAGTGCAGCAGTAACCGAGCCGGCGGCTTTTCAACAGTAAAATGAAGCGCGAGCGTCTGTTGCCTGGCAACAGATGCCGCGCTTCTGTTAACCGCCCGGCTCGATGCTGCACTCTATCTGGTGCTTTAAGGAAAACTCTAATGGTCTTTACAGAAATAATGACATATTCTGAGTGCTGACCAGAAGACCTCGAAGCCTAAATCGTCGATCTACATAGCTCAGTCTGCTCGAGAAAATATTCAAGCAGGATCAACGAATAACTCCATTAAAAATAATGTTTCGCAAAATATTGCCAGGATCAACCCGATATTTTAGTAATTTTAAATTGACAGGATCAGCAGATATTTGAAAACTCTATGTAATCTGTTATGTTGGGGGCATGTGGACCTCTGTTGGGGGGGAGGGCATGGCAGGATGAACCAGATAAGACTTTTTAAAACTAACCATAAATAGCAGGATCCACCAGATATTTTTTAAACAATAAATGACATCTGCTGTTTTGCCACCTTTTCTGTAAGTGGGGTTGTATTGCTAGGGCCATCACCTTAATATCACCCATTGCATTGAGAGGGGCATGTGGTGAGTTGTATTGCGGGGGTGGGGGCAAAGCATACATTGTATAAACCGAATATGACATGGCCCGACTGAAGATATCATATTTATCTTCACTCGAGGCCAGTCATATCATGATATCACTGGCCTCTCGTGAAGATAAATATGATATCTTCAGTCGGGTCATGTCATATCCTATATATATGTGTGTGTGTACATAAGTAAATAAATAAAGTTTACCTCTAAGTGCTGCATTCTGTTTTTCTCCAGTAGCATGTCAGAAGTGGGAACTAGTGCACTAGAACCTTGTGAGGTTCAAAGTCATGAAAGGGTTCCCTTCTCCTTGGGAGTTGGACTTTTTTTACGGGCTATTACCTGAATTTTAAAGGAAATTAAGGAACAGCAAATCGTTATCAGCTTCCTCAGCCTGGGGTCAGGATGCTTCCTTGACTCAGGTCTTTCTTTTGCAAACGCAGGTGTTTCCCTCGATACATTCTATGTTCTCAGTTCCTTAGCCCGGGTTTTTTTCTCAGGTGGCTACCAGTTTTCTTCCATGCCTTCAGAGTGTTCTCAGATGCGGAGTAAAAATTCAGGCTATTCTCCAGGTATTTGGGTAGGTTGGTGGTTCTCACCTGAAGACAGGGAATCCCTGGTTTCCCTTCTCAAAGGCTTGGCCGTCCTTAGCCAGTTCTCCTTGACTTTGGTTTTCAAGCCCTAAGTGTGACATGTTATTTCCTACAGTCCTGTTTTTTTTATAGAAAAATGTTCCCTAACCACATTTCTTGTCAGGTGAAGTTCATTCCCTGTATATGGTGCATAATTGTGTCACTAGAGTCCCAGGGGCTAGACCTCTAGGTCAGATTCCAAGTAACAGAATTTTTTGTGAAGCCTGAACCCTGTTACAAGCTGGACTGGTGTAAGGAAACCATGAGCTTCACACCTCTCCCCTTCAAATCTTCGGTACAGAGGCTTCTTTCCAGTGGGCGCTTCCCTTCAGGGGGGAGGGGTCCATCATTGTGTCTTGGTTTCTGAGAGAGTCCTTCTTTCATCAGTCCCTGGAATCTCAGAGCATCTCTATCAGGCCTGCTTTATTTCAGTTCAGAGGTCATTTAGCTCAGAGAGGACCGGATGATATTCCTGCCCTGTATCACATCAATGAGCGTTTGGGACACAAGGCTTCCAATCTCTCAATAGCTACGAGTTTTGATCTCTGGCTGGCTTCTTTGGAGGTATCTTAGTCACTCATCCATCTGTCAGGTAAGGACAACACTTTGGCAGTCAGGGCCACCCAAGTGGACCCCTTGGCAGATCCTCTAAGCGCATGATAGTCGGGCCACCACAAGTGAGCCCTCAGCACATAAGTCCTAGCCACATCATTCAGGGGGTAAAGTCAGGTCCAGATCTGAATTTTAGCCTCCAGACCGAACCACCAGTTTTTCCTTTTTCCTGTTGCAAGCCCCAGCTTGGGTTCCTTCAACGCAGATTTCTTATCTCAAGACTGGTTGGAGAGTGTTCTCTCTCTCTCCCCCATATATCCCTTGTTTCCTAAGTACCTTTCTAGTTAAGGAATCGGTCACCACAATCTTGGTGGCTCTGGACAACCTTGGTACTTTCTGATAAAAAATGTTTCAGTTAAACAGCCTTCTGGCTGCTTCCACAAGCTACTTCCTTTCTTGCACAGGAGTAGTGTTTTCTCAGCTCCCAGTCTTTTCTCCTCAAGGCCTGGTGCTTGAGAGGCTAGCTCTTCTAGAGTCCCTGTAGCCAAATAAGGCCTGGAATGTCTTAGAAAAATAATAATAATTTTAGTACCACGAAAATATCAGTTTCCTTGTGGAAATGTTTTTCCCCCTAGGTACAAGGACAAGAGCCTAGAGTTTTTCAACCCTCTTTCCTCTCATGACTGGATTATTTAGTTCATATCCAGTCATTACTATCTTGTACATGGAACTAATTTGGTCTTTGTGACTTGTTACCTGTAAAAATACAAAGGTTTTATTTTCTTATCTACAGTAGGTCAGTAGGCCTCTTTTTTGGGAGTACACCTAGCGGTTACTCGGATTCTTTTTCTGTCAGGCAAGAGAAATCTGTAATTTCTCAGACCATTCCAAAGAATTCCACAAGGGGCCATTTAACTTCCAGACCCTTCTAGGGACCGCCGTTTTTTCCCATGGAACACAAACCTCTGTATATTCAAGTTCATGAGGTGTCCCTTTGAACCTGTGACAATTCTGTCTTGAAGCGAGTAACATTGAAGAAAATTTTTCTGCTTGTTTTTTCCTCTGTTAGATGGATTTTCAGAGTTTCAGGTTTTTCTTTTAGGCTTTATCCTCTCAGTGCCTTTAAGAACAATTTAGTCCTCTGGGTGGATAGAAATCCTTTTCCCAAGTGTCTACCATTTCCACCTTCATCAGCCTTTTCCCTGCCTGTACTGCTCTCAGGCAAGTCCTGTCTAGGCTATCTCAGGCTGCTCGGATGGGGCATGAATTAGTCCTGCTGATCTATCAGCGGTCCTAGCAGTTCAGGTACTGTCATTATCATCCCTTCCTTTCCTGCGTTTTGCAGAAAAGGAGAAACCATTGACCAAGAGTATTTTCCCATGGGACTGTTTTCCCATATTTTGGGTCTGGTACAGCAAGGCTGACATTCAGCCCTTCTCGTGCTTAGGGCCTACTTCCTGGAGAACAGCTGCCTCCTCGGCAGTGTTCAGCGGTATATCCTTACTAGAAGTGTGCAGATCACTTAATTGAAATTTGATTCTCACATTCAATAAGATCTTTTCTTGGATGTGTAGTCTGATAGGATGACAAGTTTGGCAGGACGGTATTTCAGAGCCTCTTCTTAAAATAGGTTTCTGTGCCCTCCTCCCAACTACACTGCTTCGAAGTCCGCATCTGTCAAGAGATGCTAAGGAATTCCTGGGGTGAAAAGAAACAATTACTTACCGAAGTAATATTACTTCTTCCAGAGTATTCTTTAGCATTATTGACACTCCACCTTCCTCTCCTGGAAACCTTGTCTAAAGGCTCTGTTAGGGATTTAGCCAAATTTGATGACTGTCATTCTTTCCTGTGATGAAAAAATAAATATGTAATTTTTGCTTTATAGTGGGTTAGAATATATGGTGAGGTTATTGCTAACAGTTTTGTTGCCCTAGCGGGCACAGTATTTGCTCTTTTCATCTCGAAATGCGTTCTGAGGTCCCTTAGGCTGACTGCAGGCAGCACTCTAACTGTATCCTGATTGGCCAATGTCTTCATCATTTGAATTGATTCCTCCTCTCGGGGCAGCTGAACCCAGCTGGCATACTGCATCTGTCAATAATGCTAAAGAAATACCCCGGAAGAAGTAATATTACTTCAGTGAGTAATTGTTTCATCCTCTCCATTCCAGCTCCATAGGCGCCAAAAGGCTGTCCCTTTCCCACTACTTTTTGTTTTGGCTATGGAACCTGTCGACAGCTTTATGTACCCACCCAGAATCAGCGGTATAAAGGTGAGAAACCAGGAGTACCATACTAAACTTTATGCAGCGACCATCTGATTCTGACTGGAGACATTGAAGGAGCCTACAACCCATACTGGATACTCTTAATGCATTGGAACATCTCTGGCTTTACGTATTAATAAAACCAAATCAGAGGTTCTCCTTTAAACTCCTCACATCTGCAGACATGATCAGCCCTCTGGTCTTAAATGGGCACATTCCAACATTAAATATCTGGGGTGGGAGGGACACCTATCCCCAGATATTACCACCTAGCGGACAACAACTTTATGCCAATTTGAACCCATCTATCTAAAAATATCCAAAGGTGGGAGCATTTGCAGTTGGCGTGTAGGAAAATAGTAGCCATAAAGTTGATGTTACGTATCTGGTTCTAGGAGGCGTAGATATATTTGTTCATCCACACTCTATGGCATGTTCCCTTCCACTTTAAGTTCTACCGGAAGTCTTCAAGCTGTCTCCTCCCACCCACCCACCTGGGTGATATATACCTCTGCACCACCCCATGACACCAGATCTTCCTTTCCGCTGGAAGATTCAGGCTGCCTCCCTCGTGCTCATGCATTTTGTAGGACCTGACTCTAAAACCTCAGGTTATTACGAAAATCCGTCTCGTTCGTATTAGCAACCGCGAGTTTATTTCTTTGATTATGGAAGACAAGTCTTTCCCCGGATTTTATTAGTGCTCTTGCAGCTAGAAGATGTCGGCGCACGATCCCCATACAGCGTCCGTTTATTGCCTCAGAGTGACACACCTTGAAATGCAATATGTGTCTCCGCCTGAAGCTGGGAGGCCGGAGAACGGAATCCTCGGTGAAATCCTAGGAGGCTCGGTGGGCGGTTTCTGCGGCTATGGGATCCACCGAGCAATTGGAACGCATACAAGCATTCGAAGAGGAAGCGGCTTGCGCTGCAGAAACTATTCTCAGCTTCTTCATTCCACTCAGCCTGGGCTCCACCTTCTCAGGTTCCATTCGAGAGTTGTACCAGTCTCTCATGACCAAGGGAGAGGGTCCTGCGGGCATACTCCTCTCAATCCCATAAGCGGGAGAAGGATCCAGGATCGTCTTCATTTCGACAGAGGCTCTCTTGGAAGCAGGGGAGGTCTCAGTCCTAGGAACATGCAATCTCAGTTTCGGTCGAGATTGCTTCTTCAGCCACTGTCTTTTCAGCTTTGCCGTCTGGTCAGTCGACCAAACTGTTGATCGACGATGTAGAGATCGTCAACGACCCGATCAATCCTTTATTGCCGACTCTGGTCATCTATTCCCTCGATCGAACTCCTAATTTGGTTTTCCCAGATGACGAGACCCAGCCTGCTGGGACTCCCATCCAGTGGACCCGACCCTGGGAAATCACGGTTTTGCAGTGTCTCCTCGCGACCGAGTCTGTCTGTCCGATCTTTATCGAAGTCTCTGACTCCCCGACCGAAAGGCAGAGGAGCCATAAACGTTCTAAAAAGAGGAGATGCCATCAGTTGTCCTCGTCGTCCTCGGATGAGGAGAGGCTCCGGCAGAAACTCCGGCGCTATGAGTTCATGTGGCAACAGCTGATTTTGACCAGGCACAAGCCAACTCCGGCTTCCACACCGGCCATTGCTTGGCTTTCACCTCCTAGACCGAAGCCAACTCGTTCAGAGCTGATTAAGTTGGTTCCCCAGCCTGGGGCGGTAAAATCTCCAGTTCGACCTGAAAGCGGTCTGCACACCGATCGTGGTGGAACCACCGCCAAGCAACCTTTGGGAGGGCTCCTTCAAGGAAGATAGGCGGACACGGGCTTCGGCGTTGTCGGTCACGGTCACCCGGACCGCCATAAGTGGTTGAAGGTGACCTGGACGGGCAGCCATTATATCTGATTCCTTGGATTCGGACATCACCGGCCTGTTTTCTCATCCTGGGGATGACGGATGGCCATTGGCTTGAACAGAGGAGGGTCCCTTGTCTTTTCAGAGCATTCTTAGCCTCGTCTGAGTCCACAGGGATGCCCTGGAGCCAATCCAGAAAAAGGCGAATGCCGTCTCATGGACATCCTCAAGAGAGGGATACCCCTATGGAGGCCTTTCTTGTGGTTGAGGCTGTTGTTGGCCCGGCCTTAGCACTCTGTGGCACCTGCCTCTTGTCACAGCTCAGTCTGCCGCATGGCTCACAAGTATGCTGTGCCAATGGGGTCCCTTGTGGGGTTCACAGAGCACCCTTCAGCTGAGAGCCTGGTGACCACCTCTGTGTTCAGGTGTCACGGCAGTTTTGCCGACACTGGCGACCTCCTGATAGAGTCAAGCTTTTGGTCCATTCAGCCTGGAAGGTCTGTCGACTTCTTCCTCGGGCATTCGTCAGCCAAGTTCGTCCATCGTCGTGGCACACTTCTCCCATGTACTTCTAGGGTCTTTGGATGAGGTCCTCCCACATCTCCCTGCGGACATGCAGACCACGGTCAAGCAGGTCCGGGATCGGGGCCGGGTTGTTGCCAAACAGCAGCTTCAAATGACCCTGGACATAGGGAATTCTTGTGCCTGTTAGATGGCAGCTGCAGTTGCCTCTCATCACAGGGCCTGGCTGAGGCTCTTCTCCTTCCCAGCGGATACCCAGCACAAACTAGCTGATGTGCCCTTCCTAGGGACTGACCTGTTGGGCCCAGGAGTGGCTGGCACCTTCAGTGCATTGAGTAGTCCAATGCCACCTTGAATGCTACTTCTGCCAAGGATTCTTCAGGCAAGAACCAGCAGAAGAAAAAGAAGCTTTTTCGGCATTCTTCCCCTGCTGCTCAGCATTCCTCCTTTCAAGGTGGACACCAGCAGCAGGCTCAAACTTGACGCCCCCGGCCCAAGCCCGGACCCTCCGCAGCCCATAAAGAAGGCCAAGGTTCAGGTCCTGGATCCTCCTCCTCCTCCAAGCCTGCTCAGTGACGGGTCAGGGGCTGTCAAACCCTCTCCCGTCACCTCAGCTCTGGGTTCTCCCGTGGGGATCCGGCTCCACCATTTCCTTTCTGCCTGGTCCTCTGTCACCTCAGACAGGTGGGTTCTCGAAGTGGTCGGTCAGGGACTGTCTCTGGAATTCAAGCAGTACCCTCCAAGCCGAGCCCGCGCCCCTCGGGAGGAAAGAGTATCCGCTCACTCAGTTGGTTCTCAGAGACGACGTTGCTCAGCTCCTCCTCAAGGAGGCAGTAGCTCTAGTGGCGGATCCTCCAGCAGACCCAGGCTTTGTCTCCAGGTACTTCCTGGTTCCCAAGCGAACGGGGGGGGCTGACTCCCCATTCTAGATCTGCATGACCTGAATCAATATCTCAGGTCACTCACCTTTTGGATGGTCACTTTGTCCCAGATCATACCATCCTCTGGAGCAAAACATGTTCTGTTCACTGGAGCTGCAGGATGCAATCTTATCTGTGTCAGTCTTCACCATTGATCACCTTTGGTATTTGGCTGGAGGTCATGACCCCGCGTGAGCTTTTTTTTTTGGATGGGCGGAGTCGACGCACCATCGGCACCGCCCTCAAGCCCGACACACTGCGTGGTGCTCGCGGGTTGGCTGTTGGGTGTTGTCGACTCCGCCTTACCACCAGTTCTTCGTCTCCCGCCTTCGGGTCACCTCGTGGGATGCTTGCGGCGAAGAGTTTAAGGCCTACCTTGTGCGCAGTTGAATTCTCTACTACGTGTCAACTAATTATCGACTCCGTGCCACAGTACGTCGGCTCCCTATCTCCTGCCGGTTCTGTTCGCCTACTCGACGTCGCCCAGTAAGATTGTTCCATTATTTTATTTTGTTTTTGCGACGTCAAGTCTAGTTTGGTGTTTCTTTTTCGTAGGTCATGTCTAGATCAGAGGGCAAGAAGACTTCCAAGACAGGTCGGCCCCCCATGCGACGGTGCCCTTGTCACCATATGTACTCTGTCAATGACCAGCACGACCATTGCCTCGTGTGTCTTGGCCCGCTTCACAAGGATTCATGCAATGCCTGTTTCTCCATGGACTGCCAGGTCATCGAGCAACGCGTGTGGAAAGTGGAGCAAGCTCCGCCGACTTTCGGGGGTCGGGCATGCGCTCATCAGGCCAAGCCGCGGTCTCTCGACCTTTCCTCCAGGTTCCCTCCCGGTTCTATACGGACCCAGGAGGAGGGGGCTTCAGCCTCTTCTAGCCTAGCCATGGCAGAGGCCCCTCCTGCAGTGCAGGAGGCCCGGTCTGTCCCCCATGCCGCTTCAGCAATCACCCCTTCAGGGGTGAACGCTCCCCCAGTGTCACACCTGTGGCTCTGAAGGCCTGGGTCCTCGACGCCATCTGTCGGTGCCGTCTTGGACCTCGGGCCGTTTGCGGCACCGTGGGCCCTGATGGTGCCGGTCCGTTGCTTGGCGCCGATGGGGTTGTCGGCATCGTGGGATGCTCTACGCTGCCGTCCCTATCTGTTTCTCACCCCAGCGCCGTGTCCAGTTCTGGAGCCATCCACAGCTCTGAACATGGACACGGCACCATGGGGGTTTCGGACCTCAGCGCCAAGAATGCTGTTGGGGCTATCGTTGGTGCCATCTCTGTCCTCAGCGCTGCTCGTGGCGCCATGGGACGGGTCAGCACCGAGAGCATGGTTGGAGCTGTCAGCGCCATTGCTGGTCTCAGCGCTGCTTGCGGTGCTGTGGGTTGGGACGGCACTGTGACTGGCTCGGCTCCAAGGCTGATGCCCTTGTTGGGGCTATGTCCTCTTCTGGCACCGTTCACAGTGCGGAGGGGGGCACTGGCGTCATCTCTGGTGCAGTCTCTGGTCCTGGTGCACTGTTCACTAGGGATGGCAGCGGGTGTCCACGCACTGTTTGGCATAGGACTTTGATCTCCACCTCTTCGGAGGAGGAGGAGTAGGACTCTTGAGTCAGATGGGCAGTCTGGCTCTCTAGAGTTAGCTGCTGGCGTGGACATCCTGGTAATGTCCTCGACAGGCCAGAGTCAGCCCCCCTCTGAGGAGTGGACAGTGACTGCTGGGGCCAGGGTCAGGGGTTCTGACCAGCAGGCAGTGGTGCAGGCCACCATTGCCCTGCAGCCTGGCCTCGGAGGATTCTCCTGACCCTCAGCGGTGGTACCCCCCTCATGTAAGGTGTGCCTGGGCAGCCCAGCTTGGGGCTGATCAGAGCACCAGCGGGGAGGGTACTGCTCCCTGGATAGCCCCTTCAGGAGCCGACCAGGGCTGTCAGCTGCCTAGGCTGGCTCTCTCAAGGAGGAGGGCACTCTCAGATTCCGAGGGGTCGAGGGGCATGGGGTCTGTGTGGCGGCCTTTTTCTGGAACCCACCCAGGCTCTGGGAGAAGCCGTAGTGCGGATCTCTGCTCTTCCCCCTCGGTTTCCTTGAAAGGTACCTGTTCTTTGGAGTTAGGGGACCATCCTTCTGGACCTACACGGCCCCGGTCACCTCACAGGGGGGATTCTTCAGGCCACAGCCTAGGTAGTACCAGTTTGGATGTTCAGCTGTCGGCTGTGGAGTCTTCAGGAGTGCGTTCTTCCCCTAGGGCTCCCGGTGCACTCCCTAGCCCAGGCTGAGGTAAACCGATCCCCATTGTTGGTTCTGCCCCTATTCCTCTGCCACATTCTCCTGCGCTCCCAGGCATTCACGGTCCTAGCAGGCCTCTCCTGGGAGCAGTTCAGAGCTAGGGCTGCTCAGTTTCCCTCTTATGTTAGGGCAATGAACAGACAGATTTGTCAATCTCCCCCTGAGCAGACAGCTTCTGAACCTATGAGGTCCTCTGACTCTTCATACCCCTCTTCTGGGGGAGAAGAGCCATCTGTCCACATCTCTCCAGTTGTTGATCTCACTGAGTATCAGTGATTCGTCGTGAGGATGTTGGAGGACCTGCACATTACCCCTCCCACTCAACACAATCCAGAGCACTCTGCACACGCCTTTCTAGGCGATTTCAGTGAGGACACCCTTGTGGTGCCCCCCTGGCCTGCTCCCTTTCGGAAAGGCATCATTGCATTCCTGGCAGAGACCCTTTTCCGGAGTTACTGCCCCTAGGGATCTCAGCCAGTGGTATTGTGCCCCTGGAGTCTTCAGGTTCCATGCCTCATCCTCAGTCAGGATTGCCGCAACTGGACACTCCTGATGGGCTTTGCGCCCTTCACCATGACCGGCCCCCAGATCAAGATTCCTCGGATTTTGACTTCTGCAGGAGGAGGACCTTCTACTCGGCACGGTTGCTGCTCTCTATTGCAGCACATCAGGCCCACTATGCAACCTACGACAGGTTCTTGTGGTCCAGGCTGGGTCAGCTCCTAGCCTCCATGCCTGACACAGTGCAAACCAGACAAGCCATTGCACTCTCTGCACGTGGCCTGGAGCTAGCAAGACACCAAGCAAGGGCATCGTATGACGCCAGTGTGGTAGCTACCAGGGTCGTAGGGACAGTGATCTGCACTAGGCGGACGGCATGGCTGCGTCTTTCCCAGTTGTCACCCTTGGCCCGGCGTAGGGTGATTAACTCTGCCCACCAGAGAACCTGTCTCTTCTCCCGTAGAGTGAGGTGGCGTCTGTCGCGGCAACTTCCTACCCCCTCTGGGGTTCCCCGTCTCACTCTCCTCACACTCGGGTCTCTCCAGGCCCTGAAGGTTCTCCCTCTTAGTGTGTCACTCACTGAGAGCTATGGGACTCAGTCCCTTAGGGTTTAAACCCCCCTTCAGGGGGGCTCGGCACTCACCCAAAGGTGATGAATGGTGAGGATTGACACAGATAAGATATGGAAATTACGTACCTACCGTAATTCTGATCTTTCTGTGTATCTTCACCATTCATCACAGTCCTACCCTCCATTCCCCTGGGGCCTCAGTCTCTGGGTGCCCCTCCCTCTCTGTCCCTCTCTTGCCCCCTCCTTTCTGTGAGTCCAGAGCAGGGGTAAACTGGGCACATTGGGGATAGTTTTCTTTAGGGTAGAGTGGCCAGGAGTGGGGGCACTCCTTTTTCAGTGCTTCGGCTCCACCCCTGTGGGGTGGGGGTTGGAAGTTGCCTCCCTTTTCTTTCCTTCTCCCCTTCAATCCTTGATTTTCTCTGATTTCCTTGTCCTGTGGGCATAACCTCAGCTAATTTAAGAAACTAGGTTTCAAACAACATGAAGTCTTGCTATATTATGACATATGCAGTATAACCGCAGGTTAGAACTGCTCCGGAGGTGAAAGAGTTAACTTTCCATGCCAGGCATGGACAGCAATGACGAGCTCGTTTGAAAATTCATCTGTTGTTGCTCAAACTTAAACTGTCAGATTTTTACTCGCCTCACTGAACAGTCGCTCCGGAGATTTCTGCTGCTGCTCGGTTCGTTTGTCGGTTAAAAGTGTAATTTTGGTTTATTAACCATTTTAAACCATAATCAGTCAGTTCAAGCTCTGTCTGTGGTACTGTAAGTAATAGATAGGCTTCGTTTATTTTCTTCTGTGTGGAATTTATAGCGTCTTTTTGATTCGGTTTGAACCGATCAGATTAGTTTAAAATAACTTTCTAGTCCTTTAGAGTGCGGTTCCCGGTTCTTATCGGTTCTAAAAACGGTTCATACGTTTTTTCCCACGACCAGTGAACGATTTGGGAACCGATAGAGAGTCTTGCTTGGCGGATTGCCACTAACGGGCAAGTTTTGGTTAGGCTGCCTATGTCTGAGAAGCCAAAGAAAAACTGGACCCACTGGGTTTCAGCACTGTGGCCTCTGTGGGAAGCCTTTGCTAAGGCTGACCCACACCACTATGTATATGGTCTGGGGTTTGACCACCCTTAATGCAGACTACCAGATTTGTAAAATTTTCCTGCTGCCACCGTGGAAAAGAGTTGGTAGGCTCAAGGAAGGGAGGCCAAAAAGTCTGCTGACCGGATGGCCAGCCGGTTCGGTTCAACCAAACCTGAGGACTGCCCTCTGACCAGGCGATACTTCCTCGGGCAAGCGAAGAGCCAGCTCTGAGGGCGGTTCCAACTAAAAGGCTAGAAAGTCAGCTAGTGTGGAGCCAAAGTTCTTTCTCCAACCGCTGAGGAAATAGCTAAAGCTATTCAAATTGTCCAGTCTCTTTCCCCGGTTCCGTCCGAACCGACACCATCAGGGAAGCACTCGGTTCAGACGGTTCTACCGGTTCAAGATTGATTTTGAGGATTTGTATGAACCAGAGGAAGGGAAGGGGGGGCATGAGGAGAGTGAATGTGATTTTGAAGGTCTGGATGTGCCCATTGAACTGGACATCTCTCCAGACAGACCATCAGGGGTTCCCCCCCCAGGCTATCTGAGTCCCCTTCTCATTTTATGTTCTATAAGAAAGTTGCTGAAACTCTCCAACTCCCTGTTGAGGAAGCTGTTGATGACCAAGAAGAACCTGATTATGTGGAAATGATGGATATTCCAGAGTCTAGGAGACTGTCTATTCCTTGCACAAATCCTTTAGGAAACAGACAGTAAACATTCTAAAACTCCTCCTCTATCCTTCCTGTTGATAAAAGGATGGACAAGGGTATACATTATCAGGCTCTGATAGAGGTTCCTCTCTCAACAATGTAGCCATGTGGGGGTAGTGCAGGCTGCAGCCTGTGACAAGGCTAATATTCCTCTAGCCTCTCACTCTCCTGAAAAGGATTCTAGGAGGATGGATGCCATGGCAAAGAAACAGTACATGGCAGCATCTTTAGGACTCAGACAAGCAAATTATATGGCTTATGCTGCTAGGTACCAGAAATCCAGATGGGATACTGTGCTGACCCTAGCAAAACAGGCTCCTGACCATCTTGCCAAGGAGCTGGAGCAGGTGGCTGTGGATGGTATTGAGGCATCCAAGGTGCAGTTTCATGCTGCAGTAGACTCTAATGATGTTTCATCAAGAGTCATGGCTACATCTGTGTCTCTTCGCAGAATGGCCTGGCTCAGATGTACTGCCCTATCACAGGATACTCAGTCTAAGGCTATTGATTTTCCTGTTGTGGGCAATTCTCTGTTTAGGAGCAGACAGAAATTATATGAAAAATGGATGAGTATAGGACCACCTATAGAGTGCACAGGCCAAGAAAGGCAAGCCACTCCTCAAAGGCAGCATGTCAGGGGAGGGGCAGGCCTTTTCATAGGCCTTTTTACCAAGCCCAGGCCTCCTCTTCTGCTTATGCCCAGAAGGGGTTCTTTAGAGGAAGAGGCAGAAGGGGTTCAAGTAAGCCTGCTTCTACCCCTCAACCCAAAGCCCCTGCAAAACAGGCTCCCTGATGGGGTGGCCAGGGCCGATTCTCCACTACCGGTAGGGGGCAGGCTGGCTTACTTTGTCCAGGACTGGAAGTCTTTAACATCAGACAAGTGGATCCTGGAAGTAGTAAGCCAGGGACTGGTTCTCAGGTTCAAAAAATTCCGAAGATGAAGCCAGGTCCTCACCTGCAAATCCTTCAGAGGCACTTGCCCTAGAAACAGAAGTTTCTGCCTCCTGGCTCTCAGAGCTGTGGAAAGGTTCCATCCTCACACCAGGGCAAAGGTTGTACTCCAGGTACTTTCTTACCCCAAAAAAGACAGAAGAATGGCGGCCCATCCTGGATCTCAGGTATCTAAACAAGCACCTTTTAAAACCAAAGTTCAAAATGGTGACTCTGGGAATTATTTTACCCTCTCTAAGGCCAGGGGACTGGCTAGCCTCCCTGGACCTCAAGGATGCCTACTTCCATGTTCTTATCAGAAGCTCCCATTGAAAGTACCTCAGATTCGAACTGCCCTCAGGCCATTATCAGTTCAGAGCAATGCCCTTCGGCCTTACCTCGGCCCCGAGGGTATTCACAAAATGCCTGGCAGTAGCAGTTGCCCATTTAAGAAGGTAAAAGATTGCCATCTTTCCTTATCTGGATGACTGGCTCATAGTAGGTCAGTCCCCAGACCAGGTCAAAATACACCTTCAGGTAACTCAGCAACTGCTCACATCTCTAGGTTTCCTTTTCAATCTTCCAAAGTCTGTTCTAGAACCTGTCCAGCTTCTCACTTTCATAGGCGCAGAACTGAACACGAAAGAGGCCAGAGCCTGCCTTCCTCCCTCTGGAAAGAGCAAGGACCTTGGTCTCTCTGGCCTCCTCTTTCACCCTGCAGGTCTCTCGACCGGCAAGGCATTTTCTACAACTCCTGGGGCACATGGCTGCTTCTACAGCAGTAGTGCAGGGAGCAAGATTTCAGATGAGGGACGTCCAGTTCCATTTGAGAGCCTTTTGGTCTCAAAGGACAGACCCTCTAACCAAATTGATCCCAGTGACTGAACCCTGATCCAGGCCCTTCAGTGGTGGCAGGACAGAAGCAATCTGAGACAGGGGGTTCCCTTCAACCCCCAGTCTCACTCCTTGACCCTTACTACAGATGCATCCCTCTTGGGGTGGGGAGCTCACATGGGCGACCTCACTACACAGGGGTTGTGGTCCCCATAGGAATCTCTGCTCCACATCAATTTGTTGGCACACAGAGCAGTTTTTCTAGCACTCCAGGTCTCTTCCACATCTGTTCAGAACAAGGTTGTTCAGGTCAGAACAGACAATACTACTACAATGTGGTACATCAACAAGCAAGGAGACACTCGGTCTATGGCCTTGTGCACCAAAGCAATGAAGTTGTGGTCTCTGGCTTATTCCCTGAACGCCTCCCTTATGGCAGTTCACCTTCCAGGCAAGGACAATGTCCTAGCGGATGCTCTCAGCAGGATTTCCCAGGGCCATCACGAATGGGCACTGGATCCCCTAGTACTGAAGGTAGTATTTGCCAGATGGGGCACCCCACAGATAGATCTTTTTGCAGCCCCAGACAATCACCAACTCCCCCTTTTTTGCTGCAGGCCCCCAGTGTTGGGCTCAGTCCCTCTGGATGCCTTCCTTCTCAGTTGGGAAGGGAAGTTTCTATGCCTTCCCCCCCTTCTGTTCAAGGTGCTAGTCAAAATCAGATCTCAACCCTGCAAGATGATCCTGATTGCTCCAGATTGGGCCAGACAGCCCTGGTACCACTCCTCATGTCCTAGCAGTCCACCTCCCTGCACCTCCCAGGAATCACAATCTGTTAACCTGTGCCCAGGGAGGGTTTGGTATCGAACCTCAAATCTCTTAATCTCAAGGCATGGCTCTTGAAGAGTTAGAGTTGCTGACCTACACCTCTCCCAAGGTGTATTGGATATCTTGAAGGCCTCTAGGAAGCCTTCCACCAGGGCCACTTATAATTCCAAATGGAAGAGATTTTCCATATGGTGCTCTGGCAAGCATATTCCACCAGAATCTGCTGACTTGCCCACAATCCTGGATTATTTGGTGCATTTGAATTCTTTGGGGCTGAGACCAGCTAGCCTAAAAGTGCACCTGGCAGCCATGTCTGCTTTCTTATCAGCAGGTAAACCTTCTTTTTCAGCTCATCCTGTATTCTCCAAGTTTTTCAAGGGGTTGCTTCACATCAACCCTCCATTCAGGGACCCTGCCCCTGCTTGGGATCTTAATATTTGCATTGCCCAGCTTATGCAACCCCCTTTTGAGCCGTTGTCTTCAGCAGAGCTCAAGTACTTGACTTGGAAAACTGTGTTTTTGGTAGCCATCACTTCTGCCAGGTGCATAAGTGAGTTGCAAGCATTGTCAGTGGAACCTGACTTTATCTCCTTTCACAGGGATAAGGTGGTCCTCAGGACTAACAGAAGGTTTTTGCCTAAAGTGGTTTCAGATTTCCACCTTAATCAATCCATGTCCCTTCCTGTGTATTTCACTGACCATTCCTCCTCTGGCGAGAGGAGATTGCACAGTTTAGATGTCAAAAGAGCCCTTAGTTATTACATGGAACGTACCAAGGGTCACAGGTTTGACTCCCTCCAATTGTTCCTCACTTATGGTGAGGTTGACAAAGGAAAACCTGCCACTAAAAGATCCATTGCCAGGTGGATTGTCTCTTGTATCCAATTTTGCTATGAAAAACTGGGTAAAGTTCCTCCCTCAGGCCTGAGGGCTCACTCTACCAGGGGTACAGCTGCGTCTCTGGCTGCTGCCAGGGACATCCCTATCCTAGAGATATGTCAAGCAGCTACCTGGAAAACAGTTCACACTTTCACTAAGCATTACTCCTGGACATCCAGGCTAGGAGTGATGCTCGATTTAACACAACCGTGCTAGAGAGCCTATTTCTAAGTAGGTTCTGTCCCTCTTCCATGGAGGTACTGCTGTGTAGTCTGCATATGTCATAATATAGCAAGACTTCATGTTGTTTGAAGAAAAAATTACTCACCTTAGTAATGTTGTTTCTTCTAATGGAGTCTTGCTATATTATGACCTCCCCCCCAGCCTGCCCCTCTCAGAACCTCTATTTTTGGGATGTGGGTGGGCAGCGCAAGTGTTGGCACTTCATAGATGCCCACTTTGTTTCACCCTTTCTTTAGGGTGCCTGGGTGTTATGTTTTAATTTTCTTTCTTGATTCCCCTGACTTGAGTCTTTGTTTTGGGATCAAGAACACAAATGTGTTTTTTTTTGTAGTTAGTAGCCAATGGGCTAGTGTAGGTTTTCGGCTTCCACACAGAACCTTAGTGAGTTTTGCTCGTAAAGATCTGACAGTTTAAGTTTGAGCAACAACAGACAGAGTTTTCAACCGAGCTCACGCTCAAGGTTCCATGTCTGGCATGGAAAGTTAACTCTTTCACCTCCAGAGCAGTTGTAACCTGGGGTTATACTGCATATGTCATAATATAGCAAGACTCCATTAGAAGAAACAACTGGTGAGTAATTTTTTCTTCTTGCACCAAAACCTCCTTTGAGGGCGGGAGATGTCCCTGTTTTCCTGTCTTTTCTTCCAGAATAGCCGATTCTACTTTTAGGAGTTTTGCCAGTAATTCTGTGCCTGCAATTCTGGCAGTTAGCCTCTTGGCTACTCCTTCTCAGTTCCTATATACACTGGAGACAGGTCAAGGTTACAGGGCATGTTTCTCCTGTCTCTCCCTCCTCTAAATTTTTCCTTACTTCTAAAAACCTTAACCCTCCCTCGCTCCTTCTTTCTACTTCCAGAGATTGGGGCCCCAACCCAATCCCCCTTAGCATTCAGACTTCTTCTGTCCTCTCGGTCCTTTTTATATATTTTCCTCTATCTGTCCTTGGACTCCCAGCACTTTTCTAACCTCTACGGTGACTCAGAACTGGCGGGAGGGCAGAGTCGACAACATTTAACGGCCAACCCGTGAGCACCACGCAGTGCGTCGGCCTCGAGGGCGGCACCGATGGTGCGTCAACTCCGCCCATCCAACAAAAAAAAACTCCCTCAGGGTCATGACCTCCGGCCAAGTACCCAAAGGTGATGAATGGTGAAGATACACAGAAAGATCAGAATTACGGTAGGTATGTAATTTTCATATCTTTCACGTCCCAATCCATCCCATCAGTGGTTCCTCCGCTTCAGGGTCAAAGGGACCCTGTACAAGTCCCGAGCCATGCTGTTCAGTCTGTCATCGGCCCCATGGGTCTTCAAATGCATTGCAGTGGTGGCGGCCCATCTCCAGTGTCGGGGGAGAGGGGGTGTCAGGATTTATCCTTGCCTCGACAGTTGGCTCCTAGCAGGTTCCACCCAACAGAAGGTGGAGAGGTCCAGGGACCTGGACCTCCAAACCTGCTCCCAACTCTGCCTCCTGATCAACGTGGCCAAGTCAGAACTCGTGCCTTCTCAGGTGATGGGCTTCATCGGGGTAGAGCTCGGCTTCCGGCGGACAGGGCGGAGGTTCTTTCCTCCTTTGCCCAATTATTTCTAGTTGGGCAATTGTTCCCTGCTCGGGACTTTCTGCATCTTCTGGGTTACATGACGGCATGGTCCATTGGGCCCGGTTGCACATGCGCCCCCTCCAATGGGAGCTGGCCGCCCAGTGGACTCAGCACCAAGGTCATTTCGACCAGCTGATCACTGTAACCCAGAAGATGTGGGATGCTCGCCATTGGTGGACCGCCCCAGATTGGTTGCAGGAAGGGATTCCGTTTGTCCACCCCGATCCAACGGTCGTCCTCATGACCGATGCCTCTCTCATGGACTGGGGAGCCCACGGGCTCTGAACCCTCTGACCATCAACCTGTTGGAGCTCAGAGCAGTCAGACTGGCACTGTCAGCTTTCGCTCCTCAGCTCTGGGGTCAAGTCGTTCAAGTCCAGACTGACAATACCACGACCATGTACTACTTCAACAAACAGGGCGGCACGCACTCCCGTCTGCTGTGCAGGGAGACGCTCCACATCTGGACCCTCGTGAGCCGATTAGAGGCAAATCTCCTAGCCATCCATGTGGCAGGAGCATCAAACCATCTGGTGGATACCCTCAGCCGATTAGGCCAGACATCCCACGAGTGGTCTCTCCACCCAACGGTAGCTTACAGCCTGTTCTCCCACTGGGGAAAATCGATGGTGAACCTGTTTGCCTTCAGGGAGAACACCAAGCTGAGGCTGTTCCATGCCCGCCCCCCTCAGCAGGGCTCGCTGCAGGGGGATGCCTTCTCAAGGCAGTGGACCCAAGGCCTCCTCTATGCTTTCTGTTGATCTACAAGGTGCTCCTCAAGATGAGAAGGGACAAGGTGAAGGTGATCCTGGTAGCCCCAGACTAGCCGTCCCAGTTCTGGTATCCAGATCTCCTCGGCCTCAGCTGCAGGCCCTTGGAGTGGCTTCCAGCGTGCTCGGACCTGATATCACTCAATCAGGGGAAAGATTCCATTCGGACCCTCAATCCCAGCACCTCACAGTCTGGTACCTGAGCGGCTAGAGTTCCAGGCTTTGGGTCGGTGGAGGCATCCAGAAAGGAATCGACCAGGAAATGTTACACCTTCAAATGAAAAAGGTTTTCCATTTGGTGTCGGGGCAAGGGCCTGGACCCTTTGTCCTGTCCAGTGGCTAACATTCTGTACTACATTTGGTCTCCCTCCAAAGGAGGTCTACAGTCATTGACCCTTAGGGTGCACCTGGCAGCCATCTCTGCTTACCGGGCGCGGGCCGGTCAGCCGACGGCGCAGGAGACAGTAGTCTGGCACTTTTTCAAAACCCTTGATTACATATCCCCTCCGATGTGTGAACCTCCACCTCCGTGGGATCTTCTGCTGGTACTGGCAAAGCTCATGGGCAAGCCATTTGAACCAATGCACAAGTGTGAGTTGCCACACTTGTCATGGAAGACTGCCTTCCTGGTGGCTATCACGTCTGCCAGAAGGATGGGAGCTCCAGGCGCTTTCGGTGTACTCCCCTTATCTGGTCTTCCACAGGGACAAGGTTGTCCTGTGCCCCCACCTGAAATTCCTTCTGAAGGTGGTGTCCATTTCACCATAACCAGGTGTTAACTCTGCCAGTATACTACCCCAACTACACCTCGGACGCCGAGTACAGGCTCCATACTTTGGACCCGAGACGTGCTCTCTCCTATTACAAGGAGAGGACGGCGGAAATTCAGGGAGAGGTTCGCCAGCTGTTTGTCACCTACGCTGAAGCCGCTTCTGGCAGACCTGCAGCAAAGCGGACTATTACGAGATGGATTACATCATGCATGGGTCTGTACTATGAGTTGGCGGGCAAGGAGCCACTCAGAGGGATAAGAGCTCATTCTGCCAGTCATACTACTGCTTCTAGGGACATCCCTATCCAGGAAATCTGTTGGACTACTTACCTGGAAGTCAGCAAACACCTTCATCACCCACTATCACATCGACCTTGAGTCACCCCGGGATGCTGGTTTTGGGGCCTCAGTTCTCCAATCTCTGTTCCCTAAGTAGGGGGTGTGCGCCTTGCAGAGGGTGACTGTGAAAAGGCAGAGATACTAAACAAATATTTTTGCTCAGTATTTACAAATGAAGAGGAGGAGGTACCTAAAACAAACAGTAGAAACACTCTGGATACAGAAGTTGATACCAGTCTATTTACAGAAGAAAGGGTTCTGAAAGAACTCTTAAAACTGAAGGTGGACAAAGCAATGGGGCCTGATGGGATTCATCCCAGAATTCTAAAAGAACTAAGGGTAGAACTAGCGACACCACTGACTACCCTCTTTAACAAATCATGGGAGGATAGGGTGGTACCCGAGGACTGGAAGAAGGCAGATGTGATTCCCCTTCACAAAAGTGGGAGCAAGGCAGAAGCATGAAACTACAGACCTGTTAGTTTAACCTCAGTGATAGGGAAAATGATGGAATCACTTCTGAAGGAAAGAATTGTCAGTATCTAGAGACCAGAGGGGCACAGGACCCAAGGCAGCATGGATTCACAGCGGGAAGGTCATGCCAGACGAATCTGATAGATTTCTTTAACTGGGTGACCAAAGTAGTAGATCAGGGAGGGGCTGTGGACATGGCCTACCTAGACTTTAGCAAGGCATTTGACACAGTCCACACAAAAGATGAATATACAAGTTAGCCAGCCTGGGGTGGGTCCCAAGATGACAGCCTGGGTAAAGAATTGGCTGGAGAATAGGACACAGAGGTAATAGTAAATGGAGTCCACTCTGAAGAAAGGGGGGTTACTAGTGGGGTACTGCAGGGTTCAGTATTAGGACTGGTCCTCTTCAATGTCTTTATAAGCGACATTGCAGAGGGACTGGAAGAAAAAGTATGTCTCTTTGCAGATGACACAAAGATCTGCAACAGAGTTGATGCACAAGGTGGGGTGGAAAGGATGAGAAGGGACTTGGCAAGGTTAGAGGAATGGTCAAATGTATGGCAGCTTAGATTCAATACTAAGGTGCAAGGTAATGCACCTGGGAAACAAAACCCAGGGAAGAGTACACAATGGGGGGTGAGATACTAACAACTACAAAAATGGAAAGGGACCTGGGGGTAGTCATATCAGATGACCTAAAGGTGGGCAAGCAATGTGAGAGGACAGCAAGGAGGGTTGGGGGGATACTGGGATGCATAGGGAGAGGCATCACCAGTAGAAAACAGGAAGTTGTTATCCCTCTGTACAGACAGCTGGTCAAACCCCATTTGGAGTACTGCGTGCAGTTCTGGAGACCCAATCTCCGCAAAGACATAGACAGGATGGAAGCTGTCCAGAGGAGGGCAACTAAAATGGTGCAGGGTCTGCACCGGAAGACATATGAAGAGAGACTTAAGGAGCTTAATATGTATAGCCTCGAGGAAAGGAGGGAGAGGGGGGACATGAAAGAAACTTTCAAGTACCTCAAGGGAATCAACAAAGTCCAAGAGGGTAGCATCTTTCAAAAAAAGAGGTGTGCAAGAACAAGGGGGCACAATTTGAAGATAGAGGGGCGGCTCAGAGGTAATTTAAGGAAGTATTTTTTCACAGAGAGGGTTGTAGATGCATGGAACGGCCTTCTGGAGGAGGTTGTGGAGTCAAAAACAGTGGTGGGATTCAAGCATGCATGGGACAGTCATAAGGCAATTCTAGGGGTTGGGGGTAGGAAGAAGTAGGCTGCTGGTTAACTAGGATCTGCAGCTTATCCATTAGGTAGGGAAATGGGCAGACTGGGTGGGCCAAGCAGTCCTTATCTGCCGTCAAATTCTATGTTTCTATGTTTCCTCCCGGAGAACTGCTTGGAGTCTGCCAAAGAGTGTGGATGAACAACATATCCACGCTCCTAGAAAAATGGGTTACTCACCTGTAACAGTAGTTCTAGGAGTGGTATATGTTCATCCACACGGACCCACCTGACCTCCCCGGTTTGGACGCTCAACACCTGGCTTCCAGCGGGCTAAGATCTGGTGTCATGGGGTGGGACGGAGCCGAGGTACATGCCACCTGGGTGGGACTAGCCAGCTTGAAGACTTCCGGTAGAACTTAAAGTGGAAGGGGATATGCCAAAGAGTGTGGATGAACAAACATATACCACTCCTAGAACTACTGTTACAGGTGAGCAACCTGTTCTTTCCCACCTCCCCATACTGATTCCCAAAAATGTGAGCACTCAAGTTGCACGCTCTGAGTTGTTTCCTCTGGGGTCCCAAAAAGCCATGATACAGCATAGCTAAACTAAGGGCCCCACGGACCAGGGGTGGCTGGAACTTGCCGGATTTCAGCAGATACTCTCAACCTTTTCTGATTGCTAAATTGTATAAAGGGATGTGGAAGAAGTCTCTCCCACTTCAGGCTTGGGTGAATATATAAAAGGCATCTCTAGATAATGTCTCCCCCTTCTTTTTGGGGGGAGTCACTACCTCCAGAAGGAAGCGCGGGCGTGGCTGACTATTAAGGCAAGTCGCTGGGCCTGGCAAACCCTGGGCAGATATCACATATATGCCTGAACATTTGCCTTCACTCCCCACTTTGGAACAATCTGGACTTGACAACAGACCACAGCCCTTTCCACTGGAGGATATGAGGTGACTGTCAGATAAATACCTTTGAAGACTTGGTCCTGAGAGATAAAGCTTTTGTCTCTTTTCAGCATCTGAGAGACAAATATCATTTACCCAAGGAATGTTTTTGACAATATTTGCAACTCTGAAGTCTATATCTTGCTTGGTCTAGATTCAGCTGCCAATGTGTGGGTTGCGCAGCTAAACTGGGACCCCCTCAGATATAAAATCCCACTATCCCTCTGGCTCCAACAAGACAAAGGGTTGGCAGGCTAGATCCAGGGATGGGCCAGAGATACTGCGCTGGACCCTTCATTGGTGGCCAAAACTAGGTGGGGGAAAAAATGGGATCCTCGATCACCTCTAAGGAATAGAGTAGCTGCTGGAAACTAGCCCATAAGGCCTGCGTTGACCAAAAAAGCCTTCTCATCAAATACAAAGTTCTCCATTTATGGTATAGAACTCCACTTAAGCTCAATAAGATGGGCCTGCTCCTCCATGACAATTGTTGGTGATGTCAGTCCTCAGAAGTGGACCTCCTACACATACTGTGGAAATGCAAGCCCCTCCAGCCAGTGTGGAGCAAGATGATCCAGTTTTGCTCCGCCACCCTGGCTTGCAATTTACCTTCTACTCCCAGCTTTTGGCTGCTAGGTATAGTCCCAGATAATAGCCAGGTTAGTAGCACACAGATGCTGTGAATCACCCCAGCTTCAGTGGAACTTCTTAGACTTATTCTAATGAAATGGAAAACCACAGACATCCTAGTGTTTCGGGCCTGGTTGACAGCAATGGAGTCTTTAGTTTCCAGAACCCAACTCGCCCATTTTGCCAGAAATACCTGCAGAGCCTTTTTAGAAATTTGGGCCCCTACTTAACGAGTATAACCCCATCTGCCCAACCATTATTGACACCAGGCACCAAAGATTTACTGAAACCCCCACCCCCCGAAATCATTGCTAGCAACATTTGGAAATGTGTACTGCTTTGACTGCTAGGCCTGATTTGATGGTACTCTGATATCTGTATATGCTCTTGATATACAGTCATCTTTTCCAAAGCATACCTGTATTCACTTGCTCTGCATATGTTGTATGTAAGCTTATTTGTTTCATGTACTACTCACTGCTGTATTGATGTATATTCCTCAATAAAAAGATTAACTGAAAAAGGAGAGCTGTAAAGACTTCAGCCAATTGGATTGCAGCCAGGCTGAACCATGGCCAATCAGAGCCCCAGAGTGAGTTCTCTGTGAATGGTGTCTGTCTTACCCAGCTTGGAGAGCTTGTGGGCTGGGATGGGTGGAATGGCCAGCTGACAGTTCCAGACGCTTGGGGTGAAGCACCCAATCAAGGGCAAGCCCAGCTTACAGAGCTTGCTAGCAGATTGGGATAGGTTGAGCGGCCGGCTGATGGTTCCAGCTGCGTCTGCTTGGAGTGAAGCACCCGATCAAGGGCAAGCCCAGCTTGGAGAGCTCGCTGGCGGGCTGGGTGGAGCAGCAGGCTGACTGTTCCAGCCACGTCCACTTGGAGTGAAGCGCCTGATCAAGGGCAATCATCTTGACTACCAATGCCTGCCTGATGGGCTGGGGGACCACTGTCCATGGGCTCTGGACCCCCGAGGAGTCCGGATGCCATATCAACCTGCTGGAGCTTTGGGCAGTTTGGTTGGCACTGACAGCCTTCGCTCCACACATTCGGGGTTGGGTTGTTCAGGTCCAGATGACACCATGACCATGTGCTACCTAAACAGACAGGGTGGGACAGGGAAGCTCTCTGCATCTGGATCCTTGTGTGCAGCCTGGATGCCAATCTGGCCATTCATTTGCCCGGTATCTCCAACTAGCTAGGAGATGCCCTCAGCCATGTTGGCAAGGTATCTCACAAGTGGTCTCTCTATCCGGAGGTAGTGTACAGTCTGTTCTCCCAATGGGGCACCACTCTGGATCTGTTGGCCTCTAGGGAGAATGCAAAGCTGAGGCTGTATTGTGCCTACCCCCTCAGCAGGGAATGTTGCAGGGTGAAGCCTTCTCGAGGCCCTTGACCCCAAGCCTTCTCTATGCCTTTCCTCCGGTTTTCCTTGATCCATAAAGTGTTGCTCAAGGCCAGGAAGGACAAGGCATGGATGATCTTGGCTCCAGACTGGCTCCGCTAGTTCTGGTACCCCAGACTCCTAAGTCTTAGTAGCAGGCTCCTGAGGTGTCTCCCTCTATGCCTGGACCTGCTCTCATGCAGTCAGGGGAAGGTATTCCATCTGGACCTTCAATCCCTGCATCTGACAGCCTGGTTCATAACCAGCTAGAGTTCCAGGCTTTGGGTCTCTCAGAAGATGTCCTCACTGTGATCAAGGCCTCTCTGAAGGAGTTGACCTGAAAATGCTATGCCTTCAAATGGAAGGGGTTCTCCATTTGGTGCCAGGGCAGAGGGCTTGATCCCTTATCTTGTCTGGTAGATAGTATTCTCGACTACCTCTGTTCCATCTCTGTTGGGCCTTCAGTCGATGACCCACAAGGTGCACCTCCGTGCCATCTCTACTTGCCAGGTGCAGGCTGGTATGTAGTCAGTGGCACAGGAGAATGTGGTCTGGTGCTTTTAAACAGCCTTGACCCCATTTCCCCTCTGGTGCATGAACAACCACCACCACCACCACCTTGGGACTTGTTGCTGGTATTAACAGAGCTCATGGGCAAGCCATTTGAACCGGTGCACAGGTGTGATGTCTCACCTGTCATGGAAGACCGCTTTCCTGGTGGCTATCAAGTCATCCAGAAGGACAGGATCAGTGAGCTCCAGGCACTTTCCATGGGGTCTCCTTACCTGGTCTTCCACAGGGACAAGGTTGTTCTTCACTCGACCCCAAAGTTCCTCCTGAAGGTTGTGTCTTATTTCCACCTTAACCAGGTGATTAATCTCCCGGTGTACTTCACCAGCCACACCTTGGAGACCAAGCACAGGCTCCATATATTGGACCTGCTGTGAGCACTAGCTTACTACAAGGAGTGTACGGCTGGAGTTCAGGGAGAGATTTGCCAGCTGTTTGTTACCTATGCTGAAGCTGCACCTGGCAGACCACCAGCTAAGCTGACAGTTGGCAGGTGGATTGTATCCTGCATCAACCTCTGCTATAGTTTGGCGGTTAGGGAGCCTCCTGTAGAGCTACAGTCTCATTCCACCCATCATATCGCTGCCTCGGTGGCTGCTTCCAGGGACATCACTATCCAGGAAATCTGCAGGACTGCTACCTGGAAGTCTGCACACACCTTCATTTCCCACTACCACATCCACCTTGATTCATGCCTGTATGCTGGTTTTGGGGTCTCAGTCCAGTCTCTATTCCCTGAATAGGGGGTGTGCATCTTGCCCCCTCCTCCTGGAGAGCTGCTATGAGTCTGCCAGAAGTGTGAATATTGTACATTATATTCACGTCCCTAGAAAAAAGTCTACTCACCTGTAACAGTAGATCTTACTTCAAGGGGGGTTCCTGCAGTAGGTCTTCGCATATAGGACTGCACCCCCTGGCATCAGGTTCCAACGGCGAACTTGTAGCTAGCAATCAGCGGGGATCACCCCAACATCGGGTGACGCTACGTCGGCCCGACTATAAAAGGGGCGGTCCTGTGCCTGCCCTCCAGTTCTTTCCTGCCATCACCTCAGTTTGTTCGGCTCACGAGTAAGAACAGCAATCTAACGCCCACATCAGTTGACGTTTTTTCTTCATTCCTATACTTTTTCCAACATCCGATTCGACCAATTGTATGTTGACTCACCCAAAGAAGTGCTCTAAGTGCGGAGCTCAAATCCCGCACGGGGGCGACCATTCCCATTGCCTCTTGTGTCTAGGCCCCAAGTACAACTCCAATGAGTGTGCTATCTGTCAGGTCTTCAATCAAGCCAGACGGAAGCGGACCCTCGAGGCCCACCTCCTTACCTGACAGCTGGCGTTGATGGAAAAGGAGCTCCAGGAGTTGAGAGAAAGGTCGCTGGCCCCGAGAAAAAAAGACAAGAAGTGCCAGGACAGGAGTTCGTCGCCAGACAAGAGGCCTGCTCCTAAAACTGAGTACTCCTTCAGGTACCCCGTCTGCCTCTTTGGGCTGGGCATCTTCTCCCCCTCCTGCCAAGTTGAGCGGGCAGCCGAGGGTAGCCTCTATCAAGCTAGTTGTTGTGTCTTTCCCCAGCACTGCTGATAAGTCACCCCTCGACTCCATCGATGGGTGCATGGCCTTGACCGATAAGCCTAATAGAGGCCTTGTTGCTTCCACTAGCCCAGTCAGGTCCGGTAAGTCGGACAGTGGATCTTCCCATGAGGCCCCCTGACGCCAGCTTTATTGTGCTGTCGAGAGATTCTTCTTCCCCCTGGGTCCTTCACCCCAGGGATTTGCCACCCGATCCTGTTTTTTCCCCTGCCATTAGGATCATTATTAGACCTTTCGTTGGGGCCCCTTCCGGAATTACCCCCATTACCTGGCCTCTTGCCACCTCTGGACAGGAGTCCGTCCTTGGCCAAGGATCCCTCTATGGAGCCCCCTTCCTTGGGACCGTCGAGGGGCCCTCCCAGATCCCACGCCACCTTGTGGCCCTCTGGCACCTCCCCGGTAGGTCCAGTCAAATATCCAGGTGACCTTCCGGGGCCAGACCCCCATGCTTTGCTACCGGGCGGCCCGCCGTCGGCACCACTTTACCTGATGCCAGGCCATGTGCCTCCATCACCGGGATACCCTGGGTACAACCCTTTATGGCTATAACCGAGGAATGCCAGGTTTCCATTACCCTTCTTGGCAATACCCGCAGTACCCAGGCTACCAGCCTCCTCCTCAACCTCCAACCCCAGATCGAGACACGATCCCCGTGTGGTAGCAGGATGCCAGGACCCAGCTCATCATGGAATAAAGGCAGTCCATGGGTGATATCCCCCTACCTAGGGCTCCTCCCCCATTGACACCCTCCAGACGAGCAGTGGGTGCTCCTCCAGTAGGCCTCTCTGGGGTGGACCCTTCCATCCCCAGCGGTTCTGAGCCTTCCAACTCCGACCCTTCGGACCCTCGATCTCCAGTCGAGGTTCCACCCAAGAAGTCCCCAAATCTCCTCCAGAAGATCCCTCCTTTGGGGACTTTCTGCACACTATACAGGCAGCAGGAGGCTGGCCTTCCAAGAAAGTGGATCCCCAGCGTAAGAGACTGGCGGAACACTTAGATCTGGCCACTGCAGATCCCCTACGCATGCCCTCCTGGATGGGTCCTCATGAGGATCTGGTAACTACTATGTGGCAACAGCCGTCCTCTATCCCTGCTGTTTCCAGAAAGGCTGATCATACCTACTATCCCCCGGAAGGGATTCAACATCTTTCTGCTCATCCTTGGGCTGACTCCATGGTCATTACTGCCGCTCATGACCGGTCGACCCAACCAAAACATTTGAGTTCCTCGCCCCCGACAAGGACTCAAGACAGTTGGATCAGTCTAGCCTTAAGGTTTACTCCTCTTCCTCCTGTGCAATCCGGTCCTTGAACTATGTTTCACCATAGGTGCCGGAACCGGAGGTGCAGAAAGGACGGTAGCCACTCCACTTTTTATTTCTGTATGGCAAAAACTAGTATAGAAAAAGTGCCCTTTGTTCCCTCATAAGTGCCCTTTTGATTCTCAGCCCCCTCAGCTTTTACCATCTTCCGGCACCCTTGTGTTTCACACATGGTGGCCTTCCAGAAGGCCTCCCTCCCTCTCCAAGCTGGAGAGGGGCCTTCAGGAGGTCCAGGATGACACTCCGTAACAAGTTGCTGGACAAAGTCTGAATGGGCAAGTCCTCCTGTCGTCATGCTTTAAGAGGAACATATGACTCTGTGGACTCAGTGGCTAGGGTGGCAGCCACTGGAATCTGCATCCGTCGCCTTTCTTGGCTCAGGATTGCAGGTTTGGCACAAGACGTCCACTCATCCCTCCTGGACGCCCCTTTTAGGGGTTCTGTCCTTTTTGGCAGCGATGCAAAAGATATCACTGGGCTGCAGGAGAGCGGACACTCCCTAAGGGGTAGAAAAAGCAGCCTTTTCACCGCCAAAGACTATGGAATAAAAACCAGGGTAAACATCAGGGAAAGCTACGAGACCCTGGTTCGGGAGCCCAACCCCCCCCCAGGTCAAATTCTCTAAGCCGGTCTCTGGCGCTAAAGCTCCCCTCAGCGTTCTGATTCCTTTCCCTTCCTCCCGCTACCTCCAACTGACAAGGAGGAACTTGTAGGAGGGAGGTTCGGCCTCCACCTGGAGGGGTGGAGGGTCGTCACAGCAGATTCTTGGGTGTTACAACTCATCCAGCGAGGTCACTCGATAAGAGTTAACAGAGATACCTTCCCCTCATCCTCAGGGACGGTCTTTTTATCCAAAGCATCAGATTCCCATAGTCTTCCAGGAGATTCAGGCCTTCCTGTCAAAAGTGGCCTTAGAACCCGTCCCTCAAAACCAACTAGGAAGGGGATTTTACTCCCATTTCTTCCTAGTTCCAAAGAAGACGGGTGATCTGAGACCGATCCTGGACCTCAGCATGCTCAACCTCTTCGGCGAGTACAAGAGGTTTCGCATGCTGACCCTTCAGGGGCTTCTTCCCCTGCTCCAAACAAATTCTTGGCTGTGCTTCCTGGACATGCAGGATGCCTACCTGCATATCCCCATCCTCCCGGCCCACTGCCGCTTTCTCAGTTTTACTTTTCAGGAGGCCCATTTTCAATTCCGAGCACTCCCCTTTGGCTTTTCGTCGGCTCCCTGGGTGTTCACCAAGTGTTTAGCAGTGGTTGTGACTTTTCTTCGCCGCCAGGGCATTTATGTGTTCCTGTACCTGGATGATTGGCTCCTCGCAGCACCCTCTCCGAACAGCCTGAAAGAGTCACTCTCTTTCACTCTGAACTTGTTTGCTCTTCTGGGTATCACGGTCAACCTGCCCATGTCCCAGCTAGTACCATCTCAATGACTCCAATTCATTGGAGCAGTACTAGACACGGTTCAGAGCAAGGCTTTTCTGCCATCAGATTGAGCCAAGACCTTAGTTTCTCAGGCCACTCTCGTGACCCAGTCTCGGTGGATCCCAGCGCATGCTGTGCTCCATCTTATGGGACTGATGGCAGTGGCCACTTTGATGGTTTCCCTGGCCAGATTATATATGAGGGTCACCCAGTGGTCTCTTCGAGTCCAGTGGGATCGGAGGACGGACGACATGAACCAGAAGGTCATGATCTCCCACAGCCTGCAGCGAGATCTTTGCTGGTGGCAAGATCTTTCCAATCTTCTAGGGGGAGCCCCCTTTCATTCCCCTATCCCTACACAGATCCTTACCACGGACACCTCTGACTTGGGCTGGGAAGCCCATCTGGGAGTTCACAAGACTCAATGGTCTTGGTCCGACCAGGAGCTTCTGCTCCACATCAACGTTCTGGAGGCAAGAGCAGTTCTGTATGCCCTCCAGGCATTCCAGTCCCTCCTCCTACTGGGATCACTCCTTATCCAGATGGGCAATATGTCCATAGTGTGGTATATCAACAAACAGAGAGGAACTCACTTGTACCCTCTCTGCAGAGAAGCAATGAGGGTTGGCACTGGGTGATTCAGCGCAGCCTTCTCTTGACAACAGTCCACGTCCCAGGTGTAAGCAATGTCCTGGCGGATAGTCTCAGTTAATCAGTGGCCAGGGTTCACGAGTGGGAGTTAAAGCTAGAGGTGGTCAAAGATCTTTCTTCGATGGGGTCGGCCAGAAATAGATCTGTTTGCTTCCCCATTCAACGCAAAACTACCCAACCTTTGCTCGCTTGTTCCTGGGCATGGTGCTTTTTGCTGAGACGCTCTGTCTCTCTCTTGGACAGGGAGGTTTCTTAACGCTTTTCCTCCCTTTCATCTCATTCAGAAGGTTCTGGTGAAACTTCAGGAGGAAGGAGCACATTTGATTCTGATTGCTCCCCTCTGGCCCCGCCAGATCTGGTACCCTCTCTTGCAACATCTGGCGCTAGAACCTCCGGTTCCCCTGCCATCATCCCATGATCTTCTGACTCAGGAGCAGGGCACCCTGGTGCTCCCAAGCCTTCAGTCTCTCCACCTTTATGCGTGGCACCTGTGGACATAGCAGCCTCTCGCTGTGGTGTTTCCTCCCAGGTTGCTCATATTTTGGTGGAAGCCAGAAAACCTTCTATCAGATCCACCTATGCCATGAAGTGGAAAAGATTCTCTATCTGGGCTCTAGCCAAGGGCTGGGATCCCTTTTCGTGTTTGGCAGCACAGGTGTTGAAGAGTACCTTGCACATCTATCCGAGACGGGCCTTAGTTATTCCTCTATCAAGGTCCATCTCTGCAGTGTTGGCCTACCACCTCCCCATGGAGGGCAAAACTTTGGCTCAATTGAGGGTCGCCAAAACCTTTCTGAAAGGCATCCTCCACTTGAAACCTCCGGTCCAGAACCCCTATCCCCTTGGGACCTTAACTTTATGTTAGAAAATCTGACCCTACCTCCCTTCGAGCCAGCTTCTAGCTGTGACATACACTTCCTTTCTTGGAAGACTTTGTTTTTAGTTGCAGTCACCTGCGCCAGAAGGGTTTCAGAACATCAGGCATTAGTAAGGAACCCTATTTGATTTTCCACAGGGACAGAGTCGCCCTGCGGACTAACCCTTCCTTCCTTCCAAAGGTAGTTTCAGAAACCACTCTCAACCAGAGTGTTGAACTACTGGTCTGTTATCCCCAACATTCTAACAGGGGGGAATATCTTTTGCACACATTAGATGTGCAAAGGATTCTGAGGTATTATACATGTAAACCCCCAGTCGGCGCTAAACTGAGAGGGCTACTACCCCTGCCTGTGTGGCTGGTGAACAGGTTGAGGGTCCTAGGTCCTATGATGCAGTGCCTCCATTTTTATAAGCTGAAAATTTGGGGAGAAAGGTGTCACTCGGCATGGTAATTAGGTTTGGCTACTCTGCACATGGGCACCCAAAGTAATCCAGAGACTAGAAGCAATAACAATGCCCAATACCAGGAGATGGGATTCTAAAGTGTGGCTTTATTCAAAAACACTGAATGAAAAGCATAGACTGACCCCCATGGGGCTACACTCCTTGTAATGCAGATAAGGTGATGACACAGACACAATCCATTCTTTGATCCTAAACTTCCATATGTCATGGACTCTTTAACTAGTGGCACACTACCACCCTCTACTCCATCCCAACTTCTGGGCACCCTCTTCAGCAACTAGCCAATACCTAACAGAAAGGTGACTGGTGTCTCAAAGCGAATCCGTAGATGTGAGCCCTGTTACGCCAGGTGGGGGGGGGGGTCTCCCACCTTTTGTTCCATAGACCCATACCCGGCCATTCCTTTGTTTACACACACACATCCTTGCTACTGTAGTGCAGACTGTACATGGCTTTGTAATGCAGTAACTATCTTTCTCTGAAGACCCCCCCACATACAACAGTCATTACATCTCACTGTTCCATAAGCCCTGGACTTGGCATCCTGACTGACCCACAGCCCCAGAGACTTATTTACTCACTGTTTTGGTGAATGACACTGGCCTTTTGTCAAAGCTTCATCACCCTCACTGTTGCAGATGTCCAAAACTCTGAAGGAATCTCATTTCTCAAAAACTGTAGTGTCCCAGCACTCTCTATAAGGCAGTTTCTTCCTTTTCCCAGGCCAGGGTGTTGCCCCTGGGAGTTGGTTCTTTTGGCCTCTCTTATGGTGGAAGCACACACCCTAAGGTAGCTATGTGTCAGAGCTGAGGGCAGGGGGGCCTGCCCCTGCAGGGCACCCCCTCCTTTCCTGCACTGCATGATCTACATCCTTCCCTCTCTTGAGCCTACCTCAGACTTCAGCAGACTGATTCAGACTAATTTAAAAAGCCCCAATGTTCTAGCCTAACTCCCAGCTGCAACATTTCATTGTGGCTAATGCTGCTGCAGAATTCTAAATGATATCATAGCCCCAGCTCAGCAGAAACTGAAAACAGAGCAAGACATAGTGAAATCCATTTAACTGGAGTTTCACTAGCTGCTTGCCACTAGATCTAACTAGGGTTCTAGTAACCCCGGGTAATGGGGGTTACACTCAGCCTGAGCCAGGAAAATGACTCTTCCCCAGTCATTAATACCTGGCTTGGGCCATCCTACCCTTTGTGCTACCTATGGAAAGGGGTGATCAGGCCCTCTCCTACCATGTGCCAGGCACAGGCAGGTAACACTAAGGGCCCAGAGGCCATCGGCCTCTACTCTACCCGCTGACTATGGGTACCTAGTGGCTCTGATAGAATTGTCCAGAGCATAGCCCTAATAGATCAGTACTGCAGCCCCTACTGCAGGTCAGGACCACGGCCTGTCTATACCCCCTAGCCCTCTAGGGAATTCCTATCTGTCTTTTTACCCAAACAAAAACACTAAAGGGGGCCTCTCCCCAACCCTGGACACTTGCAACCACACACCTGTAGAAAAAACAAGTTAAAACACAGTTAACTTCTTACAACAATACTTTAATTACTATGAACTAAAGCAAAACTGACCTCCGATGAGTTCCAGTCCACTCCTTGTCTTGTCTTAGTTGCTTCTTCCAGGAGTACCTGCAAGACAAAAAGAAAAACATCTTCCCTAATCTGCAGTTACAATCCTGTCTAACTAAGACATAAACAAACCAACAAGCTCCATCCATCTGACACTGGAGAATCCCAAAGAAGCATTTTTTTTTTTAGAAAAGGTAGAAAATAGAAACAGTATGTACAGAATATTTACAACACACATTTAGCAGTTCTTTGGGGATGGAAGGCCCTACAAAGTCCCAACTAGTGACTAAATACAGGCCCGAAGGCTAGTCCAATAAAGAGTCTCTCCTGGGCTGGAGTCTGGTGAAGCAAAGTTCTGCAGGCAAATGTCCTGTAGGGGAGAGTCTTTGAGGACAGTCACAATGAATGTCTGCTGGTGTAGGATGTGTACTGCAAATGTCAGAAAAATTGAAAAAGTCTAGACTCACCAGTCCCTTGAAGAATGGAAAACATACGACACCTGTGTCCCCGACGAAGACTCTCACTGGCAGCATTCTTCTAATACAGCTGGGCGGACATCTTCCGAAACATGACAGGATGACATCTCTGGGAAACAGCTAGAATTATGTCATCTAGGAGATGGTACCTTTGGGCAGAAAAAAGAAGAAGAAACACACAGCTGGACTGAAGTCATCCGATCCAGCAACAGCTGGACTGGTGTCTTCTCTGGAGTTGACATCTTCTGGAATAGCCAGTTCATAACTTTATGGACGTGGGAGTTTATTGCAATTACTGAAGAATCAGGGCACCTTGGTCCTGGACGTCCAGACTGGTGGAACAACATAGGTACAGCAACTGCTAGAATGGCAGCACTGGCTACCACTGCTCTGCTCTCCATTTGGTAGGCATGGGCACATTCACAGGAATGTCTTTGCATTGTGGGAAATAGCACAATCGGTCAGGTGCATGAATTATTACCCTGCCTGGGCGCTCATAATTCGCATCGTGAAAAGATTCTGTCCCTTGCCGTCCACGATCCGAACAGTGTCAATAAACAGAGTCCTGCCCACTTTCCATTGCTTGAACTTTTCTTGCAACATCCGATCTCTGACAAATTTACTTGTCCCAGGATGCACATGTTTCATGGCCTCTTCCATAATCCAGGATTTCCTGCACCTCTCTATTTCTTCCCAGACTTTTCTAAGAAAGGTAGGAAACGAAATTCTGAAGAGCTCATTCGCTTTCCTACGAACCAGTCTTTCCTCTTAGCTAGATTTGGTCAACTTGAGACCTCTGGCCTGGCTTGGGGGCAGCCAGTCCTGGTTCTGCCAGCTTCTCATATTTAGTAATACACAAAATAGATCCCTGGCTCCTTCTTGCTCAGCCAGGGCTGTGGAAACACTACTCTCTTCCATGCGTCCCTCTAAACTAGGAACTTGAGGCTGTGAACCCCTGCGTTCTTCTTCAGGCCAAATGGGTTCCCCCCTCATCGTCTTCACTGAGAATCTGTGCCCAGGAGTGAGCAGTCATCCTCACTCCTCACTAGGTGCGGAGGTCGAGACCTCCCACTCAAAAGCCCCTCTCAGTTCGTCCTCTCCCACGAGACTTGGACTAGGCCCCTCTATCCACGGGTCAGATGATGCTCCCTCTCCACCGTCTCTTAGTGGCTCGGATGTGGAGTCATCAGTTGTCTGTGCTGCCTGTACATCTGCACCCTCTAGCTTTTTGCCACACTCCTCTGAACCTCCCATTTCAGGCTCTCCTGGTGCTGCATGCCAACTGCAGTTTCTTGTAATTTTGTCCACGTAGGAGCCAAACGAATCTTTGGGGCTGCTATCAATCCATACTTTTCCAGGCACCCAGAGCAGTGAGGAACCACAAAGACATCTCTTCCAGCCCTTAAGCACATCACACACACTCTGACTGGATAACCAGGAATCGCCTCAAGAGGAGGCAGTCTTCCCCCATAGTGGTACTTCTCAGTGTTTCTCAGTTTGTTTACTTCTTTAACTATCATAGCCTGGGCATGATCTGGGTAACGGGCTGGTCCCAAAGTCATGACTGCGGAGAAAACAATACGCTTGGTTATTTCGAGTTCCAAACATTGATCAGAAACTTTCTATAAACTGGCTTCTTTGCTGCTGTGTTTACATGCCTGCCCCACCCTACCATGGCGGCGGCAGTACTCCTGATGCATCAACTCTCTGTAATTGGGTCAAGCCACTGCGCATTCGATTTACACACACTACTGACAACTTCTGCTCAGACTTGCACTGTTCTCTTTCCTGGCACATTTATATGATTTACATTGGACCTTTCACTCGCTGAAGACATTGCTCTAGCTTACAGTCCCTTAAAGCCTCAGTATTTCAAGCACAGGATTGCCTGCATTTACGTTGCATCTCTCATACAACTAATAGTCTCTCACTTGGCTTTGAAAATTATACTGACGCTGAACCTATCATTATACTCACAGTTGGTTGCTTAGAATTCTTGCTTTTAGCTGGTTAAACTGGCACAGTCCTTCTTTACAAAGCGATTACACTGCTACACATAGATTCAGCTGGCTTTTGTTGTAATCACACCAGTTTGAACAATATTTTGGTTGGTACTCACTGTTAGCAGTAGCTGTTTGCTGCGATGGAAAAATGGCCTGCATCCAGTCTTGGAGGCCTCTGGAAGGAAGCGGGTTGGCAGTCCTGCTGTTTGTCCCTCTGAACACCACACTCACAGTCCAGTCGATTGAGATGCGGGTTGAGCCCGAATTTGAACAGAAAAGTCAGTTTTTGAAAGTTCAACAGTGTTTTCAATCACCAGGACGCTCCTCCTGGCAAGCCAGTTCGCACACTCCACTCACTCTCCCTCTCGAATGCTGTGCAGTCGCTCTAGAGCTGGCTTGGGGTGGGACTGATTGCAGTCTCACAATCACTCGACACCATGCAAATGAGCCTCTTTCCTCTTAAGCTCTTCTCCTCACGGCGATCGTAGAGCAGGCAAAATTTAAACTGCATAACCACACTTTTTTTTTTTCTTCATCGACTCCTCGGCAGGAGCCCATTTTAACCATTTATCATGGTATTTTACTTAGCGACTCCCCCAGTTCATAAAGCAAGCACTTCAGACTTCTAGGGCACAAGTCTCCTTTTGTTACCCACAGTTTTCCACACTTCTTTTTCCACAATAAAATTCAAAAGCTGGCAAACACTGTACTTTTTTGATACTGGACAAGGGCATACCCACTCAGGCTTTACTGTGCCTTGGTAAACAGTTGGCATTTTAATAGCAGCACATGGATAACAGCACACAGCGGCACATTAGTTAAACGTTGTTTCACATTCTTTTGGGCTACCCACTGCCATATAGCCAAAACGCTAGCCACCATCCAGGCAACCTTTCTTGTTCCTTCTCCCAAATTTCAACAGAATCCCAGTGGTAGCCTCCAAGATGTGACCCCCAGTTGGCACTAAACTGAGAGGGCTACTACCCCTGCCTGTGTGGCTAGTGAATAGGTTGAGGGGCCTAGGTTCTGTGATGCGGTGCCTCCATTTTATAAGCTGAAAATTTGTGGAGAAAGGTGTCACTCGGCATGGTGATAGGTTTGACTACTCTGCACAGGGGCACCCAAAGTAATCCAGAGACTAGAAGCAATAACATAATGTCCAATACCAAGAGATGGTATTCTAAAGTGTGGCTTTATTCAACAACACTGAATGAAAAGCATAGATGGACCCCCACGGGGCTACACTCCTTGTAATGCAGATAAGGTGATGACACAGACACAATCCATTCTTGGATCCTAAACTTCCATATGTCATGGACTCTTTAACTAGTGGCACACTACCACCCTCTACTCCATCCCAACGTCTGGGCATCCTCTTCAGGCACTGGCCAATACCTGACAGAAAGGTGACTGGTGTCTCAAAGCGAATCCGTAGAGGTGAGCCCTGTTACGCCAGGTGGGAGGGTCTCCCACCTTTTGTTCCATAGACCCATACCCGGCTATTCTTTTGTTTACACACACATCCTTGCTACTGTAGTGCAGACTGTACATGGCTTTGTAATGCAATAACTGTCTTTCTCTGAAGACCCCTCCACATACAACAGTAATTATATCTCACTGTTCCGTAAGCCCTGGACTTGGCATCCTGACAGACCCACAGCCCCAGAGACTTATTTACTCACTGTTTTGGTGAATGACACTGACCTTTTGTCAAAGCTTCATCACCCTTATTGTTGCAGATGTCCAAAACTCTGAAGGAATCTCATTCCTCAAAAACTGTAGTGCCCCAGCACACTCTATTAAGCAGCTTCTTCCTTTTCCCAGGTCAGGAGGGTGCCCCTGGGAGTTAGTTCTTTGTGCCTCTCTTATGGTGGAAGCACACACCCTAAGGTAGCTCTGTGTCAGAGCTGAGGGCAGGGGGACCCTGCCCCTGCAGGGCACCCGGTCCCTCCCTGCACTGCAGGATCTACATCCTTCCCTCTCTTGAGCCTACCTCAGACTTCAGCAGACTGATTCAGACTTCAGACTAATTAAAAAAAAAACAATGTTCTAGCCTAACTCCCAGCTGCAACATTCCATTGTGGCTTATGCTGCTGCAGAATTCTAAATGATGTCATAGCCCCAGCTCAGCAGAGACTGAAAACAGGGCAAGACATAGTGAAATCCATTTAACTGGAGTTTCACTAGCTGCCTGTCCCTAGATCTAACTAGGGTTATAGTAACCCCGGGTAACGGGGGGGTTACATACAAACCGGACTAAAGAGGTCCGTAAGACCAATCAGCTCTTCGTGGCCTTCGTTCCCCAGTGCCAGGGCAAGGTCATTTCCAAACAGACCATTTCGAGCTGGTTGGCTAAATGCATCCACTTCACTTACCAAAAGCATGAGAAATTCCTTCCAGGGGCGGTTAAAGGTCACTCCACTTGGAGTGTCTCTACTCCTACCGCCGTTTTCAGGAATGTTTCCACAGCAGAGATCTGCGCAGCGGCCATGTGGTCGTCTGTCCACACCTTCACTAAGCATTACAGTCTGGACATTGCCTCTAGGCACAGGACTGGTTTCGGTTTTGCGGTTCTGCAAGGCCTCCTGTCATAACTCACTCAGTTGGTGATCTCTCCTCCTCCCGGATGTATCTCCGAATTTTCTTTTGGACTGCTAGGTATTCAGTCCTATATGTGAAGACCTACTGCAGGAACCCTCTCGAAGTAAGATATTGCAGGTAGGTAAGAACTTACCATAACAGTAGATCTTCGAGAGAGTTTCCTGCAGTAAGTCTAGTTTTCCACCCACTTTCCCCCAACTCCTGGAACGTTTTCCTTTATTTTTCATCCTGCCTAGCCCTTGGGTCTAGAGAGGAAGCATGGTCCTAGGAGTTATCACTCCTTCCTTTCTACTTACCTTTCTTTAGGTCTTTGGTGGAAAAGAACTGAGGGTGGGCGCGGGACCGCCCCTTTTATAGTTGGGCTGATGTCGTGGGCAGTCCTCGCTGATGATTGCTAGCTACAAGTTTGCCATTGGAACCTGACGCTCGAGGGCGCAGTCCTGTATGTGAAGACTTACTGCAGGAATCTCTCTCTCGATCTACTGTTATGGTAAGTTCTTTCGTAACTGCAATATCTTGCTGTAGCCAACTCCCCCGCAGCCTCTGCCCTCTGCCCTCTGGTGTCCCTTCAGGGTCGACGATGGGCTACCATGCACCAGGGTACCCAATGCCAGGATATCCATTGCTGGGGTGCCCAACACCAGGTTATCACACACTGGAGTTCCCAACGCCAGGTTACTCACCAGTGGGTTATCCGCCGGCCTTCTAGTTACCTCCCCCTGCTCCTCCTCAGCCGTTGGTAAATTGACACTCTTTTTCAATCTTGGTGGAACAGGGAAAAGATTCAGCTTGTGTCAAGAGCTGGACCAACGCCAGCCGGTCGCAGTTTACCCCGTCCCGTCCAACTCCTACTCCTCTCTCTCCTGTTGAGACTCGTCCCTCCACTTCTGGCCACATGGGTGTTTCGGCAGTGGGGGACTGGAGGAGTGCGACGACCAAACCCCAGAAGGAGGTTCCCCGTCGTAGGTCTCTGTCTCCAGACAGGAGCCCTTTGTGAGTCTGATTCTTCCTCCTCAGCTTCTGGCTATATCTCCTCCATTGGACTGTAAACCCAAGGAGACCCCCAAGTTTCCCTCTGAGGACCCTTCCTTTACATATATCCTCCATAAAATCCTAGAGGCCAACAGATGGAAGACAGAGAACCAAGATCCTCAACGTAGGAGATTGGCGGAGCACCTTGACTTACCAGAGCTGACTCTGCTCTTCATTCCTTCGTGGATGGGGCCACACGACAATTTAGCCTCTACTATTTGGCAGCAACCATCTGTGACAGCCGCCGCTAACAAGACAGACAGATTATACCGTGCCCCTGAGGGAAAACACCACCTCAGCACCCACCCTAAAGCTGATTCGCTGGTCATTAATGTGGCTCGTGACCACTCTACTAAGCCTAAGCGCATGAGTACCTCCCCTCCAGATAAGGAGTCAATGCAACTGGACCAGTATGGACGTAAACTCTACTCATCCTCCACTTTGGCACTGAGAGCTCTGAACTATGTAGCCCACATGGTGTGCTACCAGAAGGCTATCCTGAGCCAGCTCAGATCTGAGTTAGATGCCTTACAAGATTCTGAGACCAGGATCGAGCAGATGGTTAGGACAGTGGAGATTACCTGCCATCATACCTAATGAGCGACTTATAATGCCGTCGATGCTTCTGCTTGGAGCACAGCGACGGCTGTCTGTTTTCGCAGACACTCCTGGCTGCGGGTGTCCAGATTCACCTAGGATGTTCAGGCCTCCATCCTGGACACTCCCTTTTGAGGTTCTCTTTTCTTCGGAGGGGATGTCAAGGATATACTGACTGAACTGTAAGAGAGTGGGAAAGCCCTCTGCTCTGTGCAGTCTCTATACCGTCTTAATACCAAGCCCCAGCAGCCTTTTCGTCACTAGCAAAGGTGTCAGGCCAGATAGCCCGCCAAATGTCAGGCTCTCTCAGCTGCGCCCCCCCTCCAAGCCAAGTCTCAGAGGGCTTCCAGAGGGGCATTTCCCCTCCCCCTCTCTGCCACTTGACTCGCGGACTGCCCCCCCATCTCTACCACTAGTGCCGGAGGAGCCAGTGGGAGGCAGATTCGTCAGTCACCTACCCAGATGGGAGGCGATCACGGCAGACTCGTGGGTCCTTCAGCTCATAGCTCAAGTCCACACTTTGAAATTTGTAGAGACCTCCAGAAAATCAAATCTTCCAGGTCACTCTCATTACCCAAAAGGTCACATCCCTCTCATCAGAAAGGAAATCGAGGCCCTACTGGACAAGTCTACCATAGAGCCCATTCCTCAGGACTAAGCTGGAAGGGGGTATTACTCCCACTTCTTCAGGATACCTTCGTCCAATACTGGACCTCAGCATGCTCAATCTGTACATAAGAGTACAAGAGATTTCACATGTTGACTCTCCCAGGTCTACTGCCATTGCTTCCAACAGGGACACTGGCTCTGCGCTGTGGATATGCAGGATGCGTATCTGCATATACCAGTCATCCCAGCCCACCGCCACTTCCTCAGGTTTTCCTTCCAAGGGGAGCATTTTCTGTTCAAAGCCCTCCCCTTTGGCCTTTCATCAGCACCCAGCGTGTTTACCAAGTGCCTAGCGGTGGTGGCAGTGGCTTTGTGATGCCAGGGTCATTAGGTGTTCCCATACCTCAACGACTGGCTCCTGTCAGCTTCATCAAGGGACACACTTCCTGGCTCCTGTTGGCTTCATCGAGGGACAGCCTGGAAGCCTCTCTGTCAGCTACCCTGGCTCTATTCCACCAAGTAGGAGTTGCGGTGAACTGCCCCAAGTCTCACCCTATCGCCCTCTCAACCTCTCCAATTCATTGGAGCGGTGCTGGACACAGCCCAGGGTCAAGCTTTTCTCCCCTTGGACAGGGCAGAAACGCTACAGATGCAGGCCAGGCAAGTGGCTTCCAGCTGCTGGTCCACAGTTCATCTTACACCTCCTTGGCCTCATGGTGGTGGCTATACCCACTATTCCTCTAGCCAGATGTCACATGAATGTCACGCAGTGGATGCTTCAAGTGCAGTGGGACCAGAGGTCTGACGACCTGGACCACAGGATCCTGGTCTCGAACCCCATGTGACAGGATCTCCTCTGGTGGCAGGTTCTATGCAGTCTCTGCCGGATGGGGGGGGTCCTCTTTCAGTCTCCCCTTCTGGTCGAGACCATGATAACGGATGACTCTGGTCAGGGCTGGGGTGCTCACTTGGGGGATCGCAGGACCCAAGCATCCTTGTCTCAGCGGGAGCTCTCCTTTCACGTCAGTGTGCTGGAGATGAGCGTGGTTTTGTATGCCCTTTAGGCTTTTCAGCCCCTTCTCCTTCCAGGCACACTGCTGGTCCAGTCGGAAGACGCGTGTGTGGTCTGGTACCTGAACAAGCAGGTGGCACGTGGTTGTACCCCCTATGCGGGGAGGCGATGCGTGTATGGAATTTGGCAGTTTAGCACCACCTTCAGCTCATGGCAGTGCATGTCCCAGGTGTACAAAATGTCTTAGCGGACACTCTCAGCCACACCCAGGCAAGGGAACATGAGTGGAAACTGAGGCAGTCAGTAGCCGAAGACATCTTCAACCTTTGGGGTCGCCCAGATCTAGATTTGTTCGCCTCCCCATACAATGCAAAACTACCCAGTTCTAGGGACATAAATATGTTGTTCTATCCACACTTCTGGCAGTGTCTTTTCCCCTTTAAATGTTGCTGGAAAGTCTTCAAGCTGGTTCCTCCCACCTACCCGGTGGTATAACCCTCGGTTCCTCGACATCAGATCTTTCTTTCCGCTGGAAGAAGCAGGTTTCCTTCTTACCTCTCCCATGTTGTGTAGGCCCTAGCACTCAGATCTTTGGATTTACTTCCAAAGCTTCAAAACTCTTCAGAGTTTCATCTTCAGTACGATCTTCAATCTTTGGCAGTGCCCTGCCTCCCGCCCTGCGCCCTCGGCCAGGTTGGCCCATAAATATGGCGTTGCCCACCGGTTCTCCCTCAGCGTTCACGGAACACCCCTTGACTGTGGGGTTAGTGGCAGATTCCTTGTTTCGGCACTCTGGCAATACAGGCGATGTCGTCAGGCCACTAGACAAGGAGTCCAAGAAATTGGACCACTCGGCCAAAAAGGTCTATGCTGCCTCCTTGCTCGGCGTCCACCAGGCAAGCTCGGCCATCATGATGGTACACTTCTCCCATGCCCTTTTGGGCTCCAGATGAGGTGATTCCTCATTTCCCTGTGGACCTCCAGACCATGGTCAAGCATGTCAGAGACCAGGGGCCGGGCTGTGGCCATACAGCAACTCCAGATGGCCTTGGACATTGGGGGGATTCCTGGGCTCACTCAGTGGCGGCTGCAGTTGCCATACATCGTTGGGCTTGGCTGCAGATGTTGACCTTCGCAGCAGGCACTCGGCACAAGCTGGCAGACATTCCTTTCTTAGGCACCAACCTGTTTGGGCCTGGTGTGGAGGGTCACCTCCAGCGTATCGAGAAGTCCAATGCCACCTTGGACTCCATTTCATCTGCCCAGAAGGATCCCAGGGAATCTAAGCCGTAGAAGCATAAGCCCTTTCGGTCCTCAACTCCTGTGGCAAAACCAGCCCAGCGCCAGTCTGGCCGGCAGACTCAGTCTTGGCACCCTAGGCCCACATCAGTGGCTTTGGTGGTCCGAAAGCCTGGAGGGGAGGAGCCAGGTGACTCCTCGGCCAGGTCCTCCTCCAAGCCTGCCCAGTGACAGGATGGGGGGTGCCACCCTCTTACTCATCATGTCTCCCCTGGGTCCTCCTGTAGGGGGATGGCTCCACCACTTTCTTTCCACCTGGTCTGCTGTCACCATGGACAGGTGGGTTCTAGAATTGGTCGGTCAGGGTCTGGCTCTGGAATTCAAACAGTACCCGCCAAGCCCCATGGAAGGACTTGGTATCCACAGACACTCAGTCGGCTCTTCGAGATGACATGGCCCAGCTCTTCCCCAAGGAGGTCGTGGTCAGGGTAGCGGATCCTCCGGAACACCCAGAGTTTGTCTTCCTGGTGCCAAAGCACAGATGGGGGAAGGGGCTGGCGCCCCATTCTAGAGCTGCACAACCTGAACAAATTCCTCAGATCTTCCTGGACTAAACATCTCCACCACTCGTTCACACTAATGGGACTACACTGGGGGTGCTAGGACCCCGTTGAAGCCAAAAATCTTCAGGAGGGCTAGCGCCAGGGTAGGACCACACATCCGAGACTAGCTCATGCCATATAGACTATCTTGGCATCGACCCTCCAACCGCCTCAGTTCCTTTTCTCCCACCATCGAGTGTGCTTCCATGACTGCGTCAGTCGCCTGCTGGGAGTCATGTTTTCATCTATACGACAGCAGCTATAGCCATTCAGTATTCAATTAACTTTCTATTTTTAGTGTTCTTTTTTTGTTTAAAAAAAAAAAGAAAGATGAAATTCTAGGGATGTGGATATGTTGTTCTTATCCACACTTGTTGACATGTCCCTTTCCCTTTAAATCTTGCCGGAGGGTCTAAAAGCTAGCTTTTCCCACCCACTGGGGTGGTATATGCCTCGGTTCCGCCCCGTGACGCCAGATCTTCCTTTCCGCTGGAAGATTCGGGTAGCCTCCCTCGTGCTCATGCATTTTGCAGGCCAAAATCCGTCTTGTTCGTATAAGCAATCACAAATTTGTTTCTTCGATTATGAAAGACAAGTCTTCCCCCGGATTTTGTCGGTGTCCTTGCGGCCAGAAGATGTCATGTACCGATCCCCACACCACCTGCGTTTACTGTTTCGGTGTCAACCATGACACCTCGAAATACGAATTGTCTCACTTTCCATCCTAACATCCTCGACGACCGTCTTGCACGCCTGAAGTTGGGGAGGCCGGAAAAACTGAACCCTCCGGTGAAATCCAAGGAGGCTCAGTGGCATTTTCCACGGCTGAGGGATCTGCCAAGCAATTGGAACGCATGCAAGCATTCGAAGAGGAAGTGGCTTGGGCTGCAGAGACTACTCGGAGCTTCTTCGTTCCACTCAACCTGGGCTCCACCTTCTCAGGTTCCTTCCAAGAGTTGTGCCAGTCTCTCCCAACCAAGGGAGAGGGTCCTGGGGGCACGCACTCCTCTCGATCCCGTAAGCAGAAGAAGGATCCGGGATCATCTTCGTCCCAACTGAGACACTCTTGGGAGCGGGAGAGATCTCAGTCCAAGGAACATGCAGTCTCGACTTCTGTCAAGATTGCTTCTTCGGCTGCTGGCTCTTTGGCTTTGCCATCTGGTCAGTTGACTGAACTGTCGATCGATGCTGTAGAAATCGTCATCGATCCGATCGATCCTTTATCGCCGACTCCAGTCAATTCTCTTGATCGAACTCCAATTCTTACTTTCCCCGACGAGGAGACCCAGCCTGCTTGGACTCCCATCGAGGAAGTGGTCCCCGACCCCGGGAAATCATTGTTCCCGCCAGTATCTCCTGAGCGACTGAATCGGCCCATCCGATCTTGATCGAGGTCTCGGACCCCCTCAACTGAAAGGCAGAGAAAAAGCCATAAACGCTGTAAAAAGAGGTGATGCAGTCGGTTGTCCTCGGCCTCCTCGGATGAGTAGAGGCTTCGGCGTAAACTCCGGTGCTACAAGGACCTTATGTGGCAATAGCTGATTTTGACTGGGCACAAGCCAACCCTGGCCATTACTTGGCTTTCACCTCCTAGGCTGAATCTGACTCCTTTGGAGCCGATCTAGTCATTTCCCACACCCGCGGAGCTGGTGAAACCTCCAGTTCGGCCTAAAATGGTCTCTCCACCGATCATGGTGGAACTACCACCCAAGCAGCCTGTGGGAGGGGCTCCTTCCAAAGAAGATGGGCTGGACACCGGGCTCCCCCAGCGTTTGTCGGTCACTGTCACCTCAGACCACCCTCGGTGGGTTGAAGGTGATTTAGGCAGTCGACCATTGTATTCGGATTCTTCGGATTTGGACGTCACTGGCCTGCATTCTCATCCCGGGGATGACGAATCAGCCATTGGGTTAGAGACGGAGGAAGGTACTTTGTCTTTTCAGGGCATTCTTCGCCTAATCTCTGAGTCCACAAGGAGCCAAGCCAGAAAAAGGAAAAGTACCCTTTCACGGACATTCGCAAGAGAGGGAATACCCCGACGGAGGCATTTTCTGCGGCCGAGGCCATTGTTGTCCCGGCCTTAGAACTCGGGCAGTGCCCTGCCTCTTGTCCAGCTCCATCTGTCCACATGGCCTGCAAGTATGTGGTGCCCATGGGGTTCCTCATGGGGTTCACAGAGCACCCTTCGGCCGAGATCCTGGTGACCGCCTCTGTGTTCAGGCATACTGGCAGTTCTGCCGATACTGACCAAACTCCTGATAAAGACTCCAAGCTTTTGGACCATTCAGCCAGGAAGTTCTATGTGGCTTTTGCCCTGGGCCTTCATCAGGCAAGTTCAGCCATCGTCATGGCACACTTCTCCCTTGCCCTTCTAGGGTCTTTTGATGAGGTCCTCCCACATCTCTCCGCGGACATGCAGACCACAGTCAAGCAAGTCCGGGATCAGGGCCGGGCTGTTGCCAAACAGCAGCTTCAAACGGCCCTGGACATTGGGGATTCTTCTGCCCGTTCAATGGCAGCCGCAGTTGCCTCTCATCGCAGGGCTTGACTGAGGCTCTCCTCCTTCCCGGTGGACACATGGCATAAACTAGCTGACGTGCCCTTCCTAGGGACCGACCTGTTCAGCCAAGGAGTGGCTGGTCATCTTCAGTGCATTGAGCAGTCCAGTGCCACCTTGGACGCTATTTCTGCCAAGGGTTCTTTGAGCAAGAATCAGCAGAAGAAAAAGAAGCATTTTCGGCATTCTTCCCCTGTGGCTCAGCAGTCCTCTTTTCAAGGGGAACAGCATCAGGCTCAAGCTTGGCACCCCTAGCCCAGGCCTGTAAAGGAGACAGAAGTTCCGGTCCTGGATCCTTCTCCTCCAAGCCTGCTCAGTGATGGTGTGGGGGCTGTCAACCCCTCTCCTGTCACTCCAGCTCTGGGTCCTCCCATGGGGGGCTGGCTCCGCCACTTCCTTTCCACCTGGTCCTCTGTCACTTCGGACAGGTGGGTTCTTGAAGTGGTCTGTCAGGGACTGCCTCTGGAATTTGAGCAGTACCCTCCAAGCCAAGCCTGCGCCCCTCAGGAAGAAAGAGTATCCGCTCAGACTCAGTCGGTTCTTAGAGTCATCGCTCATCTCCTCCTCCTCAAGGAGGCTGTAGCTCCAGTGGTGGATCCTCCAGCAGACCCAGGCTTTGTCTCCAGGTACTTCCTGGTGCCCAAGCGGATAGGGGGCTGGCAGCCCATTCTAGATCTGCATGACCTGAATCAATATCTCAGGTCATGCATCTTTCAGATGGTCACTCTTTCCCAGATCATACCATCCTTGGAGCGAAACGTGATTCTGTTCACTGGATCTGCAGGATGTGTTCTTTCATGTCCCAATCTGTCCGTCCCATCAGTGGTTCCTCCACTTCAGGGTCGAAGGGACCCTGTACGAGTTCCGAGCCATGCCGTTCGGCCTGTCATCGGCCCCACGAGTCTTCACCAAATTCATTGCAGTGGTGGCTGCCCATCTCAGGTGTCCGTGGGGGGGGTCAGGATTTATCTTTATCTCGACGATTGGTTCCTAGCAAGTTCCACCCAACAGGAGGTGGACCCTGGCTCTCCAGACCTGCTCCCAACTCAGTCTCCTGATCAACAAGGCCAAGTCGGAACTCATGCCTTCTCAGATGATAGGCTTCATCAGGGCAGAGCTTGACTGCTGTCAAGCCAGAGCTCGGCTGCCGGTGGACAATGTGGAGTTCTCTCCTCCTTTGCCCAATCATTTCTGGTTGGGCAATTGCACCCTGCATGGGACTTTCTGCGCCTTCTGGGTTACATGGTAACGTGCACCTCAATGGTCCGTTGGGCCCGGTTGCACATGCGCCCCTTCCAATGGGGGCCTGCCACCCAGTGGACTCAGTGCCACGGTCATTTCAACCAGCTGATCACTGTAACCCACTTAATGTGGGACGCTCTCCACTGGTGGACCGCCCCAGACCGGTTGCAGGAAGGGAACCCATTTGCCGCCCCGAGCCGACAGTCGTCCTTACGACCAATGCCTCTCTCATGGGCTGGGGAGACCACATGGGAACAAAAGGGCCCATGGGCATGGGACCCCCAAGGCCACATCAACCTGTTGGAGCTCAGAACAGTCGGACTGGCACTGACAGCTTTCACTCCTCAGCTCTGGGGTCAAGTGGTTCACATCCAGATGGACAATACCACGATCATGTACTACCTCAGTAAACAAGGTGGCACGCACTCCCGTCTGCTGTGCAGGAATGCGCTCCACATCTGGACCCTTGTGAGCTGTCTGGAGGCAGATCTCCTAGCCATCCATGTGGCAGGAGCCTCAAACCATCTGGTGGATGCTCTCAGCCGCCTAGGCGAGGCATCCCCCAAGTGGTCTCTCCATCCAGAGGTAACTTACAGCCTGTTCTCCCACTGGGGAAAACCGATGGTGGACCAGTTTGCCTCCAGGGAGAACACTAAGCTGAGGCTGTTCCATGCCCGCCCCCCTCAGCAGGGCTCACTGCAGGGGGATGCCTTCTTGGGGCCATGGACCCCAAGCCTCCTCTATGCCTTCCCTCCAATTCCCTTGATCCACAAAGTGCTTCTCAAGGTGAGGAGGGACAAGGCAATGGTGATCGCCAGTTCTGGTATCCAGATCTCCTCAGCCTCAGCTGCAGGCCCCCAGAGCAGCTTCCAGCACACTCGAACCTGATATCACTCAATCAGGGGAAGGTATGCCATCCAGACCTTCAATCCCTGCACCTCACAGCCTGGTACCTGAGTGGCTAGAGTTCCAGGCTGTGGGTCTTTCCAAAGATGTCTTCACTGTGTGGAGGCATCCAGAAAGGGATTGACCAGGAAATGTTACACCTTCAAATGGAAACGGTTTTCTATTTTGTGTCAGGGCAAGGGCCTGGACCCTCTGTCCTGTCCAGTGGCTAACATTCTGGACTACCTTTGGTCTCTCTCCAAAGGGGGTCTGCGGTCTTCGACCCTTAGGGTGCACCTGGCAGCCATCTTTGCTTGCCAGGCGCGGGCCGGTCAGCCGACATTGGCACAGGAGACAGTGGTCGGGTGCTTTTTCAAAGGCCTGGATCACATATCTCCTCCGGTGCATGAATCTCAACCTCTGTGGGAGCTTCTGCTGGTACTGGCAAAGCTCATAGGCAAGCCATTCGAACCAATGTACAAGTGTGCCTTGTCACACTTGTCATGGAAGATGGCCTTCCTGGTGGCTATCACATCTGCCAGAATGATGGGAGCTCCAGGCGCTTTGGGTGGACTCCCCTTATCTGGTATTCCACAAGGACAAGGTTGTCCTACGCCCCCACCTGAAATTCCTTCCAAAGGTGGTGTCAGAGTTTCACCTTAACCAGGTGTTGACTCTTCCGGTTTACTACCCCAGCTACACCTCTGAGGCCGAGTACAAGCTCCATACTTTGGACCTGAGACGTACTCTCTCCTACTATAAGGAGAGGGTGGCGGATATTCAGGGAGAGGTTCGCAAGCTGTTTGTCACCTACGCTGAAGACGCTTCTGGCAGACCTGCAACAAAGTGGACTACTGCAAGATGGATTACATCATGCATAGGTCTGTGTTATGAGTTGGCAGGCAAGGAGCCTCCCAGAGGAATAAGAGCTCATTCTACCCGCCATACTGCTGCATTGGTGGCTGCTTCTAGGGACATCCCTATCCAGGAAATCTGCCTTCCTGCTACCTGGAAGTCAGCAAACACCTTCGTCACCCAATACCACATCGACCTTGAGTCACGCCGGGATGATGATTTTGGGGCCTCAGTTCTCCAATCTCTGTTCCTTAAGTAGGGGGTGTGCGCCTTGCCTCCCTCCTCCTGGAGAACTGCTAGGAGTCTGCCAAAGATTGTGGATGAACAACATATCCACGATCCTAGAACAGGTTCTAGGGACATGGATATGTTGTTCATCCACACTGTCTGGCAGGTTCCTTGCCACTTTAAATCTTGCCGGAAGGTCTTCAAGCTGGCTTCTACCACCCACCCGGGTGGTAAAACTCTCAGCTCCGCCCCATGATGCCAGATCTTCCTTACCACTTGGAAGCTTAGGTTCCCTCCTTAACGCTCTGCGTGTAGACTGGATCCTAATTCTTCGGTTCGCCCAAAACTTATTTTAAAATTTTCAAGACTTCGGTCAAGTTTCTCCCTCGCGGCTGCGATGGACAAATCAACTCCTGGATTTTGGCGGTGCCCTTGTGGGCAGAAAATGTCCAGGATGAACCCGAACTCCAAGTGCGTCTACTGGCTCAGCCTAGAACATGACCTGCAGGCCTGCGAGTTATGTTGTTCGTTTTCGGCCAACGTCCTGGAAGACTGCACTGCCCGGTTACAGCTTGGGCGCCCCGAGAAGCGCTACCTGCTGGTGAAGTCGAAGGAGGCCCATTGGGTGGTTACCGTGGTGGCTGGCTCGGCTGAGCAACTCGAGCAGATGATCGCCCTCGAGGAGGAGGTGGCACAGGCCGAATCATCCTCTTCCTCGGTCGCGGCATTTATCCTGCTCTCTCTGGGTACCTCATATTCAGCTTCTTTCAAGGAGCTTTGCTGATCCCTTTCCACGAAGGGAGAGGGGCCATCAGGACATTCCTCTCAGTCCAGAAAGAAGGACTCAAAAGGTAAGTCCCATCGTCGGCATTCGTGGGAGTGGGAGAGGTCCCCTTCCCCGGACAGTTGACACTCTACTTCGGTCGAGGTTGTGGCTAAGGCCGCTGGCTTCACGGTGTCCCTGTCAGGTCAACCGGCCGAGACACCCGTCAACGCGGTTGAGATTTTTCTCGACCCGTCGGACGGGCTGTCGACTGGTGAAGCCGACAACCCTTCTTCACTGGTTCCCCCGGTGGAGACCAAGAACCTGCCTGTACCTCCGGTGCCGCAGTCCCTGGTTAAGGCTTCCAAGCCGAGGGAAGAGCGGGTGTCCCCGGCCCCTTCCCAGACCCATCCTTGGAAACACCGAGGATCTCGGTCTCGGACATCATCTCGGTCCAGCCGATCCCGCTGACATCGGCGGTCTCGGTCTCGGCACCGAAGTAAGTGGCGCCGCCGCTTGTCCTCGTCTTCCTCCTCGGAAGAGGAGAGGCTTCGACGCAAGTTGTGTCAATGCTATGAGGACCTGATGTGGCAGCAATTACTTCTGTCCGGGAACAAGCCGACGCCATCGCCTTCCCAGGCCATCAAGGGGCTGTCACCCGAGCGTCTAAAACAACCCCTCGCTGTAGCTGAGGTGTCCAAACCTGGGCCAGTTGTTCGGCCAAAACCAGCTGCCCCACTGATTGTGGTGGAACCTCCGCCTCCACAACCAAAATCGGGGGTGCCGACCAAGGACTCTCGGTCGGGTCAGGGCCTGCACCATAGGTTGTCGGTCACCCTCACTCCCGACTGTCCTCGGCAGGTGGAGGGTGGCTCAGGCCCCAGGCAGTTCTTCGCGGACTCCTCGGAGTCCGACAACGACTCCTCCCTGTTCTCCAGGACCATTGACCTGGAGTCCTCCGGGGACCAGTCGATTGACAAAAGCCCATCATCCTTCATGGGTTTGCTTCGGCTCATCTCAGAGTCCACAGGGATGCAGCTTGAGCCCGTATCCAAGTGGGCCAAGTATCCCCTGATGGAGATACTGGACCGAGGGGATTCACCCATGGAGGCCTTTCCGGTGGCTGAAGCCATTGTTGGCCCAGGCTTGGAGCTCTGGCAGTGGCCTGCTTCCTGTCCTGTGCCTTCGGCCAGGATGGCCAGGAAGTATGCTGTCCCTACTGGCTCTTTGCCCGGTTTTTCGGAACACCCCTCTGCCGAGGGGTTGGTCACTGACAGTAGTCTGCCGCTCTGGGAACTTAAGGATGTGGATGTTTCCCACAAGGAGTCCAAAAGCTGACTATGCTGGGCGCAGGTATGCTGCATCCTCCCTTGGCCTCTGCCAGGCCAGCTCGGCCGTGCTGATGGCACACTCTCCCACGCCCTCATGGGCTCCTGGATGAGGCATCCCTCATCTCCGGCCGACCTGCAGACCACGATCCGGGCAGTGCTAGACCAGGTAGGCGGTGGCTGAACAGCAGCTCCAAATGGCTCTGGACATTGGAGACTTCTGTGCCAGATCGGTTGCGGCTGTGGTGGCCATGCACTGCAGAGCATGGCTAAGGATATCCACCTTCACGGCGGATACCCAGCACAAACTGGCATATGTCCCCTTCCTGGGGACCGACCTCTTTGGCCCTGGAGTGGAAGGTCACCTCCAGTGGATCGAAAAGTCTAATGCCACTCTGGACTCGGTCACCTCCGCCCAGAAGGACAAAGGCCGCCGACAGCAGCAGCTCAAGTCCTTTCGTCCTTCTGCGCGTGCGGCACCTCCGGCCCAACAGCACCAGCACCAGGGCCAGCAGGCTCGCGTTTGGCATCCCAAACCCAAGCCCGCGGCTTCCTCCAATAGGAAGCAGGGAGGTAAAGGCCCAGAAGGTTCCTCGGCTGGTCCCTCCTCTAAGCCTGCCCAGTGACGGGTTGAGGGGTGTCGCCCCCAGCCTCATCACTCCCCCCTGGGTTCCCCCTGTGGGGGGACGGCTCCGCCACTTCCTTTCCGCTTGGTCCGTTATCACCACGGACCGTTGGGTATTGGAGGTGAAAGGGCCTGCCCTGGAGTTCGAGCAGGCCCCGCCCTTCCGAGCCGTCGCCCCTCGGGGGGGCGACGGGGTCCGCAGCCTCTCTGTCGGCTCGCCGAGCCGATATCGCCTGCTCCTCGAAAAAGAGGTGATCAGGATTTGTGTCCAGGTACTTCCTGGTCCCAAAACAGATGGGGGGGGGGGCTGGCACCCCATTCTCGACCCACACGACCTGAACAGGTTCCTAAGGTCTTGGACCTTCAGGATGGTCACTCTGGCTCAGATAATCCCATCCTTGGAACAAGGCATGTGGTTCTGTTCTCTGGACCTTCAGGACGCGTTCTTTCACGTCCCAATCCGTCCATCTCACCAGAGATTCCTCTGCTTCAGGGCAGAGGGATCCCTCCTGAGTTCAGGCCATGCCCTGGCCTTTCCTAGCTCCCAGGGTCTTCACCAAATGCATGGCAGTGGTGACAGCATTCCTGCAGCGCCGAAGGTTCCGGTGTACCCCTACCTGGATGACTGGCTGATTGCAGCCCCCTCCAGAGCGGAGGTGGAGCGGTCCAGAGATCTGTCCCTCCAGGTTTGCTCTCAGGTTGGCCTCCTCATCAACGAGGCCAAGTTGAACTCATGCCAAAGCAGGTGATACAATTCATCGGGGCAGAGCTCGACTCTCTATGAGCCAGAGCATGGCTCCCGGCAGACAGGGCCGAGGTTCTTTCCTCCTTTGCCCAATCATTTCAGGTTGGGCAATCGTGCCCTGCCCGGGACTTTCTGCGCCTCCTGGGCCTCATGGCAGCCTGCACCAGCATGGTCCGTTGGGCCCATTGGTACATGCATCCCCATCAATGGGGGATGGCCAGCCAATGGTCACAGCACTTCGATCCTCTGGAGCAGCTAATGACAGTGACCCAGGGGAAGTGGAACGCTCTCTGGTGGTGGACCGTTCCAGCTCATCTGCAGGAGGGCATCCCGTTTGTTTGCCCCAAGCCAACAGTCTCTCTGTCGACCAATGCCTCTCTGATGGGTTGGGGTGCCCATCTGGGGGAGCACAGAGCGCACGGCCTCTGATCCCCTCGGGAGTCCCGATGCCACATCAACCTGCTGGAGCTTCGAGTGGTTCATCTAGCCCTCACCACCTTCGCTCCGTTTCTACGGGGTCAAGTGGTTCAGGTCCAGACAGACAATACCACGACCATGTACTACCTAAACCGCCAGGGCGGGACACGCTCCATGCCTCTGTGCAGGGAAGCTCTCCGCATTTTGTCACTCGTGCGCAGCCTGGAGGTGGTTCTCCTCGCCATTCATGTGGCAGGAGCCTCTAACACCCTGGTCGATGCCCTAAGCCAGATAGGGGCTGCTTCCCATGAGTGGTCTCTCCTGCCGGAGGTAGTACAAGATCTGTTCTCCCACTGGGGCATGCCTCAGGGGGACCTGTTTGCCTCCAGGGAGAATGCGAAGCTGAGACTGTTTCATGCCCTCCCCCCTCAGCAGGGCTCGCTGCAGGGGGATGCCTTCTCAAGGCCATGGACCCCGGGCCTCTTCTACACCTTTCCCCCATTTCCCTTGATCCACAAGGTGCTTCTCAAGGTGAGGAGGGACAAGGCGCAGGTGATTCTGGTAGCCCCAGACTGGCCCCACCAGTTCTGGTATCCAGATCTCCTCAGTCTCAGCTCCGGGCTCCCAAGGTGGCTTCGAGCCCGCCCGGACCTGATCTCAGTCAATCAGGGGAAGGTATTCCATCCAGACCTTCAATTCCTGCACCTGATGGCCTGGTTTCTGAGCGGCTAGAGTTCCAGGCCTTGGGTCTTTCTGACGAGGTCCTCAACTCCGTTGAGGCTTCCCATGAGTCGACCAGAAAATGCTACGCCTTCAAATGAAAGAGATTCTCCATTTGGTGTCAGGACAAGGGCCTGGACCCTTCCTCCTGTTCCTTGGCAAGCATTCTGGAGTACCTGTGGTCCCTTTCTCAGCAAGGGCTTCGGTCGGCGACCCTTAAGGTGCACCTGGCACCTGGCAGCCATCTCTGCTTACCGGGTGCGGGCCGGGAAGCAGTCGGTGGCGCAGGAGAAGGTGGTCGGGCGCTTTTCCAAAGGTCTTGATCACATATCCCCTCCGGTGCGAGAACCTCCACCTCCGTGGGATCTACTGCTGGTATTGGCTAAGCTCATGGGCAAGCCATTCGAACTGATGCACAAGTGTGACATCTCTCACCTGTCGTGGAAGACCGCCTTCTTGGTGGCTATCATGTCAGCCAGAAGGATGGGAGAGCTCCAGGCGCTTTCTATCGAGTTGCCTTATCTGGTCTTCCACAGGGACAAGGTTGTCCTGCGCCCCCACCCGAAATTCCTTCTGAAGGTGGTGTCGGAGTTTCACCTTAACCAGGTGTTGACTCTGCCGGTGTTCTACCCCAATCACACCTCGGAGGCCGAATATAGGCTCCATACTTTGGACCCTAGAAGAGTGCTCGCTTATTACAAGGAGCAGACGGCTGAAGTTCGGGGAGAGGTTTGCCAGCTGTTTGTCACCTACGCTGAAGCTGCACCTGGCAGACCTGCAGCCAAGCGGACGATAGGCAGGTGGGTCACCTCCTGCATAGATCTCTGCTATAGGTTGGCGGGCATGGAGCCTCCCAGAGGGATAAGAGCTCATTCTACCCGCCATACCACTGCATCGGTGGCTGCTTCCAGGGATGTCCCTATCCAGGAAATCTGCAGGGCTGCTACCTGGAAGTCAGCACACCTTCATCACCCACTACCACATCGACCTTGAGTCACGCCGGGATGCTGGTTTTGGGGCCTCGGTTCTCCAGTCTTTATTTCCCAAGTAGGGGTGTGGCCTTGCCTTCCTCCTCCCAGAGAACTGCTAGGAGTCTGCCAGACAGTGTGGATGAACAACATATCCATGTCCCTAGAAATACAGGTTACTCACCTGTAACAGGAGTTCTAGGAATGGTATATGTTGTTCATCCTACATTCTAACCTCCCGGCTTTGGCCTGTACAACCTTCCAGCCAGCTAGATCTGGCATCATGGGGCGGAGCCGAGAGTTTTACCACCCGGGTGGGTGGGAGGAGCCAGCTTGAAGACCTTCCGGCAAGATTTAAAGCGGCAAGGAACCTGCCAGACAGTGTGGATGAACAACATATACCTGTATTTACTCACCTGTAACAGCAGATCTTATCTGTGTCAGTCTTCACCATTCATCACAATTGGGTTCATCGTCGGAGGTCATGACCCCATGGGAGCTCTTTTTTTTTTTTTTTTGTAGGCAGAGCCGACGCACCATCAGCGCCGCCCTTGAGGCCGACGTATTGCATGGTGCTCACAGGTTGGCCGTTAGGCGCTGTCGACTCCGCCTGCCTACCAGTTCTTTGTCTCCCGCCGTCGAGGTCACCTCGTGTGGAAGCTCTGCAGAACTTGAGGCCTACCGCCTATGCATTTTCATCCTCAGCCTATTATTCCTCCGTGCCGCAGTCCGTCGGCTCCTTTCCTGCCGGTTCTAGTTGCCTTACTTGACGTCGCTTGGTAAGATCTTTCCATTTATTTTTATTCTTGGTGACGTCGAGTCTGTTTTTGGTGTTTTTTTATTTGTTGGTCATGTCTGGGTCGGAGAGCAAGAAGACTTCGAAGACGGGATGGCCCCCCATGTGACGGTGCCCTTGCGGCCGTAATATTTTCCGTCACCGACCAGCATGACCTTTGCCTTACCTTACGTGTCTTGGCCCGCTTCACGACATGGATTCGTGCGACGCCTGTTTCTGTATGGACTGCGGGGTCATTGAACAATGCGCGTGGAAATGGGGCGAGCTCCACTGACTTTCAGGGGTCGGGTGCACACTCATCGGGCCAAGCCACATATTCTCGGCCTTTCCTCCGGGTCCCCTCCCGGTTCTACATGGACCGAGGAGGAGGGAGCCCGGCCGTTGCCGAGGCTCCTTCCGTGGTGCAGGAGGTCCGTCCTGCTCCTTTCGAGGGGCGGGCGGGAGGCCCACCAGGGCAATCACCTCTTCGGGGGTGAAGGCTCCCCCAGTGTCGGACCCGCAGTTCGCAAGGCCCGGGTCGGCACCATCCTTGACACCGTCGGTCTGTGCCGTTGTTGGCCTTGGCGCCGTTCACGGCACTGTGGGCTCTGACGGAACCATTGTCAGCGCTGGTTTGTCACTCGGCCCCATGGCTGCTGTCGGCGCCGTTCGCGACGCCGATACTGCTAGTGGCACCGTGGGAGTCTCTACAGTGCCATCTTTGTCTTCTTCTCACCTTGAGGTTAAGCATGGCACTGTGTCCGCCTTGGGACTCATGGTGCCATGGAGCCGTCGGCGCCGCTCATGGGGCCGGACAGCGCCGTGACTGGTTCTGACTCTGGGGCTGCTGTTTGGGCCGGGGGCTGTGTTCTCCGCGGATACTGCTTGCGTTGCTGTGGGGGGCACTGGCTCAGGTGTGGTCTCGGAATCCGGCACCCCATTTGGCAAGGATGGCACCGGGCACCCTCCTACAGTCTGGCACAGGGCCTTGGCCTCTACCTCTTTGGAGGCGGAGTTGGGCTGTGAGTCAGACGAGCAGTCTGACTCCTTGGGGTTGACTGTTGGTGTGGACAGCCTTGTAGTGTCCTTGACAAGCCGAAGTCAGCCCCCTTCTGAGGTGGGGTCGGTGACTGCCGAGACTGGTGTCAGAGGTGCTGACCAGTGGGCAGTGGTGCAGGCCACCATTGCTCTGCAGCCCAGTCTTGGTGGGTTTACTGACCCCTCAGCAGTGGTACCCCCGCCTGTGGTGTACCTGGATTGCTCAACTTTGGGGCCGATCAGGGCTTCTGCAAGAGGAGAGGGTACTGTGCACTGGATAGCTCCCTTGGGTGCTGCCCAGGGCTGTCAGCTACCTAGGCTGGCTCTCTCTCGAGGAGGAGGGCTCTTTCGGACTCTGAGGGATCAAGGGGCATGGGGTCTGCATGGTGACCTTTTTCTGGGGCCCACCTGGGCTCTGGAAGAAGCCGTAGTGCGGATCTCTGCTCTTCCTCCTCGGTCTGTTTGAGAGAGACCCATTCTTTTGAGGTAGGGGACCGTCCTTCTGGACCTATACAGCCCTGATCACCTCACAGTGGGGATTCTTCTGGGCGCAGCCAAGGCAGTACCAAAATGGTTGTTCAGCTGTCGGCTGTGGAGTCTTCCTGAGCACTTTCTTCTTCTTCTTCAGGTGCTCTTGGTCCGCTCCTTAGCCCAGACAAAGGTCAACCGACATCTCTTCTCGGCTCTGTCCCCATCCCTCTGCCACATTCTCCTGCACTCCCAGGCATCCTTGGTCCTAGTGGGCCTCTCTCCTGGGAGCAGTTCAGGGCTGTGGCTGCTCGGTTCCCAGCTTATGTTAGGACATTGGACAGACAGGTTTTTCAACCCCCCCCCGAGCAGCCGCCCTCTGAGCAGTCGTGCCCTCCAACTCTTCATCCCCTCTTCTGGTGGAGAGGAGCCTTCAAACAACATGAAGTCTTGCTATATTATGACATATGCAGTGAGTCCCAACCTTCGAACTGCTCCGGAGGTGAAAGAGTTAACTTTCCATGCCAGGCATGGAACGTTGAGCTCGAGCTCGGTTGAAACTCTGTCTGTTGTTCTTCAAACTCAAACCGTCAGATTCTTTACTCCGCCTCACTGAACAGTCGCTCCAGAGATTTCTCCTTCTGCTCGGTTCATTTTGTCGGTTAAAGTATTGTTTTTCTCGGTTTTCGACCGAATTTAAACCACAACCGGTCGGTTCAAGCTCTGTCTGTGGTATTTGTGAGTACTAGATAGGTTTACATTATTTCTATTCTGTGCGGAACTTGTAAACGGTTTATCGGTTCGGTTTGAACCGATCAGGTTGTTTAAAATATCTTAATCTGTGATTTAGAGTGTGGTTACCGGTTCTTATCGGTTCTAAAAAAAAAAGATTTTATTACGGTTTTTTCCACGACCCGTGACATGGTTAGGAACCGATAAGAGGGTCTTACCTGGCGGATTGCCATAAACGGGTAAGTTTGCTTAGGACTGGTACTCATGTCTGAGAAACCCAAAAGAAAACCGGCCCACTGGGTTTCGACACTGCAGTGTGTGTGGGGAAGTCTTGCCAAGGCTGGCCCCTACACCACCTGTGTTTATTGTCTGGGGTTTGACCACCTCAATTCAGACTGCCAGATTTGTAAAAATTTTCCTGCAGCTACCCTGGAAAAGAGAGTTGGTAGGCTCAGGGAAAGGGAGGCCAAAAAGTCCGCTGAACCGGATGGCCAGCCCGGTTTGGTTTCCACCGAACCAGAGGGAGTGCCCTCTGACCAGGGCGAGACTTCCTCGGGCAAAAGGAGAACCGACTCTGAGGAGTTGGTTCCAGCAAAAAGGACTAGTAAATCAGCTGGTGTGGAGCCAAAACTTTCCTCTTCAACCACTGAAGAAATAGCCAAGTATATAAAATTGTCCAGTCGCTTCGGTTCTGACTTTAACCGGCACTCTTCAGGTAAGCGCCCGATTAAGCCGGGTTCCACCGGTTCAAGATTATGATTTAGAGGAATATTATGAACCGGAGGAGGGAAGAGAGTATGAGGAGAGTGAATGTGGATTTGAAAGTCTGGATGTGCCCATTGACCCGGACATCTCCCCAGACAGACCTTCTGGAGTGTCTCCTCCTAGGCTTTCTGAGTCCCCTTCTTATTTTATGTTTTATAAAAAAGTGGCTGAAACCCTCTAGCTCCCTATGAAGGAAGCTGTGGATGATCAAGAGGAACCTGACTATGTGGAAATGATGGATATCCCAAAGTCTAGGAGACTGTCTATTCCCTTGCATAAATCTTTTGGGAAACAGACATTTAAAATTCTAAAAACTCCTCACACTATACCTCCTGTGGATAAGAGAATGGACAAGAGGTACACATTGTCAGGCTCTGATATGGAGTTCCTTACACAACAATGCAGCCATGTTGGAGTAGTGCAGGCTGCAGCCTGTGACAAGGCAAATATTCCATTGGCTTCACACCCCCCGGACAAGGACTCCAGGAGGATTGATGCCATGGCAAAGAAACAGTACATGGCAGCATCCTTGGGACTCAGGCAGGCAAATTATATGGCTTATATTGCTAGATATCAGAAATCCAGATGGGATACTGTTATGGCTCTAGCAAAACAGGTCCCTGGCCAGCTTGCCAAGGAGCTGGAGCAGGTGGCTGCTGATGGTATTGAGGCATCCAAGGTGCAATTCCATGCTGCAGTGGACTCAAATGATGTGTCATCAAGAGTCATGGCTACATCTGTGGCACTTCGCAGAATGGCTTGGCTCAGATGTACTAGCCTGTCACAGGATACCCAGACTAAAGCCATGGATTTTCCTGTTGTGGGTAATTCTCTGTTTGGGGAGCAGACAGAGAATTACATGAAGAAAATGGATGAGTATAGGACCACCTATAGGAGTGCACAGGCCAAGGAAAGGCAGGCCACTCCTCAAAGGCAGCTTCCCAGGGGCAGGCCTTTTCATAGGCCTTTTTACCAAGCCCAGGCCTCCTCTTCTGCTTGTGCCCAGAGGGGGTTCTTTAGAGGGAGAGGCAGACGGGGTACAAGCAGGCCTGCTTCCACCCCTCAGCCCAAAGCCCCTGCCAAGCAGGCACCCTGATGGGGTTGCCAGGGCCGATTCTCACCTACCTGTAGGGGGCAGACTGGCTTACTTTGTCCAGTACTGGGAGTCTCTGACATCAGACAAGTGGGTCCTGGAAGTAGTAAGCCAGGGACTGGTTCTCAGCTTCAAAAAGTTTCCAAAGATGATAACCAGATCCTTTCCACCTGCAAATCCTCCAGAGGCACTTGCCCTAGAGGCAGAGGTCTCTTCCCTCCTGGCTCTCAGAGCTGTGGAAAGGGTTCCACTCCTACACCAGGGCAAAGGGTTGTACTCCAGGTACTTCCTTACCCCAAAAAAGACAGGAGAATGGTGGCCCATCCTGGATCTCAGATACTTAAACATCTACCTTTTAAAACCAAAATTCAAAATGGTGACTCTGGGAATTATTCTACCCTCTCTAAGGCCAGAGGACTGGCTAGCATCCCTGGACCTCAAGGATGCCTACTTCCATATATTCATCAGAAGCTCCCATCGAAAGTACCTCAGGTTCGAGCTGCCCTCAGGCCATTACCAGTTCAGAGCAATGCCCTTTGGTCTCACCTCTGCTCCAAGGGTATTCACAAAATGCCTGGCAGTAGCAGTTGCTTCCTTAAGAAGGCAAAAAAAATTGCCATCTTCCCTTACCTGGACGATTGGCTCATAGTACGCCAGTCCCCAGACCAAGTCAGGTTACACCTACAGATAACTCAGCAACTGCTCACCTCTCTAGGTTTCCTTCTGAATCTCTCAAAGTCAGTTCTAGAGCCTGTACAGCTCCTCACCTTCATAGGCGCAGAGCTGAACACAGAGAAAGTCAGAGCCTTCCTTCCTTTGGACAGGGCAAGGACCCTGGTCTCTCTGGCCTCCTCATTCACCCTGCAGGTCTCTTGACCAGCAAGGCATTTTCTACAGCTCCTGGGGCACATGGCTGCCTCTACAGCAGTAGTGCAAGGAGCAAGATTTCAGATGAGGGACATCCAGTCCCATTTGAGAGCCTTTTGGTCTCAAAGGAAAGACCCTCTAACCAAATTGATCCCAGTGACTCAAACCCTGATCCAGGCCCTACAGTGGTGGCAGGATCAGAACAATCTGAGACAAGGGGTTCCTTTTGTCACTCAGTCTTACTCCTTAATCCTTACTACAGATGCATCCCTCTTGGGGTGGGGAGCTCACATGGGCAACCTCACTACCCAGGGGTTGTGGTCCCCTCAGGAATCGCTGCTCCACATCAATCTGTTGGAACTCAGAGTTTTTCTAGCACTTCAAGCTTTTTCCAAATCTGTTCAGAACAAAGTTGTACAGGTCAGAACAGACAACACCACCACAATGTGGTACATCAACAAGCAAGGGGGCACTCGGTCTACGGCCTATGCACTGAAGCAATGAAGTTGTGGTCTCTGGCTTACTCCTTGAACACCTCCCTTATGGCAGTTCACCTCCCAGGCAAGGACAATGTCCTGGCAGATGCTCTCAGCAGGATTTCCCAGGGCCATCACGAATGGTCACTGGACCCCTTGGTTTTGGAGGTGATCTTTGCCAGATGGGGCACCCCGCAGATAATCTTTTTGCAGCCCCAGACAATCACCAACTTCCCCTTTTTTGCTGCAGGCCCCCAGTGTTGGGCTCAGTCCCTCTGGATGCCTTAGTCCTCAATTGGGAAGGGAAGTTTCTCTATGCTTTTCCTCCCTTCCCTCTCCTGTTCAAAGTGCTAGTCAAAATCAGATCTCAGCCCTGCAAGATGATCCTGATTGCTCCAGATTGGGCCAGACAACCCTGGTATCCACTCCTACTGTCCTTAGCAGTCCATCTTCCCCTGTGTCTTCCCAGGAAGCACAACCTGTTAACCTGTGCTCAGGGGAGGGTTTGGTACCCGAACCTCAAGTCTCTCAATCTCAAGGCCTGGCTCTTGAAGAGTTAGAGTTTGCTGATCTACACCTCTCCCAGGTGTAATGGATATCCTGAAGGCTTCTAGGAAACCTTCCACCAGGGCTACTTATAATTCCAAATGGAAAAGGTTTTCCACATGGTGCTCTGGAAAGCATATTTCCCCAGAATCTGCTGATTTACCCACAGTCCTGGATTATATGGTCCTCTTAAATACCTTGGGGCTGAGACCAGCTACCCTAAAAGTGCATTTGGCAGCTGTGTCTGCTTTTATTTCAGCAGGTAAGCCCTGTTCTCTTTCAGCTCATCCTGTATTCTCCAAGTTTTTCAAGGGATTGCTTCATACCATCCCTCCATTCAGGGACCCTGCCCCTGCCTGGGATCTTAATGTTTGCATTGCTCAGCTTATGCAACCCCCCTTTGAGCCTTTGTCTTCAGCAGAACTTAAGTACTTGACTTGGAAGACTGTGTTTCTGGTAGCCATCACTTCTGCCAGACGCATAAGTGAATTGCAAGCTTTGTCAGTGGAGCCTGATTTTATCTCCTTTCATAGAGATAAGGTGGTCCTCAGGACTAATAGGAAGTTCTTGCCTAAGGTGGTTTCAGATTTCCACTTTAATCAATCCATATCTCTTCCAGTGTACTTCACTGACCATTCCTCCTCTGGGGAGAGGAGGTTGCACAGCTTAGATGTGAAGAGAGCCCTTAGTTACTACATAGAGTGTACCAAGGGTCACAGGTTTGACTCCCTCCAACTGTTCCTCACTTATGGTAAGGTTGGTAAAGGGAAACCTGCCACTAAAAGATCCATTGCCAGGTGGATTGTCTCTTGTATCCAATTTTGCTATGAAAAACTGGGTAAGGTTCCTCTCTCAGGCCTGAGGGCTCACTCTACCAGAGGTACAGCTGCTTCCCTGGCTGCGGCCAGGGACATCCCTATTCTAGAGATATGTCAAGCAGCTACCTGGGAAACAGTTCACACTTTACCAAGCATTACTCCCTGGACATCCAGGCTAGGAGTGTTGCTCGGTTTGGCATAGCTGCTGCAGAGTCTATTTCCTAAGTAGGTTCTGCTTTGTAGTCTGCATGTGTCATAATATAGCAAGACTTCATGTTGTTTGAAGAAAAAATTACTCACCTTAGTAATGTTGTTTCTTCTATTGTAGTCTTGCTATTTTATGACCTCCCCCCCTGCCTGCCCCTCTCAGAACCTCTGTTTTTGGGATGTGGGTGGGCAGTGCAGTGTTGGCACTTAGTAGGTGCCCACCTTGTTGTTTTCACCCCTCCTTTCTTGGGGTGACTTGGTGTTGTGTTTTTCATTTTTTGGGTCTCCTGACTTCAGTCTTTGTTTTGGGACCAAAAAATGTGTTCTTATGTTTAGTAGCCAGTTGGCTAGTGTAGGTTTACAGCTTCCACACAGGACCTCAGTGAGTTTAGCTCAGTAAGATCTGACGGTTTGAGTTTGAAGAACAACAGACAGAGTTTCAACCGAGCTCGAGCTCAGCGTTCCATGCCTGGCATGGAAAGTTAACTCTTTCACCTCCGGAGCAGTTCGAAGGTTGGGACTCACTGCATATGTCATAAAATAGCAAGACTCCAATAGAAGAAACAACATTACTAAGGTGAGTAATTTTTTCTTCTGTCCACATCTCTCCAGCCACTGATCTCGCTGAGTATCAGCGTTTCCTCATGAGGATGTTGGAGGACTTGCACCTCACCCCTTCCACTGTAAGCAATCCAGAGCACTTGGTGCACGCCTTTCTAGGCGATTTCAGCGAGGCCACCCTTGTGTTGCCCCGCTGGCCTGCTCCATTTTGGGAGGCTTCGTTGCGCTCCTGGCAGAGGCCCTTCTCTGGAGTTCCTGCCCCTAGGGATCTCTGCAAGCGGTATTGCGCTGCCCCTCCCAGAGTCTCCAGGTTCCATGCCTCATCCACAGTCCGGATTGATGCAGTTGGACACTCCTGATGGGCTTCGCGGAGGAGGAAACCCTAAGCAAAATGGATTATAATACACCGTATAATTGTTGTGAGAGCCAGGAAATATACCACGGATTACATCATAAGGGCTTGTGTGTTTTTCTATCCACTCTGGTTTACTTTTTGGCTGGTTTCACGGAATTTGAACTGCAAAAGACATTTTGAATCGGCGTAGTGATGTCAAAAGAACCAGGATGTGGTAACCAGGAAATTGAAACAGACATTGGAGACGTAAGTTTCTGCTTAGCAAACATCAGTTCCTTGCAGTCATGGAGACTTAAATTAAGAGCAGTTTTATAGAGAGAGAATACAGCTGGAACACAGGAACAGACAGAGAGTACTAAAGGTAACATCAGAACTGCATTTTTGAAACTTGAGCGATTGCTAATTAAAGAAATAAATCTCAGTTATAACATATTGTCCTTAGAGACTTATAGAGATAAAAAGCAAGCACCGCGAGGCTTACAAGTTCAAAAGACACCATCTTGCGGTTTGGACTCATTTAAACGAAAAGATGAATGGCTAAAAATTTCGGAAACAGCATCCTTAGCATATATTGAATTATTAATTGAGGAGGACCGTGAAAATTATGAGTGTCTATCTGAAGAAATTCAATTAGCAAAGGAAGAAGTTGGACATTTCAAAGAACATAGCCAATTTTCTAACTTAGACAAATCATTAAAAAATATGATTGTAAAACACGAAAAAGAGGTCCTAGAGAGAAAACGTTTCAAACATAATAGAGATGACACCGACTATTTAGCAGGTGTTGCATATATCCCCAAAAAAATCACCAAAGAAAGATCATTAAGCAGAGGTCGTTCAAGAAGCAGAAAAAACCTGGGGAAAAGAAATAACAGTAATAGAGAACCAAAAGAATCAACAGAAAATACTGTGAATGTAGGACAGAGATCTGTATCTATTAATCCAACCTCCACAACTTTTTTAGAGAAGAAGGGAGAAGACGGCGCAAGAAGCGAAGAACCAGGAGAGGAACAAGAGGTGGTAAACATAGGAACATTAACCAACAGAAAGCATTTATTGCAGAATCAGAAGATTCAAAAAAACAAATAATTAATCTTAGTTCGTTTACATTAAACAATAACCACCTGAGCTTACTTCAAAAAGGTCTAAATTTTGTTCCAACTCCGCCTATAGATAATTTCAGTATTTTTGTTGATCTATTTAAGTTATTTCGCAAAATCAAATTGAAAATATTTTTTGCTAAAAAAACAGAATTTAATACCAGCGAAGAAATGGGATTTTTGGAAATCAAGAAAACAAATGAAGGGACATTGGATGAGACATTGGACTTTCTTTTAGCTGAAATTGAGAAAGAAGATCTAAGAGGAACTAAGGAGCAGCCATCTTTAGAGTGTACCGGAGAGAATGTAAGAAATAGGGAGATGAATATCTCAAGAAATGTCAACTTAGCAGAAATAGAGGGACTTTCTATACCAGAAGATTTTAAGAAGACAAGAAACGTCATGTTTAAAAATAGTTCAGTTTTTTGTCCCTTTATTATGAATAGCAATGTGGCTGCTTTTGAAAACACAGTACTTTATAAGGTAAGAGAACTATTGAACAACAAAAAAAGTAACAGAATCATTTCAAATCTAACTAATATAGAAAAAGAGGCTCTAAAAGAATTCACTACTAATTCAGCAGTAGTAATTAAAAAAGCAGATAAAGGTGGTAATATTGTACTAATGGATAGAGAGAGATACAAAGAAATGGTGGAAGTTTTACTATTTGATGTAAACAACTATAAGAAACTTTCATATAATCCAACACATGTATTTAGAAAACAGTTATGTGAACTATTGGATGAAGCCGTACATAGGGGAGATATAAATGACCAAGAATTTAAATATTTATTCTGTGATCACCCAATAATTCCAGCTCTCTACTGTCTTCCTAAAATCCATAAAAATACAATAAATCCACCAGGAAGACCAATTGTTTCCAGTATTGGATCTATTACTGCACATTTAAGTGAATTTGTTGACTTATATTTACAATATAGTATGGTACAATTACCATCATATCTGAGGGATACTGGAGATACCATCAACAAGATGTGTAATTTAACATGGGACAACAATTATCTATGGATCTGTATAGATGTAGAAGCCCTATACACATCTATAAGACATGTTGATGGTATTAGAGCAGCTCAATACTTTTTGTTAAAAGATCAGGAACACATTGGTGCCCCAGTACAATTTCTAAAAGAAATATTAGAATTCATACTATATCACAGTTATTTTGAATTTAATAATGAATTTTATTTACAAATATGTGGCACTGCAATGGGAGCATCAATGGCCCCAGCATATGCAAATCTCTTTTTGGGATTATGGGAATTGGAGACACTTTATGATTCTAACATAAATCTTTATGCAGATAATATCATACAATGGAAAAGATACATTGATGATTGTCTCTGTATATGGAATGGGGACAAAGAAACTGTGGAAAAATTCATTCAGTGGTTGAATCAAAATGATTTAAACTTAAAATTTACAGCAGTCATTAATGAGTGTATTATAAATTTTCTGGATATTACACTAGAGGGTGATAGAGAAACTGGTCGTGTCTCTACAAAAGGCTATAGAAAGGAAAGTAGTACCAATTCATTATTGAGAAATGACAGTTCACACCCAGTTAAGTTAAGAGATTCCATACCATACGGGCAATTGGTTAGAATAAGGAGAAATTGTACATCTGACACTGATTTCGAATTACAAGCAGAAGAACTGTTGCAAAGGTTCAGAGAAAAAGGTTACAAAGAGTCAGTACTAAATAAAGCTCTGGTCACAATTAAGGACAAAAAACAAAATTATTTTTTAGCAAAAAGAACAAAAGAAAAACAATATGAAAATTGTCAGGTAACTTTCTCACTGGAATTTAATGCAATTTCAGGAGCTGTAGGTAATGTTGTTTGGAACAGCTGGGATATACTAAAAAGAGATCCTGAGATAAACAACATTTTGCCTGAAAGACCAAGAATAACATTCAGACGTACTTCCAATCTTCAAGACAAACTAGCGAACAGTCAGTTCTCACAAAATAACCCCAAAAAAGAAACGTGGTTACCACAGATGCCTATAGGAAACCACAAATGTGGAAACTGTAACGTATGTAAATACATGCATGTATGTAACAGCTTTATATTACCAAATAATGTTACAATTGAAGTTAGAGAGTTTATTAATTGCAAAACTTCTTTTCTGGTGTATATGCTATGGTGCCACTGTAATTTGTCTTATATAGGTAAAACCATTAGACCACTGAAAAAAATAATTCAAGAACATGTAAGGTCCATTATTAATGGAAAATTGGACACACCTATAGGAAAGCATTTTTCCTCTGTGCATAATAATAATGCTACATGTTTAAGATTTATGGGACTGGAACAAGTAAAAGTCAGTTTCAGAGGAGGTGATAGGCCAAATAAGTTGTTACAAAAAGAAAGCTCCTGGATTTTTAAAGCAAATACAGTTGCACCTTTTGTACTTAATTAAAAATGGGATCTTAAACCCTTCCTGAAAGAACAGACAATTTTTGAAAGTCTGAAATAATTAATGAGATGCTCTCTATATGAATTGTTGTGCATATTATCATTATGTTAGATAACAATTTCTATTATGTCTTCTCTTTCTTATAAATCTCTACAGGTTTCAAAAAATCTAAAGAAAAATCTCCCTTCCGGTACAGATGGCAATACAGTTTAAAACTTTTCCGGTCTAGATGGGTCTTTCTGAATCCTCCTGCATCTATCCCTCTACAACTGTAAAACAACATAGAAGTAAAAACCTGTTTTTTGTTTTATATACTAATTTTGGACATAAATGTATTCTAAAGTGTAATACAAGTCATGAATAGTTGATAGGCTGGAATCTAATGCAAAATGCACTTTCCAGTTGGATAATTTTTTCCAGAATTTGAATCATTTAATGTTTATAAAGGTTGGTGTATCCTAGTTCTCTAGGAGAACCCCTTAAAAGCATATAAAACATAGAAAAGATTCATTATACTGGTAATACTGAAACATAACATAAGTTGTATCCCATAATTTGTATAATCCTTGGATTGCAGGTAAAAGAATGTAAAATTGGGAGTTTATCCCATTTTGTTTTTTGAAATTTTAATGTTAGTTTAAAATTAACTAATTTTCTTTCCTTCACACCGAAATCCCCCCCCCACACACACACACCTTTAATCTGTTTATCTTTCCTCTTTTTGATTGGTCTACATAAATATTAAGCTTGGATTGGTTTAAATAGTGTGATGTCACTTATGACAAATGTATTTAAATGCTCAGGATTGTATTTTGGTATTATACCCCCTTGAAGGCACTCTGCCGAGGCGCTAGGGGTTCTCACATTCGGTGAAAATAAAGCACAACAGTTGTTGTACATGGATATCTGTATCTCCGTTTTTTTTTACTGTGGATGAGCGCTACTTACTTGGAGAGGTACAAGCCATTGCACTCTCTGCACATGGCCTGGAGCTAGCAAGGCACCAAGCAAGGGCATCCTATGATGCCAATGAGGTAGCTATCAGGGTCGTAGGGACAGCGATCTACACTAGGCGGATGGCATGGCTGCGTCTTTCCCGGTTGTCACCCTTGGCCCGGCGAAGGGTGATTAACTACGCTCACCAGAGAACCCATCTCTTCTCCCGTGAGTGAGACAGCGTTTGTTGGGGCAACTTCTCCTTCCTCCGAGGGTCCCCATCTCACTCTCCCCACTCGGGCCTCTCCAGACCCTGAAGGTTCTCCCTCTTAGTGTGTCATCCACTGAGAGCTAAGGGACTTTGTCCCTTGGGGTGTAAAGAAACCCTTTGGAGGCTCAGACTCACTCAATGATGAATGGTGAAGATTGACACAGATAAGATATGAAAATTACATACCTACTGTAATTATGATCTTTCTGTGTATCTTCACCATTCATCACAATCCCGCCCTCCATCTCCCTGGGGCCTCAGTCTCTGGGTCCCCCTTCCCTCCATCTCTGTGCCCATCCTCGCCCCCCTCCTTTCTTGTTAGGAGTGGGGTGAACAGGGGCACATAGGGGGATAAGGTTCTGGGGAGAGTGGTCAACAAGGGGGGCACTCTTTCTCCAGTGTGTTAGCACCACCCCTGTGGGGTAGGAGTTGGCAGTTGCCCTCCATTCTCTCCTCCTCCTTTTTCCCGTCCATCTTATTTTTCCTTGTCCTTTGGACTATCTTTAATTACCAAAAAAAATAAAAAATCCTTTTCCTTTTTCACCAAAAATATTTCCTTGAGAGGGTGTTAATTCTTTGTGCCCTGTCCTTCTTCCAGAATAGCCGACTCTGCTCAGATGGAGTTTTTGCCAGCTATTCTGTGCCTTGAATTCTGGCAAGAAGCCTTTGGCTACTCCTTGTAGTTCCTATACAATCTGGTGACGGACCAGGGTCTGGGATGTGTTTAACCTTTCCCCTTCTCTTCCTACCTTCTAAATTCTTTACCCCACCCTACCTCCCTCCTCTATTTCCAGGGATTGGAGCCCCTCCCAATCCCTTTAGCTCCTGACTTCTCTCTTTCTGTCCTCTCAGTCGTTATTTCTCCTTTTAGTTTTATATCTTTTCCTTTTTCCTGTCCCTTGGACTTCCTTGTCCCACCCTCTGATGGTAGCGGGGCTGTGTCCAGTCTGCTGCCCTTAGCGGGGGGGGGTCTGATCGTGGGCAGTCCTTCGGGGGGGGGGAGACAGTCTGGCTGTAGCACAAAAGTAGCGGGCCCATTTCCGACCTTAAATGGAGACCTGACTCCGCTCAACCTCAAACTCTTCTTCCTGTCAGTGGAAGAAGAATCGGTACTGCTCAAGGTCGTCTCAGGTATGTCTGTGCGGGAATCATTTGTGGTGGAGAGCGGTAGGCCTGACCCGACTCTGGTGGGGTCCTCTGTGGCTCCGTTCATAATGGCCACCATCTTCAACACCAGATTCCACCTCTGTCCTCAATGGGGCTCCGGCGAGCAGTTTCACCTTTGGGCCGCTCTTTTAAAGCAGGAGGTACGGCGTCTTCCCAGTTGACCTGACCAGCGGACCTGGTTCTGGGACCTTTGGGCCTCAGAGCCACTGGGCCACGGCTGGGTCAGTTGGGCCAGAATGTGCGCGGTTCCCTCTCCGGTGCAAACGCCTTAGACGCCAACTCCTTGTGCCTACCCCCCCCACACCTTTTCCCTGCAGGGGCCGTCACGAGTACCACTTTCCTTCCCCCCCTTTTTTCTTCACGTCTAGGTCCAGCAACGGTACTTGTGCCATGTGTGAACACTTTGCCGATTCAGGTGGCGGCATCTCCCGTGTTCCTAGCCTAGACCTGTCTTTTGAAGGTTATTCTGGGGGTTGAAGTGGATATGGATGATTCTCTCCCTGTTCTGCTTTGTCAAAGATGCAGTGGATGACTCATTTTATGGACTGGAAGGCAAGCCTTCTGTATCAGTGTGATGGAAGATTTTGTTTCCAGTTATTTCTTCAGGGATGTGGGGTCCACCATAACATTTCAGTCTTTATCTGTATACCAAAGCAGACTTCTGTGTCTTGAGTTCCTACATTCCTCAGTACGAGTACACCCTGTGGAACACTCTCAATTCATGATCGAGAGTGCCTCCCGGGATCTAACGCTCCATTGCGAGGGGTATATAGCCCAATAATCGGCTGAAAGCTTTTATGGATGCCTACGACTCTGCCTCTAGGGCAGCTGCCACTGGCAGCAGGTAGTTAACATCTCCTCGACGGTACTTCTATGTTTGGCCCTCAGGTTGAGCCCTAGAGGCCACTCAGAACAATAGGGCTGCTATTTAAACCTGCGCCTGCTGCCTCTCAGGGACGGAAACCATCGACATTCTCGTAACAGGCAGTCCTTTCATGGTAGAGGCCTAGGTGCCTTTATCAAGAACCAACCCCTCAGCTACAAAGAGAACACAGTAGAGGACACAGGGCTGAAAGCACCCTATACCAACCTCTGTGGATCTGGCCCAGGTCCCACCACAGCTGTCTGAGGGGATGCCTCTCTGCGGTAAGAGGGGCATCAAATTCAGTTTTACAACCAGTGGAAGTCCATTACAGTGAACATATGGGTCATCAGGATTGTCTGAGAGGGATACTCTCCCAATTTCGCAAAGATTTCCCCAGACCTTCCACCCAGATGGCAGCCCAGTCTGTCTGCCTCTCAATCACACTCTCTTGCTTCTGAGATACAGGGCCTCTGCAGGAACTGGGCAGTAGAAGTTGTTCCACAGAGGAGCAGAGCACAGGTTCCTATTTCCATTGCTTCTGGCTCCAAGATACCAGGTGGCATGTACCCATTTTTCGATCTTGGAATGTTAAGTACCTATTCAGGGAGGAGTTCACTAAAACCTCGGCATTCAATTCTTCATTTCCTGGACATTTGGCTCCTAGCTAGCCCATATGGGCAGGAGGCACAGGAAATAGTTGCCACAGCTTCTCAGTTGTTCTCTCCAGGAGGGGTTTTCTGATTCGGGGAAGGTGCCAGTTTCATCTTCCCAGCAGCTCCTCTTCTTAGGAGCCCTCCTGGATACTTCCAGGGTGTCAGGTTTTCATTCCAGAGGACGGGAGAAACGACATCTTCAGATGACTCGTTACATCACGGAAAATGACTGTTCGGGCCCTTTTCGATGGCGCAGATGCTGGGGCTCATGGCGTCCTCCGCAGCAAGCAGTGGTCTCCAACCATGCATCCACAATACTCCGTACAAAATGACAAAGCCTCTGACAAAATCCCTCGTGGGGGAGCTCACTGTCGAGACCTCCACACTAAGGAGTGGAGCCAGGAGGAACCTAATCTTTTCATAAATATCTTACAGATAAGAGCTGTCTTGTATGCCAAGTCCTGAAGGATGCAGTCTGCCACGAAGTGATCCTACTTCAGACGGACGACAAAGCTGTGATGTATTACATCAGCAAGCAAGGTGGGGTGCCCTCCTACCCTCTCTGCTGTTTGGACTTCATGCAGTTGCTGTTCAACAAGTGTGTCATCGAGGCACAGGTCAAGAAGCATCGGAAAACCACGAGCAGTTGTAGAATTCATCAAAATATTTATTTACAGTAGCAGAAACATAAAATAAACTTGTTCAGTATAACTATTTACAAAGGCAAAATAGTTTTCTTTCAGTCTCTGTTTACCATGTTCTCATAATCTCTCTTGTGGTTGCAGCTTAGCTCTTAAATCCTTTCACCCCTCATCCTTAGCAAGCATTCTGTTTTTGTTCTGTTCTTGTAAGATTCAGGAGCTGCTAGAATACAGTGTGCTTGCTGAGACCCCTACAGCTTTTCAAAAAAAAACCTAAAAATTTGCACTCAAGTAACCTCTGGAGTTTTCTGTTAGTTTTTACAATCATCTCAAATTATATACATTTCAACAGTAACACTATATATTTTCTTAAACAAAAGGATCCCAATACCAGTTACATTTCCATACAATGAACTGCATATATTTTTATATTAGCAGATCTTCCCTTGTCAGTCTTCATCATTCTTTACTGTTGGGTGTAAGCCGGATGTGCGCACCTCCTACTAGAGCTTTTTTTTGGGGGAGGAGTCGATGCCGGTGGCACCTCACTGCAATGGTGCGCGAGGGGTGGCAGGCACCACAGATTCCTCCTCCATCCCAGTTCTGTTTCTTCCACCATTGAGGCTGCACCTGCTATGAGCTGCTCTTCATTTTATCTGTGTCATCGTTCAACATTCGAGTTTTCGAGGCTGCTTTTTTCTCCTTCGTCCCTGTTCTCCATCCCGACGCCATTGAAAACTGGTAAGTCCGTTCCTTGTCTTTTCTATCGGCGCCGGCATCATATATTGTGTTTCAGTTTTTATCGCATCATGTCCAGTTCAGGAGCTCAGCACAAATCGAAAGCGGGATGGCTCCCCCATGCGTCAATGCTCCTGTGGGCGGTATTTTTCCGTTTCGGCCCGCCATGATGTTTGTCTGTGGTGCCTGGGACGTAACCATGACATGGATAGATGCGAAGCAAGTTTCTCTATGGACCGTCACATTCTGGAGATCTGTGTGTTCAAAGTCGGCAGGGCCCCACCGACTTTTGGAGGACAACGTTGCTCTCAGGCCTCCCAGGCCAGATCTTTAGACCCTTCCTCCTGGTCCCCTCCTGGGCCTATACGGTCCGGTGAGGAGGAGGCCTCCTCATTTTCTAGCCTTGTCGAGGAGGAGGCCTCTTTCATGGTGTCGGAGGAGCGACGTCATCGACACCGCCTCGGCAGTCACCTCATTTGAGGTGCAGGCTCCCCCTGTGTCGCGGCCCATGGTTACTGGGTCAGGCACAGGCGGATCCTTGACACCATCTTGTGGTGCCATTTCAGATCGTGGTGCCATCTGCATGACTCCGCTGGTGGTGCCGTTTCGGGTTCCAGCGCCAGGGACTCGCCTGGGGCCGTGGGTGGGCTGATGCTAGGTTCCGGGGCTGTGGGCAGCCTGGTGGGCCTGTCCGGCAGGATGGTGCCATTTGCGGTGCCGTCTCTCGAGAAACTCCGGGGGTGGCCAGTATTGAGGTCCTTCTAGTCGGTTCCTCTTCGGAGGGGGGGCGACTCATTTAGATCTGGACTGGCTGCCCGATTCTTCGGGATCGGAAGTCTCTCTCGGGTGTGGTGTCAGGTGGCCCTGCGCCCCCATTCCAGAGTTTATGGAGCAGTCTGCTTCTGAGGATCCCTCGGCCGGGGGTGGCCAGACGTCTCTTGGGGGGGTGACAGCTCTGAGACTGTGGAGGGGGTTTTCTTCTATGGAGGGGCTGTGACAGCTGTGTCAGTACTGGGATATTTACCCAAGTGCCAGATGTGGGTTAATATCCCAGTACTGACACTGTAGTGCAGCATGAGAGGAGTGCTGCACTTCTGAGGTGCCGTCTTTCGGATGAGACGTTAAACCAAGGTCCCATCTGCCTGGATTGATGGTAGTTCAGGTGGATGTTAAAGATCCCATGGCACTTACCGAAAAGAGTAGGGGAATTTCCCCAGTGTCCTGGCCAAATTTCCCTCGTTCACTAAAAATACCACCAACAGCTTAATCTGGCCCTTTTTACTCTCTGCAACCCGGTATGATCTCGGGGATCCATCTAGTTTGGGCTCCATTCCCTGGATTCCAGAGCCCTGGCAGAGGTCAGGCACTTCCCTGCAGGTGCTCGTCTCCTATCCCTCTGCAGCCACCCCCCTTCTCCCAGGCCATGTGGGTCCTACAGAGCCTTTAACCTGGGAGACATTCAGATCCACTGCGGAGGCCTTCCCATCATATGTTGGGGCCATGGATGAGCAGGTGTTTCGCCTGTCCCCTCCGCCGCTGGAGTCTTCTGACCAGTTAAGTTCCTCATCCTCCTTGACTCCCTCTTCTGAGCGAGAGGAACCCAACATTCATCTATCTTCCAATGCTGATTTCACTGAATATCGGCGTTTCTTTTCGAGGATGGTTTGAGATCTCCGTATCTCCTACATTCGCAGGGACAATACTGAGTGACAAATGCATGAATTTCTCAGCGAGTTCAGTGCCTACCACCTGATAGTGCCATCCTGGCCTATTCCCTTCCAGGAAATGTCTATCCACGCCTGACAGTGTCCAGCCGACCCTTTTCCAGCCCTGGCAGACTGCAGGAGAAGGCATTGTGCTCCCCGGGAGTCTCTAGATTCTCTCCCTCACCCTCCTTCGGGTCTGAGATTCCTGGATACTCCCTCTGGGCTTCGGCACCTGGCGCTCAATTGTCCACCAGATCCAGATTCCCTACAATTCAACTAGTGGGGGCGAAGGGTTTTCTCTTCTACTTGCACGTTGATGTGCATCGTGTCACATCAGGCACACCATGCTGCCTACAGCAGGCACTTGTGGTCAGTGCTAGCTCAAGCATTAGCATTACTGCCTGATTCAGAGCAATCTCAACAGGCCATTGCCCTCTCCGCCATAGGTCTGGAACTGGCAAGGACCAGGCAAGGGCAACTTATGACGCCAATGAAGTGGCTTCCAGGTTTGCGGTGACAGCGATCTGTATTAGACGGATGACATGGCTTAGTCTGTCAAGATTGTCACCCCTGGTCCGGCATAGGGTGATCTGCTCCACCTTCCAGGGAACCCGTCTGTTTTCTAGCAGGGCTAGGAGACTTCTTCAGGGGCTCCCTCCATCCCCTCATCTTCAGGGGACACCTCCTAGCTCTCCTCGGCCTTAGACTTGTCAGTCTAGTACGGCTAGGGTCTCCACATCCTGTTTTCCACCAACAGGAGGTTGAGGGTCATGTTCCCTCAGGGCTGTGCTAGACCCCCTTCGGGGGGCTTGGTACTCACTCAACAGTAATGAATGGTGAAGATTGACAAGGGAAGATATGAAAATTACATACCTACTGTAATTCTTGATCTTCTCTTGTTTCAAACAACATGAAGTCTTGCTGTATTCTGACTATATGCAGTTAGCCCCTGCTCTTGAACTGCTCCAGAGAGGAAAGGGTTAACTCTATGCCAAGGCATTGAACGTTGAGCACGAGCTTGGTTTTCAAACCTCTGTCCCAGGTACTGTTCAGTGTAACCATCAGATTCTTTACTCCGCGTAACTGAGAAGTCGCTCCGGAGATTCTCTCCTTCACTTCGGTTCGGTTTACGTAAAAAATCGGTCAGTTTGTTAACCGCTTACTTATTTTTTTGGTGTTCTCTGTCCCTGGTACAGTAAGTGTATTAGTAGGTAGTAGTGTTTTTTTGTGGAGAAATTGTTTTTGTTCGGTTCCTTGTTGGTCCAGTTGGGAACCGTAGAAATTCTGTTTGGTTTGTTTCTATAAATTGTAGTGTGGTTTCCGGTACCTATCGGATCCTAAAGAAAATGATAAATTCCTTGTTTTTTTTAACCGACCTGTGACACAGTTGGAACCGATAGGTTTGTTGTTGCCTGGTTTAAATGATGGTAAGGGTAACTTTTTTCTTTAGTCATGTCTGAGAAACCCAAACAGAAAACCGGTCTCGCTGGGTTTCAACATTGCTCTGAGTGAGGGGAGGCCTTTGCTAAGGCTGATCCCCATCTCATCTGTGTTTACTGTCTGGGGTTTGACCACCTCAAAGCAGACTGCCAAATCTGCAAGAACTTTCCCAAAGCCACTTTAGATAATATTTAAGTAGGCTGAAGGAAAGGGAGACCGAGAAATCCGCTGACCTGGATGGCCAGCTTGGTTCAGTTCCGACTGAACCTGAGGGGGTGCCCACTGACCTAGGCGATACCTCCTCGGGCAAAAAGAGAGCTGATTCTGCGGAATCTGTTCGGTCTAAGAAAAAGTACAAGTCAGCCGGTTTGGATCCCGGTTCCCATGTTCCAACCGCTGATGAGATAGCTAAAGCGATTGCTATTGTGCAATCGCTTTGCCCGGTTCTGACCGACACCGACTCAAATTCGATCGGTTCGGTCGGACTTGTCTCCTTCTGAATATGATCCTGAAGCATTTTATGAGGGTGATTGGGAAGGAGATGAAGATTATGAAGATGAAAAAGATTATGAAGGCCTAGATGAGTCAGTAGAGCTTGACATTTCCGCAGACAGGCCCTCCAATGTGTCTCCTCCCAGACTTTGAGTCCCCCTCCCATTTCTTGTTTTACAAGAAAGTGGCTGATACTTTTCAGCTTCCAGTGGAAGAAGCTGAACAGTATCAGGAGGAACCTGACTATGTTGAGATGATGGATGTCCCAGAGTCCAAAAGGGTGTCTATCCCTCTGCATAAATCCCTGGGAAAAGAGACACAAAAAATTATTCAGTTTCCAACATCCATACCTCCTGTGGATAAAAAGATGGACAGGAGGTATGCCCTGTCAGGTCCTGGGTCAGAATTCCTTACCAGTCATTGCAGCCATGTTGGGGTAGTGCAAGCTGCAGCCTGTGACAAGGCTAATATTCCCCTGGCATCTCATCCCCCAGATAAGGATTCCAGGAAAGTGGATGCCGTGGCCAAGAAACAGTACTTGGCATCCTCTTTGGGGCTCAGGAAATCTAACTACATGGCATATACAGCCAGATACCAGAAGTCTATGTGGGATATGGTTCTGGAGCTGGTTAAGAATCCCCCCCCCCCAAGCTGGCAAAGGAGCTGGAGCAGGTGGCTGTCATGGTATTGAGGCATCAAAGGTCCAGTTTCATGCTGCTGTTGACTCAAATGATGTTCATTCTAGGGTCATGGCTACATCTGTCTCCATGAGGAGACTTGCTTGGCTCAAGTGTACTAATTTATCTCACGATACCCAGACTAAGGCCATGGATTTTCCTGTCACAGGTAACTCTCTGTTTGGGGAGCAAACAGAGGCTTACATGAAAAAAGATGGATGAGAACAGGACCACCTACAGGAGTGCTGCAGCCAAGGAAAAGCAGGTCATTCCTCAGAGGCAGCAATCTAGGGCTGGCAGGGGCAGGCCTTTTCAAAGGCCTTTTTACCAAGCCCAGGCCTCTTCCTTCCAGCAGAGGGGGTTCTTTAGGGGAAGAGCCAGAAGAGGGATGACCAGAACTCCATCATCCACTCAGTCCAAGCCCCCTGCCAGGCAGACACCCTGATGTGTTGGTCAGGGTCACCTCCCCGGTTCCAGTAGGGGGCAGGCTGGCTCACTATTTCCAGGCCTGGAAGTCTATTACCTCAGACAAGTGGTTCCTGGAAGTAGTGAGCCAAGCACTTGCTCTCATCTTCAGAAGGTTCCCAAAAGTGAGAGCAAAGTCTTTCAGTCCTCCCTCTCCTGTAGAGACGAGGGCTTTAGAGGCAGAAGACTCCTCTCTATTGCTCCTGTGAGCAGTAGAGAAGGTACCTCTCGATCACAGGGGAAAAGGACTGTATTCCAGATACTTCCTTACCCCAGAAAAGACAGGGGAGTGGCGACCCATCCTAGATCTACGATACCTGAACAAACACATACTAAAGCCAAAGTTCAAAATGGTGACTCTGGGAATAATTCTTCCCTCTCTGAGACCATGGGACTGGATAGCCTCCCTGGATGCCTATTTCCATATACCTATCAGACATTCCCACAGAAAGTACCTCAGGTTCGAGTTGCCCTCAGGCCACTACCAGTTCAGAGCAATGCCCTTTGGCCTAACATCTGCTTCAAGGGTGTTCACCGAGTGTCTAGCAGTAGTGGTGGCCTTTCTCAGGAGACAAGGCATTTTACTGTTTCCCTGCCTGGACGATTGGCTCATAGTGGGTCAGTCCTCAGACCAAGTCAAGCTAGCTCTAGAGGTCACTCAAAAGCTTCTGGAATCCCTAGGATTCATCTTAAATTTAGACAAGTCTGTTCTAGAACCAGCTCAGCTTCTCACATTTATAAGGGTGGAACTGGACACTGTCCATGCCAGGTCCTTTCTCCCTCTTCCAAGGGTTCAGTCCCTCATCATTCTGGCTTCCTCTTTTCTTCCACTAGTGTCTCGGCCAGCCAGACATTTCTTGCAGTTGGTAGGCCACATGGTAGCTTGCACTGCAGTAGTGCAAGGGGCAAGGTTTCAAATGAGAGATATTCAATTTCATCTAAAATCCTTTTGGTCTCAGAAGAAAGACCCTCTCTCCAAGTTAGTGCCAGTGTCTCAAACTCTGGTTCAGGCTGTCCAGTGGTGGCTGGAGGAGGAGGACAATCTGAGGCAGGGAGTTCCCTTCCTCAGTCAAGCTCCAACAGTGATTCTCACCACGGATGCTTCCCTGCTGGGATGGGGAGCCCATCTGGACCAGCTCACTGCTCAGGGAACATGGTCTCATCAGGAGTCTCTCCTGCACATAAATCTTCTCGAACTTAGGGCCGTCTTTCTAACACTTCAGACATTCTCAAACACAATTCAAGACAACGTGGTGCAGATCAGGACAGACAGCACCACAGCCATGTGGTACATCAAGCGAGCAGGGGGGCACTCGGTCCTCAGCCTTGTGCACCGAAGCCAAGAAAATATGGTCACTAGCTTATTCCCTGCAGGTTTCCCTGATAGCTGTGCATCTCCCAGGGAAGGACAATGTACTGGCAGATGCTCTTAGCAGGATTTCTCTAGGCCACCACGAATGGGCCCTGAATCCTCAAATTCTTCAGATCATTTTCAAAAGGTGGGGCATTCCAGAGATAGATCTCTTTGCAGCCCCGGACAGTCATCAGCTTCCCCTATTCTGCTGCAGACCCCCTCTTTTGGGGTCTGTTCCTCAGGATGCTTTTCTGTTGGATTGGACAAGCAAGTTTCTGTGTGCTTTTCCTCCTTTTCCTCTGATATTCAGAGTTCTGGTCAAGATCAGATGTCAGCCTTGCACTGTGATCCTAGTGGCTCCAGATTGGGCCAGGTAGCCTTGGGTACCCCCTTCTACTGTCAATGTCATCTACAATTCCACTTTGTCTTCCCAGACAGTTCAATCTTCTCACCTCCTCACAGGGGAGGATTCTGTATCCCAACCTTCAGACTCTCAGACTCAAAGCTTGGCTCTTGAGGAGCTAGAATATTCAAGCCTGCATCTTTCCCAATCAGCCATGGACATTCTTAATGCTAGTAGACAACCTTCCACTAGGACAACCTACAATTCCAAATGGAAGAGATTTGGTTTTTGGTGATCTCAGAGGCATATTCAGCCAGATTCAGCTGACATTGCCACTGCTATGGACTATTTGGTGCATTAACAGCTTAGGCCTCAGACCTACCACTCTCAAAGTGTATTTGACAGCTATCTCTGATCTTCTTTCAGCCGGGAATGGCTCTTTCAAACAACATGAAGTCTTGCTATATTATGGACATTAGCAGTTTGTTCCAGCTCTAGAACTGCCCCGGAGTGAAATGGTTAAAACCATTCCAAAATAGAATTTTGGCACAAGAGCAGCTCATTTCAAACTTGAACTGTCAGATTCTTTACTCCGCCTCAGTGAACAGTCGCTCCGGAGATTTCTCCTTCTGCTCGGTTCATTTCTCGGTTTAAAAAGTGTTTTCTCGGTTGGATTTAACCGAGAATAGTTTATTTAACATAAAACCGTTTGGTTCAAGCTCTATCTGTGGTAACCGTAAGTAAATGAAGGTTTTGTCTGTAATGGAACTTGTAAGTTATCGGTTCGGTTTTGAACCGATCAGTGGGTTTAAAACTCATTTAAAACTAAAAGTTACTATTTTAGAGTGCGGTTCGGTTCTTATCGGTTCTAAAAAACTGGATTTATTCGTTTTTTCCAATACCCGTGACGGTTAGGAACCGATAAAGTGTCTTGCCTGGCACTGCGTTAAAGGGCAAGTTTTTGGTTAGGCTGGCATTATGTTTGAGAAACCCAAAAGAAAACCGGGCCCACTGGGTTTCAACACTGTGATGTTTGTGGGAAGTCTTTGCCAAGGCTGACCCACACACACTGTGTTTATTGTCTGGGGTTTGACCACCTCCAGTCAGACTGCCAGGTATGTAAAATTTCCCTGCAGCCACCCTGGAAAAAGATTGGGCAGGCTCAGGGAACGAGAGGCCAAAAAGTCCGCTGACCCGGATGGCCAGCCCGGTTCAGTGCCAACCGAACCAGAGGGAGTGCCCTCTGACCAGGGCCAGACTTCCTCGGGCAAAAGAAAAGCTGGTTCTGAGGAACCAATTCCAGTAAAGAAAACAAGAAAATCAGCAGGTCTGGAGTCCAAAATTCCTTCTCCAACTGCTGCAGAGATAGCAAAAGCCATACAAATTGTCCAGTCACTGTCTCAGGGTCCGTCGAACCACCACTATCTGGTAAAGGTCGGTTCGTCCGGTCCCAGTGGTTCAGGATTATGATATTGAGGAATTTTATGAACCAGAGGAGGGAGGAGGATTATGAACAGTATGAATGTGGCTGGGAAGGTCTGGGTGTGCCCATTGAACGGACATCTCCCCAGACAGACCTTTAGAATCTCCCCCTATGCTGTCTGAGTCCCCATCTCATTTTATGTTTTATAAAAAAGTTGCTGAAACCCTCCAGCTTCCTTTAGAAGAGGCTGTGGATGAGCAAGAGGAGCCTGATTTTGTAGAAATGATGGATATTCCAGAGTCTAGGAGATTGTCTATTCCTTTACATAAGTCTTTTAGGAAACAAACAATTAAAATTTTAAAAGCTCCTAATTCTGTGCCTCCTGTAGATAAAAAGATGGACAGAAGGTATACATTGTCAGGCCCTGATACAGAATTCCTTTCTCAGCAATGCAGTCATGTTGGGGTAGTTCAGGCTGCTGCCTGTGATAAAGCTAATATTCCCTTGGCTTCACATCCTCCTGACAAGGATTCCAGGAAGATTTATGCCATGGCAAAAAAACAGTATATGGCAGCCTCTCTGGGACTCAGGCAAGCAAATTATATGGCTTATGTAGCTAGGTATCAGAAATCTAGATGGGATACTGTTATGCAATTGGCCAAGCAGGCCCATGGCCAGCTAGCTAGTGAACTAGAACAGGTGGCTGCTGATGGCATTGAAGCCTCTAAGGTTGAGTTTCATGCTGCTGTGGATGTTAATGATGTTTCCTCTAGGGTCATGGCCACATCTGTAGCTTTTAGTAGGTTGGCCTGGCTCAGGTGTACTAGTTTGTCTCAGGATACCCAGACTAAGGCTATGGATTTTCCTGTGGTGGGAAATTCTCTGTTTGGAGAGCAGACAGAGAATTACATGAAGAAGATGGATGAATATAGGACTACTTACAAGAGTGCCCAGGCTAAGGAGTGGCAAGAGACTCCTCAAAGGCATGCCCCCAGGGGTAGGGGTAGGCCTTTTCACAGGCCTTTCTACCAGACTCAGGCCTCCTCTGCCTTTGCTCAGAGGGGCTTCTTCAGAGGCAGGGGCAGACGAGGGTGGGCAGACCTGCTCCCACCCCCAGCCTAAAGCTTCTGAAACAGGCACCCTGATGGGGTGCCCAGAATGATCTCCTGTACCAGTGGGGGGCAGGCTGGCTTACTTCAGTCAGAATTGGGCTTCTTTAACCTCAGACAAGTGGGTTCTGGAAGTAGTAAGCCAGGGTCTGGTTCTCAGCTTCAAAAAGTTTCCCAAGTTGAGAAGCAGACTTTTTCTACTGCAAGTGCTTCAGAGACCCTCGCTCTGGAAACAGAGGTCTCATCCCTGTTAGCTCTCAGAGCAGTAGAAAGGGTTCCTCCCCTGCATCAGGGCAGGGGTCTGTATTCCAGATACTTCCTTACCCCAAAAAAGACAGGAGAATGGCGGCCCATTTTAGATCTCAGATATCTGAACAAGCATCTTTTGAAACCAAAGTTCAAAATGGTAACTCTGGCAATGATTTTACCTTCCCTAAGGCCAGAGGACTGGCTAGCCTCCCTGGACCTCAAGGATGCCTATTTCCATGTCCTAATCAGAAGATCCCATCGAAAGTACCTCAGATTCGAACTGCCCTCAGGTTATTACCAGTTCAGAGCAATGCCCTTGACCTTACCTCTTAAGGGGTATTCACAAAGTGTCTAGCAGTGGCAGTGGCCCACTTAAGGAGGCAGAGATTGCTGTTTTTCCCTATCTAGACGACTGGCTCATTGTAGGCAGTCCCAGAACAGGTAAAATCTCACCTGCAGGTCACCCAGCAGCTTCTCACCTCCCTGGGTTTTCTGCTAAACCTACCAAAGTCGGTTCTGGAACCAGTCCAGGTACTCACCTTTATAGGGGCAGAATTGGACACAAAGCTAGCCAGAGCCTTTCTTCCCCAGAAAGGGTAAGGAATTTAGTGGCTCTGGCCTCTTCCTTCACTCTGCAGGTCTCGACCAGCAAGACACTTTCTGCAGCTCCTGGGGCACATGGCTGCATCCACAGCTGTTGTGCAGGGGCCAGATTTCAGATGAGAGACATTCAGTTTCACTTGAGAACCTTTTGGTCTCAGAGAAGAGCCCCCTTTCAAGTTGATCCCAGTGACTGAACCTTGATCCTAGCTCTCCAGTGGTGGCAGGATCAGAGCAATTTAAGGCGGGATCCCTTCATTTCCCCTTCTCACGACTTGACTCTCACTACAGATGCTTCCCTTCTGGGTTGGGGAGCCCACATGGGCGATCTTTCCACTCAGGAGTTTGGTCCCCCAGGAATCTCTGCTCCACATCAATTTGCTGGAACTCAGAGCTGTCTTTTTAGCTCTTCAAGCTTTTCTGCATCTGTCCATGACAAGGTGATACAAGTCAGAACAGACAACACCACAACAATGTGGTACATCAACAAGCAGGGCACTCGGTCTTGACTTGTGCCGAGGCAATGAGAGTTGTGGTCTCTGGCCTATTCCTGAACACTTCCCTCATAGCAGTTCATCTTCCAGGGAAGGACAATGTCCTAGCGGATGCCCTCAGCAGGATTTCCCAGGGCCATCACGAATGGTCCCTGGATCCTCAAGTGCTGGGGATAGTTTTTGCCAGGTGGGGCATCCCTCAGATAGATCTTTTGCAGCCCCAGACAATCACAAACTTCCTCTGTTCTGTTGCAGGCCTCCAATGCTGGGCTTAGTTCCCCTGGATGCCCTTCCTCTGGATTGGGAGGGAAGTTCCTCATGCTTTCCCCCTTTCCTCTCCTATTCAAGTACTAGTCAAAATCAGATCTCAGCCTTGCAGGGTGATTCTGATTGCCCTGGATTGGCCAGGCAGCCTGGTACCCACTCCTTCTGTCTCTGACAGTCCATCTTCCCTGTGCCTCCCAGGAATCACAATCTGTTGACTTGTGCCCAGGGAAGGGTTTGGTATCTGGACCTCAATCCCTCAACCTCAAGGCCTGGCTCTTGAGGAGTTAGAGTTGCTGATTTACACCTCTCTCAGGGTGTTCTTGAGATCCTAAAGGCTTCCAGAAAGCCTTCCACTAGGGCTACTTATAGTTCTAAATGGAAAAGGTTTTCCATTTGGTGTGCGAGGAAAATATTTCCCAGAATCTGCTGAATTGCCCATTTTGTTAGATTACATGGTACATCTTAATTCTTTGGGTCTCAGACCAGCTACCCTGAGGGTTCATTTGGCAGCTGTGTCTGCTTTTGTGTCAGCAGGAAAGTCATCCTCTCCTCTCATCCTGTGTTTTCCAAGTTTTTAAGGGTTACTCCATACTAATCCTCCTTTGGAACCGGCCCTGCTTGGGACCTTAATGTTTGCATTGCCCAGTTAATGCAACCCCCTTTTGAACCTCTGTCTTCTGCAGAGCTTAAGTACCTAACTTGGAAAACTGTTTTTCTAGTGGCTATCACTTCTGCCAGACGCATAAGTGAATTGCAAGCCTTGTCAGTGGAGACTGACTTTATTTCTTTCCACAGGGATAAGGTAGTCCTTAGGACTAATAGGAAGTTTTTGCCTAAGGTGGTTTCAGATTTCCATCTTAATCAATCTATCTCCCTTCCAGTATTTTTCACTGATCACTCCTCTTCGGGTGAGAGGAGGTTGCACAGCCTGGATGTTAAGAGAGCTCTTAGTTATTATATAGAGCGTACCAAAGGTCACAGTTGAATCCCTCCAACTTTCCTTACCTATGGTGAAGTTGGAGAAGGCAAACCTGCCACTAAGAGATCAGTAGCCAGGTGGATTGTCTCTTGTATCCAATTTTGTTATCAGAAAGTGGGCAGAGCCCCCAGGTTTGAGGGCTCATTCTACCAGGGGTACAGCTCGTCTCTAGCTGCTGCCAGAGATATCCCTTTATTAGAGATTTGCCAGGCTGCTACTTGGAAAATGGTACACATTTACCAAGCATTACTCCCTGGATGTCCAGGCCAGGAGAGATGCTCGGTTTGGCACAGCTGTTCTTCAGAGCCTATTCCCCAAGTAGGTTCTGCCCCTCCTCCATGGAGGTACTGCTGTGTATTCTGCTAATGTCTATAATATAGCAAGACTCCATTAGAAGAAACAACATTACTATGGTGAGTAATTTTATCTTCTTAGCCTCCCATCCAGTTTTCAAGAGATTTTTCAAAGGTCTGGCTCATATCAATCCTCCCATTAGGGACCCTACTCCTGTTTGGGATCTGTATTGCACAGCTTATGCAGCCTCCCTTTGAACCATTATCTTCAGCTGAGCTAAAATACTTGACTTGGAAAACTGCTCCTGGCAGCCATTAATCTGCCAGGAGAATCAGTGAACTACAGGCTTTATCACTGGAACCTGATTTCATTTCATAGGGATAAGGTGGTCCTTCGAACAAATAGAAAATTCCTTCCCAAGGTGGTATCAGATTTTCATCGGAACCAATCCATGTCACTGCCTGTATTTTTCACTGACCATTCTTCATCTGGGGAAAGAAGACTGCACAGTCTGGATATAAAGAGGGTTCTTGGTTATTATTTAGACTCTACTAAGGTTCATAGAAATGACTGTTCACAGCTGTTTCTCACTTATGGAGAAGCGGGGAAGGGCAAACCTGCCACTAAGAGATCTAATGCCAGGTGGATTGTCTCCTGTATACAGTTGTGCTACTCTAATTGGGGAAGGAGCCACCTTCAGGCCTGAGGGCTCACTCCACCAGTGGAACAGCTGCTTTGGTCACAGCAGCCAGAGACATACCCTTAGTGGAAATCTGTAAAGCAGCCACCTGGAAAACTGTTCATACATTTACCAAGCATTATTCTTTCGACATCCAGTCAAGAAATGATGTTAGGTTTCGCACAGCAATATTGCAGATCTTGTTCCCCAAATAGGTTCTGTAACTCCTTCCTCCAAGGGGGTACTGCTTGGTAGTCTGTATATAGTCAGAATACAGCAAGACTTCATGTTTGAAGAAAAAATTACTCACCATAGTAATGTTTCTTCTAATGGAGTATTGCTGTATTCTGACCTCCCTCCCTCCCTGCTCTCCTCCTGGAACCTAGTTGTTTTGGGATGTGGGTGGGCAGCCGCAGTGCTGCATCTCAGGGGTGTACCTGGTTTTTCCTCTTCCTTGGGTGAGTTTTTTTATTACTTTTAATATAGTATTAAGTTTCACTACCTACTTTATTTCTTTTTGGGGTTCTTGACTTGAATCTTTTGAACCCTAAAAAATCTGTTTCTTGCCTTTTGGCACAAAATTTTAGAAAATGATTTCTGTTTTTAGCTAGTTAGCATAGTGCTCGTAAGAATCTGACGGTTACACTGAGGAGTACCTGGGACAGAGGTTTGAAAACCGAGCTCGTGCCCAACGTTCTATGCCCTGGCATAGAGTTAACCCTTTCCTCTCCAGAGCAATTCAAGTACTGGGGCTAACTGCATATAGTCAGAATACAGCAAGACTCCATTAGAAGAAACAACATTACTATGGTGAGTAATTTTCTCATCTTCATCATTCATTACTAAATCCGGTCCACCTTCCCCTCATGGGCCTCATTTCTTGGGCATCTCCCCCACCCTCCCCCCTCAAGGCCAATTGGGGGCTGAGTCCCTCTGGTACCTCAGGACCTTCTGTTCCTTCTCTGAAGCCTCTCTATTTTGGGACTCTCTTCAGAGGTCAAGTTTGGTTTTGAAGTCATCAGCCAGCATGGGCTACTGTCTGGGAAAGCCCTCTAAGCCCCTCAGTCTCCGCTGGCCTAGCTGGTGTTCTTTGAAACATTGCCTTCTGCAAGTACAAGCCCAAGGGCTTGTTAGAGGAAAATTTACTAGTCCGATTTGAAATCTTCCAGCTTTGGCTGGTGGACTGGTACCAATTTCAACCCCTGCCTTATCAGTCCAGGGAGTCAGAAGGAGTTTCCTTCCCTGTCACTGTCTGTTATCTGCAAAAAGGTTGCGCCCTTCTTAGGGCCCCCCTTTTTCTAGTACTCAATCATATGGCTGTGTACTAGTGGGGTCTTTTTCCCTACACCTAGTTGGGGCTCTTTCCTCTTCGGAACAGATAATTTTTCCCTTAGGCAACCTGTGAGCTGTCAGCTTGAGTTGTGGGTAATTGGATATCGGGGTGAGTAGGGAAATCTATCTCTCTCATACCAAGCTGTGAAGAGGGTTCAGTTGAATCATCTAGAACAGTTTTATCTGAAGGTATCCTTGCTCCCTTGCCTTCAACCCTGGGCCTGTAAACGTCAAGCCAATTTCACCAAATAGTCGTGGCAGATTTTTCCCTCTCCTCCTGCTATCCTATTTCTTCTTCTTCTTCCTCTTCCTCCTCTCTCCCTCTCCCTTTATCTGATCCTCCCTCAGAGCCACCCGAGAAGTGATGCCCTGTGGTTCCTTAGGGTAGGGTTCTCCTTCTTTCCTGTCCTCTCTTCGGTTTATTCCTTTTTCAGTTTTCCATTCCTTTTCTTATCCCTTGGCTCTCTTGCCTCACTCTTATCTGTTCTAACCCTTTTTTTTTTCACCTCTCTGGCTATACAGAACTGGGATGGAGGAGTCGTCTGCAATGCCTAACGGCTGCCCCTCGCACACCACGCGGTGCATCATGCTCATGGATGGCGAACTCCTCCCCAAAAAGCTCCCATAGCAGGTGTGTGCGTCTGGCTTACACCCAACAGTAATGAATGGTGAAGTTACAAGAGAAGATCAAGAATTATGGTAGGTATGTAATTTTCATATATGCAAGGGAGGAAAAACAGACGGCAAGAGAAAACTGAGAGACAGTGAGAGGCAAAGAATTGCGAGATTGTCAGGGTGATCAAATCTGAAGTCTCACAGGAAAATTGGGTTGTGCAACCAGACAAAGAGAAAAGGAAAGATCCTTGCATTTAAACACTTTACCTAACAGCTGGGACAGGGTCATATTCTACCTTGTTACATGCACTCCCTCCTTAAGACGGAACATGTTTTATTAAACAGGTTTCCAAAACTTTTTATTATTTCTCTAACACTGGCTGCTTTCAGACATTAAGCACATGTACATCCTCTTTTTTTTTTATAACACTACAGTTCAAACCCATACATTTGTTTTTCAACCTTCAGAACCCTCAATTCCTGATCCATATCTTGACAGAAAATCAGCATTGCTGTTCTCTTTACCAGATTTGTGTATCACCGTAAATTTAAATGGCTGTAGTGCCAGGTACCACTTTGTGATTCTGGAATTTTTATCTTTCATCTGGTTAAGCCGACAGAGAAGACTGTGATCCGTTGCAAGAACAAAGTCAGTTCCTACCAAATAAAACTTAAAGTACTCCATGGCCCACTTTGCTAATAAACATTCCTTTTCGATAGTGGAGTACCTTTTCTCTCTGTCATGCAATTTCCTACTTCTGTACAGAATAGGATGATCTTACTTTGAGAAACAGCTCTTGCAGCAGGTTACACCATTAGGACTGAAGCCGGCTGGTGCCAGGACCCCACGGAAATTTTCTAGCTAGCAGTATTCAGCGGGGACCGCTCCCAACATCAGTCCGGCCCCCGATGTTAGGCATAGTACATAAGAGGGTGGTCCCCCAGAATCCCCAATTCTTTTCCCCCATCGACTCGCCAGCATTGGCCTCACGGTCCCACTCTGGCGCACAACGACTAAGAACTTCTCACAACAGTTTTTACCAAACTAATGTCATCATCTCCAACTCCTTCTTCTGAGAGACACCCTTCCAAGTGTGCCTGCGGCAAACAGATCCCCTTCAAGGATCCTCATTTGTCCTGCCTGTGGTGCTTAGGCCCGGACCATGACACCAAGGCCTGCTCCTTCTGTCAGGGGTTCAACAGCTGCACCAGGATCCGCCATCAGAAGGCACTTCAGGGGTTTCCTTTTGGAAGAAAAACTTCACAGAATGGACAAGGAACCTTCCTACAGAGGTGAATCTTCCTCTAAAGCCCACCATCACCGGGACAAGCACCTGGAGAAGGCAAGGTCCAGATCCCCTAACCGGGCCTTGGACTCACATAGCTCAGGCTCCACACGCTCTAACTGCTCTCCCTCCAGGGCTCGCTCTCAGCCCCCTCCAGTCAAGGTTAAGGTTACAGGCAGTTCTTCGACTTTGCTTCACCCCATAAAGACTTCCAGACCTTCGGCTTCCTCCACTCCCTCCTGGGTCTCATCGAAGTCTTCTGACCGTCACCAGACTAAGTCTTCCTCTTCTGACCGACGCTGGGACCCTGACTCTAGATCAGTCTCCCAGCCTCCCAGGGGTCCGGATCCCCCACCCAGGAAAACAAAAGACCCGACGTCCCGGAAGCGGACTACGGACCCGACGTCGGCCAAGCACCTGAAGTCAGCCAGGCATTCGCTGAAGCCGAGGACATTGGCCGAACACCAGACGTCGGTCAGGCATTCACCAGAACCGAAGACATCGGTCACACACTCGCCGGAGTCAAAGACTGCCCCCCCATCACCAGTGGACACTGGTCGCCGGGACTCCACAGAGGAGGACACAACATTGCCTGAAGACCAGGCAGGTGACACAGAGGGCACCGGGCTTCCAAGGGAGCCTTCACCCATCCTGGAGACACCTTCAGACCCAACGCCTGACCCCGGTGACAGACCACTGGCGCCAGGCCCGTCGTCAGGCATGAACATCCAAGAGGTCAAGGACCTCTTCACTTTCTGGTGGGACACAATCCAAAAAGATGTGATCCCAGTGAAACCTCCTCCTCCTCCTCTTCCTACTCCTTCACCTCCTACTTCCCCTCCTCCACCACAGGGGCCAGCAGGACGAACACCAACCCCTAAGGAGCACACTCCACCTCCTAGGGGAAGATCTAAGGAACGGAGAAGGCCTCCCTCAAGATCTCCCTCAGGGTCTCCCAGCCCCAAGCGACCCAGACGTCGACGATACACTCCACCAGGGGAGGATTCTAGATCGGATACCTCTGAAACCTCCAGGTCTCCTTCTCCACTCAGCATCCCATCGCCTGACCCACAAGACCTACCCAGGTCACCTCTGGATGATCCCTCCTTCTCTGAGATTATGAGGCACATCCAGGAGAACATGGGATGGGATTCAGAAGATCTCGACCCCGAGGAGACAGTGCCTTGTCCGTTACCTTCGGCAGAAATATCCTAAGCCTGTGATAGTGCCACCCTTGGTGGACACTTTTGCAGACGTCACCAAGGCTGCGTGGAAGCATCTGCACTCCACACCCGCTGTGCCGAAGAAAGCTGACCGCCTGTACAAGGCCCCGAAAGAGAACCAGTATTTGGCACAACAACCTCTGGCTGACTCCCTGGTCATTACGGCCTCTCATGACCGGTCCCAACGACTGCAGCATATCAGCACACAGCCACCGAACCGGGAATCCAAACAGTTGGATGCCTGGGGAGGCGCATGTATGTGGCTGCTACATGCTTCATCAGGTCCCTGAACTACCTGTCTCACATGGTTCAGTTTCAGAATGCCCTGTGGGAACAGGGTCAGGACCTTGTTGACAAATTACCGGATGGCGATCAGAAGGCGGAGCTCCTAAACCTCTTCCGCACAGGGTCTGATGTGGGAACCGCAGTGCTATGAGCCACATATGATTCTACGGACTCGTCTGCCAGAGCTGCAGCTTCAGGCGCCTGTATCCAGAGACATTCCTGGCTCTGTGTCTCCGGCTTTACCCCAGACGTACAGAAAAACATTCTTGACGTCCCATACAATGGCGAAGTCCTGTTTGGTGAACACTCGGAGAAGGTTATCACCAAGCTCCAGGACGCCAGAAAGGCAGTTAGATCTGTACAAATCATGTACAGATCAAGACCTGGTCCCTTTCGTAGGAACCAGAACTGTTTTCGCAGCCGGCAACAATGGCAGCAGCCACGTTCTGGCCAGCAACAAAGGGGCACTTTCCATCGTAAAGCCCAGCTAAATCTTTCCCAGGCAGAGGCCAGCATTACACCAAACCGGCCCAGCCTGCAGGAACCAGTGCTGCCACAGCATGACTCCTTCTCGGCCCTCCTCTGGATCAACGGGCACAAAAGGTCTGGGGTCGCATCACTCACCACTTTTCAGGGTGGCAGTCGATTACTGTCAACTGGTGGGTTCTTCAAATGGTCAAGAGAGGTCACTTCATCTAATTTCTCGACCACCCACCGTCAACACCTCTCCTGCTTTCCCGTTATTTGGGTTAGCACGGCCTGCTCATACAGCAGGAGGTGTTCGCGATTCTCGGAAAATAAGCTATAGAGCACGTACTGCGGAACCAGAGAGATGTGGGTTACTATTCTCACCTCTTTCTGGTTCCCAAGAAGACAGGGGACCTCTGTCCAATACTGGATCTCAGCAACCTCAACACTTTGGTCCTCTACAAACTCTTCCGCATGGTGACCCTTCCAGGTCTGATACCTATGCTCAAGTAAGGTGCCTTCCTAGCGTCCTTGGACATGCAAGATGCTTACCTGCACATACCTATCACTCAAGTGCACAGGAAGTTCTTACGCTTTGAATTTCAAGGTCACCATTATCAGTTCCGAGCCCTCCCTTTCGGACTGTCATCGGCACCTCGAGTGTTCATGAAGTGCATGACAGTCGTAGCGGTGACTCTGAGGAGACAAGGCCACTACGTGTTCCCCTACCTGGATGACTGGTTTCTCATGGCATCCTCTCGGGAGGCCCTGATGTCCGCCATTCACTGTACTCAGGCTCTGTTCGAGATGTTGGGCATCATTATCAATCAGGAGAAGTCATGCCTGGTTCCGTCACAGATTCTGCAGTTCATAGGCGCAGTTCTGGACACCGTCCAGGGGAAACATGTTCTACCCCGGGACCGAGTGGAACACATCAGATCCCTCATCAGGGACTTTTTGGCAAAGAGGACCGTCCCAGCCAGACTCGTCCTTTGCCTGCTCGGACATATGGCTGCAGCCATCGCAACAGTCCCACTAGCCCGTCTCTACATGTGGGTGACCCAGTGGATGTTACGGGTCCAATGGGATCGGAAGTAAGACCATCTGCAGCTTCCAATTTGGAGCACGAATGCCATAATCTGGGATTGGCAATGGTGGCTAGATTCAAAGAACCTATTAGCGGGGTTCCCCTTCATCACGCTGTCTTCGATCGTGACACTCCCCACAGATGCCTCAGGGCTCGGGTGGGGAGCACACCTTGACGGTGTCAGGTCTCAGGGCCTATGGACAGCCCAAGAAGCCAATATCCACATAAATATCCTGGAAATAAGAGCAGTTCTTTACGCCTTGTAGGCTTTCCAGTTGGAGATCCCACCGGATACTCTTCTGTTACAAACAGACAATACTGCGGTGATGTATTACCTCAACAAACAAGGAGGCACTCATTCCTACCCACTTTGCAGGGAGGCCATGAGGGTGTGGGATTGGGTTCTACAACAAGGAGAAAAACTCATTGCTGTTCATGTCCCAGGAGTGGACAATGTCATTGCAGACAGCCTGAGTTGCTCTCAGGCCAGAGTCCATGAGTGGGAACTACTCCAGGAGGTAGTAGAGGATCTGTTTCACAGATGGGGTACACCAGAGTTAGACCTCTTCACATCCCCGTACAAGGCAAAACCGCCCAATTTTTGCTCACTAGATCCAGGGCCTGGTGTCTTCTGGTGAGACGCGTTGTCCCTCTCCTGGGCGGGCAGATTCCTCTATGCCTTTCTTCCCTTCCCGTTGATCCAGAGATTACTTTTGAAACTTCGCAGAGAGCAAGTGACACAGATACTTATTGCGCCGTTTTGGCCCAGACAAATCTGGTTCCCTCTACTACATCAGCTGTCCTGGGAACCTCCAGTGCCTCTGCCAATCAGCTCTCACTTACTGTCTCAGGAGGCAGGCTCCTTGGTCCATCCGGACCTTCGTTCGCTGAACCTGCATGCCTGGCTCCTAGAGACATAACCATTATGTGATACGGGGTCTCGCAAGAGGTATCAGACGTTCTATCAGCTGCTAGAAAACTGGCCACTCACACTACTTACGCCATGAAATGGCACAGATTTTGTCTCTGGGCTCAGGCACGGGGGTTTTCACCAATGGATTGTCCAGAAAGGTCGGCCCTGGACTACCTTCTGTCTCTTTTCAGACAGGCTTGGCCTACTCCTTGATAAAAGTACACTTTTGTGCCATCTCAGCCTATCACACTCCTGTAGGCCAACATCCCATAACTCAGTTGGACACGGCACGAGCCTTTCTGAGAGGTGTTCTCCACTTTAGACCTCCGATTAAGGATCCTATTCCGCCATGGGATCTACCCTTTGTCCTGGAGCAGCTTACGCTGCCATCTTTTGAACCAGTCGCGGATTGCGAGCTACATCTCCTTACATGGAAGACGTTGTTTTTAGTTGCCGTTACTTCAGCCAGAAGAATTTCTGAACTTCACGCACTGATGTGCAAAGAACCTTATTTTGTTTTTCACCAGGACAGGGTATCCCTACGGACTAATCCGAAGTTTCTACCTAAGGTGGTCTCAGCTCTCACTCTTAATCAGGACATCGATCTACCAGTGTACTTTTCTAAATATTCTAATAGAGAAGAGGCCCTGTTGCACACTTTAGATGTGCATAGGTGTCTTTGATACTACCTGACCAGAACCAAACACCACCGAAAATCTGACCAGCTTTTTGTCTCCTTCGCCCACAGGATGATGGGAGCTCCCGTTTCCAAACAATCGCTGTCCAGGTGGCTCATACATTGTATCACGTTCTGTTACCAGAAGTGTAACAAACCCTTATCGGGCTCGGTCAAGGGTCATTCCATGAGGGGGGTGGTTACCTCCTTTATGGCCTTAAAGAACATGTCCACCTCAACCATCTATGCAGCAGCTACTTGGAGTACTGTGCACACCTTCATCAGGCATTATAGCCTGGACGTCGCATCGAGGCGAAGAGCAGGTTTTGGTTTAGCACTCCTTCAGGGACTCCTGTCCTAGACTTTGGTTCTACTAGTGATTTCTACCTTTCCTCCTCCCAATGGTGAGGGATTTACAGTATTGCATGGGAATCAGTCCTAATGGTGTAACCTGCTGCAAGAGCTGTTTCTAGAAGTAAGACAGTACAGTTACGTAAGAACTTACCGTAACAGTAGATCTTTGAGAACAACTCTTGCAGCAGGTACTCCCCCCCCCACCATCCCCGCTGGAAGTAGACTTGTTCCGATATCCTTCTCCTAGGATCAGGTGTTCTCAACACCACTCTGATTGTCATTTGATGGCGGATCCTCAGTCTCCTTTTCTGATGTCATCCAGCGGCCGGGAGTCTCCGGTGGGAGAACTGGGGATTCTGGAGAACCGCCCCCTTATGTACTATGCCTGACGTTGGGGGCGAGACCAACGTCGGGGGTGGTCCCCGCTGAATACTGCTAGCTAGAAAATTTCCGTCAGGTCCTGGCGCCTGCTGGCTTCAGTCCTAATGGTATAACCTGCTGCAAGAGCTGTTCTCAAAGATCTACTGTTACAGTAAGTGTTTACATAACTGTATTTTCTGTCCCATCTACATTTTGACTCAGTACTGCACCTAGGCCTACCTCAGATGCATCTGTTTGTAACAGAAATGGTTTCTCAGAGTCTGGGCCTCTTAAAACAGGGGCTGAACACAATGCAGCCATTATGGCTTGAAAAGGTTCATCACACTCTGGGGTCCATTTCACATTATTTGGGTACTGTTTTCTCATGAGTTCAGTGAGGGGAGTAGTTAACTCTGCAAAGCTGGGAACAAATCTCCGATAATAACCAGCCAGCCCTAAAATATTACCTGGCATGTTTCTTTGTTTTAGGGATGGGGCTGCTAGCAACAGCTTCTATTTTAGAAACCTCTAGCTTAACTTCTCCATTTCCCAACACATAGCCCAAATATCTGGTTTCCTGCATGCTCAATGCACATTTGGTAGGATTAATAGTCAGACCTGCATTTTTGATAGCTTGGATAACTGCTCGTAGGTGTTCCAGGTGGCTTTTCCAGTCTGGACTGTACACTACGACATCATCCAGGTACACAGCACAATAACCAGTGTGACGGGATAAAATTACATCCATGTACCGGGAATGTAGCTGGCGCACCATGTAAACCAAATGGCATGGTGGTGAACTGATAGAATCCTGTAGGGGTGGCACTTGCAGTTTTCTCTCTGGATTCTTTAGCTAAAGATATTTGCCAATAACCCTTGGTGAGATCGAGGGTACTGATGTACTTTGCACTCCTCAGACTGTCCACCAAATCTTCTATTCCAGGCATAGGATAACTCAAATTCTGACACTTGATTAAGTTTCCTAAAATCAAGGCAGATTCTAACACCCCCTTCTTTTTTGTTTAAAATTACCATGGGAGATGACCAAGCACTCCTCGACTTCTCTATGATGTCCAATTATTTTCTTTGCTGCACCGGACAATCATCAACTTCCTCTATTTTGTTGCAGACCTCCAGTCCTGGGGACAGTACCCCAGGATGCTCTCATTTTGGACTGGAAGGGCAGGTTTCTCTATGCCTTCCCTCCCTTCCCTCTGCTGTTCAGAGTTTTGATCAAGATCAGGACTTAACCCTGCACTGTGATACTAGTGGCTCCAGATTGGGCCAGACAGCCTTGGTATCCTCTACTACTGTCCTTGTCAGTGTCACGTCCCCTATCTCTGCCCAGGACATACAATCTCCTGTCCTCCTCCCAGGGGCGGATCTGGTACCCCAATCTCCAGTCTCTCAATCTCAAGGCCTGGCTCTTGAAGAGTTAGAATATGCAGCACTGCATCTCTCTCAGGGAGTTCTGGATATTCTGAAGATGTCCAGGAAACCTTCCACTATGAAAACTTACAATTCCAAATAGAAGAGGTTCAGTATTTGGTGCTCTCAGAAAGGCATAGTGCCTGATTCTGCAGACATTTCTACAACCCTAGATTACCTACAGTAGTTCATCTGAATAGTCTAGGCCTTAGACCTACCACTCTGAAGGTTCATCTAGCAGCTGTCTCTGCATTCCTTTCAGCAGGAAGGGGCTCCTCCCTGGCTTCTCATCCTTTATTCAGAAAGTTTTTCAAAGGTCGGTTAGGGAGCCCACTCCATCTTGGGATCTTAATGTCTGCATTGCTCAGCTTATACAGCCACCCTTGAAACCTCTGGCTTCGGCCAAATTGAAGTACTTGACCTGGGAAGCTGTGTTCCTGGTAGCTATTACTTCTGCCTGGCAGATTAGTGAATTGCAGGCCCTGTCAGTTGAACCTGACTTCATCTCCTTCCATAGGGATAAAGTGGTCCTAAGAACCAGTAGGAGGTTCTTGTCCAAAGTGGTATCGATTTTCATCTGAAGTCTATATCTCTCCCTGTGTTTTTCACTGACCATTCTACTTCTCAGGAGAAAGAGGGTTGCACAGTTTGGATGCCAAGCGGGCCCTTAGCTACTACATAGAGCATACTAAGGCACACAAAAATGACTGTCTTCAACTGTTTCTCACTTATGGTGAAGTGGGGAAAGGTAAGCCTGCCACTAAAAGAACTATTGCCGGGTGGATTGTTTCTTGTATACAATTCTGCTATGACAAATTGGGTAGAACACCCCCTTCAGGCCTGAGGGCTCACTTGACTACGGGTACAGCTGCTACTCTAGCTGAGGCCAGAGATATACCCTTGTTAGAGATCTGTAAAGCAGCCACCTGGAAAACAGTACATGCATTCACCAAGCATTACTCCCTGGACATCCAGGCTAGGAGTGATGCTAGGTTTGGCACAGCAGTTCTGCAGAGCCTCTTCCCAAAGTAGGTTCTGCATTCCCTCCTCCATAGGGAACTGCTTGGTAGTCTGCATTATGTCAGAATACAGCAAGACTTCATGTTGTTTGAAGAAAAATTACTCACCGTAGTAATGTTGTTTCTTCTAATGGAGTCTTGCTGTATTCTTACCTCCCCCCGCCTCCCCTCTCAGAACCTAGTTTTTGGGAAGTGGGCTGGCAGGTACAGTGTTGCACCTCAGGGGTGTACCTTGTACCCTCCCTCTTGGGTGGGGTAGCTGTTATTTTTTCTGGTGTTTTATAGTTAAATATTGTCACTACCTTTCCTTCTTGGGTTCTCGACTTAAGTCTTTTGGGCCCAAAAAGTCTTTTCCCTTTGGCTATATGTTGAACAATTTCCATACTATGGTATTTAGTTAGTTTGCTCGTAAGAATCTGACGGTTACACTAGGAAGTATCACAGACAGAGGTTTGAAAACCGAGCTCGAGCTCAATGTTCTATGCTTCTGCATAGAGTTAACTCTTTCCTCTCCGGGGCAGTTCAAGTGCTGGGGCTAACTGCATTATGTCAGAATACAGCAAGACTCCATTAGAAGAAACAACATTACTATGGTGAGTAATTGTTTCTTTAACCTATGGTCATAATATACGTTCGGCTGGTTTGGGGCCTCTTCCTGATTACTGTGGGCAATTTCAACATGTTTGCCAGCTTCTTTCTTAGGGCACACATATAAGAAGATATAAATTGTTTCTGGGTGGGTTATTTTCCCACGTTTCTTTTATCATATCTAGAGGCCCTCTTGGCTGCCTACCATACAGCATTTCAAATGGTGAAAACCCTGTTGATGCCAGTGGCACTTCTCTGTAAGCAAAAAATAGGTAAGGTAAATATTGGTCCCAATCTTTCCCTTCCCCTTTTACAAACCCTTTTAACATGCGTTTTAGGGTTTGGTTAAAATGCTCAACAAGACCGTTTGTCTGAGGGTGATAGTGGGAGGTTCTCATGGAAGTGACACCAAGTAGTCTGTACAGCTCCTTAAGTAATGCAGCACCAAAATTACTACTCTGATCAGTAATAATTTGTTTAGGTATGTCCACTCTGCTGAACATTTTGGCAAGCTCTGCTGCAACTTTTGGGGCTGTAACAGTACGCATTGGAACTGCTTCTGGGTATCGAGTAGCATAGTCACATACTACCAAGATAAATCTATTACCCTTACTACTTTTGTCTAAAGGACCAACCACATCCATTACAATTCTCTCAAAAGGCACATATATCAAGGGTAGGGGCACCTTGTCTTTTCCAGTGACTGGGCTACTTTCTGATACTCGGCACAAGAATTACAGTAGGTAGCAATCATCTTCATAAATTCCAGACCAGTAAAATCTATACAGCAATCTGGCAAGGGTGTGATCCCTTCCTGAGTGACCAGTCATAGGACTATCATGTGCTATCCGTAACAATTCTGCTCTATACTTCTGTGGTATAACCAGTTGTTCTGCCTGTTCCTGTGTCTGAGGTTTAACCTAAACTCTGTGCAGTAACCCATTACATTTTTTAAACATTGGTCCACCTTGTTTTGGTTTCACCCCCAGCTGCTTGAAATAACCCTGGAGAGCAACATCGTTAGCTTGTTCTGAAAGAAAATCACAGTCAGTTATCAATTTAGTTTCAGCATTTTCCATATCTCAGCCCTTTATGTCCATCAGTCATTTGCTGCCACAGTTTCTTCAGGCTTCGTCTTTCTTGGATTTCTGGATCTTGGAGCTGTGCTCAAACACGTCCGAATCAAAATCTCTGAAAGGAAAAGTGTCCCCAACGTCTGAAATTTTCTTTGCTTGAGCTCTTGTCACCACAGCTGCTGAAACATCAGGATTTACTCCCTCTTTGATTAACTCAGTAAATTCTGGGAAGTCATTTCCAATAATCATAGGTACAGGTAACTTAGGTACTACCCACTCTTTCATTTGGTGCGACACACCCTTAATGGTCAGAGTTACTTGGGTGGTGGGATAGTATCAAGTGTCCCCGTGGATGCAGATGACACCAGTACCTGGTTCCTTTGCACAGTGTTTTCCCAGCACTTTAACATGCACTAGAGTCTGTCTGCTTCCCAAATCAATGAGTCCCCTTTACAGTCTTATTCCCCACCTTCACATCTGTTAAGTACTTGCCCAAATTTGCCAAGGACAAATCTGCTCCAGTGCTACTCTCCTTACTACGGCAGTTTCTTGCAAAATGACCTGGCTCATTACAGTTATAGCAGATAACGTATTTGGGTCCAGATTTGTTACCCCCACCAGAGTTCTTATCAGGTTTGGAGTTTAAATGGGAAAAAGAGTGTCTTACCGGTAATTGACTGTTACCTCACTTCTGTGGCATCTGTCTGGCCATTTGGTAGTCCTCGGCCAAAGAAACAGCCTTTTCTCCACTCTCAGGTCGGTGTTCCTTTACCCACAGCTGCACATCTGTAGGTAAGATGTTGATGAATTGCTCCATGGCAAATGTGTCGATGATCTGTGGGACTGTTTTGCTCTCTGGTTGGATCCATTTTATCAGGAGTTCCCTGAGTCAGGTTAAGGCTTCTCGAAGATTGTCGACCGAGTTGTACCTCAGAGATCGAAATCTCTGCCTGTAGGTCTCTCTGGAGATGCCATACCTTTTCGCTTTTCACCAGGTCATAGTTTTCTGACTGTGCATTGTCCATATTGCTGTAGGCAAATTGGGCTTTCCCTGTCAGGTAGGGTACCAGTCTGATTGTCCATTGCTGTTTTGGCCATTGGCAGGCTGTGGCAACTCTTTCAAAAGTTGTCAGGTATGCCTCCATATCATCTGAGGGACACAACTTTGTCCCTCCTACCTTACCTCCTCCTTATCTCCCACCCCTACTCTCTCTCTCACGTTCTTAGATCTACAGACTCCTGGCTGTTGGCGATCCCTCACCACTGGACCACAGCAGGCCAGTCGGCCTTCTCTTATCACCTCCCGAGTCTCTGGAATGACCTGCCAGCACAAATCTGTCACTCCTCCTCTAGACATTCCATCTCCTCTGCCCTGACAAATTACTAGCCAGTAAACTGCCAATGTTGCTGACCTCCCCCTTCCTCTTGTCTTCCATCTCCCTTCCCCCCTCATCTGCTCCCACTCCCCACTGTCCTATCCTAGATCCCATATGGCCTGACCAGTGGCTTAGCTGCGGCTACAAATGCTAGCATGTATCCACCAACCTCTGCACGTACCCCCTACTGCACTTCCAGCCCCGATTCTCTGCCTACCATGTTACTGTAGAGTAGTTGCTGACATGCATGTAATTATACCTTCACACCCTTGTCATTTAAATCCTTGTACAATTTTCTCTTACGCCATGTAACAACATATACAACTTCTTGTTCCAGTGTTCCAGCTGGACACTCGAAAGGGATATGCTTTCCTCCCACAGGAAAGAATTCAGAGTTTCCTTTCAGAGGCAGATTCTTTCACCCAGGGACAGCCAAGACCAGCCAGACATTTCCTCAAACTTCTGGGACATATGGCCTCTATGACTGCAGTAGTCCCAGGGGTCAGGTACAGGATGACACTCCTGCAAGCCTATCTCAGAGCTCGCTGGTCTCAGAAAAGCAAAACATTTTGAAAGTTAATACCGGTGTCAGAGCAGTTCCTCCAAAATTTGCTGTGGTGGAAGGACCCTGCAAATTTGCAGGCAGGTGTCCCCTTTCAAGCTCCTCTTCCCACAAAGGTGCCTCCCTGTTGGGCTGGGGAGCTCATCTAGACTGTGCCTCAGTAAGCGGCAACTGGACTCCCGAAGAGTCACAGTAGCACATAAATCTTTTGGAACTCAGAGCAGTCTTTCTAGCTCTCAAAGCTTTTGCTCCCAGCATAGAAGGGCAGGTGGCTCAAATTCAAACAGACAGCACCACTGCAATGTTCTACATAAACAAGCAGGGTGGTACCAGATCAGGAATACTCTGTTTGGAAGCTCTGGTCTCTAGCATTTTCCTTGGAGTCAGCCTCTCAGCTATTCACCTCCCAGGCAAACTCAATACTCTGGCGGATGCTCTAAGCCGCATCAGTCAAAGTCAGAGTGAATGGACACTGAACAAGCAGGTACAAGCCACAGTGTTCAGGCAGTGGGGTACACCAGCCGTGAATCTGTTTGCTCACCTCTCAATTTTCAGCTTCCTCAGTACTGTTGCAGGTCCCCAGTTCTGGGAACACTTCTTCTGGATGCCCTGATCCTGGACTGGTCAGGGAGGTTCCTATGTTCCTCCCTTTCCCCTGATATTCAGGATTTTGCTGAAACTCAGGCAGCAGCCTGCATCCATGATCCTAGTGGCTCCGGACTGGCCCAGGCAAGCCTGGTACCCTCTCCTTCTCTCATTATCCTGCAACGGGCCCATTCGCCTGCCTCTGACTCGCTCCCTGCTGACCCTTCCTCAGACGAGAGTGCAGTATCCAGACGTACATTCTCTTCATCTCAAAGCCTGGTTCTTGAGGAGTTAGTTTCCATTCTCACAGTACTCTGAACAGGTCCTTAAGATACTGAGGATGGCTAAAAAATTGAACACTAAGAAGACTTATGCAGCCAAATGGAAAAGGTTTTCCCTCTGGTACAGAAGCAAAAAGGTCGAACCCCTATTAGCTTCAGACCCCCAGCTGCTAGACTACCTGGTACACCTACAGGCGTCAGGCTTGAAACCATCTTCACTCAAGCTACACCTGACAGCAATTTCAGCCTAACTTTCGGTGGGAAAGAAGAAATTAGTTTTTTCCCCACAACATTTTCAAACAGTTTTTCAAAGGCCTCTTGCACCTCCAGCCTCCAACCAGGGAGCTTGTTCCTCTGTGGAGCCTGAACCTTTGCATAGATGGGCTCATGAATCCACCTTTTGAGCCTATGTCCACGGCCCACATCAAGTTTGTAACCTGGAAGACCATCTTCCTGGTAGCCATTATGTCTGCCAGGAGGATTTCAGAACTACAGTCCCTGTGCACTGAGCCAAATTACATCATCCCTCACAACTATAAAGTTGAGCTCAAGACAAATAGGAAATGTCTGCCAAAGGTGGTTTCAGAGTTCCACTTGAACCAGTCCATTACTCTGCCTGTCTTCTTTACTGAGCCATCCACTCCTGGCGAGCAAAAGCTCCACAACTTGGATGTCAAAAGAGCCATCTTTCCCTACCTAGAGCATAATAGACAGTCCAGAGGCTCTTCCACGCAGTTGTTCCTCACCTACGGGCATGTAGGCAGAGGAAGACCAGCTACCAAGAGAACTATTTCTCATTGGTTGGTCGTTTGTATTAGATTCTGCTATGAGAAAGTTGGTCAACAACCTCCAGTGGGGCTCAGGGCCCATTCCACCAGAGGCACTGCAGCAGCAAGAGACATTCCCCTACTGGATGTTTGCAAAGCAGCTACCTGGAAATCTGTTCACACCTTTGTGAAACACTACAGATTGGATGTGCAGACCAGATCTGATGCCAAATTTGGCAGGGCAGTTCTGCAGAGCCTCTTTCCTAAGTAGGTTCTCTGCCCGCTTCCCACTTGGTACTGCTTGGTAGTCTGCAAAAAGTTACTGATGCTAAAGGACTCCTGGGGTAAGAAGAAAAAATTACTCACTGCAGTAATCTTCTTTCTTCCAAGGGGTCCTTTAGCATCAGTAAGCTTCCACCCTTCCTCCCCGGTTCACCTGTCGGAGAAGGGCTCTTACGTCACCTTTTACCAAATTTGGCATTTGTTATTGATAAGTTTTTACTTCGTGTTGCTGTTTCTATTTCCACTTTTGGACATTTGCATGCTTTTTGAACCCTGTTAATTTTTCTGGGCATTTGCCCTCATTTTTCCTTGAAAAAATTCTGAAGCAGTCAACAGCTCTCTCAGTTCTCACCCCCTCCTGTCTTTTGATTGGCTGGTCCTACACTCACTAAAAAATCTCTTAAAGGCACACCTCTGGGGCAATTGCACCTAGCCAGCTAAATGCAAAAAGTTACTGATGCTAAAGGACCCCATGGAAGAAAGAAGATTACTGCGGTGAGTAATTTTTTCTTGCAGGCTCCAAAGTCTCCAAGGCAATCTCTACCTTCCATCTACAGCTGTACACATTTGCAGAGAAAAGAAAAAGGGGAAAAAGTAGCTCTCTGGGAAGCAACAATAATGGAGATGGATATGCGCCAGGCCTCGCTGCACCACACACCACCACAGACTCCTGAGAAACTCTCGTAGAGATCCAAAAGCCAGCCGACTAGCTCCAACAAACCCGCGGCTGCCTCTTCACAGCAAATACCGCTAACAGAGCAAAGGTTTTTAGAAGAACTGCAGCCATTTAAACTTGCACTGCAAGACCTGATGAAAGAGTTGAAGTTGCTGCGAGGAGATCTGAATGAAGCCATGAGAGCTACCACTGACGTGGCAGCCCGCTCGTCCTCCCTAGAAGGGTGACATGATAAGATCGATCCTGAACTAATTTTTCTCTGATATAAGCTCAGCAAAATTGACTCCAAGCTTGAGGATCTGGAAGGCCAAAGTCGCCGGAACAACATCGTCGTCTTTGGCCTTCCAGAAGAGGCAGAGGGGGCTATACCAATATTATTCTGATAGAAAATGCTTACTAAGATTGCGGGGCCATCTCCCAGTAATACCACTTATCATCGAGAGGGCTCACCGCTCACTGAGACCCAAACCAGCAGCTGGTCTCTCTCTCCCCCCGCCAGGCCCTTAATCCTTAAGTTCCGTAATTACCTTGACAAAATCCATGTTCTTGGCAAGGTGAGAGAATTTAGGGACGTCTTGTGGGAAAAACAGAAACTATGGTTTGCTCAAGGCCTTCCTGTCACCACAAGGCAGAGGAGAGCAGCGTATCACCCCATGGTCACAAAATTAATAGTTGCAGGAATTAAATTTAAGGTGATTTACCCCTCTCGCCTTTCGGGTCAACATCAAGGCTTCTGGCGTAATTTTGAGTCTGCAGAACAGGCCTCCCATCATTACAGGCCCTGTTTCCAGAATTTTTCAGTGCTTTCTGATCTCTCCACTAGAGGGCCATCTACAGCTACTTTTGCAGTAACTAACATATGCATCTATTGGCTTCATGATAGATGTGACTGCTCTATCTCCCTCTGATAGTGACTTGAACTGTAATGTGGACTCTTCCTACTTTGTTATCCACGCTTTCTTGCTCATTTTCTGCTGAATTGTACTCAGCCTACCTACAGAACAACAAGTCGGTTTCAGCAGCATCGATTCCTACATCCTGCATGCAGTAACCCACAGTCTGCATATGGTCCTAGGAAATCTTTCCATCTAAGAGGACTCAGCACAGGAATGTGCAAGGGCTGCTCTGAGGACATTTCTCCCCATGCCTTATCTCCTGGCTACCAATCACTATTTCCAAGTGACATTCTTTCTTTTTGTTTTAACTCACTTATCTCCCCACTGGGACTGTCACGACAGTCTCCTCCTGCACTTCAGGACACAATGAGCTAGGTTGGAGACTTTATGGACTTAAGGTTTCGATTAGCCAATTTCAGAAAACATCCACTCTTTTTTTTTTTTTTTCCTCTGTTTCCCTCACAAGGTTGCGATGTTGCAGTGCTACTACTGGGTATAACAATGCCTTTGGGGTATTCCTATTGAGGGGTGGGGTGGGGGGAGGTTAGTGGTCAAACCTGCTTTCTTGGCTGAGGATCGCGTATCGGATAAGGAGGTGGGGGTGCTCATAACTGCAATGTGAATTCTTGGTTCTGATCGAACTTTGATACTCAACATTACAGGGATACTGACAACCCCCCAGGACTATTTATACATTCTTATTAAACACTTTGTCATGCCTTTAGGGGTATTGTTCTATATGTTGTGGGCTTGGGTTTTTTGGGGGGGAAGGTAGGGGTGGAGGGGTAACAATTATTAATTACGTTGGGGGTTACTCTATTTGCATTTTTGTTTACAAACTTTATATGGGGACAATTTCGGGGGGGAGTTAATGTTGAAAATGCAGGGGTTTTCTATACCTACCATGTTGGTTACATGTTGCATGTTATTGTTGGGGTTGTTCATTGGGATGGGTATGGGGGGGACGTGGACTATGTCATGGGGCTTACATTAACTGGTTCTTATTAACATGATTATATTATTTTCTGTATGCATCTTTTATAGATCTGGTATATCTGACTGGGGTGGGGAGTAGGGAACGCACCACTAATATTGTCATTCTAGAATTAAATTTGAGACTTGAAACAATCTCGGGAAGACCACTCTGTAACAAAAGAGTGTTAAATTCCATCTAACAATATGGCTTAAGTCTTAAATTCTGTTCATGGAATGTAAAGGGTGCCCAATCTCCCACTAAGAGGGCCAAAATGATCTTACATTTACACAAATTGAACGTAAATGTCACCTTTCTACAGGAAACTCACTTACTCCCCTCTCAGGTCCTTCAGCTTAGGAGGTCCTAGGTGGGGCAGATGCTGGGAACTGGGCTGGATTCACGTAAAGAGGGGATTGCCATCTTGGTAGCCCACAAAATACCATTTAGAATGCTGGACTCAGTTACTGACCCTCAGGGAACATGCATTCTCCTGAAATCACTTCTTGGCCATTCGGAAGTTGTGCTAGGATCTGTTTATAGACTAATTACTGAGGAACCTCAATTTGTCACCTCTCTTATGATGCAATTAGCCCTTTGGTCCACCCTGCCCATCTTGTTAGGCGGTGATTGGAATCTTGTGTACTGCAATGCTCTGGATCGATCCAGATTAAACAATCACTCCCTTTTGCCAGCCCAACTGGCCCGCTGAGAGTTGATGGATTCAGTGGGGCTTATTGATCCTTGGAGGGTGCTCTGTCCCTCTGAGAGAATATTCCTTCCACTTGATCCCACACAACTCGTTCCCTAGAATAGATTACTTCCTGCTGGGGACTGGGTATCTTTCTGCTGTATTATCATGTAACTATTTATCCAAGATAATTTCAGATCATTATCCTACACTTCTACATTGGAACTTGGGCCCTCCCACAAATAGGGACAAGATCTGGAGGTTAAATCTTCAATTATTAAAATCAGACCAATTTGTCTCACATCTCTATACCTTGATCTCCACTTTCAAACAACATGAAGTCTTGCCGTATTCTGACAATTGCAGTGATTCCCAACCTTTGAACTGCCCCGGAGAACAAAGAGTTAACTTTCTATGCAGGGCATAGAATGCTGAGCTCGAGCTCGGTTGAAGTCTCTGTCTGGAGTGTTTCAAACCTAACCCGTCAGATTCTTTACTCCGCCTCACTGAACAGTCGCTCCGGAGATTTCTCCTTCAGCTCGGCTCGAAAGTCGGTTAAAGTTTCAGTTTTTATCGGTTTTTAAACCGAAAAAGTGTCCACATAGTCAGTTCAGTCTCTGTCTGTGGTGCTGTGAGTACTAGATAGGAATTGTTCTGTTTTTCCTGTGTGGAACTTGTAAAAGTCCGGCTCGGTTCGGCTGAACCTGCCATTTCATAGTGAAATATTGTGTTTTGTGTGTTTTACTTAGTGTGTGGTTACTGGTTCTTATTGGTTCTAAAAAAGACGTGTTTTAGTGTGTTTTTTTTCCAATACCCGTGACACGGTTAGGAACTGATAAGGGAGTCTTGCCTGGTGGTTGCCATAAAAAGGGTAAGTTGGTTAGGTTGGCCATGTCTAAGAAACCCAAGAAAAAAAACAGGCCCACTGGGTTTCAACACTGCAGTGAGTGTGGGAGGTCTTTGCTAAGGTCCAATCCCACACCACCTGTGTTGTGTCTGGGGTTTGACCACCTCGATTCAGACTGCCAAATATGTAAGAACGTTCCCAAATCTACCCTTGAGAAGAGATTAGGTACACTGAGAGAAAAGGAGGCCGAGAAGTCTGCTGACCCGGATGGCCAGCCCGGTTCGGTTTTGACTGAACCAGAAGGAGTGCCCTCTGACCAGGGCGATACTTCTTCGGGCAAAAGGAGAGCCGATTCTGAGGGATTGGTTTCAACAAAAAGAAAACACAAAGACAAATAGACCGGTTCGGATCCAGAGGTTCATGTTCCGACCACCAAAGAGATAGCCAGAGTGATTCAGATTGTGGAATCGCCCTGTCCGGTTCTGACCGATCCGGCTCCTTCTGGCAGGGGTTCGGTTCGGATGGTTCCGCCGGATCAAGATTATATCCTTGAAGATTTTTATGAACCAGAATTTGAAGAGGAAGGGGAATTTGAGGATGATGATGTAAGTGAGGGTCTGGATGTGCCTGTGGAATCGGACATCTCCCCAGACAGACCTTCAGGTGTTTCCCCTCCTAGGCTTTCTGAGTCCCCTTCTCACTTTATGTTTCACAGAAAGGTGGCTGAAACCCTCCAACTTCCTATGGAGGAGGCTGTGAAAGATCAAGAGGAGCCTGATTATGTAGAGATGATGGACATCCCAGAGTGCAGGAGACTGTCTATTCCCCTCCACAAATCTTTTGGGAAACAGACACAAAAAATCCTAAAGTCTCCAAACACTATACCTCCTGTGGATAGAAGAATGGACAAAAGGTATACACTTTCAGGGTCAGACACGGAGTTCTTACATCAGCAATGCAGCCATGTTGGGGTACTGCAGGCTGCTGCCTGTGAAAAGGCAAATATTCCCTTGGCTTCACACCCCCAGACAAGGACTCCAGGAAGATTGATGCCATGGCAAAGAAGCAGTACATGGCATCTTCCTTGGGACTCAGGCAGGCGAATAACATGGCCTATACAGCCAGGTACCAGAAGTCCAGGTGGGACACTGTACTGGCACTGGCTAAGCAGGCCTCCCCCCAGCTAGCCAAGGAGTTGGAGGCAGTGGCTGCAGATGGGACTGAGGCATCTAAGGATCAGCTTCATGCTGCTGTGGACTCTAATGATGTGTCATCAAGAGTCATAGCTACATCTGTGGCTCTTCGGAGGATGGCTTGGCTCAGATGTACTAGCCTCTTGCAGGACACCCAGGTTAAGGCCATGGATTTTCCTGTAGTGGGTAATTCTCTGTTTGTGGAGCAGACAGAGAATTACATGAAGAAAATGGATGCATACAGGACCATTTACAGGAGTGCTCAGGCCAAGGAAAGGCAGGCAACTCCTCAAAGGCAGCAGTCTAGGGGCAGGGGCAAGCCTTTTCAAAGGCCTTTTTACCTAGCACAGGCCTCTTCTTCCTTTTCTCAGAGGGGGTTCTTCAAAGGGAGAGGCAGAAAGGGGATGAGCAGGGCTGCATCCATTCCTCAGCCTAAAGCCCCTGCCAAGCAGACACCCTGATGGGCCTGCCCAGGTCAACTCTCCTATTCCAGTAGGGGGCAGGCTGGCTTACATTGTCTAGGACTGGATGTATATTACATCAGACAAGTGGGTCCTGGAAGTAGTAAGCCAGGGACTGGTTCTCAGCTTCAAAAAATTTCCAAAGACGAGAGCCAGATCTTTTCCACCTGCAAATCTTTTGGAAACCCTTGCCCTAGAGCCAGAGATTTCTTCTCTCCTAGCTTTAAGAGCCATAGAGAGAGTACCTACCCTACACTGGGGCAAAGGACTGTACTCCAGGTACTTTCTGACCCCAAAAAAGACAGGGGAGTGGCTACCCATCCTAGACCTAAGATATCTAAACAAACATCTCTTAAAACCAAAGTTCAAGATGGTAACTCTGGGAATAATCCTTCCCTCTCTAAGACCAGGGGACTGGCTAGCCTCCCTGGACCTCAAAGATGCCTACTTTGCGTTCCCATCAGGTGCTCCCACAGAAAGTACCTCAGGTTCGAGTTGCCCTCAGGCCATTATCAGTTCAGAGCAATGCCCTTTGGCCTAACCTCAGCCCCAAGGGTTTTCACAAAGTGCCTGGCAGTAGTAGTTGCCTTTCTAAGAAGGCAAAATATTTCCATTTTTCCATATCTGGACAATTCGCTAATAGTAGGTCAGTCTCCAGGCCAAGTCAAGTCTCGCCTGCAAGTGACCCAGCAAGTGTTCACTTCTCTAGGATTTCTTCTCAAACTTCCCAAGTCAGTTCTCGAACCAGTCCAGCTTCTTACCTTTATAGGGGCAGAACTGGACACACTCAGAGCAAGAGCCTTTCTTCCTCTAGAAAGGGCAAGGGTTCTTATGGAACTAGCTTCTTCTTTCAGCCTTCAGGTATCTTGACCAGCAAGGCATTTCCTCCAGCTCTTGGGCCACATGGCAGCTTCAACAGCAGTGGTCCAAGGGGCAAGATTCCAGATGAGGGATATTCAGTTCCACCTGAGAGCTTTTTGGTCTCAGAGGAAGGATTCCCTTACCAAGCTGATCCCAGTGACTCTGACCTTGATCCAAGGCCTTCAATGGTGGCAGTATCAGGACAATTTAAGCAAGGTGTTCCTTTTGTTGCTCAGCCTTATTCAGTGGTCCTTACCACGGATGCTTCTCTCCTGGGCTGGGGAGCCCATCTGGGGTCCCTCACTGCCCAGGGGCTGTGGTCCCCACAAGAATCCCTTCTCCACATGAATCTCCTAGAGCTTAGGGCAGTTTTTCTGGCCCTAAAAGCTTTCTCTCAGTCAGTATAGAACAAGGTGGTTCAAGTCAGAACAGACAACACCACCACCATGTGGTGCATCAACAAGCAGGGAGGCACTCGGTCCACAGCCTTGTGCACAGAAGCCATGAAGTTGTGGTCCCTGGCTTATTCCTTGCAAACCTCTCTTGTAGCAGTTCACCTGCCAGGCAAGGACAATGTGCTAGCAGATGCACTGAGCAGGATCTCTCAGGGCCATCACGAATGGTCCCTGGACCTTCAGGTGTTGAAAGTGATTTTTTTCAAGGTGGGGCACTCCAGAGATGGATCTCTTTGTAGCCCCAGACAATCACCAACTCCCTCTCTTTTGTTGTAGACCTCCAGTCTTGGGCTCAGTCCCTCTGGATGCCCTGATCCTGAATTGGGAAGGGAAGTTTCTGTATGCCTTTCCCCCCTTCCCACTCCTGTTCAAAGTTTTGGTAAATATAAGGTCTCAACCTTGCAAGGTGATTCTAATTGCTCCAGATTGGGCCAGACAGCCCTGGTACCCCCTGTTGCTGTCCCTAGCAGTCCATCTTCCCCTGTCTCTTCCCAGGAATGACAACCTGTTAACATCCTCTCAGGGAAGGATATGGTATCCCAATCTTCAGTCTCTCAATCTCAAAGCATGGCTCTTGAAGAGTTAGAGTTTGCAGATCTGCATCTTTCCCAAGGGGTTCTGGATATCCTCAAGGCTTCCAGAAAGCCCTCCACCAGAAAGACTTACAACTCCAAATGGAAAAGATTCAGCATTTGGTGTTCTAAGAAGCATATTTCTCCAGATACTGCTGGATTGCCTACGGTTCTGGATTATATGGTCCATCTTAATGGCCCTCAGTCCAGCTACTCTCAAAGTACACTTGTCAGCTGTTTCTGCATTTTTGTTTGTGGGGAAGTCTTCCTCACTATCTTCCCATCCTGTGTTCTGTAAATTTTTTAAAGGATTGCTTCACACCAATCCTCCTTTTAGAGACTGTGCCCCTGCCTGGGATTTGAATGTTTGCATTGCTCAACTTATGCAACCCCCCTTTGAGCCTATGTCTTCAGCAGAGCTTAAGTACTTGACTTGGAAAACTGTGTTCCTGGCAGCCATTACCTCTGCCAGGCGTATCAGTGAATTGCAAGCCCTGTCAGTGGAAACTGATTTTATCTCATTTCACAGGGATAAAGTGATCCTTAGAACCAATAGAAAGTTCTTGCCCAAAGTGGTTTCAGACTTCCATTTAAACCAGTCCATGTTTCTCCCTGGTTTCTTCACTGATCATTCTTCCTCAAGAGAGAGGAGGCTACACAGTTTAGATGTCAAAAGAGCCCTTAGATACTACATAGAGCGTACCAAGGGTCACAGGTTTGACTCCCTCCAGTTGTTCCTCACTTATGGAGAAGTGGGAAAGGGCAAACCTGCCACCAAAAGATCTATTGCCAGGTGGATTGTGTCTTGTATACAATTCTGCTATGAAAAACAGGGAAAAACTCCACCTTCAGGCCTGAGGGCTCATTCCACAAGAGGTACAGCTGCTTCCCTGGCTGCTGCCAGGGATATCCCTCTCTTAGAAATTTGTCAAGCAGCCACTTGGAAAACAGTCCATACCTTTACCAAGCATTACTCTCTGGATATCCAGGCTAGGAGTGATGCTCAGTTTGGCACAGCAGTACTTCAGAGCCTATTCCCAAAGTAGGTTCTGTCCCTCCTCCTTGGAAGTACTGCTTGGTAGTCCTAGTGTCAGAATACAGCAAGACTTCATGTTGTTTGAAGAAAAAAATTACTCACCTTAGTAATTATGTTTCTTCAATTGAGTCTTGCTGTATTCCTGACCTCCTCCCTGCCTCCTCAGAACCTGTTTTTGGGAAGTGGTGGGCAGGTGCAGTGTTGCACCCAGGGGGTGTTTTTTTGCTTGCACCCTCCTCCTTTTTGTTTGGGTGCTGATTTATTATTGTTATTTGTAGTAGATTGGTTTTTGGGTTTCCTGACTTGAGTCTTCCTTGGGAATCCAAAACTTTTTTCAGCCAGTTGGCTAGTAGGAATTTTTACAATTTCCACATAGAATTTTTAGTTAGTTGGGCTCGTAAGAATCTGACGGTTTAGGTTTGAAATACTCCAGACAGAGACTTCAGCCGAGCTCGAGCTCAGCATTCTATGCCCTGCATAGAAAGTTAACTCTTTGTTCTCCGGGGCAGTTCAAAGGTTGGGAATCACTGCAATTGTCAGAATACAGCAAGACTCCATTAGAAGAAACATAATTACTAAGGTGAGTAATTTTTTCTTCCTTACCAACAATTCTTCATCAATGCCCAAGTTGGACCTCCTCTGGGGTGCACTGAAATGCACCACAAGAGGGGAAATTATCCATCTAGCCTCCCTTCGAAAGAAAATTGCCTCTCAAGTCACTTCTACTCTCCTCCAGCAAATCCGGCAGCAGAAGCTGTCTCTCTCTTTCTCTCTCTCCTCAGCCTACCCCTGCTGAGCTCAGCCAGTTAGAGATGCTCCATTCCCATTAGAATACCCTATTAACTGACCGGAGTGGAACATCTAATTCGGTCTTAGGTCCACTGTTTTGACCAGGGCGTCAAGGCAGGGGAAACTGCTTACACTACCCCTTCAGGCCCAAGCCACAGACAAAATTGTATCCTTTCTCCGTAATCCAGCTGGTAACATAGATCTTACTTCAAGAGGGCTCTTGCAGTAGGTAATTACATATAGGACTGATGCTGGCAGGCGGCAGGACCCCACGTAAAAATTTCTAGCTATCAGTCCCTGGCGAGGGACCGCCCCCACGTCAGGTGGCTGGCGTCAGAGGCGTCAGTATAAAGGGGCGGTCCCGGACACCCGCCTTCCAGTTCTTTCCCGCCACAGGCCAAAAGAGGCTGGATGAGAGAGAGCTGTTAGCTCGTGCAGCGCCTCGCAGAAAAGTTCATGCTTTGTCAGCCCTACCTTCGTCATTTTTTTACCGAAAAATCATTATTTTTCGACTAACATCAGTACTATCATCGGTATATGTCGGCCCCTACACCCTCCGAGCACAAGAATAAGTGCGATTTGTGCGGCGCCCAACTACCGCACAAGGACGCCCACTCCCTGTGCCTGTTCTGCCTAGGCCTCGATCACCCAGTCGAGAAGTGCCAGCACTGCCTCAGTTTCAATGCGGCTACCCGGAAAAGGCGGCAGCAATCCTTGGAAGCCCATATTCTAAGAAGAAAATGAGTTCTATGGAGAAAGGCTCAAAAACTGAGGCAGGCATCCACTTCCCGAGCCATCGAAGAAGGAGGCACCGGGACAGGGCTCAAGCACCGCGTCTCCTCGGGGAGTCACTGGGGCAGGTAACATCCCTCCGGGGGATCGATCCTCGACGGCCGCCTTGGAGGTTTCCGAGGGGACGTCGGCCCGCCCGTCTGGCTCTCACTCGGGCCTTGCGGGCACCTCCGGGCAGTTGGAGGCCTCCGCCCCTGGTTCGGCAGCAGGCTCGCGGCCTACCACTGTGGGCGACTCTGGTAAGCCGGGCGTCGGCTCCTCTGACGTCCACTTGGAGAGGGCTGGTAAGACGTCTGACCCTCTGAGGCGACACGCGCGGCCTTCATTCCACCAGACCAGGTCGATCACTCTACTTGGCCCGCCTCCAGTGATGGCTCTCATAAGTCGGACATCGGCTCCTCCAGCGCCCGCCGAGAGCTCGCCTCTAAGCCTCATGTCAGCTCTGACTCTGGCCTCCTGGTGGGCTGAGGCCAAGACTCAGCTCACCAAAGATGTCGAGAGCCACCTTCCGGCGATGGTGCCATCCCAGGTTCCTGTACGTCTGAGGTGGCACACTCCCTCACCACCTCAGGACTCCAGGGTTCTTCCATCTGGATCCAGAGAAGGGCAGGACACATTTCCCCGGGGACTTCCCATGGCGTCCATTCCTCCCCCGGGTCGGGAATGGGAGTCTTTCTCTTCTTCATCCTCCTCTTCACCCTCAGACTCCTCAGACTCTTCCAATGGTTGCTCTGAGAGAGACGACAAGCCTCGCTCTCCGTCGAAGCCCAGTTCAAGGACTCCTCCAGAGGGATCCTTCTTTTACGGAGTTGCTTAGGAAAATCCAGGAGGTTCATCAGTGGCATTCCCTGGAACCAGATCCCCAGCGTCTGAAACTCGCTGAACATCTGGATCTGCCCGTGACAGCTCCTACCTTGGTGCCACCCTGGATAGAGCCTCATGCCGACCTCATTACCACAATATGGAAACAGCTGTTGGCCTTAGCCCCACTTCCTAGGAAGTTGAACCGGCTATATCAGGCTCCAGAGGGTGTTGATTTCCTGGATTCTAACCCTCGGGCCGACTCGGTTGTGATTAGCGCCGCTCATGGCCGGTCGGAGAACCCCAAACATCTTAGCTCGTCACCTCCTGATAAAGAATCACGCCTTCTGGGCCAGTATGGGAGAAAGATTTACGCTTCCTCCACACTGGGAATCAGGGCTCTGAACTATGTCGGCCATATGGGGGACTACCAGAAGGCCATCCTGACTCAGGTGGTAGCCAAACTAGACTCCTTGCCTGACTCCCAAGTCAAGCAGGAGTTGGCTGATCTCGTCCGCTCTGCTCATTCAGCCAGTCGACACATGCTACATGCGACTTACAATGCAGTGGACACTGCTGGGCGGAGCTCAGCTTTCGCTGTAGGCCTACGGTGTGATGCTTGGCTCCATGTGTCAGGTTTGGTCTCGGAGGTGCAATCTGCTATCTAGGAAGCACCCTTCTGGGGGTTGGTGCTTTTCGGGGGTGATGTCGAGGACATGATCACCGATTTGCAAGAGAAGGGGACGGCTCTGAAGTCAGTTGATTCCATGTACCGTCCCCATCAGCAGCAGCGCCGTCCCTTTCGCAGACTGAATCAGTCAAAGGCAAAACCCCAGGGAAGGCGGGCCACAAAACACTGGGCCCCCACAGCTGCCAAGCCCCCCCACCCAAAAAAGCAGCGGGTGCTTCAGCTGTGGCGCTGCCCCACACCACCCGACTCCCTTCTGCTCCCAATGCCTCCGGACTCCCCGGAGGAACCGGTAGGAGGGAGGTTTTCCCTTCACCTTCCGGGATGGGAGAGGATAACCACAGATTCTTGGGTGCTCCAGCTCATAGCAGAAGGACACTCCATGGAGTTTCTTCAAAAACCACCCCGCCACCCCCCTCTGAAGTCGTAGTATTCACGGGAACATCTTCTCTTGGTCCAGGAGGAAATCTCGGCTCTTCTGCTGAAGCAAGCGATAAAGCCTGTCCCCCTTCATCTGCAAGGGAAGGGTTACTATTCCCATTTCTTCCTGGTCCCAAAGAAGACAGGAGATCTCAGACCAATTTTGGATCTCAGTTCCCTGAATCTTTCGTAAAGTACAAAGGTTCAGGATGCTCTTTTGCAGAGCCTTCTGCCCTCTCTCGGCTGGGTCAATGGCTTTGTGCTCTGGATATGCAGGATGCTTATCTGCACATTCCCATTCGCCCATCTCATATATAAATACCTTTGTTTTGCGTTCCAGAGACCACTACCAGTTCAAGGTGCTCCTGTTTGGTCTATCTCGGCCCCAGTGTTTACAAATGCCTGGCAGTGGTGGCAGCCCACCTGCGTACCAAGGGAGTGCAGGTTTTCCCATACCTGGATGACTGGCTCCTGGCGGCCTCGTCCAGGGAGGAACTCCTGCGTTTCCTCTCCCTTACCCAGCAGGTTTTTTCCTGCCTGGGTATTACCATCAACCATTCCAAGTCTCATCTAGACCCATCCCAGAGGCTACAGTTTATTGGGGCGATCCTCTATATGACCATCGGCAAGGCCTTCCGGCCTCTGGACAGAGCGTCCACACTTCAGACCCAAATAAGTCTGTTGTCCGACCGCAGGATGGTCTCTGCGAGGTCGGTCCTTCGCCTTCTCGGGCTCATGGCAGCTGCTATCCCGATGGTACCTCGCGCTCGACTCCACATGAGGATCTCTCAGTGGAACTCTATGCTCTCAATGGGATCAGCTAGTGGACGACCTAGATCACTCAGTTCTGATCTCCTCGCGGATGATGCGAGACTTGCAATGGTGGATGGTTCGAGAGAACCTGTTTCGGGGAGTTCCTTTCTTTCATCTTCCCCCCTCCCAGATTCTAACCACAGATGCCTCAGGCGAAGGTTGGGGAGCCCATCTAGGCCCTGATCAGACCCAGGGCTCCTGGTCCAAGCTAGAGCAAGCTCTCCACATCAATGTGCTTGAGCTTCGGGCAGTGTTGTATGCTCTCCAAGCTCTTCACCAATACATCCTTCCTGGCCACCTAGCCATCCAGATGGACAACATGTCCATGGTGTGGTACATCAACAAGCAGGGAGGGACTCGGTCCTACCCTCTATGCAGGGAGGCAATGAGGGTTTGGGATTGGGCAGCACAACACGACCTTCACCTCATGGCAATTCACATTCCAGGAGTCGACAACACTCTGGCAGACAAGCTAAGTCACTCTTCTGCTCTGACTCATGAGTGGGAACTGGACCAAGGGGTCCTAGACAATATCTTCCAACTTTGGGGAACACCACAGGTCGACCTGTTCGCATCCCCCCTAAAAGCAAAACTTCCCATCTTCTGCTCGCTTGTTCCAGAGCGAGGCACTTTTTGGAGTGACGCTCTGTCTCTAGACTGGAAGGACAGATTCGTCTATGCCTTTCCCCCAATTCCACTTATCCCACGAGTCTTGCAGAAACTAGCTTCAGAAGGAGCGAGAATGATTCTGATCGCTCCTTTCTGGCCCAGGCAAGTCTGGTTCTCTCTTCTGCAACAATATTCAGAGGATCCTCCTCTTCCTCTTCCTCTATCTCGAGGTTTGTTGACCCAGGATCAGGGAACCCTGGTCCATCCAGGCCTCAAATCCCTTCAACTGCATGCGTGGCTCCTGCAGACTTAGCCCAGTCCCGTTTTGGAGTGTCTCTCAAAGTGGTGGAGATTTTAGTGGAGGCCAGAAAACCCTCCACCAGATCCACTTATGCCATGAAGTGGAAAAGATTCACTATTTGGGCCGCTTCCAAGAACGTGGAACCTTTCTCCTGTTCAGTGGGGCTTCTGCTGGAGTATCTACGTCATCTGTTTGACCTGGGTCTCAGCCATTCCTCTCTGAAGGTACACATGGCGGCCATTTCGGCCTATCATGTTCCCTTCGTAGACAAGGCTTTTGCTCAACTGGAGGTCTCCAAGACCTTTCTCAGAGGGGTCCTCCATCTGAGGCCCCCTATCCATACTCCTGCTCCCCCTTGGGACTTGAATTTTGTTCTCGAGAAACTTACTGTCCCTCCCTTTGAACCTGCAGCTTCTGCGGCTTTGAAGTTCCTTTCGTGGAAGACTCTCTTCTTGGTGGCCATTACTTCGGCTTGCAGAATCTCTGAGCTCCAGGCCCTGATGTGTAAAAGCCCGTACTTGATTTTTCACAAGGAACGAGTTGCTCTTCGCACGAATCCTAAGTTTCTCCCTAAAGTAGTAGCCGAGTCTACCCTAAATCAGTCCATAGAGTTACCTGCCTTTTTTACGCAGTACTCTAATCAAGGGGAGTATTTACTCCATACTATGGATGTTCACCGGATTCGAGATACTACACCAACAGGACGAAGGATCTCAGAAAGACTGATCAGTTGTTCGTCTCTTTCACTCACAAAAGGGAAGGCAATGCTGTTTCCAAGCAATGCCTGTCTGAGTGGTTGGTTCATTGCGTCACTTTCTGTTATGACAAATACAACAAGGCCCTTCTGGGTCAAATCAGAGGCCACAAGAGGAGTAGCTGCCTCAGCGGCTTGTTTCAAGAATGTGTCTGCGGCAGACATCTGCGGTGCTGCCACCTGGACTTCCGCCCATGCCTTTACCAAACATTACAGTTTGGATGTTGCCTCTCGCCATAGAGCAGGCTTCGGGCTGGCTGTTTTGCAAGGCCTCCTATCTTGAGACTTGCACAACCAGAACTACCTTTTGGAGTAGTTTTCCTCCTCCCGGTGCTTCTCTTTGTTCCAGACTGCTTAGGATTCAGTCCTATATGTAATTGCCTACTGCAAGAGCCCTCTCGAAGTAAGATAGTACAGTTAAGTAAGAACTTACTGTAACAGTAGATCTTCGAGAGAGGCTCTTGCAGTAGGTAATACCTTCCCACCCTCCATCCCCCTAGGCTTTTTCAGCTCCTTTTCCATTGAGGGAAATATCCGCTTCTCTCTCATCCAGCCTCTTTTGGCCTGTGGCGGGAAAGTACTGGAAGGTGGGCGTCCGGGACCGCCCCTTTATACGGATGTCTCCTGATGCCAGTCACCTGACATGGGGGCGGTCCCTCGCCAGGGACTGCTAGCTAGAAATTTTTCCGTGGGGTCCTGCCGCCTGCTGGCATCAGTCCTATATGTAATTACCTACTGCAAGAGCCTCTCTCGAAGATCTACTGTTACGGTGAGTTCCTACGTAACTGTACTTTACTTCGCCCTGAGAGATTGTATCTTGTTTTCAGGAGTACTACCATACTCTATTTTCCCAGCCTCTCACCGTCTTCAGCCATGACTTCCTAGACCAATTCATGCAAGGTGTTCAGCTCCCACATCTAGGGCAGCAACAGGTTGCCTTTTTACAAGCCCCATTAACACTTGCAGAAATCAAACTAGCTATAGAAGCGCTTCCAGCAGATAAGGCACCAAGCCCTGATGGTTACTCTACGGACTTCTATAAAACCTTCAAATCTCAACTAGTACCCATTCTTTTAAATACTTATAATTATATATACGAACACGGCCTGTCAGATTTTTCCTTAACTGAGGCTACAATTGTAGTTCTCCCTAAACCAGGTAAAGACCCCCTTCTTGTCTCTAACTACTGGCCCATCTCTCTGATTAATGTAGACCTTAAAATTCTTGCAAAAGTTCTGGCCAATGGAGTAAATAAAGTCTGGCATGCCCTTATAATTCTGGAGCAAGTCAGTTTTGTAACCGGCAGACTCATCCGATCATCTGCGTAAATTAGCCTATCTGATCTCTGCGTCCGGGGACTCCCACACTTCTGCCGCACTAGTATCCCTGGATGCAGAGAAAGCCTTTGACAGGGTATCATGGGATTCTGTTTTTCAACTGCTGCCTAAATATAGATTCTCCCCCCCCCCCCAATTTGTCCGCTGGATTAAGGTTCTCCATACACACTCCACGGCCCATACACTCTGTAACTGAGTACTCTCACATCCCATTATTCTCTAACAAGGCACCAGACAAAGATGCCCGCTATCCCCATTCCTTTTTAACCTTTACCTTGAACCCCTTATCCGGTGCATTAATACTTCCCCACTGGTTTCCGGGATTGCTATTGGGCCAACCCAGTATAAATTATCAGTCTACGCGGATGATACACCCCTCCACCTCTCTCACTGCTACTCTTTGCTATCATAGAGGAATTTGGTGGGTTCTCCAATTATAGGTTGAACCTTTCCAAAACAGAAGTAATGTCCCTTAATGTCTTCACCTTACATGCCGACATCTGACGCTTGGGGCTTATGTGGGTCAAAGACAAGGTGAAAGTATCTACCTCTCTTTCTAGTTCCAAAATAAAACAATATAATCTGGATGGGGTTCTTGCTCAAATCAAAGTCAATTTATCCCACTGGGCCTTGCTCCCCATCTCCCTTTGGGGATGGATAAGTGCGGTGAAAATGAATGTTCTTCCTCTCCTTTTATACCCCCTACAGATGTACCCTTTTTCTATAAAAGCCTGGTTCACACAAGTACATGTAATCATTTCTAACTTTATCTGGCAGGGCAGAGCACTCTCTAAGCTACAGTGTACAAGGACAAGAGGGTGTCTTCAGTTACCCAATTTTCTCCTCTATTACCTCTCCATTGGTTAACCCTGTCAGTGCCGACACATTTGACGGCATACTCTCAATGATGGCTACAAATAGAGAAAACATTATGTACCCTACACGGTCTTGACTTAGGTTCCCTGTTGTATGTTCCTCTTAAACACATCCCTAAACAACTGTGAGACTCTCCCATCATGGCAGCACTTCGTGCACACTTCCAGCTCTGTGCCATCACCCATACTTCTCTGGTTCAAGATGTCTCACAACCTATACTACACAATCCTAACTTCAAAATAGGAGGGCAGATTCTCAGTTCATCCTTCTGGCCACATGAGATGAGAATAACGGTCAGTGACTTGTTAAATAACCATAAATTACTGTCTTTCCACGAGGCTCAGCTAAAATGTGGCCTCCCCACCTCCTATTGCTTTAATATATCCAAATTTCTCACATGCTTCTTCATCATTTTGGGTTAGGGTCTTGGGACCAAAATCTGGCCGGTCCTATTCTCCCTGTTATCTCGAATTGACCCCTCCCATCTCATTTCTTTCTTTTACCATCATCTACGTGATTATCTAGAGGATATGGAAGGGCACACTCACTACAAGTGGGATCAAGTCCTGCCTCCCACCTCTGCCATCACCCGTTACTGGTCTCGGATTTGGATCCATTTATACAAAGATGTTAAATGGGACCGTTATTGCCTTCTCCAGTTTCAGGTAATCCATGAGCTATATTACACCCTAGTCAAGTTCCATAAAATGGGAAAGCTCTCTACCAATCTCTGCTCCTGATGTGGTGAACAACCCAGCACATTACTTCACATATTGTGGGATTGCAGTAAGGTCTCTCCATTTTGGTCGGCTATTAAGGCAAAGTTAGACCCCCTTCTCAGTCTCCCCGATGCCTTTCAACCTGAGATATGCATATTGGGGGGATTATGGTGATGTCCTGATAGGCAACCAGTGCAAACATATGGCTTTAATGTCCTTATGTGCTAAAAAAGTGATATTTCGCCACTGGCTGGATCAATGCACCCCCACACTCACGGAATGGCTACATGAGGTACTCTTTGCTCTACAGGCTGAAAATCTTCTGGCCAGGCTCTCAAAAAGAACAAGTTATTACCGTAGGGTTTGGGCCCCTCTATACACACTGATGAACCTTTAATATATGGGTAACTCTGCTATTAATGAGTTAGCCCTTCTCCTAACTTCACTCCTATGCAATTCAGTGTTCACAATATTTTTATTGGTACATGGTAATATCTGGGGGTTTTTCTTTTCTTTTGCTTTACATTGTTATTAGTGGTGTGGCTTGGGAAGGGGAGTTCTTGGGTGGGGGGAAGGTGAGGGAGGGTAACGTTTATTTGTTTTTGACTGACTTTATTCATCTCATGCTTTAAAGCTGTTTGTTGTCATTTTTAATAATTGTAAAACTGGGAGCAATAAGGCATGCATCCTCATTCACTAGGTACTTGATGTCAAGCTCTCAACCACTATTGTTTGTTCAGTCTGTAACTTTTCTTGAACCTGAATAAAGTATATTAAATTTGGAAAAAAGGTTACCCTGAGGCGACGCCCTCTACAAGCGGCCCCTCTGACACAAGGACTTTAGTCCATCCTAACCTGCACTCCCTTCATCTCCATGCCGGACTACTGAGGAAATGGAAGTGGGCAAGTTTTAGGTTTCCCAGACCATTGCAGACATCTTCTTAGCTGTGTATAGCCCTTCCACCAGGAGGGCTTACACGCCTAAGTGGAAACACTTCTCCATCTGGTGTGCAAAGTCCCGTCTGGACCCTTTCAGTTGCCCACCAAGTAAGGTGTTGGGGTGCCTCTTGGATCTGGCAAATGCAGGTCTACAATACTCTGCAGTGGAGGTACACCTCTGCATGTTTTTGGTCTATCTTGAGCCAACAGAGAACATGTCACTGGCTCAGATCTTTTCTGTGTCAGTCTTCACCATTCATCATTGGTGGGGTCCTGGCCAGAGGAACAGGACCCCGCTGGAGCTTTGTGTGTTTTTTTTTTTTAAGGGGAGGAGCCGGTGCCATGGATGGCTCCACCCTCGAGGCCAATGCACTGCGTGGCACTCACGGGTTAGCCAGTAACCGATACCAACTCCTCCACCCCATGATATGGACCGTTTTGATGCCTGTTTCTCCATGGACCGTAGAGTATTAGAACACTGTGCTTTTAAAGCTGGCCGCACGCCGCAGACTTTTGGAGGACAGACGTGTACTAGGGACACCAGACACAGGTCCCTTGACCCTTCCTCCAGGTCCCCTCCCAGTTCTATGTGGGCCGCAGAGGAGGGAGCTTCTGCCCCACTTAGCCTCGCCATGGCGGAGGCCCCTCTCACAGTGCCGGAAGCCTGGTCCAACTCTTCCAGGGGTTGGGCTGGAGCCACTGTTCTGGCAATCACCTCCTTGGAGGTGAAGACTCCCCCGGCATTGTAGCCTGTGTCTGCCAGACCCAGCCCGGTGCTTCTCCCTACCCACTTCGTTAACTCCAGAGTGAAGGAGAGCTCTCCCTTCATTTCTCAGGATGTTAAGAGGGTTCTGCGATTCTGCATCGACGGAACAGAAGAGATACGCAATCTGAGCAACTATTGTATCTTTCAGCATGCCTCGGCTGGGTCAGCCTGTTGCCATGAGATGTATTTCTGCATGGTTAGTCTCATGTCTTCAACATTACTAATCCAATGTACCTGTTGCAGACATCTGCAAGGTGGCAAGTTGGAACTCAGTGCATACCTTTTTAAAGCACTATGTTCTAGATATCCATGCCAGACAGTTCACTTTCTTCAGCAGGACAGTCCTTATGGACTTCTGTCCTGAGTGAACTCTGTCTCCTGCCGCCCTACTCGGTGGGGGGGGGGGGAGAGATTTGACTTTTAGCTCTGTACTCTCCCATTTGTGTGAATGAGTGGTGGAGACTTTTAGCCCAGGAAGATATGGAAATTACATACTTACTGTAATTTTTGATCTACTTGGACAAAATCTCCACCACTCATTCACACGCCGACCCACCATCCCCTAAGCTCACTCGTTCTGCTTTGGTCTTCACTTCCTTGTTGTTTGGGCTGTGAAGACATTGTTGAATTGACCCTTCTTACATGGGTCATCCAGGCCATCTTATGCCCAGAAGTTATGGTTAGGTTTTCTTTAGTTAGTTTACGCTGCACCTCCTTAGTCAAAAAGGTACTGTGGTGGTTGGAGGGTCGACGCCCAGATAGCCTATATGGTACCGAGTCTGGACAATCCATTCCAGAGGTATGGAAACAGCTACAAACATTTGGTAAGCTAGCAGGATATAACATTAACAAATCAAAACCAAGGTATTGACGTACAATTACCTCCCTCCCTCCCACTTCAAAAAAGACTTCCCCTTTAAGTGGCACAAATAAGAGATGAGATACTTGGGAACAAAGCTCACAAGAAACCCCATTCATGCAGAGCTCTCAAATCTCGAACCTTTAACCCTAAAATTGACAGAAGATCTATCTCGTTGGTCACATCTCCCCCTAAGTTTTTGAGTAGCATAGATACAATTAAGCAGAATGTATTTTCCCGCATATTGTTCTTTCTTCAGACACTGCCCTTCACCCCGGCTAAAACATATTTCCAGGTGTGGAACAGAATGATATCCTGCTTTATTTGGAGTGAAAAGCGTCCCAGAATTAGATATAATGTTATGCAACTGGCCAGAGAGAGAGGTAGCCTTAACTTCCCTGACCTCAAAAATTATGCGATGGCAACATAGTTAAGGGTAGTCCTACACAGGCTAAATAAACAGTATGATGCACACTGGAAACAATTAGAAGTAACCAGGGGAGACTTATACAACCCTCCGGAGCTCCTTTTTGGTACACCCCCCCTCCCAAGTGCCAGGGGATAATGAATTATCTGAAGTTCCCCAGGGAACCCTTAAAAATATGGCTTAAGGTCAGTAATGATTATTTTACATTCCCTGAAAAATTGTTCTTGGGAACACTGAAGTATAATACAAATTTGACAGCAGGTCCCTCAGGCCCCTATGTGGTTCAATAGCAGAGATGTGGCATTTTATTAATTTTCCAGTTAGTGGGCAGAACAGGTCTCCTTCCCTTTGTTTCCCTTCAGAAGGAATATCACTTGCCCCATAAATATTCTATTTCTTATTTACATCTTAAATCATACCTTCAGCCATATGAACGGTCACTCGCGGCCCTAAGTGAAAACCCTACCCAAATAATACAACTGTTACAAGCTCATATCAGAGGAACGACCACAGATCACCTGATTAGTAAGCTATATAAGGCCTTAAATGAAAGACAGGGAGACTCGACCAACTCAGTCAGGTTTAGATGGGAACAAAAACTGCAGGTATCAATCAGTGAGCAGGACTGGAATGACTCTGCTTTACCAACTATAAAAAAAATTTTCTCACCATACTGGCGTGAATACATGTGGAAACTCTGTTCTTGTTTCTTCCGCATACCAGCCTTGCTGGCTAGTATGAGAGAATTAGAGGAGGGACAGTGTTGGAGAGAATGTAGGGATGATAGAGCAAATCAGAGCTACTATATCCTTTGGTCATGTCCTAAGCTATCCAAGTTTTGGAAGGAGATCCTCGAGGAGCTGAGTGCAATTTATGACACCACTGATTTATTCACTCCCACATTTATATTGACTTTTATTAAACCAAAAGGTCTGCGAATTGACAAAAACTTGCTGAAACAAATTTTAAAATTTATAACAGCAGCCCACAAAATTATCACTAGACTGTGGTTTACAAATAAAATATCCACTAAAAAAGCCTGGATTGGTTTGTCCGGGGAGATATATGCCCTTGAGCGACTCTCGGCCAAGACGATGGACAAAGTTAAAAAATTTGATGTACAATGGCAAAAGTGGATATCATACCAACTAAATCATTATGATGATTTTGTACCTTAAGCTATATACTTATCATGTAATTTTACTCTTCTTTTGCACTGAAAAGATACTCGGGATATGATCTGTGATGCTCCTTGAATTTTAATGGGAATAAAATCTGGGAGGGATAGGGGAGGGCTCACTGTGCTATGCCTGATTTGATTTGAATGGATCAAAGACTGAACTTAAAATGAGTAATTATGATTCTCTGGATGCTGAAGTAATAAGATGTTGATTTATTTTCCCCTAATATGACTGCTACAAGTATACATGTCATGTCATGTAATGTGATGTTATCAACTGGTATTAATAAGTTATGTATTGCTGCCTGTAAAATTGTTGCATTTATAAATTAAATAGACTAAATAAAACAAAAAGATAGCCTATATGGTGCAAGCTAGTCTCGCGGCGCTGCACATGCATGGTCCTATCCTGGTGTCAGCCCTCCAGCTCAGTGGGTGAGGTGTCTCACGAGTGGTCCTCCATCCAGAGGTAGTTCACAGTCTGTTCTCCCAGTGGGGCACCCCCTCAGGTGGAACTGTTTGCCTCCAGAAAAAAGCAAAGCTGAGGCTGTATTGTACTCACCCCCCCCCAGAGCTCTCTGCAGGGGGGGGATGCCTTCTCGAGGCCATGGACCCCAGGCCTCTTCTATGCTTTCCCTCCATGTTCCTTGATCCACAAGGTGCTGCTCAAGGTCAGGAGGTACAAGGCACAGGTGATCCTGGTGGCTCCAGACTGGCCCAACCTGTTTTGGTACCTTGATCTGCTCAGCCTCAGCAACAGGCTGCCAGGGCATCTTCCACTATGCCTGGACCTGCTCTCCATCAGTCAGGAGAAGGTACTCCACCCAGATCTTCAATCCCTGCACCTGACAGCCTGGTTCCAGAGTGGCTGGAGTTCCAGGCTTTGGGTGTCTCCAAAGATGTCCTCACTGTGGTGGAGGCATCTAGAAAGGAATCAACCAGAATGTGCTATGCCTTCAAATGGAAAAGATTCTCCATTTGGTGTTAGGGCAAGGGGCTGGACCCATTGTCCTGTCCAGTGGCTAGCATTTTTTTACTACCTGTGGTCTCTCTACAAAGGGGAACTTTGGTCGATGACCCTTAATGTGTACCTGGCAGCCATCTCATGGGCTGGCCAGCAGTTGGAGGCACAGTGGTCTTGTGCTTTTTCAAAGGCTTGGATCACATTTCCCCTCCAGTGTGTGAACGACCACCACCGTGGGATCTGTTGCTGGTTTTGGCAAAGCTCATAGGCAAGCCATTTGAACCGATGCATAGGTGTGACATGTCTCACCTGTCATGGAAGACCGCCTTCTTGGTGACTATCACATCAGCCAGAAGGCTCAGTGAGCTCCAGGCGCGCTCTGTGGAGTCTCCTTACCTGGTCTTCCACAGGGACAAGACTGTCCTGCACCCCAACCTGAAGTTCTTCCCAAAGGTTGTGTCAGAGTTTCACCTGAATCAGGTGATGACTGTTCCGGTGTTCTTCCCGAATCACACCTCTGGGGCTGAACACAGGCTCCATACTCTGGACCTGAGGCAAGCACTTGCTTATTACAAAGATTGCACGACTGGAGTTCGGAGAGAGGTTCACCAGCTGTTTGTCATCTATGCAGAAGCTGCACCTGGCAGTCCTGCAGCCAAATGGATGATTGGCAGGTGGATCACTTCCTGCACTGATCTCTACTATGGGTTGGCGGGTAGGGAGCCTCCCAGAGGGCTTAGGGCTCATTCCACCTACCATACTGCTGTGTCAGTGGCTGCTTCTAGGGATGTCCCTATCCAGGAAATCTGCAGGGCTGCTACCTGGAAGTCAGCACACACCTTCATTTCCCATTACCATATTGACTTAGTCACGCCAAGATGCTGATTTTGGGACTTCAGTTCTACAATCCTTATTTCTTAAGTAGAGGTGTGCGCCTTGCTTCCCTCCTCCTCCTGGAGAACTGCTAGGAGTCTGCCAGAAGTGTGGATAGAACAACATATCCACATTTCTAGAAACACAGGTTACTCACCTGTAACAGTAGTTCTAGGAGTGGTATATGTTGTTCATCCACACGTACCCACCTGACCTCCCCTGGCTTCAGCGCATAACTCTGTTTCCAGTGGGCAAGATCTAGCATCATGGGGCAAAGCCGAGGGTTATACCACCCAAGTGGATGGGATGAGCCAGCTTGAAGACTTTCCAGCAACATTTAAAGGGGAAAGGACACTGCCAGAAGTGTGGTTTAACAACATATACCACTCCTAGAACAACTGTTAAAGGTGAGTAACCTGTGATCTTACTTCGAGAGGGTTCCTGTAGTAGGTCTTCACATATAGGACTGCACCCGCACAGTAAACTTCAAGCTAGCAGTAGATGGCGGGGGACCACACCTGGTGTCACATGACAGGACGTCGGCGTGACAGTATATAGGGGCAGTCACCATGCCCACCCTCCAGTTCTTTCCCACCATCGACCTGCATTCGTCGGACCTCGTGGTGAACTCGGCTACAGTCGACCGCCATTTTCTTAAATATTTCCAAATTTTCACATCTTTTTCATGTAATTTTGCTGCATGACTAAGCGCAAAATCAAGAAGTGCTCACAATGCAGCGCTCAGATCCTGCACAGAGATGATCACTCCCGCCGCATCCTTTGCCTGGGCCCAAAACATCAGGTGGCAGATTGTGATATTTGCCAGTCCTTTAACCAGGTCAAGCACGTCAGGCACCAGAAGGCCCTCGATGCCTATCTTTAAAATGATGCCTTGCATCAATGGAAAAGGAGCTGCAGGAACATTCCTTTTCACCCAGCTCTGCGCGTAAGAAAAAGGAGAAGCACCGGGAACGGTCTTCCTCTACTTAGCGTCGCCAGACAGCTGACGCCACTTCATGCTGGGCCTCCACCTCGGTGAGTACTTCTCCTCCTAGGTCTCCATCCACCCCCACCAGATCGGTCGCCTCCCCTTCCCCTTCCTTGGTCAATAGGCAACAAGGGTGCTCCTCTCAGTAGGATGTTTTTGGGGCCTGTAGACAGCTCTCTGGCCAATAAGTCTCCCCCTGGCTCCGCCGCCGGGTGCACAGGCTTGGTTGATAAGCCAGACAACAGCTCCTCTGTTTTCCGCTCGACCACAACCGATAAGTCAGATGCCGGCTCATCTGACGTCCATTCGGTCGAGGCTGATCAGTCAGTCGCCAGTCTGCCTGAAGATCACTCAGCCGAAGCTCTTCTGTTGGACCCTACATCAGCTTCCGACATCGTGTAGAGCCAGCTTCCAGGCTCCCCTCTGTTCTGTGAGGGTTCTCCCTACCGGATCTCACTGACCCAGCCTGACCTCTCATTTTCCCTGGACCTTCAGGACTTGAGTACTGCTGTCCAGGAGACTTCTCCTGCTTTGGGCCTTCCATCCGAGTTTTCCGCTTCCCCAGCAGACCTGTCGATGGGGGTCTCAATTCCTTTACCCCCCTCGCCTTTTTCGGACCAGATGTCTGGTCCTATCCGGCTCCTGATTCCAGGCCAATCTCCTGTTCATGTTCCTATTGACTCAGGGATGGCACAGGATTTTATGCTCCGATGCCAGAGCCCCCTCCTGGCCCTTCAGGGATCACGCCTGAGACTCCAGGCCTGCCGACAGACCCTCATGCTCCCAGTGGTCCCTCAGCCCCACCGCCTTCTGGGCCATCTGCCGTGGGGCCCTACTGGCAACTACCCTGGCTATCCACCACCACAGTTCCCATTCTACCTGATGCCAGGAGGGCCATTGCCAGGGTACCCGCAGCAGGTGTTGATGCCGGGGTACTCGACGCCAGAACATATGTACCAGGGGTACCATCAGCCTTACTCCTACTGGTACCAGACTCCTGGTTACCCCTCATACTCTCCCTTGGGGTATCCAGGCTATCAGCTTCCACCACCTCCTTCGTCTAAGCTGGAACCACAAGGGACAATTCCGGCCTGGTGGAAAGATGCCAAATTGCAACTCCTGCTGGAGCTGGGACAATCCCATCTGGTTGTGGCTGCCACCCTGACTCATGGGGCAGTCACTAGGAGCCCATCCCCAGTTGACCACCAGCTGTCAGACAGGGACGCTAGCAGGTACCCACTGGGTTTTTTTTCTGGAGCCAGGGTCATGGAGGCAGTACCTGACATGACTTCTTTACCTAGCAGACCAGAGTCTTCCATCTCGGACTCCAACTCTGACTCTGCCGGTCATTCAGAGCCTCATTCCCCTATAGAACCACAACCAAAGGAGTCTCTCAAGTTTCCACCGGAGGACCCTTCATTTGTGGAACTCCTCAGATCCATACGCAGGCCTGCGACTGGGCATCTCAGGAGATGGACCCAAATAAGAAGAGGCTCGCAGAGCACCTAGACCTAACTAATGCGGACCCCCTCCCTATCCCACCATGGACGGGGTTGCATGAGGACTTACCATCTACAATATGGCAACAACAGTCCTCTATACCTGTGGTCTCTAAAAATGCTGATGGGACCCATCACCCCCCAGATGGAGCATGACACCTATCGAGTCAACCTAAGGACGACTCCATAGTAATCACTGCGGCCCATGATAGGTCGGCTCAACCAAAGCATCTTAGCGCCTCCCCTCCGGACAAAGAGTCAAAACAGTTGGACCAATATGGCTGCAAGGTCTACGCTTGCTCCACCTGCACCATCCGGTCTCTTAATTACGTGGCCCATATGGTGTCCTTCCAAAAAGTCGGCTTTATCCGACTTGGAGAAGGGACTTCAAGCTATTCCGGATGAGGTTCTCAGAAACAGGCTTTTGGAAACAGTGAGACTTAACAATTCTTCCTGCCGCCATGCATTGCATGCCACCTATGATTCCGTGGATTTGGTGGCCCGATGCACAGCTTCGAGCATTTGCTTGTGATGTCTGGCTTGGCTCCAGCTTGTGGGTCTGGCGCAAATTGTTCAAACCACTCTTCTGGAAGCCCCCTTCAGAGATCCATCTTATTTTGTGGTCACGCACAGGATAGCATAACTGAACTACAAGAGAGCTGCAGATCCCTTAGGGTGAAAAACCCATGCAGCCTCTTCATCACCCCCAGAAGAAGTGTAATAAAGCCCACCTAGTGGCGCTGAGGGTTGAGGCGCTAGACACCACACCTTGCACCACACCGGCGACCCAGGTTCGGAAGCGAGCCCGGGTCATCGGCGGTTGTCACGGGAGGACAGGATTGAGCATCTGGAGGACTGCTCTCCTGTCCTGGGAGGGAGGCTCTGGTGGCTCCTGGTGGTGGCTGGGGGGCACAGCAGTGCGCAATCTAGCAACCAAGGGGCAAGATTCCAGATGAGGGACATTCAGTTCCATCTGAGGACCTTTTGGTCCCAAAGGAAGGATTCCCTTACCAAACTGATCCCAATGACTCAGACCCTGATCCAAGCCCTTCAATGGTGGCAGGATCAGGACAATTTAAGGCAAGGGGGTCCCATTTGCCACTCAGTCTCATTCTGTGGTCCTTACCACGGATTCTTCCCTCCTGGGATGAGGAGCCCATCTGGGGGCCCTCACTGCCCAGGGACTGTGGTTCCCTTAGGAATCCCTTCTCCATATCAATCTCCTAGAACTCAGGGCAGTTTTTCTGGCCCTGAAAGCTTTCTCTCAGTCAGTGCAGAACAAGGTGGTTCAAGTCAGAACAGACACCACCACTATGTGGTACATCAACAAGCAGGGAGGCACACGGTCTACGGCCTTGCGCGCAGAAGCCATGAAGTTGTGGTCCCTGGCTTTTTCCCTGCAAACCTCTCTGATAGCAGTCCACCTTCCAGGGTATGACAATGTGTTAGCAGATGCACTGAGCAGGATCTCACAGGGCCATCATGAATAGTCCCTGGACCCTCTGGTCTTGAAGGTAATTTTTTTCAAGGTGGGGCACTCCAGAGATAGATCTTTTTGCAGCCCCAGACAATCACCAACTTCCTCTCTTTTGTTGCAGTCCCCCAGTCTTGGGCTCAGTCCCTCTGGATGCTCTGATTCTGAACTGGGAAGGGAAATTTCTGTATGCTTTCCCTCCCTTTCCTCTACTGTTCAAAGTTTTAGTCAAGATAAGGTCACAACCTTGCAAAGTGATTCTGATTGCTCCAGATTGGGCCAGACAGCCTTGGTACCCCCTGTTGCTGTCCCTAGCAGTCCATCTTCTCCTGTCTCTTCCCAGGAATTACAACCTGGTAACCTCCTCTCAGGGGAGGATTTGGTACCCCAGTCTTCAGTCTCAAGGCATGGCTCTTGAAGAGTTACAGTATGCAGATTTGCATCTGTCTCAGGGGGTTCTGGATATCCTCAAAGCCTCTCAAAAGCCCGCCACTAGAAAGACCTATAACTCCAAATGGAAGAGCTTCAGCATTTGGTGTTCCAAGCAGCATATTTCCCCAGACACTGTTGAATTGCCTACTGTTCTGGATTATATGGTCCATCTTAATGGCCTAGGCTTCAGACCAGCTACTCTCAAGGTACACTTGTCAGCTGTCTCTGCTTTTCTGTCAGTGGGGAAGTCTTCCTCACTATCATCTCATCCTGTGTTCTGTAAATTTTTCAGGGGATTGTTTCATACCAATCCTCCATTTAGAGACCCTGCCCCTGCCTGGGATTTAAATGTTTGCATTGCTCAATTGGTGCAACCTCCCTCTGAGCCTATGTCCTCAGTAGAGCTTAAGTACTTGACTTGAAAAACTGTATTTTTAGTAGCCATTACCTCTGCCAGACGTATCGGTGAACTGCAAGCCCTGTCAGTGGAACCTGATTTTATCTCCTTTCATAGGGATAAAGTGGTCCTTAGAACCAATAGAAGGTTCTTGCCCAAAGTGGTTTCAGAGTTCCACCTGAATCAGTCTGTCTCTCCCTGTTTTCTTCACTGATCATTCCTCTTCAGGAGAGAGGAGGCTACACAGTTTAGATGTGAAAAGGGCCCTTAGCTACTATATAGAGCGTACCAAGGGTCACAGGTTTGATTCCCTCCAGTTGTTCCTCACTTATGGAGAAGTGGGAAAGGGCAAACCTGCCACCAAGAGAACTATTGGCAGGTGGATTGTGTCTTGTATACAATTCTGCTATGAGAAACCAGGAAAAATTCCACCCTCAGGCCTGAGGGCTCACTCCACCAGAGGTACAGCTGCTTCCCTGGCTGCTGCCAGGGATAGTCCTCTCTTAGAAATTTGTCAAGCAGCCACCTGGAAAACAGTCCATACCTTTACCAAGCATTACTCTCTGGATATCCAGGCTAGGAGTGATGCTTGATTCAGCACAGCAGTACTTCAGAGCCTATTCCGAAAGTAGGTTCTGTACCTCCTCCATGGAGGTACTTCTTGGTAGTCTGCAATAGTCAGAATACAGCAAGACTTCATGTTGTTTGAAGAAAAAATTACTCATCTTAGTAATTATGTTTCTTCTAATGGAGTCTTGCTATATTCTGACCTCCTTCCCTCCCCTCTCAGAATCTGTTTTTGGGAAGTGGGTGGGCAGGTGCAATTTTGCATCTTAGGGGTGCTCCATTTATACCCTCTTCTTTTTGTTTGGGTGTTTGTTTTATTATTATTATTCTTATTTGGATTGGTTTTTGGTTTTGGGTTTCCTGACTTGAGTCTTCCTTTGGGAATCCAAAACTTTTAGTTGCCAGTTGGCTAGTAAAAATTTTACAATTTCCACACAGGATAGTTAGTGAGTTTTTGCTCGTAAGAATCTGACAGTTGGATTTCAAAGGGCTCCAGACAGAGACATCAACCGAGCTCGAGCTCAGCCATTGGCATTGAAATTACATGACTTTATTCAGTAGGTCTGCTGCAGCATTCTGCAGAGTGCTGCAAAATGCTGCAATATTGGGTTTCATCCTAGGGGATGCCACTGTATCTGTTTGACCAACAGGTGGAGCAAGCCCTGGAGGCCTCCCAGAAGACTGACTGCCATTAAAACAGTCAGGCTAGCTCCTTCAGCCCCTCGGAGGGACAGGAACAGTTAGTTTTTTTGTAACAGGCAGCCCTTTCGAGGACGAGGCAGAGGAACCCCAAACAGACACCAGCCTCCTCAGTCGCAAAAGAAAATGCAGCAGGAGGTGCAAGGGCCAAAAGCACCTAGTGCCACCCTCTGAAAGTCTGGTCCCAGTCTCACCTCAGCTGCCTGAGGTGGACTTCTGCACAGCAGTGGGAGGTCATCTGACTCAATTACAGATAAATGGGTCCTACGAATTATTTGAGAAGGATACTTTCTTAACTTTGCAGAAGATCCACCAGGTCTTCTGTCCAACTGGCAGCACGGTCTGTCACCTGTCCAGTCAGACCTTCTCACTTCAGAAATACAGGGCTTTCTCAGAAACAGGGCAGTAGAAGTAGTTCCCTGGGCAGAGTGCAACACAGGTTTCTACTCCCATTACTTTCTAGTTCCAAATAAGACAGGCAGCATAAGCCCCATTCTCGATCTCAAAAAGCTGAATGAATTCTTGTTCAAGGAGAAGTTCAAGATGGTCTCCTTAGGGACGCTTCTACCACTTTTCCAACAGCAAGACTGGTTGGTATCTCTGGACATGCAAGATGCCTACCAGCACATTCTAGTACACCCAAATTGCAGCAAGTACCTTCAATTTGTGGCCTTAGGTCAGCATTACCAATTCAGAGTCCTGCCCTTTGGGCTCTCCTCAGCATCTCCAGTCTTTACCAAGTGTTTTGCAGTTCTCACTGCACCCCTTCAAATGCTTGATGTTCAAGTCTTCCCCTATCTAGGCGACTGGCTTTTGGTAAGCCCATCAAGGTAGTAGACACAGATAGCAGTATCCACGGCATCTGTGTTCCTTACCTCCATCGGGGTCTTGCTGAACCTGGAAAAGTCACAGCTTCATCCCTCCCAGCTGCTGCTCTTCACAGGAGCCCTCTTGGATGCTACCAAGGCAAGGGATTTTCTCCCAGAGGACAGGAGGAATGACATTCTTCAGATGGCTCATGTCATCAGAAAGAACAACCTGGTAAGAGCTCATTCAATGCAATGGATGTTAGTCCTCATCCATTTTCACAGTGCCCCTAGCTCGATTGTACATGAGGACCACTCAGTGGATACTCAGCACGCAGTGGTCCCCTACAACATATCCGCAGTTTTACCCCATCAAAATGACAGAGCCTCTGTGAAGATCACTTGCATGGTGGATACAGGAAGGCAACCTTCTACAAGGTCTGTCCTTTGCCCCAACGGAATCTCAGATGACTTAAAGGTGGGCAAGCAATGTGAGAAGGCAGTAAGGAGGGCTGGGGGGATACTGGGATGCACAGGGAGAGGTATCAGCAGTAGAAAACAGGAAGTTGTTATCCCTTTGTACAGACAGTTGGTGAGACCCCATCTGGAGTACTGCATGCAGTGTTGGAGACCCCATCTCCGCAAAGACATAGACAGAGTGGAGGCTGTCCAGAGGAGGGCAACCAAAATGGTGCAGGGTCTGCACTAGAAGACATACAAAGTGAAACTAAAGGAGCTTAATATGTATACCCTTGAGGAAAGGAGGGAGAGGGGGGACATGATAGAAACTTTCAAGTACCTGAAGGGAATCAACAAAGTCCAAGAGGGTAGCATCTTTCAGAAAAAGAAATGTACAAGAACAAGGGGGCACAATTTGAAGATGGGGGGATGGGGACGGCTCAGAGGTAATGTTAGGAAGCATTTTTTCATGGAGAGGGTTGTGGATGCAAGTAACAGCCTTCCTGAGAAGGTCGTGGAGTCAAGAACAGTGGGGGAATTCAAGAATGCATGGGACAGACATAAGGCAATTCTAGTGGGGAGTAGGAGGAAGTAGGCTGTTGGTTAACTATCTTATCCATCAGGTAGGGAAATGGGCAGACTGTGTGGGCCAAGCAGTCCTTATCTGCTGTCAAATTCTATGTTTCTGTGTTTCAGATCACCATCACCACAGATGCATCTCTGCTCGGCTGGGGTGCTCATTGTTGGGACCTTCACACTCAAGGTGTGTGGACCCCAGAGGAGTCTCATCTTCACATCAATATTCTGGAGATGAGGGTGGTCCTATACATGCTCAGAATACTGGAAAAAGTTGTCAGTCACAAAATAATCCTTCAGATAGACAGACAGCAAGGTGGTGTGATGTATTACATAAACAAGCAGGGTGGGGCAAACTCCTACCCTCTATGCAGGGAAGCTAAGAGGGCACTGGAGTGGTGTCTCAACCACAATGTTCTGATTCAAGCAGTATACCTGCCAGGGACTCAGAACAATCTGGTGGACCATCTCAGCAGGACAAAAGCAGATCCTCATGAGTGGTCACTTGCACCAGACATCGTGCAATCACTCTTCGACAAGTGGGACAGTCCAGAACGGGACCTTTTTTCATCCCCACTCAATGCAAGGCTGCCTCTATCCTGCTCCAGAAATCCAGAACCTGGTGTTTTCTGTCAGGATATAGTCAGACTGCGGTGGACAAGATGTTTTCTGTACGCATTTCCTCTGCTTCCACTAATTCAGAAGGTACTGCTCAGACTGGAGGGGCACAGTGGCAAAATGATTTTAATTGCACCGTACTGGCCTCAGCAGATCTGGTTTCTGTTGATCAATGAATTGTCAGAGGGTGCTCCAAGGCAGCTGCCTCCATGAACAGACCTTCTGACACAGGGACCCCTCGTCCATCCCAACCTGTGCTCCCTTCATCTCCACTCCTGGCTCCTGAGGAGATAGAAGTGGGCAGGTTTATAGTTTCCTAGAGAGTTTCACAGATCCTCTTGGCAGTGTGTAAGCCCTCCACCAGGAATACTTACACCATTAAATGGAAGCCTTTTACAGAATGATGTACTAAGATCTACCTAGATCCATATCAGTGTCCTCTGGATAAAGTGTTGGAGTACCTGTTAGACTTTTCGGATACAAGACTACAATACTCAGCTATAAAGGTATACCTCTGTGCGCTGTCAGGCTATCATGAGCCAGTCCAGAACATGTTGCTGGCTCAGTTACCACTATTCAAAAGATTCCTCAAAGGTATTCTTCACACAAGGCCTCCAGTTAGGAAACCAGCTGCCACCTGGGATGTTATTCTTGTGCTAGACATGCTCACTCGTAAACCCTTTGAGCCTCTAGTTATGTGTGATTTGAAGTTTCCGACCTGGAAGATTGCCTTTCTGGTGGCCATCACTTCTGCTTGCAGGGTCTATGAAATACATGCCTTGGTCACAGACCCTCCGTATACTGTCTTTCATTAAGACAAGGTGGTCCTCCGTACTCACCCGAAGTTCCTACCCAAAGTGGTTTCGGATTTCCAACTCAACCAGTCCTTGGTTCTTCCCACTTATTTCACTAACTTCCAAAAGGAAGGGGGAACGCACCCTTCATTCCCTGGCTGTTAAGAGAGCTCTACGGTTCTACAGTGATAGAACCAGGGATAACCGTCAGGTCAAGCAACTCTTTGTGTCCTTCAGCATGACCCGGCTGGGTCAGCCAGTGTCTATCAAATGTACCTCTACTTGGATAGTGGCATGTCTTTGCCATTACTACTCTATGGCGCAGGTTAATTTGGAGGGCCAAGTGCATGCCCACTGTACCAGAGCTGTTGCTGCATCCTTGCCAAGATCCACTCTGTTCTTGTTGAGGACATTTGCAAAGTGGCTACTTGGCGCTCAGTGCACACTTTCGTGAAGCACTACGCTCTGGATGTCCACGTCAGATGGCATGCTTCCTTTGGCAGGACAGTCGACACAGTCTCACACAAAGGCTAATATCAGTTAGCCAGCCTTGGTGGGTCCCAGGTGGTAGCCTGGATAAAAAAGTGGCTGGACAACAGGACGCAAAGGGTAATAGTAAACGGAGTCCACAGTGAAGAAAGGAGGGTAACTAGCGGGGTACCGCAGGGTTCGGTACTGGGACCGGTCCTCTTTAATATCTTTATAAGTGACATTGGACAGCACCTGGAAGGAAAGGTATGCCTATTTGCAGATGACACAAACATCTGCAACAGGGTTGATACACAAGGTGGGGTGGAAAGAATGAAAAGGGACTTGGCAAGGTTGGAGGAATGGTCAAATACGTGGCAGCTCAGATTCAATGCAAAGAGGTGCAAGGTAATGCATCTGGGAAACAGAAACCCAGGGGAAGAGTACACAATGGGGGGTGAGTTAATAATAACAACAGAAATCGAAAGAGACCTAGGAGTAATTATATCAGATGACCTAAAGGTGGGCAAGCAATGTGAGAAGGCAGTAAGGAGGGCTGGGGGGATACTGGAATGCATAGGGAGAGGCATCAACAGTAGAAAACAGGAAGTTTTTATCCCTCTCTACAGACAGTTAGTGAGACCCCATCTGGAGTACTGCGTGCAATTCTGGAGACCCCATCTCCGCAAAGACATAGACAGAGTGGAGGCTGTTCAGAGGAGGGCAACCAAAATGATACAAGGTCTGCTCCAGAAGACATATGAGGAGAGACTAAAGTAGCTTAATATGTATACCCTTGAGGAAAGGAGGGAGGGGGGGACATGATAGAAACTTTCACGTATCTCAAGGGAATTAACAAGGTACAAGAAGGTAGTAACTTTCAGAAGAAGAGATGTGCAAGAACAAAGGGGCACAATTTGAAGATAGAGGGGGGACGGCTCAGAGGTAATGTTAGAAAGTATTTTTTCACAGAGAGAGTTGTGGATGCATGGAACAGCCTTCCTGAGGAGGTTGTGGAGTCAGGAACAGTGGGAGCATTCAAGAATGCATGGGACAGGCATAAGGCAATTCTAGTGGAGGGCAGGAGGAAGTAAGCTGTTGATTATCTAGAATCTGCAGCTTATCCATCAGGCAGGCAAATGGGCAGACTGGGTGGGCCAAGCGGTCCTTATCTGCTGTCAAATTCTATGTTTCTGTGTAGTCCTTAATGGACTTCTGTCCTGAGTGAGCTCCGTCTTCTACCACCCTGCTTGGGGATGTGGTTTTAGCTTAGTACTCTAACCCGGCAGTATGAATAAATGGTGAAGACTTTAAGTCCTGGTAGATATGAAAATTACAGTCACCTCAATTCTTGATTTTCTCAGACATGTCTTCACCATTTATTCATATGCCCACCCACCATCCCCCGGCTCACTCAGTCTGTTTCCGGTCTTCACTCCCTCATTTGGTTTGGGCTGTGAAGACATTGATTAAACTGACCCATCTTATATAGGTCAGTTGGTCTATCTTATGCCCTTGTTAGGGTAGGTGTTTCTTAGGTTATGTTACGCTGCCCAAGGTACTGAGGTAGTTGGAGGATTGACACCAAGGTAGCTTACACAGGCTCAAGCCAGTCTCATGGTGCCAAGCATGCAAGGTCCTACCTCTGCACCAGCCTTCCTTAAGATTTTTGGCTCCTGCAGGGTCCCAGCACCTCCAGCTTGTAACCCAGCAGTATGAATAAATGGTGAAGACTTGTCCAAGAAGATCAAGAATTACGGTGAGTATGGAATTTTCATTTCTCCTTCATTCCGTCACTTCATCTTGTAAACAAGTGTGCTCTCCTTCGTTCCATCACTTCATCTGTTAAACAATTGATGTACATGCTCCTTCATTCCGTTGTTTCATATGTTGTGAAGCGACTGATGCATGCTTTCCTTTGTTTTGTCTTCTTCGTAGTGAGAAATGGTGCCCTCTGTAACAGAGGTCATATCTGCTCAAAAGAGGACATCACTGTGTGATTGACTAATGCCTGAAAAATTCTGTTTCTGTTTCTTAAGGTTTTCTTCAGAATGGAACATCAAACTAAATGAAGACCATGTGTATCTGTTGCATCTTTGATCAGCACTGGACAGAGAATCTTTTCCACTCTAATGTCTGGAAAGGAGAAAAGTAAACACTTCAGGAATAGGGTTAAAAAAGAGCCAGAACATTATGCAGCATATCTTGAAACCTACAGAGCATGATTACAGGCTTACCGTGATAACCTGGATGAGGAGAAGCACCAAGAATACACAGCGAAGTCCAGGGCGTGAATGCAGCAGTACTGAGAACATCAGAAGCTGAAGAAACTAGAGACAAACAATGATAAATGTACAGCACCCAGCATACCAACCACAAGAGGAGATATGGAGGGAACAAAAAAGACAGCAATGAGCAGCGCTGTCCACACAGAAGAAGAGGAGAATTAATGAAAACTGATGCCAAAAATATAAGGAGGACAAGCAACAATGAGAAGTACAGACGACCGCCACAACTGCCACTGCATCAATTCAAATAAATTTAAGTGCTAGTCCTTTGATACAGCCACAGTTGTAGACCTACGCTGTGACAGCGCTGCCCGGAAAACACTGCAGAGGGCACAATCCACCCTACCATGGTCACCCACCCATTTTGCTTGTACTGTCAGTAACCTGCTATTATCGTGCTCACCAGAAAAGCAGGCAGCACTGGCAAAAAGACAACAAAACTTGATGTGCTGTGGAAATTTGGAGCAGAAGCTGGTGGAAGTCATGAAGGAAGAGGTCAAGAGTGGTCCAAAGCAAAAACGTGAATGGGTTGGGGCAATTCTTGTTTTGGAAAAATATAGGATGCTACGCAAGGAAAGCACAGATCTTGGGATCAGCTGGACAACCCTCATGAATGTGTCATGCAGGGAAAAGAACTGTATGAAAACCACAAACAAATCAGCATTGCCTTTGGAAGCTGTCACCAAAGTAAAACCTTTTTTGAAGAGTCTGTCACCTCTCTGTCACACAAGAAGACATTTTTAAAACGAAGTCAGCATGCCAAAGCCTTCCTTTTAAAACCCCTCAATGTGCTGCATGCACAATTTCTGAATGAAAATCCCAACTGCATCTTCAGGGTAACTAAGTTGAACTCTCTGAGTCCAGCCAACATTAAACTGGCCAAAGAACAAAAACTTTTCCAGTGCCTTTACGAGTACTGCGCCAATGCCATATTGAAGATTCACACAATAAACTGCATGGCCAACCATCACAAAATTATGGAGTGCAAAATATTGAGTGTGTGTGTGTGTGTATATATATATATATATATATATATAAGAAGCTGTGGAGTTGACAATGTGTCTGAAGGAAGGAGGTCAAACATTCTTCAGGAGAGACTGTGTGGAGAAGCTGTGTGAGAACTACACATTAAATGCAGTGGAAAAGAAGACAGAGGAACTGTTGAAGCAACATAGGGCAGAACTCGTGAGATGGTATCCGTGGGAAAGCATCACTTTGAAGAAAACGACATGGCATTGAAACCAAAGCATCCTGAAAAGTGCTGAACAGCAAGAAGATAACCTTACAACAGCTGTTTGAGATCCTCAAGGAACATGTACAGTTTCTAGGTCATCATCTACATGCGGCATCATGGTAACATCAGTTCAGTTCAATTAAGGCAAATATACCACAAGGCTGGGTCATCATGGTGCTAGACTTTGCGGAAAACTATGACTGCAAGTATGAAGATGTGATCCAGTTCTGCCACTGGCACTATGAGTAGGCTACAGTGCACCCAAAAGTAACCTATTATAGATGTTCTCATTGTACCAACACTGTCACAGAATCCCTTGTAGTCATCTTTGAGGACATTGCACATGACCACCATGCAGTTCAGTACTTCATGAAGATGGCCAATGTACACCTCATGAACACTCGACACCTAAACTTAACGAAGGAGGTACATTTTTCTGATGGCTGTGTGAGCCAATATAAATCCAAAGGTCATTCTGTGGCATTTCAGTGGCTTCTTCAGAGTTCAGCTTCTCAATCAAGTGAGCGTACTTTAGATCATGCCATGGGAAAGGCCCTTCAGATGGAGAGAGTGCCATAGTCAAATCAGTGGCAACAAGACTGTGCAATCATGACGCGAAGTCATTTCTACAGCACAAAAGCTTTTCATGTACTGCCGCGATAACCTTGCATGAGAAGGTCCAAGTGATGGGTGCATACACACAAAAAGAACATTTTTCTGGGTATCTGCTAGAAGTATATGAAGGCCAAAAAGACCAGATGTTAGAGCTGTTCCTGGGACAAGACCCATCCAGAGCGTGAGATTTGTGGTAGATGGTGTTGTTGCCACCAGAGAATTGTCTTGTTTCTGTGCACATTGCCACAGTGATGATGGCCCATGTCTGAACATTGGGCATGTGGAATCATGGACAACAAAGAGGCTCAAATTCTCATACAGCTGCACTGCCCAGACTGATCAGATGCCTGCCCACAAGAATGACAGTGACACTGTTCCCAGAATGCCAGTGACCGACCCCTCTGCTGTTCCATGCACTAAAATGAGTGACCACTCTGCTGATCACAGCACTGCAGATATGGACACCCCCACTGTTCGTAGCACTCCAGTGACTGATCACTCTTCCACTCCCAGTGCTGTAGTGACAGACCCCTTCTGCTGCTCCCAGCACTTCAGGAATGGACCCTGTTTCTGCTTCAGGCACTGCTGTAATGGACTCTTCTTCTGCTCCTTGCACTCCGGCAATGGCCTCCACTGCTTCTGCCCCCAGTGTGCCTGCTGGCTGTCCACCTCTAAAAAAAAAAAAAAATGAATCCCTGCCAAGTACAGCTGGACAAGTTCTATGCAGTCTACTACTCAAAACAATTTTTTCTCGGACAAGTGCTTACATTCAGTGAACTGCACCATACTTTCAATGTGAAATTCCTTCACCAGCATGCAAATGGGTATTTCACATGGCCATGATACCAGGACACTGATATGGTCAGACAGCAGAGACTTTTTCATGGACTTGTACATCTGTTGGGAAATGGAATTTTTAAAATTGCACAGGATGAACTGCAAACAATTGCAACAGAATATGAAAAGCTCCAGAAACGCTGGAATTTGGGGCCTTTTAAACTCTTCTACAATATCACCACTTGCTATGCACAGTTTTCACTTTTTTATTACTTTTTATTGCTTTTTCTCTAAATGCACTAATATGTTATTAGCTGTTCACAACATAGATCACAATTAGTAAACTTTTATGAATTTACACTGTTGTTTGTTGTCTTTGTCACATTAAATGCAATTTTGGTGTCCACTGTTACATTCAAAACATTGAAGCTTGTTTTTCTTGGTCATTTAAAAGTGAGTTAAAATGTATGGTGGAACGTTGTTCCAACCTGATTTTCATCCGAGCTGAAACGCTGTTCAACCACATTGCAAAGATCATGGACATGCAGAACAGCATTCTAACGCAGTTGAAAATCACATGAGCCACAGTAATGAAACCACAAGGATCAACCAGATCAATTGACCCAACCATGCAACGGCACGGACACTCGCACAGTCCCGCAAATGTAGGATCAACCAGCTACAGTTGCAAGTATATCAACCAGATATATCCTTCTATGTGAAAAAAAAACTAAATGCAGGATCAACCAGATATTTATAATAACTTACTAAAATAGTCTGATCCTCCACTCGCTAATGAAGACATACAGCCGCCATCGTTTTTTTTTTCATGAAAAGCCCTCCCAAACCTGACTGACAACCAATCAGAGTGTGCACCACAGATGTAGAGATGTCCATCTTTGGGTAGGGAATCCCTGGCGGGAAGAGGATGAGCTGGCTCCTGATCCTCGCTGCATGGCCTCAAGCTTCTTCTCTAGAAGGAAGGTCTTGAGTGTGTGGGCCCTCCAGGCATACGTCTTCTGGTTGAATTTTTGACAATGTGTGCAGGCGTCAGGCTGGTGTTCCAAGCCTAGGCAGAGGAGGCAGTCCACGTGGCCATCTTTGGCTGGGATCTGCTACCCTCATGCACACTTTGACTTTCGCTGCGGTGGAGAGGGCGATGACATAAAGAAAACAATGAGAAAAAGGATTGTGAAGAATTAGAAACTAATCTGATGTTGGCTGTCGACTGCTAAGAGCGGCGTCCGAGGAGCCGAACTACGTGGGTCGTCGGTGGGAAAAGAACTGAGATGCCACCGGGGGACCACCCCCTTTGTGCCTCATCTGATGTCGGGCGAAGCCGATGTCTGAGGTGGTCCCCTGCCTCAGACTGTTAGTTACAAGTTTTCTGTGGGGTCCTGACGCCTGACAGCTTCAGTCCTAATGGTATTACCTGCTGCAAGAGCTCCTCTCGAAGATCTACTGTTATGGTAAGTTGTTACGTAACTGTATTTTCCATAGCAACCACAAACTCACCCTAGCAACCAGCACTAACTTCCTGAACACGATGGGCAGCAACCAGTTAGATTTTGTAATTAAAAAATATATATATGTACTTGACATGTATTTAAATTGCATAGTGTGGCACCAAACACTATAAAAAATACAAGATGGGCAGCCCTATGCTGAACCAGTGATCTTCTTTGAGGGGTATCTTAGTCATCATGTTACACCGTAGGAACCTTTGCCATCGATGAAGGGGAATCCATTTGGAAGATTTTCAGCAGTACAGCGGGGGCCGCCCACACCGTTAACGTCCATCAATGTTACCAACCCTATATAGGCATGGGCGGCCCCACTCCCTCCTCAGTTCTTTCCTGCCATCAACTTGCTTGTATGAGTCTCCACAGATGCTTCATCGCAGTGTTTGCGCCTTTTTCAGCCTACAGCCTTTTTGTCTTTACTTTACCAAAATCTTTTTTTAAGAGATTTTTCTTTTTGTTTATGTAAGAGTTAATCCATCCTCTTCTCTTTTCCATCACTGCCACTGCAGAAAGAAGATTGCCTCTACAGATGAACACTCTGTGTCTGCTGTCTTGGGCCTGACCACTACATCTCAGACTGTGAGCTTTGCCAGAAGTTTAACCAAACAACCCTCAGGTGATGCAAGAAGGCTCTCAAAAAATTCCTGATGGAACAGCAGGTAGCCAACTCTGGCAGGGGTCCTCCAGGGCTCCGGCCTCTCAGTCGCCGACTGGCTCTTCTAGTTCCCAGGCCTCCAAAGCCCGAGACAAGTCCTTGGGGGGGAAAGTCACAAAAAAGTCTGGGATCGTGACCGCTCCCCCCAGCAGCGGTCCCACTCCCCATCGGCCTCTCTTTTTTTGGGGAGATCTTTGCTGGCTGACACTACTCTGATGAAGAAGCCAGCTGTCCAGGTCTCTGTGCCTACCAGACACATACCAACAGCACCTCCACCTGACACACGGGGTGTCAGGCCATCGACCTCCGGGTCTTTGGCCCCTCCATCATCGACAACCATCCCAAGGCCTGCCCCTTCTCCCTCCCAGGCTACAGGCTTGCAGGTTCCCAGGACACAGCCGGAGGGTCATCGACACCTGTGCTGTTGAAGTCCCCTCCGTCAACATCCCCTATGGACCTGAACAAAGTACTGATTAAATTCACAAATGTACTAGTTCAGCAGCCGGGGGCCTTGAATGGGTCCCCTTCATCGACGCCATTGATGGCAGCTTCATTGTCGATGCCTGTTCATCGACCCTGGGAGACCCCCCCCCATGTGCCGTCACCGGAGAATCTGACGCCAAACCCATAGGTTGAGGAGGTCGATGTTGAAGAGGAGTAGCTCCCTTAATTCACTGCCTAGGCAGAAACTGATTCGGTTGTCATCAAGGCTGCTCATGGCAGATCTAAGGTGCCCAAACACCTTAGCTCTAACCCCAGGAATCCACTAATATTATTACTCTTTACAGTGCCCCTTTAAGTCAGCACTGCCCCGGATCCAAATAGACTGCTGTGCTATTAATGGAATGTTTAGCTCATGCATTCATTTTCAAACTGCCCTTTTCTAACTGCTTGGATTCTACCTCAGATTTTCTGTCTCCGCTGCAAAGTTCAGACGCCCTGGAAATCTCTCTCTATCAAGATCGTCTAAATTGTGCATAAGAACAAAAGAAACTTAAGTATTTTGTCTTATTTTTTCATTGCTACCTTATTCTTATTGTGTTTTAGTAATTTTACCTCATATATAAGTTATTTATTTTTTTTATCGGTACTTCGAGGTTCCTTTGAACCGAGGGGCAACCAATTGTTTGGTAAATGTCAAAAGGAAACTCTTAGATAAGTTTCTGAGTGTTTTTCTTTAAAAAAACATTTAATTTTATTAATTTTGAACCAAGGTGTTCTGTTTCTAATAGCGGTTCTCGGTTCCTGAACCGATCAGAACCGTGGTTCTGTTTAAAAATTGTCGGTTTCTGAACCGATCGCTTTATTACTGAAACCGACCGCTAAATATTTAATACCTTCATATTTTACCAGTTTTTGAGTCCTGTTTCCAAAATGACGAATAAACCAAAAAAGAACACAGGACCTACAGGTTTTAAGAATTGTATTAAATGTGCAGAGGTATTTGCAAGAGCTGACAAACATGACCTCTGTCTGCTCTGTCTTGGTGTAAAGCATTTGAGTGAAGATTGTGAGATTTGCAAGTCTTTCCCTGAAAAAACTGTGAAGAAGTGCAGGGAGAGACTGAAGAGAAGGCTTGAAGAGAGGTCCCTGGGTTCTGACCAGTCCACCCCCTCAAAAAATGTGGCAATTCCTTCTAGAGCCTCCAAATCCACCCCGATACGGGTGAGGGATCTAGTAACAGAAGCAATCAGCCGGCTGACTCTCCGGTGCCTGCCAAGAAACTAAGAAAAAGTAAGCACACTGACACCCCGGCTGAAACGCCTCAAGGGGTCCCTCAGGTGCCTTTGCATACTCCCTCTCCTGCTGACATTTCACAAGCCCTGGCTTTGTTACAGGTGCTGCAGGGCCTACTCCCTACCCAGCAACCTGTAACTGCTCCATCTGATAAAGCTGCTGCTACCCCTCTGGTGTCTGTTTCCAAGATGGGTGGTGAGGTTGATGATGATGAAGAGGAAGGAATAGAGCCTGAGGTGTCACCGGAGCAAGACTTTGGTTCTGCCCCTAGGCCTTCAGAGAATTTTTTCTCCCATTTTTCTTTCATTAAGAAAATGGTGGAAACACTGGACCTCCAGACAATTGAGGAAGTACAGGATGAAGAAGAGGTTCAATATTTGGAACTAATGGGGCTAACACCTTCAAAACAACTTCTCCTTCCTCTTTATAAATTTTTCAGAAAATACATTCTGGAAATATTAAAAGCTCCTCAGACTGTCACACCTATTGATAAAAAATGTGACAAAAAGTACCAACTGGAGAGCTCTGGTGCTAAGTTTTTATTCAGCCACCCTGATCATCAGGGCATTGTGCAGCAGGCAGCCTGTGAGAAGGCCAGAACCCCCTTGTCTTCTCATCCACCTGAAAAAGACTCCAGAAAGGTGGACAGTATGGCTAAGAGGGGGTACCTATCAGCATCCCTTGCTATCAGGCAAGCCACTTATCATGCTTATGCTGCCCTTTACCAAAAGGCTTTATGGCAGTCTGTGGGGGACAATGCAGAGGCAAATCCCTCTCTCACTGTTTCTGAATTGCTAGAGACAGCCAAATTGGGTTTGGAGGCTTCCAAATACCAATTCCAGATGGCAGCAGATACAAATGACACTGCTGCCAGATGGGTGGCTGGTACTATAGTCATGAGAAGGTTTGCCTGGCTGAGGGCTACTAACCTCACCCAGGACACTCAAACCAAAGCAATGGATTTCCCAGTTGAGAGACATTCATTTTTGGTGTGCAAACTGAAGCCTACATGAAGAAAGTAGATGAATACAAGACTGCTTTCAGAAGTAATTCCACCAGGGACAAACCTTCTCCCTCCACATCTTATTCTGGGGGGGGAGGCAGGGGCAGGTTCACCTTTAGACGACCTTTCTTTCAGGTGCAGGCTTCTCCGCAGATACAGTACCAACCCCAGCAGGATGGGTTTCTACAGGGCCTGGGGCAGAAGGGGCTGCCACAGAGGGTCCCATTCAACCCAACCTCAATAACAACAAAAGCAGAATCCCTGACTCTTCCCTTCAGGCTGCCTCTCCACATCCAGTAGGGGGCAGACTTTCCCACTATTTTCAGGACTGGTCAAAAATAACATCAGACAGGTGGGTCCTGGAAATAGTGGGTCAGCGTCTCTCTCTTTGTTTCAAGTCCCTTCCCCCTCTAAGGGTAAAACGTTTTGCATAAGTTCCTCCCTCAATAAGAGAACTGCTGGAGCAGGAGGTGAAAAACGTATTATTGGTAAAAGCAGTTGAGCCTGTTCCACTCAATCAAAGAGGGCAAGGGTTCTACTCCAGGTATTTCCTAACAACAAAAAAGACTGGAGAGTGGCGGCCTATACTAAACCTCAAGACATCTAAACAAGTATTTGGTCAAACCCAAATTCAGAATGGTCACAATGGCAGTAATTCTGCCAACACTACAAAAAGGGGACTGGTTGGCCTCTCTGGATTTAAAAGATGCATATCTTCACATCCCTGTCAGAGAATCACACAGAAGATGTCTCAGGTTCTCTCTCCCCTCAGGCCACTACCAGTTCTCAACACTTCCTTCCGGCCTTACCTCTGCACTAAGGGTATTCACAAAGTGTATAGCAGTAGTAGTGGCACATCTCAGAAAACTGGGTTTCACAGTTTTTCCATATCTGGACGACTGGCTGATTGTGGGAAAATCCCAACAACAAGTGTCAGAACACTTACTGCTAGCTCAAAGTGTTCTCTCCTCCCTGGGGTTTGTTTTAAATGTCAAGAAATCCGTTCTCACCCCAGTCTAAGTATTACAGTTCATAGGGGCAGAACGCAATACAATTCTGGGAAAGGCCTTCCTACCCTTGGAAAGGGTACAGGCCATTCAGCTTCTAGCAAGCTCATTCGTACTAGGCAGGCCAAAAGCAGCAACTCAGTTTTTACAGCTGTTAGGCCACATGGCTGCAGCAACGAGCACAGTCATGGGTGCCAGATTCCAAATGAGGGACATTCAGTTTCACGTCAGGGCCCATTGGTCCCAGAGACGAGATCCACTTCCAAAACTAATCCCTATAACAGAAACTTTTCTACAGGCCCTCCAGTGGTGGAAGGATCCAGACAACCTAAGGGACAGGGTGCCTTTCCTACAGGAGCCCCCCCTTCTTGGTGCTCACAACAGATGCCTCCCTCCTAGGATGGGGTGTCCACCTAGGGGACCACACAGTTCACGGCTCCTGGAGTGCTGCAGAGTCACTTTTGCACATAAATCTCTTATAGTTAAGAGCAGTGTACCTAGCCATTCAGGCTTTCATTCATCTTATATAGGGAAACGTGGTTCAGGTCAGAACAGACAATTCCACTACAATGTACTATATCAACAGACAAGGAGGGACAAGATCCACTCCACTATGCACAGAGGCAATGAAAATATAATTACTCTCTAAATGCCTCCATACAAGCAATTCATCTGCCAGGAAAGGACAATACACTGGCAGATGCTTTTTAGCAGGATACACCAAGCCCATCATGAATGGGCACTTAACAGTGCAGCTCCTATTCAGGTGGTGGGGAACCCCAGAGCTGGATCTTTTTGCTTCCCACCAAAATCACCATTTACCCCTTTATTGTTGCAGGGCTCCAGTGAAAGGAACTGTCCCAATGGATGCCCTGATTCTTGACTGGACAGGAAAATACCTTTATGCTTTTCCTCCTTTTCCTTTGATTCTCAGAGTACTCATCAAGCTCAGGTCACAGCCAGCCTCAATGATTCTGATAGCACCAGACTGGCCAAGACAGTCTTGGTACTCCCTGTTACTCTCAATGTCAGTGAGTGAACCAATCTACCTCCCTCAGAGGTACAATCTGCTGACTTCCTTCCTAGGCAGGGTGGTATATCCCAATCTCTGGTCTCTCAGACTCAAAGCTTGGCTCTTGAGGACTTAGAGTATCCAGACTCCCAATACTCTTGAACAGTTTTAGAAGTCTTTAGAAGTTATAGAAAGCCTACTAAGAAAATGTATGCTTCAAAATGGAAAAGATTTTCTATTTGGTGTACAGAAAAAGGCTTAATCCCAGCACAGATTGGCATTCCAACCCTCCTAGATTATTTGTCTCATCTGCATTCTCTGGGGTTGTAGTATTCAACCCTAAAAGTTCATCTTGCTTCACTTTCAGCTTATCTCTCTTTAGGGAAACGGGTATCACTAGCCTCAAACCCCATATTTAGAAGGTTCTTTGAGGGCCTTTTACACCTGTTTCCCCCTCATAGGGAACCAGTGCCAGCTTGGGACCTCAACATTTATATTTTGCTCAGCTTATGCTCCCGCCATTTGAACCCCTGGCTATTGCAGAGCTAAAATTCCTTACCTGGAAGGTAGTTTTCCTTGTGGCACTTACCTCTGCTAGGGGGATAAGTGAGCTACAAGCCCTGTGTGTGGAAAAGGACTATTTCTTTCCACAATGATAAGATGGTGTTGAGAACTAATAGAAAATTCTTTCCCAAAGTAGTTTCTGACTTTCATTTAAATCAGTCTATTACCCTACCAGTATTCTTTACAGCACACGCCAGTTCTGGTGAGCGTAGGCTACATAGTTTGGATGTGAAGAGAGCATTGAGCTATTATATAGCCAATACCAAGGATCATAGGCAGGACAGACAACAATTGTTCCTTACCTATGGGGAAGTAGGTAAGGGATCTCCTGCTTCAAAGAGGACTATATCTCTATGGATAGTCCAGTGTATTCAGTTTTGCTATACAAAGGTGGGCAAGGTCCCTCCTTCAGGTTTTAGGGCCCATTCCACAAGGGGCACAGCTGCCACCATTGCAGCTGCCAGAGATGTTCCTCTTCTGGAAATTTGTAAAGCAGCTACCTGGAGATCAGTCCACACCTTTACTAAGCATTACAGCCTGGGTACCCAGGCCAGGAGTGATGCCAATTTCGGAAGGGCTGTTTTGCAGTCTTTTTCCTAAATAGATTCTGCCCACCTCCTAGTGGTACTGCTGCATAGTATACAAAGAGTAATAATATTAGTGGATTCCTGGGGTTAGAAGAACAAATTACTCACCTGTTGCAATCCTATTTCTTCCCAGGGATCCACTAATATTATTACTCCCAACCCCGGGTCCTCCCTTTAGAATCTCAGAAAAATACTCTGTACAGCTGAGATGTCTCTCAGTATGATGGGTATGTAATCTGCTGGCACATTCTTTAATACTTAGCTGGTAGGTTCTTTTCTAAGGGTGCATCTGGCTCAGAAAAGAGGACTCATTCTTTAATGTTTTTTTGGCCCTTTCTTGGCCTATTACTTCTTTTTATGGCCCTGTTGGCCATTAGCTTTATAATTATTCATTGTTATATTATGGCCTCTTTGCAGACTTCACAGAAATCTGAGGTAGAATCCAGGCAGTTAGAATAGGGCAGTTTGAAAATGAATGCAAGAGTTAAACATTCCATAATTAACATAGCATTCTATTTGGCTCCGGGGCAGTGCTGACTTAAGGGGGCACTGCAAAGAGTAATAATATTAGTGGATCCCTGGGAAGAAATAAGATTACTACAGGCGGGTAATTTTTTCTTCCTTCCCCCCAGATAAGGAGTCCGGCAGGATTGACCTCTGGGCAGAAAAGGGTTTATGCCTCCTCCACCTTAAGTCTGAGGATTGCAAATTATCCATCGCACATGGTTAAATACCAAAATGCCAACTGGAGAAAGGGAAAAGCTGCAGCTCAGGCCCTCCCCGATGGATCTCTGAAGCAGGAATTGCTTCAGTGCTTACAGGCTGCTGAGGGTGTTAGCAAACCCCTCCTTGGAGCACTGTATGACATTGCCAATACAGTTGCCAGAGCAGCTTCCACTGGCATATGCCTTCATAGGCACTCCTGGCTTAGAGTTTCTGGAATTTCAGCCAATGTGCAGAACAAGGAGCTTACTGTCCCTTTCAATGGCACCGATCTGTTCGGTCCTGATGTTCAGGATCTCATAAACGATCTGCAGGCCTTGGGCACAGCTATTAAATTGGTCCATTCCTTCTACCACACTCAGCAAAGGGGCAGAGGATGGCCTACTTTTCATAGACAGACCAGTAGGCCTGGATTGGCTCCCCGTACCCTGGGAAAGCGTACAGCTCAGGCTCCCTTGCCCACCCCCTCCAAAGCTGAAGCAGCGGCCAAGCGACCCAGAAATGATGGACGAGCCTCTGTGGCTGGCTACCCCTCCACTTGACTCCTTGCCACACACCCTCCTATGGTTGAGACCCAGGAGGCGGTGGTTGGAGGTCGGTTCTCCCTCCATCTGAATCAATGGAGGACCACAACTTCAGATGCATGGACTTTGCAGATCATAGAAATAGGTCACACCTTAGAGCTTATACAGCAGCCTCCAGATACCCCCCTCCTCCCTGCAACTATCCCTTGGCCCACTTGTCTGTGCTCCAGGAGGAAGTATAGTCTCTTCTGTACAAGCAGACTATCAAACCAGTGCCCAGGCACCAGAGAAACCAGGGGGTTTATTCCAGGTTTTTCTGGACCCCAAAAAGACTGGAGAGCTCAGGCCCATCTTAGATCTAAAGGAACTCACTCTCTTTGTCCAGTACAAAAAGTTCCAGATGGTAACTTTCCCAGGCCTGATGCCCCTCTTCAAGACCAGGGACTGGCTCTGTTCATTGGACATGCAGGATGCTTACCTGCACATCTCGGTCTTTCCTCCTTACAGGAGATTCCTTTGTTTTGCCTTTCAGGGTGAGCATTATCAGCTTAAGCTGCTGCCCTTTGGCTTATCCTCTGTGCTGCAAGCCTTTACCAAGTGCCGGGCAGTGGTTGCAGCAGCTTTCAGAAGAGACAGACTGTATGTCTTCCCATACCTGGATGACTGGCTTCTCAAGGCCCCATCCAGGGAACAGCTTTTGCTAACTCTGGAGCACACCCTCCAGCTCTTCCACTGCCTGGGCATTACAGTCAACCTGCCCAAGTTGGTTCTAGTACCATCCCAAAGGTTGCAATATATAGGGGCGGTTTTAGACTCTGCACAGGGGAAGGCCTTCCTACCCCAAAACAGGGTGGAGTGCCTCATAGCCCAAGCTGAGGAAGTCACTCAGAGTCGGTGCGTTCCAGCCAGGCTATACCTCAGATTGTTGGGCCTAAAAGAAGTAGCCATTCCCACCATTCTGCTTGCAGGGCTTCATATGCGCACCCTTCAATGGACCCTCAGGGTACAATGGGAACAGGGCATGGACGAGTTGGACCAACCAGTCCTGGTCTCTTTTCCAGTATGCAATGTACTGCAGTGGTCGATGGCCCCTTGAATCTTCTTCAAGGTGTTCTCTTCCAGATTTCTTCCCACATCAGATCTTAACCACAGATGCTTCAGGTCTGGGCTAGGGAGCACACCTGGGTCCCTTCCAAACCCAGGGCTCTTGGTCCCAGTGGGAAGCCACCCTGCATATCGATGTCCTGGAGATGAGAGTGGTGCTCTATGTCATGCAAGCCTTTCAAAAGCATCTCGCTTCAGGCCAACTGTTGCTGCAGTTGGACAATTTGAGTGTAGTCTACTACATGAACAAGTAGGGCAGGACTCACTCATACCTCCTTTGCAGGGAGGCCATGAGAGTGTGGTACTGGGCACTGGAGCACAGTCTGACACACACTGCAGTCCATGTGCCAGGCATATGAAACACCCTGGTGGACAGTCTCAGCAGGACTCAGTCCAGCATGCATGAATGCAAGCTTCTCTCCTCTGTTGCAGAAGATCTGTTCGACAGATGGGCTCATCCAGAGTTGGACCTTTTTGCGTCCTCACTCAATGCAAAACTGCCCAATTTCTGCTCGCTAGGTCCAGGGCCTGGAGTTTTCTGGTGAGATGCGTTGTCCCTCTCTTGGAGTGGGAGGTTTCTGTACACATTCCCTCCATTTCCTCTGATCCAGAGGGTGCTAATCAAGTTGCAGATGGAGGGGGCCAGCATGATTCTGGTGGCTCCATTCTGGCCTCGCTAGATATGGTTCCCTTTGCTTCAGCAGCTGGCAGAGGAACCTCTAGTCCCTCTTCCTCTCTGCAGGAATCTGCTGACCTAGGATCAGGGGACCCTGGTCCATCCCAACCTCAGGTCCCTTCATCTGCATGCCTGGCTCCTGAGAACATAGCCATCACCAGGTTTGGGGTCTCTAACAGGGTAGCAGATCCCCTGGTGGCCACCCAGAAGCCTTCCACTTGCACCACAAATGCCATGAAGTGGAAGTAGTTTGCCATCTGGACTGCCAAAAATGCCCTGGACCCTTTCACCTGTTTGGTGAATCATATCCTGGACTACCTGAGCTCTTTGTCCAACTCAGACCTCCAGTATCCTTCCCTCAAGGTCCACCTTTCAGCTATTTCTGCTTTTCATGAGCCCATGGGTGACCACATGATTGCTCAGTTGGATGTCTCCCTGATTTTTCTTAGGGGGATCTTGCACCTGAAACCCCCAATCTGTTCCCCTTTGCTCGCTTGGGACTTGAATTTTGTGTTGTAGAAGTTGACCCTGTCTCCTTTTGAGCCAATCGCAACCTGTGATTTGCGCTTTCTCTCTTGGAAGGCGCTGTTTTTAGTTGCAATTACTTCTGCTCGAAGAATTTCAGAGCTTCAAGCCCCCTGGTGTGAGCAGTCTTATTTGATTTTTCATAAAGACAGGGTACCTTCATGCACAGATCCTAAGTTTTTAACCAAGGTGGTTTCTGAGTTCATACTAAATCAGTCTATCCACCTTCCTGTTTATTTTCCCGAGCATGCCAATCCAGGGGAAGCACTGCTCCATACATTAGATGTGTGCAGAACTTTGAAGTACTATCTGCTTTGGACTAAAGAGTCCAGAAAGTCAAAGCAGCTGTTTGTTTTCTTTGCCCCAGGTAGAGAGGGCGCTTCAGTTTTAAGCAATGTTTATCCAAATGGTTGGCAAATTGCATTGTGTTCTACTACAACAAGTATGGCAAAGAACTGCCTGGTGCTGTCAAAGCTCATTCCACCAGAGGCATGGCTACCTCGGTGGCTTGTTTCAAAGGGGTCTCAGCCACTGACATTTGTGTGGCTGCCACCTGGCGCACAGTCCACATTTTCACCAAGCATTACAGTCTGGACATTGTCTAAAGAGCCCGTGCAGGTTTTGGCAGGGCTGTATTGCAAGGTCTCATGTCTTACGTTTATGGAGATCCAGCCTCCCAGACTGTCTGCTTTACACTTGTCACTGCTTGGTACTCATTCCTACGGTGTAACCTGATGACTGAGATACCCCTGAAGAAGATAGAACAGTTAAGTAAGAACATAATGTAACAGTAGATCTTCGAGGTGATCTCAGTCATTGGGTATATTTCTCTCCCACCATCCCCCTTCTTGGGGCTCCTGTCTCAGAACTGGCTATCTGGTGTATCCAGCTTTTTACTTAGGTCTGGGTACCACTTTCTCTCCTCGGGCCCCCAGGGTGAAAGCCTTGCTCCCTTAGTCTCCGGGGGAAAGAACTGAGGAGGAAGTGGGGCCACCCACGCCTATAGAGGGTTGGTGACATTGGCGGACATCAATGGTGTGGGCAATCCCAGTTCTACTGCTGAAAATCTTCTGTGTGGATTCCCTTCATTGATGGTGAAGGTTCCTGCGGTGTAACCTGATGACTAAGATCCCCTCAAAGATTTACTGTTACAGTAAGTTCTTTTGTAACTGTTCTTTTTCTGCCACCTCGGGGCTCTGATTACCAAGGACCTCTTGAGCTTTGCTCTAGAGTTCACAATTAATCAGAATCCATCTGTGGCAGAACATACTGGTTCAACATGGTTGTCCATCCAGTATTCTCTATATATCACAACACAGTGCATTTTTCACTGTTGGGTCACAGCATGTTGAAATGCTAGAAAAAAACTTATCTGCTCTGCATTTGAAAATTGGCCCTTCATGTCATAGTTTGGCACAACTTTTCCTGAACATACTCTTATCGTAACAATAGATCTTTGAGAGATGCTCTTGCAGCAGGCCCTGATTTCCCTCCCTCCTTTCCCTGTGGCTCTTTGTTTCCTTTTGTCTAGCACTACTTCTACCTTTTTTTTTTCTCTTAGGAACCTTCTCAGTTCTCCATTCACTGGCTATTTGGGGTCTCCAGTGGGAGAACTGAAGCAGGTGTGGGGGACCGCCTTCCTTTATAGGATAGGCTGATGGCGGTGGGCAGTCCCCCGTAACAGACTGCTAGCTTGAAGTTTTCTGTGTGGTCCTGGTGGCTTAGTCCTACCGGTGTGGCCTGCTGCAAGAGCTTCTCTTGAAGATCTACTTTTAACAGTAAATTCTTAAATAACTTTAGAAAATTGGCTTTTTATTTCCTGGGTTCTGATTGGCTAGTACCCCTGCCAGGGGGTACATTAACTTTTAATAGAAGTCCAGCAAATAAAAAATGCCAGTTGCTAGACTCCATCACCACCTAACCTATCCTTGTGCCACACACTGCTTACTCATTGGCCGAAATATCCCCCCTGAATTTCAAATCGCCGCCATTTTTTTCTCTTGGTTAGCGAGTGTTACTGGCCCCCCCAAATGCTCCCTAGTTCAGTGCCAGCCTCCCTCCTACAGATTCCCCAAATACAGTTGTGTTTTTTTCTTCCCCACACCACACCCTGCCAGCGATAGCTCATGAACTCGGACACCCAGTCCTCCCAGTGGCTGCTCATGAACTCCAGCTGCAACCACTCTGCAGTTACCGGTGGTAATTTACAAAAAAAAAAGATATGCACAGACAAAAAAAAAGTCACTAGCCCTCGAACTACCACCACTCTGCACTTTCTGGCTGGACTCTGCATTCGCTCCAAACTCCTGCTCTGACAACAACAACATCAAAAAAAACATCAGCCGATCTAGTAGCTACCGCAAGTCGGCAGTGTGTTTCCATCCAGGGGGAGTACAAGTAAGAAAATATCTGTCATGGATCCTTTGCACAATTCTTCCCATGTACTTAGTTGTAAAAATACAGCGCAACTCAATACACCAGCCCAAAAAACCGGCACACCGGCAAACAGTTGGAAAATAATTGAGAGATCTGTCATCTTACTCTGTCCAATTCCTGGTTTTAAGTCACAAGATCACGTGCCCATCTCCCGACCATGGAAAGAAAAGTCTTCCAGAAAGGACACACAACAGCTTTACAAGCACAAAAAGGATGGTAGAGAAATGGGCAGACTAGGTGGGCCAGGCAGTCGTTATTTGTCATTAAAATCTATGTTTCTGTGGATGCCAAGGGACTCGATCCGTGGGGGGAAGGGGGGGACCGCTGGAAAACAATTGAGAGCTCTGCCATCTCACTCTCTCCACTTAGGTCATGTGCCCATCTCTCGATCACAAAAATAAAAGTCTTGGAGAAAGGGCACACAACAGCTTTTTAAGCACAAAAAGTATGCCAAGAGACTCCTTGGGAAACTGAAAAAGAAAAAAAAATCCGTCTCTTCTTGACGATTTTCTCTTCTTGATGACTGCACCTGGTTGTGTGTGTGTGTGTGTGTGTGTGTGTGTGTGTGTGTGTGTGTGTGTGTGTGTGTGAGATATTTAAAAGAGAATGGCTATGTGGGGGGGGCAAAAGCAGATGGAACAGCTCAGAAAGCAGGGACTACTTTACCCCAAAAAGTTGTTTTAGTGTTTATATTCATTCTCAAAAGCATTACATCTGCTATCTCCTTACTAAATTAAAATGAACAATGATGCCCATTTTCTAAGCACAATAATACCCTCACGGTGGGCAGTGTTAGGCAATACCAGACCTTCAGGGCTGGGCATCAGGCCTCATTATGCCCTGGGTGGGCGGTATTGCAATACTACTATCGAGTATTATTGCTTACATCTTTTCCTCACATCCCCAGTCTTCCCCCTTCCAGCTTCATATCATGCCCCCTTGTCCTTAAGCATCTTTTTGTACAAAATGCCATCTTCCTGTACCTTATTGATAACTTTGAGGTATTTAAATGTTTCTATCATGTCTCCCTTTTCCCTCCTGTCCTCTAGAAAGTACATATTTAACTCCCTGAGTCTTTCCTCGTTTTCCTCGTTGGGCTTCTGGTGCAGTCCATGCACCATTTTGGTTGCCCTTCTCTGTACTGCTTCCACCCAGTCTAAGTCTTTCTTGAGATGGGGCCTCCAGAACTGGACAAGTATTCCAGCTGGGGCCTCACCACCGATCTATAGAGGGATATCACTACCTCCTTCTTTCTGCTGGTGATACCCCTCCCTATGTACCCTAGCATTCTACTAGTCTCCCCCAATTCTTTATCACACTGCTTTGCTACCTTCAGGCCATCAGGTATGACTCCCCCCAGATCCTTTTCCTGTTTTGTGGTTGCTAACCCCCCCACCCCAAATGATATGTTGTCCTTGAGTTTCTGTGCCCCATGTGCATTATTTTGCACTTTTTAGCATTGAAGCCCAGTTGCCAAACTTTTAACAGCCTTCCAGCATTTCCAGATCATCCCTCAACCCTCCTCCCCCCAGTGTGTCTACTTTGTTGCAGATTTTTGTGTCATCCATGAACAGGCATACCTTTCCTTCCAGCCCCTCTGTCATGTCACTAATAAAGACATTGACGAGGACCTGTCCCAGTACTGACTCTTGGGGCACCCCGCTTGTTACCTTCCCTTCTTCTGAGTGAACTCCATTTACCACCACCCTCTGAGTTCTGTTACTTTGCCAATTTCATACCCATTTTACTATATTCAGACCCACACCCAGGCTTCTCAACCTTCTGTGTGGAATGGTGTCGAAGGCCTCACTGAAATCCAGGTAGGCCACATCCATTACACCTCCCTGATCCACCTCTCTGTTAACCCAGTCAAAGAAATCTTATCAGGTTTGTTTGGCAGGATCTCCCCCATGTGAACCCATGCTATCTCAGATCCTGCAATCCACTGTTTTTAAGGTATTCCACAATCATTTCTTTAAGTAGTGTTTCCATAACCCTGCCCACCACGGAAGTCAGGCTTACAGGTCTGTAGTTTCCTACCTCCGCCCTGTTCCCACTTTTGTGTAGTGGGACTACATCCGCCCTCCTCCAGTCCTCCGGAACTTCCCCGTATTCAGTGATAGATTGAAAAGGGCTGTCAGAGGCCCAGCCAGTTCCTCCCTTAGATCCTTCAGTACCCTGTGGTGAATCCCATCCAGCCCCATTGCCTTGTCTACCTTTAGTTTTGCTAGTTCCCAGAGGATCTCTCCTCGGTAAAAGGGCTTATGTCCATCTCCATTCCCTTAATGCCCTTTTCCCTATCTGTGGCCTGTCTCCTTCCCCTTTCTTTGTGAAAACTAAACAAAAGTACTTGTTCAATATGTCTGATTTCTTCTGGTCCTCTACCCCCTAGTCTTACTATCCATGTCTTGCTTTTCTTCTTTTTGCCAATGTCCTAAAGAATGTTTTATCCCCTTTTTTGCTGTTGTGCTTTTGCCTTCTAACTGCCTTCCTGACTCCTTTGTTTCTCCTGTTTAAGCCTGGATCTCTCTACAGAACCAGATGCATTAGTAGTGCCAAAATCTGGTTGAAGTTCTATCCCTGACCACAAGTTAACTTTCACTTTCCTCCTATAATGTGTACCGGCAGATAGATCTCCTGGTGTGGGGTCGAATCTCAAGCGAGAGACAAGTTCTCGGTAACTCTCATTGATTCTATCTTTACTCCAAAAGAGTTTGAAAGTATCTCTATAAAAGTTATTTTACCATCCTCTGAATCTATATGTATCACTGGTTGCTACAGACCCTTCGGGGGGGTCTTGAGCTTTTGAGCTATCTATGCAAATTTGCAGATACGCAGTCCGGTGAGGTAATTATTGTGGGAGATTTAAATCTGGATTGGCACTCCAACTGCTCTAAACCACTAAAGGATTTCTGTGATGAGTACAGACATTCCCAGCTCATTACGGAGACCACCCGCTCCAACCCCAAAAATCCTGCCAATAGCACAGTTCTTGACTTAATATTAGTAAATAAGCCACATTTCTTCATCCACACTGATATATTCTTTAATGATATGTGACCACAACTTCATAGCTTGTGTAAGGTCCAGTCCAAAATCTCCATCCACCTCTACATACATATTAGAAAGAAATCTTTGGAACTTTGACTGCAATAGATTCTTATCGGACTTAAGTAATATCAGATGGCAGGACTTCTACCTTGCTACCTCTACGGCCACAGCCTATAAGTTATTCCAAAAACATATATTAAAAGTTATAGATAAACATGCACCCCTATCAAAAATTTGAACTAAGAAAAGGTCATACCCCTGATTTACTGCTGACCTAAAATCAGCATTACACAGCAGGGATGCCCTCTGGAAAAAGGCACAAAAAAACTAAGAACCCAACAGACTGGGTTGCCTTCAGAAGGTTGAGGAATCAGTGTACAAAACTAGTTAGGGCAGCAAAGGCCAGTTTTTTCTAATCACAGCCAGACTCCTCCACCAAGGACTCCACTAAGTTTTGGAAGACGTTGAGGGAAATAGAAGGGCATCGTTCAGTTAACTCCCTCCCTGCCACGATTAGTACTGGTGGCACTAGTACTTCATATAAGCAATGTATACTGGACCTACTAAATAACCATTTCACTACAGCTGGTCTTGCCTTTGACACATCCACTGCTAGCAAACTTCTCCCCCCAGATCAATAACCCCATCTATGTATGTCCCCCCCAAAGGCTTCTGCTCATGAGGCAAAATTCTCCTTCAGCCCTGTAATCTTCAAGCAAGTTGAAGACATCCTTCTGGACCTGGACACCAAAAAAAGTGCAGGAGCAGATCAATTAGAACCATACTTCCTAAAAGTGGGTTACTATGTGTTGACTGCACCCATTACACATCTTTTTAACATGTCCCTAGCCCGCGGTGAACTTTCTGCCGTGTGGAAAATAGCGCACGTAGTCCCGCTCTTTAAGTCTGGAGATCCTAGCGACCTCCATAATTACAGACCTATGTCTCTCCTACCCATACTATCCAAACTCCTCGAAAAACTATTCAATATGCAGATCAGAAACTACTTAGACTCACTTGATATGCTTAACCCCATTCAGTCTGGTTTCAGAAAAAACACAGCACGATATCCGCTTTAGCCAAAGTAACAAACGACTGGCACTTGGTGCTTGACTCTAAACTTTATATGAGTGCCTTATTCCTCGACCGAAGTAAGGCGTTTGACACAGCATACCACAACCTACTGCTGACCATACTGCAAGGTGTTGGCCTAGACGACACTGCTGTCAAATGGTTTACATGTTACCTTATGGATAGGCAACAGCAAATCAAGGTACAAGTGGACTCATCACCACTGAAAACACTTCTTAGAGGTGTACCGCAGGGTTCAATACTAGGACTGTTACTATTCGTAATATATATTAACAACATTGATGGCGGGTATCAACCAAGCAAGTGTTCACTTATTTGCTAATGATACTGTTCTCTGTGTTGCCGGACCCTCCCTTGAACTCACCTGCAGTGCTCTGCAGTAAGAATTCAACTTATTGCAGCAAAATCTCTTGAATCTCAAACTCATGCTGAATGCCAAGAAAACAAAAGCTGTGATATTTTCCCCTAAACTAAATTTGGTCAGTTCTCCCTCTTTGGGTGCCCAGCAACAAATTACATCCCTCCTGGGGGAGCCAATCAAACTAGTAGACAAATTCAAGTATTTAGGTTTCTGGATTGACCACAAACTGTCTTTTACAGTTCAAGGAGAGGAACTGGCTAAAAAGTTAAAGACTAGGACTGTTCTTCAGAATGAAACACCAATTATCCTAGGAAGCCAAGCTGAGATTAGTGCAATCCACATTCCTCCCCCTCCTGGACTATGCCTACCTCCTATATAGTCATTGGCCAAGCTTGACACCCTGTACAATAGGGCACTAAGATTCATTACTGGTGCACCGTACAGGACTCATCACTACTCCCTTCATGCTCTTCTTGGCTGGCAGTCCCTAAAAACCAGGAGAGAAATGCAACAATTTGGACCTATAGAGCCCTAATTGTCAAGCTCCCTCAATACATATCTAACCTCTTAACCAGTACCCCCATAAGTTATTCTCTCAGGAGACATTCCTACTTCTCACTCAACATTCCTAGATTTAGAATGCATTTTGGGTTTTCATCCATAAGTTATGCCCTACCAGCCCTATGGAACAACCTCCAAAAATCCCTGAAGCTTTCAACTTTTGTTAAAATGGCAACCTTCAAAACATTATTCAGACAACATAGGGACTCCTGCAACTGCTACTCTTAACTCCCTACTAGTTCGCTAGCTGCATATGCTTAGCATGTATCATACCATCCCTGTCCATCCACTCTCTAATAAACCCTAAAAGACTTCTTCAGATTACTCCCAGTTCTTTTCTTTTTCTTCTCTTCTTTCCTTTTCTGTTTTGGGGTCCCTACCTATATTCTTTTCCCCCTGATCTTCTGTTACATTCCCTTTTCCCTTATGTTGATTGCACTTTATATCATAGTGAAATGTACATGTTCTCCATTGCACTTGGGCAGTATATGCCCTGTTTATATATGAATGTATGGCAAATGTAAACCATTATAGAACTAAACTCACATTCAAACAACATGAAGTCTTGCTATATTATGACAGTAGCAGTTTGATCCACCACTAGAACTGCTCCGGAGGTGAAATGGTTAATACCATTCCAAAATAAAACTTTGAGCATGAGCTCTAAGAAGCAGCTCTATCTGTGTAATTTCAAACCTGAACTGTCAGATTCTTTACTCCGCCTCAGTGAACAGTCGCTCCGGAGATTTCTCCTACTGCTCGGTTCATTTCTCGGTTTAAACAGTGTTTTCTCGGTTCGATTCAACCGAGAATAGTTTTATTTTAACCACAAAACCGTTCGGTTCAAGCTCTATCTGTGGTAACCGTAAGTAAATTAAAGGTTTTGTCTGTGTGGAACTTGTAAGTTTATCGGTTCGGTTTTGAACCGATCAGCTGGGTTTAAAACTCTTTAAAACTAAAAGTTTAACATTTTAGAGTGCGGTTCCCGGTTCTTATCGGTTCTAAAAAAAACGGATTTAGTACATTTTTTTCCAATACCCGTGACACGGTTAGGAACTGATAAGGGTGTCTTGCCTGGCACTGCCGTTTAAAGGGCAGGTTTTCTGGTTAGGCTGGCATTATGTCTGAAACCAAAGAAAACTGGGCCCACTGGGTTTCAACACTGTGATGTCTGTGGGAGGTCTTTGCTGGGCTGACCACACCCTATGTGTTTATTGTTTGAGGTTTGACCACCTCCAGTCAGACTGCCAGATATGTAAATTTCCCTGCAGCCACCCTGGAAAGAGATTGGGCAGGCTCAGGGAACTAGAGGCTAAAAATCACGCTGACGAGGGTTGCCCGGTCAAGGTGCCAACCGGAGGGAGTGCCTCTGACCAGGCGAGACTTCCTCGGCAAAGAAAGCTGGTTCTGAGGAACCAATTCCAGTAAAGAAAACAAGAAAGTCAGCAGGTTTGGAGTCAAAACCCTTCTCCAACTGCTGCAGAGATAGCAAAAGCCATACAAATTGTCCAGTCACTGTCTCAGGGTCCGTCCGAACCACCACTATCTGGCAAAAGGTCGGTTCGTCCGGTTCCAGTGGTTCAGGAATATGATGTTGAGGAATTTTATGAACCAGAGGAGGGAGGAGGATTATGAACAGTATGAATGTGGCTGGGAAGGTCTGGGTGTGCCCATTGAACGGACATTTCCCAGACAGACCTTAGAATCTCCCCTATGCTATCTGAGTCCCCATCTCATTTTATGTTTTACAAAAAGTTGCTAAACCCTCCAGCTTCCCTTGGAAGAAGCTGTGGATGAGCAAGAGGAGTCTGATTTTGTAGAAATGATGGATATTCCAGAGTCTAGGAGATTGTCTATTCCTTTGCATAAGTCTTTTAAGAAGCAAACAATAAAAAATTTAAAAGCTCCTAATTCTGTGCCTCCTGTAGATAAAAAGATGGACAGAAGGTACACATTGTCAGGTCCTGATACAGAATTCCTTTCTCAGCAATGCAGTCATGTTGGGGTAGTTCAGGCTGCAGCCTGTGATAAAGCTAATATCCCCCTGGCTTCACATCCTCCTGACAAGGATTCCAGGAAGATTGATGCCATGGCGAAAAAACAGTATATGGCAGCCTCTCTGGGACTCAGGCAAGCAGATTATATGGCTTATGTAGCTAGGTATCAGAAATCTAGATGGGATACTGTTATGGAATTAGCCAAGCAAGCCCAGCCAGCTGGCTAGCGAACTAGAACAGGTGGCTGCTGATGGCATTGAGGCTTTCAGGTTCAGTTTCATGCTGCTGTGGATGTTAATGATGTTTCCTCTAGGGTCATGGCCACATCTGTAGCTTTTAGTAGGTGGCCTGGCTCAGGTGTACTAGTCTGTCACAGGATACCCAGACTAAGGCTATGGATTTTCCTGTGGTGGGAAATTCTCTGTTTGGGGAGCAGACAGAGAACTACATGAAAAAGATGGATGAATATAGGACTACTTACAAGAATGCCCAAGCTAAGAGCGGCAAGCCACTCCTCAGAGGCATACCCCCAGGGGTGGGGTGAGGCCTTTCACAGCCTTTACTCAGACTCAGGCCTCCTCTGCCTATGCTCAGAGGGGCTTCTTCAGAGGCAGAGGCAGGCGAGGGTGGGCAGGCCTGCTCCCACCCCTCAGCCTAAAGCTCCTGCTAAGCAGGCACCCTGATGGGGTGCCCAGGGCCGATTCTCCTGTACCAGTAGGGGCAGGCTGGCTTACTTCAGTCAGAACTGGGCTTCTTTAACCTCAGACAAGTGGGTTCTGGAAGTAGTAAGCCAGGGTCTGGTTCTCAGCTTCAAAAGTTTCCCAAGTTGAGAACCAGATTTTTCTACCTACAAGTACTTCAGAGACCCTTGCTCTAGAAGCAGAGGTCTCAACCTATTAGCTCTCAGAGCAGTGGAAGGTTCCTCCCTGCACCAGGGCAGGGGTCTGTATTCCAGATATTTCCTTACCCCCAAAAAAACAGGAGAATGGCGGCCCATATTAGACCTCAGATATCTGAACAAGCATCTTTTGAAACCAAAGTTCAAAATGGTAACTCTGGCAATAATTTTACCCTCCCTAAGGCCAGGGGACTGGCTAGCCTCCCTGGACCTCAAGGATGCCTATTTCCACGTCCTAATCAGAAGCTCCCATCGAAAGTACCTCAGATTCGAACTGCCCTCAGGTCATTACCAGTTCAGAGCAATGCCCTTCGGCCTTACCTCTGCCCCAAGGGTATTCACAAAGTGTTAGCAGTGGCTCACTAAGGAGGCAAAGGATTGCTGTTTTCCCTATCTAGACGATTGGCTCATTGTAGGCCAGTCCCCAGAACAAGTAAATCTCACCTGCAGGTCACCCAGCAGCTTCTCACCTCCTGGGCTTTCTGCTAAATCTACCAAAGTCGGTTCTGGAACCAGTCCAGGTACTCACCTTTATAGGGCAGAATTGGACACAAAGCTAGCCAGAGCTTTTCTTCCCGTAAAAAGGGTAAGGAATTTAGTGGCTCTGGCCTCCTCCTTCACTCTGCAGGTCTCTCGACCAGCAAGACACTTTCTGCAGCTCCTGGGGCACATGGCTGCATCCACAGCTGTTGTGCAGGGAGCAAGATTTCAGATGAGAGACATTCAGCTTCACTTGAGAACTTATTGGTCTCAGAGAAGAGACCCCCTTTCCAAGTTGGTCCCAGTGACTCGAACCTTGATCCTAGCCCTCCAGTGGTGGCAGGATCAGAGCAATTTAAGATTGGGGTTCCCCTTCATTTCCCCTACTCACAATTTGACTCTCACTACAGATGCTTCCCTTCTGGGCTGGGGAGCCCACATGGGCGACCTTTCCACTCAGGGAGTGTGGTCCCCCCAGGAATCTCTGCTCCACATCAATTTGCTGGAACTCAGAGCTGTCTTTTTAGCGCTTCAAGCATTTTCTGCATCTGTCCACAACAAGGTGATACAAGTCAGAACAGACAACACCACAACAATGTGGTACATCAACAAACAGGGGCACTCGGTCTTCGGCCTTGTGCACCGAGGCAATGAAGTTGTGGTCTCTGGCCTATTCCCTGAACACTTCCCTCATAGCAGTTCATCTTCCAGGGAAGGACAATGTCCTAGCGGATGCTCTCAGCAGGATTTCCCAGGGCCATCACGAATGGTCCCTGTATCCTCAAGTGCTGGGGATAGTCTTTGCCAGATGGGGCACCCCTCAGATAGATCTTTTTGCAGCCCAGACAACCACAAACTTCCTCTGTTCTGTTGCAGGCCTCCAGTGCTGGGCTCAGTTCCCCTGGATGCCCTTCTCCTGGATTGGGAGGGGAAGTTTCTTTATGCTTCCCCCCCCTTCCCTCTCCTATTCAGAGTATTAGTCAAAACCAGATCTCAGCCTTGCAGGGTGATTCTGATTGCCCCGGATTGGGCCAGGCAGCCCTGGTACCCACTCCTTCTGTCACTGACAATCCATCTTCCTTTGCCTCCCCAGGAATCACAACCTGTTAACTTGTGCCCAGGGAAGGGTTTGGTATCCGGACCTCAAATCCCTCAACCTCAAGGCCTGGCTCTTGAGGAGCTAGAGTTGCTGATTTACACCTCTCTCAGGGTGTTCTTGAGATCCTAAAGGCTTCCAGAAAGCCTTCCACTAGGGCTACTTATAGTTCTAAATGGAAAAGGTTTTCCATTTGGTGTGCTGGGAAAAATATTTCCCCAGAATCTGCTGATTTGCCCATTGTGTTAGATTACATGGTACATCTTAATTCCTTGGGTCTCAGACCAGCTACCCTGAGAGTCCATTTGGCAGCTGTATCTGCTTTTGTGTCAGCAGGAAAGTCATCCCCTCTTTCCTCTCACCCTGTGTTTTCCAAGTTTTTTAAGGGATTACTCCATACTAATCCACCCTTTCGGGAACCGGCCCCTGCCTGGGACCTTAATGTTTGCATTGCCCAGTTAATGCAACCCCCTTTTGAACCTCTGTCTTCTGCAGAGCTTAAGTACCTAACTTGGAAAACTGTTTTTCTAGTGGCTATCACTTCTGCCAGACGCATAAGTGAGTTGCAAGCCTTGTCAGTGGAAACTGACTTTATTTCTTTCCACAGGGATAAGGTAGTCCTTAGGACTAATAGGAAATTTTACCTAAGGTGGTTTCAGATTTCCATCTTAATCAATCTATCTCCTTTCCAGTATTTTCACTGATCACTCCTCTTCTGGTGAGAGGAGGTTGCACAACCTGGATGTTAAGAGAGCTCTTAGTTACTATATAGAGCGTACCAAAGGTCCTGAGTTGAATCCTCCAACTTTTCCTACCTATGGTGAAGTTGGGAAAGGCAAACCTGCCACTAAGAGATCAATTGCCAGGTGGATTGTCTCTTGTATCAATTTGTTATCAGAAACTGGGCAGAGATCCCCCTCTCCCCGGCTTGAGGGCTCATTCTACCAGGGGTACAGCTGCGTCTCTAGCTGCTGCCAGAGACATCCCTATATTAGAGATATGCCAGGCTGCTACTTGGAAAACGGTACACACTTTTACCAAGCATTACTCCCTGGATGTCCAGGCCAGGAGAGATGCTCGGTTTGGCACAGCTGTTCTTCAGAGCCTATTCCCTAAGTAGGTTCTGCCCCTCCTCCATGGAGGTACTGCTGTGTAGTCTGCTACTGTCATAATATAGCAAGACTTCATGTTGTTTGAAGAAAAAATTACTCACCTTAGTAATGTTGTTTCTTCTAATGGAGTCTTGCTATATTATGACCTCCCCCCCAGCCTGCCCCTCTCAGAACTTCTACTTGGGTGGGGTGCGGGCAACTTGGTGTGGGCACTATTTTATGCCCTTTTAGCGTTCTCCCCTTTTGGGGATTTGGGGTGTGTGTGTGTTTTATTATACTGTTGTTTATTCTCATATTGTTAGAATTGTGTTAGTAGATCTGGTCCCTGACTTGAGTCTTGGGTGTTGGGACCAGCAATGGTTGTTAATATTTAGGTAGCCATTTGGCTAGTGTAGTTTACAGCTTCCACACAGACCTTAGTGAGTTTTTGCTCGTAAAAATCTGACAGTTCAGGTTTGAAATTACACAGATAGAGCTGCTTCTTAGAGCTCGTGCTCAAAGTTCTATTTTGGAATGGTATTAACCATTTCACCTCCGGAGCAGTTCTCGTGGTGGATCAAACTGCTACTGTCATAATATAGCAAGACTCCATTAGAAGAAACAACATTACTAAGGTGAGTAATTTTTTCTTCTTGTTGACCTTATTCTCACCAACCGCCCTGACAGGATTGTTGACACTGTTGTATTACCTGACTCCCTTGATGACCACTCCCCAGTCCTGTGTCACAGGTCAATTAATCTTCCCAAACACCCCTTCAAGACATCCTACCAACGTGCAATAAGACGTGGGCAACCTGAGCAATCTAAAGAATATCTCTGCCAGTGCAACTAGTCACAAACTGACACAGCCACAAGTGTTGACCTAGCTTTGGGGCACTTTATCTCCCTTTTTAACAAAGCCTGTGACCTTCTTGCCCCTCTCAGAAAGCTAAAATGCAAAGGGGCTAACAACCCCTGGATCACTGCACCCTTCCTTGACCTCATGGGCATTTGTGTGACCACCTATGGCACATAACGCATGCCACTAATAAACCTAGAGACTGGCAATGATACAAGGAGGCTAGGAATGCATGTACCCAGGAAATTCACTTCGCTAAAACTCCTCACTTTCAAGACCTGTTCACTAACTCCTGGGGTAACAACAAAAAATTCTGGGAGAACATAAAACACCTCACTGGTAAACCCAACAAATCCCCTCCCTCAATGCTCAATTTAAATGGCACTACCACTCAGAATCCAAAATACTGCTTTCACTGACCTAAGCGGGGTACTACCTCCCAACTTCTTTAATGACCCTCCCACTCAGGACAACAACCACAATGTTAACTCAACCCCCAATGTTCCCCCCTTTCTATTTCAAAACAGTAACCACAGTGACTGAAAAAAAGTACCTGCTGCAGGTACTTGATGAATCTAGATACAGTGGCGACACCCTGGATCTTAAAATGCTCCGCCTCACCTTAGACGCAGTCCTGACACCCCTCAAAAAGATCCTCAACCTATCCCTCTGTCTTGGTCAATTCCCCTCTGTCTGGAAAGTGGCAGTACTGACTCCAGTTCACAAGAATGGGGACAGAACTACCCACTCTAACTACCGTCCAGTCTCCATCTTGCCACCCCTTTCCAAAGCATTAGGACGTATTGTTGCTGATCAGTTGACAGAGTATCTTGCCACCTATAACGTACAATGTGCCCAACAGCATGGCTTTCAGAGGGGGGGATAGCACCACCACTGCCCTGCTCGAGTTTACTAATTATATTCATAAGTCATTGGACCATGGACACCTTGTGAGGGCAATCTATATTGACCTCACAAAGGCGTTTGACACTGTTAATCGTGCCCTTTTACTTAAGTCCCTATCCACCCTTGGGCTCTCACATGATGTCACAGCCTGGTTTAATAGCTACCTTGCTAACAGAACCCAAAGAGTAAAAATACATGATACTCTCTCTACCAGTCACCCTGCATGCTCTAGAGTTCCCCAATGATCAATCCTGGGTCCTCTCCTATTTAGCCTCTTCCTTAACACCCTTCCCCAAGTCTACCCCTCCAATCTGCTCCTATATGTTGACGATGCTGTGCTTTTCACCAGCTAGCCTAGTCCCTCAACCCTTGTCAGCAGCCTGCAACATAGTTTCACTGCAGTAGAGGCCTGGTTTACCAAACATAAACTAATCATGAACTATTAGAAAACCAAGGTGATGCTCTTTGCTAGTACACACAGTAAGTACAAAAATACTCAATTACTGATCATGAACAATCATAGCTCACCTCTCGAACAAGTCCACAATTTTAAATATCTAGGCATAACCCTAGACAGTAACCCATCTTTTACTGAACACGTAAATATTATATCCAGAGCTGTCAGCACCAGGTTAGGGATACTGTACAGACACAGTATGTCTCAGGAAGCCCTCCATCTGGCCATTACTAGTTCCATTCTTTCAACACCTGCAGAGCTGTCAACACCAAATTGGGTACAGCATACTGAGTCAGATCATCGCTAATGGCTACTGCAAGACTAGCCATTGCTCAAGGGGTTTTCAAGCCGAGACTAACCTATGGCCTTATGGCTTTTCAGGACTCTGATAAAGGAGCTCTGCAAAAATGGAACACTTGCTCCAACAAAATCTGTCATTTCGCCTTGGCCATCCCCAAACTTTCCCACTGTTGTATGCTCTACACTAGTCTAGGGTGGCTGTCGACTATATCCACTCATCAGTACACAGAGGGCTGCCTCATAGACAACATTATCTGAGCTGGAGCACCCAAATCCCTGGCTGATATGCTACACCATAGCTCTCAACTGTACCCACTGAGATCTGCTGGTAGACCATTGTGCCACATCCCTCAAAGCACAATGAAAATGGGGGAACATGCTTTTGCTGCAGCTGCGCCAAGGCTCTGGAATGCCCTCCCGGATCACATCAGAAGCTCACAGTCTCACCTGACTTTTAAAAAAGAGCTCCACTCATTCCTACAAGCTAATGACAAATGCTCCTGTGCCGTGCCCTGAGTTTCCTTTATACTTTTAAGCAACCCATCCACTTAAACCTTAGCACTTAGTCACTTGCTTAAAGATCATGTGTAACGGTTTTTGCAAATTTTTAATAAAAACTTTAAAAGCTGAAATTCAAGTCCTTGCATCATGATTAGTGTTTCCTGAAAATTTCATGCTGTTTGGTTTTGTGGTTTTCTTTAAATTAGCATTTGTTAACTTGCTCTACAGGTGCTAAAAACAGTGGAGTTATTTCTGTCCTCTCAGTCAAACTTGGAGTGCGATGACATCATTTTGGAGTAGCCTGCTATTTCAGATTTCCAATCAGAGCAGCACTCTGTAGAGTTTATGGTTTGCTGAGCTCTCCGGGTTCCTTACAAATCCAGTCTCTGGTTTGTGTTTAGATAGATCAGCTTAAAATATATAATTCTCTTCCTTTACAAAGCTGATCATTTCAGTTCCAATGCTGAACTGTAGTAGTGGAAATCTTTTTCTGTGAGAAATCAGCCTGTCTGTATCACAGCTCTGTTCTTTCTAATTGAACCTCAATTTTGTTCTAACTATATGTCACAGGGCTGTTTAATGAATATAAAATAAATCTAAATTTTGTTCATTCACAGAAACAGTTTGTCTTTGATGTAACTTTGATAAATACAGTCACGTAAGAACATTTTTTTTTCATGTCAGATTGACAAACAGGTGCTTGTTACACTCTGCAACAGTATTTCAAGCACATGTACTGTCAGAACTCACAAATTTAAGCTCTTTGGTGGTTTCTGTGTGAAAATACATCATGTTTGTGTACAACTAGAGCCACTATGTGGCATCCTGATGCACTGTCTCTCTGCCCCACAGTTGAGGCAGCTGCAGTCCACTACCACCAGTCCCCTGCCCCACATGCCCCCTGCCTTCTGCTCCACATTCGAGGCTGCTACACCCTGCTGCTCACTGTCTTCTCCCACACAGTCATGGATTGTGCACCCTGCTGCCTACTGCATGCTGCTGCTCCCTACCCAAACAGTTGGGGTTGCTGCACCCTGCTGCCCTATCTCACCCACCCTCACAGTTAGGGAAGTTGTACCTATTGCCCCCTGTTCCTGTCTCCACAGTCAAGGTTGCTGTGCTGCGCTAGACCCTAAAGTGCCATGTTCCCTGCCTCCATGGGCAGGTCCGCTGCACCAAGTGTACCCCATCTCACAGTCAGGACTGCTGTACCTTGATGCCCCATGTGTCCTGCCCCACAGTCGAGGCTTCTGCGCCATGCTGTTTTCTATCACCACAGATAGGGCTGCTGCACCCTGCTCCTTTCTACACAGTTGTGGCTGCTGTGGTCTGCTGTGCCCTAGAGCCCCATGCCTCTGCAGTTAGGGCTGCTGCACCATGCTGTCTTCTATCCCTGTCATCACTGACAGGGCTGCTGCACCCTGCTCCTTTCTACACAGTTGAGGTTGCTGTGGTCTGCTGTGCCCTAGAGCCCCATGCCTCTGCAGTTAGGGCTGCTGCACCATGCTGCCACTTGCCACAAGATTCAGGGCATTTGCTGCACCCTGTTGCATGCCTCCACAATTGAGGCAGTTGGAGTCTGCTGTCCCTATGCCACCAGAGTCAGGTCCTTTCCTACACTTTGCTGAGGCAGGAACAGGGGGCAACATGTGCAGTGTCCTCGACTATGAGGGTGAGAGAGAGTAGCAGGTGCAGCAACCCAACTGTTTGGGAAGGTAACACAAGAGTAAGGGGTATTTGTTGCACCCTGTCCCTGCCTGTGGAGGCAAGGGGCTGTGTGGTGCAGCAGGACACAACGGTGGCAGGGGACAAAGGACAGCATGGTGCAGAAGCCTTGACTGTGGGGCAGGACACAGGTGGGCATCAGGATACAGTAGCCCTGACAGTGGTACAGGGAGTACATTGTGCAGCAGCCCAGGTCATTCGGGGCAATGGAAATGTGCAGCAGGACTCAACAGCCCCAAATGTGGATGCAGGCAGCAAGAGACTCTAGGGTGTAGCACAGCAGCCCTGACTGTGGAGACAGGGACAGGGGGCAGCAGGGTGTAGCAGCCCTGAATGTTCAGGCAGGAGATAGGTGTGGCATCAGGATACAGAAGCTCAAACTGTCGGACAGGGTGCAGCAGCCATGCCTGTCTGGGACAAGGGATGTGGGCAGCAGGGTGTAGCAAAGAATCTGACTCTGGTGGCAGGGGACAACTGACTGAACTGTGGAAGCATGCAACAGGGCACAGCAAATGCCCTGCATCTTGTGGCAAGTGGCAGCGTGGTGCAGCAGTCCCAACTGCAGTGGCATGGGAAACTAGAGCACAGCAGGCCATGGCAACCCCAACTGTGTAAAAAGGATCAGGGTGCAGCAGCCCTGTCTCTGTGACAAAGGATAGAGGACAGCATGATGCAGAAGTCTCGACTGTGGTGCAGAACACAGGGGGCAATAGGGTACAGCATCCCCGACTATGAGATGGGGTACAGATGGTGTAGCAGCCCTGCCCATTTGGGGCAATGGAAGTGGGTAGCAGCGTGTAGCAAAAGCCTCACCTCTGTTGGCTAGGGCAGCATGGTACGGCTGCCCCTGCTGTGAAGGCAGGGGACCTGGCACACTAAGGCTTAGCATGGCACAGCAGCCCTAACTATGGAGACAGGAACAGGGGTCAACAGGTGCAGCTTCCCTAAGTGTGAGGGAGGGAGGGAGAGAGAGCAGCAGGGTGAGTCATTCCTAACTGTCTGGGCAGGGGGTGGCAGAGTGCAGCAGCCCTGATTCTTTAGACAGGGGATGGAGGCAGCAGGGTGCACAATCCCTGACTGTGTAGGAGAAGACAGTGGGCAGCAGGACGAAGCGGTCTCGCATGTGAAGCAGAAGGCAGGGGCCTTGAGGGGCAGGGACAGGTGGCAGTAGACTGCAGCAGCCTCAACCGTGGGGCAGAGACATGGTGCATCGGGATGTCACATAGTGTTTCTAGTTCTACACGTATATGATATATTTTCACACAGAAACCACCAAAGAACTGAAATTTGTGAGTTCAGACAGGTGCCTGTCACACTCTGCTACAGTATTTCAAGCACATGTACTGTCTGACAATCTGACATTAAAAAAATGATCTTACATGAACATATTTATGAAAGCTACATCAAAGGCAAACTGTTTCTGTGAATGATCAGAATTTAGATTTATTTTATATTCACTAAACAGCCCTGTGCTATACAGTTAGAAAACAATTCAGATTTTTGATTAGAAAGAACTGAAAGCTATGATACAGACAAGCTAATTTCTCACAGAGAAAGATTTCCTCTACTTCAATTCTGCATTGAAACTGAAATAATCAGCTTTTTATCAGAAGATCATATGTTTTAAGTTGATCTATCTAAACACAAACCAGAGACTGGGTTTGAAAGAAACTTGGAGAGCTCAACAAACCATTAACTCTACAAAGTACTGCTCTGATTGGGAATCTGAAACAGTAAGCTACTCCAAAATGATGTCATTGTCGCAATCCAAGTTTGACTGAGAGGACAGAAATAACTCCACTGTTTTCAGCCACTGTAGAGCAAATTAACAAATGCTGATTTAAAGAAAACCACAAAAATCAAACAGCATGACATTTTCAGGAAACTCTAATCATGACATAGGGACTTGAATGTCAGCTTTTCAAGCTTTTATAAAAAATATGTAAAAACCGTTGCACATGATCTTTAAGCTATAAGGTTGCCTAATCGACTGCATCCTACTACAACACCGCCTACCCCTACAATGTCTTATGGTAATTACGTAGTGTCCTATTGACTATATACACTGCACTATTCCTTGTAACCTGATGCTGTTGTATCTTCTTTTGAAGTTATGTTGTGTTCTACTGTCCAATTGTACTGCACTGTCCTATGTTATCTGACGTTGTTATATTTCTCCTGGATTGTGCCTGAAAATAGGCAGTTTCTGTCTAGTGCACTTACCCGGTAAACAAAAATGAAATAACTAAATAAATAAACTATCAGCTTTGGGCTCATAATCTATGGTTCAGCCACCAGCACCACACTCCAAAAGCTAAGTATTGCTCTCAACAAAGCCTGCCGCCTAGTCACTGGGGCCCACCCATACACTCACATCTGTGACCTTTCTGCCTTGGTGAACTGGTTGAACCTCCATAACAGGATCTCCTATCAATCCTGCCTGTTTGCGGTACGCCATCACTATGGTGACAATTTTACCGTGACCGACAACAGCGCCAGGTCGCTGTAGTGTCGACGTGGGACCCTGGCACTGCTTTCTGGGTGTACTGCACCCCTTCCCTGAAGAACTCTGACTTGCAGTTGATTAATGTAGTGGGGGGGTTCGGGTGCAAAGCCCCACAAAGAAAACAGTCTGAAGTGACTCCCTTTATGCTGACCACAAATGCTGTCGACATAAAGGAGTCGCTGTAACATCGGTCGACAACGAAATTGTCGATTGACTGTCATGGTTCCCCTGTTTGCTAAGAAAATTAGTCTTGGGCTGGCCCTTCCCTCCCTACTGCAGCTCCTAAATAGGACACATAACCACCACCATACTAGAAGCACATCCAATCCCACCTCCCAGGTTCCTTTCTGCTGCACTGTGCAAGCCCAGCAAACTTTTATGTTTAGAGTGCCCAGCTGGCTAAATAACCTCCCACCTGACCTCCTAGCTTGCACCAGAATCGGACCCTTCAAAACCAAACTTTGACAACATCTGCTGCAACTCAGCAGTTATGACTGTCCCACTTAATTATGTCCCAAGCTTTCTCCCATACACCTATCCCAACTTATTTCTTCTCACAATATCCCTACATCAGCTGTCTTCCTAACCTCTTCCTCATTCTATTCCTCCTATCTCTACTCTAACTGTCACCACCTCACTTCCCAACATCTGTGTAGTTGCCCCTCAGGTATACCTCTCACTGCCTACCCCTTTCTCCTCTTGCCTTATCCCCCCACTGAACATTAACCTCACCTCCTGCCCCCTACCATGTTTCTGTGCCCTACTCCTTGTCTCCTCCCCTACCTCTATGCTTAGTTCCTGGCCCAGGGCACTTCTGCACTATCCTCCGTACAATGCCTACCTCTGGCTGCCTGCAACCTTCCATTTCTGGTGGATCCTCACTACCCTCTTTTCTCCCTCTCTGAACTCTACAGCTTTACAGTATAAGACATGGTCACTTATCTGACTGCTACTAAATAACTCTGTATAATACCTGTAACTTTGTAACTCATGATACTTATGCTGCACTTACTATGCACTTTTGTGTTTTATGTATTTCTGTATAATCATTTAGCCACTGTAGAATTGTTTTCCATTCTTGTTCTGTCCCACTGTTTCTTCCTTTAATGATGTGGAGCCTTTGTAAATGAGCCTCAGGATCAAAGGTGTTGTAATTCTGAGACTTCAATAAATAAATGTGATCACTGTGTATACCTGTGTTGTATTGTTGTTACTGTTTACATCTAAGACTCTGTATTACCTCTGTTGCTATGTTTCAGTGTTGTTTTCTCTGACCAGGTCCACTTCGTAAATGAGTTTCACTCAATGTTCTTTAACCTGGATAAATAAAGATTGATTGATTGATTGATAACTCTCCCTATCCTCTTCTTTCTGTGTTGACTTGTACCTTTTGAATGCCTGCTTCTTTTCCTTTACTTTCTCTGCTGCTTCCTTGGAGAACCATAGTGGTTTCTTTTTTTTCTCTTCCTGTTTTTAACCTGCCTATCATAGAGGTTAGTTGCTTTCTCAATGGCCGTCCTTATTCTTGCCCACTTCTCCTCTACCCCACCCATTTTCCCTATTTGTGCTACTGCTTCCTGGAGGCACTATCCCATTTTCTTGAAATCAGCCTTCCTGAAGTCCAGGACCCCCGTTTCAGTGTGGCTAGAATCTGGCCTGGTCCTAATGTTGAACCACACCATCTGGTGATCACTGGTCCCTGTGGTAGAACTATGTTCCATCAGTCCGCATGCCAAGGAGGAAGTATGTCTTGTTTATCCTCTTTTTCTTCTCCCTATATAAACCGGTTGCGCAACAGTGCTCCTGAATAACTTTCCTATCCTTTTCTACAACTGACGTAGGTTGGCCACCTACGACAGTTCTTATTCATTTCTTCCAGATCTTTTTTCATTTTACTATATTTCTTTTTCACCTTCCATCCCTCACCTTGACCTCCCATAACCTTGCTTTAAGGGAAGAAAGCACAGAGATGACTAACTTGCCAGACTTATTTGCTGGCTGATTAAATAAAGTACTGCATAGCATTTTGAAATTGCTAGTAAATAAAGTGCTCGTTTGCAGCAATAAAGTGTCAAGTGTTTATGTGCAAATGTAAAATACGTACAAATGTTATACGTAACAAACATTATAATAGGGTTTTTTTTTTTAGTTATTTAACCAGGTGAGACACACTAAGCTGAAAGCTTTTTTATAGGTGCAATCTGGGAGCACAGGGAAGTTAAGTGACTTGCTCAGGGTCACATAGTATGCAAGTGGAATCTTGTCATAAATAATTAGAAATAGGAGATGCTGAGAAAGGGACTCCTGGCTGGCAACTGGAGATTTAAAGAATTAATACAGATGAGACTTGCCTTGTGTTTCCCTTTAGTTCCCCTTTTATGTTTGAAAATGAAGTATTATATAAAGTGGCTGGGTGGATGGGAGCAGCAACCCCTTTTTCTTTCTGTTCCCTTCCCCGCTGCTCTCTCTTCTATCTGTGGGCTCAAAAGCAGAGAGGAGCCACAAACAATAATAACATATGAGGTATGTGGCTCTCTTGCCATTTTTTCAGAAGCCCCTAATCCAAAAGGGCAAAAAGTCAAGCAAAGGAACAGAGAAGAGAGGGTTCTGCTAGTAAACAGCAGTGTTGCTATGTTTAAACCCCCCCTCTCTCTCTCTCGTCACTAACCCTATGCGCTCTGCGCCTGCTTCCAGGAGATACCAAAAGTCTCTAAACAGCCTGGCATCAGTTCGGATGTGGAAAAGCCTCACCAGGCTTGCTAAGGAAACTGTTTTAATGCTTCCAGTTCCATCCTCCATAAATGGAGGTTATTTTATTGTTGAAAACTGTCCCATGTTTGAAAGAAGGAACACAATGAAATTTTGAGCGAACGGCTTGCAATAGCAGCTACTGGTAACACACACACGCCTCATTTTGTTTGTCAGTGTTTAGTATGAGGCAACAAATAAGGCAGCTTATGAATAAATAGTATAAGGTTTCTTTGTTATATAACTAAATAAAGAGGTATGCCAGCTATATAATTAGCTGTGCTCTGAACAGGGATAAGGAGCAAACATGTAATACTTAATTTAGGCATTTAAAACCTCCTTTACTGTATTATAAAATGTCTTGCTGGAAACCACCCATTTTTCTGCACCCTACCCCTTCACCTGTGCAAGGCTTACCTGTAGCCAGGAGCTGTAAGAAAGAATTCCTATAGGGAAGGCAGCGCTCTGTAATGCCCTGCTTTATAATGCAAAGTGCCATCACTCTCAGGAGAAAGGGTGGGGCTACAGTTTATTATTCCCTAATTAGTTATTTATGGCTGTCTTAGACGTAGTCCTAGATATCTGTTGTTACCACATTACAAGAGAGACAGAGAGAGATTTCACACTGTGCTGAGTTTGAAGCTAAGTTAAGACCAGAGAGGAGTCTTTAGGAAGCGGTATAGCTGAAGAAAGCTATAACCGGGCTACGTAGGTGGGCTGAATTAACATCATATTTTTTTTTTTTGCAAAAATGTTGTTATTTTAATTTTCTACAAAAATAGAATGCTAAATGCTTTTATGCACTTAACATTTTATCTGCCTGTTTGTGTGAAATTCCACATCCCTACGATGGTCCCTAGGTGGCTTCCCACTGTGATGTCACCAGCACTGTCCCCATTTGTCAGTACCAGTTCCAGTGTCACCCCCCCTCACAAGTGGGTTCCTTAACTTGTTGCCTGAGAAATTACCCTTGCAGGGAGTCTAGGATTTCCCTACTCCTACCTGATGTTGCAGCAGGGAGGCTATCCAATCCACGTCTGGCATATTGAAGTCCCCCACTAGCAATACCGTATCCTTTTTAGCCATCCATTGGATTTCTTCTGTCATATCCTTATCTCCTCCCTCACCCTGTGCTGGAGGTCTGTAGATCACTTCTGTATGAATAGTGGCTCCCCTCTCAGTCTCCAGGGTGACCCACAGAACCTCCACTTCTCTCTGCCCTCCCTCCATATTTCTGTGGCCTTAATGTTCTCTCTTTCACATAAAGAGCCACCCCTCCTCCCTTCCTACCTACCCTGTCCCTCCTGAATAAAGCATACCATGGAATGGCTACATCCCACTCCTGGTTTTCATTGCACCACATCTCTGTAATTGCTACTATGTCCAAGTCTTCTGCTGCCATGGTGGCCTCTAGGTCTGCCGTCTTGTTGCCCAGACTTCGAGCATTTGCACACATGGCTCTCCAATTCATACTTTCACCTCCCCTCAGCTTGCCCTTTTGTCCTCCTCCATTTCCTCCACTATTTTCTTTCCTCTTGTCATCTCCCTCTTGGTTTCCTCTTTGTGTTTGTGCCTTTTGGTACTCCTCAACCTCAGGATACCCACTGCTAACCCTGTAAGCGTGTGTGGGGGGAACAGATTATGTCTTTCTGCCTTACTCCCCTCCCCCCTCAGCTAATTCATGTCCATTGCCAACAGAAAATGTCAATCACCAATCCCCATGTTACCTGCCAGTACTGTATAGGGACCAGGATGATGTGGCAAGTTGTGATGATGCTTCCCTTGTCAGTTGAGGACTGGAAGGCAAGGCTCATCCTTGGTTGACCCTCTGCGTGGATTGACCAAAGGGCCACAAAGATTCCTCGACAGCTGCCAGGTGGCCTTTCCATCTTGCAGCCCTTGAAAAGGAGGAGGTTGCAGCCACAGTGAGTTCATCAGTTTTGCACTGCTTCTGGCTGAGGCTAGCATCAGGGTCTTTTTCAGAAGATATTTCAAAATTTTTAGGGTCCTCCAGACCTTCAGGGAAAGCCCATCTCACCAGGGCAAGAAACACAAGTGCTGCTGACACAGTTCGTGGGATCAGGAGCAGACATGATCTTCAATGACACCTCTTTCATAAGGCCACACCTTTGGAACTATATCCGTGTTTTCACTAGGGCTACACAACCTTTTGCAAGCCAGGGGCTGCCCACAAAGTCATGTGTCAGCATCTCTGCATAAATGTGGCTGGCCCCATCTCTCTTTGGTTCTTTCCTGCCATTGATCATACTTGGTGAACCTACACATGGACTCGTTGACTGTTAGCTGCCATCATAATTTTTCTAATTAGTTGAAGAGGCTTGATGGGCCTGCCCCCACACATGAACTGAATAATTGACGGAGAGCTCTACTCCTACCCCTCAGGTGTGCTGCTATCACACACCATGGTGTTCACTCAGTGGTACAAGGTTGGAGGTGTTACATCGTGTCATTAGTGAAGGAGTACTAAGCCAGGAAAAAGCCTCTCTCCTCACTTTTCTCCCATGTTTTCTGTAATATAACTTTATCATGCCTCCTAGAAAGAAACCATACTCAACTACATCTCCAGTTTCTAAACTGTGTCGGTCTGCTAATTCATCAAGAGTGAAAACCGCGGGCTTGAAAGCTAAAGATATTGACGGACAGCTAGACATGCATGGAGACAAATCGGACAAGACTCCAGTTAATAAAATCAAGTAGGTACCAGCCGGGAATGAGCTTGGAAAATTGCAGCAGGAACAAGACCTTACAAGTAAGCAACACCAGAACTCTTGCAAGAGTATGGATGCCAAAAAAGATGAAACAGATTTTATTTTGGACATGGCAGAATGAGGAACTGCTTCTTGCTTTGAGAATGTGTTAGTAAATGGACAAACACAGGCGAGTAAAAAGGATGAATCTGAACTGTTTACCACCAATGCTGTTTTAAACTATGCAGAACATCCCTCTGAATTAGCATTACTTACACCAACTTCTGAATATTAACTGAACCATTACCAAAAAAAAAAAAAATTGCAACATGTGAATGGTTCTGTTTCCAAAGCTGCATATAAAATTTTTGAGGGACCAGGTAATAAATTGTTTTGTCAGAATGTGATGCAAGATAATTATATTGAAGCCCCTCTGCCTAAAACCTTTCACCAGTCCCCAATTAACATGAACTCTGATACAAATAAGCAACAAATGGTAAATTCACAGAAGGAGCATACAAATGCATCATGTTTAGCAGATATGAAGGGGAAGGGGAAGGGTTCAAACCAGAAACTTCTGAAAAAATGGGCAAAAGAAAAAAATGTGATTATAACAGTGTCCAATAATGATACAGAATCAGAATCTGAACATCATGAGGCACAATCAGATACAGAGGGCAGTGAAGAGCAGAGTTCTGACCAATCAGCATGGGTTAAACTAGTATTGACACAATCGGCATCTTTAAACGAGGGAATTAAGAAAATGGGGACTCTGGAAAATAAAACTGATCAACTACAAACCACAGTGAATCCTTTACTGGCAGACAAATTACAAGGCAAAAGTAATATACAAATGTTTCAAAAGAGAGTATCAGACTTAGAAGATGAAAGTGTGCCCATTCAAAGACAAGTGAAAGAACTTGAAAAAATGAATAAGGACATTAAAGACAAAATGCTAGATTCTGAAGTAAGATCTCAGAGAAAAAATATAGGTCTCCCTGAAGAATGGGACAAGGAAAAAGGCCTATATGATATTTTCTCAGTATTTAGATACCTCACAAGACAAGTTAGAATTAGATATCAACAGAGCCCATAGGATTTGGAAGCCATTTAACCCCTTCCAGAAGAACTCAGCTCCACAGCCAGTTATGGTTACATTTTGAAGATCAGAAGACAAAGAAAATTTGATGTAGAAAGTATACAAGAGAAAACTAATTGAACTGATGGGTGCATACATTAATATCTATAATGATTATCCAGCTGAAATAATGCAAGAAATAAATATGATCTCTTAAGAAAGAAGCTATGGACTAAAGGGGTGAAAGCTACTATTATTTGTCCAGCTAAACTAAAAGTGATTTATGAAGGGGCACGTTTGATATACTCTTCATTGGAAGAAGCAGAGAATGATTTACAGAATAAAATTCCCAGTTTGTATGATTAAGAATAAGAGAATAGGTAGCTACAAATCAGAGATTTGAAAATACAATTGATGCTCCTGAGTGGAATGGGGGGGATGAAGAAGATCTAACATGTTAGTAGAGTGGAATAAAATGTGTGTTGGGGAAACCCATTTGGGTTTCAGGTTAAGGAAGAGTTAACACTTATTTAAATAGTAGAATATGGGGGGTCCTGAAATATTCTTTTTATATACAGGGATGTTTGCTTTTTGATAGAGAAATAAATATGGAGGTTGATTGCTGGATTTGCTATAGTATACACTACGCTTTTGTTTGAACTAAAATTTGTCTCACATAATGTTAATGGAATTCTTTCGCCTATTAAAAGAACTAAATTACTTGCCATGCAGAAGAAAACCAAAGCTTTCTGTACTGCAGTACAAGAGACCCATTTAGATACATTAGAGATAAAAAAATAAAGCAAAAATGGTCATCTCATTTATTTTTTTGTGAAGCAACAAGAAAAAGCGTTGAGGTGGCATTACTCTTTAGAAACAATATACCAATGGAAGTGTTAAAAACATATAAAGACAAGCAAGGCAGAATACTACTGGTTAAAATAAAAGTAAGGGGAACTGTTTTAACAATTAGTTCAGTTTATGCTCCCTTTACCAATTATGCAGATTTTTTTAACCGACCTAACATAAGCACTGATGGACGTTGCAGCTCAAAATATTATACTGATGGGTGATTATAACGCCTTATTAGACCCTAGTATGGATAAAACATTAAAGCCTACTTTAAGGAACATACACCTATCAGGACTACTTAATAATTTTATTCAATTCCATGACTTAATTGATAGTTGGAAATTGTTATACCCCCCTTTTTTTTAATGATCATACCTATCATGACAAAAAAAATAGGATTTTCCCATATAGATTATATTTTTGTGTCTAAATCAGTTACATGCCTTTTAAAAAAAAGGCTGTAATTGCTTCAATACTTATATCTGAACATGCTTTAATACATTTTGATTTCTTATTAGGTGACCAATCTAGACTTCTTTCCAGTCAATGGAGATTAGATAACTCGCTTTTACCGGAATTAGCATTCCAACAAAAAATACAGGGGGCTATTAAGAAATTTTGGCACTTTAATTATGATGGTTCCCAATCAATAATTAAACTATGGGATGCTTCTAAATCCATCATAAGAGGTGTCACTATATCCTATAAAGCCTTCTTAATGAAACTGAGAGAAAAAAAAAACATAAAATTAGGTAAATGATTAAAGGAACTGGATAATTTTGTCACTCAGGATTATAAAAAATATACTAAGGAATGGTATCAATTAAAGTTAGAAAAGAATTACATCAATAATAAAGAGGTAGTGATTAATCTAAATAAAGTTAAAAGTGTGAAATATATACAAGGAGTTAAGACAGGTAAAATGCTTGCCCATCTATTAAAAAAACAAAAAGAACGAAATGTGATAACTGCTTTGCAGGATGAAAATGGCAAAACGATAGTAAGAGATGATCTGTTAGAAGAATTGATAAAGGGGAAATATGAACAAATGTATCAAGTTAGATCTAAGACCAGTCTACAGGATATAACAGATTATCTAATGCAAGCAAAATTACCTACTTTAGAATGTAAAGGAGACAATTTTTCAATGTTAGAGATAAAAGAAGTAATGGCTAAAATGGCAAAAAATAAGTCTCCAGGTCTGGACGGATTCACCATGGAATTTTATAATAATTTTAAGGAGGATTTATTACAATGGCTTTGCAAGTTATTTGCTGAAATTATGGAAGAGGGTTGTCAGCTACATCCATCCATGGAAGAAGCCAAGGTGATTTTGATTCTGAAAGAAGGTAAAGAACTCCATTTAGTAGAACATTATAGACCCATAGCGTTATTGAACTGTGATTATAAAATATTTACGAAACTGCTAGTTAACAAACTGAAACCCAGCTTTGATAAGGTAATTCATCCTGATCAATTTGGTTTTATATCAGGATGCACAATCTCTGAAGCAAATAGAAGGGGTCCAAACAATAATACACTTTGCTCAGGAAAAAAATTAATACCACAGGCTTTAGCAATTGACGTGTTTAAGGCATTTGATTTGTTGGACCACAAATTTATGTTAGAGGCATTACAATATTGGAGGATACCAGGTAAACTGATTCAGGTGATTTCTTTATTGAATAACACTAGGATATGTTTCATAGTGAACTCTTTTCTAGATCAGCCTTTTAAGATGGAAAATGGGGTAAGACAAGGCTGCCCAATGTCCCCAGCGCTTTTTATAATGGCATTGGAACCCCTTCTGAGATATATACGAGCAAATCCCAAGATTGAAGGAATCACGATAAAGGGGGTAGAAAATAAAATTAATGTGTTTGCTGATGACATTATGATACTTATACAAAATATTAATGAAGGATTACCTAATCTTTTGTCCGAAATAAGAACTTATGGTAACCTCTCAGTGTATAGGCTAAACAACACAAAATCAGTAATTTTGGAAATTTATACTTCCAGTTATTTACTGAAAGAACAGATAAAGCAAGAGTTTGTTGTTAGTAAACAATGTAAATATTTGGGGATAGTATTAACAAATACTCAAACAGTTACTATAAAAATAAACTACAAGAAAGCTCGAGAAAAAATAAATACTTTATTGGATGGATGGGAAAAAATGTAATTTCATTATGGGGTAGAGCAGAAGCAATAAAGACGATGGTGCTACCTCACTTGATCTATGCCATACAAAATATTATTGGATTTTCTTCCGAAATATGGTTTAACAAAATCCACAGATTTATTAAATTCCTTTGGAGAGGTGGGAAGCCGAGGATTCCATGGAGATGCATGATTTGTCCCAGAAAGCAAGGTGGATATAGCTGCCCAGATCCGATATCTTATGCAGCAGCTTATCAAACAAAAATTTTATGGGATCGGGTCTTTTCACCCGACAAGAACTATTTTGTTGAATCGATGTTTTGGGAAGTAGGAAATATGGGATCATATGACAATATTATACACGAACTATCAATAAAAACCAAAATCGCTAATATTTTCCAAAGTATAAAAGGTGCTATACTTACTTCAATAAATATAATGAAGGAAAAAATATGTTTCCTTGGACACACCTAAATATGTGGGGGATCTTAGAAATTAAGAAATTAAAAGCACTAAAAAGAATGAAAACAGAAAATAACTTAGATTAACATGGGCACAGTTAATGGAAGGTGAGAACTTTATTACATATCAAGTTTTTAATTTTCATTTCCCCCTTACAAGTAATGTAAATTTTATATAATTATTTCAAGAAGTATAGATCCCAGAGTATAGAACAGGGTAGAAGTATTATAGATGATTATGATAAAATAGTTCAAAATAGTCGTGTGAAAATGCCATAACAGATTTCTCTATTACTGGTCACTAGTGAGGATAAATTATGGGTAAAGATAAATAATAAATGGGAAATGGAGAGGAATATAAGATATTCTAACCAGCAATGGAAAACTATACATATAAAAATAATTAAGGATTATGTTTATGTTAAAAATAGGGTGATCCAGAAGAAAATTATAGATAGGGCATACTTGACCCCTCAGATTCTGGGAAACATTAAAGCAAATGGGAAAAAAGAATGTTGGCATGGATGTGGTAAATTAGGTGATTTGACCCATTATTTATGGGACTGTAAATATATCTACAAGTGGTGGCAAGGGACAAATGATCTATTGCAGTTGTTGTTTAATATACAAATACCTATTTCTTTTAATAGCTTAATTTTGAATGATATACAGAATGAGGACTTATCTAGTTCATATGTCTACCAAGCAATTAATATTGACCAATTGGAATAAGGAAAATTAGAAGATTTTGATCAGTATGAATGGTCCTACTAGTTACATGAAGCAGTCCAATTAGAACATTTGTGGGAAAATTTTGAATCAGAGAACAATGAAACATTGGTACCATAGAATGAATTAAAAGACTTATTATCTCCTTTAGTAAATATACATTAGATCTCTGTATGATATGATAAGGGGAGGAAGGAATTATAAAAGGTTTGGAATTTTTTACTTAGGGAAAAATATTGGTTTTGTCCATCTTTTTGTCTGGATTATGTATTGAAAAACTGTTATGTATGGATGGAATGTAAGTTTCCTTATTATTAAATGTAGTGAAATAAAAATTTTTCAAAACAACTTTTTTCTAATTAGTTATTTTTTGGGGTCTCCTGTATGCTGTTGAAGGAGCCCATGAAATTATTTCAGTATTGTGAGTGCAGAGAGTTGTATAAGGATGATACACATGAAGTGAGCATCTGCTGTTTGATCTTTTCTCATTACATTCAAACATGTGAGATCTGTCAGGCTTTCAACTCTGCTACTAGGTGACACAGAAAAGTGGTGCTGGAAACATTTTTACTGAAGAAATATTTGGCAGTGATGGAAAAACAGATGCAGGAGGAATCTGCATTGCCTGCTCCATCAACAAAATCCAGGTTGTTGAAGTCTATGGAAATATTGTTGTCATGCAGCCACAAGCAGAAATGCCATGAACCATCAGTTGAGTGTTGCAGTTATAGGCCAGTGAAGTAAAGCCCTTGTGTGATCTTGACTGTTTTGTTGCCCTGGTCCTGCCATTAACCTGCACTGTAATTGCTCAGCCTGGTAGCCTGAAGTAATTGAAGTAATCAGCGACTGTTATTGCCAGAAGCAACTGAACTTACATTGCAGCAGGCTGTTCTATTTTCCATGCCATATACCTGCACTGTAATACCTCAGCCTGGTAATCTTTGTTGCCTGAAGTAACTGTGACTGTTATAGCTGGAAGCAGCTTAATGTTTATTGCAGCTATCAATACTTGCCTCTATTACAACTGCATGTACTGTCTGTTGAAGTGCTCTGCTGCTTCTCTGTGGCTTCTTTCTTGTTTCCATAATAACTTTTGTGCCCCTTGTTTGAGCAGCACCTTCCCCCCCCACTCCGATTGGTAGTGGCAGTTCAGTTAGGCGGGGTTTGTGAGTTTGAAATAGTTGCAGCTCATAGATGTGGTGGCGAGTCCCTGTGGCAAAGTGCAGGGAGTCAGTGGGGCCCAGACCACAAAATTCTGGTTGGCTTTTTTGCTCATTATACTATTTCTTTTTTCTTTCCCTTGTGGTAACTTCAGCATGGTGGGTAACTGTGTTGCAGCAGTTGATTGGGTGCTTATTTTATTTAGTGGTTTCATTCTGTTCTTAGTGAAGTGGCCATTATCAAAAATGTTTCTCAGATTTTATGTGCTGCTCCTGAATTGTAAATATTATTGCACTATTCTGGGTTTGGGGTTGTATGGTATGAATGGTTAGGATAGGTTTGTTTGAGAGTGTGTGTTTAGGGACATTTTATTATTTTATAAATGTGTGGTACAATTGGGTTGTTTTTTAATTGTTAGGGACTAGGGCATGTGTGACTTTCTTTTAGGGTACTGTGCTTGTTTTACAAGCAGGGATGGAGGTTAATACAGTACATTATTGGAAAATTGTTTTATTAGTTAGGAATTATATGTAAGGAGAGAAAGTATTGACGGTCCGCTATACATCAAAACACATATGTCTATTCTGTCCTTTCAAGGGGTCCCCAATAATTGTGCCCTCATCAGTTTCCCACCAATGTGCTCAATTGAGGATTTTGTGAGGATGAGACTTGGGATGGGGGGATCCAAGATAGCAGTGGAAAGGGGAAATACAGGGTTAACTATGACTCAGAGACACCCAGGGAGGATATGGAACAATGATAGGGGTCTTCCCTGTTTAGTTCCCCTCCCTAGGGCTCTGCCTATTGTTAAGAGGCAACAGGTTAGTAGGCCAGCTGACTCTGCCCCTCGACTTTGGGTCGTTGTTTGCAATGCAATGTCGATGAGGAATAAAACTGCAGTGATGGATGCTTTTATCATGGATTCCTCATCTGATCTTGTTTGTATCAAGGAGACCTGGCTGGGTGATGACTCTGGACCTGTGCTCGAGTCGTCTTTTCTGTGGTGCACTACCTGAGGTGGGGGAGCAGGGTAGCCATTTGTTTTAAATCCGCTTTGAGCTTCACGGCATCCCCAATGGGTGAGACCAGGTCCTCTGAGTGTGTGGCTGTTAGGGGTGAAGTAGGTTTGGGCTTTAGGCTCATCCTCATATATCGTCCACCATGTTGTGAGTCTGACTTCCTTCAGGAGATGACGGACTTCTTGGTCGACCAGGTGTTGGAGGCCCCCAGACTGTTAGTGCTGGGAGATTTCAATGCCTGGGTTGACAATGAGATCTCGTCGTTTGGTCAACAGCTTGTCCAGCCTCACTGGGCTTTACACAGGTAATTACCTCTGCTACTCACTAGCATGGCCACACTGTGGACCTGGTGTTCACATTGGGACTTGACATTAGTGCAGTCAAGGTAGACCCAGTTTTTTGGTTGGATCATCATGTCATGTCGTTTAACTTTGAGGCTCCCCATGTCAATACCCCCCTGTGGAGATGGTCTAGTTCTGTTCTTTATGAAATCTAGAGCCTTACAAGCTCCAGGAAATGCTGGACATCTTGGGCATGGTGATGACTTGTGCTGAGGGAGCCAAGAAGGCGATGGAGGGCTATAATATAGCTCTCGCTGCTGCCTTGGACTGCACGGCACCTGTCCACATCCATCCCTTGACCTTTAATTGCAGTTCTTCTTGGTACTAGGAGAAGCTGAAACAGTTGAATACTAAGGGACGGATGTTGGAGCGTCCTTGGAGATCTTGCTCTGTTGAGGATAAATTGGCTCTTAAGAGTCACTACGATGACTATCAGAGGGCAATCACCCTGAAAAAGACAGAATTCCTGTCAAGGATGAGTGCAGCTAGCAAGAATAAGCCTGTTTAGCTCGGTCATACCACAGACAGAATGATTAATTCAGTCTGTCTGCGGTCCGTTAAAGCTTTTTCAGCAGAAAAGTGCAAGGAGTTTGGATATTTCTTCCTTGATAAGGTGTCCTCAATATGGAGTGAGATCACTGCAAGTGGCCTGTCATGGGCCAGTGGTATCCAAGAAAGGAGGGGTAATAACAATCTCCCTGGGCTGAGTTTGTTCCATTTGTAGAAGAGGAGGTGGTCCAGATGATCCTTTGCTTGCAATCTACATGCTGTTCACTGGATCCTGGACCAACCTGGCTCCTTATTGGTAGCCTTGGTTTTCTAGGACCAGTGTATGCTAGGATTATTGGGTGTTCATTGAGAGAAGCTGTTTTCCCGATGGCCCTAAAAAGGGCTGTGGTGAGGCCCCTCCTGAAAAAGCAATCTTTGGACCCCAAGGTCCTGCCAAATTATAGACCTGTCTCAAATCAAAACCCCCACAGCTAGGTTAGTGCAACATTTGACTAGAATTGGGGGTGGAGGGGGATAGGGAGGTAGCAAGGAGAGGCTCAGGGTGGAGTGTGGCATCACTAAATGTTAGGAGCCTGGGGAACAAGATGGCTGAGTTGCAGGTGTGGCTGGCAGAAGGGGAAATAGACATAGCTGCCATTACTGGGATGTAGGCATCCCAAAACCTTGACTGGGACTTAGCCATCCCAGGATATAAACTATTCAGGAGGAACAGAGAAAAAGGGAAGGGGGGGGTGTAGCCATTTATGTAAGTGAAGTGATCAGATGTATTAGGGAGGAGGGGGAGGAGGGCAGACCGGAAGTCATTTGGCTGCAACTCCATGCCCCGAAGGAGGCCAAGGTCTGACTGGGGGTTGTTTATAGGCCCTCTACCCAGAAAGAGGACACAGAACTAGGGGAGCAGATAAGGAGGCTCAGTGGCAAAGGGAGCACGGTGATGGGGGACTTTAATCTACCAGGGGTGGATTGGAGCACCCCAGCTACCACGTGCACCAGGGAGAAGATCTTCCTGGAAGCATTCCAGGATGGCTTCCTGACCCAAAGGGTAACAGAGCCAACAAGAGAGGACAACATTCTTGACCAGGTGCTAGAGGATGGGGAACATGTTAAGGATGTTAGGGTGGAAGAACCGCTGGTGGGTAGTGATCACCGCACAGTGTGGTTCTCAAGTCAAGCTGGGTAGAGAAATAGCCTCTACAAAAACAAAGGTCCTGGACTTCAGAAGGGCAGACTTTGGCAGTATGGGTTACATACTGAGAAGGCATATAGCTAGCATCCACCCAGACATGGATGCAGAACAGAAGTGGGCAGTCATCAAGCTAGGACTGACTGAATCTACTAAAGCTTGTGTCAAGAGCCAGAGTAAGAAATCCAGAACCAAAAATCCAAGCTGGATGAATAGGGAGGTAGTGGAGAAGGTGAGGGATAAGAGAAATGCATTCCGAACCCACAAGAGAACCAGTAGGGCAGAGGACAGGGAGGATTATGTGAGGAAATCCAGAGAAGTGAGCAGAATAGTAAGAACTGCAAAGGCAGCTAAGGAACAGAGATTAACACAGGATAAAAGAAGGGGAAGTTGATTTCTTCAGATATATCAGGGAAAAGAGGAAAAGCAATGATCAAATCGTGGATAAGGGGGCTGAGAAGGCAGAAGTACTCAATGTGCACATTTTCTGGAGCTGGAAGGACACTACTTTCTTCAACTGCGAGCTGTGTGAGAAATTCTATATTGCACTTGATTTCTGCAACAAACGTGCACTTTTGCTTAATTATGTGGGAGGTGAAACTAACCACCCATGGTAATTGCTTTTTATTCACATTTATTTAGTGTTTAACCAAGAAGGGGCTTGTAAACTCTGTTTATCTTGTTAGTAACTTCAGAAGGATTTAAATACTGCATTTGGGTAGGTCCTTGGAGGTAGCTAGATTGTCTACTAGGATTTGCTGACAGTTAAACTATTTTTAAATGAATTACAGTTGGCTGAGGAGTTGAAATAGAAACTTGCAAACTCTGCTTATCTTGGAAGTAACCTCATAAGTGTTTGAATACTGCATTCTGGTTGGGGGTAGCTGGATTGACTACTAGGATTTTGGGACAGAAACTATTTTTAAATAATTTACTGGTGCGTAGGAGTTTGTGATAGTTAAACTCTTTTAACAGAGTTACTGGGGTTAAGAGTGGTCACAGAAAACCTGCAGTGTGAAACAGGAAAAGACAGTCTTTCAAGCAACAGAGGGTGGTGGATCTAGGTTTCGTTTGTTTGTTACAATTCTTAAGATTTTCAGTGCAGGAAGAGTTTAAAGCACAGCTGACTTATTTTGGGCTGACAGCTCTCAGAGCACAAACCACCAGGCCTGTTTTGGGGCTGGGAAGGTTTACCTGTGTCTGACTTGGATGTGTGGATTTTCTCTGTTTGATTAGCAGGGTATTTTCTATCAAATTGTTGTGTAGGGCATCTTGCTGACAGGAAGGCACTCATTGCAGCAGTGGGTCAGAGCTTTTAGCTGATTGTTTTGAGAGGCACAGTTTAGGCTCAACCCTTCCCACCCTCACCCACCCACCCCTGGAAATAGTTCCTTTATACCTGGGGTTCTGACATCATTTCCTCAAGAGTGCAAGGTGCATGTCACTGTCATATCCTCTCTAGCACACTGCACTGACAATATAAGCATACACATTGTATATTATAAATATATATTTCTATATTACAAACCAATCACACACAAAAAATAAAACAAATGTGGGGAGTAGTGCAATGTAATGGCTGTGGGGCAGCAGTCTTCCGGGAATCTTTCTGGAGGCTGAGATGCTGCCCTATTTGCAGACAACTCTCTGCCCTGAGGGAGGAAGTGTCCCATCTTCAGGCCACACTGGACAGTAGTACGGGGACCTTCTCCCAGGCCACACTGGACAGTAGGAAGGGAACCTCCCCCATCCAGGGAGCACCACAGCCACCACCACTACCTCAGAGGTTGTGAAGAAAACACAGCAGTTGGACCACAGTGGGCTCAGGAAGGGTGCGGATGGTGGAACGGAGGCACACCCAGTCAGTTGTTCCACTCTACAATCCATACACCATTCTGGGGGAGCATAGCTCCCCTATGGATGCACCCACAGGGGAGACTAAGGAGGCTGAGGACAGCTGTCACAAGGGAGGCCCACAGGAAGGAGGCAGAGGACACCACAAGGAAAGGAAGCAGCTCCTGGTGGGGGACTCAATTATTAGGGGGATAGAACTGGGAGGAGCTGGGAAAACTGAAGTAAGGTGCCTGCCTGGTGCCATGGCTTGGAGGGACAGGAAGCACATCCTCAGGATCATGACAACAGCTGCAAGGGATTCTGAGCTGGACGTAATTGTCCACCTAGGGACAAATGACTTGGCTCGTCATGAGGTTAGAGCAGTGCAGGAGGACATTGCAGAGTTGGGGAGGGGCCTAAGACAAGTAGCACACACAGTATCCTTCTCAGAGGTGCTGCCTGTCAAAGGCATGGGTGAGGCGAGGGTAATTGGCACCATGCAGTTTAATGAATGGTTGAAAAATAATGTGGAGCACAGGGGTTTGGCTTCATTGGGGACTGGGGTTCCCCTGAGGACACCAGCCTATACTGGCAGGATGGTCTGCATCTGTCCAGGAAGGAACAAGTCTTTTGAGCAATCGGTTTAAATGCTTCATTGGAAGCTTTTAAACTAGTCAAAGGGGAGGCACTGACAAGCAGCAGAAAATCCAGCCTCCCTACAAAACAAGGGTACTAAATGAGAAAAGACCAAGGTAGAACGGTCAGTGGGGGATGCTGCAATGGAAGGTAAAGCCATCAAAAATGGAGAGCAATGAGTACCAATGCCCGTAGTCTAGGTAACAAGCTTCCTGAATTAGTGGCCTTGATGGAGGAGGAACATCTGGATATCGTGGCAGTCACAGAAACATGGTACACAAAACCATGACTGGGACGTAAACATACCAGGATACACTATCTACAGGAGGGACAGGGAGGGTAAAGAGGAGGAGAAGTAGTTCTTTACATAAGGAAAGGAATAAAAGCAACAGAACAAAAGGGTAAACAGGGAGGAGAAGAAGCACTGTGGGTAAATTTGGAGACAGCAATGGCACCACAATCCGCACAGGGGTTAGTACAGACCCCTTCTCAGGGGAGGAAATGGACAAGGAAATGATAGAAAGTATACTTAGAATGGCAGAAAAGGGAGATATTGCTGATGGGTGATCTGAATATGCCAGATGTTAACTGGAGTGCAGTTGCAGCTGCCACTTCAAGAGTGCAGTTATTCTAGATGCCCTACAGGGGCAAGCCTTAGACCAGGGTTCTCAAATGGGTGAGGCCAGCCTCCTGGGAGGCCCCAACCTGTTCAGGGAGGCTCAAGCAAGTCTTGAAAAGTATTATATTTCAATTTTGAACTTTATAGATTTTGTGTGAAGGGATAAGGCAAACTGAAAGAGGATAATAGTAGGGATTTATGTATTTATTCACAAGTCTGTGACCAGGGAAGGTACTGTACACTGAGCCATGGCATATATCAGTTGTACCCAGGGAAGGGTAGTGAGAGAATACAGATCAGAATGTAACTGCAAAACACTCAAGCAATACAAAATGAATAAAGTGCAAACAAATTAACAATAAACTAACAATATAAGGAACAATTTGATCAATTAGACTGGCAGCAGAACTGTTCAAATACAAGAGTTAACCATACAGGTACTAGGAATAAGAGCAGGAGGGAGCAAAATGATCCCTGAGAAGTTGCTTAAGAACAGGGGGAGAGGCAGAGGTCATCAGGAAGGTTATTCCAGTTAGAGGGCAAACGGAAAGCAATCTGATCCATGAAGGTATGGCAGTAAGGGGTAACAATGGTTCGAGAGTCAAAATATTGGAGCAATAGGTTGTCCTGTTGGGAGGGGGGGTTACAATAAGCTTAACATGAGAGCCATCTATGCAAGGAGGTTTCAATTTATTCCTGATGTACCTGTGAAATGTAGGCTATTTTTCTAAGGGGAGGCCCAAAAATATTTCAGTATTTTGGGGGAGGCTCAAGATCTTTTCCATGGCTTAGGGGAGGCTCACTATGACAAAGTTTGAGAACTGTTGCCTTAGACAACTAGTACTGGAGCCCACTCGAGAGAGAGAGAGCAATATTAGACTTGATACTCTCAAATGGAGATGGAGAGAGGATCACAGATGTAGAAGTGGGTAGCCATCTGGGAACCAGCGACCATCCAACAGTATGGTTCACAATAAACAAAGCAATAGAGTCAAGCCATACAAAGACAAAAGTACTGGACTTTAGGAGGGCTGACTTTGCCAAAATGGGTGAGTGCCTAAGGAATGCACTAGCAAATGGGCAGGAAGGAGGGTGGAAGAACAATGGGAATAATAAAACTGCCATCACAGAGGTAACGAGCCTTTGTGTGAAGCAAATAAACAAAACAAGGCGTGTAAGAAACCACTATGGTTCTCAAAGGAAGTGGCAGTGAAGGTTCAAGAAAAAGAAAGCATTCAGGAAGTACAAGGAATCACAGAAGGAACAGGACAGAGACATGTATCAGTTAAAGCAAAAGGAGGCTGGAAGGCAGTCAGAACAGCAAAGGCCCAAACCGAGGAAAAGATAGCCAACTCAGTTAAGAAGGGGATAAAACCTTTTATAGGTACATCAGGGAGCGAAGGAAGACCAAGGGAGGGATAGTGGCTTAATAAAGGGAGGGAGGGTGGGTAGAGGGAGACTGTGAAAAGGCAGAGATACTAAACAAATATTTTGCTCAGTATTTACAAAGGAAGAGGAGGTACATAAAACAAACAGTAGTAACACTCTGGATACAGAAGTTGATACCGCCCATTTACAGAAGAAAGGGTTCTGAAAGAACTCTTAAAACTGAAGGTGGACAAAGCAATGGGGCCTGATGGATTCATCCCAGAATTCTAAAAGAACTAAGGGTAGAACTAGTGACACCACTGACTACCCTTTTAACAAATCATGGGAGGATGGGGTGGTACCCGAGGACTGGAGGAGGGCAGATGTGATTCCCTTCACAAAAGTGGGAGCAAGGCAGAAGCAGGAAACTATAGACCTGTTAGTTTAACCTCAGTGATAGGGAAAATGATGGAATCACTTCTAAAGGAAAGAACTGTCAGTATCTAGAGGCCAGAGGGGCACAGGACCCTAGGCAGCATGGATTCACAGCGGAAGGTCATGCAGACAGATCTGATAGATTTCTTTGACTGAGTGACCAAAGTAGTAGATCAGGGAGGGCTGTGGACATGGCCTACCTAGACTTTAGCAAGGCATTTGACACAGTCCCACAAAAGATTAATATACAAGTTAGCCAGCCTGGGAGTGGGTCCCAAGATGACAGCCTGGGTAAAGAATTGGCTGGAGAATAGGATACAGAGAGTAATAGTAAATGGAGTCCACTCAGAAGAAAGGAGGGTTACTAGTGGGGTACCGCAGGGTTCAGTATTAGGACCGGTCCTCTTCAATGTCTTTATAAGCGACATTGCAGAAGGACTGGAAGGAAAATATGTCTCTTTGCAGATGACACTAAGATCTGCAACAGAGTTGATGCACAAGGTGGGTGGAAAGGATGAGAAGGGACTTGGCAAGGTTAGAGGAATGGTCAAATGTATGGCAGCTTAGATTCAATGCTAAGAGTGCAGGTAATGCACCTGGGAAGCAAAACCCAGGGAAGAGTACACAATGGGGGTGAGATACTAACAACAACAAAATGGAAAGGGACCTGGGGTAGTCATATCAGATGACCTAAAGATGGGCAAGCAATGTGAGAGGGCAGCAAGGAGGGCTGGGGGGATACTGGGATGCATAGGGAGAGGCATCACCAGTAGAAAACAGGAAGTTATTATCCCTCTGTACAGACAGCTGGTGAGACCCCATCTGGAGTACTGTGTGCAGTTCTGGAGACCCAGTCTCCGCAAAGACATAGACAGGATGGAAGCTGTCCAGAGGAGGGCAACTAAAATGGTGCAGGGTCTGCACCGGAAGACATATGAAGAGAGACTTAAGGAGCTTAATATGTATAGCCTCGAGGAAAGGAGGAGGGGGGACATGATAGAAACTTTCAAGTACCTCAAGGAATCAACAAAGTCCAAGAGGTAGCATCTTTCAAAAAGAGGTGTGCAAGAACAAGGGGCACAATTTGAAGATAGAGGGGCGCTCAGAGGTAATTTAAGGAAGTATTTTTCACAGAGAGGTTGTGGATGCATGGAGCAGCCTTCGGAGGAGGTTGTGGAGTCAAAATCAGTGGTGGAATTCAAGCATGCATGGGATAGTCATAAGGCAATTCTGGGGGGTGGGGGTAGGAAGAAGTAGGCTGCTGGTTAACTAGGATCTGCAGCTTATCCAGTAGGTAAGGAAATGGGCAGACTGGATGGGCCAAGCGGTCCTTATCTGCCGTCAGATTCTATGTTTCTATGTTTCTATTCACAAGGGAGAGAGATGGTCCCATACCAGAAGGGAAAAGTGGGGTGGGGGGGGTGAGACAATCACAGATGGGGAAATCACAGAGGAAAGGGTGCTGGAAATGGGGAGGAAACTGGTCAGATGGGTTGAAAACTGGCTGTGGGAGAGGCAGCAGAAGGTAGTAGTTTGGGGTGAAGCATCAGAGCCCAGGACAGTGACAAGTGGTGTCCCACAGGGCTTGGTACTGGGACCAGTCCTGTTTAACATTTTCATCGCTGACATAGCAGTAGGGATCAAGAATAAAATCAGTCTCTTTGCAGATGACACCAAGATCTGTGCTAAAGTGGATGGGGGTGAGGGGGGCAAGGTACTCCAGGAGGATTTGATAAAACTGGAAGAAAGGTCACACACCTGCCAGCTTTGGGTTCAACGCCAAGAAGTGCAAAGTGATGCACCTAGTAGCCAGGAACCCAGGTTACAGCTACTGGTTGGAGGGTGTCTAATTATCAACATCCGAGGAGAAGATGGAGCTGGGTGTACTTGTGACCAGGGAAATGACCCACTCGGCACAGTGCAGGAAGACAGTGGCAAAGGCAGACAGGATGTTAGGGTGCATAGCAAGGGGATTTACATATAGGAGTAGTGAGGTCATGTTGCCCCGTACAGATCCCTGGTAAGGCCACACTTGGAGAACTGCATGCAGTTCTGGTGCTCTTACTTAAAGAGGGACATCAAACTGCTGGAGGCAATGCAGAGAACAGCAACAAAGACGATCATGGGGATGGGATAGACCATACAAGGAAAGACTGAGGGAGCTCAATATGCATACCCTGGAGGATGGAAGAGAGAGAGAGAGAGAGAGAGGATATGATTGCTACCTTCAAGCACCCGAAGGGGATAAACAGGTGTGTGCTCACTCTCAAGACCAGAAGGAAAACCAGAGGGCAATCTCTGAAATTAGAGGGGAGCAGATTCAGGAGGGAAATGAGAAGACACTGTTTCACTGAAAGGGTGGTGGTGGGGTGGAATGCACTGCCAGAGGAAACTGTATCATTGCAGACAGTGGGGAGCTTCAAAAGGGGGTGGGACAGATTCAAAGGGAGAGTACAAATCAGGGGGAGGGAGAAGAGGGAGGAAGGGAATTGTGCGGGGAGGCAGCTGCAGTCTAATGGACTGATGTGCTGCTCAATCGAGCAGACTACCTAGACCATGGGAAAAACAGAAAAACAGCGCTCGAGGCAGAAAAAGACCAATACCAGAATGCAGCAACAAAACAACATGAAGAACAGGGATACTCAGGTAAATCATTGTGCAATCCAAAAGGGCAGACAAATAAATAGGATGCCAAACCACTCGGTACGTTGCTGAGTGCAATATTTAATGGTGCATGGTTGAGGGCCAAAAGGTAACACAGGAAAAGAACAAAACTCCCCGGCGCTTCGAATCACGTAGATTCTCCCTCAGGGGGGCAGTATTGTCAGGTCAGTGATGATCTTATAAAGGTCCAAAATCAACTGTTAACAATCAGCTTGGTTCATTACAATACGACCTTTAGCAATACGGCTAACCTCCATTAGAAGCACATAAAATTCGAGTTGATCATCCTTTTTCATATAAATATAAATACAATTGTCAAAATACATGCAATATGTTCTAACACCCAGCGCAAAATAAAACTAAATATGTATAATGAAAAAGGTGACACAAATGTAAATTAAACTAGACATCAATGCTTGAAATAACTACATGGGTCCATTACAGCTCAAAATACATACCTAAAAAGAAAAATCTTTACAGAGAGAAAATTAAGCAAGGGGTAGTGAAAAAATAATACAGTATTTAATCTATATAATTTTCAGATAGAAAATTTTAAATAGCTTTTTAAAAATTTGAAGTTATAGAATTTCTCCTTGCAAATCCCTAAAAAGAAAGGTACAGTGCCAGCCATTGCGGTACCCAAAGTAGTATTCCAGATGAGGACAATCCAACAAAGTATATAAAACCTAAATAGATAAAAAGAAGAAAGACAAACAAGAAAAATAGAAATAAGGAATCTAACATTAGAAAGGTTCCAAAAACTTAATAACACCAAAAATTCAATCATATCTGTCATCACCAATCTTGTACCAAATACCTCACCTGGAAATGAGCCTTGGCTCAGTGTGCCTTTCCTGGTCACCAAATTTTAAATAAATAAATAAATATCAGATACATTATGCAGAAATACACAAAGGCCAACATTCAAAAAAAAGGAAATCACATCAAAGGTGTTAACTACTAGATCATTATACATCAGATCTTAACTCTTTTTTTCTGATGCTTTTATTGATTATCTCCTTTTAAGAAAAGGCCGAATATCCCAGTCATCATTAAGACCTCTTGGGACACTGGCATCTAATTTGTGGATCAGTCTGCTTTCTAGTTGTTCTAATTTACATTTCCTATCTCCACCATGTGGTGGGATTGGAATATGGTCATTGCCCATAAAGTGAAATGCATGCAAATCACTTTGTTGGAAGTCCTGCCAATGACTACCTACAGGTGTATTTTTGTCAGAATTCTTAAAGGAGCGTACATGCTCTTGGATATGCTTCTTTAAGGGGTGAGTAGTCATCCCTACATATAATTTTGAGCAGGGGCACCATAATGCCTAAATAACAAATGGTGTTGTGCACATAATTAGGTATCTGATGTCATGGTATATTTGATTAGCAGGACTAGTAAATCTCACACCTTGGGATGGGAATTTACAAACGTTACAGTTCCCACACTGATGAAATCCTACTGGTGAGTCTCCAAAAACAGCTACATTTGTTTTTTTGGGGGGGTTGATGGTGGCTCCACACCACCCTATCTTTCAAACAACATGAAGTCTTGCTGTATTCAGACCTAATGCAGTTAGCCCCAGCACTTGAACTGCCCTGGAGAGGAAAGAGTTAACTCCATGCAGAAGCATGGAACGTTGAGCTCGAGATTGGTTTTCAAACCTCTGTCTGTGGTACTTACCAGTGCAACCGTCAGATTCTTTACTCCGCCTAACAGTGAAGTCGCTCGAGATTCCTCTGCTCGGTTCGGTAAAAGTAAAGCATTCAGTTTAAAACTTGTTCTTTATTGTTTTTGTTTTTTTCGGATTTCCAGCTTCTGTCTATGGTACAGGTAGTGTGGTAGATAGGTAATGACTGTATTTTATTTTAAATAACTTGTGGAAATTGTTGGTTTCTTCGGTTTCTTCCCGGTCGGTCTGGTTAGGAACCGACCTTGTGTTTCCTTCCAATTTTAATTTATTTTAGAGTGGTGTTCCGGTACTGATCAGTTTCAAAAGAACTGGGGTTTTTTCTCAGTTCTTTTCCAAACCAGTGACACAGTTGTTACTGATCGGTTCATATTACCTGGCTTGAATGCTTCTATAGGGTAATTTTGGTAGGTTGGCCATGTCTGAGAAACCAAAAAAGAAAACTGGTCCCACTGGGTTTCAACACTACTGAGTGTGGGGAGGTCTTTGCCAAGGCTGACCCCCACCTCATCTGTGTTTATTGTCTGGGGTTTGACCACCTCCAGTCAGACAGCCAAATCTGCAAAAACTTTCCTAAAACCACTCAGAAAAAGACTGAGTAGGTTGAAGGAAAGGAGGCCAAAAGTCCGTGAGACCCAGATGGCTCAGCCCGGGTTCAAGATGTCAACCTGGAGGAGGTGCCTACTGCCTAGGCGATACCTCCTCGGGCAAAAGGAGAGCCGACTCTGAGGGGTTGGTTCCATCAAAAAAGAAACTGAAGTCCGCCAGTTCAGATCCAGTACTGCTTACTCCAACCGTGGACGAGATAGCCAAAAAGCGATTAGTATTCCAGTCGCTTTGTCCGGTTCCGTCTGAACCGATGCCGGTTAGGCAGTCGGTTTGGTTGGAACCGGCTCCTTCGGATTACGATCCAGATGCTTTCTATGAGGAGTGGGAGGGAGAAGAAGACTATCCTGATGATGATGACGATGACTATAATGGTGGGGGTCTGGATGTGCCCATTGAACCGGACATCTCCCCAGACAGACCCTCTGATGTCTCCCCTCCCAGGCTTTCTGAGTCCCCTTCTCACTTCTTGTTTTACAAGAAGGTGGCGGAAACCCTTCAGCTCCCTTTGGTTGAAGCTGCTGAGGAGGAAGAAGAGCCTGATTTTGTGGAGAAGATGGACATCCCAGAGTCCAAAAGGTTGTCTATTCCCCTTCACAAGTCCTTGGGGGAAACAGACACAAAAGATTCTACAGACTCCTAACTCTTTACCTCCTGTAGATAACATGTATCTCCTGTCCATTTTTTTTTTTTTTTATCAGGCTCAGCTGCAGAGTTCCTTTATTCACATAGCAGCCATGTTGGGGTAGTGCAGGCTGCAGCCTGTGACAGGGCAAACATTCCTTTGGCTTCACACCCCCCAGACAAGGACTCCAGGAAAGTCGATGCCATGGCCAAGAAACTATACTTGGCATCCTCTGTGGGACTCAGGCAGGCAAATTATATGGCCTACACAGCCAGGTACCAGATGTCCAGGGGGAATATAGTTCTGGAACTGGCTAAAAAGGCCTCCCCCCAGCTAGCCAAATAGCGGGAGGAGGTGGCTGCAGATGGAATTGAGGCATCCAAAGTACAATTTCACGCTGCTGTCGACTCCAACGATGTGGCATCCAGAGTCATGGCTACATCTGTGTCTCTCAGAAGGCATGCTTGGCTCAGATGTATTAGCCTATCACAGGACACCCAGTCTAAGGCTATGAATTTTCCTGTAGTTGGTAACTCTCTGTTTGGGGAGCAGACAGAGGCTTACATGAAGAAAATGGACAAATATAGAACTGCTTACAGGAGTGCACAGGCCAAGGAAAGGCAAGCCGCTCCTCAGATGCAGCAGTCCAGGGGCAGGGGCAGGCCTTTTCACAGGACTTTTTACCAAGTCCAGGCCTCCTCATCTTACCAAGCCCAGGCCTCCTCATCTTACCCACAAAGGGTTTTTTTCTGAGGGAGGGGTAGAAGGGGGATGAGCAGGGCTGCTTCTTCGTCCCAATCTAAGGCTCCTGCCAAGCAGACATCCTGAGGTGTCAGCCCGGGTCGACTCTCCAATCCCAGTAGGAGGCAGGCTGGCTTACTACTTTCAGGCCTGGAAGTCTGTTACCTCAGACAAGTGGGTCCTGGAAGTAGTAAGCCAGGGACTAGCCCTCAGCTTCAAAAGGTACCCAAAAAGGAGGGCCATGTCTTTTCCATCTGCATCAGTTTCAGAAACCCTTGCCCTAGAGGCAGAGGTTTCCTCTCTCCTGGCTGTCAGAGCCATAGAGAAGGTTCCTACTCAACACAGGGGAAAAGGCCTGTACTCCAGGTACTGCCTCACCTCAAAGAAAACAGGGGAGTGGCGACCCATCCTGGATCTAAGGTATCTGAACAAACACATTTCAAAACCCAAATTCAAAATGGTAACTCTGAGAATAATCCTTCCCTCTTTAAGGCCAGGAGATTGGCTAGCATCACTGGACCTCAAGGATGCCTACTTCCATATCCCTATAAGGTGCTCCCACAGAAAATACCTCAGGTTCAAGTTGCCTTCAGGCCTTTATCAGTTCAAGGCCATGCCTTTTGGCCTAACATCAGCTCCAAGGGTGTTCACAAAGTGCCTTGCAGTAGTGGTGGCTTACCTCAGAAGACAGGGTATCACCATTTTTCCATATCTGGATGACTGGCTCCTAGTAAGGCAGTCTTTAGACCAGGTCTGGTCAGCTCTGCAAACCACTCAGGACTTGCTCAGTTCCCTGGGGTTTCTTCTCAATCTGCCAAAATCTGTCCTCGAACCAGTACAGCTTCTCACCTTCATAGGGGTGGAATTGGATACTACCAAAGCAAAAGCTTTCCTTCCTCTGGCAAGGGTGAAGGCCTTAGTAGACCTCGCTTCCTCCTTTCGGCCTCAGGTTTCTCTTCCAGCGAGACGGTTCCTCCAACTCCTGGGCCACATGGCAGCCTCCACTGCAATGGTTCAAGGAGCCAGATTTCGGATGCAGGACATTCAGTTCCATCTAAGGTCCTTTTGGTCACAGAGAACAGAATCTCTCACCAAACTGATTCCAGTGACCCGAACTCTGGTCCAGGCTCTCCAGTGGTGGCTGGACCAGGACAACCTCAGACAAGGGGTTCCATTTCTCCCTCAACTTCCATCAGTAGTACTGACTACAGATGCTTCTCTCCTAGGCTGGGGAGCCCACCTGGGAGCCCTAAAAGCTCAGGGGATCTGGTCCCCGCAGGAGTCTCTTCTTCATATCAGCCTTCTGGAACTCAGGGCAGTTTTTCCTAGCCCTTCAGACCTTTTTGGATTCAGTCAAAGGCAAGGTGGTCCAAGTCAGGATGAACAACACTACCACAATGTGGTACATCAACAAGCAGGGAGGCACCCGGACCACAGCTTTCTGCACAGAGGCCATGAAGATTTGGTCTCTGGCCTATTCCCTTCAGACTTCCCTGGTAGCAGTTCATCTTCCAGGGAAGGACAATATGCTGGCAGATTCCCTGAGCAGGATTTCACAGGGGCATCACGAATGATCCTTGAATCCTCACATTCGGAGGATCATTTTCGCAAAGTGGGGCATTCCAGAAATAGATCTATTTGCAGCACCAGACAATCATCAACTTCCTCTGTTTTGCTGCAGACCTCCAGTCCTGGGGACAGTTCCCCAGGATGCCCTCATTCTGAACTGGAAGGGCAGGTTTCTCTATGCCTTCCTCCCTTTCCCTCTCCTGTTCAGAGTTCTGATCAAGATAAGAACTCAACCCTGCACAGTGATACTGGTGGCTCCAGATTGGGCCAGATAACCCTGGTATCCTCTTCTGCTGTCCTTGGCTGTCTCATGTCCCCTGTCTCTTCCCAGGAGATACAATCTTCTCTCCTCCTCCCAGGGGCGGATCTGGTACCCCAAACTCCAGTCTCTCAACCTCAAGGCCTGGCTCTTGAACAGTTAGAATATACAGCTCTACATCTCTCAGTGAGTTCTGGATATTCTGAAGGTCTCCAGGAAACCTTCTACTAGAAAAACTTACAATTCCAAATGGAAGAGGTTCAGTATTTGGAGCTCTCAGAAAGGTATTGTGCCTGATTCTGCAGGCATTTCCACAACTTTAGATTATCTAGCTCATCTGAATATTCTAGGCCTTAGGCCTGCCACTCTGAAGGTTCATCTAGCAGCTGTCTCTGCATTCCTTTCAGCAGGGAAGGGCTCTTCCCTGGCATCTCATCCTGTTTTCAGGAAGTTTTTCAAAGGTCTGGTTCACATTAACCCTCCCTTTAGGGAGCCTACTCCATCTTGGGATTTTAATGTCTGCATTGCTCAGCTTATGCAGCCACCCTTTGAGCCTATGGCTTCGGCTGAATTGAAGTACTTGACCTGGAAAACTGTGTTCCTGGTAGCTATTACTTCTGCCAGGCGGATTAGCGAATTACAGGCCCTGTCAGTTGAACCTGACTTCATATCCTTCCATAGGGATAAAGTGGTCCTAAGAACTAATAGGAGGTTCTTTCCTAAAGTGGTATCGGATTTTCACCTAAACCAGTCTATGTCTCTTCCTGTATTTTTTACTGACCATTCTTCCCAAGGGGAAAGACAATTACACAGTTTGGATGTTAAAAGGGCACTTAGCTACTACATAGAGCATACTAAGGCACACAGAAATGACTGTTTTCAATTGTTCCTCACCTATGGGGAAAGGTAAGCCTGCCACTAAGAGAACTATTGCCAGGTGGTTTGTTTCCTGTATACAATTTTGCTATGACAAATTGGCCTGAGGGCTCACTCGACAAGGGGTAAAGCTGCTACTCTAGCTGTGGCCAGAGATATACCCTTGTTAGAGATCTGTAAAGCAGCCACCTGGAAAACAGTACATACATTCACCAAGCATTACTCTCTGGACATCCAGGCTAGGAGTGATGCTAGGTTTGGCACAGCAGTACTGCAGAGACTGTTCCCAAAGTAGGTTCTGCATTCCATCCTCCATAGGGAACTGCTTGGTAGTCTGCATTATGTCTGAATACAGCAAGACTTCATGTTTGAAGAAAAAATTACTCACCATAGTAATGTTGTTTCTTCTAATGGAGTCTTGCTGTATTCAGACCTCTCCCAGCCTCCTCTCTCAGAACCTGTTTTTTGGAAGTGGGTTGGCAGGCACAGTGTTGCACCTCAGGGGTGTACCTTGTACCCTCCCTCTTGGTGGGGTAACTGTTATGTTTTTCCCTTCTTGTGTTGGATAGTTTGAATTGTCAGTACCTTATTTCTTCTTGGGTTCTCGACTTGAGTCTTTTTTGGACCCCAAAAAGTATTTTGTCTTTTGGCTATGTGTTCAAACAATTTCCACATTTTAGTGCTAAGTTAGTTAGTTGTTCGTAAGAATCTGATGGTTGCACTGGTAAGTACCACAGACAGAGGTTTGAAAACCGAGCTCGAGCTCAACGTTCCTCTCTGGCGCAGTTCAAGTACTGGGGCTGACTGCATTAGGTCTGAATACAGCAAGACTCCATTAGAAGAAACAATATTACTATGGTGAGTAATTTTTTCTTTATGCTGGTACCCTTCCTATATTCCTAGATAGACCATTGGCCTGTATCTATCTGCTGGCAATTTCATATGTTCTTATCTTCCCTTTTTAGGAAAGATTATTGAGAAGATTGTGGCGACACAGCTAAATGCTCATCTGGAGTTATTTAACATCTACAGGCCTTTCCAGTCAGGACTTAGGCCCCATCGTAGTACTAAGATTGCCCTGGTTAGGGTGGCGCATGGTCTCCTTATGGTGAGAGATATGGGACTATGTTCCATTTGGTCCTATTGGATATCCTATCAGCATTTGACACGGTGGATCATAAAGTTTTGCTTAATCGACTGAGGAATTGTGTGGGACTCACTGCTACTGTATTGCACTGGTTTGAGTCTTACATCACAAGGAGATCTCAGCAGGTGGCCTTGGGCAATTCCATCTCTGAATCCATGGCAGTCACCTGTGGGGTTCCGCAAGGTTCATTTCTGGCACCCATGTTATTCGCCGTGTACATGTTGCCCTTGGGAGAGATCATAAGGCGGCATGGGGGTGAGTTCACTGTTATGCAGAGGATACTCATCTCTATCAGGTAAATGTGGTCTCGGTGCTCAAACATTGTCTTCAAGAAATCAATCACTGGATGGCCTCCAACTGCCTACATCTCAACCCAGGAAAGACAGAGGTGATGGTCATCGAACCTGGACAGTTTGGGTCAGCAATGACAAGTGGTGACCTTTCTTTTCCATCATTGACACCATGGAACACGAGGTACTGCTGAATCGCCTGCGGAACTGGTGTGGACTAACTGGTAAAGTCATCAACTGGTTTAGGTCCTACCTCACAAGTAGAGTGCAATGGGTAGTGATCGGATTATCCTCATCTAACCCAATGCTTCTACACTGTGGAGTTCCATAGGGGTTGGTCTTGTCACCCTTGTTGTTCACGGTGTACATGCTGCCATTGGGGGACATTATTAGGCAGTATGGGCTCATTGGTATGATGATAGCCAGCTGTACCTGTCCTGTGCACCTGGATACCAGATGGTGACCTTTGTGTTTAACATCTGCCTGGAGGAGATCCAGAACTCGATGACTCGTAACTGTCTACGCCTCAACCCAGACAAGACAGAGGTACTGGTGGTGGATCCAGGCCGTTGATGTGACAAGGGGGGATTTGGAGATTCCCCTGGTCTAGTACTGGGAGGTGTTCCCCTGGTCCTCTCCATTTGGGTTAAGGATCTACGCGTGGTCCTCTATGATGGCTTGACGCTTAATGCACAGGTGTCAGCCATTGTCAAAAGGGGTTTCTACCATCTGAGGAACATTGCTCGGATCCGGGCCCTGTTACCAAAAGGAGGACCTGACCACCCTGGTGCATGCCTTTGTCACATCCAGGTTGAACTACTGCAATGACCTGTACCTAGGGCTAGCTGGAGGGAACCTTGGCCATCTGCAGCTGGTGCAGAACGTGGCAGCTAGGCTGTCGACTGGTGCTTTAGGATCTAACCATAGTACACCTGTCCTTAGTGAACTACACTGATAGCCAGTAAGGTGGAGGATTGCCTTCAAGGTTGAATTACTGACCTATAAAGCCCTGCACGGGGGAACCAGCCTATCTGCAAGACCTCCTGGTCCCACATTGCCCATTTCGGGCTCTCCGGTCCTCTGAGGACTGCATCCTTGTAGTTCCCAGGGCTAGGTTGTGGCATCCTGGGGACCGTGCATTCTCAGTTGCCGCACTGACCCTGTGGAACTCCTTGTGAAGCCATCTAAGGGAGGCACCCTCGGTGGAAACTTTTAAAAAAGGGTCAAAAATGCTTTTATTCAATCAGGTGTATGACCTATATACAGTAATTCACCATAAGTTGAAGGTCATAATAATGAACTGACTGTTACATACATAGATACATAGAAATGTGATGTCAGAAAAGGATAGCCAGGCCCATCTAGTTTGCCCACTTTACCTAGTTATCTGCTAGGACATGTTCTCTCCCCCCCCCCCCACACCCACCTTCAACAGTCCCTTGTATCTGTCCCATGCTCTTTTGAACCCTCCCACTGTTGTTTCTCCAACAAACTCCTCAGGGAGCCTATTCCAATTATCCACCACCCTCTCTGTGAAACAGCACTTCCTAATGTTCCCCTTGAACTGTCCCCCCACAATCTGCAATCCATGGCCCCTAGTCCTCTGATTTCCTTTCGGTTGGAAGATGTTCTCCACTGGCACTTGGTTGATACCTTTTAGGTACTTGAAAGTCTCAGTCATGCCCTCCCTTTCCCTCCTCTGCTCCAGGGAGTACATGTTCAATTCCCTTAACCTTTCCTCGTAGGATAGGTGGCTGAGCCCCTTTACCATCTTCGTTGCCCTACTCTGAACACGCTCCAGCCTCCTCACATCCCTTCTGAGATATGGCCTCCAGAACTGGACTCCATATTTCAGATGCGGCCTAGCCAGATGGGTGTATAAGGGTATTATGACCTCCTTCCTCCTACTAGTAATCCCCCTCCCAATGCAGCCCAGCATTTTGCTGCATCTAGGCACTGCCCTCTCACAGTGCTTTGTCACCTTCAGGTCTCTCGATATGACGCCTAGATCTCTTTACTGTTCTGTTACTGCCAAGTTACAGCCACCCATACAGTATACCGCCCTCCGGTTTTTGTTGCCAAGATGCATGATCTTATACTTGTCCATGTTAAATGAAAGCTGCCACTCTTTTGACCATGCTTCAAGCCTCCTGAGATCCCTCCACATTCTTTCCATCCCTTCCTGAGTGTCCACCCTGTTGCAGACCTTAGTACCTTAGTATCATCCGCAGACAGACACACACACACCCTTCATGGCCCTCTGCAATGTCTCCTATGAATAGACTGAACAGTAGTGGCCCCAATACTGACCCCTGAGAAACCCCACAGGCGACCATGCCCTCTCCTGATGTAACCCTGTTTACAATGAATGTCTCCTGCCCCCCAGCCAGTTTCTCACCCATTGAACTGACTGTTGCTTTTATTGTTGCCTTATCTTAGTTGATGATAGAATAATTTTATATTGAACTCTGCATTATGAGTTGAGATTCTTTAAAAAAGGGTTGAAAATGCTTTTATTCAATCAGGCGTATGACCTATATACTGTATAGCAGTTTATATTCACGCCCTTTATATTTAGCTCTCCAAGAATACTCCCATATATTCACTTCTTATTTTCACTGGTGGAACACTAGTGCTGCTATATATAGCGATCTATCTAACATTCACTGTCTTTTTATGTTTGCTTGTGTGCACAGCACACAAGAAACATATTGATATAGTAGAGCATTGCAGAGGTGTAGCAGTGTTGTGGCCAATGCAGCGGACACTTTAATGGGCGCGTCCCTCAACCACCAATTAGTGCTGAAAATGCCAATTGTGGCAGTTTCAGAGTGAGTGCCACACTTGAAAGAAATCTGCCACTGCAATCAGGGGCAGTTTCGTTATTGCAGCGGCAGTCCCTCCCTCCCAACCAGGCACACAGCAGGACAACAAAGTTAAATGTTAGCTGCCTCCCACTGCTGCTGCCCACCCTGCACTCTCCATTTTCCATCCCCTGCCGACATCGGGGTGCTCAATCCCCATGTCAGCATGTATTCCCCCCTTCCCCTCATTAATGTGGCACACTGGGAGCCCACCCGTGTGCCAAACAAATACTTCTTTGATGTTTCCGACACCAGGATGCCCACTCCCGGTGTCGGATGCACTGCCCCCCTCATGCCCCTATGTTCTCAGCTGACCTCAGGTGCCCAATCCCCGGGTCGGCATTGATCCCCTCTCCAGTACTCTGGCACACTGGGAGCCCACCCCAGTGTGCTGAAATCCATTTTGTTAATATTGCACCTGTAAAAAAGAAAACAGTCCCACAACATCTTTTTTAAACCTCAAAAAAAGGAAAACGGTTCCGGGAACACGTCTGCACTCTTCAATGACCAACCAGGAACTGAAGAAATGACGGTAAGCCCTATAATGGCGGTCAATGGGGGGTTTTCAACTTAGGTTGATAGCGCACCCAATTTTGGTAAATTTGGTCCCAAATTTTCAACATGGGGTTCTTGGGACCCCATATCGTAAACACTGGCACTGTAATTTCGTTTCTCGGTCCCGAAAGAGGATTTCGCAATCACTGCGTGGAATCACCTTTCGGGACCAATTATTGAAATGACAGTGCTACTGTTCATAAAACAGGTTTCCAAAAAGCATTTGTTGCAAATTTGGTGAAAAAACTCCCAAAAATGACAGCGTTACAAGCATCCGTTGCACAGTTTCTACGCATACTCGTAACTTCATCACTTTTTAATATTTTCACTCCAAATTTCCATTACCATTTTTTCAAACCCCCTTATGAACAGTATAGCTGTCATTCTTCGCATCCTTCCCAAAATGTGTTTTTGCACTTGTGGCGCAGAATGGCACGGTCGCTGTGCAAAATCAACTTTCGGGACAGATTAATGAAATCACAGTGTCACTATTCATGAGGGGAGGTCCCAAAAAGGCCATGTTGAAAATCTGGTGACAACTTTTCAAAAATTACAGCGTTACGAGCGTGCGTTGCACAGTTTCAACGCACACTCATAAATTTTCCACTTTTTCATATTTTCACTCTAGATTTTCAACATTGCCATTTCTTCACACCTCCTCATGAACAGTACAGCTGTCATTTTGCTTTTCACATCCTGCCCAAAATGTGTTTTTGCATCTGTGGCACTGAACAGCACACTCACTGTGCGAAGTCACCTTTTGGGATTGAGTAACAAAATGATACGCCACTGTTCATGAGGTGGGGTCGCCAAAAAGCCCATGTTGAAAATTTGGAGCAAAAATACCAGCAGACGCCCAGGGCATTAGGGTTTCCAACCATAACACTCACCCTGTACAGACTGATAGGCGTCGGGGGGGGGTGTCTTGGGGTTGTCGGCCATAATGCTCACACATTCTACCCCACCTGGCGCAGCCACTGATAGGCATCAAGGTGTGCCTTGGGGTCTTCGGCCCTAACGTTCACCCCATTCTCCTATACTGCACACATCACAGCTTATTTCCTTATGGAATGGGATGAGTGTAAGGGCCGAAGACCTTAAGGCACACTGCGACACCTGTTGGTGTCTGCAGGGTGGGTTGGGGTGAGGTGGAATGGCATGAGTGTTATGGCCGATGACCCAAAGACACCCCCTCAATGCCTGTCGGTCTCTGCAGGCTGGGGTTGGGGGATGGCGTTACTTCAGTACTTCACTGCCATTCCTATTATGCAGCTCTCTAACTCCTACCAGCAAGTAAACATTCGGCATTGACAAATGCTTGTTACTTTCACTCTAATATGGAACCAGCGAATATAGTGAAAATAAAATGACAGTGACTATTTCCTGTTATACAGTAATTCGCCATAAGTTGAAGGTCATAAAAATGAACTGACTGTTGTTTTTATTGTTGCCTTATCTTAGTTAATGATAAAATAAATTTATATTGAACTCTGCATTATGTATTGAGATTGTGTATCATGTATAGATTGTTTTTAAAAAATTTTAAGCACTGTAAGCCTCTGGGAAGGGGCGATATACAAATAAAGTTTCTACCTATCTATCTATCTATCTATCTATCTATCTATCTATCTATCTATCTATCTATCTATCTATCTATCTATCTAATGGTCACATTCTTCAAGCCATGGATGCAGTGAAGGATTTTGGTGTCATTCTTGACTGCAGGTCAACATTTGAAAAACAGGCGTCAGCGGTAGTCAGAAATGGCTTTTAACATCTTTGTAACAATGCCCAAATCAAACCGTATTTGGAACCAGTCAACCTTGAGACGGTCATCCACAACTTTGTCGCCTCCCATTTGAATTACTGCAATGCTCTTTACCGAAGGCTGTCTGGATGTTTGGTGCGCTGACCTTAGCTGGTCCACAGGGCCGCGGCCCAGCTGGTGGTGGGTACGCCTTGTAGTACCCACAACAAGCCGGTGCTTTGGGCTCTGCATTGGCTGCCAGTTCATTGGCGCACTGTCTTGAAGACCTGTATGATAACATTCAAGGCCCTGTGTGGATTGGGCCCAAGCTACCTGAAAAATCTCATGAGGCCTTGTACTCCCTCTCACCCCCTCCGTCCACAGATATGGGTTTACTTATGGTTCTCATTTAAAACAGTCTGGGGATAGGGCTTTTGGAGTTACGGCCCCGTTACTTGGAATTCTCTCCCAGAAGAAGTACGCTCTGCCTGTACTGTGAATATCTTTAAACACAGGTTAAAAACATATTTATTCACACAAGCCTGCCCTGAATATTAATTAACTGCTGATTTCATTATTTGTTATTGTTTTATTGATAGTTTGTATTTATTGAACATATTTTTGAATGTATGACCTATTTTTTATGAATTGAGAGGCTTTCTGAGTTGTTGGAAAGGGTGCCATATAAATAAACTTTGCCTTGCCTTGCTGATGTGAGTTGCCCCAAATGTAGTCAGGTATGATTTGTATGAGGGTGTCTACAATGAAAAGGATTTACCATGTCTAATTACTTATTTGAACTGGATTACACTGAGTTTAGGTAGTCTTAAAATTTGTTGAATAAACTTGGTCAAAGGGTTTGCTGTTTTATTTTAAAAGTGACGTTTGGAAGTAATGAACTTCTTTGGGGGTTCCTCTGGGATGACCCTTGCCCCAGTGCATATGCTCTGGGGTTCTTTTGTGTTGTTCTCTTCTCTCTCTACTTTGGGCTGCCCATGACCCAAACCAATAAGATCCCCTATAGGGTGGCTGGGTATCTCTCTCTGGGCTGAGGTACAGATATGGTACACTGATGAGTCCAAATGAGGACGAAACATGTGTCTGTGTCTGCTGTTCTCAGCCTTTGCTGATTGTATTGTGAGGCCTTCTGGCACCATGCTATTCTGCTTAAAGTTGAGCCAGTCCAAATTAATTTATGGGCATTTGCATATACTTCCCATGATGCTTTGCATTACTGGGATATGTGCAATTTTGTGTTTTCTTTAAAATCTGGCTGGATGGCCAATACCCTCTGGGATAACCCTTGCCACAGTGCATTGCTCTGGGGCCCTTTTGTTGTTCTTTGGGGCTATCTCTTTCATCAGATCACACCTATAGAACTTAGCCATCAGGTGCTAGGATCCCATGGAAGCTTGTCTATAGCAGTCTATTAGGCGCCACCCATGCTGACGTCACTCTCTGATGTCACATACCCTATATATGCATGGGCGGCCCCACTCCCTCCTCAGTTCTTTTCACATCGTCAACCTCTTTGCATGGGCTCTGCAGAAGCTTCACCATTCAGTCGACCGCCAAAAGTTTTCATTTGTTTTTCTTTTACTTTTTATCAGTATCTTTTCGCCTTTCCTGTTTCCTGCACTGAGTAAGGTGATTCCCATCGGCTGGGTCCCAGGATACAGTGCCAACTGCCTTGGGCCCAGCCTCCTCCTTTTTTTGCCTATGGCCTCCCAGTGATGCCTTGGGGATGCTCCGATCTTCCTCCTCCTCAGATCATCCAGCAGGAGGATCGGAGTGAGGGCTCTCCGGGGTTCCCTCTTTTCTGTAGTTGCCAGCTTGTTTCCTGATTTTCAGGCCTTCTCTGCCCAGAGCAGGCCTGCAGGGATTACAGCTCTTTGCTGGGGGCACTGTTCTAAGCCTGCCCACCCCCACCCGAGGAGCTCCCGGTTCCTGCTGTCTCTCTATGTTTTTGCCAGGAGTTCCCTGTTGGTTGCTTTGGCTCTGACTCTTCCTGCCGTGCTGGCCTTTACTTCACTCAGGCACACATGGCAGAATGCTCCTCCATCCTTCCTAAACTGGTGGAGGGTCGTTGGCCCTCTGGGTTGTGTGCCTTATCGCTGCCGAGCGACCCTCTGCAATGCAAGGTCTTGGGGTGAGGGGTAGGTTTCCTCAGTCCTTTTTGGGCTGAGGCAGGCCAGTTTTCACACAGCTGGCTTAGGGTCGGTGACCTCCATGGTCATCGGTCCCAGCCCAGCCGTCGCAATCTCTTGATCTTCATCAGGGTTATCTCAGCCATCAGGTCACACTGTAGAAACTTCACCATCAGTGAAGGGGAATCCACACAGAGGATTTTCAGCAGTACAACTGAGGCCGCCCACACCGTCGATGTCTGCTGATGTCATCAACCCTATAAAGGCATGAGCATCCCTGCTCCCTCCTCAATTCTTTCCCACCGTCGATTCGCTCGCTTGGGTCTTTGCGGAAGCTCCATTGTAGTACTTGCATCTTTTTTCGCCTATGGCTTTTCTAACTTTAGCTTTTAGAATTTCTTTTTTTAAGCCGGCCCGTTGGCACAGCAGTTGGATTTCTTCTTGTGACGCTGGTGACCCGGGTTCAGGAGTCGACTCGGGTCGCTGGAGGGCCAGCCGGGGGAGAAGGCTTGTGCATCCTAGGGACTGCTTGCCTTCTCCAGGGGGGAGGGAGGGACAGGATCTGCGGCTTATCTGACCCTGGGCGGAGGCCCGAGGTACAGCAAGCTGGTAGGACAGACCAATGGAGAGCTATGTGGTGGACGTCGGCGTAACGCCTTGACATCAGGGCTTACACCACACAGAGAGAGAGAAAAAGGGAAAAAGCACCACTGGAGCACAGGTAGACAGAGCTCCAGTGCCAGCCCTGATTGCGACTGCCTGCCTGACCACCGGGGGACCCGACGGGACAAGAAGATATCGGGGTGTCCGGTCCCTGCCCTGTACCCGCCTGGAGGGTATAGCCACGGCTCCATGGGGAACATCTGGGGATTCAGGTAGGCCAGTCATGGGGGGGCACATACATTAGGTGTCTCCCGAAGAAGCGTAGCTCCAGGGCGGGGGTAAGGAAGAGAAATAGAAAGTTAAAAAAAAAAAAAGAATCTTTTTTTTTTAAAGAGATTCCTTCAACTTGTTTATGTCATGAGTTAATTCTTTGACTTCTCTCTCTTCTGTCACTGTGGGAAAAAAATTGCCTCCACAGATGAACACTCTCTCTGTGTCTGCTGTCTTGGGCCTGACTATGAAGTTTCTGATGGTGAACTCTGCCAGAAGTTTAACCAAACAACCCTCAGGCAACACAGAAAGGCTCTCAAACATTTCCTGTTGGATCAACAGATAGTTCTGAGCAGGGGTCCTCTGGGGTCCAGGCCTCCCAGTCGCTAACTGGTTCTTCAAGCTTCCAGGCCTCCATGGCCTGAGACAAGTCCTCAGGGAAAAGTCACAAGAGAAACAGATCATGACCGCTCCTCCTGGCATCGATCTTGTTCCCTGTTGGCCTCTTCTTCTTCCGAGGAATCTTCGTCGGCTACAGCTGCACTGGCAAAGAAATCTGCTGTCCAGGTCTCTGTGCCCACCAGACCCATACCGACAGCACCTCCACCCAATTCTCTGGGCGGCTGGCCATCGATCTTCAAGCAGTCTGGCCCCCCTCCCCATCATAGACAACTCTCCCGTCGAGACCTGCCCCTTCTCCCTCCAGGGCAATAGGCTCCTTGGGTTCACAGGATTTACCAGGCGGGTCATCAACACAAGTGCCATCGACCCCCCCCCCAAAAAAAAATGAACACCATTGACTGGAATGAAATCCTGTCAAAATTAATTTCTTTGATTGTGCAGACTCTTAGGCCTTCCTGGCCAACGCCGTCGATGACAGCTTCATCATCAATGCCTTCTCATTGGCCCTGGAAAGCTCCCCATGGGCTGTCATTGGTGCATCTGATGCCAGACCCAGATGTTGAGGAGGTTGACATTGAGGAGAAGGAGGAGGAGTACCACCCAGACCTCATTCTTCCTGCAATGAGGAAGAAGAAGAGGAAGAGATCCTGCTTTCTGACAGATCCACAGCCTCCTCTGTCAGTGAGGACTCAGTGAAACATACCCCCAGGTTTCCTCCTGAGGACCCCACATTTTTCAATGTGATAAAGCAGCTGTCCTCAGCCATGGGCTTCCACACTGAGGAAGAGGATGCCATCAGGAAAGAACTGGTGGACTGCCTGGAGATTCCAGAATCTCCCCCAAAGATCATTGCTCCAATGTTACCAGCCTTAAGAAATGCAGCCATAGCAGCCTGGCACACACCAGACATGGTGCCAGCTAGGCCTCGCAGGGCAGATAACGTTATCATTCTCCCGAGGGTCTTCCCTGTTTTGCTGCCCAGCCTGAGACAGACTCTGTGGTCATCAAGGCAGCTCATGACAGGTCTAAGGCACCCTGCCGAGGTGCTAGGGGCTCCCACAATTTGGTGATAATAAATACAACATCTGTTTACTGCAGTTTGCATGTCCATCTTTACTTTGGAAGGGCGCCACTGCTTTGGAGAGAAAAGGCAATCAAAAGCAGGAACTGCTTCAGTGCCTTCAAGCTACTGAGGATGTTAGTAAGCATCTCCTCAGAGCCCTGTATGACATGGCTGACACTGTAGCCAGGGCATCTGCCACAGTCTTATGCCTACGTAGGCACTCCTGGCTCAGAGTATCTGGGTTTGCGGCTGATGTGCAACAAAAAGTGCTTAATGCCCCCTTTAGTGGCACCAAGCTGTTTGGTTCTGAAGTCATTAATGATCTGCAAGCATCGGGCAGGGCCCTCAAGTCTATCTACTCCTTCTACCACACCCAACCAAAAGGGTAGAGGATAGCTTCCTTTTTGCAAAATGAACAATTGGCTCGGGTCAGCTCCCCGACCCCAGGGAAAACACAGAGCCCAGGCTTCCTTGCCTGATCCCTCTGGAGCTGAAGCAGCAGCCAAGCCAGAAGTGAGGGACCAGCCCCTGCGGCTGGCTCCACCTCTGCTTGACTCCTGCCGGCCCCCCCCCTTCTGGTCCTAGACCAGGAGGCCGTGGTCGGAGGTTGGTTCTCCCTCCATCTGAATCAGTGGAGAACCATAACTTCAGATGCCAGGATTCTGCAGATCATAGAAAGGGGTCACACCTTGTAGCTCATTGAGCAGCCTCCAGAAACCTCACCTCCACCCCCCTGTTATCCGCCGGCTCACCTGTCTGTTCTCCGGGAGGAAGTGCAGTCCCTTCTGTGCAAGCAGGCTATCAAGCCAGTGTCCAGGCACCAGAGAAGCAAGGGGTTTTATTCCAGGTTTTCCCCCAAAAGACCAGCGATCTGAGGCCTATTCTGGACCTAAAGGACCTCAGTCTGTATGTCCAGTATAAAAAGTTCTGGATGGTAACTTTACCAGACCTGATGCCCCTTCTCAAGACAGGGGACTGACTCTGTTCACTGGACATGCAGGTCGCTTACCTGCACATCTCAGTCTTACCTCCTCACAGGAAGTTTCTCTGTTTCACCTTTCATGGTGAGTATTATCAGTTCAAAGTGCTGCCCTTTGGCTTGTCCTCTGTGCCACGAGTCTACCAAGTGCTTAGCAGTGGTCGCAGCAGCTCTCAGAAGGAAGGGACTGTATGACTTCCCTTATCTGGATGATTAGCTCCTAAAGGCCCCATCCAGGGAACAGCTGTTGCAGTCTCTGGAGCGAACTCTCCAGCTCTTTCACTCCCTAGGCTTCACTGTCAGTTTGCCCAAGTCAGTTCTGATACCATCCCAAAGATTGCAGTATATTGTGGTGGTTCTGGACTCGGCACAGGGGAAGGCTTTCCTGCCCCAAAACAGGGCAGAGTGCCTCACAGCTCAAGCTCAAGAAGTCACCCAGAGTTGATGCATTCCTGCCAGGATATACCTCAGATTGCTGGGCCTGATGGCAGCTGCCATACCCACTGTTCCACTGACCAGACTCCATATGCATATCCTCCAGTGGACACTCCAGGTACAGTGGGACCAGCACACGGGCAAGTTAGATCAACCAGTCATGGTCCCTTCCCCAGTACGCAAGGTACTGCAGTGGTGGATGGACCCCTTGAATCTGCTTCAAGGTATCCCATTCCAGATCTCCTCCCCACAGATCCTAACCACGGATGCCTCAGGTCTGGGCTGGGTAGTGCATCTGGGACCCTTCCAGACCCAGAGCTCATGTTCCCAGTGGGAAGCCTCCCTGCATATCAATGTCCTGAAGATGAAGGCGGTGCTACTATGCCATGCAGACTTTTCAGGAGCACCTCATTCTGGGTCAGCTGCTGGTACAGTCAGACAATCTTTTTTTTTAATTTAACATCTTTATTGATTTTGTAATACAATACATCGGCAAACGAGCTAAATAAAATGCAGTAGAAAGCCTTTCCAATACAAACAGCAGATAGCAAATAGACTATATAGAGCAGAAAGCATATAGAAGTGACAGAATAACAAAAACCTCTCCCCCACGACTCCCCGTAAACTCCCAGTGTGCTATAAAATATTACACAGAGTTTGTATGTATAGCTAGGAACTGAATGTGTTATATTGACTTTGGAGTCAATCAATTAACCATTATCAATGCAGGTATAAGGCATATAGTTTACCCCATTTTTTATCGAAACCTGACAGATTATTACGAGAGCCAGCAATCAGACGTCCGGTCCTGAAGTAGGCTGAGAGGTCATTCAGCCATTCAATATAGGTTATAGTTAGTTGATCCAGTCAATGTTTAAGCACTAGTTTCTTGACTACCATTGAGATTAAGGCTATGTGATATTTATGCTCTTTGACTCGGATATTAGAGTAGATGCCTAGAATACAAATCTCCACAGCAAAGAGATCCTCTAGGCCAAGTAAGGGATCTAAGTCTGATTGGATTGTACACCACAGAGGAGCAACTTTTTCACAAGACCAAAGAATGTGAAGCAGGTTCCCTTCGGCTTTGTCACATCTGGAACAGTTGGAAGTAGATAGATGGCCAATTGTGGCTAGTTTAACTGGTGTATAATATAGATTGTGTAAAATATGGTATTGGGTAATTCTGAGTTTGTCCTGGGAGATAAATCTGTATAAGTCTTGCCAGACTCTAGACTAATCTATGTTTGCATTTGGCAACAAAGAAGACCAGAATCTACAGCCGAGTATGACATTTGGGTGATCCAAGGTTATAAGAGAATAATATAAGTGGAATAAACAATGAGGTTTAGAGGATAGGTCATGGAAGTTGTCAACAAGAGGTTGTATTTTGGATTCTTGTGGAGAGGTTCCAAATGTTTGTCCTATTAGGTATCTCAGTTGAAAGACCTTGAAGGAGCAAGTAATGGGAAGATTGTATTTGTTCCTTATTTCAAGGAGGGAGAGAAGGGAATTGTGGGAATATAGATCCGCTACCTTAGCATTCTGCAACTGAGGCAGCCAATTATAAGTGAGGTGGGTATTATCTATCTTGATGTTAGGGTTGAGAATAAGGGGTTGGGCAAAGTCCTGACATGGGGAGAGCTTGTTGGAGGAGCAGAATTGGGAGAAGACTCTCAGGGAATTCTCAATTACAAATTGGCATATTGAATCCGGTAGCCTCTTCGTAGGGATATAAAAAATAACTGGGGAGAGGAGATGATGTTGTAGGAGCATCTGTGATTCCAAATGTAACCAGAGGGGAATATAATCACCCGATAGGTTAGTATTCCATCTATCGAGCTTGGAGAAATGACTCGCCCAGTAGTAAAGGAGAAAGTTAGGGAGACGACGACTGCCTGATGATCTGGGAAGACTCAATTTGAGATATGATTTCCTGGGTTGTTTATGTAACCATATGAAATTGAAAATGAGAGAGTAGACCTTCTGAAAGAAAGAAAGGGGGAGCCAGATGTTCAGCATATTCACAGGATAAAAAAGCTGAGGAAGAACATTCATTTTGATTATATTAATACGTCCCCAGAGAGTCAGTGGGAGAGCATTCCATCTATGAAGGTCTGACTGAAGCGTTACCACTAGATCATCCAGGTTCAGTTTCCTGGTAAGAGACTGATTTGTGGTTAGGTATATTCCCTGGTATTTAAGTGAATGAAGGTATCATTTAATATCAAGATCGTTGAAATCCGCTTTATGAGTGAAATGATTGAGGTGAAATATTTCAGTTTTGTTAAGGTTAAGTTTATAGTCAGAGAAAGAGCTGTATTGGGATACTACATCCAGTAAGTGCTTTAGAGAAGAAACCGGATTCTCTAAATGAAGGAGAATATCATCCACATAGGCAGAGAGGGTAAGAGTATGGTTTAAGATTGAGATGCCTTTTATTTGCGGAGACTGTTTAATGTGTCGCTAAAGAGGTTCTAAATAGAGACTGATTAAGAAGGGTGAGAGGGGGCAACCCTGTCTAGTACCCGAGTAAAGGGAAAACCTTGAGGAAAAAACTCCATTACAGTATGTCTTTGCTGTGGGAGATGAATATACAGCTTGGGTCCATTGAATGAATAAGGGGGGGAAGCCAATTTTACCCAAAGTTGCCCAGAGAAATATCCAGTCCACTCTATTAAAGGCCTTCTCGGCATCCATCGAGATTAGGGCCATGAGGAAGTGGGAGAGACGGGCTGCTTGGAATATATGGGTGAGTTTCCTAAGGTGATCTGCTGAAGATCTATCTGGGACAAATTCCACTTGTTCCTGACTGAGAAGCTGGGACCACACCTTGCGTATACTATTAGCGAGTATTTTTGTCAAGATTTTAATATCACAATTTAGGAAGGAGATCGGTCGGTAGCTTCCCGGGAGCAGGTAAGATTCCAGTCAGACAATCTAAGCGTAGTAAACTACATCAACAAGCCGGGGAGGGAGACTCATTCATACCCCCCTTTGCAGGGGGGCCATGAGAATTTGGTACTGGGCACTGGATCACAGTCTGACGCTCCCTGCAGTCCACGTGCCAGGCATGCTAAACACCCTGGCAGACAGCCTCAGCAGGACTCAGTCCAGCATGCATGAATGGGAGCTTCTCTCATCCATCACAGAAGACTTGTTTGACAGATTGGGTCATCCAGAATTGGGCCCTTTTGCGTCCCCACTCAATGTAAAACTGCCCAATTTCTGCTCGTTAGATCCAGGGCCTGGAGTTTTCTGGTGAGACGCATTGTCCCTCTCTTGAAGCGGGAGGTTTCTTTACGCATTCTCTCAATTTCCTCTGATCCAGAGGGTGCTAATCAAGTTGCAGATGGAGGGGGCCAGCATGATCCTAGTGACTCCATTCTTGCCTCAGCAAATATGGTTTCCTCTGCTACAGCAGCTGACATAGGAACCTCCAGTCCCTCTCCCTCTATACAGGAACCAATTGACCCAGGATCAGGGGACCCTGGTCCATCCCAACCTCAGGTCCCTCATTCTGCATTTTTGGCTCCTGAGAACATAGCCATCACCAGATTTGGTGTCTCTCACAGAGTGGCAGATGTCCTGGTGGCCACTTGGAAGCCTTCCACTCAAGCCACTTATGCCATGTAGTGGAAGTAGTTTGCCATCTGGGCTGCCAAACATAATTTGGATCCTTTTACCTGTCCAGCAAGCACATCCTGGACTACCTGATCTCTCTGTCTGACTCAGGTCTCTAGTACTCCTCCCTCAAGGTGCACCTTTTGGCTATTTCTGCATTTCATAAGCCCGTGGGTGACCGCATTATTGCTCAGCTGGATAGGAACATACGAAATCTACCAGCAGAAAAAGGCCATTTGGTCTATCGAATCTGCTTGATTTTGCAGCTAGCAGCCCTATTCTGCAGCTGCCCCTCCCTCCTCACCCCCCCTTTATCCTCCCTCTTGCCTTGTCCCAGCCCCTTTTGAAGCAGCCTACTGTTTTACTGGCTATCACCTCTTCTGGTAACACGTTCCACCCTGCCACCACTCTCTCTGTTAAAAAGTGTCTCCTCATTTCCCTCCTGAACCTTCCCCCCTCCAATCTCATGTCATAGCCTCGAGTGTCCCTCCCCATCCTTACCCTGAATAGCCCCTCTGTACCAGTCTTGTTTATCTCTCTCATGTACTTGAATGTCTCAATCATATCCCCTCTGTCCCTCCTCTCCTCCAGTGAGTACATGTTCAACTCCTTTAGCCTACTCTCATACGGTAAGTCCCCCAGTCCCTGGATCATCTTAGTTGCTCTTTGCTGCTCCCCTTCCAGTAATTTAATATCCCTTTTCAGGTACAGGCGCCAGTGCTGCATGCAGTATTCAAGATGAGGTCTAACTAATGATCTATACAGTGGCAGAATCACGTCCCTGCTCCTCAACGTTATTCCACTTGCGATGCAACCCAGCATTTTGCTGGCCCTTGCTGCTGCCTTCCTACTGTATGCCAAGTTGTGTATTGATCCTGTGATGACCACCCCCAGATCCTTCTCCTCCTCAGTCTCTGCCCTTCTCCCAGTTGGTAGTTTCTCATTGGATTTTTTGCCCCAAAATGCAGTACCTTACAGTTTTTGGCACTGAACCCTAGCTGCCAAGTGTCTGACCAGGTCTCCAGCTTTTTCAGATCTTCCTGCAAACCCTGCCACCCCTCTATGTCATCCACCACTGCCCCTATCTCGGTGTCATTGGCAAATAGGCTGATCCTGCTCTCAATGCCCATGGAAATGTCTGCAATAAATATCCCAAATAACACTGGTTCCAGCACCAAGCCCTGTGTAACCCTGCTCATTACTGCCCTTGGGGATGAGAGTTCCCCTTCCACCACCACCCTCTGCTGCCTTCCCTGCAGCCAGTTTGTCACCCATCACACCATTTTTGCTCCCGCCCCATGCCTTCAAGTTTTATTCCAAGTCTCCCATGTGGCACCAAATCAAATGTCTTGCTGAAGTCCAGGTACAGGACATCCACTGCAGGGCCCCTGTCCATCTGCCTAGTTATCCAGTCATAGTAATCTACCAGGTTGGTTTGGCAGGATCTGCCTGTGACAAAGTCATGATGTCTACTGTCCTGCAGCCCACTGAACTCCACCAGGGACACCAGCCTCTCCTTCAGGATTGTTTTCATTAGCTTCCCCATGATGGACGTGAGGCTCACTGGTCTATAGTTCCCTGGTTCATCTTTGGGGGCGCTCTTATGTAGGGGAACCATGTGAGCCAACCTCCAGTCCTTGGGTACAGATCCCAAATTTAGTGAGGCATTGAATAGGCCTGTCAAGGGCCCCACCAAGATCTCTGCTAGCTCCTTCAGTACCCTGGAGTGAATGCCATCTGGCCCTGGTGCCTTGTCCACCCTCAGCACTCTCAAGCCCTCCAGCACTCTACCTTCTGTGATCACCCCATCTGTAACTCCTTCCCCAGCCTTTATTGAACCCCAACCCCCCTTGGGTAGCTCTCCACCTCTCTCTTTCATAAATACCGAGCAAAGTAGTCATTAGATATCTTCAGCCTTATCTCCCCCTTCTTTACCCATTGCCCATCCTTCTTAATCCTTATTATCTGTTCTTTACAGCTCCTTTTCTCTGTGGTGTACCTGAAGAAGTTCTTCTCCCCCTCCTAAATGCCTTGTGCCAGCCTGAGCTCTTTGGTGGCTTTTGCTGTTCTTACCGCACTTGTCATCTCCCTTGCCTCCTGCAGGTACTTCTCCCAGTCTTCCCCCTCCCTGATTTCCTGTATCTTTTCTCCTCACCTTTTCCACAGCCCTCCTGCTCATCCAGCTTGGCCTTTTTGCCCTGGCCTTTTTACTCCGAGTCCTGCTACAGGAACTGGTACCATCTAGTATCCCCTTCTTAATGAGCTCCCATCTCTGGTCTGTGTCCATACTAGGCTGGATCCTGGCCAGGTACCCACTCACTACCTCCCCCATCTTTGCAAAATCCGCCCGCCTGAAATCCAGCACCTTTGTGTTGGATGCCACCTCCTCTTTCCCCATAATCAACCTGAACCATACTGAGTGATGGTCACTCCCTGCTAGTGGTTCATCCAGCTTGATATTCCTCACAAACTCCCCATTTGTGAGCACTAGGTCAAGGGTTGGTTCGTTAACCACCTGTGTCAGGAAGCTTTCCTGAAAGGCATCCAGCAGTACCTGCTCCCTTTTATTGCTGGTGGCTGGGGTTCCCCAATCTCCCCTCGGCAGGTTCAAGTCGCACACAACCACCACACTCACCTTCCAGCATGCCTTTCTAATCTGCCTTGCAAGTTCCCTGTCCAACTCCTCTGTCTGGGAGGGTCGCCTGTACACCACTCCCATCCAGAGAGTCCTATTTCTGGAATCCTGGATTAGCAGCTATAATGACTCTGTTTCTCCCTCCTCCCCAACGCACTTTAGCCCCTCGCTCACTTATAATGCCACTCCCCCTCTCCTATTTTTCCTGTCCCAGTGGAATATTCTGTACCCTGGGACCTTCAGGTCCCAGTCATGGTATTGGGTGGCCCATGTTTCCAAGATGGCTGCCATGTCCACCTCCCTCTCCACCATGAGGGCCTGCAAGTCATTCATTTTATACTTCAGGCTTCTAGCATTAATGGTGACCACCTTCCATCCCTTTACTGTCCATCCCCCATCCCTCTGCCCTCCACTTCCAGCATCCCCTCTATTGCTTCTACCTAGTTCATCGCCCTTGTTCTGGGGGGTAAGCTTGCTCTGCTTCCCATCTTGTGGCCACTGTAGACCTTCCATCCACCTGCCACCCCCCTCTCCTAGTTTAAATGTCCAGCTACCTCAATATATTCCCCACTCCTGTACCTTTCTAAGGGGAATCCTGCATTGAAACCCCCAATCTGTTCTCCTGTCCCGGCCTGGGACTTGAATTTTGTTTTGGAACAACTGACCCTGTCTCCCTTTGAGCCAACTGTGACTTGTGATTCATGCTTTCTCTCTTGGAAAGTGTTATTTTTAGTTGCCATTACTTCTGCTCTTAGAATTTCAGAGCTTCAAGCCCTGTGGTGTGAGAAGCCTTATTTAATTTTTCACAAAGACAGGGCGTCTTTGCGCACAAATCCTAAGTTTATTCCTAAGGTGGTCACTGAGTATACACCCACACAATCTAGCCATCTTCCTGTTTATTTTTCTGAGTGTACCAATCCAGGGGAAGCACTGCTCCATACGTTAGATGTGTGCAGAACACTGAAGTACTACCTGCTTCGGACCCAGGAATGTAGAAAGTCGAAGCAGCTGTTTGTTTCCTTCATCCCAGGTAGAGAGAGCACTTCAGTTTCTAGGCAATGTTTATCCAAGTGGTTGGCTAATTGCATTGTGTTCTGTTACAATGAGTACAGTAAAGAATTGCCTGGTGCTGTCAAAGCTCATTCCACCAGAGGCATGGCTACCTCTGCGGCTTGTTTCCGAGGGTCTCAGCTGCTGACATCTGTGTGGCTGCCACCTGGAGTACCGTCTATACTTTCACCAAGCACTACAGTCTGGTTCTTGGTTCTAGGGCCCGTGCAGGTTTTGGCAGGGCTGTGCTACAGGGACTCAGGGACTCCTGTCTTAACTTTACGGAGTGATCTCCTGCCAGACTGTCTGTTTGCACCTGTAACTGCTTGGGACTTGTTCCTACAGGGATCCCTGTCTTAAGTTTATGGAGACCCCTCCTCCCTGACTGTCTGTTTACACCTGTAACTGCTTAAGACTAGTTCATATGGTGTGACCTGTTGACTGAGATAACCCCGATGAAGATAAAACAGTTACGTAAGAACTTACTGTAACAGTAGATCTTTGAGGGGATCTCAGTCATCAGGTCTGCTTTCCCTCCTACCATCCCCCTGTTTGGGGCTCCTCTCTAGGAACTGGCTGGCTGATATATCCAGTCTTTCACATAGGTCTGGGCACCTTTCTCTCTCCTCGGTCCCCCATGGCTGGGGCTATCCTCTTTTTGTCTCTGGGGGAAAGAACTGAGGAGGGAGCAGGGCCGCTCATGCCTTTATAGGGTTGATGATATTGGCAGACATCGATGGTGTGGGCGGCCTCAGTTGTACTGCTGAAAATCTTCCACGTGGATTTCTCTTCACCGACAGTGAAGTTCCTGTGGTGTGACCTGATTACTGAGACCCCTCGAAGATCTACTGTTATGGTAAGTTCTTATGTAACTGTTCTTTCTTCACAGGTCCATGGGCGCTGGACTCCACTGACTTTACTTGGTTGGTTGGCAGTTGACGATCAGGGGTCAATCCCTTCTCCATCCCACACGATGATGACAGTGCCATATCCACCCACCATCAGCCTCACTGTGGTGCTCTCTCCTGAGTCTCAGTGTATTCGGCTCTTTGCAGTCGGCATTGATTCCCAGCCCTGCCATTGTGACCTTTTGTTCTTCATAGTTCCATGGGTGCTGAGCTCCACCGAATTTGCATGGTCGGTTGACCGTAAACGGAACAGGGGTCAATCCCTTCTCCATTCCACCCAGTGACAATGTTGCTACATCAACCCCCTGTCAGCCTCACTGTGGTGCTTTCTTCTGGGTCTGAATGTCATTGGCTGTTTGCAATTGGTGGCAGTTCCAGCATGGGGCTATGCAGCAGGGGCATGCTCCCTGTTCCTATTTCTCCCTGAGGGAGGTCTTCCTGTTCCCATCGGGCCCTGGCTCTTTGCAGTCGGCATTGATTCCCAGCCCTGCCATTGTGACCTTTTGTTCTTCATAGTTCCATGGGTGCTGAGCTCCACCGAATTTGCATGGCTGGTTGACCATAAACGGAGCAGGGGTCAATCCCTTCTCCTTTCCACCTAGTGACAATGTTGCTACATCAACCCCCTGTCAGCCTCACTGTGGTGCTTTCTTCTGAGTCTGAATATCATTGGCTGTTTGCAATTGGTGGCAGTTCCAGCATGGGGCTATGCAGCAGGGGAATGCTCCCTGTTCCTATTTCTCCCTGAGGGAGGTCTTCCTGTTCCCATCGGGCCCTGGCCCTGCATGATCCCTTCTATGCCCAGGTGGTCCACCCCATCACTGTGGCCTATGGATCCTCTAGGCCCCTTGGTGCTGGGCACTTCAGGCAGCTTGTCATTGCTCTGCTCCTTGCCTGCTTCCTTGATGGTGATCCCCATCTGTCCATCGTCCTTAATTCTGTGCTTGCCTCCATTGCTTCAGCCTTGGTCCAACTACTCACCCCAAGTCCTGGGCTTTCCTCACCTTTGCCGTTGGGCATTACCATGGCATGGACGCCACTTCAGCCTTCATGCCCTGTGTTTCCCTGGGTGCCATCAGTGCCCCAGTCATTAGCCCTGGCCTCAGAGTGGACTGACATTCAGGAGCAGTATTGCCCAGTTTTGATCCTCTCTGCTGAAGGTGGGAAGGATGTGGAGGTGGGAGTATTCCTCTGAGGGGTCCATGGTCTCTTCAAGGAGTGAGGACTTGGTTGAGCATACCCCAGCTCCCCTCCTGAAGATCACAGGTTCTGCCATATCACAAAGCACCTGTCCGTCACTATAGGGGTTCCAGATGGGAGGAGGACATCCAAAGGAGAAACTTGGTGGACTTGTTGGAGATCTCATGATCTCTCCTCAAGGTCATTCTTCCACTAGTTCCTGCCCTGCAAGATGCTGTCCTGGTGGCCTGGCATAGGCCTAGCTTGGTCCCAGCTATGTCCCAACAGTTCGGACAGTTCTATCAGATACTGCAAGGGTTGCCGTCCTATGCAGCCCAGCTGGAAACAGATTTAGTGCTAATAAAGGCTGCCCCAGACAGCTCTAAGGTGCCCAAACTCCTTAGCCCTCTCCCTTCAGATTGGGAGTCTTGCAGGATAGACCTTTGGGGCAAGCAGATCTTTGCTTCCACCACTGTAACCTCAGTTTTGCCAACTATTTGTCCCACATGGTCAAATACCAGAATACCCTTTGGAAGAAGGGCAAGGATGCTGCACAGACCCCTCTTGAGGGTTCCCGAAGGCAGGAGCTTCTTAAGGTACTTCAAGCTGCTGAAGATGTCAGCAGGCACATCCTTAGAGCAATCTATGGCATGGCAGACAATTCTGCCTGGCAGACAGTACTGCCTGGGCAGGTGGAATGTGCATCTATCTTAGGCACCATTTCTGGCTGAGGGATGGGCTTTTGCTGCTGATGTCCAGCAGAAAGTTCCCACTGCACCCTTCCTGGGCTTCAGTCCTTTTGGTCCTGATGTTTAGGATATCATTACTGCTCTCCAGACCTTGGGCAAAGCCATTAGGTCTGTCCATTCCCATTACCATACTCAGCCCAGGGGTTGTCCTGTTCCTTCTTGTTCATGAAGTCTCTAACATGACTGGCTCAAGTCCCAGACCCCGGGGTAAACACCGGGCCAGTTCAGCCTTACCCTTATCCTCTTCCACTATGGGTCTCCCTTCCAAGAGCCCCAAAGCAGATGATGCTGCTTTGGCTGCAGGGTTTTTTTCAGCCCACTTCCTTGCTGGACCCCCCTCCTCCTGCCCCAGGCCAGGAGGTGATGCTCAGGGGTTAGTTCTCCCTCCACTTGGAGCAAAGGAAACCCACCACTTTTGCATTTGGTTCAGCATGGGCATGCTCTAGAACTTCTGGAGCAGCCTCCAGAGTCCCCTCATGTTCCTTCCTCTTACACTCCAGACCATGTCCTAGTGCTGAGGGACGGACGAGGTGCCCACTTTGATCCACAACAAGGCCATAGAACCAGTGCCCAAAAGGCAGAGGGACAGAGAGTTCTACGTCCAGTTCTTTCTGATCCCCAAACAAACCAGAGATATTTGGCTCATTCTAGACCTCAAGGACCTCAACCTCTACCTCCAGTACATAAGGTTCCAGATGGTCATCCTGCAAGGTCTCCCACCACTGCTGTAGCAGGGGGTTTGGCTGTGTTCTTTGGACATGCAAAACGCCTATCTGCATATCATAGTTTGCCCTCAGCAACCTCAGGTTCCAGTTCCAAGGAGAACACTACCAGTTCAGAGTCTTGCCCTTTGGCTTATCCTTTGTGCCACAGGTCTTTACCAAATGCTTAGCGGTGGTGGCAGTGGACCTTGAGCAGGAGGGCCAGTATGTGTTTCCATTCCTGGATGACTGGCTATAGAAGGCACGGTACCAGATCCAGCTATTGCAATACCTGCACAGTACCTTGCAGTTACTCCTATCTCTGGGCATACCAGTGAGTATGCCCAAGTTGGTCCTGACTCCATCTCAGCAGTTGCAGTACTTAGGGACTGTTCTTGACTCTGTCGAGGGCGAAGGCCTTCCTGCCCCAGTTGGAGCAGAGGGCCTGATGGCTCAGGCCTGCCTCTGGCTCAGAGCCAGTACACTTTCACCAATATCTTCCTGAGTTTGCTGGTCCTCATGGCTGTGGCCCTTGTTATGTTCCGTTGGCCAGGCTACATGTATGGATTCACCAGTGAACTCTGAGGGTCCAATGGGGTCTGTGCATGGAAGTCCCAGTGAGCCCGGTCCAGGATGGAGGTCTTCCTCCATATGAACATCCTAGAATTGAGGGAAGTTCTCTATGTCTTGCAGGCCTTCCAGGACCATCTTCTCTAGAGTCCCCTGCTGGTGCAGTCTGGCAACCGCAGTGTGGTATACTATATCAACAAACATGAGGAAACTCACTTCTACCCCTTGTGTTGGGAGGCGCTAAGAGCTCAGTACTGGGCTCTAGATCATGGTTTAGAACTGTCTGCCATACATGTTCCAGGCAACTGAACCATCCTGGCGGGCAGTCTCTGCTGGCCGCAGTCCAGAATGCACAAGAGGGCATTGACGGCCTTAGTCGTAGAACATCTGTTCGACTAATGGGGTCATCTAGAGTTGGTCCTTTGTGTGTCCCCACTCATCACACAACTGGTTAATGCAGCAACTGGCACTGGACTTCCAGTTCCTCTGCCCCTTTGCAGGGATCTGTTTCCTCAGTCTCAGGGACCCTGGTTTCTATGAGCCTCACATCTCTCCACCTGCATGCTGGGCTCCAGAAGATGTTCCATTGCCCAGTTTGGCGTGTCTCAGAAAGTGGCTGATGTCCTGATAGCTGCCAGGAACCCTCCACTGGGGCCATCTATGCTGTGACATGGCAACGTTTTGCCATCTGGGCCTCTTCTCTCAATCAGTACCCTTTTACATGCCCAATGAACAGAGTTCTTGTGTACTTTTTGTCCTTGTCTGACACTGGCATTCAGTACTCCTCTGTTAAGGAGCTCCTGTCTGCTTCATCTGCTTTGGCATTACTTTTTGTTATAAGGAGTATGGCAAGGAACTTCTCAGGGTTGTGTGTGGCCATTCCTCCAGAGGCATGGCCAATTCTGTTGCCTATTTCAGGAATGTGTCAGCTGCTGCATCTTGTGTGGCTGCTACTTGGAGTACTATCCACACTCTCACCAAGCACTACAGTCTAGACAGTGCCTCTAGAAGGAGAGCAGGTGTTGGCCTTGCTGTGCTTCAGGGCCTTCTTTCTCAGGCCTCTGACCTCCTGCCACCCAGACTGCCTTGCTGTCAGTACTACTTGGAACTCGTTCCATATATGTGACCTGATGAAAGAGATATCCCCAAAGAAGATAGAACAGTTACATAAAAACTTACTGTAACAGTAGATATTTGAGGGAATCTCTTTCATCAGGTCATCCCATCCCACCCTCCATCCCCCTTGCGACTTTGTTTCTTTACTGTCTTTCTATTTTCTCCAGCCTTTTATTTGCTGCTGGGCACTCTTTCTCTCTCCTCAGCCCCTTAGGGGAGACTTAGGTCTTCAGTCTCCAGGGAAAAAGAACTGAGGAGGGAGCTGGGCCGCCCATGCATATATAGGGTATGTGACATCAGAGAGTGACATAGGACAGTTGGACAGCTATAGAAAAGCTTCCATGGGATCCTAACACCTGACAGCTAAGTTCCATAAGTGTGACCTGATGAAAAAGATTGCCATGAAAATCTACTGTTACGGTAAGTTCTTATGTAAATGTTCTTTATGTTTTTTAGGAAGTTTAAATTTGTTTTATGTTTTAGCTTCTGTTTATTATTGTCAGGGGATGCAGAAACTAATCTTGGTCCTTTTTTCGAATGAGTGCATAAATCCTGTTCCCTGGCGCTGTATGCGTGGCCTAAAAATTCTGCATTTAAATGTATGCAGTTTGGTTCCAAAACTAGTTGAATTAGAAAGTACTGTTAATTTATACCATCCTGATATTTTGGGGATTCTTGGTTTAAATCTTCTGTATCGGATAGCCTTTGTGCTTTGCCCAGGTACAGGACTGTAAGACAAGATCATACGGGAAAGATAAAAGGGGGTGGTGTGCAGTATATTTTAAAGACCATTTACTGGTTAATTTGATTACTTATAGCACAGTGACTAATTCTTCAAGTGAATAGCTTCTCTTTGGTATTAGGTGGGCATAAGCCTGTAATTTTGGGTTGTTTTTATGTTTGCTTGCACGCATGTGCAAGAAACATAGTGCCATCATCCGAGATTTCGGAGGTGTGTCACCCCCTCTTCCAATTCAGTCAGTGTGTTGGCAGGCGTGGCCCCTGTCCGCCAATGCATGCTGGAGCTGTCTGTGACAAGCTCCAAAATGCAGTGGCATACAGTTGAAAGAATACGCTTCGGTGAGCAGCGATAAGATATCGCCTGCTCATGCAGCTCCCCTACACACACACACACACACACACACACACACGAAATGCACACATGCATACTGCGTGCTGCCCCCAGCACACCGTATAGCCGGCGTAGGTGCCCAATCTACGTCGGCTGTGCTCGCCCCAAAGCCTTCCAAATGCCACGCTGGTGCCCACCCCAGTGTGGCAACTCATAGTAAGCCGACGGGGTGCCCAATCCCGCCGGCTTCACTGTCCCCCGTACAGGGTGCCACTCTGGGAGCCCACCCAGCGTGGCAATAAATGCCATGGCCGAGGGGTGCCCAATCCCATCGGCTCCACCCCCAGCCATCCTTCTGCCATGCTGGGAGCCCACCCCAGTGTGGCAAGCGTCCAGCGTCATCTTTTTTTTAAAGACCTGTAAAGCGGTCTACGCAGTCTTCCTGCCCCCTCCCACAACCGCACCCACCCTCGCACCTGCATCCCCACACCCTCACCCCATACTTACCTCCGGACCTCGTGTGACGATCTTCGTGGACCGAACACGTCTGCACTCTTCAAAGCCAACCGCGAACTGAGGAAATGCCGGTAAGCTGTATAATGGGCTAGATAGGGTTTTTTCAACTTTGTTGCATATCTCGGCATTTTTTGGAATTTTTGCACCAAATTTTCAACATGGGGTTTTTGGGACTCCTTCTCATGAATGCTGTCACTGTCATGGCGTTATTCAGGCCCGAAGGGTGATTTCGCAGTCACTGCGCGAAATCACCTTTCGGGACCGATTAACGAAACGACACTGCCAATGTTCATAAGGTAGGCTCTCAAGCAGCCTATTTTCAAATTTGGTGGAAAAATTCCAAAAAAACGACTGTTTTACGCACGTGCGTTGCGCAGTTCCTACGCACGCTCGTAAGTTCGTTTTCAATATTTTCACTCCAGATTTTCAACATTGCCATTTTACTACACCTTCTTATGAGCAGTACAGCTGTCATTTTTCACATCTCACCCAAAATGTGTTTCCGCCCATGTAGCGCACAATGGCCACAGTCGGTGTGCGAAACCAATGTACGGAACAAATTAAGAAAACCACAGTGACACTGTTCATGAGCAGAGGTCTTAAAATGGCTATGTTGAAAATTTGGTGAAAAAATTCCTAACAATAACTGTTTTATGAGCGTGCGTTGCGCAGTTCCTACGCACGCTCAAAAGTTTGCGAATTTTCAATATTTTCACTCCAGATTTTCAACATTGCCATTTACCACTCCTTCTTATGAGTAGTACAGCTGTCATTTTCACATCACCCAAAACGTGTTTCCGCCATGTAGCGCACAATGGTGCAGTCGGTGTGCGAAATCAATGCGGGACAAATTAAGAAAATCACAGTGACACTGTTCATGAGCAGAGGTCTTAAAATGGCTGTGTTGAAAATTTGGTGAAAAATTCCAAAAATGACTTACGGTGATGCGTTGTACAGTTCACGCATGCTTTCGTAAGTTCGCAATTTTCAATATTTTCACTCCAGATTTTCAACATTGCCATTTTACCACACCTCCTTATGAGCAGTACAGCTGTCATTTTTCACATCTCACCCAAAACGTGTTTCCGCCCATGTAGCGCACAATGGTGCTGTTGGTGTGCAAAAGCAATGTTTGGGACAGATTAAGAAAATCACAGTTACACTGTTCATGAGCAGAGGTCTTAAAATGGCTATGTTGAAAATTTGGTGACAAAAGTCCATAAAATGACTGTGTTACGAGTGAGCATTGAGCAGTTTCCACACACCCTCATAAGTTCATGACTTTGTAATATTTTAAGTCCAGATTTTCACCAGTGGCATTTTTCCACACTTCCTTATTTACAGTACTGCTGTCATTTTTCACAACATGGCGGAAGTGTGTTTTCACACTTTCAGCACAGAGATGCGTAGTCGCTGTGGGAAATCATTGTTCGGGACAGATAAAGAAAATCACAGTGACACTGTTCATGATCGGAGGCACCAAAATGCCTGAGTTGACAATCTGCTGTAAAAAAATCCCCAGCCTAATTGTATTATGGGTGTGCGTTGCACAGTTTCTGGCACGCCACCGCGGACTTCACCATTTTTTAAATATTTTACTGCAGATTTGCAACATTGCCATTTTTTACATCTCCCATGAACAGTACAGCTGTCATTTTTACATCCTGTTCGGAATGTTTTGCGCACCTGTGGTGCTAAATGCCGTAGTCGCTGTGCATAAGCAGCTTTCAAGTTAACAAACTGATATTCCCCTGTTCATGAGGTGGGGTCACAAAACCATGTTGAACATTTGGAGGAAAATACCAACGAATGCCTGCGTGTATTAGGGTTTCCAACCATAACGCCCAATCCTGTAGAGAATGACAGGAATCAGGGGTGTGACTTGGGATTCTTGCCTGTAATGCTCATACCATTCCACACCCTGCAGCCAGTGGAGGCATCGAGTATGCCTTGGACCTTGGACTCTTGACCCCAAAGTTCACCCCATTCTCCCTATCTCGCACCCATCTCACCGTGTTTCTAATGGAATGGGATGCGATAAGGGCCAAGACCCAAGGCACCCTGGCACACCGTGACACTTGTCAAAGTGTCTGCAGGGTGGGGTGTGGTGAAATAGCTGGGTCATATGCCCGATAACCCAAAGGCACACCCCAATGCCTGTCACTCTCTGCAGGGTGGTGGTGGGGTTGGCTTCAGTTCAATACTTCACTGCCATTCCTATTACGCAGCTCTGTAACTTCTACACTACCACTGCCACTGCCAGCAAGCAAACATTCGGCATTGACAAATGCTTGTTATATTCCCCCTCAGTGTGACCTTACAGGTTTAATTGACTTTTTAGATGTTGTGGAATCTGTAAAATTTCATGATTTTGTGGGTGTTGGTGTATTAACTTAAATTGATCTAATGAGAGTGAATTTTCCTGTGGGTCAGCATTGCAGTCTTACCAATTGATCAGCTAATTAAGGACCCCACTAGGTTAAATCTTGATAGTATTAACCACTCACTGCTGGACTGGGTTTTCACTAACAAGGAGAATAACATTTTATCTGCGGATGCACTGGAGGACTTGGTTAGTGACCATTTGGCCATGTACTGTGTTCTCTCTTTTAGACCCCCAAGCGCTCCATGTCATCTTGTTCAGTTTTGGAATTTCAAAAAAATTAAGTGAGATGTCCAGCATTGACTGGCCCTATACTGATTCGATTCCCGATTTTGATTTGGCCTTAGATTTGTTTTTTAATTTTCAACTTAGCCTGATAACAGGAGAAGTATTTTCCAAAATGTTTGGTTAGAATTAGTCGTTCTTCAAACAAATAGTTTTCAGATAGTATAAAGTATTGGATAAAACAAAGGAAACTGGCTTGGGCTTTGTGCAACTCTTGTCCTTCTGATACCCTATTGTCCAATTATCATCTCAGGAATAAAGTTAAACATTTGAATAGCGAGATTAGATCTGCTAAGGCTGAATTTTTTTAAAAAGCAGTTAGATTTAAATTGGTCTGATTCTAGACGCTTCTGGGATGTTATAAATGGAAAAGTTAGAGATTTGATTAAAACCTGAATTCTAAATGATAGAAATAACTGATCCACCAATCCTTGAAACACAAACTTCTTGAATTCCAGATTTACTGATCTTTCTTGTTATGATTCTGCTTTCAGATCCCAGGAATTCCTCATTATGCTTAACAAATGCACTTTAGCCTGGCAGGAACCAAATTCAAACTCTGCCCACTAGGCGTCACAGCATTCTGCAACCTAACGTCAGATCTTTTTCTCCGCCTGCAGAAGCAAGCCGCCCAAAGAGCTCTCTTCTTCAACTCACTCCGCATAAGTGACAGTGTGACAAAGTACCATTATTTATTTTTCTTTATTGTTTAGGATTTTTCCCTCTTAGTTTTCATTTAGTTTTCTTTTTTGGGGGGGGCCCTGCATGTCTTAAGATTAAGTCACAGTGCAAGTTCTCTGGTCTGCTGCGATCCTGAATCAGAGAGCCTCGCTGTTAGTGCTGTCTATTAACAGTGTTTACATTATTTATTTATTTATTGATCACTTAGATTTATTTTCATTTTTCTCCCTTCTGTGCTGTTTAAGTTTTGTCTCGGTTCCGATTTCTGAGAACCGAGACACTAGATGTGAGCCTCAAGGTGCGGTTCTTTCATCAGTAAGGAGAAACTGGGGGGAGGGGGGTCCTGCATTCTTCTCCCTTTGTTTTTTTTTCCCAGCTGTCATTTCTACCTGACTATTGGCATGTCAGGCTGCGGAACATCTATTTTTTGTTTATTGGCACAGACTAATTTTTTTTTTTGCTGTTTGAACTCTGTTTTATGCTTTCCCCTGAGGGGATCAGACTTCTCTCTATCTGTTGTGACTAATGGGTATGTCAGACAAATCTACAAGAAAACGTGACCTAACAAAAAAAAACAATACATGGGTTCTAATTGTGTATTTATGTAAACATGAAATTGTATGCTTTGTGAGCACATGCTGCTTATGGTCTGTTCTTTTATTCCTGTACCAAAATTAAAGTAATATATGCATATGAACATACGAACATACAAAGAAGCCAGCAGAAGAAAACCATTTGGTCTATCAAGTCTGCAAATATTGCAGGGTCCACAGCTTGAGCTAATGTCCCTGCCCTCCCTCCCCACTCCTCCCATCTTCTCTTCCCATGATCATTACCTTCCCCCATGCCTATCCCAGCCTCTCTTAAAGCTGCCCACAGTCTTCAATGAGATAACCTCTTCTGGCAGTGCAGTGCATTCCAAGCATCCACCACTCTCTCTGTGAAGAAGTGCTTCCTGACCTCCCTTCTAAACCTCCTACCCTCCAGTTTACAAGCTTGTAAATGAATGTGGCATGTACTGGTACTGTTGGTTGGTTAACTACCTTCATTAAGCTCAGTGTTCACACAGAAATGTCATGTCTGTCTAGCTGTTGCTTGTCTGAAAGACGCTGTAGTACACAAGACTTCTAAATGTGTGTTCGGGAGAGGATAAAGTAGAAAGAGAACAAGGGGAAGGCACCAGTGGGGAAAGAGAGATAGAGGAATATAGATTGGGTATTGGATATGACTGAGGAAAAGAAAGTAACCTAATTGTATATGTCTTATATAAATGAATGTCTTACGAATAATGGATAACCAGAAACCCTTCTTTAAAAAAAAGTCTGAATCAATTACCGTCTGCTGTAGAGAATGGATTGTAACCCAAGAATAACTAAGATGATTGTATATAAGAGAATGCTAAACAATGTTGATGCCTATAACTTAATAAACATGAATAAAAAAATTAAAAAAAAAGACTTCTAAATGTGTTTTGACTGATTGTTAGTGGCTAGCCAGACTGGCATACTTCCTGTCTATTTGCCTTTCTTCAGTTTAAAACCTTTAAAGTAAATTTCCAGCAAGTTTGCAAAACAAAATATCACTTCACTTCCCCTCCTGCTGAGAAGCAAAAGGAGATGCCAGTAGACAAACTAAAATATAAACAGACAAGTGCCACTGCCCCTCCTGCTTAAAAGTGAAAGGGGATGCCAGTGGGCAAAGTAAAATATAAACAGAGAAGTGCCACTGCCCCTCCTGCTGAAAGGCAAAAGGAGACACCAGTGGGCAAAGTAAAATATAAGAGGAAATGTGACTGCCCCTCCTGCTGAAAAGCAAAAAGGAGATGCCAGTGGACAAAGTAAATATAAAGAAGAAAATGCCACTGCCCTTTCTGAAAAACAAAGGGACACACCAGTGGATGAAGAGAAAATAGAAAAGGAAAAATGCCACTGCGTCTCCTGCTGAAAAGCGAAAGGAGACACCGGTGGACGGAATAAAATTTAAAGAGAAAAGTGCCACTGCCCCTCCTGCTAAAAGGCAAAAGGCGACGCCAGTGGACAAAATAAAAACCTAGGGAAAAAAATGTCACTACCACTCCTGTGGAAGAACAAAGGATTTGCCAGCGAGCATAGCAAACGAAATGCCCTCTTAGGGTATGACAAAGGCCTTACAAATTTTTTCCAGGCTTTTCAAGCTACGGGAGTACATATGGGCTTACCAGTTTCTTCCCAGCCTTTGGTACCACCAAGGTGCCAAGGGACTGGGGTTATGATTTGTATTAGAGGCAACATGAAGATGAGGAGGAACTCATTGAACCGGACAGCTCCCCTGATCAGGAGATGTGTGCTCACCTACGGTACTATGAGGGTTATTACTCATGCTATGCCTTTGTTAGACCAAAAATCCAATATCCTGGCATTGTCCTCACAGATTGACCCTCTTCCTCTGGAGCAGTAGCATTACTCCTAACACTATGTCAAGTAAGCCAGATAGCCAATACCCAGGCACTGTCCTCACAGGATTCTAGTGAGGATGAAGAGATTAACTTTTTTGACTATGAGGTGGTTGGTTGCATAAGTCAACAAAAAAGGTAGACAGAAAGCTGTATCAATCCCATAAATTTATTCTAGGAGTTGACAAGAAAATAGAAAAGAAGTACCAGCTAGATAAACACCATGTTGAGTACCTCTATATGCACCATCACCATGAGGGAGTAGTCCAGCCAGCTGTTTGCAGCAAGGCCAAGATTCACTCTCCCCTCAGCCTATGGACAAGGATTCCACAAAGCTGGACAATATAGGGATAGGAAGGTACGCTACTGCCTCCCTGCTCATCAGGCAGGCTGCGTACATGGCCCATTACCAGAAAACTCTCTGGAATATGGTCCTGGCCTTTTTTAACAAAATCCAAGGGGACCAGGTTCAGGACTTAGCAGATTCTGCTAGAACAGCCCAGGATGCCACTAAGTACCAGTCCCATACATCAGAGGACACCTATACCACTGTTTTTAGGGCAATGGCTCAAGCTGTCTCCCTGAGGAGAGGTACCTGGCTGAACACAAATAATTAGTCTCATGAGACCGGAAAAAAAAAAAAGTAATTTTTTTTCCATGTGAGAATAATTACCTCGTTGATGATGAAACTAAGGCATACGTGAAATAAGTTTGAGTACTTTACCACAACACTTAGAAGTAAAAGGCCTGTATGTCATACAAGCCTCAAGAAAATGCCCATGCCCTGTGACTACTCTTATCTGGGAGGTTACATCAGGACAGAGGAAGAAAAGCTTCCAAAAGGGCTGACCTGGCTTTGTCCCTAAGACTCAGTCCAACAGAATCCCTGATATATACGTCCAGGTCGCCAACCATTACCACTGTGAGTAAGGCTGACTTTTTTTCATTCTGATGTGGAAAAACATCACCACAGACTAATGGGCTCTGGAAGTAGTGGGCTAGTTTTTCACTCTTTACTTCAAAATGAACTCCAAACTGTCTGTACACAGACACTTCCACACTCCCTCTTCAGTGGAAACAACTCTGCTGAAGTTGAAGGTAAAAAAAAAAGTTTTTTCCCTGTGTGTGAATAAGTACTTTGAGTAAAGGCCTTTGCTCAGCCCAGGCCAGCAAGACACATCACTCACCCTTTAGGATACATGCTCTCAACTACGACAGAGGTTCCAGGAGCAAGTTGTCAGGTAAGGGACATTTCAGTACTACTTGCCAGCCCATTGCTCTCCAAACCAGCAGCCACTCTCCAAGCTGGTGCCTGCCACTAAATCTGGTTACAGGTCATGGTTTGGTGTAAAACAAAGGCATCCTCATAGAAGGGGTATCTTTTCAAGTACAGGCTCCATCAGTTGTCAGGACAACAGATGCTTCCATGTTGGGTTGTGGGGCCACCTGGGAGACCTAATGGTAATTGGAGGTATGGTCCCCTCAGTGGTCCAGGGAGCATATAAAATGCATGGAACTAAGAGCATTGTATCTAGCTCTTCAGTCATTTGCACTACAGGTTAAGGGCAGTCTGTTCAGGTCAGCACAGACAACACCATCATAACCTATTACATAACAAAACCTTGTTCCCGTCTTGGTCAGGGAAATTCTGTATGCTTTCCCTCCATTTCCCCTGCTGTTTTGGTTTCTCCTAAAATCTATTGACCATGTCCCAGGGCAGAATAAACTTTCTGAACCTCAAGTCTCTATGTCTCACAACCTGGTACTTGAGCTAGAGTACTCTAGAGTACTCTGGTTTCTTTTCTGGGACTAAGTTCTCCAGGTCCTTAAAGAGTCCAAAAAAACTACTATTAGGACACATATGATTCCAGACCGAGAGGTTTTTCCTTCCGGTGTGCCTCTCAGCAGATCATCATTTCCAGGCAGATCTGTTCACACTCCTTGGCTACCTCCTGAACCTGTAAACATTAGGCTTTTGCTCTGCTACCCTAATCAGCAGGCAGTAAGAAAACAGTGGCTTCTCACCACTTTTTCAAGCAATTCTTTAAGGGCCTCTTGCCTCTGTATTCCCCTGTTGGGGGAACCTGTCCCTGCATGGGATCTGAACATCTGTATAGGCACATCCATGGAACCTCATTTTGAGCCCATGGCCACTGCTGAGTTGAACTATGCCACTTGTATGACAGTCTTCCGGATAGCCATCACTTAGGCCAGAAGGATGTGTAAGATGCAAGCCCTCTGCACTGACCCTAACTATATCATCTGCCATAGAGATACAGTAGTCCCTAGGACTAACATAAAATTCCTCTCCAAGGTGGTGTTTGAGTTTTCATCTGAACCAGCTCATCACTTTTTTTCAGTACTTCACACAGGAAAGCTCAGTACAAACAAACTGATGCGGCGCAGTCGGGATGTCAACAGGCCACAGGGATGCTGCATGGGTGTACTAAATGCCATAGGTCTTCTCATTTGCAGTTGTTTTCCCACATAGGGTGAAAGGCAATCCAGCTTCAAATATGACTATTGCCTGCTGGATCATTGCCTGCATCCAGTTCTGTTTGTCTAAAGTTGCCAAACAGCCACATCAGTGTCTGCTGTCTCTGTGGAAGCAGTTCAGAATAGTCCCTTGTCAGAAAACTGTAAAACAGCTACATGGAAAACGGTGCGTAACTTTACAAGTCACTATTGCCTGGATGTACAATCCAGAAGAGATGCCAGGCTTGGCAGTGCTGTACTGCAGAACATTTGTTCCCCAAATATGTTCTGTACCAGGCCTCCCAAGGTACTGCTTTGTAGTCTACATGTGTTAAGCATAATGTGGGATTCCTGGGGTTTGAAGGAAAAATTACTTACCATAGTAGTGTTGTTTCTTCCAGTGAATACCTCATTATGCTTAAATTTCCCACCCTACCTCCCCTTCCACAACCAGGGAAAGGTTCCTCAATAATCAGTTCGTATTCCTCTTTTAATTGCTTGAGTTTCAATTATTGTTCATTCACAAATCACAAAATTAATTTGTTCTACTGACTTTGTTGGTCTGCCATATTGGTCCCTCTAGGTCATCCATTAATGTTCTATCTACAGGTAAGTTACTACACTGGGTGGGGTCCACTTGAGTTAGGCGCGAAAGGATCTGACATTAGGCTGCAGAAGGCAACAACATCTAGTGAGCAGAGTTTGAATTCGGTTCCAAATTCCATTCACGAGCTCCGGGGCTCTTTAACCTGCCAGGCTGAAGTGCATATGTTAAAATATAATGAGGGATCCCTGGCTGAAACAACATTACTATGGTAATGTTTTCTTGTCAGCTACTGGTCTTCTTCATTTGAAAGTACTTCTGTAGCTTTGCCAACTTTTTTATTTTAGACTGTTAGTAACACTGAGGTTGCATAACTGACCTACCAGTTACATGATAAGCAAAGTGGTTGTGGTGATTGCCTGGATGGTTGTTTAAAATGTGTTGCCTCTTTTGTTGCGTCTCCCTTACGTTCTATTTTCAGTTTAGCTTTAATTTCTATTGTGTCTCCCACTGACTTACCTACGGCCCCTCCAACAATAAATAGCACAACCCCACCGGTCTGAAAATTGCCCATATTAACCTATGTATCCTCCCATCTAAATTTCCTGACCTACAGACCTGGGTAGCACTCCATCAGCCCCATGTCCTCGGTCTTTCAGAAACATGGTTAAAACCTCATATCCCTAATAGAAACTATCACCTCCTGGGGTGCTCATTGCTACACCAGGACAGACCAGGCAAAAAGAAAGGTGAGGGTATGGCACTTTATTACAGTAAACCCCTATCTGCCTCCTCTGTACTCTACTCTGACCCTACATCCCCCAGTGAATGGCTCATAGCCAAACTGACCCAGGCTTCCTATATAACTGTGGGTGGTCCTGCACCCTCTCTAGTTCTCTTCCCGCCATCGACCATCGCACATCAGACTCCACAGAGATGCCATTGCATCAGTCGACTGCTATTCTCACCAAGAATTTTCTTTCTCACCCTAGTTTCATGATCACTTTACCCTCAGAAGTTCAGGATGGTAACTCTGCAAATCCTGCTGCCTGTGCTACAGAAGGGAAACTGAATATGCTCCCTAGACTTGCAGGGTGCCTGTCTGCACGTCAAGGTCTGCCTTCCCCACAGGAGGAACCTCAGGTTCCTGTTTCTGGGTGCTCACTACCAGTTCAGGGTACTGCCCTTTGGCTTGTCATCTGTGCCATTGGTCTTTATTAAATGCTTAGTGAAACATAGAAACATAGACTTTGACGGCAGATAAGGACTGCTTAGCCCACCTAGTCGGCCCATTTCCCTACCTAGAGGATAAGCTGCAGATCCTATTTAACCAACAGCCTATTTCTTCCTACCCCCCACAAAAATTGCCTTATGTCTGTCCCATGCATTCTTGAATTCTCCCACAGTTTTAGACCCCACAACCTCCTCAGAAAGGTTGTTCCATGCATCCACCACCCTCTCTGTGAAAAAATACTTCCTCACATTGCCCCTGAGCCACCCCCCCTCTATCTTCAAATTGTGTCCCCTTGTTCTTGCACATCTCTTTTTCTGAAAGATGCTTGGACTTTGTTGATTACACTGAGGTACTTAAACTTTTCTATCATGTCCCCCCATCCCTCCTTTCCTCAAGGGTATACATATTAAGCTCCTTTAGTCTCTCCTCGTATGGCTTCTCTTGCAGACCCTGCACCATTTTATGTTTCCCTCTGAACTGCCCCCATCCTGTCTACGTCCTTGCGGAGATGGGGTCTCCAGAACTGGACGCAGTACTCCAGATGGGGTCTCACCAACTGTCTGTACAGGGGAATATCAACTTTCTGTTTTCTGCTGGTGATGCCTCTCCCTATACATCCCAGTATCCCCCCAGCCCTCCCTACTGCTTTCTCACATTGCTTGCCATCCTTAAGGTCATCTGATATGACTACCCCCAGGTCCCTTTCCATTTTTGTTGTTGTTACTACCTCACCCCCCACTGTGTAATCTTCCCATGGGTTTTTGTTTCCCAGGTGCATTATTTTGCACTTCTTTGCATTGAATCCAAGCTGCCATACTTCTGACCATTCCTCCAACCTTGCCAAGTCCCTTCTCATCCTTTCCACACCTCCTTGTGTATCAACCCTGTTGCAGATCTTTGTGTCATCTGCAAAGAGGCATACTTTTCCTTCTAGTCCCTCTGCAATGTCACTTATAAAGACATTAAAAAGGACTGGACCCAGTACTGAACCCTCTGGTACCCCACTAGTAACCCCTCTTTCTTCAGAGTGGACTCCATTTACAATTACCTTCTGTGTCCTGTTGTCCAGCCAATGTTTTACCAGGCTACCACCCTGGGACCCACCCCAGGCTGGTTAACTTGACTATTAATCTTTTGTGTGGGACTGTGTCAAATGCCTTGCTAGTCTAGGTAGGCCATGTCCACAGCCCCTCCCTGGTCAACTACTTTGGTCACCCAGTCAAAGAAATCAATTAGATTTGTCTGACATGACCTTCCCGCTGTGAACCCATGCTGCCTTGGGTCCTGTGCCCCACTGGCCTCTAGGTGCTCAACAATTCTCTCCTTCAGAAGTGATTTCATCACTTTCTCTAGCACAGAGGCCAAACTGACAGGTCTGTAGTTTCCTGCCTCTGTTTTGGTCCCACTTTTGTGAAGGGGAATCACATCAGCCTTCTTCCACTCCCAGGTACCACACCATCCTCCCATGATTTGTTAAAAGGGTAGTCAGTGGTGTCACTAGTTCTCTGCTTAATTCTTTTTAGAATTCTGGGTGAATTCCATCTGGCCCCATTGCTTGTCCACCTTCAGTTTTAGGAGTTCTTTCAGAACCCGTTCTTCTGTGAAAGGACTGGGATCGACCCCCCCTCTCCAGAGTGCTTCTGTTAATTGGATTAGGCACCTCCCCCACTTCCTCTTTTGTGAATACTGAACAAAAGTATTCATTCAGTATCCCTGCTTTTTCATTGTCACTCTCTGCCCACCCACCGTCCATTCTATTCAGCCTCACTATCCCTCCCTTTGTCTTTCTCTGCTCTCTGATATACCTATAAAAGGTTTTATCCCCCTTCTTAACCGAGTTGGCTATCTTTTCCTCAGTTTGGGCCTTTGCTGTTCTGACTACCCTCCCTGCTTCCTTCTGCCTTAACTGGTACAGTTCTCTGTCCTGCTCCTTTTGTGTTTCCTTATACTTCCTAAATGCTATCTTTTTCTCCCTAACCTTCACCGCCACCTCTTTTGAGAACCATAGTGGCTTTTTCTTTCATTTTGATTTGTTTATTTGCTTCACACAAAGGCTTGTTGCCTCTGTGATGGCATTTTGATATTTCCCCATTGTTGCTCCACCCCTCCTTCTAGCCTGTTTGCTAGTGCTTTTCTAAGGCACTCTCCCATCTTGCCAAAGTCAGCCCTCCTGAAGTCCAGAACATTCACTTTTGTATGGCTTGAATCTGTAGCTGAGTTTATCGTGAACCACACTGTTTGGTGGTCACTTGTTCCCAAATGGCTACCCACTTCTATATCTGAGATCCTCTCACTGTTCCCATTTGAGAGTATGAGGTCTAAGATTGCTTCCTCATGAGTAGGTTCCAAAACTAGCTGTCTGAGGCATGCCACCTGAAGGGCATCAAGAATGGCCCTGCTTTTGGATGTGGCTGCAGCAAAGGTGCTCCAGTTAACATCTGGCATATTAAGGTCCCCCATCAACAGTATCTCCCCTTTCTCTCCCCTTTCTCTGCCATCCTAAGTATGCCTTCTATCATATTCTTGTCCATTCTCTGCCCCTGATATTGGGGTCTGTATACAACCCCTGTGTGGATCGGGGTGCCATTTCCAGTCTCTAAGGTGACCCACAGTGCCTCCTCCCCAACAGCCCTCAGGAGGGAGGAATGACACATATTCCCCTATCTGGATGACTGGCTGCTCAAGGCACAGTTCCAGGAGTAACTGTCTCTGACCCTAGAGCATCCCAGGCAACTGTTTAGCATACTGGGGGTCACAGTCAACCTGTCCAAGTCAGTTTTGACTCCATGTCAGCGTCTTCAGTACATAGGAGCTATAGTAAATACTGCCCAGGTTGGATCACTTGATAGCACAGGCCCAGGAGCTTTACAACAGCAGGTATGTCACAGCCAGGACATTCCTGGGATTGCTGGGCCTGATGGCAGTAGCCATTGTCATGGTCCCCCTAGTGAGGCTGCATATGCAAATCCCTCAATGGACTTTGAGGGTCCAGTGGGATCAACGCACAGACTATCTTGAACAGAAGGTTCTAGTAACATCACTTTTAGAGAAGGTACTACCTTGGTGGCTGGAACTCAGCAATTTGCTCAAGGGAGTTCCCTTTCTGATCCCTTCCTCTGATCAGATCCTCAACATGGATGCCTGGGGGACAGGCTGGGGGACACAGCTGGGCCCTCACCAGACCAAGGGGACATGGACTACAGCGGAGACTTATCTCCATATCAGTGCCCTAGAGATGTGAACTGTCCTTTATGGCCTGCAGGCCTTTCATAGCCACCTGTACTTGGGCCCTCTGCTAGTACAGACAGACAATATCAGTGTGGTACACTACATCAACAAGCAAGGGGGAACTCACTCTTACCTCCTGTGCAGAGATGCGATGAGGGTTTGGTATTGAGCTTTACAACATGATCTAAAACTGCTGGCTGTCCATGTTCCAGGCATCCAGAATGTTCTGGCAGACAGGCTAAGCAGGAATCACAGTCCAGAATGCATGAGTGGGAACTTCGGACCTTGGTGATAGAAGACCTGCTCGACAGGTGGAGTTGTCCAGAGTTGGACCTTTTTGCAGCCCTACACAATGTAAAACTCCCATGTTTCTGCCCACTTGTTCCAGGGCCTGGAGTTTTCTGGTGAGACGTGTTGTCCCTCTGTTCAAAAGGGAGGTTCCTTTATGCCTTTCCTCTGATTCAGAGGGGCCTAATCAAGCTCCAATGGAGGGAGCCACTCTAATTCTGGTGGCCCCCTTTTGGCCTTGTCAGATCTGGTTTCCTTTTCTGAAACAGTTATCTATGGAACCTCCAGTGCCTCTCCCCTTGTGCAAGGGCCTGCTGTTACAGGAGCAGGGCCCTTGGTCCATCCAGACCTCAGGTCACTCCATCTTCATGCTTGCCTCCTGTAAACATAGCCATTGCCAGATCTGGAATATCTCCTAAAGTGCCTGTAGTCCTGGTGGCAGTCAGGAAGCCTTCTGCCAGGGCTACTTACACCATGAAGTGGAAGCATTTTGCTCTGTGGACTGCTTCCCACCCCCAGACCTATTCACCTGCCCAGGGAACCAGATTCTAGAGTACTTACTGTTCTTGTCAGATGCAGGACTCCATCACTCTTCTACTAAGGTGCACTCGTCCGCCATATCAGCCTTCCATGTGCCCATTGATGGCTGTATGGTGGCCCATCTGGATGTGTTCCATACATTTCTGAGAGGCACTCTACATTTGAAGCTTCCCTTCCACAACCCAGTCCCACCTTGGGACCTGAATTTTGTTTTGGAAAAGCTTACTTCTAGGGGTGTGGATATGGTGTACTATCCGCACTTCTGGCAGAATTCCTTTCTCCTTTAAATCTGGATGGAAGGTCTTCAAGCTGGCTCCTCCCACCCACCCGGGTGTCATCCCACTTGGAACTACCCCGTGATGTCGGATCTTCCTTTCTGATCAAAGAGACAGATCCGCTTCAACGGACTCTGCGTTAGGTGTAGACCCTATCTTTTTTGTACTTCCTTGAGTTCTGGTCTCCAGCTTCACTGTTTTTTTTTTTCCTCATCATATTGTGGAATCGGCTGATTCTAAATCAGACCCTGGGTTTGTTCTCCATTCTCCAAACTCCAATCAGGAACTGTGGCACTATATTTGGAAACTGAATTAATGAACATGGGGCTCACAGAGGTTAAACTGGGTAGGAACTCAATTCCACCACCTCTTAAAATTGTATGACAGTTCTACCACCTCTGCCATCTTCCTCCATTGACTACTATAGGAGAGTTTCACCACCTAGAAATCTAGATGCAACAGTACCTTCACCTAAACAACTCAAATTTAACCACTGGGGGCTCCTAATAGTCACACAAACTCCAACAGGTGTAAACAATTTCTCTGCAGCCGTTCTGATGGTATAACAACGGCAGAGTGGCACCCTCAATGACAGAGAGTGCAGGCATAAAACATGCTTCGAGCCACCCACTTTTATACACTACCTGGTGAGTCTTTTATTTGCCTATGTTTTGTGCAGTTAAACAAAGTCTTGATGAAATAAACAGCTCCTCCACTCCCTTCCCAGTGCTAGTGCATCCCAAATTAGTGGGTACTAGCTTCCCCTCAAAACGGCCGGTTACAAGCATGTCTGTTTGACTAGCTTTTGGGAGGACTGGAGTCCATGTCTGTTTGACTAGCTTTTGGGAGGACTGGAGTCCCCCTCCCCACCACACACACAGAGCTCCAGAGGGCTGCCATGCTCCCACATGACAGGCTCTCCCTAATGTTGAGATATACAGTAGTGGCTAATGGCAGGGCAGTGCAGTCTGACTGCTTGCTTAGTCAGCCGTAAGTTTCTATACCTGCCCACCTGCCACCTCATCTTACCGTATTGCTCCTTCCTTACCCAGATTGCTACACCACTTTTGGTAATTAGGTATATCCACTAGGATCCCCAAGTGTTGGTGCCCTGCAGAGGGCTGCATTTAAGAACTGCCTACCCCTCGGTCCCACCCACCTGCCTGCAGGTGCAGTCGGTCAAGGTCTGAGCCACACGGTGTTTGTCAGGAGCTCTCTCTGGTGGCTGTGGTGGTTTTAAGCACATATGCCCCTCTGGTTGGTGTTTAGCTGGCCCCTTCACACCTCTCAACTGTTTGAACATTCTTTAGCACAAAGAGCCTTACAGTGATCCTTGCCTTTATCTTGGAGTGCCTTGGGGGGAACATAGCCCCTCTTCAAAATGTAGGAAGTGTACTTGCCCATTTGTCTGTAGTGAGGCCAAGCAGCTTCTGTGCACAGTTTCTCAGGCTTCTAATAGCCCACAGGGTAACCTGACCATGCTTAGCCCTGCCATCCTGCACTTGTCATGTGCACAGTTCAGGGCCCACTTCCACCACCCACCCCTGAAATCTAGGTACTGCTTTTTTTTTTTTCTCTTCCCCTTATTTTCCATAAAAGAAGGATACTTGGTTTAAAATAAAGATCCCTCTTTTAAAATGATGTTGTGGGCTTATATTACTCCGTGTGTTGGCTCTGATGGGAGCTCCTGGGGCTCCTATCTGGTGTGTCGGAGGCAGCCTGAGGCAACCCACTCTGTCATGCATATCCTCCTCCCACCTCACGAGGGTCTGATTGTCCTCTGCATGGCAGTCAATGACAAACTCTGCAGCTGCAGCCACTCCGGACTGGATTACCTAAGCCCCCCCAACCAAAGGAACAATGTTTGTGCTGCAACCCATGTCATTAGGGTGATGAATGTGAGTACCACTTCTTCTAACTGCCTCATCTACCTTTCCCCCAGCAACCCCTGTATAAAATGTTTTGCTGGGCTTCCCTCATCCTACAGAACAACAGTGCAATATAACCCCAACCCCATACATCACACCCCTCTCTCCTCTTCCCTGTCTCTCTCATCTTCCTAAACACACTTACTTGCTTGATGCCTGTTTCTCTCCTGCATGTTGTATTTTATGTCTTTCTGTAGAACCGTACTCCCTCATGTTATAACCTGCACCTGAATTTGTAGTTACACTGCTGACCGTTATACTCTTACTGGTATTGTTGCATACTGTGCTGACCAATGCTGATTTACTGTTATCCGTGCCCACATAGCTAATTTAGCTACTTATGCTTCATGCCAAGCACTTTGCTTTACTGTCTATTATTTATTGCCTTCCAAGCTGTATTGTCAAATGTAAACACCCTCTGTATGTATTGTCTTGTACTCTCCCGGGTCGTGCCTGAAAATAGTCATCAACGGCTAGTGCACTTACCCGGTAGACAAAAACCAAATAAAATAAAAATAAATAAATAATAGATTAGGTAACAATGGGTAAAAAACTTAAAGGCATTCCTCACCTTGCAGAATTACAACGCAATGCAATTATTCAATATAGTAACAGGATATAAAAGGATACTTAGGCTCTCTGCCAGCTGAAGGCATCACCATGCAGTGCAGTAAATGTCCCACTGGTAGCCTTAACAAATAACAAGTTTGAGTATAAGTAAATTTTGCAGTGTCACTTTGGGCTCACTGAGGCTGCCTTGGTTATCCCCTTAGGGCTTGTCTTCTTTTTCTGGGTTTGGGCATTATAAGCTGTGCTGGATGCTGCCACCTACTGCCTGACACGTTTATTTGCCGAGGAGACAGTGTGCCATGGTGTGGAGTCCGGGAGTGCTTCAAGCAATGGGTATGGGGTGGAAAATAACTGTGGTCACTCTCAATTGCTTAAGGAGAGATTTCAACTTGGTGAGTGTTCTGTAAAATGTGGCCCCTTTCTCAGTATGTGTTTTAAATTGTGCTGGGGTCATAATCTGCATCTTGATATTCTTGTTGAGCAGATCTATTTGGGTAGCAAGGAAAAGTTTGAACAAAGTAAGGATGGTAAATTCATGATAAAAATACAGCTTACCATCCCCAAAGACCATCTTCTTTTCCCCAGGCCATGAACAAAACTTTGGTCTTAGTGCAGTAGTCCAGAAAGTGCAGTACCAACAAGTGTGCTTTGGCCTTAGGGTCTGAGGATCAGGGGGCCAGTGCTCTATGGGCATGCTCAATTTGGAGCACTTCTTCTTTGGACCACGAAAAGATCTCTCTGAGAAAGGACTCCATAAATATCCACACATCTACACTCTCTGCACCTTCTAGTAGACTATGTACAGTACACGGATAATATTCCATTGGGAGTGGAGCTTCCAGTCATCTAATTTTTCCGTGAGCTCTCACTCCCAGTAGTGCAGGTACCAGAGGGTGGCGGCATGCTCCTCGACCATGACTGAGGTTTCCGTTAAGCCTCCCTCCAGGTCTAATGTATGCTGTTGTAGGTCTGGAAGGCCTTTAGCAGTGTCATTTAAAGTAGTCTCCATTCTATCCATTGAGGTGCTTAGTTTTTTTTTAACTCGAAAAAGAGTCTCTTTGAAGTTATAGTGAATCATTCATCAGCCTCAGCCCACTGATGGAGTCGAATTACTCAGAGGGAGACCTACTATGGCTGCAGTCTCTCACTGGTGTGGCTGACTTGTTATGAGACTTCTCCTGCCTGTCTTTTCTCCAGAATTTTGACACCATCCTCTGGTCAGCAAGACGAGAGTAAGTTCTGGGGTGTTTCACTGTTGCTTTGGGGTGTAGCATTATGGATTATAGTTGATTAAATGCACCAGGAGAGGAACTGAAATTGCTCACAACTACATCAGGTGTCGGTGAAACCAAAAGTCATACATTTATTTTTATGCACCAATTATGAAGTTTTGAGTCTGCCTTGTTTTATTTCATCCTACCTTTCATGACTGATTTATGTGTAATATGTTATCTACATGAATCGTATACGTTATGTTTCAATGTTTAAAGTGTAGTTTTATATTTTACTATGTAATGTGCATTGAGAGTCTTCACTAAATGGCAAAAGATAAATAATGATTACTATATGTAACACTGGGGGTTTCCTTGGGTTACTAGAACCCCTTTTTCAGTGTAGTTTAGTTTAAGTAGGATTTGAGCAGCACAAGGGTAAAATCCCTGTAGGGCTCCTTTAAGCCATCTGGTCACCTCTTTTTTTTTTTTGTATTTATCCTCCTCTCCTCCCCTCAGCTCTGGCCCCCTCGGGAGCACAAAAGGAGTCATCGCGCTGCGGTCCACCCTACCTGGACATTTCTCCCCCATGTAGCCTCGGTTTACCCCCCCGGGTGGGGATGAGGTGGGCCCCTAACACCCCGAGCAATCAGTAGCGTCGGTCGGGCGGGTGCCAGGCGGGCGGCCACAGATCGAGGGCAAGCTCCAGTGCTCTGTCTCTGCCAGAGCTGAAGGGTGTTTTTCCCTGTTTCTTGGGGAGTGAATGGCACCCTGACGTCAAGGCATGGAACCGATGTCTGCCACTCCCCCACCTCTTCTCTCTACGTTGTCAGCGCTTGCTGCATCTCTGTCCTCTGCCAGAGGGCAGCCGTGCACCAACTCAGGACCCCTATCCCTTCCCGGGAGAGGAGAGCTGTTCTCCGGACGCTCAATCCTCTCCCTCACCTGCCAACCCCCAGCAACCCGGGGCTCATTCCCGAACCTGGGTCGCCGGCATGGCGTGAGGTGTGGCTCCCAGTGCCTCAACCCTCAGCGCCACCAGGCCAGCCATCTGGTCAGTTCCTATGGGCAGAGCATTCTAAAATGGAATGTAGAACTCTCGCAGCAGCATTACCCATGACTGTGAGTGCTGCAGTTGAGATTTGATTCTCAGATAGTGTTTGGAGTTCGAGTGAGTTGGTCAGTGCTCTGCCTATGGGCAGACTGAGTGCAAGAGGGGAGCCCCCTCTTTTTCTTTTCTCACCCTAATTTGTAAATGGAATGGTCTGGATGCTGGGTCATGGTGCTGCCATCTTCTGTGATGTCCTGAGTGGGTGAGTTCTTCAGGAAGAGTTTTATTGGGACTGGTACAGTGGGTAGCAACTGGGGCCATCCCCACATCTGTAAAGATTTGTTTTAAAAATGCTGCCCAGAACTGGTTTGGCCAAATCCAAGTCCTTCAGTCATGGAAAATGCAGTGCGTTTGGAATTTGTCACTTCAGGACTGTGAAGCAGGTCTGCCCTCCAGCAAGGGTGGACTATGCCTTCTTTAATTGCTGTGAGGGATAGTTTCATGCCAAGCTGGGCCTTCACAGTATTGATATGCAAAGTGTTTCTTGCCAGAACTAAAGTGGAACAGCTAAAAGCAGTTTAGTGCCTTCACAGTTCATGATTATGTGTGAATTCAGAGTTGTCTGGCCTTTGGCTAGAGCCGAGCTCAACGCCTTGGTCCAGTATCAGAGGGGAAACCTGTTCACAATTTATTTGAGGAGTCAGGCACTGCCCTCCCTGTTGCAGTTGGGAAGTCAGACGCTGCCCTCCCTGCTGCTGTTTTTGGGACTGCATGCCTGTGTGGTAACTGTCCTCGTGCTTTGGGTCCGTCCATTTTGATTGTGCTCTCCAATATGTGCTTTGGGTCTGCCCACTGTGATTGTGCTGTCTAATACGTGCTTTGGGTCTGCCCATTGCGATTGTGCTCTTCAGGATGTGCATTGGGTCTGCCCATTGCGAAGCTGCCCTAAAAATGTGTGGGGATCCTGGTCCTGGTCCATTGCTCAGAAGAGGGGATGGATGTTCAAATTGTTTGTACTAGTAGTAATTTTCTACAGCCAGTTGATTCTGTGTATTTTGCCCTGCACCTGCAAAAGCCCCTTTAGCACCACCTTTTCTGACTATTCATCTAGTCAGAATATAGCCATACTGCATGACTCTATTTTTGTTTGTGGATATTCAATCTGTGTGTGACCTGTGTAACTTTCTGGGGCCCCTGAGGACTGTGTAAAACCCACCATTGCCAAGGTATCTCCCCTGGGACTCAGAGTAAACAGAAATTTTATGTACCCTACCCCCAGTCTCCTAGATGAGTCAGGTAATTGCCCTAAAGCCATGGGTAAGGACTGTCTTCATGTTGCCAAAGGAGGGAGTGGGTTACATATACATACATGTTTAGGGAGGGTAGAAGGCCATTGGTCCATTGAGTTACTCTCACCAGCTCAGAGGTACCACCCTGTCACTTCTTTTTCCTTAAAAGTACTTGTTGGGGAGGAGAGAATGTATAAAGAAGAGACCTGAGAAAACTCGAGTGGTCAAGGGTATATCTGCTGGGATTCAGTGCAAAAAAGTACAAAATCATGCACCTAGGGCACTGAAACCCAGAAGTGGAGTATAAAATGGGGGAGAGGTACTGGCAGTCATGAAACAGGAAAGGAACCTTGCAGTAATCATATCTGATGACCTGAAGGTGTCAAGGGAATGCAGCAAGGCAGTCCGTATGCCAGCAGGATGCTGGGGTGCATAGGGAGAGATATCACCAGTAGAAGGAGAGAGGTGGTGTTATCACTGTATAGGTCATTGGGGAGACCCCACCTGGATTACTTTGCCAGTTCTGGACACCCCATCTCAGGAAGTACATAGACAGGATAGAGGCAACTAAGGTGGTTCAGGGGCTGCATCAAAAATGCTGTGAGAAGAGACAGAGGGATCTCAATATGTACACTTTGTAAGGAGGGGACACAATAGAAGTGTGAATAAGGTATGGGAAGGGAGTATTTTTCAGAGGAGAAGGTAGAAGGTGCTTGAGAAGAAGGGGGCATGCAATGAAGCTGGAAGGGGGGAATTTAGGAGAAATATAAGGAAGCACTTCTTCACTGTAAGACAGGTAGATGCCTGGAACAGTCTACCTGCAGAGGTGGTGGGGCAAAAACATTGATGAGCTTTACCTATGCATGGGATAGGCACAAAGGAACCTTTGTATGAAAGAGTGTGTGTGTGTGTGGGGGGGGGGAGCTGGAGATCAGGTAGGGTCTGTGGTGACAGCGTAGGCAGGGGGAAATGGGCAGACTAGGTGGGCCAAGCAGTCTTTATCTGCTGACAAATGCTATGTTTCTATGTTACTACGTTGAGTTGGAGCTTGTAGGACTTTGCAATATCATCTGATAACCTCTTGTTCTGGAAGCTAGTTCTAAGTGTTCACCACTCATTCTGTGACATTGTCCTTTCTGATATTTCCCCCTGAATCTTTCAATTTTTAGTGACATCAAATGTCTCCTTGTCCCTTTATCCTTGGGCATCTTCATGTGCTGCACTTGGTATTATGGTGTCATTACTTTGAGATGCTTGAGTATGGTAACCATGTTTCCCCCAGGTCTTCTCTTTTCCATGAAGAACAATCCCATTTCTACCAGTTCATCCTCGTAGCCCGTGTTTTTTAAGCCATTAACCATCTTGTTTGTTCATCTCTGTGCATTTTCCGTTGTGGCAATATCTTTCCTCAGATATGAGGACCAGAACTGCATGCTATATTCAAGGTAGGGCCTGACAAAGGGCATTTTTGGGTGTATTTTGTTTGTTATCATATTTTGAAAGTTGCTGGTCTGTCTGTACCTGCTCTGGTGCCACTGACCATCTGTGGCATTTTGTTTTCACTTTTTGGTGCATGAAGCTGCACAGTGATATAGGTAGGAAGTCATAGTTTACAGTCTTACAATCTCTGAGTTCATGCATCAGAACTATAAAGTGGCATAGGAACTCTCTGCTTATAAGGCCCCCTATGCCCATAGCTAATTAAAAACATGATGTTAACAATTTCAGTGAAATTTATTTTCATTTTATCACTTACCACACTATTAGGAAGGTGATGACAAAAGCAGGGAATGAGTGGAAACCAGAATCAATCTAGAACTGGAATGTTCCCTGAACCAGAAAAGATTGATTCCTGTATTCCTTTTGTTATGATCCCCCCGTCCGGAATGCCAGACCCACTGGAATAGCATCCCCATCCTGCCAGCATAGCACCCCAACCTGTTAAAAAGTAACTTCAACCCAGCGGACTGGAACCCTGACCCACAGACCCAACAGAGTGCCCTCCACACCAACTGAAATGCCCCCCCCCCCTCGCACCACCAGACTCTCCCTCTCACATACGGGAATAGTAGCCTAACCTGCTATAATGCTCACTTATCCACCAGAGTGCCTGCAACACCTGCTAAAATGCCTCCAACCTACAGGAATGGCCCCTGACTTGCTGTCATGTGTCCCCAACTTACACAGAAACATAGAAATTGTTGGCAGAAAAATAGACTAATGACTCATCATTTTAAACCCCAGGAATCCCTCACTATGCTTAACTACTGCAAGTCAGCCTGGTGGTTTGAGCTGCCTGAGAGAGTAGAATTTTATGCAAATTAGAGAATCTTGGAATGAAATTCAAATCTCTGCTGTCTGGTCGTGCTCCACTCTGCCCTCTAACGACAGATTTATTTTTCCGTGTGAGGAAGAAGTCGCTTTGAAGAGCTCTCTCCATTTCTCTTCTACTGATTGCAGTTTTCTTTAGTAGTTTCTTTACTTTATCACAGCATTGTTTTAATTTTTCGAATCTCTGTGTTAGTTAGGTATTTGTTTTGTATTCTCTAAACTTTTATTGCTATACTGAAGTTACTGAGCAGTTCCCTGGAACCGGAGAATACTTATTGACTTGTGATTTTCCCGCTTTGGGAACCACTTTCAAAAGAAAAAAAAAAAATGTAGAGGTCTTTTTTACTTTTAAAACTTCTTTCCTTGTCACTTTGTTTTTTTTCCAGTTCCCTTTTTCTGGGAACTGAGATGCAATTTTTTTTAATATAAATTTCACTGTTAAACCCATTAATTAGCAGTTCATTTCTGACAGACCCAAAAGGAAAATAGGACCTACAGGCTTCAAAAATTGTAAAAATTGTTTTAATCTCCTGGCTAAGGCAGACTGCTATGAGTTGTGTTTGAGGCGCCTGGGTCCAGATCACCTTTTTCTGATTGTGTGCTTTGTATCAAGTATTGTCCTAAAACTATTTAAAAAAAACTAAAAAGTTACAAGCCCTCATAGCTTCTCAGTCTGCCTCCATACCACCAAAACACTCAGAAGATGGTCCAGCCCCCTAACAAATAAGCAGAAGGACAAGTCTGCTAAAGATGGCTTGGAGTCCAGGGTGTGTGAACTGAGGAACCCTGAAACCAGTAAACACAAGACAGCCTCTGAGCAGGTACGAGAGTCAGTGCCTGCTAAGAAATAACCAAAATAAAAACATGTTGCTGTCTCTCCTCCTGAAGAAGGAAGGAGTTGTCAGTGGACAAGAGCACTCTGTAGAGGACATGATCAAGGCATAGCAGTTTTTCCAGGCCTTCCAGGCTGTGGGTTCGCTGATGGGCATGCTGGTTCCCCCTCCCCCAGTTCTGGTACCTACCCTGGTTCCGGAGGAGCAAAGAGCTGAATTTGTTTTTATGATGAGGAGGAGGGAGAACCTATTGAGCCTGATGATTCCCCTGAACAAAAATGTGGTTCTCCTAGCTGAGCCAGGGTGATTTCTCCTCACATTATTCCTTTGTGAGGGAAATGGTTAACAACTTCAACCTCTCCACCCAGGAAACTACTGAGGATGAAGACGAGGTAGAATTACTGGATATGATGGGGTTAACCCTGACCAAGAGGTTGCTTCTGTCAGTCCACAAGTCCCTAAAGAAGGCAACTTGCAAGCTGTTGCAAATGCCAAACTCTGCCCTTACAGGGAGGAACAGGGTGCAGGAATACAGTATTTTTAAGTGAAAAAGATGTTCCAGAACTGGAGGGCATGGGATGAAGTTGGAGGGAGGACGATTCAGAGGAAACGTGAGGAAGAATTTCTTCACAGAACGGGTGGTGGACAAGTGGAACGCCCTGCCAGAGGAAGTGGTGGGGGCTGAAACAATCACGGGATTTAAGAATGCATGGGATAGAAATAAAGGAATTCTGGAGGCCAGGGGTAAGGGGCAACAGACTTCTAGGAAAACAAACTGAACTTACAAGCTCAAATGGGCAGACTGGGTGGGCCATAGGCCGTTATCTGCCGACACTGTCTATGTATCTATGTATCTATGCCCCTGCTATTGACAAGAAAATAGAAAAGAAATACCAGCTGGACAAACAGACTGCTGAGTACCTTTACTTACACCCTGATTATGAGAAGTAGTACAGGCTGTGGCCTGTGACAAGGCAGAAGTGCCCCCTCTCTACCCAACCTCCAGATAAGGACTCCAGGAAGCTTGATAGCATGGGAAAAAAAGGTCTACACCTCAGCATTCCTGCTCCTAAGACAAGCAGCCTATATGGCTTATACTGTCCAGTACCAGAAAGATCTGTGGAGCTCTATTCTGGCCATGAGCAAGAAAGCATCTGGTGATCTAGTGCAGGACTTAGCAGACACTGCTAAGAGGTCCGTGGATGCCACAAAATATCAGTTTCATAAGGCAGTGGACACCAATGATATTGCCTCAAGATTCGTGGCTCATGCAATGTCCCTGAAGAGGTTTGCTTGGCTTAGGACCACCAGCTTCTCCCAGAACACTCAGACAAAGGCCATGGAGTTTCCCTGTGAGGGAATTTCCCCATTTGGGGTGACAAGACAGAGGCATACACGAAGAAGGTGGAAGAGTACAAAGACACCTACTAAAGTAATACTGAAAGGAAAAGGCCTCCACTTCCAGCAGGCCTTATGGAAGGGGAGGTGGAGGTAGGGGATATTTTCCTGAGGTTTCCTCATCTATGATTTCTCCTAGCTGAGGGTTTTTTTCAGGGTCAGAGCTAGAAGGAGCTCTAAGTGTGCTGACTCAACCCAAGCACCTAAGGTCCAGCCTAAGCAGAACCCCTGACAAGTTAGTCCAGGTCAATCACCCATTGCCAGTGTGGGTAAGGTTGGCTCAATTTTTTCAGGAGTGGAAAAACAGCACCACAGACAAGTGGGCCCTGGAAGTAAAGAGCCAGGGACTCACCCTGCAGTTCAAAAGGTTCGCAAGACAGCAGGTTCTCAAAACCTTTACACCTCCCACTCCAACTGAAAAAATTCTGTTGGAGTTGGATGTAAGGAAGTTGTTGAAAGTCAAAGGCAACAGAAAACATCCCCCCCCCACCACAGTGGGGAAAGGGCCTTTACTCAGATACTTTCTACATTTAAATCTCTGAGCTGCGCCCAAGCGCGAGCATGAGGCGCAAGAATGAGTGGCGCAAGCGCCACTCAGTGGAGGAATCCACATCGAGAGTTTGGCTGAAAGAGAGTTGTATAGACATTAAAGAAAATGTGAGTATCTAATTGGCGCTGTAGTAAAGGGGTTTAAAGAATTACAGAAAGTTTATGCAAGGTGTTATAATGGGGCTCCACCTAAGAGGATTAGTTGGGTTGGTGTTACTACTCGCTTGGACAGTGATATGTTCTGAGGACAGCAATGTTAGTGCAGACACATGTACTGAGTCCAACATTAAGTTACGTAAGAGACACAGCAAAAATAATAATATTTCCCCCTACATATAGTGATAGTGTGATAGCACCTGGTGTGATGCCCCAAACGGTAATTACAAGCTTAGTGAAGGCAGTAATAAATGCTATTAGAATTGTAAACCAGTTAAGAATTATGTGTGTAAAAGGAAGTAATGTTACAATAAGGCTGAGAGTGAAGGAATATCTGAAAAACACGACAACAGCTAAGGGGGTAATTATGTTCAAACAACATGAAGTCTTGCTATATTATGACAATTGCAGTTTGTCCCACCATTAGAACTGCTCCGGAGGTGAAAGAGTTAACTTCCATGCCAGGCATGGAACTTAGAGCACGAGCTCAGTTAGAAAAGCTCTGTCTGGAATATTTCAAACTGAAACTGTCAGATTCTTTACTCCGCCTCACTGAACAGTCGCTCCGGAGATTCCTCTTACTGCTCGGCTCATTTCTCGGTTTAAAAGAGTTTTTCTCGGTTAAATTCAACCGCGATTATTATTATTTTAACCGCAAACCGATCGGTTCAAGCTCTGTCTGTGGTATTGTAAGTAATAGACAGGTTTATTTCTGTGTGGAACTTGTGAATGTTTATCGGTTCGGTTTGAACCGATCAGGTTGTTTTAAACTTTATTCTGAAGCATTTAAAAGCTATTTAGAGTGCGGTTTCTGGTTCTTATCGGTTCTAAAAAGGATTTCATTACGTTTTTTTCCACGACCTGACACGGTTGGGAACCGATAAGGGTGTCTTGCCTGGCACTGCCAGAAAAAGGGCAAGTTTTTGGTTAGGCTGGCATTATGTCTGAGAAACCCAAAAGAAAAACCGGGCCCACTGGGTTTCAACACTGTAGTGTCTGTGGAAACCTTTACTTAAGGCTGACCCACACCTATGTTTGTGTCTGGGGTTTGACCACCTCAATGCAGACTGCCAGATTTGCAAGAATTTCCTGCAGCTACCCTAGATAAGAGAGTTGGTAGGCTCAGGGAGCGAGGCCAAAAGTCCGCTGACCCAGATGGCCAGCCCGGTTCGGTGCCAACCGAACCGGAGGGAGTGCTCTCTGACCAGGGCGAGACTTCCTCGGGCAAACGTAAAGCTGACTCAGAGGAGCCAGTTCCAGCAAAGAGAACTAGAAAATCAGCAAGTATGGAGTCAAAAATTCCTTCTCCAACTGCTGCAGAGATAGCCAAAGCAATCCAAATTGTCCAGTCACTTTCCCCGGTTCCGTCCGAACCGCCACTATCTGGCAAAAGGTCGGTTCGGCCGGTTCCACCGGTTCAAGAATATGATATAGAGGAGTTTTATGAACCAGAGGAGGGGGAGGATGATTATGAACAGTGTGAATGTGACTTTGAAAGTCTGGATGTGCCCATTGAACCGGACATCTCCCCAGACAGACCTTTAGGAGAATCTCCCCTAGGCTTTCTGAGTCCCCTCTCATTTTCTGTTTTATAAAAAAGTTGCTGAAACCCTCCAGCTTCCTTTGGAGGAAGCTGTGGATGAGCAAGAGGAGCCTGACTTTGTAGAGATGATGGATATCCCAGAGTCCAGGAGATTGTCTATTCCTTTACTTAAATCCTTTAGGAAACAAACAATAAAAATTTTAAGAGCTCCTAATTCTGTGCCTCCTGTGGATAAAAAGATGGACAGGAGGTACACTTTGTCAGGTCCTGATACAGAATTTCTTTCACAGCAATGCAGCCATGTTGGGGTACTTCAGGCTGCAGCCTGTGATAAGGCTAATATTCCCCTGGCTTCACATCCTCCTGACAAGGACTCCAGGAAGATTGATGCCATGGCTAAAAAACAATACATGGCAGCGTCCTTGGGACTCAGACAAGCAAATTATATGGCTTATGTTGCAAGATACCAGAAATCTAGATGGGATACTGTCATGGCTTTAGCCAAACAGGCCCCTAGCCAGCTTGCAAGGGCTGGAGCAGGTGGCGCTGATGGTATTGAGGCATCTAAGGTGCAATTCCATGCTGCAGTGGATTCTAATGATGTATCCTCTAGAGTCATGGCTACATCTGTGGCTTTTCGTAGATTGGCTTGGCTCAGGTGTACTAGTTTGTCACAGGATACCCAGACTAAGGCTATGGATTTTCCTGTGTTGGGAAATTCTCTGTTTGGGGAGCAGACAGAGAATTATATGAAGAAAATGGATGAATATAGAACCACTTATAGGAGTGCACAAGCCAAGGAACGGCAAGCCACCCCTCAGAGGCAGCCCCCCAGGGGTAGAGGCAGGCCTTTTCACAGGCCTTTTTACCAAACCCAGGCCTCCTCTTCAGCTTACGCTCAGAGGGGGTTCTTCAGAGTGAGAGGCAGACGGGGTACAAGCAGGCCTGCTCCCACCCCTCAGCCTAAAGCCCCTGCCAAACAGGCACCCTGATGGGATGCCCAGGACCGGTTCTCCATTACCTGTAGGGGGCAGACTGGCTTACTTCGTCCAGGACTGGGAGTCTTTAACATCAGACAAGTGGGTCCTGGAAGTAGTAAGCCAGGGTCTGGTTCTCAGCTTCAAAAAATTTCCAAAGATGAGAATCAGATCTTTTCCACCTGCAAATCCTCTAGAGACTCTTGCTTTGGAAACAGAAGTCTCAACCCTCCTGGCTCTCAGAGCTGTAGAAAGGGTTTCTCCCCTACACCAGGGCAAGGGTCTGTACTCCAGGTACTTCCTTACCCCAAAAAGACAGGAGAATGGCGGCCCATCCTGGACCTAAGATATCTGAACAAGCACTTTTTAAAACCAAAATTCAAAATGGTGACTCTGGGAATGATTTTACCTCTCCTAAGGCCAGGGACTGGCTAGCTTCTGGACCTCAAGGATGCCTACTTCCATGTTCTTATCTGAAGCTCCCACCGAAAGTACCTCAGATTCAACTGCCCTCAGGCCATTATCAGTTCAGAACAATGCCCTTTCGGCCTTACCTCTGCCCCAAGGGTATTCACAAAATGCCTGGCAGTAGCAGTTGCTTCATTTAAGAAGGCAAAATTGCCATCTTTCCTACCTAGACGACTGGCTCATTGTGGGTCAGTCTCCAGACCAGGTCAAATCACACCTGCAAGTTACCCAGCAGCTGCTTACCTCTCTGGGCTTTCTTCTCAATCTTCCAAAGTCAGTTCTGGAACCTGTCCAGGTACTCACATTTATAGGAGCAGAACTGGACACAAAGCAGGCCAGAGCCTTCCTTCCCATAGAAAGGGTAAGGACCTTGGTGGCCCTGGCCTCCTCCTTCACTCTGCAGGTCTCTCGACCAGCAAGGCATTTCCTACAGCTCCTAGGACACATGGCTGCTTCCACAGCTGTAGTGCAAGGAGCAAGATTTCAGATGAGGGACATTCAGTTCCATTTGAGAGCCTTTTGTCTCAAAGAAGAGATCCCCATCCAAGTTGATCCCAGTGACTGAACCCTGATCCAGGCCCTCAGTGGTGGCAGGATCAGAGCAATCTGAGACAAGGGTTCCTTTCATCCCTCTATCTCACTCCTTGACCCTTTTTACAGATGCGTCTCTTTGGGATGGGGAGCTCACATGGGCACTCTCCACCCAGGGATTGTGGTCCCCTCAGGAATCTCTGCTCCACATCAATCTGTTGGAACTCAGAGCTGTTTTTCTAGCACTTCAGGTTTTTTCTGCATCTGTTCAGAACAAAGTGGTACAGGTCAGAACAGACAACACCACTACAATGTGGTACATCAACAAACAAGGGGGCACTCGGTCTTCGGGCTTGTGCACTGAGGCAATGAAGTTGTGGTCTCTGGCTTATTCCCTGAACACTTCCCTCATAGCAGTTCACCTCCCAGGCAAGGACAATGTCCTGGCAGATGCTCTCAGCAGGATTTCCCAGGGCCATCACGAATGGTCACTGGATCCCTGAGTACTGGGGATAGTTTTTACCAGATGGGGCACCCCTCAGATAGATCTTTTGCAGCCCCAGACAATCATCAACTTCCACTTTTTGTTGCAGGCCCCAGTGTTGGGCTCAGTCCCCTGGATGTCTTTCTCCTCGATTGGGAAGGAAGTTTCTCTATGCCTTCCCCCCCTCTTCCCTCTCCTGTTCAAGGTGCTAGTCAAAATCAGATCTCAGCCCTGCAAGATGATTCTGATTGCTCCAGACTGGGCCAGGCAGCCCTGGTACCCACTCCTTCTGTCCTTAGCAGTCCATCTTCCCCTGTGTCTCCCCAGGAACCACAATTTGTTAACCTGTGCCCAGGGGAGAGTTTGGTATCCGAATCTCAAATCCCTCAACCTCAAGGCCTGGCTCTTGAGGAGTTGGAGTTTGCTGACCTACACCTTTCTCAAGGTGTTCTCGAAATCTTGAAAGCTTCTAGGAAGCCTTCCACTAGGGCTACTTATAATTCCAAATGGAAAAGGTTTTCCATATGGTGTTCTGGGAAGCATATTTCCCCGGAATCTGATTTGCCCACTGTTTTGTACTATATGGTCCATCTTAATTCTTTGGGTCTGAGACCAGCTACACTGAAAGTGCATTTGGCAGCTGTCTCTGCTTTTATTTCAGCAGGAAAGCCCTCTTCTCTTTCTGCTCACCCTGTATTTTCCAAGTTTTTCAGGGGATTGCTTCATACCAATCCACCATTCAGGGCCTGGGATCTTAATGTTTGCATTGCTCAGCTGATGCAACCCACCTTTGAACCTCTGTCTTCGGCAGAGCTTAAGTACTTGACTTGGAAAACTGTGTTTCTAGTAGCCATCACTTCTGCCAGGCACATAAGTGAGTTACAAGCTTTGTCAGTGGAGACTGACTTTATTTCCTTTCACAGGGATAAGGTAGTCCTCAGGACTAACAGGAAGTTTTTGACTAAGGTGGTTTCAGATTTCCACCTTAATCAATCTATTTCTCTTCCAGTGTTCTTCACTGACCATTCCTCCTCTGGTGAGAGGAGGTTGCACAGCTTAGATGTTAAGAGGGCCCTAAGTTACTACATAGAGCGTACCAAGGGTCACAGGTTTGACTCCCTCCAACTATTTCTCACTTATGGTGAGGTTGGGAAAGGGAAACCTGCCACTAAGAGATCCATTACCAGGTGGATTGTCTCTTGTATCCAATTTTGCTATCAAAAACTGGGTAAGGTTCCCCCTTCAGGCCTGAGGGCTCACTCTACCAGAGGTACAGCTGCATCTCTAGCTGCTGCCAGAGACATCCCTATCTTAGAGATATGTCAAGCAGCTACTTGGAAAACAGTATACACTTCACAAGCATTACTCCCTGGATATCCAGGCCAGGAGGATGCTCGGTTTGGCACAGCCGTGCTTCAGAGCCTATTCCCTAAGTAGGTTCTGTCCCTCCTCCATGGAGGTACTGCTGTGTAGTCTGCAATTGTCATAATATAGCAAGACTTCATGTTGTTTGAAGAAAAAATTACTCATCTTAGTAATGTTGTTTCTTCTAATGGAGTCTTGCTATATTATGACCTCCCCCCCAGCCTGCCCCTCTCAGAACTTCTACTTTGGGTATGGGGTGGGCAGTCCAGTGTTGGCACTTATTGATGCCCATTTTATGTTTTCTACCCCTTCTTTTTTTGGGGTATTTGGGTGTTGTGTTTTATCTTATCTTGTCTTATCTTTTTCTGGTCCTCTGATTTGAGTCTTGGTGTTGGGGCCAGGAAAATGTGTTAATATTTAAGTAGCCAGTTGGCTAGTGTAGATTACAGCTTCCACACAGAACCTTAGTGAGTTTTGCTCGTAAAGATCTGACAGTTTCAGTTTGAAATATTCCAGACAGAGCTTTTCTAACCGAGCTCGTGCTCTAAGTTCCATGCCTGGCATGGAAGTTAACTCTTTCACCTCCGGAGCAGTTCTAATGGTGGGACAAACTGCAATTGTCATAATATAGCAAGACTCCATTAGAAGAAACAACATTACTAAGGTGAGTAATTTTTTCTTATGTTTAATACTGGCTTGGGATGGGTAATTAAATCCAGGTCCGTATACAGGAACAAGAGAAGGAGAAGATGTTTTAAAGGATAAGGGGGACATTTTTATACACTTTAATGTATGTTGCTTAGCCCCTAAAATGAGTGAGGTTAGAAATTGAATGCTGGAGAACAACCCAAAAGTGGTTGTTATTACTGAAACATGGTTGAATAACAGAATAGAGAACTCGGAAATTCAGGTACAAGGATATCAAAGTTGGAGACAGGATCGGAGTAAGGGGAAGGGGGGTGTTGATATATGGGCAAACGCTACTTGACCTATCCCCTATAGAATTGAACGGTATCCACACTCCAGGGATGAAAAAAATTGTATTAGCGCTAAAACCACCTGGAAACAAACCTGTCCTGATTTTAGGGTGTTATAATAATAATAATAACATTTTTATTTTTAAGATGCCTTTCAAAAACCAAGGCGCCGTACAAGATAAAATCAGACAAATCAAAATAAAACAATTTTAAAACCAAACAGACATCAGTATACTATTATGATCAATTAATCACTTCTATAAGCCTGGTGCCATAAATAGGTCTTTAAGGCTGATTTAAAACTTTCCACAGTTGTGCACTCCCATAACCAATGAGGTAGAGAATTCCATAATGTGGGAGCCATGAACATAAAAGCTCTGGCTCCCAAAGATTTCAAACGCACCTTAAGAGTCTCTAGCAACCCCTCCCCAGCCAAGTGAAGCGATCGCCCAGGGCAGTAGGGGACCAGCAGCTCTTTCAGGTAGGCCAGGCCCAGTCCGTGTAGGGCCTTAGAAGTCAGCAAGCCAACTTTGAAGGTGATCCGTCACTGAACTGGCAGCCAGTGCAGTTCGCGCAGCACCAGTGTAATATGACAGGACCGGGAAGATCCCGTCAATAGCCATGCTGCTACGTTCTGCACCAGCTGCAAGTGGCGGATTTCCACCCCTGGAAGCCCTAGGTTTAGGGGATTGCAGTAATCTAAGCGAGAGGACAGAAAGGCATGAACCAAAACAGGAAGGTCGCTGGCCGGAACAAGATGCTTAATCCTGGAGATATTCCTTAGATGGTAAAAGGAAGATTTGACGACAGCCGACACCTGCGATTGCAGGGTCAGCCCTTCGTCAAAAATCACCCCCAGGTTTTGCACCTGGCTAGAAGTTGGGAGGGGGACTCTCCGAGAACAAGTCCAGAGGGCGACCCACTACCCAAACCTCCTGTCCAGCAACCAGGTTCCACAACCATCACCTCAGTCTTGCCAGAGTTCAACTTCAGCCAGTTCATATCTATCCACTCCTGGATTTCTTTGAGACAGTTATTAAAGACAGAGAGAGCACTACCCTGGTCAGGTGCAAAAGAAAGGTAGAGCTGGGTATCATCGGCATAACAATGAAACCTCAGCCCATACCTCCTTGCAATGTCTCCAAGGGGTAGCATGTACACCACAAACAACATGGGTGACAAAACCGAACCCTGAGGAACCCCACAAGACAGAGACATTGGAACTGAAGAAAACACTCCAGATACCACTCTCTGAGTTCTTCCAGTGAGGAACCACCTATGGACAGATCCAGTTATTCCACAGATGTAACGCAGACGGCTAAGTAACAGCCCATGGTCCATAGTGTCAAATGCTAATGATAGATCCAGAAGAACCAAGATGGAATGGTTCTTCCGATCTCTCACCATCAGGAGATCATTGAGCACCTGAACTAGCGCTGTCTCAGTACTATGTCTCTTCCAAAAAATGGACTGGAGGGACTCATAGATGTCACGGATGGTTAAATGGTCCTCCAGTTGCGCCGCCACTACTTTCTCAATCACCTTCCCTAAAAAAAAAGAGGTTTGAGATTGGCCTGTAGTTAGCATGGCAGTTTGGGTCCAAAGTAGTTTTCTTCAAGAGTAGTATCACTACTGCCTCTTTCAGAGAGTTAGGAAACTCCCCAGAGTCCAAGAAGCACCAAACTATCCATGCTAGGACCGGACCGATAACATCAAGACAACCCAGTATCAGGGAAGTTGGTCCAGGGTCCAAACTACAGCATGTAGGGTGCACATCCTGGATGAACCGCATGACATCCATGAAGTCAGGGCGGCTGAAGGTACTCCAGGAAAACTGAAGGGCAGAAACCTCATGCTGATCACAAGCAACACCCAGAGAGTGTGCTGGTTGGAGCCTTGACCTGATGTCGGCCACCTTATCAGCAAAGAAACTAGCAAGGCCATTGCACTCTGTTTGCGAAAATGCTTTCCGAACCTGGAGACAGGCTGGGTTGCACAGATATCCACAGTACGGAATAGCTGAGCTGGTCAGTTCTGTGCTGCCACAATCTCCCTGGACAGGAACTCTGCTTTCTTACGGGTGATTGTGGATTGATAGACTTGGTAATGGTCCATCAATCTAAGGTGGTCGGCATCAAGGGCAGATTTCAGCCAGCGACGTTCTAACCTTCGTCTTTGTCGCCGCACCTCCCTCAAAACCCCATCAAACCAAGGGGATTGAGGGTGAAGGGAGAGGACGAACTCGGACTGGAGCAATCACATCCAGTGCCCCCAAGATGGCCATATTATAAGCCAGCACGAGGGTCTCTGGGCCACTGCTTGCCACAGAGAGGGACGATAGGTCAAGTGCCTCAGATAGGTTCTGAGAACTTATGTCTCGTAAAGGGCAGTACCTGAACATCTCCACAGGGGGAGGACTACTGGGGGGGTGCTAAAACCAAACCCCACGGTGTAGTGATCAGACCACACAACAGGTTCCACCCCCAAATTGGAGGCCTCGATCCCTAGGAGGAAAACCAGGTCGAAGGAGTGACCGTGTTTGTGAGTAGCAGTGGTAACCACCTGTGTGAGGCCCAGAGATGTCATTAACTGGAGGAAGTGCTGTCCAAATTGCGAGAGTTCGTCGTTGATCCAGGTGTTAAAGTCACCCAGAACCATCAGTCTGGGTGACTCCAACGTCATGTTGATGACAAAGTCTGCCACTTCCCGAAGGAAACGCTTCTCATCACCTAGTGGATGGCAGATGAGGGCAGTCCGACAGCTTACACTTGCTACCACAATACACTCGAACGACTCTGCTTCCTCAACTAGTACACTCGAGAAGTTTAGTTCGGTCTTAAAACAGACCGCAACACCCCCCCGCAATCCAATCTCGGGCAGTGTATCATTGAGTACCTGGCTGGATTGAAGCCTCCAAAATGGGTCCAGAATTTTCATCCAGCCAGGTCTCGGTGATGCAAGCCAGGTCCACCATTTCAACAAGATCCGCAATAATTGCGGTCTTGTTTTTGATGGACCTGGCATTGCATAACACCGCCCGGGTTGGACGAACCTCTTGGGCCACCCGAACCATCTGCCTACTATAATCAGTAGTGCCCTTGGGTATGGACACCAAGCAAGGAGCCCCACGCTCTGGGTTCCATTTCGCCCCAGGGCATCTCCTGGATCCTACTACTCTGATGTGATGGCACCCCTCTTTCGCCCTCCACTGTTCGCTCCCCCCACCCTCCTCCAACTCCTGCAAGCAATACCCAATGCCCTTCACCATAAGTAGGTGCCAAACTGAAGAGGAGGAGGAAAAAAGGGACAGAGGGTGCAAAGAGCAGAGGGCGAATACTGCACGACTGCGGGGGCCAGTATCCCAGGCGTTCAATAACCCAAAAACACAATTAAATAAATATCAAAAGTAATACAAACAATTAAATTATTGTACAATATTAACTTATCTAAATAATAAAATACTTAGCCATAAATAATAGATACCCCAAACCCAACAAATAACAATTAAAAAGCAAAAACCTAGACTTTGAGTCATTAATCCTAAAATAGCTAAGTCTCACTAAGAGGCCACAACTAAAAAAAAAACCCTCCACCCCAAAGTTTCTCTCACTCCCCAGGGAGCAAAAGGAAAAATATATACTCAAAGTCAATATACAATTAAGCAAGCAAGCTTTAAATGAGACATGCTTTAGGTGCAAAGAGGAGATAGTTGAGAATATCCAAGCCCTCTCACTGCATGGACAACAGCCAGAGGTATAAGCACTCTCACTGCTTGTAAAGTTGTTAACATAATCCAAGTCACCAGAAATTAATAAGAAAAAAGCATTTGACCATATTTGTATTTCTTCAAGTACATGAGACAAGCTTTGGGTGCAAAGTGGAGATAGTTGAAAGTATCCAAGCCCTCTCACTGCTTGGACAACAACCAAAAGTATAAGCACTCTCACTGCTTATAAAGTTATTAACATAATCCAAGTCACCAGAAATTAATAAGGAAAAACATCTGACTGTATTTGTAGTTCTTCAGGTACAAATAGCCATCACCGAACCATTCCTTCCAGGCCAACATCCACCACAAGCAAGCACAGAGAGAAGCCTATGTGCTAGGGCCCGGGCCGAAAATATTTGCCCCGGCTAAAGAAACCACCACTGGGATTCATCAAACAGCAGATCCCCCTAGGGAACCAAAGAGGACCCTGAGCCCACCGGTCAGTTCCCCAGCCGGTCCACAGCTTAGGTCCCCAAAGCCACAGGGAAATTTGACCCGGACTTCCCAGCACAGATCAAGGAGCCCCCTATACTGCAAAAATCCAATTTATGGTTCGGCGCAGTCCCACAGCTTCGGTTTCTCCAATATTCAAATAAACTCCACGTAACACCAGTCACAATTCCGGTTCCCAGTTCGAGTTCCAGGACCTTATCCGAATCGCTACTCTAGAAGAACATGGGACAAGTATACAGCCAAGGAGTAAAAAGTAAATCCACCCTACTACTCCCCAACTCCACAGCCTGCCACACTGCGGTCAGGTGAGCAGTCAGACGAACACCCCAAACTCCCCTAAGGAGAGAAAAGGGAAACACTGCCGAAGCAGACAACGAGTCCTCTTTCCTCTCACCCCCAAAGCTGCTCAATTCTCAAGCAGGCAGAAAAAAATCTTCCCCGCAACTCCCCGACTCCACAGCCTACCGTACCACGGCCGGAGAGGAGCCAGCCACCTGAACAAGAATCAAGAAAGGAACCAAGGGCACAAACAGGAGCTGGAAAAAAAACCGCCACTCGGTACACAATCAAACTTAAAATAAGCTGAAAAAAACATCTCTCACCGTAATCTAACTCACTTCTTCAGCCCTTAACTAATCTATAATAAAATAAATGAAAATAAAATGTAAAAAATAAAATAAATACAAATAAAACATTAGAAATAAAATAAAAATCAACAGACTTGTACTCAGGCTAGCTCAGCTCAGCTGCCATCTTAATTACCTATCCTACCTCACCTATTCACCCCCGAGGGAAGGAAGGAACATTTTGATGAGATTCAGGATTTTTTATATCCATATAGGAATAGTCATGAAATACCGATGATGGGAGACCTAAATGTTAACTGATCTAGCCCCCCCTTAAATGGGAAGCTGTTGAAGCTGACCTTAGGTGCAGGGTTAACTCAGTTGATTGGGACTCCAACCAGACTGACTCCTAGAAATCCTCATTGCTCATCAATTTTGGATTTTATTCTAATCACTGACCCTGATAACTATATACAGTATGGTGTGCTACCAGAAGCATTTAGCGACCATCAGGTCATGTATTGTGTCCAGAGACAAAAGTTAAAAATGAATAAGCATGATGTTAGGGAATCACGACAAGTGAAGTGCTTTGATTACTTAACATTTATGATTGATTTGGAGAGTAGGAGACGGGATCGTTTATGTCTTATTCCTGATGTAGAAAGTGCCTGGGACTATTTTTACACAGTTTATGGTAGTGTGTGACTCCCGTGCTCCAATTTTAAAAAGAAGAGTGAAACTAAGAAGTGCAAAATGGTACAATGGGACCTTGGGTGAAATAAGGAGAAACAGGGATAGACTATGGAGAAAGGCTAAAAAGATAAATACAAATAGTGCAAGGGACAAGTATCGTCAGTTAAGAAACCTCTATTCAAAGGAGGCAAAGAAAGCTGAAGGACATTACTTTAATAATCTGAGACAAGGAATGTAAAGAATCCTAGTAATTTTTGGACATTGTACTCAAAATTAAAAGGTGAAAAATCAAAAGACTTTCCCGGTTCTTTTAGCATTGATGGACAGAACATTCCTACATCTGACCAGCTGGCAAATGCATTCAATATTTTTTATCGATTTTGGAAGTTTAACAGAAGAAGCCGATAAAAGTAAGACAGGGAAAGATTTGGAGTTAGGGACAAATAGGATTGACAGTGAACAGGACTCACTAAAGGAAGATAAAAATAGAGGGAAAATATTACACTGACCAGATTTTACTTTTTGCCCAGTTAACACTAAAGAAGTCATAGACAAACTATTGAACTTGGATATAAAAAAAACCTTCAGGTCTAGATGGCATTTTTACTTTATTGTTGAAATTTGTGGCTCCTGCAGTAGCACAACAAATTTCTTATATTTTTAATTTGTCTATGATTACTGGTACATATCCAAGTGCCTGGAAAAAGGCGAAAGTAATTCCGGGATACAAGTCTGACACAAAAAAAAAAAAAAAGAAATTCAGAATTACAGACCAATATCCCTACTTCCGATAATATCCAAACTTTTTGAAAAACTTGTGGGGAAGCAGTTACAGAATTACTTAGAAAAAAATAAAATATATGATTTGTATCAGTCAGGTTTTCGTTCCAGCCATAGTACAACAGCAGCTATGATAAAGGTAACTTTTGATATTCAGTCTTCACTGGATAGGAACCTCCTGGTCGGGGCCATATTTACTGATTTGTCTAAAGCATTTGATACACTAAGTCATACAGTCCTGTTGAATACATTAAAGAACATTGGCCTCGACCAGGTGGCCCTGAACTGGTTTAAGGAATATTTGATTTGCAGGACCCAGCAAGTTACATTAGGAAAGTTTACATCTCAGTTTGCACTGGTTAAATCTGGGGTCCCTCAGGGATCAGTGCTGGGTCTGCTCTTGTTTAACCTGTATGCGAATGGTGCTGGTGCCCTCCTAAGGGAGGTGGGGCACCACTCATATGCAGCTGACATGATTTTGTATGCAGAAGGTGCTTCCCCTCAGGAAATTCAGAAAGTGCTTCAAAGGGACTTTAATATTTTACAGGAGTGCTATAAGTCACGAAACTTAATATTAAACAAAAAATCACAAGTTATGCTTTTCAGAAACAAGCAGATAGTTACAATAAACACAATTTTAATTGAAACATCTACTAAACAAATACTAACACAGGTGAATTCTTATAGATATTTGGGAGTATGGCTGGATATACATCTAAAATAGGACATACATGTGGACAACTTGATAAAAAGATTACATAGTCCACCAGAAGCGTTGTACAGACTGAAAAGATGTATACCAAATAAAGCCAGGGAACATATTATCAGCTCTACAATAATTCCACTGTTTGGCTACGGGGACATAGTGTATGCCGGTGTGTCAAAAACCATACTAGAGATGTTGGATATAGCTTGAATAGATTTGCAAGGTTTGCATTAGATGCTCCTCATTTGACGCATCGGTGCACTATGTATAGTGTTTTAAATTGGAGTAGTCTTACGGAGCATAGAAACTTGCATATATTGTACCTAATTCATCAATGCCTAAAGAAAAAGTCCCCACCTTACTTGGACGATTTGTTTAAAATACATACATCTAAAGTAGGTTTACGATCAGAACAGAATCAATCCCAAAAACTAGAACAGCAAAAGAGAACTCTGCACTAAAAGTTAGTAGGCCCAAGCTTTGGAATGGGCTACCAGACTACTTGAGAACAAAAATAATTGCACTATGGAATAAGATCAAAAGGTGGCTATGTCAAGGTCCTATTCAACCAATTGCGACTGTAACTAAAAGTTTGCACTTTTTATGGTCACCCTTCATTACTTATTATTATTATTGACGTCTCTCTATTTATTATGGTTAACACTAGGACTTCATATTTTAAAACAAAAAAGAAAGAATGAAAATCTTGTTATTTGTGTTATGGCTTATTAATAGATAAGTTATATGTGTGTTTGACATTGTTTTATTCTGTGTGACGTGGATTTTACAGAGCTATGTGTATTTATGAACATGTTTTGTATGTTATGGACCCCATTGTAAATTAGTCTAACCACTCAGTGGGGATATCCTTTTCCTTGTACTTGTAAGAAATAAACTTTTACAAACAAACAAACAAACTTTCTGACCCACAAGAGAAATGGGGAGTGGCGACCCATTTGAGACCTCAGATATCTGAATAAACACCTCCAAAAGGAAAAGTACAAGATGGTAACCCTGACTTCAGTAATCCCAACCCTTCAGCAAGGGGACTGGCTGAGGTCTTTGGACCTGAAGGATGCCTATTTTCATATCCCAATCAGGCCCTGTCAAAGGAAATACTGAAGGTTTAAGGTAAGGGCCGGTCATTAGCAGTTCACAGCCTTCCCCTTCGGACTCTCTTCAGCTCCCAGAGTGTTCACAAAGTGCTTGGCCAAGGTGGCAGAACATCTGAGAAGAGGAGTGGTGGTTTTCCCTTATCTTGACAACTGGCTGGTTGATGGGAAATCACAGCAGGAGACCAAGGCCGCTCTCTTCCTCACTCAGCATACCCTGGAGGATCTGGGCTTTATCATAAACACTCACAAGTCCCAGTCAGACCCAGTATAAGTTCTGGGATTCGTAGAAGCAGAGCTGGATGCCCTCTGAGGGAGGGTCTTCCTCCAACAAGAGAGAGAGAGGGGAAACCTGGTAAGACCAAGAAGTAGCAATCCCAGCTCCCAACCACACAGTGTACTTGGTATAAAAATGTAGAGTGGACAACAAATGCCAGCACCACTGATCTGTGTGCAAACAGCTTTATTCAGTGAACTCCAAAATTCTAACTGCTGCAGCTTGGGCATACAACCTTGACCGGTTTTGCAGAAAACTATCAATGTGGTAAGAAAGTTTATTGTTTGACTTATAAAGTCATCAACAAAATAAAATTGTTACAAACTGTACAATACTATACAGTTCACAACATTACAATACAGTACAATATACACCAGACGAATATATATATATATACATATACACATATACATATATATAAATTAGTACAGCATAGACATATACTGTACATGTCATTTTCTAAAAGCTCATTATTGCCCCAAACTTTTTAAAATTAATTTTTTGCACACTTTATATCCTTTACACTAATACGTAGATTCACTGCCTTATTGCACTTCTTTCAAATATAATATTCCCAGTATTCGTACTTAAAAACATCACACCAGCACCTTCATTCGTTGTTTCACTTTCCTTATCGCAACAAAATAATTTGCTAGTTTCTCTGTAGTGAGACTATCTGTGGTGTGTAACAAAATTGTGGTTAACATGGATTTATCAAGCTGGTACCTAGTTGTATTAAAATCTCTCAACCAGTACAGTTTCTCTTTGGTGTAATAAGTACAGGACCAAAGAACATGAATCAGATCCTCTCTGCCCCCATCCGAGCAATCACACATTTCAGACATAGATTTGTCTTTGCTATATCTACATAGCAAGACATTTCTAGGGAATTGCTCAAATTTATATTTAGCAAACACTGTTATCAATTTATTATTAACCAACATATCTAAATACGGTTTATAATCTAAACAAAAGTTGTTCTTACTAAACCATTTGGAGTATCCAGAGGCAGAAATAGCATTTAGATCCTTATTATTCCAATAGTTCTGGATCTTTTTCCTTATATTTTTACTATATTTAAAGCTCAGATTAATACCCCTATCAACTGCCTTTATCAGATTAGTTAGCGAATATCTGTCAAGAAGTGTTATAATCTTAGAGAACCACAAGCTGCAGAAAACTATGTCATCCAGAGAATCCTCCTGATGATGTAGTTTTCTACAAAACCAGTCAAGGTTGTATGCCCGAGCTGCGACGGTTGGAATTTTGGAATTCACTGAATAAAGCTGTTTGCACACGGATCAGTGGTGCTGGTATTTGTTGTTCACGGAAACCTGGTAAGCCTGGTGAAGTTCTTCAGACTCGGCCAGCCCAGGCCTGCAAGAGACTGCCTCAAGCCATTAGATGACATGGCCTCATCTATAGCAGTAGTAGCCAGGTCCAGGTTTCAAAAGAAAGGCATCCAGTACCGCCTAAGGGCCCATTGGTCCCAAAGGCGAGACCCTCTCTCAAGGCTGATGCCTGTGACAAAGTCTCTCTTAAGAGCACTGGACTGGTGGAAAGAGGAGGGCAACCTCAGGGAGGGTGTGCCCTTCCTACAGCAGTTACCCACAGTAGCACTAACAACAGATGCCTTCCTCCTGGGCAGGGATGCCCATCTGGACAACCTAACAGTAAGTGGTGTGTAGTCCTCCCAGGAGTCCCAAGAGCATACAGACCTACTGGAGCTCAGAGCAGTATACCTGGCTTTACAGGCTTTCACCTCCCATGTCAGAAGTCAGTCAATCCAGGTCAGGACAGACAACACCACTACCAGGTACTACATCAACAAACAGGGAGGCATAAGATTCTCAAAACTATGTACAGAAGCAGTGGAAGATCTGAAATCTAGCCTACTCCCTGAAGGTGCAACTAACAGCAGTTCACCTTCCAGGGAAAGACAATGTCTTGGCAGACTCCCTGAGCAAGATCAATCAGAGACATCATAAATGGATAATTTCTACCCAGTCACAGATTTTAGTGTCATAGGGGTGTCATCAGATCACATGATCTGTTTTAACTATATATGAATGTTGTTGTAAACATCCTATTCAGCCTTTGATAAAGGACCCTGTTTGAAACATGTCAGGCTGGAGCCCGGTTGTGTCTGAATAAATGTTTTTCTAAAGAAGACCTTGCTTGGCATCCCTCTTTCAGGTCACTGTGTGCAGGAAACTTTTTTGACTTGACATCGTAGATGGACCCTGAACAAACAGGTCTTGGCCACGGTATTCAGAAAGTGGGGTACACCAGAGCTAGACCTGTTTGCATCCTGGGAGAATCATCAGCTTCCTCTGTTTTGTTGCAGACCATCTGCAGTGGGCTTGGTCTTATTAGACACCTTGACTATAGACTAGAACAGGAGGTTCTTGTATGCTTCCCCCTTCCCACTCTTGCTGTGAGTGCTCTTGAAGCTGAGAAGCCAGTCTGCAACCATGATCCTAATAGTCCTAGATTGGGCCCGGCAGTTTTGGTACTCCCTACTCTTGGCCCTTTCCATCAAGCATCTCATCTGCCTCCTCTGAGACACAATCTGCTGACCTTGTCTCAGGGCGGTATAACCTTTCCAGACCTCAAGACTCTGTGTCTCAAGGCATGGTTCTAGAACAGCTAGAGTTTTGGGGTTTTAACCTTTCTGAAGAAGTTTTGGAAGTCCTTAAAGTTTCCAGGAAACCAGCAACAAAGAAAACCTATGATTCCAAGTGGAAAAGGTTTTCCTGTGGTGTTCTTCTAAGCAGCTCAGCCCCTTGCAGGCAGATCTGCCCATAATCTTGGACTACCTGGTCCACCTTCAGTCCCTAGACCTTAGGCCAGTGGTGGGCAAACTGTGGCCCGTGGGCCACATGCGGCCCTTATTGTAAATATTGCGGCCCTCTGCATTTGTCAGCTAATTACTCGAGAAAAGAGATTTTATTTTTAAATCTAACTTTTCATTGTCGCTACTTTCATGTCATGCGTTGAAATGAATCTGAGTTATTATCTATGCCGTGCGGTGAAATCTAAGTACAAAACTAAATGCTTTAACTTTTCATTGTCGCTACTTTCATAGCCCATTTAGTGTAAGCATAGTAATTAAATTTGATTTATTTGCCCAGTTCTGTGGCATTACTTAGTAATGATTACTGCATTGAAATGAATCCGTGCAGTGAAATCTAAGTACAAAACAAAATGCTTTAACTTTGCGTCGTTGCTACTTTCATAGCCCATTTAGTGCAAGCGTTGTAATTAAACTTGATTTGCCGTGTGGTGAAATCAAAGTACAAAACAAAATGCTGATTACAGGTACTTGCCCTTAATTACCTGTTTGTCACTACTTCATAATTCAGTGATGGGCAAACTGACAACTACTCGCTCATTGCAGCTCAGATAATTACCTATGAGTCAGTTTTGTACCTCAGTACTTCTTAATTAATTATATTGGTGCCAAATGAGTACCCCCCAACTCCCTGTATAAACTGAACTATGTCTGTGAATTAACAGATACCTCCACTGACAACTGCCACCAACTCGGGAAGAAAGAAAGCGTTGAAAGTTTACTTGAAATGGAACGATTTGTAAGTAACCACAGTATACCTAGCCGCTCATCAAGTTTATCTGAACCTGGTTCACCAAGTTCTGGATGCAGTAAAAAAAGAAAACTGTGAGAAGAAGGGCGGATAGTGCAGGATGCAGGGAGTGTGAGTTTTTTGTTACTGATCATCACGGTAAGCCTACCTGTCTTATCTGTAAAGATTTTCTATCTGTCCCGAAAAGATTTAATGTTCAGAGACATTTTGAAAAGTGCCATCTGTCTTATTCACACAGATTTCCTCTTGGATCAGTTTTGCGTTCTCAACAGGTGTGCATGCTAAGAACCGGGCTTGCTAAACAACAGCGAGTGTTACAAGTAGCAATGAATGAGGGCGATCTGATAATAATGGCAAGCTTTCACATCGCCTGGCTTTTAGAAAGCATTCAAAACCATTTTCTGATGGTGAACTAATGAAAGATTGCTTCATAGAATCTTCACAGATATTATTTGATGATTTTAAGAACAAGGAAGACATTGTTCGCCGTATTAAAAGTCTGAAGCTGAGCAGACACACTGTTTGTCGCCGAGTCAGTGAAATAGCTGACGATTTGAATTCACAAGTTCAGCAGCTAATATCAAATTCTCTAGCATTCAGTGTTGCTGTTGATGAATTGACAGATAATTGTGATGTTGCACAGCTCTGCTTATGGGTGCGATGTGTGGACCCTGAACTAAATGTACAAGAGGAATTTCTAGAACTAATTGGACTACATGGGCGTACTCAGGGTACAGACTTTTATGAAGCATTCATGAATTTCGCCATGTCCCATGCCTTGCCACTGGAGAAAATTATGTCTGTGACAACAGACGGATGCCCATCTATGGTTGGCGTACACAGGGGTTTTATTGCTTTACTAAAGTCTCAAAACAAGAACATATTTGGTGTTCACTGTATTATCCACCAGGAATCTCTGTGTGCAAAGTTGGATAAGGATGACCATCTGAAATCTATGATGGACAAAGTTGTTCATATTGTAAATTACGTCCGAGCACAACCACTGCATCACCGTTTGTTCTGTGAGCTTTTGGAGCAAGTCGATGCTGAGTATGGTGATCTGTTGCTACACAGTGAAGTTAGGTGGCTTAGTCGTGGAAAAGTACTTGAGAGATGTATGGCGTTACTTCCAACTATTCGTCATTTTCTTTTGCAATGCTCTCATACACAGCCAGAACTTGATAACGAGCAGTGGATATTAGATTTGGCATTTCTAACAGACATAACAACACATCTGAATGGACTGAACATGGCACTACAAGGAAAAAACAATCTGCTACCAAACATGCTCACTAGTATCAAAAAATATAATGATACAATTATAACTAATGTCATCGCAGCTACAGTTGAAGGACTTGACACATTTCATCCATTTGCAGCAAGCATTGAACAAATCATCAGATTTTTGTATAGTGCAATATGATCCGTCCAGACATGCTGACATGGTGCATCGATTGTTGCTGCATTTTGAACAGCGATTTTCATCACTTGATAAGTTGAAACCATTCATGGCACTGCTAACAAACCCATTTGAATTTGATTTTAGTTGCAGCAGCACTGTGTGCCAGAGACTGGAAAGTAACAAAAAAGATTTTAAAGAGGAATTACTTGAATTGAAAGCTTTTGAAGAAAGTGCAATAACTAAATTTAAGAAAGAAGGCGTACATCAGATGTGGAGAAATATTGGCGGACCTGTTCTTCGAGCCTGTGCTGCTAAGCTGCTGTCCATGTTCGGGTCCACATACACATGTGAACAAACATTCTCCATTATGGGACATATTAAAAGCAATAAAAGAAATAGACTCACTGACAGTAATCTATCAGCAGAGTTGAGATGTGCCTGCACTCAACTATCACCAAACTTTAGAAAACTAGTTGATAACATCACAACACAAAAATCTGAGTAATAAATAATAATATATTTATGTGTTATTTATTAGTAATATTTAAAACAATTTTTTTTAACTATTTAACACTATTTTTAAGAATTAATTAATTTGTTGCAGTTAATAAAGATGTTTGCATTATTATAGTGTCTGCAGCATCATTTATTTTTGAATATGGTTCTCAAGTAACATTGTGGCCCTTCAGATATCTGGAGGGCCGCACTTGTGGCCCACATATAATACCATCTTGCCCATCACTGCCTTAGGCCCTCAACCCTTATTTATTGATTTATTTACGAGTTTTACCAGGAAGGCATACTGAGCAACATATGCTCGATTCCAGATGCGACCTGGGGGCTAGAGCCCAATACAAAACAAAGCAACACACAGTGTCAGATTGAGACATTACAGCAGCGAGAGGTATGGCTAAAACTGCCTTACAGACAACGGCAGAATAGCTGCAAGTAGACAGTTAGAAATACCGCAGGGGAAATAGAGAGAATTTACATGAATTACACCTAGAAACATCCTTAACATAGAACATTAGGTACATTGGAGTTAGATGTATTTTGAAGAGGTACAGCTAGAAACATGTGCAGCTGGAGGAGAAATGCATGCGGAGTAGCTGGTTGCGGTGAGTAGGAATTGATGAGTTTCTTATGGGAGGTGGTAGGGCATTCCAGATCTGGGGAATCCGGTAGGAAAGTGGCCTGACCTTTCGTTGTGCGCATGAAGGGGACGTGGAGAAGCCTTTGGCCTGTGTGTCTTAGGGCATAGGCCGGGGGAGGTTGCTGGGCTAGGGAGGATGCCAGGTAAGGTGGGAGGGAGAGGGACCAGAATTTTGCAGCGAACCTGGCGCAGTGTATTTGTCTGCGATCTTGGAGGGATGGCAGGGCTAAGGAGCTGTAGAGTGAGCAATGGTGGGTGGATTGAGGGCAGCTGAGGATGAATCGACAGAAAGAGTGGAATAGGGTGTTGAGGCTAGCCAAAGTAGATGAGGGAGTGATGGAATACACTATGTCACCATAGTCGAGGATAGGTAGTATCATTTTTTGGACTATGGCCTGCCTTGTAGGAGAGGGGGAGGCAGCTTTTGTATCGGTATAATGCGCCAAGTTTGGGGAGGAGCCTGTTGTACAGGGAGTAGATATGAATGGTAAAATTAAGGTGCTGGTCAAGCCAGACTCCTAGGTATCTAAAGCTGGAGCAGTTGTCCAGAGGGGTCCCTTCTGAGGTTTTGAAAGGGGGGCAGGGGGCTTGCTGGGAGAGTCTTTGATGGGAGCCGAAAGTTAATGACACAGTTTTCTTGCAGTTTAGAAATAGCTGATTTGACCGGAACCATTCCTGGATGGCGTTGAAGTCCTCCTGCAGGAGGGCAGCCATGTTGCTTGTAGTTGGGTCGGAAGCATACAGGACAGTGTCGTCCCCATACATCTGGATGGAGGAGTGGTGGCAAGCTGATGGGTGGTCGTTTAAAAATGTGGAGAAGAGCAACTAGCCCAGGACTGAGCCTTGGGGGATGCCGGTGGATACGGGCAGTGGGTCTGAATATGTGAGGCGATTTTTACCGATTGGAGTCTGCCTATTAGGTAGTCATGGAACCAGGCATTTGCAGATAAGGAGAGCCCGGTGTCAGTGAGTTTGTTGAGGGGCAGGGAGTGGGAGACGGTGTCAAAAGCCTTGGCTAGGTCAATAAATATCTCAGTGGTGATGTGTCCGTTGTCCATGCCGGACAGAATGCTGCCAGTGACTCGTAGAAGGGAGGTGGTGGTAGAATGAGATTTGCGAAAACCAGTTTGAAAGGGGGTGAAAAATGAGGTGGTGTCCAGGTGTGGGGCGAGTTAGGAGAGGACGAGGCGTTCCTGCAGTTTGGCCAGGATTGGGAGTAGGGAGATGGGGCGATAGTTGGCTGGGGAGTATGAGTCCCCCCCTTTAGGGAGCGGTATGATGGTGGCCAATTTCCAAGCTGTGGGTAACTTGCCCAGAGTAAATGAGAGGTTAAAAAGTGCAGTAAGAGGGGCTGCAATGGCTGGGGCAGATATGGAAAGCATTTTGGCATCCAGGGACATGGGGCATTTGCCCTTGTTGGGGTTTAGGGCTCGTAGGGATCAAAGGACTTCAGCCTGGGTTACAGGCTGGAAGGAGAACTGTGGGATTGGAGGGTGAGCACTGGAAACCTGGGGAGGGGCAGTGGGGGTCGGGCTCGGGAGGGACGATAGCAGCACATTGACACAGCTGGCGAAGTGAGTGTTGAAAGCCTCAGCCACCCTGCAGGGGTCAGTGATGAGGGTGTTTTGTACTGATAAGGTCGGGTAGGGGTTGTAGGGGGAGAGCAAGGATTTTAGTGATTTCCAGAAGTCTGTGGGGTCATTTGTGTTTGCACTGAATGCCGATAAGAAATAACTCTTCTTTACCTGGCGAATGATATGAGTACATGAGTTACTTAAGGGCTCGGATAGTTAAGGAGGAGGCCAGGAGCCCTGTTTCTTATGGGCTTCCAAGCATGGTCCTTAGAGTGACAGGTCCCAATTATGTCGCAGATCCATGGAAGATGCGCCTTCTGACCCGTTTGGTTCGCAAGGGGGCATGTTTATCCCAGACCCGAAGGAAATTTGTCTTGAACCCATCAAATGCGGCATCCAAGGTTGAGGCAAGGGGGATGAAAGACCAGTTTATGCCACCTAGGTCCGATAAAAGGGATGTTACGTCCAGGGAGTTGTATGATCTGGTGCATATTGTCTTGGGGTTGGGGGTTGTGGGCCTGTGTACCTTCCTGATCAGAAAGATCATGGTGGTCACTTAGGGAGTCAGGGAGAAGGCCTGCGCAGAGGACCCTATGTGGGTGGGTGGTGAGAGTCCAGTCCAGCAATGTGTGGTTTTGGGTCTTGTGATTTAGCCTGGTGGGGTTGGCTATGAGTTGAGTGAGATTCAATGCCTTGATTTTGGTCTTGAGGTGAGCTTTGTCCGTAGCTAGCCAATTTGTGTTGAAGTCACCAGTGACGTGGAGCTCACCTCCTGCAGCTAGGAACTGAAGGGTGACCAGATGGTTAAGGATGTCCGTGGGGGGTGTGTTGGGTGGGCAGTAAGTGCCAGCCACAAAAATAGGGGTGGAGCATGGGAGAGAGAGTTTAATTAGCAGGGAGTCAATGTGGTCTGGGAGTGATGGGATGTTCACTAATGAGAACTGTCGCATATCGGCAATGTACATTGCAATTCCACCGCCTCTCTTTTTACCTGGGCGGTCATGTCTGATGATGGTGTATCCAGGTATGGACAATTCCGCATCTGTATGCTGGGGTTTTAGCCAGGTTTCTGAGATAACCAGGATATCAGGGTGTTGTATTTGGGCGATGGGCTGTAGGAGATAAATTTTACTTAGAAGACTGCAGGTGTTAAGGTGCAGGATCCTTAGTCCTTTAGGGAAAGAGAAAGGGTTATTTGTGGATGAAGAGATTGGACCTGGGTTTGCCTCTATATCCCCTGACATGAGCAGGAGAAGGCAGATGAGCAGCTTTGTTTTGGGTCAGTCATTTTTTGATGGGTAGAAAGTTTGTGGGCAACTGTCTGAGAGGGGCAGCTGGCTGGTAAGTGCAGAACAGAGAGCCCTGGGTGGAAAGAAGGAGGAAGGATAGTGGCACTTATGTGCCAGTGGTGGATGTGTTCCTGGTCCTGGGTAGTAAGGGGGTGAGTAGCAGCGTGGAGTGGATCTGTTGTGAGACATGGTAGCAGATGGGTGGGTTCGCCACTTGGAAATTCGGCAGGGGGCTGGGATGCTAGCGAGGCCATTGCTAATAGTAGCAGGAGTGTGAGAGGAAGCATGGCTGCTAGTGCAATGGGGGAGAGCAGCTAACCGGTATATCGCCCTCTGGTGTAGGCAACTGATAAGCTGCTAATGGAAAGGTAGGCTGATAGGTCATTTTCAGCCACTGAGCCTGCCTATAAAAGGAGGAGCTCACCAAGGCCGGTGTTGGGGGTGGGAGCCGGCGTGCAGCGCCGACGGGGCACAGCCTCTACGCAGTAGAGTGCAGGAGCACAGTGAGGTGTGCAGCAGACCAGATGAACTGCAGTTCAAAGATTGTCCTGGTAAACAATTTCAGCTTTATTTTTGCTCTGGGTAGTTGTTAAATCAAACGTGTAGCAAATTCTGCTTTTTGAGATCATTGCAAGTCCTGGCGTCTTTAATATGTGCCGTTTTGGGACACCAGCATGGCAAAATTACCTGGATCGTTGTTGCAGGCTTCGGCGGGGGCGGGGGAGGGCAGGTGCCGTTGCCCTTGCGACCTCCGTGCGGGTCCGGCTAGCTCCGAGAGCCATTTACTGTAAGGAAAGAAAAGACAAGGTGAGGGATTTTTATGGAAAGGCGTGGGGTGAAGTTGCAAACAGAGTGGAGCAGGGGGAGCAGAGGATAGGGTGGGCAGTCGAGTACAGGAAGGCACTGTGAAATATGAGCCCAATGCAGATTACTAGTTTGCACTGAACTGAGCAGACATTTGGGGCGTTACTTTAGAAGCATTTTCAGCTAAACCTGGTAAATTCAGCCTAGGAAGGGCGGTAAGCATACAAGGCTGCGTTAGACAGTCTAAAAAAGTTACATACAGTGAGCTTCCTTGTATCGCTATGAGGGTCAGTAGGCAGAAAAAGTCAGAGTTTACTGGATAACTTTGTTTCCTTGCTAACCCCAAGATAAAGGCTAGAATCGGTCCCCTTTAAACTTCCCCTTTAAAATGCGAGCCCAAAATTAAATAGAAATCAGCATCCCATACAAACAGTTTGAAAAATAAAAACTATCTCCACATGTACGCTGGCACAAATGGCGCCAAGTTCAAAGCCTCTACGCAGCAGAGTGCAGGAGCACAGCGAGGCGTGCAGCAGGCCAGACGAATTGCAGTTCAAAGATTGTCCTGGTAAACAATTTTGGCTTTATTTTTGCTCTGGGTAGTTGTTAAATCAAACGTGTAGCAAATTCTGCTTTTTGAGATTACTGCAGGTCCTGGCGTCTTTAATATGTGCCATTTTGGGACACCAGCAGGGCAAAATTACCTGGATCGTTGTTGCAGGCTTCGGAGGCTGAGGGAGGGCAGGTGCCGTGGCCCTCGCGACCTCCGTACGGGTCCGGCTAGCTCCGAGAGCCGGTTACTGGATCATTGTTGCAGGCTTCGGGGGTGGGGAGGGCAGGTGCTGTTGCCCTAAGATGCATCTGGCAGCAGTGTCAGCTTATGTTTTGGCAGGCAGAGAGAAAACGGTGGCTTCACACCACATTTTCAAAAAGTTCTGTAAAGGACTTCTGCACTTACATCCCCCTGTCCGGGACCCAGTCCCTGCAAATGGGATTTGAACCTGCGCATTGCTAAGTTCATGGAGCATCCTTCCGAGTCCATAGCTACTGCTGACTTAAAGTATGTCACTTGGAAAATGGTTTTCCTGGTGGGCTTATTGTAAACTATGACTTCCTACCTACAGTATATCACTGTGCGGCTTTTCCTGTTGGGCATGACTTCTGCCAGAAGGGTTTGCAAGGTGCAGGCCCTCTGCACAGACCAAAATACTGCAGAACTAATATATTCTGCATTTACAATATTTCATGGATTCAACGGTGCCAATGTATTCGCTCAAAGAAGCTTTACCTGACAACAGGTAACGACATTGGAGGTTTTTCGCGGATGCAAGCTCACTTTTCTGCACGGAGACTATATGACAGATTAACAACCTAATTTTTTTAATAAACATTTAATAATTCAAATTACTATATTCGGAGACATCCGGTGACGTCACGGAGCTGAAGCAAGCTTAACCCACAGAGCTCCCGTCTCAGCCGACTAACAAAACCTCCAAAAACCTGGAAAATCCACTTATTCTGCAATTAAAATGTCTAAAAATACTGGAGGAACATCTCTTGTCAACAATAGAGGCAAAAATCATCCAGATCATAAAAATATGGAGAAGATGCCATCAGACAAAAAACGAGCCTATCTAGCAGACCACCCTCACCAACTAACTCACAGGCAAATGAATATGATATGGATGGAGAATGTGAGCAGTTGTCGCGCTCCAGATTTGAAACTTTACTGCAAGACATAAAAGAGTTGAGGAAAGAGAACTAACAAGAATTCTGTGCAATGCAAACTCAATTATCTAACTTTGAAAACCGAATGGGAGCAGTCGAGGAACGGATCTCAGTAATGGAGGATACGACAGCCCAGCTTTCGGAGATCATTCAAACTCTACTATATCAGACTGAAACACTACAGGCAAAATGTTTAGACCTAGAGGGACGATCGCGGCATGAAAACCTTCAACTGTATGGTCTCCCAGAGAATATGGAGTCAACTCCAATGGCGTCATTCATAAAGAACTTGCTACGAGATGTGTTAGAGCTTCCACCTACCCTTAATTTCCACATGGAGAGAGCACACAGATCACTGCAGAAAAAACCCATGGACCCTATGGCAAGGCCACGATCCATAGTATTGAAGTTGAACTCATTTAGTGCAAAAGAAGAAATATTAAGGTGAGCCTGGGGTAAAAAAGAAGTGAAATATCTTACAAATCAGCTTTTTCTAGACCACGATTACCCATAAGAAGTGCAATCCCGGAGAATCAAATATCTCCCCATTCTAAGAGCATTACAAGAGAAAACCATTCGCTTTCATACCCCCTACTCCTCTCGACTGAGAATATTTTGGGAAGATGGAGTGAAACTTTAACATACAAGGAGGCACAGGAGGCACTTAAAGAGAGGGAGAGTAACCATAGAGGAGAATAGGAACCAAGAGACAGAGAAGAGAGGGCCGTTCAGACTACGCGCCATGTACAGGAAGACGGGGGAAACAAACCTATGGCGCACATGGAAGCAATACGCAGACTTCAAAACATCCTGAGCAAAAGTGCTGAACAGAACCAACCTGATACCTGAAAGAAAAATTGAACTTAAAGCAGCAATGCAACGAAAATGGGTTAAAATTTGACCCCACCTTTTTTCTTCTTAATTGATGCCAGATGTCTTCCAGTTATTTTGGTTGTAAAATTTTCAGTTTTCATTATCATTTAAACATTTTATGAAAGTTTTAAAGTCATTATTTCTCAAGAAAAAAAAGATGGCTGCCTTATTTTTATATAGAAATAATATTGAGGACCCAAGTACGGACAAAAATGCAAATGTACAGTATAAAGCACAGGAAGCATCCAGAAAACCCAAATCAACAGTTTTGCCAATATTTATTACAACCATAGCAGAAAATTAGCTTTTTGGAATAACTTTTTTTGTTGCACTGCTGCTTTAAGCAATTTAGTTTGCTGATTCAACTTAAAGGACAGTCGAGTAGCTACTGAAATTCACCCGAGTGGCAACGCTTTCCTATGGATTAGTATCGATCACATAATTAAGCTCAGGGTGCCTCAACGAAGGGACTGAGAGATATACTAAAAGGGGAGGGGGAAGAGTCAGCACTAAGAAGGCATATAAATGAACCTGCTGAATGAAGGAAAGGAAAAACCAAAATGGGACTTGATTCTAGTACATCAGCATACTTTCTGTGTAGTGAACTGCATGTTAACTTGTATTACCACTAGGATTTTACATGCTGAAGCAAAATGATAGTTAACCAGGACGTTTCTTCTTACTTACTCTTAGAAGTTACTACCTAACACGAGGATCCAGGAGAGGTTCAGGTGATCCTAAATATTATCTAAGGCAGTTCTCTCTCATCCTCTCAAGTAAATTATGGTCAGTTTGACTGAGTTGCAAAGAGGGTTAACACTAGGCCAAAGCTCAGTTAGTCCGCTATGTTTCAGGACATACATTATAGATGTCTCTATACTAAACCTAGTTTTCTTTTTTTTTAGTAGTTGGCTGGGAACGGGGTGTACTGGAGATCAGCCCGTGACCTTCACACAATAGGGAGCCCACTGATATTGAGGCTGTAGAGGAGGTCCTCCAGTAACGGAGACACACGCATTCCTCCTTGTCCTCCTTAGATAGGAGAACACAGGGGCTAGGAGGGTATCTAGCCCCCAACCTTGGAAGTACACACTGTATATCTATATAAATCTTCAAACAGCATGGTTGGCTATACAGTTTTTGTTAATTGCAGGAGGACAGTTGAAACTTTTAATTAAGGAATACTATCATTGGTACAAATATAATGCAAAATGGAGGAGGTTATCCTCGGGGAGACCACATGCATGAATTATGTATATGTACTTAATGGGAGTGATGGACTTTATGTAAAATGGCACAACCCTATGTAATATGCACTTATAATGTGCATGGTACTACGAACCCAGTTAAAAGGAGTAAAATACTACAATATATGAGAAGGGAGGGAGCTAATATTTTACTATTACAAGAAACTCGCCTCTCCCAAAGTGAGCATAAAAAATCTGAGCATCTGGGATTTTCCTAGGTGGTGACCTCTTCATATCAAGGTGGGAGAAGGCGAGGGACCGCCATTATGATAAGGCAGGGGGTACACTTTGAACCGAAGGACCGAATTATAGATAAGGAGGGGTGTTTTGTACTATTAAAAGGCCAGCTAGATGGGCAGGTGGTAACACTGGCTTCAATTTATATGCCACCAGCATCAGACCTCTCACTGTACATAACCTTTTTTAGTAAATGGACAGAGGGTAGGGTGATCTGTGGAGGAGACCTAAATATAAATATTAATGGGGAAGGCAGCGATCAAATGGCCCAGGGGTGAATAAAAAAAACAACCAGAAGTGTTAGAAAGCTGATACAGGAAATGGGCTATGACGATATGTGGCAGTATATAAATGGACCCACTAGGAGGCACACTTCTTATTCGCAGGCTCATGATTCCTATTCATGTTTAGATTTCCTTTTAGCCCCTAAAGAGCAACTGAATACAATGCAAAGCATATGGCAGGGGACCTTTAATCTTTCAGATCATGCTCCTATTTTCTGTAAACTTCAAATGCAGGCTACTCGAAGCCTTTTGGCGATTAAGCCTATCTCTCCTAAGAAACCCAGAGGTGTGGGAATTGATTACAGAAATGATAACCCAGGCCTTACGAGACAATGATACAAAGGACACCTCAATGGCTATGATCTGGGACACCATTAAGGCAATTGTGAGGGGGAAACTAATAGGGATTTCATCCCACCAAAAAAAACAAAGGAAATCATGTAGGCTCACCCTAGAAACCCAAATAGAGGTACTAGAAAATCTACAAAGTAAGAAACATTGTAAGGCAAGATCTCGGGAGATCACCGCCCTTAAAAAGGATTTAAATGAGATCCTTGATTATGCTATTGAGCAGAAACTCCTGTTTTTAAGACATATATTTTACGATGTGGGACCCAGGTCAGTGAGATTGGTGGCAAGCCAATTATAGGCCATGAGAGTTAAATCCTCAATTCTAAAAATTAAACATCCCATTAGTGGTGACCTTAAAAATAATACGCATGACATCTCTGAGGCTTTTTGCCAATTTTATTCAAAATTATATTCTAAAAAAGTCTCCTCCAAAGGAAAGTATAAATGAGTTCCTGTCATCCCTAGATCTTCCCACTATAAACCGACAACACTCTCTCAGCTTGGTAGCTCCCATATCCCTAAAGGAAATTACTGCAACAAGCAGACAACTAAAAACGGGCAAATGTCCGGGCTCTGACGGACTCCTGGGGGAGTTCTATAAAACCTTCTACAAGATCCTTGCCCCAATATTAAGTAGGTTATTTGCCTATGTGAATACAGAAGGAGAAATAATCCCTCCATCTTGGAATGCGGCTATAGTCTTGGTTATACCAAAACAGGGTAAAGACCTCACAGATTGTTCTTCTTTTAGACCTATACCCATATTGAACACAGATTACAAAATCTTTGCTTCTATATATGCATTGAGACTTAAGCAACTTGCACCACCTTCAATACACACAGACCAATGTGGTTTTATTCCTGGGCGGCAAGCTCAAGATAATGACAGATGCATGGTTTATATTATAGAACATATATGTGCCCAAAAAATCCCGGCAGTTATATTGGGATTAGACATAGAAAAAGCGTTCGATATGGTGTCAAGGGACTTCTTGAGAGGGGTACTGACTAGGTTTGATTTTCCACGCCAATTTGTAGATGCCATCTTCAAATTTTATACAAATCCTACAGGATACATCAGGGCAAATGGTCATATATCAGAGAAATTCTCCCTATTCAGAGGAACCAGACAAGGATGTCCCCTATCCCCCTATCCCCACTCCTATTTGCTTTTTATATTGAACCTTTGGCTCAGTGCCTGTGTCAGGCTCAGGATATAAAAGGTGTTGAAATAACAGGCCCTGAACAGAGACTGGCTCTCTTTGCTGATGATATTCTATTATACTTGTTTAATACAGATACCTCCTTACAGGCCCTCTTTCAACATATCGGTAAATTTTCAAATATATCTGGTTTCACCCTAAATATAAATAAACCTGAGGCCTTGACTTTTGACTATAACCCCCACCTAGCCTTAAAAAACAGTACCATATTAAATGGGATAAAACATCTATTAAATACCTGGGAATACAAATCCCCAAAAATCTGAACCAGCTTTTCAATTTAAACTACCATCCCCTAGTGAGTACAAACAGGACTTGAGAAGATGGGACCTGTTGCCATCCTCCTTTTATACAAGAATGTTATCGTTAAAGATCAACGCCTTACCAAGATTTCTGTATTTATTTCAATGTGTACCATGTGCAATTTCCCCAAAAGAGCTTCTTTCTTGGCAAAAAACCCTATGGAATCAAAGGAAGCCAAGAATAAGCCTATCTAAGTTGCACCTGCCTAAGAATTTAGGTGGAGTAGCCTTACCCTCCCTCTTAAACTACTGGATCTTGGCCCAGATGAGATTGGCTCTACTGTGGGCTACTAAGGCATACCAAGCAGTTTGAAGCTGATTGATCTATCCAGGCCAGTCTCAACCCCTCTTCCAGCCTGCCTCTTCTCCCCATCTCATCTCAATAAAATTAGCCAAGAAACACCATTGGCGACTGCCACCATACTAAAGGGCTGGCAGTTGGGTATGAAACACAAAACCTTCCAACAATATTCCTGGAAGTATAAGTGCTTTATAATAACCCTCCCCCCCTTTTGATGCACCAATGCATAATAAATGGTATAGAATCCAGAACTCTAAGGGATTGAAAGCTTCTTGGCAATTATTAAAGGGCAATGAGTTAGTGGATATTGTGGAGGATGCGAGGCTTTATTCCTGGACAGAAAAGGATAGGTTATACTACTACCAAATTAGAGATTATGTTCTAACACAAATTAGGAAGTCAGGGAGGGTCCCTCTTTTTGGAGAGGATTGTACCCCTTTCCATCAGATTTGGATTTCTTCACTGGGGAAAAAGGCAATATCTATAATATATAAATCTCTTATACAACAATTGGCACATACCATGTTGGCGGTTCACTCTAAATGGGAACAGGAATTTACGCATCCCATATCTAGTAAACAGTGCCTTAAGATCTGGGGAAATAAATGGAAAACCACCTCCTCCCCAATTTGGAGGGAATTCACATGGAAAGTCAGGGCGAAGTTTTTTCTGGTCCCCTTGGTGGTAGCTCTTAGAAACCCGGGGTTTCCCTCCAGATGCTGGAGGGAATGTGGAGAGGTAAAGGCCTCACATAAACATATTTTCCTGGTCTGTCTGGGGTTATCAGCCTTCTGGCTCCAGGTAAAGATACATGTAAAGTCAATCCTGAGCATACAGAATGAACTTGAGGGTGCTAATCTAATCTTGGGGATACCACCGGAGGAGACCAGGGATAAGGCTAGCTTATACCTATGGGCAATATTTCTAGGTTCAGCCTATAAAGCTATAACTCAAAAGTGGCTTCTCAGGACTCCCCAAGTAATTTCTGATTGGAAAGCAAACATACTAAATATCCAACACAATGAACAGATCTCATTTAAACTCCAAGATAAGATGGAAAAGTACATAACATGCTGGTCAAGGTGGGAATTATATCAGGAGCTGCTCTAGAGGTAGACAGGGTGTAAATCCTATATTTGTCCACAAAAATAGTAAAGAAGGAAGCACAGGGCATGGTGATCGAAAAAGTATGGCCTAATCCTCGAGGAAAAGAAAGCATAGCTTTAGCATAAGAATGTTTTCCTTCACTCTCTTCTCTCCTGTAGAATCTTTGCTTTTAGTTGATGTCAATAACTCCATCCTAGAAATAAAGAATGAAATGTAAATACAGAATAATGGTAGTACCTTATGTTCCAAATTTTGTTTTTATCCTGCTCAAAGTATGTATTAAGTTTGAAAATTAACTTCATCTTGTAATCAAGTGAAATTTATAAGCTGTAATAGTTCTATCTTAAAAAAAAGGAAAAGAAAATATGTAAGTTAACATTCTAAGAATGTAAACATAAGGAGAATGGATGTATGAAACCAAATCCTTCAATAAAGCAAGTATAAAAAAAAAATTACTATATACGGAACATAATACTGGATTACTGTAGGGGAACAACTGCACATCACGTAGGGGCTTTGGTCTGTGTACCAGGTTTGGGGATCGGAAAACAGGGTGGGAGCACAGTCCACAGCAGTCTGCATCAGAGCAGAGATGGGATCATTATCATAGTAGGGCTGGTGATCAGCAGGGAGGACACTGTTAAATAAAACAAAACTCTGCTGGATTACTCTAGGGGAACAACTGCACACCATGTTGGTTTTTCGTCTGTGTACCGAGGTTGGGGACGGGGATCGGAAAATGGGCGAGGGCATATGCATGTTGGTTAGGTTGTCATGTAACAGTTGATGAATGGGTTAATGAACTGTTTGCATTCCCACAATGAATTCCATTGTTTTTCTCATTTTCCACTGATTGTGCTGAGAGAGTCAAATCAAATCAATCAAATCAGCTTTTATTTATAAAGCGCTTTTCAAAAATCAAAGCGTGTGTACATTGTAAAAACACAGACAAACATTCAAACAATAAAATATATAAAAGGATAAAAAGGCAGCAGAAATAAAACTAAACATTCTCTCCAAAAGCCAAGTTAAATAAAGAAATGCTAAATGCATGCACTGTACAATTCATGAAATACCAGTATAATGATTTTAATGCCAGTGCTTTTAAAGTCTTTATTGATGTTATTGCTTTATTATATTATTACTATAATAAATACAGTATTTTTACATTGAACCACATTTATTGTATGGCTTTCATTGTTTAAAGGGACATGTGATCAAATGCCAACTCTTGTGGTTGACCTCGCAAGTGTAACAATATATTCCCTTTTTGAAATATTTCCCTTAATAAATATTTCACTGTCAGATTATTTTCACTTATTATGGCCAGTCAGTGAATACAGCAAAAATAAAATGATAGAAAAATATATTCGTTCTGCAGTACATCATCTTCCACAGGGAAAAGGTGGTCCTAAGGACGAACAGAAAATTCCTCCCTAAAGTGGCATCTGAATTTTGCCTGAATGAGTCCATTACCCTTCCAGTGTTCTTTACAGCAAAATCCAGCTCTTGGAGCAGAGGCTCCACATACTGGATGTCAAGAGGGCACTCAGTTACTACTTGTACTGCACCAAGGAAGTTGGGTCCTCCCATTCACAGTTGTCACATATGAAGTTGACAAACACAGAACAGCTTCCAAGAGAACAACTTCTGGCTGGATAGTCTCTTGCATTCAGTTCTGTTACAGCAAAGCTGGCAAGCTGCCACCACAAGGCTTCAGGGCAAATTCCACTTGTGGCACTTCTACCTCTGTGGCAGCTGCAAGAGATATTCTCTTGCTGGAAATTTGTAAAGCAACTACCTGGAAAACAGTACACACCTTCACAAGGCACTATTGTCTGGACGTACAGTACAGAAGGGATGCCACTGGCACGGTTTTCATGGACCTCTCCAAGGCCTTTGATTTAGTTGATCATTCCCTGCTGCTCAGGAGGCTGAAGAGCATTGTACTGGCAGATTTTCCTTGTGCTTGGTTTCATAGTCATTTGGCTAATCATCCTCTTAGAGCAGTGATGGGCAAGATGGTATTATATGTGGGCCACAAGTGCGGCCCTCCAGATATCTGAAGGGCCACAATGTTACTTGAGAACCATATTCAAAAATAAATGATGCTGCAGACACTAAAGTAATGCAAAAATCTTTATTAACTGCAACAAATTAATTAATTCTTAAAAATAGTGTCAATAGTTAAAAAAATTGTTTTAAATATTGCTAATAAATAACACATAAATATATTATTATTTATTACTCAGATTTCTGTGTTGTGATGTTATCAACTAGTTTTCTAAAGTTTAGTGATAGTTGAGTGCAGGCACATCCCAGCTCTGCTGATAGAGTACTGTCAGTGAGTCTATTTCGTTTATTACTTTTAATATGTCCCATAATGGAGAATGTTTGTTCACATGTGTATGTGGACCCGAAGATGCACATCAGCTTGGCAGCACAGGCTCAAAGAACAGGTCTGCCAGTATTTCTCCACATCTGATGTAGGCCTTCTTTCTTAAATTTAGTTATTGCACTTTCTTCAAAAGCTTTCAATTCAAGTAATTCCTCTTTAAAAATGTTTTTGTTACTTTCCAGTCTCTGGCACACAGTGCTGCTGCAACTAAAATCAAATTCAAATGGGTTTGTTAGCAGTACCATGAATGGTTTCAACTCATCAAGTGATGAAAATCGCTGTTCAAAATGCAGCAACAATCGATGCACCATGTCAGCATGTCTGGATGGATCATATTGCGCTATACAAAAATCTGATGATTTGTTCAATGTTTGCTGCAAATGGATGAAATGTGTCAAGTCCTTCAACTGTAGCTGCGATGACATTAGTTGTAATTGTATCATATATTTTTTGATACTAGTGAGCGTGTTTGGTAGCAGATTTTTTCCTTCTAGTGCCATGTTCAGTCCATTCAGATGTGTTGTTATGTCTGTTAGAAATGCCAAATCTAATATCCACTGCTCGTTATCAAGTTCTGGCTGTGTATGAGAGCATTGCAAAAGAAAATGATGAATAGTTGGAAGTAACGCCATACATCTCTCAAGTACTTTTCTACGACTAAGCCACCTAACTTCACTGTGAAGCAATAGATCACCATACTCAGCATCGACTTGCTCCAAAAGCTCACAGAACAAATGGTGATGCAGTGGTCGTGCTCGGTTGTAATTTAAAATATAAACAACTTTGTCAATCACAGATTTCAGATGTTCATCCTTATCCAACTTTGCACACAGAGATTCCTGGTGGATAATACAGTGAACACCAAATATGTTCTTGTTTTGAGACTTTAGTAAAGCAATAAAACCCCTGTGTACGCCAACCATAGATGGACATCCGTCTGTTGTCAAAGACACCATTTTCTCCAGTGGCAAGGCATGGGACATGGTGAAATTCATGAATGCTTCGTAAAAGTCTGTACCCTGAGTACGCCCATGTAGTCCAATTAGTTCTAGAAATTCCTCTTGTACATTTAGTTCAGGGTCCACACATCGCACCCATAAGCAGAGCTGTGCAACATCATGATTATCTGTCGATTCATCAACAGTAACACTGAATGCTAGAGAATTTGATATTAGCTGCTGAACTTGTGAATTCAAATCGTCGGCTATTTCATTGATTCGGTGACAAACAGTGCATCTGCTCAGCTTCAGACTTTTAATACAGCGAACAATGGGTTCTATGTCAAAATCGCGAAAAAAAATCATTATTTCAAAAACAGCGAGTGCACAATAGCGATACTCATAATAGCGACTTAAAGTATAACGAACCTCAATAGCAAGTATAACGAACTTTGTTCTACTGCTGTATCCATCTATAGAAAGGTTTGCATGACCCTTTTGAAAACTGATGACTGTTAGATGTGGCAGCGGGTCTTGAAACAGATTTATTTTGAGACTCCTGGTACATAAGCAAGTAATCTCACATGTCATGAACACTCACAGAACACTAAGTTTCCCTTGACTTCTCTGATGGTTAGAGAAGATGGATATTTAAAAGTTGTTTGACATCAGTGTGAAGTGTAGATACTAATGATTCTGTGTCTAGCAGCCTGCTCTTCAGAGCCTCCAGGTCTATCTTTAGAGAGGAATTGGATACAGTGACCTCTGTGATGCTCAATTTAAGTGTCTGCTAACACGTTTTTAATATCAGAGATGTCACTTTTACTGGCAAGTTCAAAGCATTGCGGAAGAGTGGAGGCTCCATTGTTATTACCTGCCTTCATTAGATTTACGTTCTGGTTATCTTTAGACATGGCCGTTGATTTGATTGAAGCGGAACCACGGTACAGATGATCAAATGCTGACAGCAGGTATGTAACAATCTGACAGTGAAAAAAGAAGTAAACACCCGATACACTCAAGTGACCTCGATGATTTGGTGATAAAATTAGTGCCCACTGTTTAAAGTCTGCATCTGTGAGAAGCAAGGGATCCAATCACCATGCCTTTGACCCATCTGCTTTTGGTTGGATCGAGAAAGACATGGTAACTGAGGCATAGTTCTTACTTGTGCTCCCTCCCTCAAACAGGGTACCTGCAGTGAAATAATTACTGAGCTTAACAATAAAACCAAAACTTTATACAAAGTGGCCTGAAAACTCCACTCATGGTGAGCAAAGGAAGGCCATCCCCTGGAAAGTAACTTGTGCTATCCACTAGCGTACTGCTCCATATTAAATCAAGGGAGTAACCCTTGAGAAGAACTGCCGCACAATGCCTTAGCTGATGCCTGAAAATGACAGCACTTAGGGGCATGCTTCCCTCAGTATATGTGTAAACTGGTCTCTGTATTTGCAATCTTACTGTACCTGATGCATGCCAAATGCTGAATTGCACTCTCAGCAGTGAGTCCCAAGACACTATACCTTCGTGGCTAGCTTTCCCGATTTGTGTGAATAGTTCTCAGCAGTGAGTAATATCTGCCTATCTTAATGGCGTACTGATCGCGATTTTGACGTGGGAAAAGTCGCTTTTAATGATGTTAGCTATTGAGTCACACTCGCTATTATTCGATGCGCTATTCTTTCTTCGCTATTATTTATTTGCGATTCTTTACTCGCTATTATCACAGGATACCGAACAATGTCTTCCTTGTTTTTAAAATCATCAAATAATATCCGTGAAGATTCTATGAAGCAGTCTTTCATTAGTTCACCATCAGAAAATGGTTTTGAATGCTTTGCTAAAAGCCAGGCGATGTGAAAGCTTGCCATTATTATCAGATCGCCCTCATTCATTGCTACTTGTAACGCTCGCTGTTGTTTAGCAAGCCCGGTTTTTAGCATGCACACCTGTTAAGAATGCAAAACTGATCTAAGAGGAAATCTGTGTGAATAAGACGGATGGCACTTTTCAAAATTTCTCTGAACATTAAATCTTTTCGGGACAGAGAGAGAATCTTTACAGATAAGACAGGTAGGCTTGCCGTGATCGTCAGTAACAAAAAACTCACACTCCCATGCATCCTGCACTATCCACCCTTCTTCTCCCGGTTTCCTTTTTTTTACTGCATCCAGAACTTGGCGAACTAGGTTCAGATAAACTTGGTGAGCGGCTAGGTATGCTGTGGTTACTTAGAAATTGCTCCATTTCGAGTAAACTTTCAACGCTTTCTTTCTTCCCGAGTTGGTGGCAGTTGTCAGTGGAGGTATCTGTTAATTCACAGACATAGCTCAGTTTATACAGGGAGCTGGGAGGGGGGTACTCAATTGGCACCAATATAATTAATTAAGAAGCATTGAAGTACAAAACCGACTCATAGGTAATTATCTGAGCTGCAATGAGCGAGTAGTTGTCAGTTTGCCCATCACTGAATAACGAAGTAGTGACAAACAGGTAATTAAGGTTAAGTACCTGTAATCAGCATTTTGTTTTGTACTTTGATTTCACCGCATGGCAAATCAAGTTTAATTACAACGCTTGCACTAAATGGGCTATTAAAGTAGCAACAACGCAAAGTTAAAGCATTTCGTTTTGTACTTAGATTTCACTGCATGGATTCATTTCAACGCAATAATCATTACTGAGTAATGCCAAGGAACTGGGCAAATAAATCAAGTTTAATTACTACGCTTACACTAAATGGGCTATGAAAGTAGCGACAATCAAAAGTTAAAGCATTTTGTTTTGTACTTAGATTTCACCACACGGCATAGGTAATAACTCAGATTCATTTCAACGCATGACATGAAAGTAGCAACAACGAAAAGTTAGATTTTAAAATAAAATCTCTTTTCTCAAGTAATTAGCTGACAAACGCAGAGGGCCTCAATATTTAAATTAAGGGCATCATGTGGCCCGCGGGACGCAGTTTGCCCACCACTGTCTTAGAGTAAGTTATAATGGTACATATTCTAGCACTTGAATATTGGAACAGGGAGTGCCCCAGGGCTCGATCCTGGGGTTCTTACTGCTCTCTTTGTTTGTTGGTACTATACCATTCATATTAACACATTCCAATACTATCTTGTATGCAGATGATATTATCATATATTCCAGTTCTTCTGTAGAGGAAATAAACCAGTCACTTAACACTGATTTTTCTACTTTAAATCATGGGCTCATACAACATCATTTGTTGCTAAATAGTAAAAAAAAAAATATATATATATATATGTTATTTGGATCCAAACCAAGACTGTCAAAATGTATACCACTGTCGAATTGTGGATTCAAAAGGTATTTTGCTTGAACAGGTCACAGAATTTAAATATCTCAGATTACTTCTGGATCCAAATTTATCCTTTTCATTACATATAAGGGCAATAAGTAGACACATCAATCAAAAACTAGGTGTTTTGTTTAAGCTACAGAACTGTTTAACTAGTGAGGCCAGACATACTATTGCAAACAGTATATTATTACCTGCTTTAAATTATAACTCTTACATGTTTTCAAATTTAGCTACTATTGACTTATCATTATTAACCACTACATTTCATGGGATTTGTAGTCACACTAAAGATGCCATTCCCGAATCCATCATTGTATATTATATGTACAGTCTGGTTGGTTACCCCCAAAGTGTAACAGCTTGTACAATTTGTGCTGTATTGTAGATAACACACTAAGGTTAAAAAACTGATTCTCCTCTATATGTTCTATTCGATTTTAAAATTGAAGGTAGGCAATTAAGATCCACAGGTAAACACATGTTATCAACTCCAACCACCTCAACTGTTATGGGTGAATGTGCCTTTTCTGTTTGTGCTGCCAAATGTTGGAATAATTTTGTGAAGTTAAAAGTCATACAGTTTTTAAGCAGCAGTTCAAAATGTACTTTTTAAAACAATTACAGTGTAAATGTTTTATGTAGTCATATATGTTTATTGTGATTTGGCTTATCCTGCACATTGCATGTATATACTTTAGCACTTTTATTAACATCTTGGCTGTTTGTAAACACGGCCCCTGGTCGTTTCCTGAAAAATGGCCTTTGGCTCATCGTATTTACCTGGTGAACAAAAGTTTGAATAAAAAATAAAGATTTTGCACTGCTGTCTTGCAGAAACTTTTCCCTAAATAAGTTCTGTACCAAGCCTCCTAAGGTACTGCTTTGTAGTCTGCAGTAGTTAAGCATAGTAAGGGATTCCTGGGGTTTGAAGAAAAAAATTATTCACCATAATAATATTGTTTCTTTCAAGGGATCCCTCACTAAGCTTAACAATCCCACCCTATTTTCTCTCCCGGAACCTGAAAAAAGGTTCTCCAAGAATCAGTTTTCTTTCATTCTTTATTTCACTTGAGCATTACTTGTGCATTGCCTGCAACTGATTTTTGGTGATTTTGTTGAAAAATGTTTGGTCTGCCATGTTATGACCCTGAAGGAACTCAGAATTTTGGGGCCTTCTGTTTTTGTCTAGGTTTAGCTAGAGTAGTGGTGACTGCTCCCTTAGCTTCAGAAATAAATTTGACATTAGAGGGCAGAGTGAGCATGACCACACTGCAGAGATCTGAATTTCATTCCAAGATTTTCTAATTTACATAACATTCTACTCTCTGGGGCAGCTGAAACCAGCAGACTGATTTGCAGTAGTTGAGCATAGTGAGAGATCCCTTGGAAGAAACAACAATAATATGGTGAGTAATTTTTTTTTTATCTGCCTTATACCTTTTTAACCATTGAGTAATAAATGTGTGATCCCTACAGGCTCCGTAAATCTACTACTGTTCATGCCTGTTTTATTATTATTATTTTTTTTTTACAATACCCATATATCTGTCACAACCACATTTGAACATCCCCATAGACTTTGTAGAGATTGTATTGTCTGGCAATTTATTCTACCCCTCAAACACCATTTCTGGGGGAAAAAAATTATAATATCCTTGTTGAATTCCTCCCCTTCCCATTTCAATATGTTTCTTCTGGTATTTGTGTTATCTCTGAGTTTGAACAAATCATTATTCTTCACTTTCTTCGCACCACGAAGGTATTTGTACATTTAAGTCATGTCCCCCTCCTCCAAGTACATATTAAAATGTGTCAGTCTCTTTTCATATGTCATTCCCTGTTGTCCCTGAATCATTCTCATAGCTCTTCTCTGCACTGCCCTCACCCTGTCTCTGTCACTGTTTAGGTATAGTAGGGACACCAAAACTGCATCCAGTATTCCAAGCTAGGATGAACCAGTAACTTACACAGTATAAGAATACCCTCCTTTTCTCCTGCTGTCAGTGTCCCTTCCTGTGCATCTCAACATCTTATTTGTTTTCCCAACTGACCTAATGCAGTGTGATGTTTTTTTCAAACAGTTTGGTATTACTATTTCCAAGTCATTTTCTTTAGTAGTGCTTATATATGCCAATAATACATTACCCATTTTGTATTCAGTCTTTTTTTTTTCTTCCTATTTGTATTACTTTATGGTTTTTGGCATTTAATTTTAACAACCATATTTTTGACCACTTCTCCAACCTTTTCAGGTCCTCTCTTATAATTTTAATACCTTTATCACTATCTACGCTAATACAGACTTTGCTATAATCTCTTACTCTACATTGCTACCCCAATGTCACAAAAAATATGTTGAAAAGAACTGGACCAAACACTGATCCCTGTGGCATCCCATAAGATCTGAAAATTCCCCCACCCTTCCTTAGAAGTGCCCTCTGAGTCCTATCTCATAGTCTGTTTTTACTCATGTAGTTATTTTGTTCCCAGGCCCCAGGTCCTGCATTTTGTTTACTAATTTACCATGCAGCACTGAGTCAAAAGCCTTGTCTGTCACTTGTCCTTTATCAACTGCCTTTGTTACACAATCAAATAATTCTTTCAGAGCTGACTGACAAGATCTCTCTCCAGTGAAGCCATGCTGTCGGATATCTTATAGTCTATTTAACTGCAGGATTCTCACTGTTTATCTTGAATTATTTTCAGTAGTTACCCACAACAGATGCAAGAATAACAGGTGTGTAATTTCCTGGTTCATCTCTGCTCCCACTCTTATGTGATGGAACTTTGCTGTTCTCCAGTCTCTGTGAACAATCCCAGATTCTAGCACACTGTTAAACAGACCTGCTATTAGTTTTGTTAGGACTTTTCTCATCTCCTTAAAGAGCTAGTGTACTGCCTAAAACTAGTATTAGTTTTTAAAAGCCGTCAACTATTACCTTTTATACGTGAAGTACTTTTGCTATTCCCTTTGGATAATTAGAATATATTTTACCTGATGTTAGTAGGTGTGATCTGTGGAAAAGCTCTCTGCCTTGTAGCTGACATATCTAGCTCTGATCCTCCAATTACATCATCAGCATTGTGACTTCACTGACTGTGACATCACAACTACTCAGGAAAAGTCACTCAGCACTTCCCAGGTCTGTCACTTGTGATGTCACTGTTAGTGAGGTAACAGTGCTGATGTAGTTAGGAAACAGAACTGGAAAGGTGAGCTGTTAGAGTGCTATTCCACACACTTAGCATAATCCTACCCATAGAAAACTTTCGAATGAGCAAAATTAAGAGTCAATAGAGGGTGAAGCGATAACCTTATGACCATACTAAGCTAGTGCTACTGTTACCTTCATTATCATCTATGTTATGCTACTGCACTACAGTACCACATCTGCTATTAATGTGTATCCTTTCTCACAATATATATGTCATTCTGTGTGTATCGGTTTCTTGTTTCTTGTATGTTAGTATGTAATGTTTAAACATTTTTCAATAAAAAATTTAATGCTAAAAAAGGAAAAAAAGAAAAAACACTTCAGAAACAAAAAGTTACAACTTCTTCTCTTAATTTGTAACATTCCTGTCTGCTATTTTTTGGGTCTACTAACTCTTTAATGCAGCAGTGCAACACTATATATTTTTCCAAAAAGCTAGTTTTCAACTACTGTTAACAAATATATTAGCATACATATCAACTCTGCTTTTCCATGTAATTCCTATGTTGAGCACTGCATATTTTTTCTTCTTCTATCTTGACCTTGGTCAGGGCTACACTACCTTTTCTAGGCCAGATGGGGTGGCCATCTTTTTTCTTGAGAAAAAACTAAATTAAAACATTTGGAGGCAGTATAGTGTAGTGGTTAAAGAAAAACAACACCCTCATATCATTTAAATTTAATTTGACTCCATGTCAACAGGCAACTCCTTTCCTGTAGTTGTTAGGGCTGTATGTGTTGGCCTTAGTTTGTTTTTACTGCACATGGTAGCTCCTGTGATTGCCCTGTGGGTCTCCATTTCATGGTTGTTGAAATCTTATTCTCCATGAGAAGTGCATTAGCATATGAGAACATGATGTCAGATCAACCATTTATATTATAGATCTCTATGTTGAAAGAACAAATACTTTGCAAAAACTCTCTGGAAACTCATAAACTGAATGATGTTTAAAGGGGAAAAAAACTGCATTATAACTCAGACAGTTTGCAAAGCTCACTTACGGTAATGTGGTATTTCACACCTTCTTGTAGCTTGTTTCTTTGAAGACTAATGAAACAGACAGGCATACTGAGGAGTTCAAAGAGTGATTATGCATCATGTTCTCATATGGTAAGTCAGCGCTCAGGAACAATGAGATTTCAACAACCACAAAATGGAGTCTCCCAGGGCAGTAACAGGGCCTAGTAAGAACTGTGAAAACTGACTAATGCAGTTGCATGCATCTTCAACAACTACATGAAGAGTTGTCTGTTGACATGGAAACAAATAACATTTAGAAGATATGAGGGTGTAGTCTTCCTTTACGGGCACTGAGCTGCAAACGTGGAGACCTGGTTTGAATTCCATCAGCCCCCACTTGCATACTGTGTGACCCTGAGCAAGTCACGTAACTTTCTTGTGTTCCCAGGTCACACCTGGAAACAAGCTCCAGTTTAGTGTGCCTTTCCTGGTTAAACAACTTCCCCTTTCCCTTATAAAAAATGCTCAGATTTTGGTGTAAACTAGAAAATGTTACCACCAAATAAAACTGGAAGATGCCTACAATCTTTTATAGGAAGAAAAGCGTAGGGTAAATTTTTTTGCCAAATTTCATTGCATTGCTGCTTAAAGCACCCTAGGGAATAGCTTATTTGGGCCCATTGATAAAGTCGCCTTTGATGCATTTAAACCTTTTAATTATTAGAAGGACTAAACGGCACCCTTTTCACAGAGGTGGATTACTTTTTTAATTCTTTACCCCTCTTTAGTATGGCACAGTTTGGCATTGGACCCTTACTCTCTGTGGAGTATCCACTCAGCTGATGTCATGTTGGGTGACCATTCTGGCAAAGGTATTAAGTTAAGGGGCGTGTTCTGGCAGGTTGGGAGCATACTGCAGGTTGAAGCGGGTGTATTACAGTGGGTCAGTTTACCATTTTGGTAGGCTGAGAATTGTAGTAGGTCAGTGTGCCATTTGAGTGGTTCAAAGTGCCATTCTGGTGGGTCACAAAGTGCGATTCCTGCGCGTTTACCATTCTGGGGGGGGGCAGGGTGCCATTCCAGCAAGTCTTAGTGCCATGACAGTAGGTCCAGGAACTCTTCTGACGAGTCAGGGTGCTATTCTGCTGGATCAGGGAGTGCCATTATGGTGTGCTGGGTATTCCAGTGTGGGGTGTCAGGTGATAAGAGTATTGTAATAATGGAAACAGCATATGGGCAAACAGAAAAGGGTGATATCAATATGGGCAAGAGTGACAGAAGTGCGCCAGATCACATTAGTGACTCTGCCCTACTAATGCCACTCTTGTGGTTCTGGCTGCGGCTTAGAGGATGGTTATATTTAGTGTGGGGGTGCATGGGGTGAAGCCCCATGTGGAGGTTGCACAGGGCAAAGCCCCTTGCATGTGTGGGTTCAGTGTACTTTTTCCCCCCGATGTGTTGCCTTTTTGACTGGGTACTGTAATGTTCCATCGTCCAACTGCTCTTCACCTTTTTGTTGTCATTTTTGTCGGTTGCTGTTTTATATTGCCCTAATTACATAGTACCCCAGTGGGGCAGGGTACCATGCCAGTAGGTAGGGCATTCTAGCTGGCAGGTCATGACAAAAGGAAAACTGTAATCCATCTGTTCTAGTTCCAGGTGCATTCTGGTTCTAGACTGATTATGCTTTTCATCCATTTTCAAACACTAGAGCCTTATACATTTAAACCTTTAATACTGGACAGTAACCCTGGATGGCTGGGGAAACATAAAAATCATACAGAATATTAGTTCTCATACTTTGTTATAGTGAGCCTCACCCAAGCCATAGAAAGACCTCTAGCCTCCCTATAGAAAAATACCATACAGTACTTTACACAGTGCACCAGGTATAAGGTGAAAAACCTTTTTTGTTTATTCTTATGATATTCAATTTCTTGTTCTCCCCTCCCCACCAGTAACCTCTTACCCATCACACCTAGAAAAAGCTACCTGTTCACCAGTTTATACATAAATAAAGTCACCTGCCAGCCCATCACATATAATGCCTGTAACTCTAATTTGGGAACAAGCCTGGGCCATCTCGGGGGGGGGGGGGATTGAACATCTCAAAGGATGCTCTACTCTTCTAGGGAATGAGGCTGGATGGAACTGCAGTAGAGGCTGAATGGAAGGATGGATGCTGGTCCAATTCAGGGACAGCATGCCGTCATGTATATTTCAAATACCAGGAATCCATCAATGATGCTTTACAATAAATATTATCTTCCTGCCAATGAGTGATGCCCTGGAGATAGAATATTATGCTAATTATAGAACCTAGAATACAAGTTCAAACTCTGCACTATGGTCACATTTCTCTAGTATTCAACATCCGATATGTTTCTCCATCTGATGAGAGCAATTGCCTTGAGGTACAGGTCCAGCCCTCTGATCAGCTGATTTGGAGTTTATTTATACTTCTGTTGTTTTTCAAAGTTCAAGTTAGTTTCTCGATACTCTGCATTATGGTATTTATGCTCACTATTATTTATTAAATTGCGGTCTCTCTGGTTCTCAATCGCTTCCAGGAACTGGAGAAGGCCGTCCTCACTACGTTGTTCCCGCCTTGAAGGAACCAGCCAAAACTGCTAAAAAAGCCATACAAAACCTGCAAAGTTTAAAATACAAAGCACTGGTTTTAAAGTGTGTTCCCATTTTCAAGGAACTGAACCACATTTGGGCTTCAGTTCATAAATTGTTCTGTTCCTTAGCAGTTCCTCAGTACTATGAGGGAAGAAAATTTTACACTTGATTTAAACTACAGTAGAATTGATTACTATTGTGACTAGGGGGGTTTCAACCTAGTGGAAATGTTTTACAAGGTCTGCAGTGTCTAGTATGACATATAGAACCTAAATAATGGACAGGACCAACAGACTTCAAAAACTGTACAAACTGTTTTCAGATCTTGACAAGGGCAGACTGACACAAGCTTTGTTGGAGGTGCCTAGGTCCAGATAACGATTTTCAGTTTTGAGCTCTGTAAAATGTTTTGCCCTAAGACTCAAAGAAAAGGGCTAAAAAAAAGAGAAGATTTTATGGCTTCTTAGTCTGCCTCTATGTTACCAAAATACAATAAAAGCTCTGATGGTGTTCCTAATGATGGTGGAAAGCATACATCAGAGGGTTCATCTCCTCAAAAACAGCACAAGTCCCTGTCAGAGGAGACAGATAAAAAAGATAAAGCTACTTATTCATCTGACAGGAATCGTAAAGATGGTTCAGACACTATGGAGTTTGAAAAAGGGAACCGTCAGTCCAGCAGTGGCAAAAATAAAAATAAGAGCTTCAGAGCAGGTATTGGGACTAGTACCTGGCAAAGAAAAAGCAAAAAAAAAAGTATGTTGGGAGGCCGACTCAGTGGTGTATAGGGCTGAGGCACTATATACCTTACCTGTCATCATGTCAGTGACCCGTGTTCAAGAAGCAGTGCAGGTTGATGGGGGGCAGATGGGGTGGGTGGGGGCTGGGAGTGGATAGGCGGCCCTCAGGTAGATTTCCTCTCCCAGACTTGGGAGATAGGCTTTCCCGGCTCTTGGCTGCCACCAAGTGGAGATTTGATGGTAATGTCAGGCAATTGGGGGGCTGGCACTAGGCCAGGTGGGTGAAGCAGGGCCATTGTCAGTTCCAGCATGCATGTGCAACCGTGTATTGCCAAGGCCTCAGGAAGTAATGGGGAGAAAATTGAAGGACCCGCCCCCCCCCAGTGACAGGATGATGACTGATCTCCTGCAGGCCCCGCAGCAGTTGCCAGGGACACGTCACAGTCCTGTGGGAGTGGACACTGGTGGAAGATGAGCCCCAGAGAAGCAGGGTGATGGGGCTGGGGGGGGGGTTGATCAGAAGGGGGGGTAGCCAGGGAGACGGAGGATAAAAACCTATATATATATAAAAAAGACCATAATGTCCACACCACTTCTTCTAAAAAGGAAAACAGCAGGCAGCAGATCCACAACAAATGCCCTCAACAGAGGACATGGCAAAAGCATAACTGTTTTTACAGGCATTCCAGGCTATGGGAGACTTTATTAATATTCCACCCCCCCTCCCCAGCTCAGGCTCCAGATCAGCCACCTGTGGAGAAAGAAGACATGTATTATGAGGAGGAGGAGGAAGGTGAAGCTATAAAATCAGATGGTTCACCTGAACAAGAGATTGGCTCACCTCCTAGATTTACAGAGGATTAAACTTCTTACTCCTCTTTCATCAAACCGATAGTGAGTACCTTCAAGATGCCCTCGCATGAAACATAGGAGGATGAGGAGGAAGTGGAGTTTATGGATATGATGGGGCTAGCACCTGCAAGAAGGCCGCTACTCCCAGCCACAAATCACTCCAAAAAGCTACTTCAAAAATTCTGATCAGTAACGCCTATTTACATCCTTATAAGCTCTGAGTATGCCCATGTCTAAGTGGGAGGCAGTAAACATGGAAAAATCACCTGTCTGCAGCAGGATAATGCGGCTCCCCTCTAAGGCCCCACACCATCAACTGCGGTGCCTATCCTTGAAACACTGGCTTAACATTGCATAAGGGCCCTAGCCTTTCAGCCCTTGGAATGATCCTGTCATGGAGGGAGGTAGGTGAAAGGGGGAATACCCGCAAGAAGGTCCATAAACAGTATGTTATGAAATAAATATCCTGCCAATATCAACTTTTTAAATTTGTTTTCATTGAATGGTTTTTACAACATAAATGACCACTCGTGAAGTTTATGATGTCATCAGATCCCTAAGATGGAAGCACTTGCCATGTATGTCTATGGTTTTCCATTTGTTAGTATATGGTATGTAGTTCTTAAAAATAAATATAAAATTTCCACTTGGGCCCCCCTTACACAACTTATAAATTTTTCTTTTTCTTTTTCCTGTAATTTTTCTGTTCCCATGTGAATGAGCCAAATGGAAGCAGCTACAGTGAGGAACTTGTACCCGGCAGTGGATGTTTTAACAAGTAAACTAATTGTGCTTTTCCAAGTATGGTTTGGGGCACTGGGTGATTACTTAGCAGCTGGGTGAAGGGTGTTTTTTTTTTTTAATAAAAAAATATGAGAATTTGTGTTTCACTGGGGAAAGAGGGGTCAGCAGAATAGCATCTGCTGAATTTGAAATCGCACAAGGTTGAAAAGTTGGGGTATGAGCATTTTCTGGAACCCCAGAATAGCCAGAATACCGAATTCCATTCAAGAGAATCAGTAAATACAACCTTATCTCTCACCTACAACACGGTTTCGGCAAGCTGCACTGCACTTCATCTGACCTGGCCTTGTTCACAAACCACGTTCATAGGAACATGGACTCAGGGAGGGCTATGGGTAAAGTTTTTGGGGATCTGTCCGGGGAATTTGACTTGGTCAACCACCCCTTACTTCTCTCCACCCTCCATAAACTGGGCTGCTCATCTGAGACCTTATTGTGGTTCAAGAGCTACCTCTCTGGGAGATCTCAATCAGTATGCACTGGCCCCGTCACCTCCCCCGCCCCCGGTCACTACTGGTGTTCTTCAAGGCTCTATTCTCAGCCCATTACTCTTCTCCCTGTTAATAAACTCCCTCCCCTCTGTCTGCCTAACTTGTGAAGCCCTGTTATATGCTGAGGACCTCATCCTCTATCATAGCGACAAGAACCGGGATAACATATCCACCATCTTGTCCCATAACTTTAGCTCTGCACACTTCTGATTCCAGTCACATCAGCTCCTTGTCAACGAGAAATAAAAACAAATCAATGCTTTTTGGGTCTAGACCCTATCTAGCTAGCATCACCAAGTCTGGCTCCACCCTCTCGGTACTGACACCTGATGGTACTGCACTACAAAATGTGCCCAATTTCAAATACCTGGGTGTTACCCTTTACCCCTCCCTATCCTATGCGGAACATGCCTCCGACGTCATACGTCAAATTAACCACAAGCTTGGGGCAGCTTATCATTTAAAACTGTTCCTGACCAGTGAAGCCCGACTGTCCATTGCTCAAGGGAACTTACTACCTATTATTAATTACTGCTCCCCAATTTACTCACGTGTGTCCTTGGCCCTTCGCTCACGCCTAATCTCCACCTACAATAAAGTCTGTCATTTTGCTCTCATGGCACCTTACTCCACCCACCACTATCTCCTTTACCAGATGCAGGGCTGGCTCCTGCTCCCCTCTCACTTCAACTACTCCTTGGGCTGCATTATCACTGACTCCCTTAGATGTGGGGATGCTTCTCCATATGCGTCACTCCTGATTACTCGTGCTCCATCAAGATGCTTGCGTGAGTCCTCAGTCCTCCCCCATGCAAATCTCCAGAGTCTCAACTGCCATGGGAGGTCAAGCACTATCTGTTGCTGCTCCCTCCTTGTGGAACAGTCTCTCAGTGTCTCTCCACTCCCTTGACACCCATAGTATCTTCAAGCAATGATTCAAATCCAGGCTACTAAATGAAGCCAAGTACCTCTGCTCCCCAGGATAATCTCTTTTTTGCCTGTCCTCCAATCTCTTCTACAGGGGACAATTTATTCCCCCCCATGCCTGCCCTGTCTACTAGCACTTTTCTTCCTCGTCATGTCACCCCTTTTCCAATGCCCCTGTTCCTACCTACCCAAATTCCTTGTATACTCTAGTCTAGTTTGTTCTACCACTCCTGTATATTCTGCAAACGCATTACTTATCCTCTGTTTTGAACTGACAATGAGTAATTGTTTAATTGGCTGCTACTATCTACTATGTGATTTTTGATGTAAATTGAATTGTACCTTTGTCCATTTTGTCAATGATTGTAAGATGCTGAATTTGTAAGATGCTGAATGTATTTTTTTTACTGTTATTTCCTCTGTATATTTTTACTTTGTGCCGCATGTTGCGACCCGGGACATGCCTAAAAACATTCCCCTGGATAAGTGCACCTCCCCGGTTACCAAAGACTTAAATAAATACGTAATATCCAGAATGTCTGAAACTGTTGAAATGTCAGAATGAGTGCAAATTTAGCATGGGTTCCTTGATTCTGGGATTTTATTGCTTACATGAGTTACATAGAAACATAGCATCTGTCAGCAGATAAGGACCATATGGCCTACCTATTCTGCCCATTTCCCTACTCAGTATGGCAGCTCAGATCCTATTTGATCTTCGGTTCTTCTTCTCTGCCCATCTCTAGGGTTCTCTTACATCTATGCCAAGCACTCTTGAACCTCCAAATTGTTTTTTCCCCCACTACCTCTGCTGGAAGGCTGTTCTATGGCTCCAGCACCCTTTCTGTGAAAAAGTACTTCCCTAACATTACCCCTGAGCCTTCCTCTCTCCAGCCTCATATCATGCCCTCTTGTACTTGTGCAACACTTTCTCTGAAATATGCTTCCCACCTGTACCCTGTTTATTCTCCTAAGGTACTTGATAGTCTCTATCATATTCCGTCTTTCGGATGAGACGTTAAACCGAGGTCCCATCTGCCTGGATTGGTGGTAGTTCAGGTGGATGTTAAAGATCCCATGGCACTTATCGAAAAAGAGTAGGGGAATTTCCCCGGTGCCCTGGCCAAATTTCCCTGATTCTCTAAAAATACCAACAACAGCTTAATCTGGTTCAAGGTCAGTTGGCATTCATCTGTATCCCCCCTCCCCCGGGTCGTGCCTGAAAATAGGCAGGATTTGTCTAGTGCACTTACCCGGTCAACAAAAGCTAAATAAATAAATATCCCCCCTTTTCCTTCTCTCCTCCAGTGAATAGATATTAAGGTCCCTAAGTCTTTCCTCATAGGGCTTATGGTGCAGCCCATGTACCATCTTCATTGCCCTTCTCTGGACTGCCTCCATTATATGTTCTTCCAGAGATGTGGTCTCCAAAACAGGACACAGTACTCTAGATGAGGCCTCACCAGTGATCTGTACATGGCACCAGTGATCTGTACAGTGGCATCACCATCTCCTTCTTCCTGCTAGTTATGCCACTCCCTATGCAAGTCAACATTCCAATCATTCTGGGCTTTCTAGAAAGGACCACAACTTCCACACTTGACATGGTAATTTCCAAAACACCAGCATGGCCAGAATGCTTGAACCTGTGCAAGTGGTAAAATCCAGAACACTGGAGTGCAGAAACCGATGCAAACTCTTGGTCTTGTCCTGGTGTTCCAGATTTTGCCACTTGTGAGGGTTCTGTCATTCTGGCTGTTTTGAAATTCCAGAAAGTACCAAGTCCAGAAAAGGTGTACCACAGTAATGATGACATACCTTTGAACTGTGGTAGTACAACTTTTGTGGCCTCTGAACTGTGTTATCACAACTTAGTGTATTTGGATTTCCATACAGAATAACACCACCATGCTCCACCAGCCTGTGCTGTCACCTCAGGGTTCTGATTACATCACACATCCAAGGTGAAGCTCCAGATGTCTGATATAATCAGAACCCTGAGGTGGTAGTGGCTGGTTGAGCATAAGGTTGCCCATACAATACATTATATTGTATACAGTTTGTAAGTTTTAGTTGTTTTTCATTAATAAAACAAAAAGAGAGAACACTGTTTAACCAGGAGTAGCACACTAAGCCAAAGCTTGTTTCCAGATGCAACCTGGGAGCACAAGGAAGTTAAGTGACTTGCTCAGGATCACACAGTATGCACCTAGGTGGCTGTGGGATTCAAACCCAGGTCTCCAGATCTGCAGCTCAGAGCCTCAGTCCACTGCACTATACTGCCTCAAGGAAGAAAGAAAGTGGGGTCACAGAACTCTGGGGCAGCAGCAGCAAAGGCACCGCTGGTTTCAGTGCAGAACTTGAACTGATTGTTGTGTGCCTGGCAGCCTGGTGTAAAACATCAGGTGCCACGAGGATTTTCGATCAGCTGGAATGTTGCTGTACAGCAGAATGGTACGACAACGTTTCATGGCCTTTGAACACTGGTACAACATTTCAACTGAGATGAAAATCAAATCATACAGAGCAAGGGTCAAATATACACTGTAGTACTGTTAAGCCAAACATTTACTTTAGCCGAGGACAGAACACTCTTCAGTTCATGTGCAGTGCACACTTCTCAACCTCTTGGCATTAAAAAATCATAGCACTGGCCTTCAAAAATCATAGGAAAGGGCCTGAATGTGTTGCACTTCCTTATTTTAAATAATATGTCTACAGATAGTGGGCCCCATATAGTTACTGATAAGGAATGTTTCTATCAACTCAGTTCAATTATTTAATAGTTTGTGTGACCAGAAATAGCTCTAACATTATGAGAAGGAACATCAGTAAACCTATGCGAAGCAAGGGTAAATTTGAGTGCGAAAATCATAGCGCTATGCGCAATTCATAGCAGTTGAGCCCTCCAAGGGAGAGGTCGTGTTTGCTAGTGCCCAGGAGTGTAGCCAGAAATTTCCATTTTGTACACAGTCTCCAACAGTTACACCCCCCCCATTAAAAAATGTACATATCCTTTCCAAATGGCACCCCCCTTCCAAACAAGTCAGATTGTTGTCAGATGATTCCTCTACTCTCTAAAGAGGTCATACATGCATCAGACACCCCTCAGTGGCCTACACTAACCCAAATACTACAGATTAGAATGATAATATTAACAGAGTGGCTTATGGTTTGTGACAGGCACTCCACAAAACTGTACACAAATGTGTACACTGAGTATGCCTGTCTACACCCTTGCTAGTGCCTACTCTTTGATAAGGTTACAACTGCTGAAACAGTAAATGTTTTAGTATTTAGGCCAAAGGTGGATCTACAATTGTTGTACATTAAATTACACATATTCCACAAAGTTAGATTTTCGTAAAAAATATAAAATTTCAGCGGCATTTTACGTAGCTGATACTTGCACTTTTTCAGTCACAAATGACGTCACAAAAGTGTGTGGTCATCACAAAAGTAAGTCGAGCTGTAAATGAGTAAACCCCCGGGGTTAGCTCAGTAGTAAATGCTGAAAACTTCTCAAAAGTGCTAGGACTCTTCACAAGAGGGTACCTAACTGTCCCCTACCGAGACTCCTCCCCACCCGGGAAACGATAACTTACTTGGCACACCAATAGGTAAGGTGAGAAGTAAAGTGAGACAAGCTCAATGCAAGTGACACTGCAGACAATGTTTACAAGAACCCGGTATCCTGGAGATAAGCAGAGGCCGAGCGCGAGCAGCAATGGCAGACAGAGTGGGCAGCAGTAAGAGGGCAAAGTCGGCCAATACTAAAAAAACTAAATCCGGACGGGCCAATCCTGAAAGACCTAAATCCGGACGGGCCAATACTGACAGACCTAAATCCGGACGACCCACAGAGGTAGATACCACACATATGGGAAGCATTTTTTGGTTGACCTGTAAGTGCATTTGCAAATGTGAAACATGGTGACGGTGAGATAAATTTTGTACAGCACAGAGATGCTGTATACGTATGCCGGTTTTCATTGTTTTGGTGGGAGTGCTGCAGCAGTATTTTGGTATGATGCATGACTGTAAAGAGCGCATCCGTGTTTTGTGACATTTCTGCCGCGTAGATAGTGTGTGGTGTGTTTTCAACTTGACAGTATCCGAATTAGCTAGCTGTTTTGCAGTTGCAGTTTTTAGTTACAGAAACGTGCATTCGCATTATAAAATAAACATCACATGAGGAATGGTTTGCATGACGACATGATTTGACATGGCTGGAGTTACCAGCTGGAGTAGAGGAATAAACAGCGGACCAGCTCGCTAAAAGATGGTACAGTAATGTGATAAGCAATTAAGTAAGCAGTATACTCTGATGCTAGAGGTAGAAAGCTCTGAATGAAGTCCATTAGAACTGCCTCCCCCAGTCTTTCACTGGTCAAATCCAATGAATCCACCCCAAATATAAGTCTATCTAAATTAATCTTATGGGTTATTATTGACTGTGGTAATGTTTTCCATAACCCCACTACTCTGAGACTATTTATTCATGAGAAAAGCAGATATGCCATTGAGCTAGGGACATTTACAGTGGTTCATAATGGATCTGTTTCCAGGAGTGTCCTGGGAGCAAAGGGTGGTTAAACATGGAAACAGAATTTGTGGTCAGATAAGGACCGGTTGGCCCATCCAGTCTGCCTATTTCTCCCTACCTACATTATCACTGCCGGCCATGTCCCATCTAGTTAAGTGACTTGCTAAGGTTCACACTGTTATACAAAGAGGTTGTGGGAAGCAAACACAGGTCTGGAGTCACTAAGCTCATTTATTAGTTTCTGACGTTTTTACAGGCAAAGGCTGCCAAAACGAGGAAGAACTGGTACTATTGGCAAGAAGAGTTAAATGTTAGCCGCGTGATTTAAGGAATAAGCTCAATGTTTATGGACATTACACTTATATAGTTACCAATTCAATTATGGGGACTAATACCAAAATTCAAAAAAAGTGCTTAAAAAATATATTTTTTCATATCCTTTTTAAAAAACCGTCATGAAATTTACCATGTCAATATTGAAAAAATATATTGTTATACTTTATCATTATGGAAAAAGTATATCAATAACATTTATTTTATGAAAAAAGTTCTGTCATGATGTAAATATGTATATTGATATACAGTAGCTAGAGAAAACTGCCTGTTTTTACTATCGATAACATAATTACTACTGTTACATAATAACAATGTAATAATGACACAATTTCTTAAAATCTGGACTCCAAGCTTTCATTAAAAAAAAAATAAGTTTCTAGCCCCAACAGTTCCAGAGTTAGACATTTCAACAGATCTTTTCTTTACATGATAATTTTAGAACCATTATTGCTAGTGACACATTTTTTTTAATGAAAGCTTGGAGTCAGCCAAGTAATTATATTGAAATGTATCAGTACAGTGACCATATATTGATTAAAAAAAATGTTTCATGCTGATATCAAAAAATATCAAATGGTTCACTGCATTTTTAATGTCCTGCCATTTCTACCACATTACATTGACATGTATATTCATGTAGCAGGGGTGTAGCTGGGAATTTTAAACTTGTACTCTAAACTGATGCACTGTTGCCCCCCCCCCCATTATGTAAACATAAACCAAAATATGCACTGCCACACCATACCAACAATATGCCCCCCTCTGTTTACCATGTCTGAGTTCAAGTAATCAGGTTCTTCCTGTAATTCTCCTTCCTTTGTTTTTCTGCCTGCCTGGTAAGTTGTTCTTGTTTGTGTATTTGGCTGGTGGCATCAGTGCACCATGTGACGCTTGTACAGCTGGTTTTGATTACTCTATGTTTTTTTTGTAATATAAAAAAATGTGTTATTATACAATGGCAAGAAAGAAAGGCTTGGTCAGACTGGTACTGGACCCGTGATGTTATCCCAGTACAACATCACGGGTCTAGTCACAGCACACAAGAGACTGCATCAAATGTTATAAGAATCATGCCACAGCCCATGTCCAAGTTGCCCACACTTGGCATGGCTGCTGTGGCTTTTGCCAGTACTTGCTCGTTTTTTTTTAAATAAATCACTCCTTCCAACAGCCACTAAAAAGCCCAACACACCCACCACAAATTAAAACTGTCCACATTAACAGTACCACAGTATACCTTTCCTATCTAGCTTCGCATTTTAAGACACATTTTAAACAAAGTAACCTGCCGTTACTGCGATCGCCCTCAACAGTCCTCACTCGTTTTCCGACCCAAACACAGTAAGCGTGTGACACAGCGCTTCAGTAAAACTCAAAACAGATACATCGTTTCTTCACTTTTTTCCTCTCAAACACACCATGACTCTAGTGAAAGAAGAAAACACTCCACGAACAGACCAGTGTGGCAGCGCAAAAGAAATAATTTTCTCACTCCCTCACATATCCGCTCCATTTCCAACTCCTCACAGCTGTCCCGCCAAAACCTCTGCCGGAACAAGCAGCCACCAAGTAAAGTGTGAGCAACTCGCTCACTTCAACGACATGAGAGTGCAAGTGAGTGTTCACACAGACTGCGTTGCTGTTAGCCTCACTCACTCACTTTTTTTCCCGTTTGTTAATTTTTTCAAATGAACCGTAAACGCGCTTAAGAAATGATCTCCCTACCTCCTTTCCTTTGGTTTCAGACATCCACACAGCAGCACGCTACGGGGGCAGTCCCGATAATAGAGCACAAGAACTGAAATAAAAAAAAGAAAAGGTCACAGAAAAACGGAGGAAAACGATGAAAAAAAACAAAGACAACATACATAATGAGGCAATAGGTCATATTAACAAAGAGTAGCACCACTGACAAAGGTCAAAACGTTGCTATAGGGACTGCACAGCAGCTCAAAAAAAACATTAGCGCCACCTGCTGGCTAAATCGGCACTACTTTTACTTGAAGTAACCCTACCTATTCCAAAAATGACAGAAAAATCTACTTTAGATGTAGTTTTTCATCATTTTTTTGTTACTTCTTACAAACGAGCCATTGTATAATAGCAATAATGCACTCCAGGGTGTGTGTTGTACTGGGATAACGTCACGCCTGGGGTGATTAGGCACGAGGCCGCACCCTGTCGTGCATTATTGCTTAATTGAGTGTCAGCCTGTGGGATAACCCCCCCCCAGGTATCAGTTCAAAAGACAGGATTTATGTTAAACAACAGATCTCTGTATGCAGTTAACTTCTCAGTTTGCTTTGAAAGCTAGGAAGTGGAATATCCATTTTATGACGTTCTCAGGAAAACCAAGTTAATTGTCTGGTGTCACAAAGCATATAACACCACAGTGAGAGCTGGCAGAGAGTCATGAAAAGTGCTTTGATGTCCTTGAGACAGGAAGACACTCTAGATCAAAAGGACATGGGGAAACAAGTTTTTGCTGACGTCACCTTCTAAAGGATGAGACATCCTGTTTTGTATAATTTTTGTATTCTGACAGGGAGGAGCTAGGTGACCTCATGCAAAGAGGTTGGCAAAGCCAGTTTTAAACTGTAGTCTGTATTCCATTTAGACAGACACACATGTTTGGACTTTGAAGCTACAACATCTTTCAGCACTGTAAGGTTAGAAGAATACATTAGGTAGACAGGCCTAAGTGTATTATTGGTAGGAATTTGCACTTTTGTAAACCTTATTCTTTTAAGTGATTTGTACATTTTGTGATGTATTGTTCTGTATTTACATTTTACATTTTTATCTATTTTTAAGTAAACATCTCATTTTAGAGACTATTTGGTGTGCCTTTGAAATTCTTTCTTTGACAAGTGAAGGATATATGGTTACAGTGACACTGTGCATAGCTTAATGGTAATACCAAACTGGGAAAAGGTAAGAGTTTATTCTGAGGTCTTTCATAGAGTTTTTAAGGGTTCATTTTGTACACCTGGTTAGGTGCCCATAGGTGAAAGATATCTGGCATCCCCTGAAGAGCAGAATTATCTGAGCCTGTACATTGAGTACACTAGCAGGAGTTCACAGTCTGAATCCTTCCAAGAACTTGAGACCAAAGGTTGATTCGAACCCACAAAACAGACAGGAGGGTTACCCTGTTCTGTTAACTGTTCACAGTACTGTGCTCGGAGGTTGGCACTGTGGGAGCAGAGGGCCTGACCTGCTGAGTGGGGTTGTGACACACCATACTGAACAACAAAGGCAAAAGGGCTCAGCACTACACAGACACAATGTGACTCAGAATATCCTTGCTTTCCTCTTTTTGTTGCCCCTGCCTGATTTGTTGCCCCTTTCTGATTTTTTTACTGTACCCTGCTGAGTACAGTGCATGTGCCTGCCGACACCCCTGTCATGTAGCATCACAGGAGAGCTGTATTAACTGTTGAAATGTTACAGCTTTCAAAATGTAATTTCAAGCATTATAACAATATTATACAAGGTTATTTTTGGAAATGGTCGGAAGATACTAGTGGTTGTTCTGTCTAAGAATAAACACATTCCTTTCTAATTTATTTGGTTTTTGGTAATTGGGTAGGTACTGTACACTAGACAATTAAATGCCCATTTTCAGGTATGACCCGGAAGGGTACAGAGCAAAATTCCAATATAGAACAAATACAGTGACATATTTAAAAAGCCTGCAATTCGAGGCATTGGCCAGGAAAGGTATATAGTAAAAGCAAATTACAATTAGTGCACAGAGTACAAACATTCACAGACTGTCGCTCTAACCTCTAGGCTATACTGCCTAAGAAATTTTTTTTCTGTCTTAAAGAGCTAGTGAAGCCAAAAGAGGCAGACAGGAAAATATTGCAAATTTTAAGTAGCTGTCAGTTGTAATTTTTTATTTCTGAAGTTCTCAACTCCAAGGCCGATGACGAGTGTGGTACCACAGGGCTCTGTGTTGGGGCCAGTATTGTTTGGACTCTTCACATCAGACATTGCGCATGAGGTGGTGAGCAAGGTAAGTCTGTTCACTGACGACACCAAAATCGGAGCAGTGGTGGATGGAGAGGAGGAATGGAAGCAGCTGCAGGGGGATCTACGCAAGCTAGAGGAGTGGTCAGAGAGGTGTCAGCTGGGGTTCAGTGCAAAGAAGTGTAAGGTTATACACTTTGGGGTGAAGAACCCAAGGAGAGAATACTGGCTGGTGGGGTTAAGCTGGGGATCACTGAGGAGGAGAAGGACCTAGGGGTAATGATAACACGGACCATGAACAACACTGCCCAGCGCAGGAGAGCGGCTGCAAAAGTGAACAAAATGCTGGGGTGCATAGTGAGGGGTTTTTCATCCAGGCAAAGAAAGGTGATCTTGCCCCTCTGTAGGTCGCTGGTTAGGCCGCGCTTAGAGTATTTTGTGCAGTTTTCGGGGCCATACCTAAAGTGTGATATCAGGCTACTGGAGGGGGTGCAGAGGAGAGCAACAAAGGTGATATGTGGAATGGAGGGGAGAGACTATGACAGCAGGCTAGCAGACCTGAATATGTACACCCTGGAGGATAGAAGGGATAGGGGTACATGATAGAGACATTCAAGTATCTGAGGGGAATCAATAAGGATGGGGCAGATGGGGTCTTTAAGTTAAGGAGGGCGAGGGTCACCAGGGGGCATGGGCTAAGAATAAAGGGGGGAAGATTTAGGAAGGAAATAAGGAGACACTATTTCACAGAGAGGGTGGTAGCAAAATGGAACCTATCAGAATGGGTGGTATCATGTAAATCTGTGAAAAGCTTCAAAAGGGCGTGGGACAGGGAACAGGGGAGAGTGAGGGTGGGGGAGCTGGGGGTGTGGAAGTGGGATGACAAAGGGGAGGGGGCTGGGGCAGCTGCAAACTAGGGGTGTTGGCTGCACACTCAAACAGACTTAGATAGACTGGGTGGTCTGTTTCTGCTGGCACATTCGTATGTTCATATTTTTCTTTTTCCTTTTGCTCATCAGAAAGTCTTCTATCTTATAATGTTATGTTGTATGTCTGGAACAGCTCTTAGCCTGGCAGCTGACATATCTAACTCTACTGCCCCACACTACATCATCAGCATTATGATCTCACTGACAGTGACATCACAGATGAATTACCTGGCAGTCACTCACTTGCTGTTCCTAAGTAGCAGTAATGTCACAGTCAGTGAAGTCACAATCCTGATGATGTAGTGTAGGGCAGTAGAGCAAGATATATCAGCTGCCAGGCAAAGAGCTGGTCCACACATCACACCTAACATCAGGTAAACAGTCTTCTAATTAAATAAAGGGAAAATAAAAAGTACCTCAGATATGAAAGGTAATGGTTGTCTGCTTTTAAAATCTAATATTAGTTTTAGGCAGTACACTAGCTTTTTAAAGTTGTCCAGATTTAGCTAGTGGTTATGACCGTATGAGATGGGTGCCATACTTAAATACCAGGTTCATATTACTCATTAGTTATGGGTCCTTTAGTAATAATGATGCATATGTTGGAGGTTGATATGCAGTTTTTTTTACACACCCAAGGTGTGTGATAATACAGAAACCTCGAGAGCGAAGCTCGAGAGGTTTCACTAAGATCACACAGGGAGGATGTGTAAAAAAACTGCATGTCAACCACCTACATATGTTTTATTTTTTATAATAACTGGTGCAAAAAGACTACCTTACATTATGGTCATTGGTTCATCGGGTAAAGTAAATCACGATCTTAGGAATGAAGTAAAAAAAATAAAACTTAAAAAAAAAACACATTTTTTCTAGTTATTTACATTGTTTGTCCAAGTCCTTTAGCTTCAGTGTGTGTGTGTTGTTACATCATCTCGATGGGTCAGGTCATTACAGTCGCTGTGGAACCGAGGTGAAAGTTCAAGCCGCCTGTGGAAACAGTAATGGTAGTCGGGAAAGTACGCTTTTACTGGAGAGATTGCCTGCTGGTAAATGCTAAATTTCTCAATAACAAAACGCTTACGATTTGTTACTTGGCCCTGTATGTTTCTGTTAAAATTGAAGTTATGCTATGAGTGAGAATCTGTGGTCAGAGAACTGTCTGTTGATGCCTGAGTGTGTTCAATTTGTATGGAATGCTGCAGGCTTCTCGGCGCAAGACTGTAAAAGTCATATCAACCCGCGGGTTGATATGATTTTTTTCATATCAACCTGCGGGTTGATACGACTTTTTACAGCACTCAAAAACAGGTTGATAATGGGGGTCACCAGTTATTATAATCTAATAGCAACACGTGACCTCTCACCATTCTGGTCTCAGGACTCATTAGGTCTAGGCTTTCTAATCTTTCAGAACATGATTTATCTTTCAGTCTTCGTATTAATTTTGTTGCTCTCCTCTTAACGCTCTCTGTTTGTATGTGGCCCAGAACTGAGTACTGTACCATAGTCCAGATAGGGCCTTATATACACTCTATATGAGGGGCATATGACATTTCTGTTTCTGCTGCATGTGTTCTGCTGGTTCTGGCTACTGCTTCCTCACATTATACACCATGATTAGGATCCCTGGGTGTGATAATTCCTAGGTCTCTTTCTTCACTGGTTGTTTTTAGCCCACTACATTGGGTAAAATATTCTCTTCTCTGTTTTTAAACCCCAAGTGCATTATAGCTCATCTGTTGATGTTGAATTTCATCCTTTGTGTATCTGCCCATTCAGTCATTTTGTTTAGGTTCCCCATTGCTAACTCTGTAACCTAGCTCCGTATTGTCTGCATATTTTCCAACCAACTATTAATTGTATTGTTTGATGTATACTTGGAATAGTACTAGACTCAAGACAGACTCCTGTGGTACACAGCTGGTCACTTCCCCTGATTGGATAGCAAAACATTTATTCACACACATTGTGTTCTGTTTTCCAGACACAGCCTGATCCAGTTGGGCAGATTGTTACGTAGTTCCAGATTGTTTAATTGTTTTATAACAGATTCATGTGGGACACGATCAAAATGTAGAAACATAGAATGTGTCTGCAGAAAAGGACCGCTTGGCCCACCCTGTCTGGTCAGATGGTCCCTGCCTAGTCTTCCTCTGCAGACCCTAACTGGTCTCCGGTGTCCTCTTCCCTCTCTGCCTATTTACTAATATTCTCCCTATGTCTATCCCACACATGCCTAAAGACCCCTACTAGTTTCACCTCCAGCACTTCTGCTGGCAGTCTGTTCCACATGTCTACAACTCTTTCAGTGAAGTAGTACTTCCTCACATCCCTCCTAAATTTCACCCTCTTCAGCTTTATCACATACCCTCTGGTCTTATTGCTCTTTGGTAGAGACTTCCTCTCCTGCATCCTGTTCACCCCTGTGAGGTACTTGTAGGCCTCTATCATATCCCCTCTCACTCTCCTTTCTTCCAGGGTGTACATGTTGAGATCCCTCAGTCTCTCCTTGTGGGGCTTTTGGTTAACCCCTGCAACATTTTAGTTGCCCTCTTCTGGACTGCCTTCACCCTGTCTTTGTCCTTTCTGAGGTGTAGCCTCCAGAACTGGACACAATACTCCAGGTGGGGTTTCACCAGCGAGAAATAGAGTGGCAACACCACCTCCCTTCTCCTGCTGGAAATACCGCTCCCCATGCATCCCAGCATCCAACTGACCCTACTAACTGCTTTGTCACACTGCCCTGCCACTTTAAGGTCATCAGGTATGATAGACCCAATGTCCCTTTCCTGTTTAGCAATGGTTAGTACCTCTCTCCATCTCCTATTACTCAGCTCCTGGGTACATATACCTTAGGTGCATGATTTTGTATTTTCTGGCATTGAACCCTAACTGCCATGCGCTTGATCACTTCTCATCTTTCCCAAGATCCTTCCACATTTTCTCCACCCGCTTCTGAGTGTCTGCCCTATTACAGATCTTGGTGTCATCTGCAAAATGGCATACCTTCACTTATGAAGCTACTGAAGAGGACTCATCCCAGTACTGAGCCTTGTGGCACCCCACTGGTCACTGTTCCATAATTAGATTGTGTACCATTAACCAACACCATCAGTCTCCTATCTGTTAACCAGTTTCTAACCCAGTTCTCACCACCTTGGATCCCAATCCTAGGTTGCTCAATTTCTTTACCAGTCTCCTGTGTGGCACAGTGTCAAAGGCCTTGCTAAAGTCAAGATAAGCAACTTCAACTATCCTCCCTGATTTATCTCCCTGGTCTCCCAGTTGAAGAAATCAATCAGATTCATCTGGCATGGCTCCCCCCCCACACACACATACACACACTCAGAAACACACAAATCCATGCTGCCTGTGGTCTTCCAGTCCACTGGATTCAAGACACTCTACCAATCATGGTTGGTAGAGTATTTTAGCTAAAATCAAGGAATATCACATCCACAGCATTTCTCCATCTAGTTCTAGGAGTGACATGGCTAGTGACATGGCTAGTCAAGAACTAGCCATGTCACTCTTGTGCTGCACGAACTGCACTGGCTGCCGGTGCGATGGAGGATCACCTTCAAGGTCACGTTGCTGACCTCTAAGACCCTACACAGACAGGGACCGGGTTACTTGCAAGACTTCCTGTGGCCCTACTGCTCCCTCCCACTTTGCTCCACTGACGAGGGATTGCTAGAGGTTCCCAGGGTCCGTCTTCAAACATCAGGTGCTAGGGCTTTTTCTTTTGTAGCCCCGACCCTGTGGAACTCTCTACCTTGTCGGATTAGAGAGTGCCTGTCCACCGAGACCTTTAAGTCTGCATTAAAAACGTATTTATTTGATCTAGCTTTTGTGGACAATGTCTAGTTTTATGATTGCTGCCTTTTTAGCCTATATATTTTCTTTCTCTTTGATTGTATATTTGGTTTTATATCGTATATGCGCTTTGGCTTTTAGAAAAGCGCTTTATAAATAAAGGCTGATTTGATTTGATTTGATTTGATTCTTGGCTAACTTTCCTGTAAACATAGAAGGTTATTGATATATGGTCATCCTTCCCTAAATACAATCTGCCTGCTATCATTATGTTGCTCATAGGAAATATTTGTAATTAGGGATCTTCTTCAAGGGTATCTCCCTTCATTGAGCCACACCATGGAAATGTAAGCTGTCAATGTCAGGGCCACCTGGAAAATTTCACTAGCTGGGGCCACCCACATCAATATGCACTGTCACTATCTATATAATGTGGGTGACCACATCATACCGCAGTTCTTTCTGCCACTGTCTACCACTCATCAGTTTACCACTGCAGAAGAATGACACTGAACTTTGCAAGTATCATTAATGCTCTACTTCTTTTATTGTTTTAAACATTGTTTATGCTGCCAATGAAAAACAAGGAACAGCTGTTTCAGTATTGTCTTTGCGGTAAAGTAAAACTTGACAAGGGTGACCACAGCTTCCTCTGCATTCACTGTTTAGGCATGTCCCATAACATGAAGGCTTGCAGCATTTTCCAGGGCTTTAACATGGCCACTTGGACATGTCACAAGAAAGCCTTAGAAGTTTACTTAGAACTCAGGGCTATTGAAGACAAACAGCATGTGTCATAGATGGCTTCACTGTCATCACCTGCTGCCTTTATCCACAGCTCCCCTGGATCTATTAGTCTCTGTGGTCAACAGCGCTGTGTGCTGATTCTACAAAGAAAAAGGACAAATGTGCTAAATTGGTGGACAAACACCAAAGTGCAGACAAAGAAAACCAGAAGCACAGGGAAAAGGATGCCTCTCCTGAATGGTCCTGCTTTCCTGTAAAAAGAGGTAAGTCCTTGGGCAAAGACAGATTCCAGGCTAAAGCCTCAGGTTCTGCTGCCTCCCTGACTGTCTCTTAGACACTAAGGTTAGGGAATCCCCTGTGGAATTCTCAGCTGATTCTGCCATCAGGCACTGCCCCGTTGATGGGTCCATCACTGGTGACCCCATTGGGGCCCATTGACATGCAGATGCTGTTTCAGACAATGTCTGAACTCTTCCAAAGGCTTCTACCCATTACTCCATTATCAACGCTAACCCCAGTGCTGCTGTCAGTGTAGCAGACATTGACTTCGTCGATGTTGCAGGAGTTCCCTCTGCAACTCAGTCTCTAGCAAAGAACTTCCGCTGTTGATGCCTGGCCCATTGACGGTTTCTCCAAAGCACCCACCTCCTGCTGGTGACCTGATGCCAATCGCTGTTGATGATGATGATGATGAGGAGGAGGAGGAGCTGGAATATAATTCAGAGTACATGGAGGAGGAATTTAAAGAACAAGAGGAAGGTCTGACCCCCCCCCCAATGTGGTTGGCTCCAGTTCCACTTTGTCCTTCTGTAGTGAGGAAAGTGTCCACTACAAGCCACCAAAATGCATTCATGCACTGAGAAATCTTAGTCCCTTATTATTGTTGCATCTTGTATTGTAAATGCTGTATAATTATTGTAGTATTGCATTGCTGTGTAACTATTGTAAATGCTGTATAACTACTGTAGTTTTACAATGCTGCGTAACTATTGTATTTTGTATTATTTGTATTTGCAATTGCATCTCTGTACCTATCCCTATCCCCCCATCCCCCCAGGATGCATCTGGAAACAAGCTGTTTATAGCTTAGTATGCCTTTCCTGGTGAAACTCTTTTAAATACATAAATAAAATAAACACAGTTCCTTTACAGAGAATGCCTCTTTCCTGGCTTTCCTCCAGCAGGTCCAGTCTAAACTCGAATTTGTTGCCCAGGAAGAGGATTCCTCTAAGATAAATCTTTTTGAGTTCTTAGAGGTGTCTGCTTCCTTCACTGTGATTATTCCAACTATCTACATGGCTCTGGAGATGCCACACTGGCTGCTTTGCACAGACCCAGTGCTTTACTGACTCTGCTTCATAAAGCAGATAAACAGTATCCTGAATCTTTTGATAAACCCTTTTGTTCCTCCCAACCAGAGATGGTTTCGGTGGTTATCATGGCTTCTCATGAGAGGTCCAAGGCTCCTAAACATAGGAGTTCTCTCCTTCCTGGTAAGGAATCGAGAAGACTTGATGCAATGGGCAAGAGTACATATGCTTCGTTGTCACTTGGCTTCAGGATTGCCAGCTACCAGGATTACATGATTAACTGTCTGTAGAAATCTATGACTGCCATGACTGACAAACTGACAGATGGCCCAGAGAAAACTGAGGTCCAGTAGACCATTGCACATGGCCTGTAGGTGGGTAAGCCCCTGTTAAAGTCCACTTATGATGCCTCAGATGCAGCTGCTTATGTTGCTGCTTCTGTCGTTTAGCTGTGCTGGCTTTGCCTCTGATGCCTAACAGTCAGTCCTTAATGCTCCCTTTATAAGTAAGCAGCTTTTTGGCACCAATGTTGATTTTGCCTTGCAGGATCTTCAGTCATTTAAAAAAAACTCTGTGGTCCCTGTGTGCTCTGAATCCTAAGCCCCGGATTTGAATCTAGGATTCTTTTCACAGACCCTGTGCCTGCCCCACTGGAGGTTTTTCTGAGGGGTTCCACCTGTTCAGGGGGCCAGCAGCAATGCGCCCGGTAATAAGGCGCCAAGTCCCAAAGTCTTCGACCCCAACACACACCCTTTCCAAATATACTCACTATTTGGTACCCTGATGATGAGCACACTGCCGCCAGTGCCCTGAACAGGTGCAGTATTTCTGAGGGACCTGGCTCTGGCTTTCAGTGGCCCCAGGCCTCCCAAACGCCAGTTTGCCTCCAGGTGCCATGCCAGGCTCCCCTTCTTCTGACTTCCTCCTTCCTCTGGCTCCCACAGATCAAGGTGTCCTAGTGGGAGTCTACATCTCCCTCTTTCTGCCAGAATGGAGGGAGATCACTACAAGATATTTGGGTACTGGAGATCGGTCAGTGAGGATACACTTTAGAACTCATCTCTGTCCCTCTGGTGCACCCTACCCTCCCTTGCCAAATCATTATTCTCTGGGACGTCTTGCCCTCCTGCTGGAGGAGGTTCAAACCTTTTTCAGCAGAAGGGCCATATAACCCATCCTGGTTCTAGAACTGAACATGGGCTATTATTCCTGGTTTAAGCCCATTCTGTATCTTTGAGGCCTCAACCTATTTATTGAATGCAAAAATGGCTCACAATAATTTCTTTACAGTCCCTTCTCCACTTGCTCGTGCAGGGGGACTGGATGTGCACCCTGGCTGTGATGGATGCTTACCTCCTTATCAAAGGCCACATATCTCACAGGAAAGTCCTGCAGTTCATAGAAACATAGAAACATAGAATTTGATGGCAGATAAGGACCTCTTGGCCCACCTAGTCTGCCCATTTCCTTACCTAATGCATAGGCTGCAGATCCTAGTTAACCAACAGCCTACTTCCTCCTACCCCCCCCACTAGAATTGCATTATGTCTGTCTCATGCATTCTTGAATTCCCCCACTATTTTTGAGTCCACTACCTCCTCAGGAAAGCTGTTCCATGTATCCACAACCCTCTCCGTGAAAAAATACATTCTCACATTACTTTTGAGCCGTCCCCCCTCTATCTTCAAATTGTGCCACCTTGTTCTTGCACATCTCTTTTTCTGAAAGATGCTACCATCTTGGACTCTGATGTACTTGAAAGTTTCTATCATGTCCCCCCCTCTCCTCCAGTGTATACATATTAAGCTTTTTTAATCTCTTCTCGTATGTCTTCTGGTGCAGACCCTACTCTTTACAGCCTTCATCCTGTCTATGTCCTTGCGGAGATGAGGTCTCCAGAACTGGACACAGAACTCCAGATGGTCTCACCAACTGTCTGTACAGTGGGATAACAACTTCCTGTTTTCTACTGGTGATGCCTCTGCCTATGCATCCCAGTATCCCACCAGCCCTCCTTAGTGCCTTCTCACATTGTTTGCCCACCTTAAGGTCATCTGATATGACTACCCGCAGGTCCCTTTCCATTTCTGATGTTATTATTTCACCCCCCACGCACTGTGTACTCTTCCCCTGGATTTTTGTTTCCCAGGTGCATTACTTTGCACTTCTTTGTGATGAATCTAGGCTGCCATATATTTAACCATTCCTCCAACCTTGCCAAGTCCCTTTGCGTCCTCTCCAGCCCACCTTCTGTATCAACCCTGTTGCAGATCTTTGTGTCGTCTGCAAAGAGACATACTTTTACTTCCAGTTCCTCTGCAATGTCACTTATAAAGACATTAAAGAGAACTGGTCCCAGTACTGAACCCTGCGGTACCCCACTAGTAACCCCCCTTTCTTCAGAGTAAACTCTGTTTACTATTACCCTCTGTATCCTGTTGGCCAGCCAATTTTTATCCCAGGCTACCACCTTAGGATCCACTCCAAGGCTGACTAACTTGTATATTAATCTTTTGTGTGGGACTGTGTTAAATGCCTTGCTAAAGTCTAAGTAGGCCACGTCCACTGCCCCTCCCTGGTCCAACACATTGGTCACCCAGTCAAAGAAATCTATTAGAGTCGTCTGACATGACCTTCCTGCTGTGAATGCATGCTGCCTTGGGTCCTGTGCCCCACTGGCCTCTAGGAACTGAACAATTCTTTGCTTTAGAAGAGTGATTCCATCATTTTCCCTACCACTGAGGTCAAGCTAACAGGTCTGTAGTTTCCTGCCTCTGTCTTGCTCCCACTTTTGTGAAGGGGAATCACGTCTGCCCTCCTCCAGTCCTTCGGTACTATACCATCCTCCCATGATTTGTTAAAAAGGATAGTCAGTGGTGTCACTAATTCTACCCTTTGTTCTTTTAGAATTCTTGGGTGAATCCCGTCAGGCCCCATTGCTTTGTCCACCTTCAGTTTTAAGAGTTATTTCAGGACCCTTTCTTCTGTGAATGGACCTGGTATCGACCTCCCAATCCAGAGTGCTTCTATTCTTTGATTTTGGTACCTCCCCCTCCTCTCCTTTTGTGAATACTGAGCAGAAATATTCATTCAGTATCCCTGCTTTTTCACTGTCATCCTCTGCCCACCCTCCCTTCCCTTTAGTAAGCTTCACTATCCCTTCCTTCATCTTTCTTTGCTCCCTAATGTACCTATAAAAGGTTTTATCTCTCTTCCTAACTGAGTTGGCTATCTTTTCCTCAGTTTGGGCCTTTGCTATTCTGACTGCCTTCCCACTTCCTTCTGCTTTAACTGGTACAGTTCTCTGTCCTGCTCCTTCTGTGTTTCCTTATACTTCCTGAATGCTACCTTTTTCTCCTTAACCTTCCCATCCACCTCTTTTGAAAACCATAGTGTTTTTTTCCCTTCGTTTTGCTTTGTTGATTTGCTTCACATAAAGGCTTGTTGCCTCTGTGATGGCTGTTTTGATTTTTCCCCATTGTTCCTCCATCCCTCCTTCTTGCCAGTTTGCTGGCACTTTTCTGAGGCACTTTCCCATTTTCCCAAAGTCAGCCCTCCTAAAGTCCAACACTCTTGCTTTTGTATGGCTCGACTCTATGGTTGTGTTTATCGTGAACCACACTGTTTTGTGATTACTTGTACCCACTTCTAAATCTGAGATCCTTTCTCCATCCCCATTTGACAGTACCAGGTCTAAGACTGCTCCCTCCCTAGTGGGTTCCACCACTAGCTGTCTGAGGCATGCCCCCTGCAGGGCATCAAGAATAAACCTGCTTTTTGATGTGGCTGCAGCCAGGGTGCTCCAGCTAACATCTGGCATATTCAGGTCCCCCATCAACAATATCTCCCCTTTTTCTGCAGTTTTAAGGATGCCTTCTATCATTTCCTTGTCCATTGCCTCCCCCTGAGATAGGGGTCTGTATACCACCCCTGTTCGAATTGTGGTGCCATAACCTGTCTCCAAGGTAACCCACAGTGCCTCCTCTACTCCCTGTTTATCCTTTAGTTCCATTGCTTTGATCCCTTCCCTTACATAGAGAGCTCCTCCTCCTCTTTTACCTTCCCTGTCCCTCCTGTACATTGTGTACTCTGGTATGTTGTCATGGGTCTCAGTGTACCATGTTTCTGTGACTGCCACGATATCCAGATGTCCCTCTTCCATTAAGGCCACTAGTTCAGGGAGCTTGTTACACAGACTACGGGCATTGGTACTCATCACCCTCCATTTGTTGATGGCCTTACCCTTTTTAGTCCCATCCCTGTCCTTACTGCCTCCCCATTAACTTCTCTACCTTGGTGTTTATCTCTCTAACTACTGTGTTTTGTGGGAGGAGGCTGGGTTTTCCCTGCTCCTTTTCACTGCCTCCCCCCTTGGCTAGTTTAAGTGCTTGCCAGTTATGTATTTACACCTATCACCAAGGATTCTGGTTCTCCTCCTGGACAGATGCAGACCATCGTGCCAGTATAGGCCTGTATCCCTCCAGGTGGACCCCCATTCCCTAGTGAAGCCAAAACCCTGAGCTCTGCACCAGGATTTCAACCATTCATTGAATCCCATGGTGTGGAGTACTCTAGCATCACCCTTGCCATAGACAGGTAGCACCTCTGAGAACGTTACTGTATGTGCTAGTGGTCTAAGGCCCTTCCCTAACTCTTCAAACTCCTCTTGTACTGCTGTGATCCCTTTCATAGCCAGGTCATTAGTCCCTAGGTGGACAATGATATCCAGCTCCCTCCCTCGTGCAGCTGCTCCTGCAATCCTGAGGATTCGCTTTCTGTCCCTCCATGCCATGGCACCAGGCAGGCACCTTACCTCCTTCAGCCCTTTGTTCACCTTCATGCTTCAGGGCTTGCACTATCAGTTTCATGTCTTGACTTTTGGCTTGTGCTCTGCACCGTATGTCTTTACCAAATGATTTACTATGGGAGCAGCTGCCGTCCAGTGGGGAGGTATCAGTCTTTTCCCACACATCAATGATTGGTTCCTGAAGGCCTCATTGAGAGAAGTGATAGTGTACACCCTGTTCCCCACCAGTCAGCTCTTTGAGCAGTTGGGCATTCTTATAAATGAGCCGAAGTCAGTCCTCACTCCATGCCAGCATCTCCAATACACTGGAGCAGTTCTGGACACAGGACTAGGTCTGTCTTTTCTTCCCTCAGATTGTGTTATGGCACTGGTTGCCTGGGATCAGTTGGTCTAGTGCAGCGATTATGTATCTGCCAGGTGTCTCCTAAGATTGATGAGTCTCATGGCTACTGCTGTTCTGACTGTTCCTCTGGGATGCTTGCACATAAGGATTCATTCCTGCCTGCCCGCCCAGTGGGCTCAACATTCCAGTGAGCTGGAGTGTCTCATAGAAGTGACACCTCCACTCTGTCGCTCCCTGCTGTGGTGGATGGACTGCTCCAATGTGGAGTCAGGGTTGCCCTTTCTTCATCTATCCCCTCAGCTAGTGATGACTATGGATGTCTCAGGTTCCAAGTGTGGTGCTCATCTGGGCCTGTTCTGGACTCAGGGCCAGTGGTTCCCCTTGAATACAGTTCATCACGGCAACCCTCTGAAGATGAGAGCTGTTCTTCTTGGCCTACAGGCCTTCGCTACCCTCCTTCTGGGTCATCAGCTCTTGGTCTGTACAGACAACATCTTTGTGATATACTATGTAAACCGCAAAGGCAGTGCCCACTCATATCCTCTCTGCAGAGAGGCATTGAGAGTCTGGCACTGGGCTGTGGAACATGACATGTACCTGTAGACTGTCTTCCTGCCCAGTACCCTCAATGCCCTTGTGGATTGCCTCAGCCAACCCAAGGTAGTCTGCCACAAATGGGAGATCTTTATTTTTTTTTTGTGAACTCTTGTTTATTCTCCCTAAGCCATGGAACTCTCTCCAGCGACCACCCCTTGCCAGCCTCTACCTTCCAGTCTGAAGCTCAGCCTCCAGCTCTGAGCCCCTCGAGGTGGGGCTGCCTGCCCCAGTGCTCTATCTATAATCAAATGCCCTGGAGGAAGGAGAGGGACAGGCCCCAGAGGTGAGCCTGACAGCGGGAGTGTGGGCTGAATAAAGATGGCGCCTTTTCCTATCCGTGGACTGGGGGTATTTTGTGTGTTAGTACCCCCAGAGCTCGGACGTGCAATGCCATCCTGCTCAGCATGCGCTCGTTCCCGAATGCACCCAAAGGAAGTCCGCCGCAGCTCGTCCCCTTATGTCTGCCTGCCGGGTACTTGCAGAGTCCCCAGTCAACACCAGGGGCTGCTGCACTAGCCAGGATGAACCCCTCTCCCCGAGGAAGGAGAGCAGTCCATGGGATGCTCGATCCTTCCTCATCCCCTGCCAACCCCTGATGACCTGTGCTCGTTCCCAAACATGGGTCGCCGGTGTGGTGCGAGGTGTGGCATCCAGCACCTCAACCCTTAGCGCCACCAGGCCAGCACAAATTTGAGATGTTGGACTCCATTAAGAATGACCTGCTTACATAGTGGAGCCATCCAGAAATCATCCTCTTTGCATCTCCATACATTGCAAAACTTCTGCGTTTCTGCTCGCATGCTCCAGGGCCTGGAGTTTTTGGTGGGACACATTGTCCCTGTCTTAGAAAGGGTGGTTCATGTATGCATTTCCTCTGTTCCCTCTAATACAGAGGGTTCTGGTCAAGTTGAGGGCCCAGTTGGCCACCCTGGTTCTTGTGGCTCCATACTGCCCAAAACAAATCCGGTTCCTTCTGCTTCAACAATTCGAAGTGGAACCCCTTGTCTCGCTCCTTCTGTGGGTGGGACTTCTATGGCAGGAGCTGGGCTTTCTAGTGCATCCAGATCTTCGATCCATGCACCTCCACCTCTGGCTCCTGAGGATATAGATCTCTCCTGCTTTGTGGTTTCACAAGTGGTTACAGCTGTTCTGTTGGCAGCCCAAAGCCTTCTGCTAGATACAACTAACTGCAAAATTGAAAAGTTTTATTTTTATTTTATTTGTTATCTGGGAAAGTACCTGTGAGCTGAAGGCTCTTTTACAGAGGTTCCACATCATAGCAATCACATATCTACAAATTCAAAACACAGAGGTTATATATTCACAATCATCAAATGTTCAGTTTACAGTAGGGCAATGTTACAGCCAGTAAATGTATCAAACGAGGAGTACAAAATACTGAGCAGAAAATGCGAGAACAGGTTCATTTGGTAAAGTTTTGCAGTTTTGCTGATATAGACAGTTGCTTTGGGGTGAGGGTATCACACAGTTGTATAACCAGGACAAAGTCACTTGGCCCAGTTAAGTAAATAAGGCAGTTAGCAATATAGGATGTTTCGGGAAATAGAGTGTGCGTCAGAACTAAAATTAGGTAAGCTATGAAAACACTTATCTAGGTTGCCAGAACATGATAAAGCATCAGTTCTATTGTCTGAAGTGCTAATAAGAATAGACAGCAGGGAGGCCCATGTTACCAGGGTGAGAAATAACAAGGCAGAGACCCTGAAGTCTATGGGGGGAGTGACTTACCAGGGTGGGAGGGGGAGGTGAAGAAAAGTAAAATGAGGAGATCGTGAACAAAGAAAAATGGGGAGATGGGGAGGTCGAAATGAGAGAAAATGGGGAGGAGAGAGAGAGGGCGGAGAGGGCAGAGCAAGGGGGGCGAAGGGATGACCATGGGCAGAGAGGGGTGGGAGTGGGAGGATAGGAGAGCATTGGGAAAGCCAAGGGCAGAGAGGGGGTGCCGTGGGAGGAAGGGGGGAACAAAGGGAAGGAAACAGGGAGGAGGTACACAGCGGAGGGAGAGGAAAGGGGATGAGAGAAATAGGAGTGTCACTAGGATGCAGAACAGTGGGGGTGGAGAGGGAAGGGAAAGGAGAGGGAAAGGAGGAGGAGGAGCCGGGGGGGTAGAACAGAAAGTAGGGAGGGGAGAGGAGCAAGATTAGAGGGCATGTAGGGAGGTGGAAGGCTGATAAGAGGAGAGTAGACGGGAGGGGGATCAGGTTCCACAATCGCAGTTGCTGTTTGAGGCTAGGGCCATACTGAGTTTAGAGTTAAAAGGTCCTGGCTTTACTTCTTTTCATAATGCATATGTCAAGTGCATTCAGCCATGGGACCGTTGACCTTGCATGGTTCGGCGGAAGGGGACACAGGGTCAAATTGTTTATCCCCACTGCATCTGGTGGTGTTAGGCTGGTTAAGGAGGCTTTGCAGTCTCAGAGTGGTAAGTCCAAGAGTAGATTTCTTAGTGAGAAGGCAAACTTGACACTGAATGCGGCAATCAAGGTTGAGCCATCCCGTCTGAGAGTATAGCTCACAGGTGTGGGTGTGGCAGGGTACACCTAGGACTAGACGACATGCTTTGCTAAGCGCTGTTCTGATACATTTTAGTGAGGATTGGGAGGCAGCCCCATAGACTGCTAGCCCATAGTCGATCACTGAGAGCACTGAGCTGTTTAGTGCATTTTTTTGTGCTTCTGCAGTAAGACATTGAGGATATCTGTACAGTAGTCCCAGTTTTGCATTGGACGACTTTGCAACTGAGTCAATATGTTGGCTGAATGATAGGGTGCTGTCTAGTGTCACTCCCAGGTATTTAAAAGTTTGGCCTATTTCAAGGGGAGAGTTCTGACTGTTCAGAATATGAAGCTGGTGAGTACGGTGTTTGTTACGTGACAATGCGAATAACATGGTCTTGTTTTTTTTGTAATTAAGGAGTAATGTGGATTGAAATAACCAATGTTCTACAGAGGAAAAATTAGCCTGCATTTGCTTTTCAAGCATAGTGGGATCAGCACTGCATGAATATAGGATGCGTCATCTGCGTAAAGTAGAACATGGTCGTTTACAGATTGTGGGAGGATGTTTAGAAATAAACTGAACAGTTGGGAGCCAAGGATAGAGCCTTGGGGAACCCCTGTGGTGACACTATGGTTTTCAGAGAAGGTGTCTTGTATTTTCACTTTTGAACCCTCCCGGTGAGGTAGCTCCTGAACCAGTCTGCAGATTCAGAGGAGAGGCTGGTAAGGGAGAGTTCACCCAGAAGCAGATTATGGTTTATGGTGTTGAAGGCCTTGGTGAGGTCAATGTATATAGTCCCCATTGTGACAGGGAGTTCCAGCCACTCTTGAGGACCAACCTTTTCTTTAATCTATCCTTTACAATTTCTAGTCCATAAGGTTGGCCACCTATGGGCGCCCCCTTCCCTTTCTTGACTTTGCTATAGTGTCCTCTTTAATTTTCCTTTTCCCTCTCAGGTCCTCGTACAGGGAGGTTATTGTGGTGACCTCCAAGCATATGTAAAACAGGTTGTGTTTATCATTGTTGGATTTAGCACGTAATATCACTATGTCATAAAATACCTTGATGCATATACCTTATGTTTATGAAACCTGTAAATGTTGGAAATACCATGGCACTAGATGTTTTTGATAATGGTAAAAAGTACTAGGTGACTATTATAAAAATTAAGTTAGTTGTGCTATTTAAACTGCATGAAAATTGCTGTAAACTGAACAAGTCTGAAATTTAATGGTGATTTGCATATATCCCATGCTGCTTTGCATTATGGAAGTATGTATGATGTTGTATTTCTTTGAAACTTGATTTGTTGCCAATGCCCTTTGGAATAACCCTTTTTTCAGTGTTTCTGCACTGAGGTTCTTTGTTTTTAGCTTGTTTTTTTTTTTTTTTGAACTCCCACTACCTAAGCAACTGGGGCCCACATAGGGATGAAGGGTTTTCACTGAAAAGTGGTTAGATCAAAGATCAGTGTCAGTAGGTGCCGGCTAAGTGCAGAGAAAGGACATACATAGTCTGTTGCTGCAAACAGATGATCTGAAGGAGGAATATGGCATTGCAGAAGCTTGTTTCCTGTATTTTGAATAAACATCACACAGAGATTGTGTGTTGAACCTGAAGTTCGGTGTCTGGTCCATCTGTTATCCCAGAACCCCTCCACACCCACCAAGAGCCCTCTGTCCAGGGCGTTGTGAATAAACTTGATTTACTTGATTAGAGTGGTTGTAGTACTGTGTTGTCTGCGAAAGCTGTGTTGTTGCCGGCATTGCAGTTTGTATTTGTCTAGATATTCTGTCAGTTGGTCAGAAACGATGCGCTCTAATGCCTTTGAGAGAGGGGTAAGATTGGTATTGGGAGGTTGTTTGCAAAGTTGGCGCTGTCTCCACTTTTGAAGACAGGGGTGACCACCACCACCTTCCATATGTGTGGGAATTCGCCAGATGTCAGGGAAAGATTTAGGATTTTGGTGAGGGGCATGAGAATTATGTCCAGGCTGAGTCTAACTAGTTTGAGGTCAAGCTGATCACTTCTAGTCCTGGAATTTCCGAGAGCTTTTATCAGGTATTTTTTAGCCTTGTGAGGGGTGATAACTCTGAGGTGAAAGGCGGGTGGGAGTTTAATTGGGTCCCTGGGTTTTGTGTGGCGTATATATCAGTTAGGGGTAGGAGGAAGCTAGAAACATAGAAACATAGAATTTGACGGCAGATAAGGACCACTTGGCCCACCTAGTCTGCCCATTTCCCTACCTAATGGATAAGCTGCAGATCCTAGTTAACCAACAGCCTACTTCCTCCTACCCCCAACTAGAATTGCCTTATGTGTGTCCCATACATTCTTGAATTCCCCCACTGTTTTTGACTCTATGACCTCCTCAGGAAGGCTGTTCAATGTACTCACAACCCAGTCTGTGAAGAAATATTTCCTCACATTACCTTTGAGCCGTCTCACCCCTCTATCTTCAAATTGTGCCCCCTTGTTTTTGCACATTTCTTTTTCTGAAAGATGCTTACCTCTTGGGCTTTGTTGATTCCCTTGAGGTATTTGAAAGTTTCTATCATGTCCCCCCTTTCCCTCCTTTCCTCGAGGCTATACATCTTTAGTTTCTTTAGTCTTTCTTCATATGTCTTCTGATGCAGACCCTGCATCATTTTGGTAGCCCTCCTCTGGACAGCCTCCACCCTGTCTATGTCTTTGTAGAGATGGGGTCTCCAGAACTGTACACAGTACTCCAGGATGTGGTCTTACCAACTGTCTGTACAGAGGGCCAACAACTTCTTGTTTTCTACTGGTGTTGCCTCTCCCTATGCATCCCAATATCCCCCCAGCCCTCCTTACTGCCTTCTCACATTGCTGGCCCACCTTTAGGTCATCTGATATGACTACCCCCAGGTCCCTTTCCATTTTTGTTGTTGTCAGTATCTCACCCCCCATTGTGTACTCTTCCCATGGATTTTTGTTTCCCAGGTGCATTACTTTGCACTTCTTTGCATTGAATCTAAGCTGCCATACATTAGGAGGCAGCACACCACTAAATGCAAAACAAAATGGTTATATTAAATGCACGCTGAAAATAGAAAATAGAGTTAACCACTAAATGCCTTGTTGAAAACATTAGCTATGTGGTAGTGATCCTGTGTGGAATGGCCCTCAATGTTCAAAAAGGTGGGAGGAGTTTTATTGGGTTTGCCAGATAGAGACTTGATGTTCTCTGAGAACCGACGGCTGTCACCCCAGGAGTTTGTCAGCTCACTCTTAAAGTGATTGTTTTTGGCCTTATGTATAGCCCAGGTGCACTTATTATGGGCAGTTCTATAATTCTGGTAGTCTACCAGGGTGCCAGAGTTTCTATCTTTGTACCACAGGGCATCTCTATGTTTCATGAGGGCTAGTAGCTGGGGGGTGATCCAGGGGCTGTTGTAATTATGGATCTTTCGTTTAGTGTAGGGGGCATAGATATTACATACTGCATTAAACTTGTTTATGAAGCTTTCAAGGGCAGCGTTGATGTCAGTGCTGGAGTCAAGAAAGCTCCAGTCTTGGAGGCTGAAATGAGCTCTTAGAGCTTCCAGTTTGCCTTTCTTCAGGAGTCTGGAATTGACAATTTTGGCCGGCACCTTTGGGGCCTTATTAGACCATTTGCACATTATTGGGGAGTGATCACTGAGACAGTCCTGGAGAACTGAAGTGGAGGTTATTCTACCAGGCTGGTTTGTGACTATCCAGTCGATTATGGTACCTGTGCCTGTCCGGTAATTAAGCCATGTAGGGGTGTCTATCAGTTGCACGAGACTGAGTGAGGACAGCAAGTCCTTGTAGGGGCCAGCATCGGGGAGGACCAGTTAATATTAAAGTCCCTGACCATTATCAGCTTAGTTTTTAGGCTCCGATCTGAAAGGTAGTCAATCACAGATTTGAAGCCGACAGCTTGTTCTTTCAGAGGAATATATACTAAGCCTATGGTAAGAATTTTACCGTTCGTGCTAAGTATTAGTTTTATGGCTAGCAGTTCAACCCCACATTTGATGTCATTCTAATTTAGCATTTGGCTCTGGATATGGGCTTTGACATAGATAACACACTCTCCTCCTTTTTTAACAAGTCTGTCTAGTCTGAAATAGGCATGCCCAGAGAGCTGTACAGCAGAGTCGGGCACCCTGGGCGATAGCCAGGTCTCTCCTACTGCGAGGATGTCAGGCTGGTGTTGCGTGACCCAGACTTGCAGGGTGTCTATTTTTGCCAGTAGATTGCAGATATTTATCGATGCTATGGTTAGACCATTCTGTTATTATGTAAAGTTGTAGTGCATGACATTGGGCTTGGATTAGGGTGTATGTTCCCTGAGATCAGCAGGAGCAACCATGTTAGTCTTATTGCCTGCCACTTCAGCTATGTTAGGGCCAGTGATTGGCTGACATAGTGGGGTTTTTTGTGCTTGTCACTTGGGTAGGCTAGAAGTACATCAATGACTGGTGGTGAGAGGGGATGTCAATAACAACTACAGGGCTTATGGTCCCATGTAGTAGGGGGTATGTTGCTTAGGGTTGATGGCATTGGTGTACTAGTGGTTTTAGAGTTTTTCAGGTTTGGTTCCTGTGACATTTCAGTCTGGGGGCAGTGAACTGTAGGGTCTTTAACATTCTGAGATATGCAAAATAAAGGGTCATATTCATAATGAGGTGCACATTTTGAAGAATACTTTGCTGTTGAGGGAGCCAGAGCTAGCACTGAGAGTATAAGGCAGAGGGTTCTAAGAAGGAGCATATTGTCACCTATGAGGGAAAAAAGGTGGGGCTGATTCTCAAAAAGGATTAGCAGTGGGGGAGGGAGCGCCTTGGGGGGATACCGTCTCTTGGGACCCTAGAGGATAATTGTATTTTAAATAAAAGAACAAGGTCCCTCTAGTGGCTGATCTGTATAAACTGCTAATGGGAAACTGGACTCACAAAAAAAAAATTATTGTGTCACACTTTAACGTTAGACAAAACTGCAAAAATAAAGAGGTTTTCAAATCTGGGCTAAAACTGCATATCATGAAACAGTAATTATTACAATCTGCAGTCAAACAGTTGGTTCTAAGAGCTAGCCTGGCAAGTCATCTTACAATCAATACAGTACATACTTCTGTATGCAGATGATGCTGTTATTTTTACTTCTCAACATGACCCTCACATCCTAAAATATCAGCTACAACATGCTTTTAAACAAACTGAAGATTGGTTCAGAGCCCACAAGATGGTTCTGAACTATAAAAAGGCAAAAGTAATGCTTTTTAGTGGTGCTAGAAGCAAACACAAAGCAGCATCCCTTAACATCACTAACTGCGCTGGGGTTTCTCTTGAACAAGTGGAGCAATTCAAATACTGGGGTTCGCTTGACTGTTCCCTCTCCTATGTAGAACACATTGAGAATGTGGCCAACACAGTCAACATAAGAACTGGGCTCCTGCACAGGCACAAGAAATGCCTAACACCTGAAGCACTCCAAACCGCAATCCATAGCACAGTTGTCTCCGTCATTGACTATGGATTGGTCATATACAGCTCAGCCACTCCCACCTCACTACGTAGGATAGCAGTAGCCCTAAACAAAGCCTGCAGACTGCTCACCAATTCCCCCAACTAACACACACATGCGACCTTTATGAGCAAGCCGGGTGGCTACAACTTGAAAACAGGTTACAATACCAAACCGGCCTCTTAGCTAAAAATCACTACTTGGACTTAAACTTCCTGGAGTCACGAACCTATTAAGCATATTCACAGGCCCACACTGCACTAGGAACTCTGACCATCAGGTTCTCACCGTCCCTCGCTGCAGAACTTCCCAGGGGCAGAGGTTATATGCCTACCGGGCACCACTTTGGCTCAATAACTCTGGCACGGACATAACGCCACGCAGAGATTGGGGCCTTTTCAAGACCAAGCTAAGACAACACCTGCTGAAGAAAAGCTCCTGTAACTGCACTTTCTAATTACTGCACACACACACCTATTTCTGACCCCGGTCTTATTCACCTTTCAGGCCATTTACCATCTCCTCACTACTTCTACTTTGTCCTCCTACCCCGAATTGTCCCCGTTTTGCCCTGCAATACCCTGCACTCTCCTCTCCCATCTCCCCCCCAAATAGTCATCATGCCCCCCATTCAATGCCCCCTACTCTCCTTTCTGGATAGGTGCTTACTGTCTTTTACCTGACAATGCCACCTAGGCTGCTACTGTTACCTGAATTATCCTGGTGTTAAAACCATCTCTGTTTCCTATTTACAGTGTATTTTGTCTGTGTTTACTCACCGAGCTAGATATTCCTGAATCCACAATGTATGTATACCCACCCTCTACGACGTGGAACGTTTGTAAAAGAGCGGTCTCCCACTCAAAGGTATTGTAATCCAGGATTGAAAACAACCAATTAATTGGAAAGCAGTCTGAAAAAGAACTGCACAGAAGGATCTTTAAAAGATGGTGCCCGGATGCTAAGATAGGCTCCAAAGGATACCTTGCTTGCTGCTGTGAAGTTGCCGGTGAGTCCGAGGGCTGGGGGCAGCTTGGAGGAGCCCGAGGTGCCAGAAATGGCAGGACCCTGAAAAGGAGCAGACAGCAGGGATTAAATAGAGGATGAAGGGCGGGGGAGCCTGTGCTGAATATTCAGGGGAGGGACAAGCACACTGCAACTACAAAGAAATTTTAACTCCAAAAGGAGTTTCAGCTCCTTGCAGGTACTGACTGGGGTTAGTCATGGCACACTTTAACATTATACAAAACTGCAAAAATAAAGAGGTTTTCAACTCTGAGCTAAAACTGCATATACAGTGGGTGCCACTTAACGCATATGTGGTTACCACGGACAATCGGTTTGCATGGACATAAAGTCTGTGCCAAATCCTAATTTGTATGTCTCCATATTTAATTACTGTGGATACCATGGACACTGTCTGTCATGTACTGTGTATGCTTAATGAGCCGAAAACAGCTCATAGCTCTCAGCTTCACAGCTCATTAACCCCACAATTAACACCTCGCGGTTGCTACAAAGGTGTGGAAACCAACAGACCTCATCATTCCTTTAGTGCTGTGCTGTTTCATATGGAGGAGCAGCTCACTTCACATTCACCATGGCCTCCTTCCAACATCCAGGCATCCCCCTTGCGAGGAAGATCGAACTACTAAAATGGATGGAGTCCTTGCCATGAATGAGTGTGCAGGACTGCTTCACAACTCCAAATTCCAAAATCAACAGTGTCTGTCCTGATTAAACAGAAGGACACCTTACTTGATCAGTGGCACAGTAACCATAACCCTGACCGAAAACGAAAAAGGGACGGGAAAAACAGGGAGACAGAAGAAGCCCTGCTCGTCTGGTTTACAGAGGTGCGTAGCCGAGATGCTATATTGAGCGGTCCTTTACTGGCTCATAAAGCTAAACAGCTTGCAGTAGCACTCAGCAAACCAGATTTCAATCCTAGTGATGGCTGGCTCCAATGGTGAAAGACCCGGCACAACATTTATTTTCACCGCGCACATGGCGAAAAGCAGAACGCTCATGCTGTTGGAGCCAGCTCATGGGTGAGGGATGTGCTTCCTGATCTTTTGTTTAGTTTTGATGCAGCAGACATTTACAACATGGACGAGACTGGCTTATTTTTCCGTTGTGTGGGGCAGGGCACGTTCTCCTTCAGAGACCAGGCACCACCAGTTCAAAAGAAAGCAAAGGAGAGGGTCTCTTTAATTGTATGCTGCAACATGTCTGGAACCGATAAAAGTCAGTTAGTTGTCGTTGGGAAATCAGCCCAGCCTCGTTGCTTTCGTGGTGTGAACCATTTGCCTGTTCAATACAGAAATAATCATACAGCTTGGGTTACGGGAGAAATCAATTGTACAACTGCTAGACCAAGGGATAATTTATGCTCTAAAACGACATTGTGTCAGGGGGATGAGGGCCAGAATTCTGTCTGAGCTAGAAGGTGGGGGTGAGCTCACAGTGGCCAAATGTATTAAGCACATCACACTGTTGGATGCCGTTCTGCTTTTAAAAACAGCTTGGGTTACAGTTTCGAGTCAAACTATCGTAAATTGTTTCCGAAAAGTCGGCTTCAGGCATCCATCAGCAGAGCCTGACATTGATGAGATTGAACGAACCACAGAACATGCTGAGCCCATTGAACCACACCCAGAAGGATTAATGGAGGCACAGTTTGAGGCACTGACACGGCTTGGGGAGAATGACCCAGAACCAGAACTAGAGGAGAATAAGGACAATGTGGCAAGGGTCCTTGAATCTTCCATTCTCGACCAAAAATACAGAATCCTGTGATGAGACAGATGCTGATGAGCTCAGAGACATGGAAATGGCAAGTGTTTCATACGCTGATGTCGGGCAAGCGCTCTCTGTACTGAGACTGGCGAAGACACAAAGGGCAGACCAAGCGCCAGGTTGGGAAATGCTGCAGAGCACTGAGGCAGCATGGAAACAATATTCAACCTCTAAAACTACGCAGACAAAAATAACACAATAATTTCAGTGAAAAACAGAACCCACCGAATGAAGAAATTGTTTTTTTTTAAATCGCACAAAGCACTAATTATGAGCACATTATGAGCACTGCCCCAGAAAAAAATAAAGGCTTAATGTGTACTGTACTGTACACCAAACACTAAAATAAAAGAAACACAGAACAGTAACAGCCAAAAAAAAAAAAAACACAGAAAAACCCTGTAAGAACTCATTGACTTATGAGGGAGCATCACAATCTGTAACGATACTATAATCTCTGCCCCTTCCGGCTACAATGGACATCGCTGTCGATGGACATGTAATTGACACCAAACTGTCTGTCCAAAGCGGCGCTCTCTGTAACTGTTTTTTTGCATTGGGGTGCTGCCTGTTGGCTGGACCCTTTTATGTGTCCAGTCAGCCTGATAATTGACTACCTCCTGTCCCTTGTGGACTTGGCCTCGGGTATTCCTCTGTTAAGGCCCACCTGACTGTGATGTAGGCTTTTCATGCCCTCACCAATGGCAGGTCAATGGCACAGCTTGAGGTATCTTGCAGGTTCCTCAGAGGTATTCTGCTTCTGCACCCCTGGTCCATGATCCAGCTCCAGTGTAGGGGTTTTAATCTGGTTTTGGAGACACTTACTGTGCCTCACGTTGAGCCTGCTGCCATATGTGAGCTGTGCTTCCTCTCATAAGAGACATTCCTAGTGGCTATGACATCTGCTAGATGTATTTCTGAATTGCAGGATCTGGTTGCAGAGCCTCCTTTTCTTCTTTTTCATAAATATGGGGTTACCTCGCATACCAGTCCTCATTTGCTGCCAAAGGTTTTTCTGAGTGAACACTAAATCAGACTATTGACCTTCCATTTTATTTTTTGACTCCCTCGGGTACTGGGGAACATTGTCTGCATACGCATGATGTCTGTTGGACGTTGCATTAGTACCTTGATCATCCTTAGGATTATAGAAAATACTCTCAGCTCTTAGTGGCTTTTGCCTTCAGGATGGTGGGCACCCCTCTTTGTAAGCAGGGCCTTTCCAAATGGTTGGCCTGCTGCATTTCTTTCTGTTACCAGAAGCGTGGTAAGCAGCTTCCTGGTCCTGTCCGTGTCCACTTCACCTGCGGGGTGGCTACTTCTACGGCTTATTTTCACATTATCTCTGCTTCTGACATATGTGCTGCTGCCACTTAGAGCACTTTGCTTACCTTCACTAAGCACTACAGTTTGGACATTGTCTCTGGTAGACATGCCAGATTTGGCTTTCCTGTCCTGCAAGACCTCCTCACTCATGGTCCTAACATCCTTCCTTCCTCCCTTGGTACTGCTTGGGAATTGTTCCATGATGTGGCTCAGTGGAGGGAGATATCCTCAAAGAAGGTAGAATGATTATGTACCATACAGTAGATCTTCAAGAGACTCTCCTCTATTGGGACACAGCTTCTCCTCACTCCTTCTCCTCTTTTTGTATGATGGGGGTTATCATGCCTACTCTCACATGCTGGTTCTCTTCTTATGCCTGAAATCAGCACATTTACTCAAGTTTCCATATCCTCTTCTGTGTGTCTGGTTTGGTCCTGGTTGCTTTGGTCCAATTTTCCTACAAGCTTGTCTCCGGCAGGGACTGAGGCGTGGTGGGGATGCTCACATTATATAGGCAATGATGCAGCCCCAGCTAGCAAAATTGTCTTGGTGGTCCTGACATTGACGACGTACATTTCTATGATGTGGCTTAATGGTGGAGATCCAAACATCTACTGTTATGGTAAGCAACTATTCTTTCCTTTTTTTTGATTTTCTGTAATTTTTTTTATGAGAGAAGTTAAGCTTATTGGACTATAATTAGACACCTCTGTCATAGATCCTTTTAAAGTCTGTAAATGGAGGAGAGAAAACGGGAGCTGGAAGGGCATGACTGGATACTGAACCCATCACAAATGTTTGCTCTGTGCAGTGGAGAGTGGAGATGAAGAACATAATGAGTATGCATGAATCAGTGCACTTAATATCTCTCTCTCTCTCTCTATCTCTCTCTCTCACGTGAATCTGTGAGCTTGTTCTGTATTGTTTCTCCCCTCCACCTCCATCTTCCGGCTGTCTGCCCCAACTCCACTACCTGCCCTGGGGTCAGAAGTTATGCCACTAAAAATCCCTTCCATTCCTTTCCTCTGTGTGGTCTCCCGCTGCCACCCTCTACCCTATCCCACAGTACAAATCCCTCCACCTTCCTCTCTCTGCATGCTTTCTCACCCCGACCCTCTGCCTTTGTTCTCCACCACATGCTGGGGCACCAGATCCTACACTAGCATGCCCAGTCCCCAGTGTCAGAAACTCAAAATGCCCCTCATAGTTTTTTGTAAACCTGTTAAAAAATGTAAAAAAAAAGTCCCTCGATGTTTTCTGCCCCCCTCAAAACCTTCCAGCCCTCAACCCCCACCTTGACCCCCTCAGTATCCATCACCTCACCCGACCCCCACACCCATTTACCTCTCTGACAAACTACTCCAATGACTGCAATGTCCTGCTACTTCAAACGCTGACTGAAAACAAGATACTGGTGGTCAATGGCTTTTTAATGTCTTTTTAACTTTTACTTATAACATTATTTTTTAACATTTTTGTCCCAAATTTTCAACATGGCTATTTTTTACCCCACCTCATGCACCAGCTAGGTGAAAGTTTTAAAATCCTCCAGAACGTGTTTTCATAATCTCTGAAAAATCATGTTTTGGATGGGATTTCAGAAATGTCACCTACCTGGCTCTGAAGGTGGGGTCACAAAAAGACTGTGTTAAAAATTTGGAGTCACAATATCAAAAGACAACAAAGTTATGAGGAAACATTGAATTCTGTCAATGTTTACTCATATTGTTGTTATTTTTGTAGATTTTGGGCCAAAATTTTCAACGTACTCCTCTTGTTACCCCACCCCATGGATATGGCAGTTGTCATTTTTCAAATCTCCTCTAAAACAAATTTTCACAGTCACTCCGTGAAAGCACCTTTTTGACTAGATTTGAAAAATTCCACCTTTCTTGGTCATAAAGTGGTGTCAAAAAAAGATATGTTGAAAATTTGGGTCAAAATATAAAAACAACAGTTATATAGAAACATTGGATTTTTTCAAAGTTTACTACTGATAACTTTGTAATTTTATTTTTTCAGATTTTGGGCTCAAATATGCAATGTAGCCCATTTCATACCCTACCTGATCAACATGACAGTTGTCATTTTTCAAATCACCCTCCAAACATGTTTTCGTTGTCCCTGTATGAAATCACCTTTCGGATGGGATTTGAAAAATTCCACCTGTCTTGATCATAAGGTGATGTCACAGTAAGACTGTGGCCCCCATATTCAGAGCTGGCTAAGCACACATCTGGCTTTGACCAATATTCAAACAGCGTGCTCCGACTAGAGCACTTTATTTTATTAATTTATTTGCCTTTAGTAACTGGGTAAGTGCACTAGACAGAACTGCCTATTTTCAGGCACGACCCAGGAGAGTACAAATCAAGGAACAGGTAAAAACACACAAATACATATACAGTGTTTTTACTGTCTGAAACCCAATCACTGCCATGTTAAAGGTTTCAGTATTGGAGTCCATGTTGAAAATTTGGGTTCAAAATGTCAAACAACAACACAGCTATGAAGAAAAATGTTTACTCATGGTTTCCATATTTTTGCACATTTAAACAAATTTAAAAAACTCACTGCGCCCTCTCCCACTACCACCCTCTATTACCGTCCCTCAACTTTCCTGGATACATACACTGTAAAAATGTGTAAAAGCAGGACCCCCACTGAAAATGAGATATTGCATCTCTACTGTGCTGTCATGGGTAAATACAGTGTAAAAATGTGTAAAAGTGAGACACTAGTGAAAATGAGATATTGCATGTCAGGTGGGCTATCCTGGATAAATACATTGTGAAAATTGGTAAAAGCAGGATTTCACTGAAAACAAGAAACTGAAAAATGGCTAAAAGCATGACTCTGCTGAACTCAAACTTATAGTAAATCACTGTCTATGCATTATTTAAATGTGATGTAATGATCTTTATATTTATAGTTTGTTTCTTTTTTCTTTTAATTGTATTATTTATGTATTGAATTGAATATGTAAAGCTTGAACTGTTTAGTTTTTTAACATTGTATTGAACTTCAACCTGTACTTTCTGTATCTGGTTGCAATAATAGGAAATACAATATCAACTAATAAAACAAGATATTGCATCTCAGCTGGACTGTCTTGGGTAAGTGCATTGTACAAATGGGTGAAAGCAGGACCCCACTGAAAATGAGCTTTTACTGTGTGTGCTGCTAGAAATTAGAATTATGTATCTATTTATCTGTATGAAGGTGTTAGTCATGTTACTTTTAAACTGCATCTTAGGAAATATTATTGTGCACAACTTATTTGTACATGTTTTGTATAATTGTAAGTGTGATATGTCTGTTCTATGTGTATTATTTGGATTTAATTTGTAACATCTTTCGGCTATTTGAACAAGCCCCGGGTCATGTATGAAAACGGGCTTTGGCTCATTACATTTACCTGGTTAACAAAAATTTAAATAAAAATAAATGAGATATAATGTATGGGAGAGGGTTATTAATGATAGAATTCAATTAATTCCTGTAGTTGTTATGCTATCGTTGTAACATCAAGAGGTTGTTATACCCTCTTGAGTACATTACAGTGATAGCATAACAACATGAATGTCTTTGTACATGCGCATCTCTCGAACTTCCTGTGGATGAATGGCCGCAGCGGTGAGAGCTGGCCATGAAGGAGAGCAAGGCAAAACAAACAAATGGAAAAGTAAGGACACATTTTGTTTAACTAGTGCCCATACACTATAAAAGACAATGGATGGGCACCAGTTAACAACAATGTGAAGTTCCCGTCTTGAGTTTGTCATGCCAACAGTAAACCTCTCGAGCTACACTCTGGAGGTTTACTAGGTTGTCATGACAACTTCTTGAAGGGAACACAGCAGTGTTGTTAAGTGGTGCCCATCCACTATACTCTATATTGCATCTCATCTGGGCTATCCTGGGTAAATACATCACTGTAAAAGCAGGACTTCACTGCATCCCTGCTATGCTATCCTGGGTTCATACATAGTAAAAATGTGTAAAAGGAGTACCTCGCTGAAAATTAGTTGTAGCATCTCCGCTGTGCTATCCTGGATAAATACAGTGTAAAACTATGTAAAAGCAAAGTCCCATTGAAAATAAGATACTGCCTCTCAGCTGGGCTATCCTTTGTAAATACATAGCAAAATCTGCAAATGCAGAACCCTATTGAAAAGAAAAGATATTGCATCTCAGTTGGGCTATATTGGGTAAATACAGTGTAAAAATGGGTTAAATCAGGACCCCTCTGAAAACAAAATATAGCATCTCTGCTGTGCTGTCCTGGATAAATACATTGTAAAAAAGTGTCAAAGCAGGACCCCACTGAAAATGAGATGTAGTGTCTCTGCTGTGCTATCTTGGATCGGTGCTGTGTAAAAATGTGTAAATGCAAAACCTAATTGAAAATGAGATATTGCCTGTCACCTGTGCTATCCTGGCTAAATATATAACAAAATGATATTGCTTCTCAGTAGGCATATCCCTGGGTAAATACATTTAAAAAATGTATAATAGGGGGGCTCCACTGAAAACAACACATTTCATATCTCCTGGTCTGTCTTGGCTAAATCCATGGTAAAAATGGGTAACATCTGGCCCTCACTTAAAATGAAATATTGTATCTCTGGTATCCTATCCTGGGTAAATACACAGCAAAATGTGTATAAACAGGACCCCACTGAAAATGAGATGTAACATCTCCACTGTGCTATCCTGGATAAATACATTGTTAAAATGGATTAAGTAAGGACCCCACTGAAAATGAGATATAGCATCTTCTGGGTGCTATCCTGGGTAAATACATTATAAAAATGTGTAAAAGCAGGACCCTTGCTGAAAACAAGATATTGCATCTCTACTGTGCTATGATAGGTAGATACAGTGTAAAAATGTGTAAAAGCAAGACCTCAGTGAAAACTAGATATAATACTGCATTTCAGGTGTGCTATCCTAGATAAACACATTATTAAAATGGGTAAAAGCAGAACCCCGCAGAAAATGAGATATTCCATCTCCGCTGGGCTGTCCTGGTATATGCATTGTACAAATGGGTAAAAGCAGATTCTACTGAAAAAGAGATATTCCATCTCAGCTGGGCTGTCCTGAGTGCATACACTGTAAAAATGGGTAAAAGCAGGAGCCCACTAAAGATGACAAGTAGCATCTCCGCTGTGCCATCCTGGATAAATATAGTGTAAAAACATGTAAAAGCAGGACCACAATGAGATATTGCCTGTCAACTGGGCTATCCTGGGTAAATTACATTGTGAAAAATTAGTAAAATCAGGACCACACTGAAAATGAGATGTACTTCTCTGCTATGTTATCCTGGCTAAATACATTGTAAAAATGTGTAAAAGCAAGATCCCAGTGAAAATTAGATATTTTATCTCAGGGGCTATACTGGATAAATGCATTGTAAAAATGAGTGAAAGCAGGACCCCACTTAAAAAATATATTGTGTCTCTGCTGGGCTATCCTGGGTTCATACATTGTAAAGATTTGTAAAAGCAGGACCCCACTGAAAATGAGGTGTATCATCTCCACTGTTCTATCCTGGATAAATACATTGTAAAAATGGGTAAACACAATACCCCACTGACAAAGAGGTTCTGTATTGCATTTTCACTGAGCTATTCTGGGTACATACAATGTAAAAATGTACAAAAGCAGGATCCCACTGAAAATGCGATATTATATCTCTGCTGGCCTATTGTAGGTAAATAAAAATGGGTAAAAGCAGGGCCCCACTGAAAATGAAATATAGCATCTCCGCTGTGCTACCCTAGGTAAATACAGTGTAAAAATGAGTAACAATCAGGACCCCACTGAAAATGAGATAATGCCTCTTAGCTGGGCTATTATGGATTTTTATAAAATGGGTAAAAGAAATCCTTCACCCTGATTGGTCAAAAGGCATGTCCTTACCTGTCAACAAACTGAAAGATGGCACTACTTTCCTAATACCTTAACCTCCATAGGTGAAAGGGAAGCAATACCATTGAGCAACTGATATCTTCCATCACTCGCTCTGCAACCAGAACTGATCTTCCATCACAAACATGGCTGCTACCATTACACTGTAGAAACCTTCAACTGGGCCCTAAAAATAAAACTAACTTAAATAAAACATACAAAAAATTAATGAAACGTTGTTTCCCTGATCATCACACTCTCCTTACACACATAAATAAATTAGAAATATTAAGTATTGTTTATAGTTTTCATTACAACTGTTTCTTTACTAACAGTGAAAAATCACCCTTCTGTCTTTTTTCCTGCTCATCAGGGAAATCTCTTCTGCTTGCCTTGACAGTGAGATAACCGAGTCATTGGCTCTAAAACAGGCCTTTGTTGTCTGTGTGTACAGTATGCTGGGAGAGTAACATTCTACCAGCAGAACTGAGCAGAATTTCGAATCCCTGTATTCCATGGTAAACATTCCATGATAAACATTCTGTGTCTTGAATGAGGGAAAAAATAGAAAAAAAAAACAGGATGAAGAAAGTAGGCAAGACAGTAATACTTTATAAACAAAAAGAAAAGGTGGGAAAACACAGTTACAGAGGCAGACCCAACTGCTCAAATAATACATTGCTGTCCCTCCAACTCACTGGTTTAGCATTTTTCAGTGAGTTGCTGTACACTCAATTTTACCACTCCTCCACCCAAGTCTTGGGACTATTTTTTTTCACCATATTTAAATAAAATAACATACTATTATTAAATCTTTAATAATGCATCCAGCGTTTTGTTTGATTGTTATATAAATAGTTGTTACCATTTTATAAGAGCAATAAGATACTTCAGGGTGTGGGTTGTTGATTGATAAGAGCACTACCCAGCTGCTGCAGTCACTTGGCGCAAGCGCCTCATGCCTAACAACGCACCTGGGGGCATGCTCTTATCAATCAACAACCCACACCCTGTCGTGTCTTATTGCTTTCATATAGCAAAAATGTATAACAGCAGAATCCTACTGAAAACAGGATATTGCATCTCCGCTGTGCTATCCTGGGTAAATACATTATAAAAATGTGTAAAAGCAGGACCCCACTGAAAATGAGATATTGCAACTCTACTGTGCTATCATGGGTAAATACAGTGTAAAAATGTGTAAAAGCAAGACCCCAGTGAAAATGAGATATTTCTTCTCAGCTGAGCTATCATGGATAATTAAATTGCAAAAATGGGTAAAAGCAGGACCCCACTGAAAACAAGATATTGCATCTGTACTGTGCTATCATAGGTAAATATGGTTTAAAATGTGTGAAAGTAAGGCCTCAGTGAAAATGAAATATTGCCTGTCAGCTGTACTATCCTGGTTAAACAAAAAATATTGCTGTTTAGCAGGTGTATCCCTGGTAAATACATTGTAAAAAAGTGTAAAGAAAAGATCGCACTGAAAACAAGTTATTACATGTCAGCTGGACTGTCCTGGCTAAATACATGGTAAAAATGGGTACAATCCAGATCCCATTGAAAACGCAATATTGCTGGCCTATCCTAGGTAAATACACTGTACAAATGTGTAAAAGCAGGAACCCAGTGAAAGTGAGATGTAACACTTCCATTGTGCTATCTGGGATAAATACAATGTAAAATGTGTAAAAACAGTACCCCAAGGAGAGATGGGAGGTAAAAGGGAGGTGGGGGGGGGCCCTATCTCGGGCATACTCAATGGGCTGAATGGTCTTTTTCTGCCGGCACAATTCTATGATTCTGTGATATTGCCTGTCAGCTGGGCTGTCGTGGGTAAATACATTATAAAAATGTGTAACAGCAGGGCCCCACTTAAAATGAGATATTGCATCTCAATTGGCCTGTCCTGTTAAATACATTGTAGAAATGTTTAAAAGCAGGACCCCACCAAAAACAATGTATTACATCTCAGCTGGGCTATAAAAATTGCTAAAATAAGGAAGGACCACACTGCAAACTAGAAACAAAGTTGCATCCTCTTCATATGCTCTATCCTAGAGAAAAGACCATATAAAACGTGTAATTGCAGAACCCCACTGAAAACGAAAACATGCATCTCTGCATGTCAGTCCTGGGAAAAATACACTGTAAAACTTGATAAAAGCAGGACAAAAAGTGCGATATTGCATCTTAGCTGTGGTATCCTGGGTAAATGCAGTTGTAACCCCTAGATGGCGCTATCCCAGGGGCTACTACCCCTGCCTGATTTGCCACTAACAGGTTGAGGGGCCTGGATCCAATGGCGGGTGCCTCCACCCAGAGGTCAGGGTTTGCAATAGTTAAACTAACTTGGTCACAGCCCTCTGGGACACTGCAACCCCTTTCTTCCCACTAGTGGCCCACAAATATATCAGAATTACCTTCACAGTATACACTTACCCCAGGTCTGGTTCCGCACTGGGACCTCCTCAGAAATGAGATACAGTGCAACAATCACAGTACAGTACTTTAACATAAACCAAATACCTCAGGCAGTATAACTTTGCTGAAACAAGCAGCTCTGATTTATTTAGGATATAACAAGGACAGGGGAAATCAGGTTAATTAGCTCATCACTTAATAATTCTACCTATGGCTCTGTGCACAGGCCTATCCCTATCAGTTACTGTCCCTGGTACCCAAGCCCAGTGGCTAGTCCAAACAGTGGCAGCTGGTAGGGCCCTTTCACACAGAGAAAAGGAGAATTAAACAGTCAGCAGTACAGTAATTCCATTTGGATTTAATGTGGCAATTCAACAGGAGCAACCCTGAATTAGTACTCACGACTTCCAAATAAGATAGGTCCTTCAATGTCAGCAGGGCTCACTTGAGGTACACAAACCTCTTCACACATCCATATAAAAGAAAGTACTATACTGCGGCAGGCTGCATCTGTATCCCGATCGCAATTACTGCACAATACCCGGGAGAACACACAGCAGATTCAGTTCCTGACAGACCGAGTGCAATTTTCTTCAATTCTTCCAGTCTTCTACAGGGTGAGCCTGGTTTCACTCTTCAGAGATCCTTTGATTCTTTTCACAGGACGAGTTCAGTCCCAACAAGCCGTTACAAGCTGCAGACCGAAACTCTGGGCCTTACACGTTTTGACTAAAACTGCACACTGAAAAGCTACAGGGCTCCTTCCTTCTTCACTGCCAAGCTCAACTGAACTCCAACTGGACGAAACGGGCACTTCCTTTGAGTTCCTCCCAGTTCTTGACTGATTGGCTGTCACTACCAATAGACTGCTGCTGTTGGTCAAAAGGCACTGAAGTCTAAACTACATCTCCCAGAGTCACTGCCCATACAATCCTCTTGTGGCTGGCTCAGATTAGCAGTCCAAGTTCTGATTCGTCCAAGGCATCATTTTAGAGCTAGCTACCCCACACCGATTGGTCCAGTTCAGCAGTTCAAAACTAGAATGGGGAACTAGCAGACACAGTTCTGACTGCAAAAGCAGGTTAGACAAACTGTAATTTCATTATTACTCTAAATAATTCTGACAAACAGTTACATCTTTCAGATAGGTTCCTTTGCACTCCTAGTGACTGCAAAAATGAAGGAATTAGCAGCAGCTCAAGTGGTACTCAGAGAAGCACACAGTCCCCCATACAAACTAATTATGTCTGCAAGCAGACAGCTCTTAAAGAGACAGTACCAGAGGCTCTAAAACACTCACTGATAAATGGCTTAAATGCCAAACACCATTCAGGCTTGGAGCATTCAAGCAAGCTCCTGGAAGTCTTTTGGGAACCCTCATTTGCAGTGAGGTTAACCTTTCCTGTTTGGAAAGTTTGGACGTCCGCTGGCCAAGGCACCCCCATAAGTTTCAACTGCAACCATATACATTTGCATTAGGCTCGCATATGTAATCATCAGTCAATATATCATTTTACCAAGAACACATTTCGAAACATTGCAGTACGTCACTCTTACACAGTATTACATAATATTAACATAACTCAAGTTATTACTCTTGTACACATGAAACCTGAAGAGAGGGGGCCCTTTCCCTATCAGTTACCTTGGGGCTGGACGGGCAAGGGCACCATACTTAGAGGGCAACACAAGTAACTTGAGTTAGCACTGACGCTCAGTTTGGGCAATGAGCTCGGGACACATACACTCCTTTATGGACAACATTGAGAGGCAAATCCACAGGCCTCCCAAGGGAATCATAACTGAGGTGCACCACAGGCTTTTACAGCTCAACCAGTCTTTCTGGGGGAACTGTTACAGTCTCTGCACTTGAGCCTCATTTTCAGCATTGTCCACACTTGTCAGGAGTCTCCATGGGGTAGAGGCTAGAACTTGGGGCACTTTCAGCTCCAGGAGTTACAGTTTCTGAGTCCACAACATTTGGCTCGCATGGAGAGCTTTCGGACACTGGCAGTGGACTGTCAGGGCACTCAAAATACTCTTCTTGTTCAGGTGTATCACCAGTCTGCCCCAATCTCATCATTTTCCTCCCTGAAAGCTCAAACAGTTCAACCATGCACAATGATTCCATTTCATCTGATCTGATGCTTTACTCACTTTCTGGAGCATTGCTCCAGGGATGAAGCTGGGGCTTAGACAGTCCAGAAGGCCCAGCTTCATCTCCAGTATTGACTAGGGATTGCCTCAAACAACTGACCCAGTTCGTATAGGCTGATAGTATTCAAAGTCACTCTCACTTTCTTCCGATATGGACTGACAGTCATGCTCAACTGGGACTTGTGGAGAGGAACACTTAACTTTGCTTCTGTAGGCAGACTTTCTTGATCTTTTCTTAGCAGCAGCTCTAGTCACTGGTCCAGAGGGGCATCTTCTAGGGGCTCAGACTCAATTAAGATTTGTCCAATGGCAGTAAATGATTTCTATGCATTGTTTTTACATCTTTTGAATTATTCTCAGGCCTTACTTTGTACACTGGCAGATCATCTAGTTTGCCCACTACAATGTGAGGGAGATGGTGCCATCTGTCAGCAATCTTGTGCTTGCCATGCAGTCCCAGATTTCTTAGCAATACCCGATCTCCTCCTGAGTTCCAAGCTTTCACCTTTTATCATACCTTTCTTTGTTGGCCAGATTTCTTGGCAGCCATGGTTTGAGCCAGTTGGTACGCATGAGTTAGCTGGGCCTTTAACTTTGCACATACTGTAAATAGTTGTCAGCTTGAACCCCATCAGGAGAGACCCCAAACACACATCTACTGGTAGTAGAGCTTCTCTTCCAAACATCAGCGGTAGGGGAGAATCCAGTGGCATCACTTTTGGTGCAGTTATAAGCATGTACCAGGGTGCTAATTTGTTGGCTCCATCTAGGCTTGTCCTTTGGGTGCAGGGTGCCTCAGCATATCTAGCAAAGTGCGGTTGAAACGCTCAGGCTGTGGGTCCCCTGGGGTGGTAAGGAGTGGTTCTGGACTTCTCGTGCACTCCCACAGAGAAAGCATCTCTTTGATCAGACGACTCTCAAAGTCTCTCCTTGATCAGAATGGATCTTTGTGGAGCCCCATAGTGAACAAAAAGTTTTCTACAAGTACTTTGGCCACAGTGGATGCTTTCTGGTCTTTGGTGAAAAGCTTGGGCATATCTCGTGAAATGGTCAGTGACCACCAGCACATTACATTGATATTTCTTTGATCTGACTCCAAACTCAGAAAATCAATACAGACCAGCTCCATGGGTGCACTGGTGGTGATGTTAACAAGGAGGGCAGCCCTCTGGGCACAAAAGCTTTCTCTGTAAGCAGCGACTACAAGTTCGAATGTGTTGCTCCACATCAGCCCCCATCTTAGGCCAATAGAATCTGGATCTCACCAAGTCAAGTGTTCTGTCTATACCAAAGTGCCCCATGTGGTTGTGCAAGGACCTCAGTACTGAGTCTCGAAGGCAGTGGGCAGCACTAGTTGTTGTTTGTCTCACTTGCCCCCTCTGTCTACTGTTTCTCTGTATAACAGTTTATTGATCAGTTTCAACTTAGGACCTTCTTTGTATAACAGTGCTGTTCTCAAATCAGTGGGCGTAATTTGGACACATCTTTTCACCATAGGGGCTTCTAAAGCTGCTTTGATCCTATGGGATCGCGGATTGAGCCCGCTGAATACTGTCATTGTCCAGCTGAGGCAGTGCACCAATGTCATTGCAGAGAAAGTGGCAATAAGCAGCAGGTATGCAATTCTCAGAGGCTCCCAAGCAATCCACCATGCAGTCCACTACGTCCGTGGACATTTGTTCCTCCTGTCAAACTTCGGCAGAGTGCCCGAATGTCAGGTTCTGCCAATCGGACCCAATCATTCTGGGGAACAGGCCTCCGGGGAGAGCATCAGCATCTATGTGGTTCAGACCTGCTCGGTATTCGAGAGCATAGTCATATGTAGATAGCAGAAAGCCACCGCAATGATGGCATCCCAACTTAGCTGAGGTCTGCACATGGGTCAAAGGATTATTGTCAGTTTTACTAGTATTTTAGCCCCATACAAGTACTCATGGAATTGGTCAACAATAGCCACTTCAAAGCTAGGAACTCTAACTTATGTACAGGATAGTTCTTTTCGGATGGGGTCAGGCTTCTACTGGCAAAGGCCACTGGTCTCAGGCCATTCTCGTGCTCTTGGCAACACAGCCCCAACCCTTGCAAGCTAGCATCAGTGTGCAGGACGTAAGGTTTTCTTGGATCGGCATAGGCCAGCACTGGAGCATGGGTAAGTTGATATATGATCTCATGAAAAGCAGTCTCACAATCAGGAGTCAGCGGGTCCCAAATACTTCACTCGGATGAAAATACACTCTTTCAGTCTTGAGGACGCTGACTTTTGGTATTTTTTGTGGGTTGGGGATACCCTTGAGTGAGGTTAAGTAAAAGGGGATCACTCTTGAATAGTCCTTGATGAGCGCCGATAATAACCACAGAATCCAGGAATCTTTGCAGTTCTTTTAGATTTTTGGGCTGTAGCCAGGTGGTCAAGGCCTCAACTGCACTTGGGTGCAGTCTCTATTCCCTCGGTGGATACTATGTGTCCCACATACTTTACTGATGTTTGAAAGAATTGACACTTATCAATGGACAATTTAAGGCCAAAGTCCTCCAGTCGGTCCAATACCTTAAATAATCTGCTCTCGTTCCTCCAGTGAGCTGCCAAACACAAACATCATCTAGGTATACCAGGCACTCTAGTAGTCTTATCCCCACTGCACGCTCCATCAATCGTTGAAAAGTGGCTGGGGCACCTGAAACCTTTGAGGCATCCTCATGAATTCATAGAAGCCAAGCGACAGATAAAGGCCGTCTTCTCACGGTCCTCTGGGGCCATCAGGATCTAGTAGTACCCACTGGAGATCCAGCACAGAGAACCACTTGCTCCCGTTGGAGCAGTCCAAAGCATCCTGAATGCGGGCATTGTGTACTGATCAGGATAGTCCGCCGGTTAAAGCGATAATCCACACACATCTCATTGCTCCATTCTTTCTCACTACCACAATGGGGAAGCATAAGGGCTTCTGGATTCTTGTATTACACCAGCAGCTAACATCTCTTGCAGATGCCGTCTCACATCATCTATGTCAGCAGGTGCCAGGCGCCGAGACCTCTCACGAAATGGTCTTCATCATGCAGCCGGATATTGTGCTCAGCTCTTGCACGCATCCTCCATCCCATTCCTTAAAGAAAACACCTGGTCTCTCTGGGCAAGCTTCTCACTGATCCTCACTTTCCATTCAGCTGGCAGCGGAGTCGCCGAAATCAAACAAGTTGTATGCCTACTCTGTCATTCTTCCTTGAACTCTTGTTGCTGGTAGCACTGCAGTGTCTGCACAATGCACATTAGCCAGGATGCAACCTCTGTTTACCGAATGTCTCTTCAGACACATTATGAACTTGGACCATTACCCTTCTGGCATAAGCATGGGCTCTATAGCGGGCAAAATACTAGGCTGACCAGCAGTCCCTCTGGCAATTTTCCATCGCCTGGTGCATCCAACATTAATATTTTATTCTTAACATCCTTTCTGATCGGACCTCTCCCTGTAAGGTACACTGGGCATTACGCCAGGATCAGAGACTCAGGATCCTTCTTCCATACAATTCGACCGGTTCCTCTGGTTCTGTCTTTCAGCATCTCTGTGCCTCATAGGCTTCTTAATTAAAGCCGAACTCTTAAAAGCTCTACTAGTCTTTGACCCCTGTTTTTCATAACACAACTGTGCCAGCCTTCCGAACATATGAGCATTTGTTCCAATCAACAAAGGACACCATCATACAGTCCAGTGAGGACACACTAAGGCTAGGGTCTCTACTGTTCGGCCACTCCAGCCACGGAGGTGGGAGAAAGACAGCCAAATTCGGATATACCGAATAGGGTAGGCCTTTCACTTAACCCCATACATGCAGTCCTTCTAATGGTTGTGGTACGTCTGACAAATGCTTTGATACCAATCCTGGAACATAATTGTCACTTGGGAGCCACTGTCTAATACAGCTCTTGTAAGACACTCCATTCACCTTTACAGTGGTCTCCATGGAGGGACCCACTATTCTTGGACCAGTCTGAGAGGCGGTAGTGAGGGCCTGGGCGACTGCCTTGCCACAAAGGGCGTGAATTAGCATTTTGGTGCCCTCACTGGGATCATGTCGTACCTCTTAACCACTGATTTCTTCTCCCAGCTCTCCTTGTAGCCTATATGCAACTTTGTCAGTGTCTTTTTGGGGACTGGCGTTCCCTTTTCATGTGCCCATCTTTCCACAATTATGGCAAAACATACTTTCTGGAGTTTGAGCTGGCCGAGGCGCCTGCAGGAGCCAGGGCGGGGTATTACTAAATTGGAAACCTGGTGCCACTTCTCTCTGCTGCGTGATAAGCATTTGGAGACATCTCGTCAGTTCTCCACTTCCATGGTCAAGGAATTGAGTTTGGAGCTGTTATCAGCAGGAGATACATGGGTGGTACCCCCACCCCCATAGCAGATGCAGTCGGATATAGGTCAGGGCCCATACTTGCAGGCGTGGCCTCTCATAAGGGACTGTTTTGAATTCTCGGATCTCTCAACAGTTCGCCCCATTGTGGCATATTTTTCCTTGTCAGAGTACTCATTGACTGTCAACCTCTGCCCTGAACTTCACTTGATGGGTCACCTCAGTCACTCGGTCGTAGCCACAGCTGTTGGTGCAGGTACCTCCCGAGGTCGCTTTCTCAACTCCTCGAATTTCTCTCATTAACTCATCATAGGAGGGTGGGATTCCAGTCGATTTGCCAGGCGAATTGAAGCAACAGCAGTTCTGAGAAGGGGCAGACTTAAGGATTCTTTCCAGTCTGGTTCGGTCCAGTTCAATCGCTGGCAACCACCCTTTCGAGGCATTCTTGCAACAATTTTTCCAGCCGAGAGACATACACGGACAACAACTCCCTTGGTACTGTTGTGCATTCTTACTCTCCACCATAGGTCCTCATCAGAATCTGGGCTCCCATACACATTCTCCAAGGCCTCAAAGATAGGCCTGTGCAGTCGCTTCAGGGTTACTGGCCGGTTGCTTACGGATGGTAGCCAGGGCGGGACCTGGGAGGCCTCACTAACCCTCTTTCGCCGCCTTCCAGAGCATTGCCATTCTAGCACTTTGGGGCAACATAGTCTATCCAGGTCTCCCAGTCATCCTCCCTGGGGGTGGGAGGTGCCAGAGAAGATCCTCAACCTTCGGTAAGAGTCGGACTAATGGCAGGTGCAGAAATAGGAGTCTGCATTGGTTCAGCCACCATCATGGCACTGAGCAGGAGAGGTGTTGGGGAGGAAACACTCCAGGTGGCGAATAGTTTCTTCAAGTCCTCCACAGTTTTCCCTCCCAGCAAACTATTCAGCAAATTTCTCCTCAAAAGTTTCAGATAGTGGTGGGGGCTGATTCCCCCTCGGTCTTTACTGTCCTTAGTTATCACTCTCCAAGCAGTGAGGGCCCTCTGGGGTAATGGTCTGTGGCACTTTGGAGCTATCTATGGGATCCTTAAACTCTACTAGGGCCAGGAAAGTGTGGGTGAGCAGATTAGCATGCCGACCCACCACCACAGGGTTTTGTAAACCTTCCACTTGGAAAGTACTCCTGCACAGTGTCCGTATTGATACCCAGGGGATGTCCAGGATAAGCATAGCATTTTGGGGGTCGATCTCCTCCCAGTACACCACTCCACCAGCCGTGCACAGCCACTTCTCGAGGTACCCATTTTTTCAACAGTGGTCAGAATATGGCCACTAGAGGACACACAATCCCAGCGGTGAGCCTCAAGATGTAACCCCCAGATGGCGCTATCCCAGGGGCTACTACCCCTGCCTGATTTGCCACTAACAGGTTGAGGGGCCTGATCCAATGGCGGTGCCTCCACCCAGAGGTCAGGGTTGCAATAGTTAAACTAACTTGGTCACAGCCCTCTGGGACACTGCAACCCCCTTTCTTCCCACTAGTGGCCCACACAATATATCAGAATTACCTTCACAGTATACACTTTGCCTCCCAGGTCTGGTTCGCACTGGGACCTCCTGTAAAATGAGATACAGTGCAACAATCACAGTACAGTACTTTAACATGACAAATAATTTCAGGTAGTATAACTTTGCTGAAACAAGCAGCTCTGATTTATTTAGGGGATATAACAAGGACAGGGGAAATCAGGTTAATTAGCTTATCACCTAATAATTCATCTGGCTCTGTGCACAGGCCTATCCTTATCAGTTACTGTCCCTGGGTACCCAAGCCCTAGTGGCTAGTCCAAACGTGGCAGCTGGTAGGGCCCTTTCACACAGAGAAAAGGAGAATTAAACAGTCAGCAGTACAGTAATTCCATTTGGATTAATGTGGCAATTCAACAGGGAGCAACCTGAATTAGTACTCACGACCTCCAAATAAGATAGGGTCCTTCAATGTCAGTAGGGCTCACTTGAGGTACACAAACCTCTTCACACATCCATATAAAAGAAAGTACTATACAGGCAGGCTGCATCTGATCCCGATCGCAATTACTGCACAATACCGGAGAACACACAGCAGATTCAGTTCCTGACAGACCCGGTGCAATTTTCAGCAATTCTTCCAGTCTTCTACAGGGTGAGCCTGGTTTCTACTCTTCAGAGATCCTTTGATTCTTTTCACAGGACGGATCTAGTCCTAACAAGCTGTTACATAAGCTGCAGACCGAACTCTGGGCCTTACACACGTTTTTTGGACTAAAACTGCACACTGAAAAAGCACAGGGCTCCTTCCTTCTTCACTGCCAAAGCTCAACTGAACTCCAACTGACGAAACCGGCACTTCCTTTGAGTTCTCCCAGTTCTTGACTGGATTGGCTGTCACTACCAATAGACTGCTGCTGTTGGTCCAAAAGGCACTGAAGTCTAAACTACATCTCCCAGAGTCACTGCCCATACAATCCTCTTGTGGCTGGCTCAGATTATGAGTCCAAGTTCTGATTCGTCCAAGGCATCATTTTAGAGCTAGCTTACCCCACACTGATTGGTCCAGTTCAGCAGTTCAAACTAGAATGGGAACTAGCAGACACAGTTCTGACTGCAAAGAAAGCAGGTTAGACAAACTGTAATTTCATTATTACTCTAAATAATTTCTGGCAAACAGTTACATCTTTCAGATAGGTTCCTTTGCACTCCTAGTGACTGCAAAATGAAGTGAATTAGCAGCAGCTCAAGTGGTACTCAGAGAAGCACACAGTCCCCCATACAAACTAATTATGTCTGCAAGCAGACAGCTCTTAAGAGACAGTACCAGAGGCTCTAAAAACACTCACTGATAAATGGCTTAAATGCCAAACACCATTCAGGCTTGGAGCATTCAAGCAAGCTCCTGGAAGTCTTTTGGGAACCCCCATTTGCAGGGGGGTTACACCGTGTCAAAATGTGTAAAACCAGAACCGTACACTAAAATGAGATCCTTCATCTCAGTTCACCAGTACTGGGTAAATACATGAAAAGATGGATAAAAGCAGGACCTCACAGAAAACCAATGTCATGGCTTGACTTACAAATGTGGATTTACCTTTGCAACATCTCTCGGTTTGAAAAATAGAGTCTAATAGAGTCTAATAGTAATTTCTGGTTACTTTATATTAAAAAGCTCAGTTTCTGTCTCATGGTGGTCCAAACTGAGAAAACTCATCTATGGATGAGCCTGCCGGCGCTGTGATGTCATTTACATATGGCAGCGCGCATAAACATCGGGTGGCCCCTGATAAGAGTGGACTGCCAGGATTACATTTTACATTAAAAAGAGAGAAAAATAGGTAATTCTCTCTCCTAAAGCTGGTCTCCGGGCTCAAGAAAGAAGATTTACAGGTATCCAAATTTCAGTTTTTCAGAATTATTTTGTATATATAGACAGTATAGAGCAAGGGATTTACAATTTCACTTGCAATATTTGTTTTAGGAAATTCGGGAATAATCCATCTAGTCTGCTGATTTATTTGTTTTTGGATTATTTAACCTGCCCAAAATATCAGTATAACAAAAATCTGGACACTGTAGTTTCTCATCATCATTTGTCATTTGCAGATAACCACTTGTATCAGGTTTACATTTCAACTTAAAAGAATTGGCTTGTCTAGGTCTACAGTAGATAATTGCTGGATGTGTGCAACCCCAGCAGATTTAAGTAATTTATTTTGGAACTGCTTTGAAATAAAAGAAAACATGGAAAAGTATTCCCTCACACTGTCAATCAGTACTTAAAGCTAATATCCCTTTTTAGGGCTGCAGGTAGACGGAGCCTGCAGCCCTGTTGCATCAGCTGTAAAAATGAGCTACAGGATTCAGACCATAGAATGCGTCCTTTGGAGTTTCAAATGATCCTTCCACCTCATTGCAGCCCTTCAATTTAACCCTTACAGTGCTGCAGACTGAACAGCTGTCCAGAGCTCAATCAGATAGATTCATTCTAGTTCTTTCGGCAGCCTAGGGATTAAGAAACAAATGCTCTGGAGAATCACCTCTCCTCCCCAACCTTGTTTTCATTTGAATCCAGCTTGGTAAACAGCATTTTAGAGCTAATGCAAGAGGGCTGCATAAAGCCATCATGCTGTTTGTAGCTGGAAATATTGAGTACCATGGCACACATTTTGGGGGTTTTCAGTGTATCCTTCTACCCTGCCTGTAGTATGTAGCACTATTTATAGAACCCCTTAAATAATTGTGCCTCTTAAAAGAGCTTAAGGCAGTAATGGCTGCAATTTCTATTGAAACACATTTATCATTTCAAGGGCATGTAAGATAAATAGCTATGGAACAGCTAACTTCCATGAACAATAAAAAGATCATTTATTTTCAGTGGTACTTCTTTTCCTGCACTCTAGCATATTTACCTGATTCTGTAATATATCTATTGATTTCCTGCAAAATGTGTCTTTAAAACTAAAATATTTATAATAATTAGATAGTTAATGTCGTTGTGCGCCTTTTCTGGTATCTTAATGGTTTCAACTCCCCGGTTCTCAAATTACCTTGCAATACATTTGAGTCTTAACCTTTGATTATGCTTGTCATTAATCTTCAGCCTTCTTGTGTGCTGTTATATACATAAACGTTGACATTTGATTTTCTTCTTCAGTACCATAAAGGCATTGAGTTTTTGCAGTTTTTTGCAAATTTCTCACCTATTTCATTTATTTTTTCTGTCCAGTGTCCTCCTCTACATTTACATTTTTTTATTTCTATTTGATCAAGTTTTACAGCATGTAAATCTAGCAACAGTGGCAGCTTCAGCTTCCGTTGGTTACCAGGGCACTGGCTGGGCACTACAGTTGGAAGCCAGGGCACCTATTGAAACCGGAATGGAAAGCATACAAGTATGTGCATATTCATGCCTGGTTCTTGGAGTATTTGAACTAACGATGAATGTTATGTTTCTAAAAATAAAAATGCAAATTTAATTTTTTACATGGGATGGCCCTACTTCTCCTTTCTTAGGGGTGGAGTACGGATGGCCCAGCTTCTCTTGGCTTGGGATGGATGGCTCTGCTTCCCCTGGATCAAGGGGAGGAGATGGCCCTGCCCCCCAGTTTTCTCTAGCAGAAGAAGTTGGGCCACATGACCCAGAAGCTAGGGCCACCCCAAGCCAGGAAAAGCAGGGCCACCCCCAAACCAGGAGAAACAGGGAGATACCCTTCCCCCAAGCCAAAAGAAGCAGGGCCATCCTCACCTCCTCTAAGCTGGGAGAATCAGGGGCCCCCTCCCACCAGGAAAAGCAAAGCTACTCCTCCTGGGGCAGGAGAAGTAAAGCCTTCCCCATCACCCAAACAAGAAGAAATTACCATCCCAACCCTTTACAGCAGGTAGCCACCTACCAAAATGGTCTTCAGTGGATTGGCCACCTGCAGTGGCAGGCCAGGAGATCAAGGGCCTTGCATTCTCTCGTTTGAGTCTTCTCCCCTCCCCTCCTCTCCTCTCACAACAGTACTGAGACACTTTCAAATAAACCCATCCACTTACCTTAATGAAAAGGCACAAGCAGTCCCAGAACCCTGTTACTGTGGTTCTGCAGGCAGTTTCTTTCTTGGCTGTTTTTGCTGCTGGCAGGACTTTTACTTGAGGGTCTGACTCTGTGCTGCAGTTACTGGCTGAACAGGGTGGCTAGCTGGTCCTGCACTGTCTCATTACTGACCAGACTGGTCTAGTATTTTATAAAAAAATCACAGCATAGTACAGCTCTTTTAAGGTTAGCTATACTACTTGGTTGGGGGGGGGGACTTCTGTGCTGTATCTTGCAAGCAATAGCAATGCAGTTCTGGTTTGGTGGGCATGGTTGGCTGGGTGACTCCTGTTTCAGGCAGCTAGGCAGTCACCAGGAGCCACGCCCCAGTGCCACTCCCGGCCCGAACACTGGGTGCCCAATTATGGGGTAGGGTGGTAAACTAAAATGAAAGCAAGTAGTCACTTGCTGCTCAACCCTGTTGCCACCACAGTTCCCCAATTCTGACACCAAGTGCCTAAACCTAGAGTCAGACAGTAAATGAAAAACGTAAGCAAACAATGGCAACCAAACCCCAGTGCTGCCAACCCTCCATTCTAACACTAGGTGCTCAGCCCCCCGCTCCAACAGTCAATGAAAAAAAGTAAGCAGACAATAGGAGCCCATCTACAGTGATGTTTTAGAAAGAAACGGTAGTTGTTTTCTGCATTAATCTATTGTAGCATTGTTGCACATTTGTGTACTTGCCACTTTTTTTTTTGACTGAATTTCGCTCCAGTCACAGCTAATGGAACCTTCTCTTAGGCATCCCATCTTTTATCCTGCCTGCCTGTGGATCCCTCACTCTGTGCCTCCTCTCCCCCCCACTGCAGCCAGCACCCCCAGTTTCACCTGCCCAGGGAGGGTCGCCCTCGCCTCTTGGGCTCACTTGTAAGTCAGACTCTGGCTGCAGGTAGGACCCAGAGGGAGGAACTGGAAGGCCAGTCAAGGAGAACCCAGCAGAGGGTATGGGGGACAGGTGCTGTCGCCTGTTCCACGAAACCGGTATCTTCCTTGTTCTGCACTGGACCACACACCATGCGAGGGCACGCCCCAACACTCTGGTGCATGGCAACCCTGCTAGCATCAGCCACACTGTTCTCATGCTGCCTGGCTTGCTGCAGTGTCTCATGGTCTCCACCAAGGGTTGCTGGCATGCTCAGCCATCCCAACCCATTCTCCCGGGGAGGAAAGCACCACAAGAGCACTCCATCCTCATCCCGCCCCTGCTGACCCACCACTGCCCAAGCTCACTCCTGAACCCGGGTCGCCAGCATAGCACGAGGTGTGGTGTCCAGCGCCTCAACCCTCAGCGCCACTGGGCTGGCTTGGTGTACTTGCCACTTGTACATCAAATAAAAAGCAGTGTTATTCCATAATCAGAAGAAAACTTTAACCCACTTAATAGAAAAGCATTTGGGAATTCATAGGATGAATACTAAAAACAACAAAAGTGCAGGGAATATCAGGGAGCAATGCCATGCCATATTGGGGCAAAAACAACTAACGTTTCACTCCAGAAGCAGAGTTTTATCAGAGTTAGTAAAGTAATGCAGAAATGCCCTTATATTGTCTGGCCCTAGGTCTAAATAGCACATGTATGACAAGCGTTGTAAATAACAGCACCTTCCATACAGCAGTATGCAGAACAGTGGCAGGAACAAATGCGGCATGTAAAGACAGTGCCACTGGTAGTGGTCACAAAGGACACTGACAACTGCTTCCAGTCCAAACACTTATTTTTAGTGGGGGTCTGCCTCCCCACACCCCCGTTAACTAAAATGATCAACTCTGTGTTGGAGTTGGATTACGGGAGAAAAACTAAATTTTGAATGCCAGGATTAGAACCCTGATCTCCACCCCCATTGTGGCCAAGCAGCTCCATGTCTCAGTCCTCTCTGCCACAGGAGCAGCTCATCCACCATTTTTGATTTCCTAGCCCTTGTCTTCTTCCTAGTTCTACGGACAGTGACCTGGGTAGCGGTTACTGCACAGCACTGTTTAATCCCTGTCTCTGTCTGTGGTACGCCATTCGGACATAGCTGTTTTTTCCTTATGCTATATTTGTAGCATTATAGTATCTGGTTATTATATTATCCATCACCAGTGATGTATACAAATAAAAAATTTGAAACAATGAATATGATACATCCTCAGGATAGGAGGAGGCACTCAAGAAATTACAATCGACAATTAAGATAATGAAAAGTATATCAAACCTGGTTTAACCTACCCAAAAGGCATATTTCACAGTTGGTTAGTGCATGTAATTATAAAAAGCTTTACATATAAACTACAATAGCAGGAAATATAAGCCTTATAGACATCCATTTTGTAGATGTTGGAGTGAAGCAATGCGGATATAAAACTGACAGGTATTCATTTATATATCACTTCTCTTGAGAGACATTTTCTTTAGAACTGTGGAACCAATGAACTCTGCAGTACAATGATTCCAAATATCAGGAATCTGTTCTAAAACATTAGATAAAACGTAGGGCATTATATCAGACGCTCAGCCATAATGGATCTATACTTTGGGAGCTCGCTGTGGCCCAGGTGTGAATGATTTCTATAGACAATCTTTATTTCCTGTATATAAAGATGGCAGGCATACTTTGCAACAGAAGTGTTTTTTTTTATTGTATTACAGTATGATTATGACAAAATGACCACCTGGTATAATAATGTCCTGCTTTTTATTGTTTTTTAGAATACATGCCTGACATTTGTATTTTGTATCACAGAGTTCATTGGATCCACAGTGCAAGAGAAAATGTCTCTCAAGAGAAGGAATATATATGGATGAACACCTAAACATTTTATATCCTCAGTGCTTCATCCCAACATGTGCAAAATGGACTTTAATATAAATTTATATTTACTGTTATTGTGGTTTGTACATAAAGTATTTTTTAATACTTTCATCTACTAACTAGCTGTTGGAAATATGCCTTGTGGGTAGGTAATAGCAGGTCTGATGTTATACTTTCATTACCTTTATTGCCAGTTGTAACTCTATGAGCCTCCTCATATCCTAAGTATGACCCACATTCCTCTCCTGCAGCCCTATCGGCTCTGGCCAAAGTTTGTTTACCTATGCTGTTTGTAATAGGAGATAATTAATTCCTGTCTTACAAAGATGTACCCAAGTTCGGATCTTATATGTATTTCTAGCATTTAAAAGATTAATCCTTAAGCAATGGAAAGAAAGTAGATCTCCCACAATAAGGGAGTGGTTCAATTCCCTAGGGTCACTGGTGAATAATGAAAGAATCAGTTATATGATTCTGGACAAAATTATATTGAATTATTCCGTCTGTCGTGGGGCCCATTTCTGGAATACAAATCTAACCTACAGTACTTCATGTCCGAATATATTTGAATTTTCGGTACCCTTTTTAGAGACATTAGAGTTACAGTCACCCCGTCTCAGGCTGACTGTTACTGCAGCTCGCACCTACTGCCTGAGCCATCCACCCAGATCCCTGAAGCCCTCACCTGGAATGGAAAACACAGAAGGAACCGCTGCCCTAGACCTGCTCACCGAAGACTGGAAGGCGTGAAGCCACCCGCCTAAGTGAACCCTCCGCATCCTGGTTCGAATCCCATGGCTCCCAAGGCTTCCTTGCCCGATCTTGGGCTGACTGCTACTGCGGTTCGCACTGACTGCCTGAGCCGTCCTGCCCGGATCCTCGAAGCCTTCACCTGGAACGGCAAACACAGAAGGAACCGCTGCCCCAGACCAGCTCACCGAAGACTAGAAGGCATGAAGCCACCCTCCTAAGTGAACCCCCTGCATCCTGATTCGAATCCCATGGCTCCCAAGGCTTCCTTGCCTGGTCTTGGGCTGACCGCTACTGCAGCTCGCACTGACTACCTGAGCCACCCGCCCGAATCCCTGAAGTCCTCACTTGGAATGGCAAACACAGAAGGAACCGCTGCCCCAGACCCACTCACCGAAGACTTGAAGCCATGAAGCTGCCCACCTAAACGAACCCTTTGCCTCCTGGTTTGAATCCCACAGCTCCCAAGGCTTCCTCACCCGGTCTCGGGCTGACCGATACTGCAGCTCGCACTGACTACCTGAGCCGCCTGCATGGATCGCTAAAGCCCTCACCTGGAACAGCAAATACAGAAGGAACTGCTACCCCAGACCCGCTCACTGGAGACTCAAAGCCATGAAGCCGCCTGCCTAAGTGAACCCTCTGCATCCTGGTTTGAATCCCACAGCTCCCAAGGCTTCCTTATCTGGTCTTGGGCTGACTGCTACTGCGGCTTGCACCGACTGCCTGAGATGGATCCCTGAAGCCCTCAACTGGAATGGCAAACACAGAAGGAACCGCTGCCCCAGACCCACTCATCGAAGACTCGAAGCCAGTGAAGCCACCCGCCTAAGCGAACCCTCCGCATCCTGGTTCGAATCCCACAGCTCCCAAGGCTTCCTTGCCCGGTCTTGGGCTGACTGCTACTGCGGCTCGCACCAACTGCCTCAGTTGCTCGTCTGGACCCCTGAAGCCCTCACCTGGAATGGCAAACACAGAAGGAACTGCTGCCCCAGACCTGCTCATCAAAGACTTGAAACTGTGAAGCCACCTGCCTAAGTGAACCCTCTGCATCCTGATTCAAATCCCACGGCTCGCAAGGCACACTTGCTGGGGTCGTGACTCTGCTCGCTCTACTCCCATTGGACCAACAAAGACAATTTAAAATTTCACTTGGCGCCTTTTTTGCTGGTGGCCGATTGGCTTCTATCACTCGAGCCTATCTGTGACTGGCTACCTGTGGAATCCGGCCCATGAATTGCGGCATTTTTGAATGGCATACTCTCTGCACTATATTTTAATTGCTGCCTCTAATTTATAACTTTGTGCTGCAGTAATTTCAACTGTTTTTTTACTGAAGTTAGAATTTAATTTTTTGTCAGTACGGCAGGCATGCTGTAGCCTGCTGAGCTGCCAGGAGTTACTGTATTCTTAACTGCCCTACAAAGTGCTAGAATTCGTTATAATCACTGTGGTTTAGCGCTAGCCTGAAACAAGGTTTAATTAATGGTACTTCAAATTAGTTAATTACAAATAAAGCAATTGCAGTTTTAAAATACTGCTGTCCTCTGTTTAAAGCTAGCCTGGAACAAAGTTTAATTAATTGTACTTTGCATAGTTAATTGCAGCTAAAGCTATTGCAATTTTAAAATACTGCTCTCCTCTGTTTAAAGCTAGCCTTGAACAAAGTTTAATTAATTGTACTTCGAATAGTTAATTGCAGCTAAAGTTATTGCAATTTTAAAATACTGCTCTCCTCTGTTTAAAGCTAGCCTGGAACAAAGTTTAATTAATTGTACTTTGAATAGTTAATTGCAGCTAAAGTTATTGCAATTTTAAAATACTACTCTCCTCTGTTTAGAGCTAGCCTGGAACAAAGTTTAATTAATTGTACTTTGAATAGTTAATTGCAGCTAAACCAATCGCAATTTTAAATACTGATCTCCTCTTTTTAAAGCTAGCCTGAAACAAAGTTTAATTAATTGTATTTCGAATAGTTAATTGCAGCTAAAGCTATTGCAATTTTAAAATACTGCTCTCCTCTGCTTGCTTTAGCTCCCAAGATTGTCTGTAATGAGACCAGAAGCTATCAGCTCCTTACAGCCTGCTCTCAGAGCCACTTCATTTTCCTCCAAGGCTCAAGAGCTCATCTGTGCTTGACTCTCTCGCTGTCTCTATTACTTCTATCTGTCTCCTGCTCCTAATCTCCCTCTGTCTCTGCCTTGATTCCCTGACTCTCTCTGCTTCATCAGTAAGCCCGCCCTGTTCTTTTGTCCTGTGCAAGCCCTCCCCAACCCCTTTCTTAAGAAAAACCCTCCCCGCCACTGCCATTATTTAACCTCCCTACCCTTCTCTGTCCTCAGGCTTCCTTGCCCGATCTCAGGCTGACCACTACTGCGGCTTGCACCGACTGCCTGAGCCACCCACTCAGATCCCTGAAGCCCTCACCTGGAACAACAAACACAGAAGGAGCCGCTGCCCCAGACCTGCTCACCGAAGACTCAAAGCCATGAAGCCACCTGCCTAAGCGAACCTTCTGCATCCTGGTTCAGGTCCCATGGCTCCCAAGGTACGCTTGCTAGGGGTCGCGACTCTGCCCGCTCTATCCCACTGGCACTTTGTGTCAGCTCCCAACCCAAACACCCAAGGTGGACAGTAACTTATTTATCTATGAGAGGTCAGATGACTTAGTGTCTGTTTCGTCATTTGCAACTTATATTATCTTACCGCTAGGGGCGCCACTAGTAATTTTTTTGCTTTCTCACTGCTGTAACCACCCCTGTGGCATTCCGCTGAGTTGATACTCTTCCTGCTGAGTCGATGGGTGCTAGTTCAGTCTCAGCCTGCTGCCAGTCAAAGTGTGACCACACACACTGCCTACACGGCTTTCTTTTACTTACTCAAAATCTTTAGGAAACAACCCCTGGGTTTATTCTCTGCGCTACATCTGTCTCCAAACTTCTACCTTTTCCTGTTCCACTCCCACCCTAAACATGGCACAAGGAGTTATGTTAGTAGCCATGTACATCCTAGTAGTGATGGGATCGGATTATGTCCTGAATCAAATACACCATAGTGCTGACCAGTGTGCTGACCCCTAGAAACACCAGGGATTAGCAGAACAGCCTTTTGATTACTCAGTGCAATACTCCAAAATGAATTTATTTGGCCTTAAGCAAATAGAGAACCTGTATGTAATAGTTGCCTACATTATAGGCTATAAATGATGGACCCCCCCCCCCCCAACAGTGCACAGAACTCTTGCTAAATTCCTAAGGTGAATTAAGCTGCTACTAGGGAGATGTGAAAAAATGGGCTCACCCTTTGACAATATTAGGATTGACGCATCCTACAGGGGCAGATGGTGGTCTGCTAAGGGACTAAAAATAGTGCACATAAACATTTATAGTCTGAGGCCTAAAATGCACAAGCTGGAGGCTTGGGCAAACCTGTACTCACCAGACATAATTTCCCTCTGTGAAACATGGCTCATACCCCATATTCTAGACCATGAGGTTGGCCTAACTGGCTATAATTCATTTAGGCAGGACAGAATGAAGAAAAAAGGGGGTGGGGTCCTGAGCTATGTAAAATCAGCCCAAACAGCCACACTAGTCCCCCTACCTGATCTTAGCAGCTCTAATTGTGCGGTGGTTTTCTTGACACTCCTTATGGATGGGACCAAACATTTGCTCATCGGTTCTGTGCATAACCCTCCCAAGACGGCTGCTGAGTCCTTGAGGTCCCTCATAAATATAATACCTTCCCTTCCCTGGAGTGAGAAGGTAATCCTGGGTGGCTTCAATGTGCACTGGGGTCCACACACCAATGATTACTTAAAACACTCCTTATCTGAGGCAGGACTGACCCAAATTACACATGAGACCACTAAACTAAATATGAAAACTGGTAACCACACTACCCTAGAGTGGATCCTAGCCACTGAACCTAAAAGATTACAGTTGGCAGGCACTTTTGCTGACTCATTGAGGGATCATTCCCCCACATTTGACATTTGGAAAAATGACTTCCCAACACCCCCACCCAGAGTATTACGGGCCTGTGACTTCTCCAAATTCCCCAATAAGTTGGCCAAGGTCAATTGGATGCAAGTAAACTGGCCCCAAACCTAGACTTTGCCCTAGAATGCTTCATCAGTAATTTCCTATCTATTGCAAATAAGCATGCCCCCCAAAACAGATCAGGGTCAAAGGGCAGGAAACTAGGTGGCTCACCCAGGACCTTAGAAAATCATGAGGGATAGAGACAGAGCATGGAGTAAATTCAAAACATCAGGCCAAGCCCAAGATTGGCAGAAATACAGGGAACTCAGAAACAAATGTAAAATCGGATTAAAGAGGGCCAAACACAGGCACATTAGAAGCCTTCAGGAAACAAACCTCTTCAGTCCCAGACAATTCTGGGCGCAAATTAACGCACTGCTAAAGGGCAATAACAAGAAGGAAGGAGGGGACATAGTTGCTAATGGAACTCTCCACAAGAACCCGGAAGATGCCTCAAAGGCATTAAATATGTTCTTTACGGACTTGGTAAAGTACAAAACGCACCATGTGGGACCCTCCCTACCCCCAAAAAACAATACCAAAAATAACCCAAGCATTCCAGAGTTCCATTTCAAGTTAACAACCAGGTAAGAAGTCCTAAAATTACTCTAGTATTGCCAGTTCACAAAGGAGGGTCTCGGGGAACAGGTGGAAAACTACCTCCCTATATCCCTACTCTCCATCCTCAGCAAAGTACTGGACAGGGTAGTATACAACCAAATGGCGGACTACGTTGAGATCCACAACATCTTCATGGCCCAACAACATGGATTCCGAAAGAACCAGGAAACAAATACGGCCCTGGTAAATTTTACCTCTGATATACTCACAGCTCTGGATGAGGGGCAGTGCATTGGTGCACTCTTCGTTGACCTTACCAAAGCAACCAAAGACCTTGTGGATCATCAATTACTCCTTGCCAAATTGAAATTAGTTGGCCTGGATGGCCTATCAGTAAGTTGGTTCGCCATTTACCTCCAGGGATGGTCCCAAATGGTCCAATGGCTGGGTACTGTCTCAGATAAATGTCCAATATGGGATGGAGTCCCCCAGAAATCTATCCTGGGACCCCTGCTGTTCTTGTTATTCATTAATGATTTGCCAAAACATTGTGGGGAGGCAAAGATCACCCAGTATGCGGATGACGCAGTACTATATAGGTCCAATAGTAATACTATTACTCTTAATGAATTACTATCAAAGGAACTCCACCTGCTTAAGGGATGGCTGAACAGAAATAAATTGGTCCTAAATGACAAAAAAACAAAGGCCGTATTTTTCGTTCCAAGGACACTGAGCTCTGATAGGGCTAACAAGCTGTCTCTGTCTCTATCTAGTGGTGCAGGAATCAAAGCAATCAAATCTATAAAGTACCTAAAAATCACCATTGACCAGGGCTGTAACTTTAAGTCTCACACAGACCAAGTTACCAAGACACTAAACCAGAATCTTGGACATCTATACTGCCTCAGCCCCTATCTGACTCTGGACTCCTATCGTAAGATTGTGCAAGGTACCCTTCTACCTACCCTCCTATATGATGCCCCTGTACTATGTTCTGTTATGCACACTGAGATGCATAAGCTGAAGTCCCTTTATCACAGAATCTCCAGATTCGCAGCTGATTCCCCTTTCAGAGAACATCATTGTAAGACCTTGAATGCCCTATCCTTGCCCACCCTGGAAGGAAGGATGCAGTACCCTGCCCTTTGCCTAGCTTACAAGCTCAGGCAGGCCAGCACCCCCCAAGTCTTGCTGAAACGCTAACCACTAAACAGAATTGCAGGACACTGAGGTCCTCCAGCAGACAGCTACTAATGGTACCTATGATCCATGCTGGGGTATCAAGCTTTCTTTGCCTTCATTCCTCCCCTCCTTCCCAGACTCTCTCCAGGAATGTAACTCCCTGGGAGGGTTCAAAAGGGGACTTAAGGCCTACCTACTGGAGCTTAATCAATGCACCTGCTACCGCTGATTTCTCAAGGGCATGCCCTTTAGCTAACTTACCTGCTTGACTGCAAGAACCACAAAGAACCACAAATTGTCCTGTTTGCTGTACCACCAGAACCACTTATTGGTATTAAGTGTGCTAACAACTGTCTAGAATTTGTCATGTGTAAGAAAGTAGCAAACCTTTGTCATTCATTTTTGTGTACTACCTTATTATTCTGTAACTATGCTATTCTTATACTACCTGTAATTAATTCTGGGTCGCCCCTGAAAAAGGGACCACTTGTTGGACCCAGTGGGCCTACCCGGTTACCAAAATTGAATAAATCAATAAATAAGTATTATAATGTAACTGCTCTGTTTAGTCAGGTTTAGAACTTAATTGTATGGTAAATGCTTTTTATTAATATTAGAATACTTCAATACTTGCTATGTTTATTCTTTTTCTACTTGTATTTCTTACTGTATGCAACATTTTATTTGTAAATTAATTAATAATAATAATATATAATAAAAATTTTTATTTAATATAGCGCCTTTCACAAATCAAGGCACTGCACAGTCAGATAAAATCAAAGATACAATAAATACCAAAAAAAATCACAGAAGTTCGGGGTAAGTTTTACCCTGCAAAAAAGGTCTTCAGTGCCTGCTTAAAGCACTCCACTGTCTTGCACTCATGTAGCTGACGGGGCAGAGAATTCCAGAGGGTAGGGGCAACAAACCCAAAGGCGTGAGCACCAGATGATTTTAAACTAACCCTTGAAATCTCCAGCAACCCCTTGTCAGCCGAGCGGAGCTGTTGCAAAGGGTTGTAAGGAACCAGGAGCTCTTTCAGGTAATCAGGACCCTGTCCATGTAGGGCTTTGTAAGTTAATAAACCTACCTTAAATGTGATTCCCCACTGAATAGGCAGCTAGTGCAGATCGCGCAGCACAGGGGTATTATGGGTTCTCCTGGACACCCCAGTCAATAAACGTGTCACAGCATTCTGCACTAGCTGCAAGCGGCGGATACCAACCCCAGAAAGCCCTAGGTAAAGGGAGTTGCAGTAGTCAAGGCACGATGTCACGAAAACGTGGACCAAAACAGACAGGTCACTGGACAGAACAAGGTGCTTGATCCTAGCAATGTTCCTAAGATGGTAAAAGGCCAGCTTGACGATTGCCGACACCTGATCTCGAAGGGCCAGGCCATCGTCAAGCACCACTCCCAGGTCATGCACTCACTCAGAGGAAAGAATCTGAGCCTCCTCCTCCAGACTAAACCAGAGGGGAGATCAGTCCTCAACCCCTCTGTTCTACAACCTGGGTCCGCAACCAAAACCTCAGTCTTTCCTGGGTTCAACTTTAAACCACTGGAACTCATCTAGTCTTGGCTTTCTACAAGGCAGCTGTTCAATACTGAGATAGCACTAACCTGGTCAGGGCCAAAAGACAGGTAGAGCTGGGTATCATCAGCATAGCAGTGAAACCTCAGCCTGTATCGTCTTACAGTGTCTCTGAGGGGCGCCATATATACACTGCAAATAACATGGGCGACAGCACCAAGCCCTGAGGTACCCTGCAAGTCAGAGAGAAAGATTTGGAAGAAAATATTCCCTAGACAACTCTCTGAGATCTACCGGTGAGGAAAGATGTAAACCATCCGAGAACTGTCCCCAGCAGCCCACAGATGAACCTCAAATGCTCAAGCAGAACCCCATGATCCACAGTGTCAAAAGCTGATGACAAATCAAGGAGTACCAAGATGGAGCGGTTTCACTGATCTCTCGCCATCAGGAGATCACTGAGCACTCGAACCAGAGCAGTCTCAGTACTATGCCTCTTATGAAAACCCAATTGGAGAGGTTCGTATAAATTATGGATGGTTAAATGGTTTTCCAGTTGAGCTGCCACAACTTTCTCAATAACCTTTCCCACAAAAGGAAGGTTAGAGATAGGCCTGTAGTTCGCTAGGTTCTCCAGGTCTAAAGAAGCTTTCTTCAGGAGGGGTGTCACCACTGCCTCCTTCAGGGAGCTAGGAAACTCACCCAAATCCAAAGAGCACCAGACAATCCGAGCTAAGACTGGGCCAATAATATCACTACAACCCAAAATGAGGGAAGTAGGACCCAGGTCTAAACTACAGCATGTGGGACGCATCCCCTGGATAAACCTCATAATGTCCATGAACTCTGGCAGATCAAAGGTACTCCAGGAAACTCCGGGCTCTGTGACCAAGTGCCGACCAACAGCATCCCCCGTAGAGTGCAGCTGATGGCACTCCTGCCTGATGTTGGCCACCTTATTCACAAAGAAACAAGCAATCTTATCACACTCACTTTGTGAAAAGACTTGACGGAACTGCTGACAGGCTGGGTTGCACAGCCTGTCCACAGTTTGGAAGAGTTGAGCCGGTCGATTCCGTGCAACAGCAATTTCCTTGGACAGGAATTCTGTCTTCTTACGGGAAATTTCTGTTTGATAGAGTTTATAATGCTCTAACAAAATAAGGTGGTCGGCATCCAAGGCAGACCTCCGCCAGCGACGCACTATCCTATGCCCCTGCCTCCGCAACTCCCTCCGAGCCCCATCAAACCATTGGGCCCCGGGGCGAACATAAACAGGAGCAATCAGATCGAGAGCTGAAGAAATGGTCCTGTTATAGGCCAAGACTAACAGCTCGGGATCTTTGCTGATCTCACTAATCAACGAGAGGTCAATCACCGCCATCAGGTCTTCAGGGACCACATCCCACAAAGGGCAGTAACTGACCATCTCCACAGGAGCCGACCTACCCAGGAGGGCTGATAAATTGAACCCAATGGTGTAGCGATCGGACCAACCGACAGGTTTCACCACCAAGTCGGAGGCCTTGATCCCCAGGAGGAAGACCAAATCAAGAGAGTAACCACCTTTGTGAGTAATTGAGGACACAACCTGTGTGAAGCCCAGTGAAGTCATCACCTGGAGGAAGTGTTGTCCAAAAAATGAGAATTCGTCTGGGCAACTCCCATGCCATGTCGGCGGCAAAGTCTGCTACTTCCTGCAGGAACAGCTTCTCGTCACCTGGTGGATGGTAAATGAGAGCTATCCTGTACCCCACATCAGTTACCACAGTGCACTCAAATGTGGTGGCTTCCTCAACTGGTACACCAGTTAGGCCCAATTCTGTCTTGAAACAGACTGCAACCCCACCCCCCTTGCGGTCCAATCTCGGGCGATGTATAACCGAGTACCCGGAGGGGATAGCTGCCTCCAAAATAGGGGCAGCATTCCCATCTAACCAGGTCTTGGTAATGCAAACCAGATCTGCTGTACCAACAAAATCTGTAATAAGAGCAGTCTTGTTGCAAACAGATCTGGCATTGCATAACAGCGCCCGAGTTGGACGATGTTGGCGAGCCGTCCCAACTACTTGCCCTCTCAAAGAAGAGGTGCCCTTGGGTATGGGGACCAGAACAGAATCACTGCGTTCCAGGCACCATTTCGCCCTGGGGTTCTCTGGTCCTAACCATCCCATTGGGAAAGCGATGCTCATTTGGGCTCTGCTGTCCGTGACCCCTCCGCCCACCTCCATCTCCCATTCCTGTGAGCAATCCCCAGCCCTTGACAGTGCTGACAGATATAAACAGGCGGGGGGGGGAGAACGGCCGGAGGGCGTGGAGGGTGGATGCTGAATAGCACAGGACAGGGGGGCAGGCAGGCACATTCCACCAATTGATTACAATAAACAGTGGGAAAAACACACAAAACTCCAACTTCTTAATTCCAAATCAAAGCTGCAATAATTAAAGATTCCTAAGAACGCCAAAAAACAATAAGAAGCTTAAACAATAATTCCCCACCCACCAAAATAACATAAAAAAGTACCCTACTCGCAATATTGGATGATTTCAAACCCCCAAAATAATAATAATAATGCAGTCCCCTCTCACAGGATACAAAACACAGAAACAGGTATAAATTCACCCCCTCCCCAGCCCTGTCACAGCCAGGAGGAAAAAAGGTGGAATTCTAGGCACTCTCACTGCCCAGAATAAACAAATTAAGCAAGGACAAACTGAAATAAATAAAAACATGACATTAAATAAAATAAATGAATAAAAATAAAATGTGGACACCCTGGTCCTCTCACCGCCAGGAGACCACAAACAAATAAGATAAAAAAAGTCAAGGAGAAGTCATCCAAATGTAGGAGAGGCCACTAAATCGTTCAGTTCAATGGAGATATAGCCAATAGAATCCAATAATCCAAATGTGGAAGAGACCACAAATAAGTTCAGTTCAATGGAAATACAGCCGATAGAATCCGATGTCAAACACGAATATTAAATCCAAGTGTCTTGAGACAGGAAGGGCGCAACAACAAAAAAATCCAGCAGATAAGGACTGTGGTCGTTTGGGCCAGCAAGACTTCGCAACCTAAAGGACCCCTAGCCAGAAATTTACTACTGTACCACCACGACACCTGGAACAAACCAAACAAATAGCCAGTCCCGGGGATCTAGGGGCTTTCTAGGCTCACCAGCCAGCTTCCTGACTACCGATTCCCCCCCCCATGAGACAGCAGACTCTGGTCGGAAAACCCCTGCAGAGTCACGATGAATCCAAAAAAACACTAGTCTCAGTCCTCTCACAGCACAGTCCAGGGCCCGACACACAGTTTAAAAGTCTGAAATGCTAATACTTTATCAATTAAAGCAACTTCGAGACATAATCAATCCGGCCCTCACAGTCTCACAATTCAGCAGATCCTCTGGCGATTCGTCCTTCTCTGCCAAACACCTTAATAAGGCTGTAGAAAGCCACCCGTGTTGAATCCCAGCAAATTCTCTCAACTTAGGAGGGGCAAACTAATCGTAAGGCTGAACTTTACCCAATAGTGTAGGTAAAATGCCATAAGGCAACAATGGAATCACATCCAAAATCGGCTACTCAGGCAACGATAACTCCTAAAATTTCAGTGCAGTCCTTTCACAGAAAATAGTGGCAACGTCCAAAAGCACCGCCGCAGACAGCAGACCAAAATGAACTGACTGGGCAGATGGAACAAACAGCAGGCGCCTTACCCCCAGCTTTACCATACGAAAACAAAAAATCGAATAAAAGAAAAATAAAACATAAATGAATGTTAAAACATTAAAACGGAGCCAAAAACTGGACTAAATAAAACTTCTGGCTTCAGGCTTCTAACTTGCAGCTCGCAGCAGCTCACAGCACGCCCAGCCTGGTGGCCTTGATGGTCCAATCATCGTGAGTGACCTAAAGCACTCTGCACGCTGCAGGAGAGCAGCCTTTGAAACTTTAATAAACTTTGAATTGGAAAACGCAGAACAAAAGTAATTTTTTTTCTCTTTTTTTTTTTGGTTTGTTTTCTTGTATTTTCTATCATTCCACAATGCTTTTTTCTTTATTGGGGCAGGCGGGCAGGCTCTCGGCCCTGTCCTCACCCCTCACAACTGCATCCTCTTCTCCTGATCCACTAGGGCAAAGTTCCTCACAGATCCCCCTGTACTGGGGACAGGAGCGGGGGCTGTCCTCTTCTCGGTATGCATATGCAGATGCCCCCAGTGGTCAGATGGTGGCATGGGCTGGGAGAGTGCAGGCAGAGCTTCATAAAGCCTGCTTGTACCATTTTCCATTTTCTGGCCCCCGTTCCTCTGCATTGGTGATGCATCAGGATACATGCATGGAGGTGCGCAAGCACTGCAGAGCAGCAGCCCCTTCCTTTGAGTTGCTCACTGATCTGCATTACCACCAGGCCTCCACCTGGTGAGAGTCAGAGGCTAAGAAGGCTAGCCATCCCTCTCAAGGAGAGGAGAGGAGAGCAGTCCATCGGATGCTCAATCCTTTCCCACCCCAGCCGACACCCAGCAATCCCTGCTTGTCCGTGAACACAGGTTGCTGGCCCACCAAACAACCGGAGGCTCATCTGAGCCTCCCCATAATTTCGCTCATCCACCTGTAGTTAGGGTATGACAACAGCAGGCTTCAGGGAGCCTGGAGGAATCTCAGCTCGGGAGGAACCCTGCTGGAAAAAAGCACTGATTTTTGGGACTTGCAAAGAGCAGGATTTTACACTGTCATCTGCCATGTTCAGCGCTACTACAGTCTCACGGGCGGGGAGGGTTACCAAACTAAGAAAGGTCCTCAGTGATTTTAGAAGTACTGACGTGTAAATGAAAAGGAATGGTAGCTGACAAGTTATCATGCATTTAGCACTTCAGTGGGGGGCTGGCAGCAGGCTGAAGTAACAGCAGGCTGAAAATTGCGTCTGCAAGACTAGAGGACACAAAATCTTTGTTTTGTAATTTTATTTTAACGATATATTAAAATATGTAGCACAGAACAATAACTAATAATGAGGCTATCTAAAAGTAAAAAATGAGTAGCAAGTACTCCCTTAAGAAACTTGGGCTTTCATCCAGTCTTCGTTTTTAGGACAGTCTCAAGCATACCACATCACTTCTTCAGTGATGTGATATGGTGATAGAAATTAAACACATAGCTAAAAAGAGAAGGAGAGCTGTCTTCCTTGAAGTAAACATGTGAGGGCTTGAAATTGATATTTTAATAAAAGGCAGGAGACTTGTATATTCATGTTTACAGATGAGATTTTAATATACATGCAACAATAAACGTATCAACATGAGAACAATATTTTTATGTAACCCCTAGGTGGCGCTATCCAAAGGGCTACTACCCCTGCCTGCTTGGCTAGTAGCAGGTTAAGGGGCCTGAGTTCTGAAATGGATGCCTCCACCCAGAGGTCAGGGTTGGTAGTGGTCAAGCTAACCTGGGCACAGCCCTCCGGGATACTGTAACCCCTCTCTTTCCTCTCTAGTGGCCTGAACACTGTATTATAATCAATTTCACAATACCCCTGGTACACCACACAAGTACCCACACTGTTTGCACTTACCACCAGGGCTGGTTCCTCTGGCTTGACTCTGGGGACCCCCTGTAAAACAAGGTTATGCACAGCAAATAGCAACAGTACAGTATTTTGAGCACAAACTGGAATCACAGTCAGATTACATGCAGAAAAAGTTAGATCTGATTTATTCAGGGGACTTGAACAAGGAAGGGGCAAAGTTAGGTTAATTAGCTTAAAGGTTATATCAGTCAAGCAGTTATGCATGTGCTTTGAGTCCCCCCCCACACAGTCACACATCTGGGTACCCAGGTGGAGAAGAGATGGGCTAGCCAAGACTGTTGCCCAGGGTTGCAGCTGGTTGGGGTCCTGTGATGGAAACCACAACATGCACAGTACACAATATATGTAATCTGGAGCCAGAGGGCTCAGTTCATAAAGGAAACGAAACAACAAGACAATCAGATGACACACTCACATTAAGCTGTTGTTGCAGGGAGCTACCCTGGTATTTACTCACGATACCCAAGACTGGACACAGGCTGGACGAAAATCGAGACTGCAGGTGGTTGATCTGGAATGCCAGGAGAAGCAGGGCCCACAGGAGTCGCAGAGGCATTGTTCCTGTTCAAGTGTGGAGCAGGGGTCTGATCCCCAGGCAGGTCTCTCGTTGATAGCTTCTCTGTGCAGTGAGTAGTCTGGCTGGGCCAGTCTGGCAAGGCCCAGAACGCATGGAGACAAATTCGGATGCAGTCTGTTTTGGGCTGGATACAGCTTCCAGCAAGCAGAACACAGTTCACACGGTGGGGAACTAACTTACAACCCACTAGCAGCTCATAGCACATTTACATTTACGGGAATTCTACTGTACCAGGCAAAGCGCCTCCCGGTCACAATTGCAAAGTCTCTACACACCGGAGCTTAGGGGTAGCTGGAACTCCTGACAGGCCGATCGCATTCAGCAAAATCTTCAGTCTTCTTCAGGTTGAGCCTGGCCCACTTCAGTAGCTTACTTTAGTCACACAAACTTGGCTTTAGTCCAAAATAATTATTTTCTCTCCCCCTCAGGAGCAGCAGCAGACATGCAAGCCAAAAACTGAGCCCTTTCACAGTTTTCCCCATGCGAATCCACTCAGGATTGCTGCCCAGAATACATCTGAGCTCTTCTCATTTCACTTCCCAGCTCAGAACGAACTGAAAACTGCAAGCAGCCCGGGACTTACCCCCAATCCAAAAGATTCGGTTTACTGATTTGGCTGTCAGTCAAAGCAAGAGCTCCCCCTTCAGTTGCAAAAAAGGCACAAAATGTTCAAAACTACAGTTCGTACAGATTTTGACTTCAGACAGCTCCAGTAGTCCGGCTACATTTTAGGTCCCTCCATAACTGATTGGTCCAATTTGCAGTCCAGGACCAAGATAGTGGAGACAAACAAAACAGTCCTTGCTACAAATAAAGCAGGTTAGACAAAGTACATTATCATTATTACTCTAAATGATTTTCAGCAAATAGTTACATCTTTCAACAGAGTTCTCTCTCAGATTACTTAGGCTGCAATCAGGCAGCTCTTAAAGAGACAGTACACAGAGTCTATACAGGCTTTGGTAATCACATTTAAACTGCTAAAACACAGTACACTAGCCTGGCAGTGAGCATTGAGACAAGCTCAAGGAAGACTTTTTGGAAAACCCCCATTTGTTGGGGGGTTACATTTACATTTGGCCATTGATCTTTAATGGTTATACTCTAAGCATCATCTCCTAGGAGACAGATGCCCTGGAGACAGTACGCTACTGTAATTAGCAGAATTTGGAATAGACGTTTGAAAGAAACTGCAGCCACCTTCCACTCTGGCAGGTTATCCGCCTAGAGAGAATGGTTACCCCGAGTCGAGCTCTGGTACAACTAGGTCTCCAGTCACTTATTTATTTTTAAAATAAATGTTTCGTTGGTAGTTTAAAGTGTATAATTATGTTTCATTACTACTCTGCACTAGTTAGGGTATTTTAATTTGAAAAATTGGTCCTTCCAGATCCCTTTTGATTCCGGGAACCAGAGACCATACTTTGGGTACCTTTTTTCTATTTTCAGCTATTTTTGCTAATTTTATCACTTGTCTCCTTTTAGTAAGTGATCCTGTATTCTGAAGCTGAATTGTGCAGAAACAGAAGTGCTTTTACTTTCTGTTCTGCCAGTGCCCTTTCACCCTAATTAATCGCTCCCTGTACAGGAAGCTGCAGTTTGACTTTGGCACAGTTTTTTGGCGGTAAGAAACATTTATACTGCTATGCTTTTACTAGTCTATTTTTTTTACTGTTTTGGGGAATTGTTTTCAGTTTTCATTAGGATTTCTCTGAATTGGCATATCAGAGAGACTTAGGTGATCTACAGGCTAAAAAATTACTTAAACTTGTTTTCAGCTCCTGGTAAAGGCAGACTGCCACCAGCTCAGTGTAAATTACCTCAGATCACACTGCAACTTTATTTATTGTGACGCCTGCATTGTTTTTTGCCCAGAAACCTTAAATAAAAGGGCAAATAAATTAGAGGTCATTAAGGCTTCTCTGACAAAGGAGTATTGCTCCTCAAAGCACTGGGACTGGTTAGTTTGGTTCAGGAGCCTGCAGTTATTCACTTCCAGTTTTGTTTATTTGAATGGCGATTTGTTTTTGGATTTACACAGTAAAAATACTTTTCTTCACTTGATGCCTGGAGTGCTGGTTTTGTTTGTTTTCATTATGGCTTCTCAGTTTGCCTCCTTGTCATCAAAAAATAATAAAAAAAGGCTCTGAGGGACTTCCCAATGATGGTGGAAAGCACACATGAGAAGATTGTTTCCTCATGCCTCTGCCTCCTGTAGGCCCTATGGAAAGGGAGGCAGGGGGTACTTTCCAAGAGTCTATACTTCATATGCCCTTTTGAGTATCATCCACAAAAGGGATACTCCAGGGGCAAGGACAGAAGAGTCACAAAGTGTACTGCTGCTGCGGTACCAGCACCCAAGCCCCAGCCACAGCGAGACCCCAAACAATTCCACCCAGGTCACCCAGCCATTGCCAGTGGAGGACCATTGGCTCACTACCTTCAAGAATGGGGAAATATTACCTCAGACAAGTGGGTCCCAGAATTAGTGGGTTTAGGGCTGTCTCTGCAGTTCAAAACATTCCCAAGACTACAGAAACACAAAATGTTTCCAGCACTGTGCCCTACAGAAAGAATGCTGCTGCAACTGGAGTAAAAAAATTGTTGGCAGCAAAAACTAGAAAAGATCAATGCCTGTCTGTGAGGTAAGATTCTGTTTTGTAGATACTTCTTGACCCACAAGAAAAATGGGGAGTGGTGACTCATTTTTGATCTCAGGTCTCTAAACAAGGAAAGAATTAGAAATTCAAGATGGTCATCACACTGAGAATAGTAGTACCATCCCAGCAGTCAGGACACTGGCTGGGATCACAGGATCTGAAAGATGCCTCTTTTCATGTCCCAGTCAGGCCATCACTCAGAAAATATATCTCAGGTTCAAGCTAGGGAACAGCCAGTACCAGTTCACAGTTCTCCCCTTTGCACTCACCTCAGCAACAAAAGTGCTTGGTGGTGGTGGCAGCATACCGAGAAGGCAAGGTGTGGTAGTTTTTCCCTACCTGGATGGCTAGTCTCAGGGAAAACAAAACAGGAGACAGGACACTCTCTACAGACTGTAAGGAACCTTGGAGTCTCTTGTATTCTTGATAAACCAGCAGAAGTCCCAGCTAGAACCTGTTCAAGGGAATGGAATGAAACACCATGGTAATGATGTGAAGTGCCAGGACTTGGTGCCATCTTTTGATTCTGGTGCAATAAAACTGGTTTGGTATCGAGGAGTAAGAGTGTTGGCCAGGGGGAGGAGAAATTTAGCGTCCGATGGACTGCTGTCCTTCTCCGGTGGGGAGGATGGGTGAGTGTCTGGCACTTGACTGACCTCTGGCAGAGGCTGGAGGAAGCAGTTGTCGGAGCCTGGATAAAGGGGAGGCATGCCAGATGTTGGAGCCTTGCACCATTACGTCATTGCATGCCACACCTCCCAAGAATATCAGCATAGAAAACACTGCCGGCTCTGTCAGTGATGCTCCACCAGTCTCACCCCATCACAGCACACAGCTGCTGACCTAGTTCAGTGTTCCATCGGGACTGGCCTGACCCAATGGCCATGCCTAGGGGGGGGGCAAGCCAGGGAGGCATTCTGGTAACAGAGGTCCACCGGGAACCGAACATGGAGTCCATCGGGGGAGTGCCGGCTCGGCAGCCACAGCCTGGGGAGCAAGCCTGGGAGGATCGCTGCTAGAGGTAAGTCTGGGGGGGCTGGGGGGCATGGGGAACAGGGGCTTAGTTACTGGGGCATGGCACCAAAATACCCCCAAAAAACTGTGGTTGGTATAAATTCTACATTTGTTATGAGTATGTGTCTTTAATATCTCAATTGCAACAAGAGTGCTACCATTTTTCCAGTCTTCTCTCTGTAGGAACTGTTCAAGTACGGGACTTCATAGGAGCAGAGTTAAACACCTTACTGAGGATAGCGGAACGTTTTCTTCCCACAGGCCAGAGTTGCCACTCCAATAGCAGCAGAGGACTTCACAGCAGGTCAACCTAGATCTGGAAGGGACTTCCTACAATTACTAGGACACATGGCTGCATCTACAGCTGTGGTTCAATTGGCTAGATTTCAAATGAGAGCTATCCAGTACCACTTAAGAGACAACTGGTCTCAAAGACAAGATCTAGTCTCAGAGCTAGTGCCAGTGATGAAAGCACCAATAAAGTCATTAGAGTGGTGGAAGGAAGAAAGCAACCTAAGAGAGGACATTCCTTTCCTTTGGCAATCACAACCAAGTATTCTTACTACAGATGCCTCACTTCTGGGGTGGGGCACCCACCTACAGGACCTCACAGTGAGTGGCACATGGATCCTACAGGAGTCAGTGGAACACATCAGCCTCCTGGAGCTCAAGGCAGTACTGCTGGCAATGCAGTCTTTCTCCTCCCAGCTACAGGGTTAGTTTGTCCAACTCAGAACAGAAAGCAGTGGTATCCAGTGAACACAGCAGCCGCGATTGAGCGCTTTCAGAAAGGGCGACTCAGTCATGGCACCTGTGTTCTGTGCTACCTGGCTGGGTAGCGACTGGCTACAGGGGTAGGCTAGTACAGCAACAGGATGTCACTATATATATATATATATATATATATATATATACACACACATATACATAATATACGATGTGCGTACGCACAGGACCACATCACGCGATGGGTGGAAGGGAGGAGAGTGCGTAGGGTGTAGTGTGGTGGTCAGCTGCCAAGCTGGCCATATGGTGTGGTGGGTAGGTGGCAGGCTGTGGTTAGGAGGATGCCTGGTTTGGTTCTGGGCACAATTGTTTTTTGCGTCGGATCAGGTTTTCATTTTTTTTTTTAGTTTTACACCCCTCCAACATCCAGCCCCTTGGAGTTGAGAATCCTTAAGGGGGGGGGCTGGGGGTGCAGTGTTCCCACATAACATAGTAAACCAGTTGCTGGTTTTCTAGTCGCTAGTGAGTGTACATCATCATAATTCATTTTTGGTGATGTACACTGCTTCAAACGCATGTATTGCTATTCCTGTAGTCGCCGTTATGACATAGAACCGAAAGCACCACATCAATGTAATACATAAATATAGAAATATTGAAGCCTAGAAACATAGAATTTGTCAGCAGATAAGGACTGTTTGGCCCACCCAGTCTGCCAGTTTTGCCCTACCTACAGTATCGTCACGGACCCTACTTGATGTCCAGTTCTTTCTCCCTTCCTCCTTCCTTTCCACTAAGATTCCCTTATGACTCTCCCTTGCATTCTTGAAGCTCACTGCTGTTTTCACCACCACCAGGCTGTTCCAGGAATCCTTCACTTTTTCTGTCAAGAAGTACTTCCTCACATCTGTCCTGAATCTACCCGCCTCCAGCTTCATACCATGTCCCCTTGTCTTTGAGCACCTTTTCTTCTGAAAAATATTTTCCTGCTGTGCCTTATTTGCCCCCGTGAGATATTTAAAGGTTTCTATTATATCTTCCCTCTCCCACCTCTTTTCCAGGATGTACATATTGTGTTTTTTAGTCTCTTTTATAGGGGTTTTGATGCAGACCCTGCACTGTTTTACTTGCACTCCTCTGAACTGCCTCCACTCTGACTATGTCCTTCCAGAACTGGATGCAGTATTCTAGGCCCTGTCCACATTAGCACATTTTGCAAGTTTTAAACCATTTTAATTCTGTTAAAAGTCTTGCGTCCACACTGTAACATGGTAAAAGCGTACTACAAACAGTGTTTAAAAACCGTGCTAAAACCCTGATCAGAGCAGGGTTTTAACATGATTTCAGACCAACACGGTTGCCTTAAACCATGTTAACAGCAGTGTGGAAGCATACCATGCTGTAACATGGTTTAAGGCAATCTCTGTCACACTTCTGTAGCTCTTTAAATGCTGCCACAACAAAAAGGTGAGGATTTACTGACATCACTGAGCTCACAGTGAACTCCTGAACAATATGATTTCATTTTCCTCAGGATTTATTGCCACGCCTTTACATGAAGTAGCCTGGCATGCATTGCAGCTTTCTGTGCTGTAGGGTACTACTGCAGTCATGCCTTGGAACTGGAGCAGGCAAACACAGTGTCGGAGCAGAGTGCGGACATACCAACAAACTGTGCTCAAGCATGGAAATTAAAATGCTTTTTTTTCCATATATATATTTTATCCACCTTCCGGTGGAGCTGGTAGGCAGCTCTGGCTCTTCCCTCAGAGGAGATCAGTCTCCAGTCCTCAGCTTCCCCGCACCTAGCCCTTCCGGTAATCCCCCACAGGTTGCCCTCCTCCCCCCATGACAGGGCCGTAGGTGAAGGATGTTGACTTTCCCTCCCCTCTGGAGACCAACATCCAGACTCTGGGGGGCTGGCGTGGGCACTGTAGGGCCATCATGGAGCCTGCCAGCTCCATTTTCACCTTGTTCTCCCCCCACTTGGCCGCAGTTGCTTATGCAGGTGTGGAGGAACACGCATGCAGCGACCCGCGGCACCCTCCCTAGTTTAGTCACTCCTGTCTGCACTACCTCTGTGCCTCCACCTGGGGGCAGCCTTGTGGTGGGCACAGATGGATCCCCACCTGGGAGGGGAGAGCTGCCTTCCTTATGGCTGCTCAATCTGTCTCCTGCCTCCCCCACTGACCCCCGATGACCCAAGCTCATTCCCGAACCTGGGTCGCCAATACCGTAGAAGCAAACATTCATGCGATACACTTGCCAGGCAAAGACAATGTCCTGTCAGATATCTTAAGCAGAATTAGTCAGGGAAACCATGAATGGGTCTTGAACAGACAAGTTTTGGCCACACTGTTCCAAAGGTTGGGCACTACCAAAATAGACATGTTTGTTTTTTGAGAAAACAATATTGCTACAACTTGAAGGGTTGTAAAAAAAAATAATTTGGCTCCTGAGATAGAGGGTGAGCACTGCATTACTATGCCACATTAGTTGCAATTCATGTTTGCAAGTATTTATTTGCGTGCATATAAAAATCTTTTGTTTGAATTTCTATTACATTTTAATTGTTCTCACCTCCACTTATTAGTTTCATAAACCCAACACAGACTACTGGCGGTGAATGTCACAGGAGCCAAGCAGGGAGGGATGCAGATAGTCCATCCAGACATTTGTAATCTCCATAATTCAGCATGCTACTTGCTTATGGATGTGAAGATGAGGGTGAGATTGAATGAATTGAAGGTGGGTGGTGGTGGAAGCAAATAGAAGGTTATGAAGAGTGCTTATATATGAGACATAAATGAAGGTGTGATACCTCAGAAAAATGTAAGTTTCCACCACCCATTTCATCCCGTATGTACAGTTGTTTCTGCAAATGCCAAAGCTATTTATTCCTAGTCAACTCCCTATCCTTTACCAAAACACCCCCACATACTGTGCTACATTGTGATCAAATGGGCACAAACAGTACTGAGATCTGACGAGAACATTACCAGCGATTGGAGAAACTCCTCTGAAATAGAAAAAAAAAAGTAAAATAAAAAGGCAAGCTTTTCTGGTAATCAGCTTCGAGACTCGCAGTAGTTATAGAAATACAGTACTGAACTGAAACTCGGAGGTTTGTGAGAAAACAGAGACTCTAAGAGTTAAAAAGAAAAAGCATTTGTCAATGCCGAATGTTCACAGCTTGCTGTTGTACCGGGTCCTGCCTGTACACATTTTTACTATATATTAACCTAGGGTAGACCAGGTGAGATGTAATATGTCATTTGCAATGGAGTCCTAATTTTTTTTTCTTTTCTGTTCAGGTCTTTTTTGTGTACAAGCAGGACCCAGTACAACAGCAAGTGGTGAATAGTGAGCATTGACAAATGCTTGTTTCTTTTCTGCCACAGCTCAAGTCATCTGTCTCTTTTGCCTGAATCGTCTACGAGTGCTGGGTCACATGACTTGCCTTCAGTGAGCTTCCAAAGTGGCCTCTGATTGGACAGGAAATCTTAGGACGTCTTGTAGTCTCACTGTCAGTTTCAACAGCTGAATAATGAATAATGAAGCATGAATAATGAATAATTGGGACCCCAGAATACAAATGCACAGTGAAAATTCTAAATTAGGTATTCACACACTCCCTAGTAAACAGTAATTAAAAAATATGTTTTTGCACACAACTTGCAAATTGTGACCAGCCTCCATGTGTGGGTGTGGAGCCCTTAGTGCTAACTCTTCCCCTTTAATTTAAAGACATGCATAGTTTCATGATTTATTTTAGAGCTGCCATAGATCGTGAGTGACTGACAGGTGAAGAAGTGGTATAAATCTTTAGTTATGGGGTGCAGTAGTCAATTAGTATGTTTGTTTACATTTTTTCACAGAAAAATGACAAAGATAAGGAGGAATCGTCATCTGATCGTGACGGATGGTGGAGAAGTACTTTTAAAGTAAGTATGTTAACTTTTAGTATTCATGCTTTTTTAGAGGGTAAGGAGTGTGTTTCTATTCTCAAAGACATAGAACTGTTACAAGATCAAACTAGTAAAACAGAGTTTCCCATTGTTCTTACCTCAGAAGGCTCCCACTTAAAGGTAACACTGTAAGCATCATCTCCTAGGAGACAAATGCCATGGAGACAGAATGTGTTCTAATACAGAATTTAGAATACTGGTTCCAAAAATTCTGCATCCATGCTCCACTGTATCCGTTGTCAGCTTTGTTTCTCCGGTTAGAGAGAACGGTCACCCTGAGTGAAGCTCTGGAATCACTGGGTTTCCAATTTTGTTTTTAATTTATTTAAATGTTTGGTGACCAGGAAAGGCACACTGGGCCAAGGCTCATCTCCAGGTGCGACCTGGGGGACAGGGAGCATGGGAATCACTGCATATAGTACAAGGCATTCGAATACACAATTGCACTTTTGTATATTCTTTTACAAATTATTTGTTTGTTTTAAAATAAGTATTTAGTTTAAGTGTTTGATATTTTAAAGTTAAATCCTCAATTACTTTTTGGTTTTGGCCATTTTTTTACCAAGATAACCACTTGCGTTTCCTTTCATATGAGTAGTTTAATTTTTTCCTATTTCCACCATTCAGAAAACAGAAGCACTGCTGCTTTCCATTTTTGCTGGTGCCCTTTCATCTTAATTAATCAGAGTTGCACGGTTTTTTGGAAGTAAGAGACATTTTTACTTTTTGGACTCTTACTGTTGTTGGGATGTCTGAGTTTTTTGGAATCACTTTTCAAGTTTACTAGGATCTCTCTAATTTGGCATGTCAGAAAGACCTAGAAGAACCACCAACTGTAAAATCTATAAAACTTGTTTCCAGCTCTTGGCAAAGGCAGACTGTCACAAGCTCTGTGCAAAGTGTCTAGGACCAAACCATGACTTTATTAACTGTGAGTCCTGCATTGTTTTTTGCCATAAAACCCTATATAAAAGGGTAAATACACTAAAAGTAATTGTGGCTTCTCAGTCTGTCTCCTTGTCACCAAAAATAACACAAAAAGGCTCAGAAGGAGTTCCCAATGATGGTGGAAAGCACGCATTAGAAGGTCCCATCTTCTCATATTCAACAGCGGCGTCAAATAATGTAAAGGGTGACTAGAAAAAACTAAAGCTGCTCTGCCATCAGAAAGGTGTAGTAAAGTCTGATCAGGTACCAGGGTGTCCGAAAGGGAGAGCCCTGAATCCATTGATAGCAAAAATCAAAATAAAAGAGCTCTCAACAAACACTGTAAATGGTGCCTCCGAGAAAGAAATTAAAAGAAAAAAAATGCAGTACCACTTCTCCTGAATGGAAAAAGGACCAGGCAGATGACAGTGACAAAAATGCTCTCATCTGAGGAAATATAAAAGTTGTGGCAGTTTTTCCAGTCCATTCAGGTTGTGGGAAACTTTAATAATGTAAATGTCACACCCCTTCCCCAGGGTCAGGCTCCAACCTATCTGCTTGCAGATAGGGAGGAAGAGGAATACTATGTATGAGAGGAGGAAAGTGACCCCATAGTAGATGATGGCAGATACAGGCTGCATGGCCCATCCAGTCTGCCCTTTTTTGTTGAATTGCTTACACTGTATTGTATTTATTGTATTTTATTTGGAAAGTCAGATTTACAACCTTTGAGTTGTGGACTCATTTACAATGCCAGCTCGTTGCAGGAAGGGGAGACATGAATACAGTGTGAAGTACAACAGTGGTAACATACAGGTGCAATACATAAAACAATAAAAACACACTTACAGTAGTGGTTTACAGATAAAGTTGCATACAGTTAGTTACCCTCATATAAATATTACAAAAATATTAGAAACAATAGTGTAGACCCCTCCAGATCTACAGCACTTTCTCTGTCACCCCATACCTATCCCTATAGGAGATTACACCCTACACCCTGCCAGAAGGTCCCTGCTGATTGGAACAGGTTCAGTTCTAGTAACCATCTCACACTGCAGAGCCACAAGAGGAAGGTGTGCAGTGGCGGTTAGAAGTCCAGGAGTAAAGGGGCCCTTCGGAAAGGTTCGAAGCCTGTAAACGTCTGTAAATGCGTAGCCTGGAACCAGGTACCTGGTGTCTGATGTCTGAAGCTGTGGAGCTGTGGAGCCCGGGTGTCATTGGTAACTGTGATACACTGCGATGCACTGAAAGCTGTTGATATACTGAAGTTTTATATGAATTTTATGAATATGTTTTTTGTTTGTTTTTTTTGCCTTGATGGCAGCTTGGCTGGCTAACTGAGATCTTGTCCCTCCTCTATACATTTGGTGGTTGTGACTCTGCCCCCCCTACACATTTGCTGTTATTCGTCTATAGGGGCGAGTGCTGGGAAGAGCGGGTGTTTGTGGAGTGGTGAAGACTGCAGGGGGGGAAAGGATTGGAAGCAGTTGTCGGTGTTCTTCGGTACCTCCGGTACATTAAAAAATTAACACTGAAATTGACACAGTCTAGAGTCAATGTTGGGGTGAAGATGCGATAGACTGTAGAGTTTATGTTATACAGATGCATAATAACTAAAATAGTTTTTTCCCAGCGTAAATTTTAATAACATTTAAATATCTGCATAAAACACGTGTTTGTTTCGGGCCTTGAAGTTTGTAATTGAGTTTCGAGTTTGACAGTATGACAGCATGAAGTACGTTTCTTATTATTTTATCTTCATTTTGTAATATATAAATTTTGTGTATTTATTTTGTTTCATTTTATTTTTTGACTGGGCTCTTGAGTTTCATGCAACACACATTTACTAGATTTGGATAGGTGGGTTAGCCCACGTGGGTTGTGTGGATAAAAGCGCATGCGCGAGAGGTGAAGAAATTAGAACTGTCTTAGAGTTAGATGAAGTGAGTCATGTGTAAACGCTGCCCTGTCAGTGTTTGTTTCCAAAGCTTCTTTGAATGCGCAACTTGGTATGTTTGAGGAAGATGTTTATTGAGATATCTAGTAATATATTTATAGTATTAAGATATTAAGGTTTTTTTTTGCATTTGTATAAGTGTGTTATGAGTGTATCTGAAATAATGCAATCAAAAAAGATGAGAACATATTGTCGAAAGCTTGCGAAAGAGAAGAAAAATGTTGGAAAAAATGATAAAGCTGGGTTAGACAAACAACCTCTCTGCCCAGAAAATAACACAATATAAGGAGGTCCTAAGTGTAATTATATTGAACTAAGGGGAATAAGAAATAACTAAAGCTTTTGACCCGAGAACAATATCTTCCCATGTAGGATCAAAAGAATTGACCTCTCAAAGTGTACACCCATTATTAGAGGAGATTAGGAAGTTGGATGATAACCCTCAGTTGCAGAGCATAGAAAGTAAGCATAGGAAAGTAATAGATATTATGGATATAGGTTTGCACATACCTAATTCTATACCCTTAGATAAACAATCAGAGAGTCAGCATGGAAGTAATGTATTGTCTCCGTATACTAATATGAGCAACATGGCTAGGCTGGCTGAGGTCTATAGCTTAGACATGATGGATGGGAAACGTTTAATAAATGATGGAAAACCGTTGGGCTTAGTGTTTAAAGAAAATTATATGAATGTAAGTTTAATGCAAGAAGATGACAATCAAGACTGTATAGAGGTCTCTAAGTCTATAAAACAGATCTATCGATTAACACATACCAGAGAAAAAATAAATAATTTTTACAAAACTTTGAATCTTTTTTGACACCTTATACAGTATAACACCAAAGATTAATAATGAACAAATGGTTAATAATATGGAACACTCTGTATCACCAAATTCTAGTGATTCAAGGTGGGGAAGGTTGGATAGTTTAAATAAATATAAAGACCTGGGAAATGTAGAGTTTATAATAAACAAATTAGAGGAAGTTAAAAAAGAGATCGTGTTTGGTAATGCCCAAGTATTAGAACTGAATGTACTTTTTCATTCATTTATTGAATTTGGTGTGGGGAAATCTACCCAGCTGTACAACGAAAAGAAAATAGACAGTCTGTATTTGAATAATGTAGGTAGGGAAGAAGAGGAAGCAAACCATATTGGTAAAGTTAGTAAAGAGAAAAAAACACTGGTGGCCCCCTAAAAGAGATGGGGTGTTAAGTAATGGCTCAGTAAAAAAAGGAGGAAAGGTTACGGTGAATGATGGTGCAAAGAGTCCGAAGAGAAAAAATATTCAAAGGATAACAGAAGAAATTGGGAACAGAGAGAGGAAAGAAATTGACCTACTGATTGGCGAATTGAAACAAAGGAAAAGAGATCTAGCACAAAAAATGGAAATTATGAATTCCAATGCCAGTCAACAGGTGGAAGGTTATGTTCTGAATTATAGAGATAAAAAGGGGTCTAGAAGGGGAAATACAACTTTAACCAGAGTTGGAAGTGAGTTGGAAAGGCCAACAAAGCAGCAAGTTAAAAATCATACAAAGGTCGAGCTAACAGAAAAAATCTCTTAGCGATAAACAGGATTCTCATAAATTAAAAGATCTAGAGAAAGAGAGGTTAATTTTAGCAGGAGAAATATTACCTAACATTTTTATAAATGAGTACCAAAGCAAAAGGATGAGAATGCATACACAATGAAATTGGCAATGTATAATCTTATTAAAGGGATCTTTGGAAAAGGAATTAACTGGCAAGATATTAGATCAGTCTACAGATATCTAGTTAGATCCCATAAAGGATGGTTATGTGTTGTCTTAAAGAATGTGGATAAACGGAGAGAAATTTTGAAAGAGAAGGTTAAGTTTTGTGAGCTGGGAATTTGCCTTGATACAACAATTATAATGACCAGAAATGGCATAAATGATCTAAAAGTAAAACAGGATGTGAGGGCAGATGTTAATAGGAAAGATAAAGATATGGTTAAACAACCTAGAAGCACAGCATTCTTAAAACCAACTGAGACAACTCATTAATAGGGGAAGACAGGCAATGCATAATGAGAAGAGGTAGAAAACAACTTGGGTATATATCAACTCCTCAGTGATTTTGGAGCCTGATGAAAGTCTGAGTAGTGATCATGATGAGGCTAATTCTTCATATTTGTTAAGAGATAGATTAATAGTATAGCAAGGGTGAGTGAAAGTGGTGACAAGATTATAACTGTGTGGTCAACAATCTGACAAGAAAATGAAAAAGGTATAGATTTAATATCATGGAATGCTGCAGGCTTCAAAGAAAAGATGGAGGATAAAGCATGTTTAGAGTGGAATACTAAATATCCAGTATTGCTCCTACAAGAAACGTGGATAGATAAATTAGATGAGATATGGGTAAATGGGTATAAAAGCTGGATTTCTCCAGTATATAATGCCTCTAAATATGGCATAGCTAAAGGTGGACTTATTATATGTATTAGTGTGTTAGCAGAATTTGAGAATCCTGAAGTTAGTATGTATAACAATTTTTTTTTATGTACATTGTTATTATAGCCCAGTGGAAATGTTTTGCTCTGTTTAATATATATATATATATATATATATATTCCTCCAGTTATTAAAGAAGGTGAATTGGCTGGTATTTTTAAATGTATAGGACAGAATATTGAATCTTTGAAAGCTAGATATCCAGGGATTTCTATATACTTGTTTGGAGACGTTAATATGCACGTGGGCAATGGTATTGAAAATGTAGATTCGGGATGGGGAATTGATGATATTTTAAATATACCTTGTGCATCAATCAAAGGATAGAGTGTTCAACTCAAAAGGTAAACTACTGCTGCGGTTTCTAGATAAATTTAATTTTAGGATCTTGAATGGTAGGACCAGAGGTGATTGGGAGGGGGAGATTTCCTACCCAACAACTAAAGGGGGTATTGCCCTAGATTTAGGTATTGTGGAAGCACTAGATTACCATAGAGTTAACTATTTTAATGTTATTGAAATGTGGGAAAGTGATCATTTCCCTGTGGTGTGTTCTATTATATTAAATATTAAGTTAAAAAGAAAACATCAAAAGGAAGAAAGAGAGGCAGATACTAATATGTGCATTAAATATGGAAAAAATGATATGGAACAGATATACAAAAGAATGTATTGACTTGATAATTCAAAAGCAAAATATGAGAGAACATCCTGTAGATAGAATGAACAAGGGCAGGCCGACTGAGCAAATTCAATTTTATGAACATTATATGCAACAAAAAATCTTGGCAGTAAGCTCAGAAAAAAAGAGAGTGGTGACAAAGGCTAATATTGGTAGTACACAGCCTTGGTTCGACTATGATTGCAGAAATCTGAGGAAAGAGGTTAAAAGATTGGGTAGGATTATGGTCTGAAATACTTCCCCAGTTATACTGAAGGCCTTTAGGAATTTAAAAATAGACTATAAAACTATGATATATAAAAAGAAGAAGATTTATAATCTCTCATTATGGGGTAAATTACAGGACTTCATTCTTAAGAAAGATAGTCAAACATTCTGGTCTCTGGTGGCCTTCAGATGCTGTGAGACTAATATTCAATATAATTTACTAGGATTAATATCTGAAGAACAGTGGGTGTGTCATTTCAGTAAAATCTATAATAATAATAATGATATTAGCGATATAGGTGAAGAAGGAGAGGAGAGTGCTTCATGGACACTTGTATTTACTTTAGGGGAAGTAAGGGAGGCAATTCAAGCTCAGAAAAGGAACAAAGCCCCTGGAATTGATGGTGTTCCAGCTGAAATGTATTTACATAATGCTGATCACTGGGCAGAGGTTTTGCTGGGTTTATTCTCAGCAGTTGTTCAATCTAATATGTTGCCAGTTAGTTGGAATAAAGGGGTAATTGTTCCGTTATTTAAAAAAGGCTCTAAATATGATCCTATGTGCTATAGACCAATCACATTATTACCTATATCTCAAAAGATCTTTACCCATCTGTTATTGACAAAGATATTATTATGGGTGGAAGAAAATAAATTAATTTCCAAGTATCAATGTGGTTTTAAGAGCAACTGTAATACGTTGGATTTGACTTTCACATTGAATTACCTGTTAGAATTATGTGTATGCAGGAAGAAACTTGTACTCTATGTTTGTTTTGTTGATATAAGAGCTGTTTTTGACTCTGTGGATAGAAATAAATTATGGGAGATCTTGACAATGTTAAACATAGATAAACATCTGCTAAAAATGTTACAAAGGCTGCATTATAATACCACTGTGTTAGTACGCTATTCTAGAGATGGTGCACTTTCAAGAGAGATAAAAGTGGGAAAGGGGGTTAAACAAGGTTGCTTATTTGCACCAATACTGTTTAACTTATATATTGAAACAGTTATTAGAGATATGGTTAATGTTGATACATTTTTCCCGTCGATAAATAAGGAAATAATTGAGTTATTACTCTATGCAGATGATGCTCTGGTTATTTCACAAACACTGCTGGGTTTAAAGAGAGCAAAGACAAGTCTGATGGAGTCATTTGCTAATTTGAAACTAGAGCTGAATGTAGAGAAAACAAAAATAATATAATTTGGGAAAAAACTATAGGAAATGTTTTTGGAATATTAATAATAATAGAATAAAAGAAGTAAAATCATTTAGATATTTGGGAATATAATTTGAGAATAACCTGAGGTGGGATGCTCATATATGTGAGGCAAAAAACAAATCATACAGTTCAATGAATGCTATATATGCCTTTGCTAATAAGTTTGCTAATAATTTTTTTGTGGCTGTTAAGAAAGCATTTGGAGCTAAGACCATCAGCCAGACGTTATATGGTTGTGAAGTTTGGGGTTTGTCATTAAGAGATTCAAAATTAGAACCTATTCAAAATATATTTTTGAGAAAAACATTGGAACTTCCATGGGATTGCCCTACAGCCTTCATGAGATTAGAAGCAGGGCTTCCTGCTCTGAATGTTAAAATTAAAGTTAGAGCTATAAAATATTGGGAAAAAGTAATGAAGATGCCTATGGAAAGACTCCCCAAATTATGTTGGGTTGATTTTGTGGAGAGACTAAATAGGGAAATTGATAAAAATGTATGGTTCCAAAGTTTAAATAATTTATTGAAGCATTCCGGTATGGAAGAATTATGGTCTAATAAAGCCATGATTGATGTAAACATGTTTTCAAAGGCTGTTGTTCAAAGATTTTCTGATGTAGCGGTTCAGATTGATCTGGCTAAAATACATGAGCTAGACAGAGACGGGTATTACTCTCATTTAAAACTAAATTGTGTAATATGAGATTAGAAAGCCTGGGTATTTCAAACTTACAGTATAATAAATGGTAGGGTCAGTTTGGGAATAGGAAAAACATTTAATTGTAACAATAAGGATGCTGAAAGTCTGTGCCATAAGTTATTAGACTGTGATGAAATGAATAAAGAAAGAGATAAATGGATTACTCCTTTAATTATGAAAAAAAATTTAGAAAGCAAGGATATGTGCATGAAGTTTCTGCTTAGTTTGGAACATATCAGACTAATGTTTGGTATGGCTAATTTTTCTAGTAAGATGAAAAAGTGATCCCTGTGTATTTATATATTTTTAACGTATTTATTTATATTGCTGTATAATGGTTTATTCTGTCCTTTGATTGATTGATTGACTGATTAGCATTTTTATTATGTTGTATATGGATGTGATAAAATCTATTGTTTTATACAACTTTTGTATTAATAAACTCTGAACTTGAACTTTGAACTATCCCTTATGACTCCCTTGTGCTTATCCCAGGCTATTTTGAATCCCATCAGTGTTTTCACCCCCACAACCTCAGCTGGAAGACCATTCCAGGCATGTCATTGAGGCACAGGTCAGGAAGCATAGGAAAACCAGGACCAGTTTCAAAATTCACAAATAGTGTTTTATTTTTCTCAATAACAGCAAAATAAAAAATTAAAAATGATTCAGTATAACTATTTACAAAGGCAGTACAAACAAATAAAACTAAGTTCTTCTTCTGAGGGGTCTCTTAATTCCATGTTTCAGTCTGTCAGTCTCTCACTCTAACATACTAACATACTATTTGCCAGCAGATTAGGCCTTACGGTCTATCGAGTCTGCTCGAACCTAGATCCTTAGTTGGATGCCGAGACCCTCCCATCCCTTGATCTCCAGAAACCCCTATCATCCATCCCCACCTCCCCGGACAGGCCATCATCTGATACATCCACTTTCTGTGTCTGTCCCACCTCTCTTGAAGCCTCCACTGTGGATCTCTGAACCAGCTCACCAGGCAGTGCATTCCAAGGGTCCACCACCCTCTCGGTGAAAACCTCCTCCTTTTCCCTCACCCTTCCACCTTCCAACTTCAAACCATGCCCTCTGGTGATACCTCCTGCTTTAGTCTAAAGATCCCTCCATGTTTACCCTATTTATTCCTTGAGGTACTTGAAGACCTCAATCATGTCCACCCTGTCTCTCCTCCTCCAATGAAAACAGGCAGAGCTCCTCAAGTCTGTCCTCATAAGTCAAACCCTCTAGCCCTCGTATCATCTTTGTTGCCCTCCTCTGTACCCTCTCCAGGAGCTGTATGTCCTCTTCAAGTGTGGTCGCCAGTACTGTACACAGTACTCAAGGTGTGGTCTAACCAGTCCATTGTACAGTGGCAGAATCCTTCCTTGCTCCTAGAGGTGATCCTCCTACGATGCATCCCAACATCCTGTTTGCCTTGCTAGCTGCTCTCCTGCACTGCTCAGAGTTATTCATACATGTATCCACCATGACCCCTAGGTCTTTTCCCCTATTGAGGCCTCCAGCGCCTCCTCCCAGGGTGTACCTGTGTTTAGGGGTTTCCGACCAAGATGCAACACCTTGCACTTGGATATTGAAATTTAATTCCATGTGTGAGCCCAGCTTTCCAGGGTGTCCAGGTCCTTGCAGGCCACCCTCCCTCTTCTCCTCAACTACTGCTCCCATCTTGGAATCATCCACGAAGAGACTCATTTTTCACAGCCTATACCCTCCTGATGTCCGATATGTATGCATTAAACAGGATCGGACCCAGGACCGAGCCCTGTGGTACCCTCACTACCAACCTCTCTAGGGTTCGAGAGCTCCCACAGACCACTACTCTCTGAGTGCGCTCCAGCTAGCCAGTTTTCAATCCATCTGACCATCAAAGGGCCTACTCCTAACCCCATCAGTTTCTCCACCAGACCATTGTGGGGGACAGAGTCAAACGCCTTGCTGAAGTCCAAGAATAATACATCCACAGGCTTACCCCTGTCCAGTTCTGATGTTACTCATTCATAGAACTCCACAAGGTTGGTTTGATATGATCTACCTGGCACAAACCCATGTTGCCGACTATCCAGACCTCCCACCTCCTCCAAGTACACCCCCAATCGTTCCTTTAGTATACTCTCCATTAATTTTCCCACCACCGAGGTCAAACTGATGGGTCTATAGTTACCTGGTACTTCCCTCGACCCCCTTATGGATTGGTACCACATGTGCCTCTCGCCAATCCCTAGGTACCCTCCCTGTCTCAAGTGACCTGCTGAAAAGCTCCGCCAAGGGTGCAGCCAGTATGTCCGCCAATTCCCATAGTACTCTCGGATGAATGCCATCCGGCCCAGGAGATTTGTTTTTCTTTAGGGCCTTGAGGGCTAACTACACCCTTTTGGTGGAGATAGCATCATCCATCCCCTCCACCTTACTGGTCTTTTTATCCTTATCCAGATGTGACACCCCTGGGGTACCTTTCCCTCCCTCTTGCTCCATTTCTGTTGCTCCCCTGATCCCACTCCCTGCCGCTTCTATCCCCTTCATACCTTGCTTTGTAGATATCCCATCCCCCTCTCTAGTGAACACAGAGGCAAAGTACTCGTTAAATACCTCTGCCTGGTCCCTCGCCTCTTCCACCCACCCTCCTTCTGATCTCAATCTGCTGAGATGGCCCTTAGTTGTTCTCCACTCCCCAATGTACCGGAAGAACCCTTTTCCTCCATGTATCCCTGTGCCAGCCACTGCTCTTTACTGACTTGCCCTCACCATACTGGGTGACTTTTCTAGATGCAAGCTGGTACATTTTTATCCCTATCCTCTTGTTGTTTTATAGTTTTTGTAGGCGCTTCTTTTCTCTGTTACCTGTACCTCACTGACCACCAGCATGGTTTACGTGACCTTGCTCCCTTACGCTTCAACTTAGTGCAGATCCTGACTACCTCATGAAGTCCCTGCATGACCTCCCATCTCCTTCCACACTTGTCGTTGAGGTAATCCCTTCAAGTGATCCTTGAGAATATTTCCATGCCCATAAAGTCTTCCCCTGAAGTCCACTGCCAGTGTCCTAGATCTCACCCCCACTCCCCCCATGCTTATTTGAAACCAGACAGTATTGTGGTCACTCCCAGTCAGTGGGTCCTGTACAACTATGTCCCTTACCAGATCCCCATCTGCCAGAACCACATCCAGGACATGCCCCTCCCTTGTGGGCTCCATCACATGCTGTGTTAAGAACACATCCTGGAAGCCATCCAGCAGCCTCTGCTCCTTGGCCACCTTAGAGGACATGGTTCCCCAGTTTGTACCTGGCATATTAAGGTCCCCCATCAACACCACTCCTTCCCCTTTGGACCACACTGGGCAATGATGTTGTCCAGCAAACCATCCTCTAGAACATCACTCATCCTGGGGGCCTATATGCTACTCCCAGCTTGACCTTATCTCCTGCTGGGGATCGTAGGTGACCCATAAGGCCTCCACGCTTTCCTCTGCCTCTTCTACCATAGCAATTTCTATATCATCTCTAATGAACATAGCCACTCCACCCCTCTGACCTCCTTTCTATCCTTCCCAAGCATAGTGTGCCCCTGTACATTTAGGTCCCAGTCATGGTTTTTGTTGGCCCACGTCCTCCGTGACCGCCCACATCCACCCCTCGAACAGCATGGCCTGGAACTCTGGCAACTTGTTTCCAAGCTCCTGGCATTTACTAACACCAACCCCACCCCTTTATCCCTGATCCTCTTTGTCGAACTCACCCAGATTCCTTATACTTCCATCCTCCCTGCTCCTCCTGGAAACCTCCACCTCCAGTCTGTTTCCCCCTCCCCTCTTGGACTTGGCTACTCCTCATCTGGAGGAGGGCTTCTGGTCAGCCCTCCTCATCCCTTCCCCCTTACAAGTTTAAACCCCACCTTTCTTGTATGTAGTCAGCCATCCCCTGTTTAAGGACTTCCTTCCCTAATGGGGCAAGATGAAACCTGTCCTTGGCATATAGTCCCTTATCCTGCCAAACTCCATTCCAGTTCCCTAACACCCCTAACCCATTCTCTTCACCCCACTTCCTGAGCCAGTCATTAACCTCTGTAAGCTTCATTTTTTTCTCCACTGAGGCCTTGTCACTCTCCTTGTCTCTTTAGCAAAAGTAGTGCTGTTCTTTTTATAAATCTTTGTCTGGGAACTCGTTAAGAGAGTCTGCTTCTCACAGATACTGTTGTAAGTTTACAGAATGTTCATGTAAGCTTTGATGCAGGTCCAGCAAAAAGAACATAGTGACCCAGAACTGACTCTTGTTTACAACTCTGCAAAAGGCTTAAAAACTGCATCTCAGGTTAACCCCTTGAGTTCCAAATAATTTTTTGCAACCATTTTAACAGTAAAACTATATACAGTTTTAAACAAAGGGATCCCAGTATCAGTGACATTTCCACATAAAGATTCACATATATTTTTATACCCGCAGATATGCAAGAGGAAAGGAAAGACAGAAATAGCAAGGGAGGGCAGAGAGAGAGCGAGAGGTGGAGAACTGCAAAACTGTCCAAGGGATCAGTTCCTAGGTCTCACAAGAAAATTTGGTTGCACAGCCAGACAGAGAAGAGACAGAAAAAGAGAGGATAGAACAAGACCCTTGTGTTTAAACTCTTTCTGCATAACAAATGGGATAGGGCTTGATTCAACCCTGTCACAAGGCATCCACCACCCTTTATGTGAAGATGTATTTCCTCACATCTCTCCTAAAACAACTCCCCTCCAGCTACGTATTGGGGCCCCTTGCTCTAGGCCACCCTTTCTTCTGAAAAATACCTCCCTCTTGTACCTTATTCATTCCTGTGAGGTATTGAAAGGTCTCAATCATATCCCCCCTCTCCCTCCTGTCCTCCAGGGTGTACATATTTAATTTCTTTAGCCTCTCCTCATCAGACATTTGATGTAGACCCTGTACCATCTTGGTAGCCCTCCTTTGGACAGCCTTCATCCTGTCCATATCCTTCCTGAGATGTGACCTCCAAAACTGCACATAGTATTCCAGGTGGGGTCTTACTAAAGACTTATATGATGGCAACACCACTTCCCTCTTCCTGCTGGTAATACCCCTACCTATACATCCCAGCATCCTACTAGGTCTCCCGGTGGTTTTGTCACATTGTCTGGCCATGTCAGGTCATCTGTTATGATTACCTCAGGTCTGTCTCTCTCCCCATTTTGTACTGCACCTCTGGGTTTCTGTGTCCCGATTTGTTCCCAGTGCTTTTCTTGCGTCTATCACAGATGCCATCTGGAATCCTATAAACACACTACCAGATATCAACCAGGCCCTTGATTTCTTCGTGACCACCTTCACCAATTTAGTTGATCTTCATGCCTCCATGAAGAGGTGCAAATCAAAAGGACTCAAAGCTCTCAGGATCTCTAAGGTTTTAAGAAAACTCATGACTGATCGTGACCGGGCCTGGAGATCCTTCAGACGAAGCAGGCTATCCACTGACTGGCAAACCTGTAGGCAACTCAGGAACACATGTAAAAACTCCATTTAGAAAGCCAAGCACACCCACTTTAGGGCACTCCAAACCGAACATCTTTGCAGTCCAAAAGAATTTTGGAGACAGGTGAACTCCCTAATTAAAGGCAAGTCCTCAGATGTCCCTAGCTGCCTCACTGCTCAAGGCACTGTCCTCCCAGACCCCCCCCAACTGTTGCTAATGGATTTAGTGGGTTCTTTACTGACCTACATAGGTAAACTTCACTCTTTACCGACTCTTCTCCCCCACTCTCCTCCACAACCCCTACTGTGGACATTGGTACCAGACCTGCTTTTCACCATAAACTCGCCACCCTCAAAGAAGTTTGCTGACTACTCTCCAATCTAAAAGCAGATAGCTCGCCAGATCATGACACCCTTGAACCCAAGTTTTTCAAATTGGGGGATGCAGTCATTGCCTGCCCAGTCCATGACCTGTTCAACTGGTCCCTCCTCACGGGGACTGTCCCTGATAAATGGAAGTTTGCCATGGGTGTCCCCATTCACAAAGGCAGACTCAACACTATTGTTGAGAATTTCAGACCCATTTGTATCCTCTGTCCATTGGCAAAAATCCAAGAGTGAATACTCTGTAACCACCTTCAGGATTACCTGGACTGCCACCACCTCCTCTCTATGTTCCAACACGGGTTCAGGAAAAACCATAGTACGCTCATTGCCTTAATAAAAGTGACATGTGACCTGTTCCAAGTCATGGACCAAGGCTGTACCACAGCTGCTATCTTCATCGATTTGACCAAGGCATTTGACTTGATCAGCCGCAATCTCCTACTATGGCAATTATACTCTTTTGGCCTCAATGCCAGTGCCTTAACCTGGCTCCAGAATTACCTTACAGAATGCACACATAGGGTCAAGTGGTCTGGATCACTTTCAGACCTGAGACCTATAACCCATGGCATCCCTCAGGGCTCCATCCTGGGCCCATTATTATTCTCCCTCTTCATTAATGAACTACCAAATAACTGCGATGGGGCCTCTGTGCACCTCTACACAGGGTGATGCCATTATCTGCCGCTCTTCACCTGACGTCTGGTGACTCAACAGTACACTAGCCTCAGACTTCTGAACTCTTGAGAGCTGGTTCCTAGAGAAGCAACTAGTCCTCAACACCAAAAAAAAAAATGCATGCTGTTCACCAACCCCTCCTCCACAATGCATACATACCTCACAGTTGTGATATGCTCATGCAATGGTGATGCCCTTGAGTCCGTCCATTCCTTCAAATATCTTGGCGTCACTTTAGACACCTCACTTTTCCTGGACACCCATGTCTTTATACTAACCAAAACACTAAAACAAAAGCTGGGCCTGCTCTACCTATCTGTCCCTTCCTGTCTTCGGCATATTGCCTTAAAATTGACACAGCCACTCTCCTTCCATATGGCACCCCACTATTACTCACTACCAATGCAACCATCCTTTCTCACCTCAGACAGGCTTATCATAGGGTTGAAAGGTTTGCCTTAGGTGTAAATGTTCATAGCCACCACTGTGATGTTCTGTCTGCCCTGGGTTGGCTCCTCTATGAATCTACAGTATACCACCCTGAGTCTTGTGTACAAGCTGGTACACATTTCCACCTCTCCTTGCCTAGGTAAAGTCATCCAGCTTAAGCAGCCTCTGCATGCTCTATGGTCCGCCTCCCTCCCTCCCTCTCCTTATAGTACCAAAACCACGGCTAGCAGTGGCCAATCGATCATTTGCTTACTCAGTGGTGTCCATCAGGAACTCCCTACCGCAGTATACCATGTACTGCTCCTCTCTCGCTAAGTTCCAATCCTTCCTATTACTCCACCTCTCTGCCCCCTCACCTTGCTCATGCTTCCCATAACTCTTATCCCTACACCCCTATCTCTATGGATAAGCATCTACACTCTATGAATCTCTTAGGTATATGTTTATGAAAATGTAATTTCTAAGTGTAACTGTAAAACTATGTGAATTTATAAATGATGTAATGTTAAATTGTGAATTGATGTAACTGTATGTAAAGGCAGCCATTGTCCCTGCCACATCTTTGTCAGTGTATTGCAAACCTGTGTCACCCCTGAAAAAGGGACTGTATTGTCTCAGCGGGTTTACCCAGTTACCAAAATTCATATAAATAAATACTTTTTCCCCTTTTATTGCATTAAAGCTTAGCTGCCAAACTTTTGACCACTCCTCCAGTCGTTTCAAGTCTCTTTTGATCCTTTACACCCCCTCCGGAGTGTCCACCCTGTTGCAGATCTTGGTGTCATCAGCAAAGAGGCAGATCTTCCCTTCTAGTTCCTCTGCTGTGTCACGAATGAAGACATTAAAGAGGACTGGCCCCAGTACTGACCCCTGCGGTACCCCACTTGTCACTCTCCCCTTCTCAGAGTGAACTCCACTTACCACCACCCTCTGCCTCGTATCCCCTAACCAGTTTCTTACCCAGGTTGCCACCTTATTGCCCACCCCATTCTACCTAACTTGTTTACCAGTCTCCTATGTGGAATGGTGTCAAAGACCCTGCTGAAGTCCAAGTAGGCCACATCCACTGCCTTCCCTGACTCAGCACCCTAATTACCCAGTCAGATAAGTGTAACCCCCCTACAAATGGGGGTTCCCAAGAAGTCTTCCTTGAGCTTGCCTAAATGCTCACTGCCAGGCTGGTGTCCTGCGTTTTAGCAGTTTAAATGTGATTACCAGAGTCTGTATAGCCTCTGTGTACTGTCTTTAAGAGCTGCCTGATTGCTGCCTAAGTAATCTCAGAGGGAGCTCTGTTGAAAGATGTAACTATTTGCTGAAAATCAATTAGCGTGATAATGATAATGTAGTTTGTCTAACCTTCTTTTTTTGTAGCAAGGACTGTTTTGTTTTGTCTCCACTATCTTGGTTCTGGACTGCAAATTGGACCAATCAGTTCTGGTGGGACCTAAAATGCAGCCGGACTACAGGAGCTGTCTGAAGTCAAAATCTGTAGGAACTGTAGTTTTGAACTTTTTGCGCCTTTTTTGCAACTGAAGGGGGAGCTCTTGCTTTGACTGACAGCCAAATCAGCCAACCAAACCTTTTGGATCTTGGGGAAGTCCCGGGCTGCTTGCAATTTTCACTTAGTTCTGAGCTGGGAAGTGAAATGAGAAGAGTTCAAGTGTATTTTGGGCAGCAATCCTGAGTGGTTTCGCATGGGAAAACTGTGAAAGGGCTGAGTTTTTGGCTTGCATGTCTGCTGCTGCACCTGAGAGGGCGAGAAGAGAATTGTTTTGGACTAAATCCAACTTTGTGCGACTAAAGTAAGCTACTGAAGTGGGCCAGGCTCAACCTGAAGGAGACCGAAGATTTTGCTGAATGCGATCGTCCTGTCAGGAGTTCCAGCTACCCCTAAGCTCCTGGTGTGTGCGGAGACTTTGTGATTGTGACCAGGGAGCGCTTTGCCTGGTACAGTAGAATTCTCTTACATGTAAATGTGCTGTGAGCTGCTAGTGGGTTGTGAGTTAGTTCCCTACTGTGTGAACTGTGTTCTGCTTGCTGGAAGCTGTATCCAGCCCAAAACGGACTGCATCCAAATTTGTCTACATGCAGTCTGGGCCTTGCCAGACTGGCCCAGCCAGACTACCCACTGCACAGAGAAGCCATCGACGAGAGACCTGCCTAGGGATCAGTCCCCTGCTCCACGTTTGAACAGGAGCGACACCTTTGTGACTCATGTGGGCCCTGCTTCTCCTGGCATTCCAGATCAACCACCTGCAGTCTTGATTTTCATCCAGCCTGTGTCCAGTCTTGGGTATCATGAGTAAATACCAGGGTAGCTCCCTGCAACAACAGCTTAATGTGAGTGTGTCATCTGATTGTCTTGTTGTTGCGTTTCCTTTTCGAACTGAGCCCTCTGGCTCCAGATTACAAATATTATGTACTGTGCATGTTGTGTTTTCCATCACAGGGCCCCAACCAGCTGCAACCCCGGGCAACAGTCCTGACTAGCCCATCTCTTCTCCACCTGGGTACCCAGATGTGTGACTGTGTGGGGGAACTCAAGCGCTTGCATAACTGCTTGATTGATATAACCTTTAAGCTAATTAATCTGATATTGCCTCTTCCTTGTTCAAGTCCCCTGAATAAATCAGATCTAACTTTTTCTGCATGTAATCTGACTGTGGCTACAGTTTGTGCTCAAAGTACTGTACTATTGCTATTTGCTGTGCATAATCTTGTTTTACAGGGGGTCCCCAGGGTCGAGCCATAGGAACCAGCCCTGGTGGTAAGTGCAAACAGTGTGGGTACTTGTGTGGTGTACCACAGGTATTGTGAAAGTGTTTATTGTATAGTGTTCAGGCCACTAGAAGGGAAAGAGGGCAGTTATAGTGTCCCAGAGGGCTGTGCCCAGGTTAGCTTGACCACTATCAATCCTGACCAGGTGGAGGCACCCGTTTCAGAACTCAGGCCCCATAACCAGGGCCCCTGGTGTTCTGCGGCAGAATTTTCTGATTTCTGCGGCAGGGCTCCTTGGCTTCTGTGGCTGCATTTTCTGATTTCTGCAGCATGATTTATTCACTTCTCTGGCAGAACGCAGTCCTGTCATTGGCTAACTGTGATGTGATGTCATTGATGACATCATATGCTGAGCATAAAGGAGGGACTTCAGGATAAATGAGATGGGAAAGAAAGCCTGACAGTATGGAAAAACAGTATATTTATATGAAAATTCACCAAAAACAATGAATTCTGCGGCACTATATATATTTTGCGGCATGGTACAAATTCTGGGGCAAATTCAGCAACCACAGAAATGCAGAATTCCAGGGGCCTTGCCCTTAACCTACTACTAGCCAAGCAGGCAGGGGTAGTAACCCTTGGGATAGCGCCACCTAGGGGTTACATAAGTCTATCAGATTTGTTTCGCATGACCTCCCCTCCGTAAAGCCATGCTGCCTCAGGTCCTGCAGTCCACTGGATTCCAGGTGTTCCACGATTCTTTCCTTTAATAGTGTTTCCATCAATTTCCTTACTGCAGATGTCAGGCAGACAGGCCTGTAATTTCCTGCCTCCTCCCATGTAATCACAGGGTGCACCTGAGCAAGACTTTGGCTGTCCTCCAAGGCATAATGAGGACCATACTTCCTTCTCCTCATTTGTCAGACAAATGCTTGATACTTTCAACATTCTCCCTCAGGAAACTGAAGAGGATGAAGAAGATGCTAAGTGTATGCACATGGTGGGGATAGCACCTTCAAGGACATTGCTAGGCCCTATAAGTAAGTCACTTAAGGTGGTATCAAAAATCCTATCTGCACCTACTTCAGTTGCAGCAATTGATAAAAAGATTTAAAGGAAACATGTGGACAGCTAAGCGGTGGAATACCTGTATGCCTACCCTGATCAATAAGGTGTAGTCCAGGCTGCCACTTGTGAGAGGGAGCAAAAGTCACCCTCTCTGCATAGCCTCCTGAAAAGGGCTCAAAAAAATTGGATGCTATGGACAAGAAAGTTTATACTTCAGTGTCTTTGCTTATTAGACAGGCAGCTTATTCAGCACATTTAGTACAGGACCAGAAAGCTCTGTGGAATACAATTCTGGCACTTGTTGATAGAGCTGAGTAGATAGTGAGGTGCCTCAGGACTTGGTTGCCATAGCAAGATCAGCCCTGGATGCCACTAAGTACCATTTTCACACTGCACAGCAAGATCAGCCCTGGATGCCACTAAGTACCATTTTCACACTGCACAGCAAGATCAGCCCTGGATGCCACTAAGTACCATTTCCACACTGCACAGCAAGATCAGCCCTGGATGCCACTAAGTACCATTTCCACACTGCACAGCAAGATCAGCCCTGGATGCCACTAAGTACCATTTCCACACTGCACAGCAAGATCAGCCCTGGATGCCACTAAGTACCATTTCCACACTGCACAGCAAGATCAGCCCTGGATGCCACTAAGTACCATTTCCACACTGCACAGCTAGATCAGCCCTGGATGCCATTAAGTAATTTTCACACTGCGTAGCAAGATCAGCCCTGGATGCCACTAAGTACCATTTCCACACTGCACAGCTAGATCAGCCCTGGATGCCACTAAGTACCATTTCCACACTGCGTAGCAAGATCAGCCCAGGATGCCACTAAGTACCATTTCCACACTGCACAGCTAGATCAATCCTGGATGCCACTAAATACCATTTTCACACTGCACAGCAAGATCAACCCTTGATGCCACTAAGTACCATTTCCACACTGCGTAGCAAGATCAATCCTGGATGCCACTAAGTACCATTTCCACACTACGTAGCAAGATCAGCCCTGGATGCCACTAAGTACCATTTCCACACTGCGCAGCTAGATCAGCCCTGGATGCCACTAAGTACCACTTCCACACTGCACAGCTAGATTAGCCCTGGATGCCATGAAGTACCATTTCCACACTGCGTAGCAAGATCAGCCCTGGATGCCACTACCATTTCCACACTGCACAGCTAGATCAGCCTTGGATACCACTAAGTACCATTTCCACACTGCACAGCAAGATCAGCCCTGGATGCCACTGAGTACCATTTCCACACTGCACAGCTAGATCAGCCCTGGATGCCACTAAGTACCATTTCCACACTGCACAGCAAGATCAGCCCTGGATGCCACTAAGTACCATTTCCACACTGCACAGCTAGATCAGCCCTGGATGCCACTAAGTACCATTTCCACACTGCACAGCAAGATCAGCCCTGGATGCCACTAAGTACCTTTTCCACACTGCACAGCTAGATCAGCCCTGGATGCCAGTAAGTACCATTTCCACACTGCATAGCAAGATAAGCCCTGGATGCCACTAAGTTCCATTAACACACTGCACAGCTAGATCAGCCCAGGATGCCAATAAGTACCGTTTCCACACTGCGTAGCAAGATCAGCCCTGGATGCCACTAAGTACCATTAACACACTGCACAGCTAGATCTGCCCAGGATGCCAATAAGTACCATTAACACACTGCGCAGCTAGATCAGCCCTGGATTTTGAACATTTTTGATTTTCCTGCTGAGAACTTTTTGACCTTATCTGGATTTTATTCATTTTTGGATTGCCGGAGAACTGTTTTCTCTGGTTTTTACTAACTCTTGGACTAAAGGTGGTGAGAGTGATGTATATTTATTTATTTTAATTTATTTTATTACAAATCTGATTTATTTAATTGACTCCCTGCCATGTGAGAGGTGGTATTGGGAGACTATATAACATCTCTTGCAGTGTTGCACGTGAGAGGTGCTGCACTGTTTAAAACACAAATTTGTTTAATAATCAGTAGGATATTTTATTGTGTTTTAAGATCATTGGATTCTTATTTTATTTTTATTACTTTGGCTATTTCTGAGTTGGGGTTTATTTTGGTTTATGTTAGTTTATTTTGTTTTTATTTGCCCTCCCTCAGTGAGAGAGAGAGTGAGGAGAGTGTGTTATTTATAGTGTGTTATTTATAGGTTTGATATTTTTAGGTTTATTCTTTGTTGTTTTTATTTAATTAATGACGGTTGGGCACAATTCCCCCACTAGGCTCAGGGAATTACGTCCCTTTGAGTGCCCACCATTGTCATCCGACACCTATTTTAGGTGTCGAGCACTGGGCATTCTGAAGAGGCGAGGACGAAGGTGGAAAGCTGGGCCTTGTGGGGGACAGGAAAGGGGAGGGCGGATTGGGGTTTTAGGGTCCAGAAGACGTCCTGGGTGAAATGGGGTCAGGATAGAGGTTGCTCTTATCTTGTCCCCATACCCAAGAGTCCCGAAGATATCGGACAGGTGCCGAGGTCTTCCCCGACAGCTCATCCTGCCTTGGCGGTGTTGTGCAATGCCAGATCTATAAAAAACAAGACAGCTATTATAGCTGATCTTGTTGGGTCATCTGATCTGGCTTGCATCACTGAGACCTGGCTGGATGAAAATCCTATATTGGCCTTGGCAACTCCAGCTGGGTTCTCGGTGATACACCATCCAAGGCTGGATCGTAGGGGGCGGAGGTAGCCCATTATGTTTAAATCTGAACTGGGCCTTGTGGATGTGCCTTGGGGAACTACAGATCTTTTGAATATATCTTGGGTGAGGGTGCAGGTTGTGGGATTCTCCTCGTCTACCGTCCACCAGGTGACGGAGGCGAATTCCTACAGGAGATTGCAGACTTCATTGTCGACCTGGTGTTGAGGTTTCCCAGATTAATACTCCTGGGCGACTTCAACGCCTGGGTCGACGATGAACTATCTCATTTTGGTCAAAATCTCCTCCAGTTGATGAATACACTGGGCCTGACACAGGTTGTTACCTCCTCTACCCATATAGGGGGTCATTCATTAGATCTGGTCTTTCTCTTGGGTATGGAGATCACTGACTTGGGGGTGGAACCAGTCAGTTGGTCGGACCATTACACCAAAAGGTTCAGTTTCAGGGCCCCTCTAATAGGTCTGCCCTTACGGGAGATGGTCCACACCGCCTTTAAGGGGTATTGGGCCCATGACCTAATGGCGGTGCTGGATCTATCGAGTCTGTCGGGTGAATGCATGAGTCCAGATGGTCTTGTATTTGCCTATAATAAGGCTGTGGGAGATGCTCTGGACAAAATTGCTCCTGTTCGTGTTCGGCCTCTCACCATCCGTCCAAGGAGTCCATGGTTTGATGGCTCCTTGAAGGAATTAAGGCGAGTAGGCCAAAGGCTGGAGAGAGCCTGGCGGAAATCGGGCCTTGATGCTGACAGGCTTAGATTGCTTGGCCCATTATGATGGCTACCAATCAGAAATCACTCGTAAGAAGGCAGAATTCCTGTCCAGAGAGATTTCTGCTGCAAAGAATCGACCGGCTCAGCTTTTCCGGACTGTGGACAGACTGTGCAATCCAGTCTGTCTTCAGCCTAGAGAAGCCTTTTCTCAGCTTAGATGCAAGGAGTTCGCTCGCTTCTTTGCAGATAAGGTTGCCAGCATCAGGTCCGGCATCGGTCCGACCTCGCCTACGGGGGATTGTGGTGGACAACTGGTGGTATCTTATCCTCGGCCTGTCTGGTTAGATTTTCACCGCCGAATTTGTGACATTGTGAAGATCATCCAAACAATGCGACCAACTAGTTGTAGTTTGGATCCGGTCCTACACTGTTGTTAGTAGGTTGTGTAGAAGTTATCTACCCAATCCTTGCTGACATTATCTGAAATCCTTGGAGGGGGGTTTTCCTGACCCCTTAAAGAGGCAGTAGTTCGACCACTCCTAAAAATCCTCCTTGGACCCAGACTGTCTAGCTAACTACCGCCTATCTCTAACCTGCCATTTGTTGGTAAGGTTATTGAAAAGGCAGTTGCATTGCAATTGGATGATCATCTTACTTCTCATAATGTCTATGATACTCTCCAGTCTGGCTTCAGGAAAAGGCATAGTACTGAGACTGCCCTTGTTCGGGTATTGAGCGACCTCCTAATGGCCAGAGATCGAAAGGCTTGTACCATTCTGGTCCTTCTTGATCTTTCTGCTGCATTTGACACTGTAGACCATGGGGTGCTACTGGAGTGACTGCGGGTCTTTTGTGGGCTGTCTGGTACAGTCCACAAGTGGTTTTGTTCTTACCTCACTGGCAGGTCTCAGAGAGTTGTCACCGGAATTTATTCCTCTGACGCCTCCTCCCTGCCATGTGGGGTACCACAAGGCTCCATTTTAGCTCCCATGTTGTTTGCAGTGTATATGCTGCCATTGGGAGAAATCATCAGGAGATACAGTTTGAGTTTTCACTGCTATGCAGATGATACTCAGCTGTACCTGTCCTTTCTCCCCGATCAGAGTGATGCACTCTCTGTACTTAATAACTGCCTGGATGAGATCAGAATTTGGATGAGTTCGAGCTGGTTGAGACTTAATCCGGATAAGACTGAGGTATTGGTTGTGGATCCAGGTCGTCCTGGGGTTTGGGTGTTGGACAGCCATCGGGTTTATTACTTGGTGGCATACCATCTCTACCTCTCGACAGGTGCGGAAATCTGGGCGTTATTTTTGATGATGGTCTGACCCTGAAATCCCAGGTGTCAGCTGTTGTCAAATCCTCTTTTTACCATCTGAGGAATATCGCCCGGGTGAAACATCTGATTCCCCGGGAGGACCTTCCAACTTTGGTCCACGCCTTTGTTACTACCCGTCTGGACTACTGCAATTCCCTCTACCTAGGGCTACCAGGGGTTGATATCCGCCGCCTTCAGCTGGTGCAGAAGCGGCTGCAGCCAGGCTTTTGACTGGGACTCTTAGAACCGAGTCACATTACGCCTCATGCTTCTGAACTGCACTGCTGCCTGTTGATGGCGGATCACTTAAGGTTGGTTTACTAACCTTTAAAGCCCTACCGACCAGGGACCCGGTTACCTGAAAGATCTTCTGAGCTCCCTATTGCCCCACCTCAAATCCTCTGCTCCGCCAGTGAGGGATTGCTAAATCTTAGGGGTTCGTTTGAAGTTATCGGGATCTCGTGCCTTTGTCTTTTCGGTTCCAACCCTGTGGAATTCTCTACCTCGCTGGTTAAGAGAATGCCCGACCGTTGACAGTTTTAAAATTGCTTTAAAGACATATCTTTTTACCCTGGCTTATTCTTTATAGTTATGGTTGTTTAATGCTTGGATTTTGCTGTTCTATTTATATTTGTACAGCGCCTTGATTTCGAAAGGCGCTTTATAAATAAACATGACTTGACTTGACTTGACTTGGATGCCACTAAGTACCACTTCCACACTGCACAGCTAGATTAGCCCTGGATGCCATGAAGTACCATTTCCACACTGCGTAGCAAGATCAGCCCTGGATGCCACTAAGTACCATTTCCACACTGCACAGCTAGATCAGCCTTGGATGCCACTAAGTACCATTTCCACACTGCACAGCAAGATCAGCCCAGGATGCCACTAAGTACCATTTCCACACTGCGTAGCAAGATCAGCCCTGGATGCCACTAAGTACCATTTCCACACTGCACAGCTAGATCAGCCCAGGATGCCACTAAGTACCATTTCCACACTGCACAGCAAGATCAGCCCAGGATGCCACTAAGTACCATTTCCACAGTGCACAGCTAGATCAGCCCAGGATGCCACTAAGTACCATTTCCACACTGCACAGCTAGATCAGCCTTGGATGCCACTAAGTACCATTTCCACACTGTGCAGCAAGATCAGCCCTGGATGCCACTAAGTACCATTTCCACACTGCACAGCTAGATCAGCCCTGGATGCCACTAAGTACAGTTTCGACACCGCACAGCAAGATCAGCCCTGGATGCCACTAAGTACCGTTTCCACACTGTACAGCAAGATCAACCCTGGATGCCACTAAATACCATTTTCACACTGTGTAGCAAGATCAGCCCTCTATGCCACTAAGTACCATTTCCACACTGCACAGCAAGATCAGCCCTGATGCCACTAAGTACCATTTCCACACTGCACAGCAAGATCAGCCCTGGATGCCAGGCACCATTTCCACACTGCACAGCAAGATCAGCCCTGGATGCCACTAAGTACCATTTCCACACTGCACAGCAAGATCAGCCCTGGATGCAACTAAATGCCATTTCCACACTGCACAGCTAGATCAGCCCTGGATGCCACTAAGTGCCATTTCCACACTGCGTAGCAAGATCAGCCCTGGATGCCACAAAGTACCATTTCCACACTGCACAGCAAGATCAACCCTGGATGCAACTAAATACCATTTCCACACTGCACAGCTAGATCAGCCCTGGATGCCACTAAGTACCATTTCCACACTCGTAGCAAGATCAGCCCTGGATGCCACAAAGTACCATTTCCACACTGCACAGCAAGATCAACCCTGGATGCCACTAAGTACCATTTCCACACTGCACAGCTAGATCAGCCCTGGATGCCACTAAGTACCATTTTCACACTGCACAGCTAGATCAGCCCTGGATGCCACTAAGTACCATTTCCACACTGCACAGCTAGATCAGTCCTGGATGCCACTAAGTACCATTTCCACAGTGCACAGCTAGATCAGCCCAGGATGCCAGTAAGTACCATTTCCACACTGCACAGCTAGATCAGACCTGGATGCCACTAAGTGCCATTTCCACACTGCATAGCAAGATCAGCCCTGGATGCCACAAAGTACCATTTCCACACTGCACAGCAAGATCAACCCTGGATGCAACTAAATACCATTTCCACACTGCACAGCTAGATCAGCCCTGGATGCCACTAAGTACCATTTCCACACTGCGTAGCAAGATCAGCCCTGGATGCCACAAAGTACCATTTCCACACTGCACAGCAAGATCAGCCCTGGATGCCACTAAGTACCATTTCCACACTGCACAGCTAGATCAGCCCTGGATGCCACTAAGTACCATTTCCACACTGCACAGCTAGATCAGCCCTGGATGCCACTAAGTACCATTTCCACACTGCACAGCTAGATCAGCCCTGGATGCCACTAAGTACCATTTCCACACTGCACAGCTAGATCAGCCCTGGATGCCACTAAGTACCATTTCCACACTGCACAGCTAGATCAGCCCTGGATGCCACTAAGTACCATTTCCACACTGCACAGCAAGATCAGCCCTGGATGCCACTAAGTACCATTTTCACACTGCATAGCAAGATCAGCCCTGGATGCCACTAAGTACCATTTCCACACTGCACAGCAAGATCAGCCCTGGATGCCACTAAGTACCGTTTCCACACTGCACAGCAAGATCAGCCCTGGATGCTACTAAGTACCATTTCCACACTGCACAGCAAGATCAGCCCTGATGCCACTAAGTACCATTTCCACACTGCACAGCAAGATCAGCCCTGGATGCAACTAATACCATTTCCACACTGCACAGCTAGATCAGCCCTGGATGCCACTAAGTACCATTTCCACACTGCGTAGCAAGATCAGCCCTGATGCCACAAGTACCATTTCCACACTGCACAGCAAGATCAGCCCTGGATGCCACTAAGTACCATTTCCATCTGCACAGCTAGATCAGCCCTGGATGCCACTAAGTACCATTTCCACACTGCACAGCTAGATCAGCCCTGGATGCCACTAAGTACCATTTCCACACTGCGCAGCAAGATCAGCCCTGGATGCCACTAAGTACCATTTCCACACTGCACAGCTAGATCAGCCCTGGATGCCACTAAGCACTTTTCCACACTGCACAGCAAGATCAGCCCTGGATGCCACTAAGTACCATTTCCACACTGCACAGCAGATCAGCCCAGGATGCCACTAAGTACCATTTCCACACTGCACAGCTAGATCAGCCCTTGGATGCCACTAAGTACCATTTCCACACTGCAGCAAGATCAGCCCTGGATGCCACTAAGTACCATTTCCACACTGCACAGCTAGATCAGCCCTGGATGCCACTAGCACATTTCCACACTCACAGCAAGATCAGCCTGGATGCCACTTAGTACCATTTCACACTGCACAGCAAGATCAGCCCTGGATGCCACTAAGTACCATTTCCACACTGTACAGCAAGATCAACCCTGGATGCCACTAAATACCATTTTCACACTGTGTAGCAAGATCAGCCCTGGATGCCACTAAGTACCATTTCCACACTGCACAGCTAGATCAGCCCTGGATGCCACTAAGTACCATTTCCACACTGCGCAGCAAGATCAGCCCTGGATGCCACTAAGTACCATTTCCACACTGCACAGCTAGATCAGCCCTGGATGCCACTAAGTACCATTTCCACACTGCACAGCAAGATCAGCCCTGGATGCCACTGAGTACCATTTCCACACTGCACAGCTAGATCAGCCCTGGATGCCACTAAGTACCATTTCCACACTGCACAGCAAGATCAGCCCTGGATGCCACTAAGTACCATTTCCACACTGCACAGCTAGATCAGCCCTGGATGCCACTAAGTACCATTTCCACACTGCACAGCAAGATCAGCCCTGGATGCCACTAAGTACCATTTCCACACTGCACAGCTAGATCAGCCCTGATGCCACTAAGTACCATTTCCACACTGCACAGCAAGATCAGCCCTGGATGCCACTGAGTACCATTTCCACACTGCACAGCAAGATCAGCCCTGGATGCCACTAAGTACCATTTCCACACTGCACAGCAAGATCAGCCCTGGATGCCACTAAGTACCATTTCCACACTGTAGCTAGATCAGCCCTGGATGCCACTAGTACCATTTCCACACTGCACAGCTAGATCAGCCCGGATGCCAATTCTTCCACACTGCACAGCAAGATCAGCCCTGGATGCCACTAAGTACCATTTCCACACTGCACAGCTAGATCAGCCCAGGATGCCACTAAGTACCATTTCCACACTGCACAGCTAGATCAGCCCTGGATGCCACTAAGTACCATTTCCACACTGCCAGCAAGATCAGCCCTGGATGCCACTAAGTCACACAAGATCAGCCTGGATGCCTATACCATTTCACACTGCACAGCAAGATCAGCCCTGGATGCCACTAAGTACCATTTCCACACTGCACAGCAAGATCAGCCCTGGATGCCACTAAGTACCGTTTCCACACTGTACAGCAAGATCAGACCCTGGATGCCACTAAGTACCATTTCCACACTGCACAGCTAGATCAGCCCGATGCCACTGAGTACCATTTTCACACTGCACAGCTAGATCAGCCCTGGATGCCACTAAGTACCATTTCCACACTGCACAGCTAGATCAGCCCTGGATGCCACTAAGTACCATTTCCACAGTGCACAGCTAGATCAGCCCAGGATGCCACTAAGTACCATTTCCACACTGCACAGCTAGATCAGACCTGGATGCCACTAAATACCATTTCCACACTGTACAGCAAGATCAACCCTGGATGCCACTAAATACCATTTTCACACTGTGTAGCGAGATCAGCCCTCTATGCCACTAAGTACCATTTCCACACTGCACAGCAAGATCAGCCCTGGATGCCACTAAATACCGTTTCCACACTGCACAGCAAGATCAGCCCTGGATGCTGCTAAGTACCATTTCCACACTGCACAGCAAGATCAGCCCTGGATGCCACTAAGTACCATTTCCACACTGCACAGCAAGATCAGCCCTGGATGCAACTAAATACCATTTCCACACTGCACAGCTAGATCAGCCCTGGATGCCACTAAGTACCATTTCCACACTGCGTAGCAAGATCAGCCCTGGATGCCACAAAGTACCATTTCCACACTGCACAGCAAGATCAACCCTGGATGCCACTAAGTACAATTTTCATGCTGCACAGCTAGATCAGCCCTGGATGCCACTAAATACCATTTCCACACTGCACAGCTAGATCAGCCCTGGATGCCACTAAGTACCATTTCCACACTGCACAGCAAGATCAGCCCTAGATGCCACTAAGTACCGTTTCCACACTGCGTAGCAAGATCAGCCCTGGATGCCACTAAGTACCATTAACACACTGCACAGCTAGATCAGCCCAGGATGCCAATAAGTACTGTTTCCACACTGCACAGCAAGATCAGCCCAGGATGCCACTAAGTACCATTTCCACAGTGCACAGCTAGATCAGCCCAGGATGCCACTAAGTACCATTTCCACACTGCACAGCTAGATCAGCCTTGGATGCCACTAAGTACCATTTCCACACTGCACAGCAAGATCAGCCCTGGATGCCACTAAGTACCATTTCCACACTGCACAGCTAGATCAGCCCTGGATGCCACTAAGTACAGTTTCCACACCGCACAGCAAGATCAGACCTGGATGCCCTTAAGTACCATTTTCACACTGCACAGCAAGATCAGCCCTGGATGCCACTAAGTACCATTTCCACACTGTACAGCAAGATCAACCCTGGATGCCACTAAATACCATTTTCACACTGTGTAGCAAGATCAGCCCTCTATGCCACTAAGTACCACTTCCACACTGCACAGCTAGATTAGCCCTGGATGCCATGAAGTACCATTTCCACACTGCATAGCAAGATCAGCCCTGGATGCCACTAAGTACCATTTCCACACTGCACAGCTAGATCAGCCTTGGATACCACTAAGTACCATTTCCACACTGCACAGCAAGATCAGCCCTGGATGCCACTGAGTACCATTTCCACACTGCACAGCTAGATCAGCCCAGGATGCCACTAAGTACCATTTCCACACTGCACAGCAAGATCAGCCCTGGATGCCACTAAGTACCATTTCCACACTGCACAGCTAGATCAGCCCTGGATGCCACTAAGTACCATTTCCACATGCCAGCAAGATCAGCCCTGGATGCCACTAAGTACCATTTCCACACTGCACAGCTAGATCAGCCCTGGATGCCAGTAAGTACCATTTCCACACTGCATAGCAAGATAAGCCCTGGATGCCACTGAGTTCCATTAACACACTGCACAGCTAGATCAGCCCTGGATGCCACTAAGTACCATTTCCACACTGCACAGCAAGATCAGCCCTGGATGCCACTAAGTACCATTTCCACACTGCGTAGCAAGATCAGCCCTGGATGCCGCTAAGTACCATTAACACACTGCACAGCTAGATCAGCCCAGGATGCCAATAAGTACCGTTTCCACACTGCACAGCAAGATCAGCCCAGGATGCCACTAAGTACCATTTCCACAGTGCACAGCTAGATCAGCCCAGGATGCCACTAAGTACCATTTCCACACTGCACAGCTAGATCAGCCTTGGATGCCACTAAGTACCATTTCCACACTGCACAGCAAGATCAGCCCTGGATGCCACTAAGTACCATTTCCACACTGCACAGCTAGATCAGCCCTGGATGCCACTAAGTACAGTTTCCACACCGCACAGCAAGATCAGACCTGGATGCCCTTAAGTACCATTTTCACACTGCACAGCAAGATCAGCCCTGGATGCCACTAAGTACCGTTTCCACACTGCGCAGCAAGATCAGCCCTGGATGCCACTAAGTACCGTTTCCACACTGTACAGCAAGATCAACCCTGGATGCCACTAAGTACCATTTTCACACTGTGTAGCAAGATCAGCCCTGTATGCCACTAAGTACCATTTCCACACTGCACAGCAAGATCAGCCCTGGATGCCACTAAGTACCATTTCCACACTGCACAGCAAGATCAGCCCTGGATGCCACTAAGTACCATTTCCACACTGCACAGCTAGATCAGCCCTCGGATGCCACTAAGTACCATTTCCACATTGCACAGCAAGATCAGCCCTGGATGCAACTAAATACCATTTCCACACTGCACAGCTAGATCAGCCCTGGATGCCACTAAGTACCATTTCCACACTGCGTAGCAAGATCAGCCCTGGATGCCACAAAGTACCATTTCCACACTGCACAGCAAGATCAACCCTGGATGCAACTAAATACCATTTCCACACTGCACAGCTAGATCAGCCCTGGATGCCACTAAGTACCATTTCCACAGTGCGTAGCAAGATCAGCCCTGGATGCCACAAAGTACCATTTCCACACTGCACAGCAAGATCAACCCTGGATGCCACTAAGTACCATTTCCACACTGCACAGCTAGATCAGCCCTGGATGCCACTAAGTACCATTTCCACACTGCACAGCTAGATCAGCCCTGGATGCCACTAAGTACCATTTCCACACTGCACAGCTAGATCAGCCCTGGATGCCACTAAGTACCATTTCCACAGTGCACAGCTAGATCAGCCCAGGATGCCACTAAGGTGCCGTTTCCACACTGCACAGCTAGATCAGACCTGGATGCCACTAAGTACCATTTCCACACTGTACAGCAAGATCAACCCTGGATGCCACTAAATACCATTTCCACACTGCACAGCAAGATCAGCCCTGGATGCCACTAAGTACCATTTCCACACTGCACAGCAAGATCAGCCCTGGATGCCACTAAGTACCATTTCCACACTGCACAGCAAGATCAGCCCTGGATGCCGCTAAGTACCATTTCCTCACTGCACAGCAAGATCAGCCCTGGATGCCACTAAGTACCATTTCCACACTGCACAGCAAGATCAGCCCTGGATGCAACTAAATACCATTTCCACACTGCACAGCTAGATCAGCCCTGGATGCCACTAAGTACCATTTCCACACTGCGTAGCAAGATCAGCCCTGGATGCCACAAAGTACCATTTCCACACTGCACAGCAAGATCAACCCTGGATGCAACTAAATACCATTTCCACACTGCACAGCTAGATCAGCCCTGGATGCCACTAAGTACCATTTCCACACTGCGTAGCAAGATCAGCCCTGGATGCCACAAAGTACCATTTCCACACTGCACAGCAAGATCAACCCTGGATGCCACTAAGTACCATTTCCACACTGCACAGCTAGATCAGCCCTGGATGCCACTAAGTACCATTTCCACACTGCACAGCTAGATCAGCCCTGGATGCCGCTAAGTACCATTTCCACACTGCACAGCTAGATCAGCCCTGGATGCCACTAAGTACCATTTCCACAGTGCACAGCTAGATCAGCCCAGGATGCCACTAAGTACCATTTCCACACTGCACAGCTAGATCAGACCTGGATGCCACTAAGTACCATTTCCACACTGTACAGCAAGATCAACCCTGGATGCCACTAAATACCATTTTCACACTGTGTAGCAAGATCAGCCCTCTATGCCACTAAGTACCATTTCCACACTGCACAGCAAGATCAGCCCTGGATGCCACTAAGTACCGTTTCCACACTGCACAGCAAGATCAGCCCTGGATGCCACTAAGTACCATTTCCACACTGCACAGCAAGATCAGCCCTGGATGCAACTAAATACCATTTCCACACTGCACAGCTAGATCAGCCCTGGATGCCACTAAGTACCATTTCCACACTGCGTAGCAAGATCAGCCCTGGATGCCACAAAGTACCATTTCCACACTGCACAGCAAGATCAACCCTGGATGCCACTAAGTACAATTTTCATGCTGCACAGCTAGATCAGCCCTGGATGCCACTAAATACCATTTCCGCACTGCACAGCTAGATCAGCCCTGGATGCCACTAAGTACCATTTCCACACTGCGTAGCAAGATCAGCCGTGGATGCCACAAAGCACCATTTCCACACTGCACAACTAGATCAGCCCTGGATGCCCCTAAATACCATTTCCACACTGCACAGCTAGATCAGCCCTGGATGCCACTAAGTAACATTTCCACACTGTACAGCAAGATCAGCCCTGGATGCCACAAAGTACCGTTTCCACACTGCACAGCAAGATCAACCCTGGATGCCACTTAGTACCATTTCCACACTGCACAGCTAGATCAGCCCTGGATGCCACTAAGTATCATTTCCATACTGTACAGCTAGATCAGCCCTGGATGCCACTAAGTACCACTTTCACACTGCACAGCAAGATCAGCCCTGGATGCCACTAAGTACCATTTCCACACTGCACAGCAAGATTGGCCCAGGATGCCACTTAGTACCATTTCCATACTGCACAGCAAGATCAACCTTGGATGCCACTAAGTACTGTTTCCACACTGTACAGCAAGATCATCCCTGGATGCCACTAAGTACTATTTCCACACTGCTGTGGACACTGACTCTGCAGCTAAAGCTTTAGCTCATGCACTGTCCATAAGAAGATTTTCCAGGTTAAGGACTACTGTCTTTTCTCAGGGTACCCAAACCAAAGCTGTGGATTTCTCCTTTGAAGGAAATTCACTTTTCGGTGACAAAACAGAGGCATACATGAAAAAAGTGGATGAATACACAACCATTTACAAGACTAACAATGAGAAGGAAAGGTCTCTGCCTCCTACAGGCCCTATGGAAGGGGAGGCAGGAGTTACTTCCCTAGAGTCTATGCCCCATATTAACCCTTATGAGTATCCACCACAAAGAGGCTACTACAGGGGCAGGGACAGAAGGAGCACAAAGTGTACTGCTACAGCACCAGCACCCAATCCCCAACCAAAGCAAAATCTATGACAGTTCTGCCCAGGTTGCCCAGCCGTTGCCAGTGTGGGAAAGACTGGCTCACTCCCTGCAGGAATGGGTAAACATTATCACAGACAAATGGGTTCTGAAGGTAGTGGACCAGGGACTGTCTCTACAGTTTAGAAAATTCCCAAGACTGCAGAAACACAAAACTTTTCCAGCACTGTCTCCCATGGAAAGAATTCTGCTAGAACTGGAAGTAAAAAAGTTGTTGGCAGCAAAAGCTGTAGAAAAGATCCCATCTTGTCAGTGTGGCAAGGGCCTGTTCTCAGGTACTTTCTGACCCATAAGAAAAATGGGGAGTGGTAACCCGTTTTAGATCTCAGATATCTAAACAAGCATATAATAAAAGAGAAATTCAAGATGGTCACACTGAGAACAGTGATACCGTCCCTTCAGTCAGGACATGGACTGGGTTCGCTGGATCTGAAAGACGCCCACTTTCATATCCCAGTCAGGCCATCACACAGAAAATATCTCAGGTTCAAGCTAGGACACTGCCAATACCAGTTCACAGTTTTCCCCTTTGGCCTCACCTTTGCAACAAGGGTATTCACAAGGTGCTGGGTTGTGGAGCAGCGCAGCTGAGAAGACAAAGTGTGGTGGTTTTCCCTTACCTGGATCACTGGCTAGTCTCAGGAGAAACAGAACAGGAGACAAAGTACTCACTTCAGACTGTAAAAAGTACCTTGGAGGCCCTGGGATTTGGGATATATCTGCAGAAGTGCCAACTAGAACCCATTCAAGTACTAAACTTCACAGCAGCAGAGCTAAACACCCTGCAGGGGAAGGTCTTACTATGGCAGGCCAGAGTCGCAACTTTGATAGCAACAGCAGATTCCTTCACAGCTGGACACCCAAGACCTGCAAAGGACTTCCTGAAATGACTGGGATACATGGCTGCATCTACAGGTTCCACTGGCCAGGTTTCAAATTAAGCAATATACCACAAGAGAGTGTGGGTGATGCTAGTTTACCCACGCCTGGGTGTGTTGCCCGGCCGCGAGGCGAGTCGAAAGTTACCAACAACACACCAGAAGTGGAAATCCTGGCATCACCACAGTCTCGAGTGGTATATTGCGATTGTACAATGTCCCAATCATTTTTGTGAAAAAAAAATAGAGAAACTTTTAATTTTTTTATTTTAAATGATTGTTTAATTTATTAGTGCGGTGGAAAAAATGATCCTCCTGAGTTGCAGGCTGCAGGAACTACAGAGGGACACACAGTAAAGTGCTGCAACGGGACCAAGGAGACAGGGTCATGTTCACAGCTTTCTGAACGGGTCCGAGCAGTTTTAGAAAACTGGGACCAGTTTCTCTAGTCACTTAGAGGAATGGTTTGTTTTCTGCAGAAAACTTGTTGTGGAAACCGGCAGATGTAAATGTAAGGGCTCATGAGTGAGCTCATTATTCAGCGTGTCCTTCCTGGTGAATGTCGCTGCCTAGTAGTGGAAAAAAGCAGCTGTTATGAATGTTTTTAAGTGGGACTTCTCAATTCATCGATTGGTTGGGGAACTGTAATGTAGTGAAGTGGAACCAGACGGGGAAAAAAGTTTTCACGCGAGCTAGGTGAAAACAAATGTAGGGTAAGATTTCTGTTTTGTTTGGGCTCAGCGGCTCCTATGTGGCTTTCTGGAGTTTTTCTGTGGACTTGTGGCTGTCTCTTGGTCTGCAATTAAGTGGAACGAACAGTTGATTTTAGTTTTTGAATTTCCCGGTTAGCGGGTGGGTGAACATAGTGGCTGCTAGTTTCCACGGTTAGCGTTAGCAGGCAGTAGGGGACCAGTGCAGGGGCGAGGAATTTTTGATGTTGGCGGTGTCGGAGCGATACTTGGTGGGTAATAAATGAGGCTGGCTGGTAGTGGCACTTCTTCCGGTGGGGTCATACCACGATTTACACATTGTAAATCGTGGTAGCCAGCTAATCAGGAGCCAGTATTTTTGATGCGTTGTGTAATGAGAGATATTGAGTACCACTTAAGAGACAACTGGTCTCAAAGACAAGATCCAGTCTCAAAGCTAGTGCCATTGATGAAAGCACAGGTAAAGTCATTAGAGTGGTGGAAGGAAAAAAGCAACCTCAGAGAGGACATGCTGTGCCTTCAGCAATCACCAGAAAGTATCCTTACTATAGATGCCTCACTCCTGGGGTTGGACACCCACCTACAGGACCTCACAGTGAGTGGCACATGGAGCCAGTTGGAGTCAGTGAAACACATCAACCTCCTGGAGCTCAGAGCAAAGCTGCTAGCAATGCATTCTCTGTCCACTCAATTAAGGGGCCAGTCCATTCCAAATCAGAACAGACAACACCACAGCAATGTATTACGTAAACAAGCAGGAAGGGAGGGAGAAGAACTTCAAAACTGTGTACTGAAGCAATGAAGATTTGGTACCTGGCAAACACTTTAGAAGCAAACATTTATACTGTGCACTTGCAAGGAAAAGACAATGTCCTAGTGGATTCCATGAGCAGAATCAGCCAGGGAAATCACAAATGGGCCTTGAACAGACAGGCTCTCACCACAGTGTTCAGAAGGTGTGGCACTCCCAAAATAGACTTGTTCACTTCTTGGGAAGACAGTCAGCTCCCACAGTTTTGTTGAAGACCACCAACCAGAGGGACAGTCCCAGAGGTTGCCCTGCTCTTGAGCTGGACAGGGAAGTTCCTGTATACCTTCTCACCATTTCCACTCATTCAGAAAGTCTCCTGGAAGCTCAGGAGGGAACCTGCAACAATGATCCTCATAGTTCCAGACTGGGTCATACAGACCTGGTATTCAGTTCTCCGGGCCCTATCCAGAACGTTTACAGTCCGTCTGCCACTGAGTCACAATCTGCTGACATTATCTCAGGGCAGGATGGCATTCCCAGACCCCAAGACACTATTCCCGAGGACGTGGTTCTTAGGGGGTTAGAATACTCTGGTTTAAATCTCTCAGCGGAAACCCTGAAGGTGCTGGAGTTGCAAGAAAACCAGTAACCAGGAAAAGATACTCCTCTAAATGGAAGAGATTATCTTATTGGTCCACCCCAGAAAAACAATCCCAATAGAAGTAGGGTTGCCTATAGTTCTGGAATACCTGGTATACCTGCAGTCCTTGGGCCTAAGGCCTTCAGCACTAAATGTGCACTTAGCAGCAGTGTTAGCCTACATATCAGCAGGCAAAGGAAAGTCTCTGGCATCATAGCCAATTTTCAAAAGGTTCTTTAAAGGCCTCAGTCATCTGTACCCACCAATAAGGGAGCCAGTCCCACCATGGGATCTCAATGTCTGCCTTGCCCAGCTCAGGGAGGCTCCATTTGAGCCTATGGATACTGCTGACCTGAAGTACGTCTCATTGAAAACCATATTGCTGATTGCCATGATCTCTGCTAGGTGGGTGAGTGAACTGGGAGCCCCTGCCCAGAGCCAAATTCTATTAATTTCTACAGGGATAAGGTAGTCCTTAGAACCAACAGGAAATGCCTGCCTAAGATGGTGTCGGAATTCCACTTGAACCAGTCAGAAACACCAAACAACTTTTCTCAGTGCAGTCAAGCCACTGCGAGGAAATGTTAAATCAGGGAGGACATGTGAAAGGAAAAATGTGACTCCCACTGGGACTTGAGGGGGACAGAGCAGCAAGATGGCTGTGCTGCTGCTCCGCTCTTCACCAGAGCTCTGTGTTGAATGCTGGTTCTAATAGCATTCTTATCCTGGCAAGTTGGCACGCTATCTAATAACTTTTTACAGTTTGTACCTTCAAAGATGCTTTTAAAACAGTTACCGGCTTTATGTTTGCTTTTGGTCGGGGCATTTCTGAAGTAGGCATTGGCATCGAGAAACTCTTTTCCTTTTGAAATTTTGAAAAGAAGCAAAGTGCTTGTGTTATTTTATATTTGCTTATATGCGGTTTTAAAGCTCGATCCGGAGTGTTCCCGCAGAGGTGTTGTGGAGCCGAATAGATGCCAGAATGCTGATAAAATGTTTTGTACACAGTAAATGAAGAAGTAGTTGAGAAGTGATAATTTGTTAGACTTAGAGCTGTACAGCACTCGAGTAGCACTACAACCAGGAAGGAATTTAAGACATAGGACACCTTTGAGAAGGAGAAGGTTATGGAGACCCCTGTAGTAACAGAATTATCTGGAGCATCGTGAGTGCTGAAAGACTCTGTTACCTGTACAAGGTATGACATCTTTACCTAGGGGGTAATGTGGGTTTATTTTTCTGCCTGAAGTTGTTTGAAGTTATTAGAGGAGCGTTCTTTTTCCTTTTTTTCCATTTTCAGGTGAACCTGCTTAATGAACCTGCTAGTGTCTTCGTCCTGGAAGAATGGAGGCTCCGTTAAAGAGAACTCCATTTTGAAAAGACTCTGAATTTTAATTGGCGGAAGAAACACCAGGGACCTCAAAATGATGGAGGCGTCTTTTTGATGTTTGCTGGACTCCCTTTACAGAGAGAGAAGAGTATGCAGTGAATTTTTTTGCTCCTTAAATATGAGGTAATATGTAAACTATGTTGCCGATATATCCCCCAGAGGTTGGTGGTCCCCTGACCTGTAATTTGAAAATATGGAAGTTGTACCAAATTGGTGGACTCCCAGATTGAGAGAAGGGAGATGTGCCTGATTAACATTCGTGAAACCAAGGGACAGAGACCCCTGGAGAAGGAGAACGGAGTACTGGAGTAATTTCAACTTATCTTCTGGTTCTCATTGCCTCTTAGTCTTAACAGTACACTATTTGTAGTTTTAGCAGTACAGCGTGTCTTTTAATTTTTGCAGGTAAACCAGTTACTTGTGGCAAACTCAATAAAGTTAAAAAGATGGTGGAAGTTACGATGTCTGGGAAAGTTTGGGAAGAAGGAGTCCTCGCACGTAAAAATGGACATTTATTAAAATGCCATGTCAGGGTTAAAATGGTAGAGAGACTTCATGAAATGGGAGCCCTATATGGATGGTTCTAAATAACACAAATAACACTAAAAGTGACTCCATACCCTCAATTCAGCAAATAGAGCCTTCTGAAATGTCAGAGGATTCCTGAGGTATTCTACCATTACCTTCCTTATACCAGGTAAAAACGTTTCTAGGGACGTGGATGTGTTGTTCAATCCGCACTTATTGGCAGGTTCCTTGCCGCTTTAAATCTTGCCAGAAGGTCTTCAAGCTGGCTCCTCCCACCCACCTGGGTGGTAAAACTCTCAGCTCCGCCCCATGACGGCAGATCTAGATCTTCCTTACCGCTTGGAAGCTCAGGTTCCCTCCTTAGCGCTCTGCGTTTTAGGCCTGGATCCACACTCTTCGGTTAATCCGAAACTAATTCTCAAATGTATGAGACTTCGGTCTTCTTTTTCTCTCACGGCTGCGATGGACAAATCGACTCCCGGCTTTCGTTAGTGCCCCTGTGGGCAGAAGATGTCCAGGACTGACCCGCACTCCACGTGTGTCTACTGCCTAGGGCATGGCCACGATTCGCAGGCTTGCGATTTGTGCAAATCCTTTTCGGCTTCGGTCTTGGAGGACCGCGCTGCTCGACTTCTTCTGGGGCGCCCTGTAAAACGGTATCCGCTGGTCAAGTCGAAGGAGGCCCATTTGGCGGTGTCCATGGCGGCAGGCTCCGTGGAACAGTTGGAGTAGATGATCGCCCTCGAGGAGGTGGCAGCCCAGGCCGCGTCATCTTCCTCCTCGGTCGCAACATTTATCCCGCTCTCCTTGGGCCCTTAATATACAGCTTCTTTTAAGGAGCTTTGCCAATCAATCTCCACCAAAGGAGAAGGAACATTGGACATTCCAGTCGATCCAAGAAGAAGGACTCGAAAGGTAAGTCCCACCACCGACGTTCGTGGGAGCGGGAGAGATCCCCTTCACCGGATGGTCGACTTTTGACTTCGGTCAAGGTTGCAGCTAAGGCCGATGGCTTCATGGTGTCCCCGTCAGGTCAGCTGGCCGAGACACCCGTCGACGCAGTTGAGATTTTTCTTGACCCATCGGACGGTTTGTCGACTGGTGATGCCGACAACCCTACTTCACCAGCTCCGCCAGTGGAAACCGAGAGCTTGCCTGTGCCTCCTGTGCCAGAGTCCCCGGTTAAGGTCCCTGAACTGAGGGAGGAGTGGGTTTCCCCCGTCCCCTCTCTGACCCAACCTTGGAATCCCCAAAGGTCTCGGTCTTGGTCTCGGACCTCTTCCAGGTCCAGCCAGTCCCGCCGACGTCGGCGGTCTCGGCACCATGGAAAGCGGCATCGCCGGTCATCCTCATCGTCCTCTTCGGAGGATAGGCTCCGGTGCAAGTTGCGCTGGCGCTACAAGGATTTAATGTGGCAGCAGCTCTTATTGTCCGGGAATGAGCCGACTCTGTTGCCTTCTCCGGCCATTAAGTGGCTGTCACCTGAGCGGCCGAAACAACCCCTCGCAGTCAAGGAGCTGAAACTGGCACCGGTTGTTTGGCCAAAACTGGCTGCTCCACCCATTGTGGTGGAACCTCCGCCTCCACAACCGAAGACTGGGGCCCCGACCAAGGATTCTCGATTGGGTCAGGGCTTGCCCCATAGGTTGTCGGTCACCCTCACTCCCGATTGACCTCGGCACCTGGAGGGTGGCTCAGGTACTCGGCAGCTGTTCGCAGACTCCTTGGAGTCTGACGATGACTCCTCCTTGTTCTCCAGGCCGCTTGACCTGGAGTCTGCAGGGGGTCAGTCGATGGACGAGAGCCCATCCTCGTTTTAAGGAATGCTTTGACTCATCTCAGAGTCCACTGGGATGAAGCTCGAACTCGTTTCAAAATGGGCCAAGTATCCCCTCACAGAGATACTGGATTGAGGGGATTTCCCTACGGAGGCCTTTCCAGTGGCCGAAGCCATTGTTGGCCTGACCCTGGGTCTGTGACAGCGGTCAGCATCTTGTCCGGCACCTTCAGTCAGGATGGCTTGAAAGTATGTGGTCCCTACCGGTTCACTCTCGGGTTTCTCGGAGCACCCCTCTGCGGAGGGGTTAGTGCCCGATAGCGCATTCCGACATTACAAAGAGGAGCTGAAGATGCCCCAAGTATCATCCCCTTCATCAGATGAGCAGGAAATAAACAGGAACAGGTAACTGGGGGACATATGTAGGCTGGAAGTTGCAGCAGGTATCGCTTTTAGCAAAAGTACTGGCGTAAGGAATGGCATCTGGAAAGGCAGGCTGATGGCTCCAAAGGCAGGCGAGTGGAAGAGGAGGTAGCTCAGTGTCCTACGCAGAAGAGGAAGGGAAGTCCATGTCGGAGGAGGTGGCGTCGTCATAATGGAGTAGAGGGCGGCAGCCGAGGTAGGAGAACGCTGCAACCAAACTGCGAGGTAACTCGGCAGTAGTAGGGCAATGGCTGCTGGAAGGAAGCGTGAAACGTAACTCAGGAGGAGCGTAGCAACACGCCCAAGGAGGAAGCCAAATGTGCGAAGCAGGCAGGTAAGGAGCGGAGCAAAGTCCCAAAAGTAAAAAGAAGAAATAACAGAAGGCAGGGAAGAGGGGGGGTGGCAACAAACGAGCAAGCAAGCAGAGGGAGGCAGGCAAGCGAGATGGGAGGCAGGGGTGGGGGGCAGTGACAGAAGGAAGAGCAGCCGAGCACCACAACACGCCGCCAGTGAGTGCGGCTTGCTCTAATCAGAGCGGATGTAGCCTGCTTGTTTATACAGGATGTGGGGGAGGAGCTCTTCCCCCACATAACTTCAAGCGATAGCCTAATATTTCTCAGTAGTAACCAATACTCATACAAACATATGAACATACGAAGAAGCCAGCAGAAGAAGGCCATTTGGTCTATCAAGTCTGCTCATATTGCAGGGTCCACAGCTTGAGGTAATGTCCCTGCTATCCTTCCCCACTCCTCCCATCCTCCCTACCCATGATCCTTACCTTCCCCCATGCCTATCCCAGCCTCTCTTAAAGCTGCCCACTATCTTCAATGAGATGATCTCTTCTGGCAGTGCATTCCAAGTGTTCACCACCCTCTCTGTGAAGAAGTGCTTCCTGACCTCCCTCCTAAACCTCCCACCCTCCAGCTTAAGACTGCGCCCCCTCGTATTATGGTTGCCACTCAGCTTAAAGAGATTCTCCTTATCAACCTTATTTATCCCTTTCAAGTACATGAAAGTCCCAATCATGTACCCTCTCTCTCTCTCTCTCTCTCTCTCCTGTCTTCCAGGGAGTACATGTTCAGTGCCCTCAACCTCTCCCCGTATGCCTTACCCTGCTGACCCACTATCATCTTTGTAGCCCTCCTCTGGACCCTCTCCAGCAGGTTAATGTCCTTTTTGAGGTGTGGGCACCAGTACTGAACTCCACACTCTAGATGTGGCCTTACCAGTGACCTATACAAGGGCAGTATAACCTCCTCTCTCCTCCTACTACTGATCTCCCTAGATATGCATCCCAGCATCTTGTTTGCCTTTGCTGCTGCTTTCTTCCACTGTGTGTTGTGCTTCAGGTCACTAGTGATCATCACTCCCAGGTCCTTCTCATTCTTTGATGCAGAGACACACAAATCAACTCCCCCTCTTCTTGAGAGCTTCTGGCAACTGCCCAGTTTAGCGGCCCCTTCTCTGCTGAAGAAACAAAATATTATAATCCAGTTGGTCATTGAGGCTGTCAGTCACAGTTCTGGCTTTCCGATTGGCCACTCGAAAGGTGCCAAACACACAGTTCTCTATTTCTTCCAGCAGCCATAGCAAAGTACCCCATAGGACCCTTTGAGTTCCAGTTAGCCGAACAGAAGATCAAAGTAACAAGATGTCTGCCGAAGGGCAGACAGCTAAATGTCCAAATTTTAAAGTTCACTTTATCAACATTCTGTTTAGTTTTTAAATTAAACATTAACAGCATTTATTAGTGATCCCTCTGCACTATTATCTGGTACAAGAGTCATGAGTGGAAACAGAAAGAGCATTCTCTGGGTGGTCTCAAGCACTGAAGCACTCAGCTCCAGCACAGGCTAGGCACAGAGCTTTTAAAGCTATAGCGCAAATGTGCCAACTTGCACATTCATGCATGAGCTAGGGCAGAACATTACTCCGCTTGTATTCAAACTTCAAACTAGATATTAGCCCAGGTTCAGGATGGCAGATCACCAGGGCTGGACAAGGCCAGATGGAGGGCAAATGGGAAGCCTGAGGAGATAACATAAGGTGAGTCCCACCACTTTGGGGGTGCGGGGCGGCTACTTGTCTAAACATGGTATAGCCTGGGACTGTTACGCCCCAATCGCTATTTTCTGTGGCTCAAGTTTCTGTGATAGCTACTAGATCTATTTCAGTGTCTCCCACCATTGCCTGGAACTCACTAATTTTATTTCCCAGACTCCTAGCATTAAGGTAGACCTCTTTCTAAATTTCTCTTGATCCCATCTTGCTTTTTCATATTCTTTCTCCCTTATTCTTCTCTAGACTTCTTCATTTTTTATTTTTCATGCTGAATGTAGGCTTTGTCGACTCTCCCTCAGTGGCCTTATCCCCTAACCTAATTTGAACTTCAACCTTACTGTTACACACCTTGGTGCTACTAGTCCTCTGTTCAGGGGGAGCCCTAGCTAGGTTCCCCACCTGTTCTCCATTATCAGTAATTCCCTAGCCTCCATCTCCCCTGCAGTCAGCTTACTATGTTAGACTCACATTATATTGCATATTCCTCTAAAAGCAAGCTATCCTTTATAGAATTTGTAGACTTTGTTTTATCTCTTATATTGTTCATGGATTGTTTTGTCTTGTTCTGTGCACATTATCTCTCTGTATCTCAAAATAAATGAAACATTTAACCATAAAATCTATGCCTACCATCCAGAGTTTATTAGTGATGTTGTAGAATCTGCATTGATCCCAGCCTTAAGTTGTTGCCCCAGAGGCAGAACTTTAGAATGTTAAAATTCAGACTCTACAGCTGGCCTGGAGGCACTGAGTGTTGAGACGCTGGATGCCACACCTCGCACCATGCCAGCGACCTAAGTTCGGGAATGGACTCGGGTTGCTCGGGGAGTTGGAAGTGGTGCAGAAGGATCTAGCGTCCGCAGACAGCTCTCCTTCCCCAGGGAAGGGGGGTTAGCACAGTGCACTGTTGCCTGGCACCTAGTGGTGGCTGTGTGTCAGCACAGGCATGCTGCCAGAAGGGGGAGGGCCCACATTCAGGGCATAAGGCTGCCTCTGCAGAGGTGGAGCCCAGCTGTACTGCACATTGCACAACCATGGGCCGGGGGGAGGACATTGGAAAATCAGAACTGGCAGGCTCCATGATGGCCTGGCTGCCTCTACACCAGGAACGGAGAGCGAGCCCCTCCATGGGAGGGGCCAGAGCCGCCCACCAGCTTCACAAAAAGAAAAGAATAAAACCAAAAATCAAACTGTACTCCGTGGTCATGCTTGCCCCAGTATTCTAACAACAGATTTATTTCTCAACTGAAGAGTTCAAATGCCTCAGAGTCTGGTTCCAGTCCAAGTGGCTAAGTTTGATTAAATATTTTGCTTCTGTTTGCAATGTTGCAATTTTGTTCTGTTTTGTGGCTTTTCCTCAGTTCCACATTGTTTTCTGGAACTGAGGAAACCACAGTTTATGATGGGTCCTGGTTTGGGTTTACACTATTTAAGCTGACTAAAAGTAAATTTATTTTTGTGTCAAATTGGCTTAATTTTTGAAATGGTTACTTTTTTATTCAGTACAACTATAAACATTTTGTGCACCTTTTTTAGTCATTTGGATATGACTGAGAAGCATAAAAAAAGAATAGGGTTTAACAAGATCTAGCCAGAGCAGGTATAGTTGTGGCGAGCCTCTGAAGTTGGCGAAGGAGTGCCGATGAGTGTCATCTCCAAAATGGCAGCAGCAATGCAGCTACACATACGCGACACTCGCACGTGTGTAGTTGCGATGAATGGCATTCTGCCATTCCCAGGATGGTGGCACCGGTGGAGCTGTGCATACACGCAAGGTGAACATGCGCAGTTCCTGTCCCGGAATGTGAAAGTAACAGCCAAAATAGTGCAGCTGTTTCGGTTGTTACTCCATAGCGGTCAGTCGTGGTGTAGTGCTCCAAGCTGTGTGGGACTTTTGGAAGGATACTAGTGCTATGATCGGCAGTTTTAGGAGCAGAAAAGGCAAAACGTCTGTAGGTTCCGCCCACAGTCATAAAAAGTGTTTTTCCTGTAATGGTTCCTGGCAAGGGAAGAGGGTCATATACTGTATTTGTAATGGTTTGGGTCTTGATCATGATTTTGGAAACTGTGAAGTTTGCTTAAGTTCTCTGTCCAAAAATTAAGGAAAAATTGCAGCATGGCAATCACTGTCTGTTCCAGCTTCTACTACTGTGTCACAACAGTGTTCTGTAAAACAGACAAACATAGCTGTAGAGGTGATTTTCTAATTGAGGAAAGCATGCATCGTACAGTTCCCTATCCTCCCAGCAGCCACTGAATTCAAAAGGGACTGAAAAAAGGCTACAAGAAGTAATTTCTGACAAGGAGACTGATAAGGGTTACAAGCCATCCTTGAATCTCTGCATTGAGCACAGTGTGTCTTGTAGGGAAGCCCTAATGCAAACAATGGCTAAATAAATAAATAATAAAGTAAAATAAAAGGTCTTGTGACCAGCCATTTCATTCAATGTTAGGGAATGTAACCCCCCTACAAATGGGGGTTCCCGAAAAGTCTTCCTTGAGCTTGCCTAAATGCTCACTGCCAGGCTGGTGTTCTGCGTTTTAGCAGTTTAAATGTATTGCCAGAGAGTGCCTGTATAGCCTTTGTGTACTGTCTCTTTAAGAGCTGCCTGGATTGCAGTCATAATTAATCTAAGAGGGAGTTCTGTTAGAAGATGGACTTGTTTTCTGATCATTTGTTAGAGTAGTAATAATATTGCAGTTTGTTCTAACCTGCCTTTTTTGCAGCACATACAGTTCTGTTTGTTTCCATCATCTTGGTCCTGGACTGCAGAATGGGCCAACCAGTACATCTGGGACTTTAAAATGGAGCCTGCCTACAGGGGCTTGGTGGGGCCAAAACTTGTAGGAATTGTAGTTTGGGGCTTTTGGTGCCTAAAATAACCTGGAGGGGGAGCCCTTGTTGTGACTGACAGACAGATCAGCCCACCGAACCTTTTGGATCTTGGGGAAAGTCCCACTCTGCTTGCAGTTTCAGTTAGATCTGAGTTGGGAAGTGAAGAAGTAACAGCTTGAGACACTTCGAGCAGCAATCCATAGTGGATTCATGCGGGAGAACTGTGGAAAGGCCTGAGTTTGGCCTGCATGCCTGCCTGCTGTTCCTGAGAGGGAACTTGTGTTTTTTTTTTCGGACTGAATCCGAATTTGGAGAGCGAATTAAGCCACTGAATTGTGACCAGGCTTTAACCTGAAGAAGACCGAAGATTTACTGAATGCGATTGGTCTGTCAGGACTTCCAGCTACCTCTGAACTCCTGGATTGTGCAGAGACTCTGTAATTGCGACCGGAGAGCCATTTGCCTGGTACAGTGGAATTTCCTTACATGTGAACGTGCGGTGTGCTTATAGTGGATCGTGATTTGGTTCCCCATCGTGTATCTGAACTGTGTTTTGCTTACTGAAGGCTGTATCCAGCTCCACGGACTGAATCCTTATCCATTTCCATTTGCCTGGGCCCTGCTACACTGGCCCAACCAGAATACCTGCTATGCAGAGAAAGTCATCGATGAGAGACCAGCCTGGGGATCAGCCCCCTGCTCAACACCTTGAACAGGAACAATGCCTTGGTGATTCGTGTGGCCCTGCTTCTCTGGGCACTCCAGCTCAATAGCCTGCAGTCTTGATTTCATCCTGCCTGTGTCCAGTATTGGGTATCGTGAGTAAACATCAGGGTAGCTCCCTGCAACAACAGCTAAATCTAAAAGTGTTGTCATCTGATTGTCTTGTTGCCTTTTCTTTCATGAACTGAGTCCTCCAGCTCCAGAATACAAATAGTGTGTGTTGTGCATGTTGCTTTCTTCTATCACAGGGCCCCAGCCAGCTGCAACGTTCCTGGCTAACCCACCATTTTTCTACCTGGGTACCCAGAGTGTGTGACTGTGCAGGGACTCTGAACTGCATGCATAACTGTTAGATTGATAGAGCCTTTAAGCAAATCAACCTGATTATGCCCCTCCCTTGTTTAAGTCCCCTGAATAAATCAGATCTAACTCTTTTTGCATGTAACCTGACTGTGGTTCCAGTTTGTGCCAAGAATACTGTACTGTTGCTATTTGCTGTGCATAACTTTGTTTTACAGGGGGTCCCCAGGGTCGAGCTAGAGGATCCAGCCCTGTTGGTAAGTGCAAACAGTGTGGGTAATTGCATGGTGAATAAGGGTCATTGTGAAAGTGATTATTGTATATTGTTCAGGCCACTAGAAGGGAAAGGGGGGGTTACAGTGTCCCGGAGGGCTGTGCCCAGGTTGGCTTGACCAATAACTACCATGACCTCCAGGTGGAAGCACCTGTTTCAGTACTCAGGACCCTTAACCTGCTACTAGCCAAGCAGGAAGGAGTAGTAGCCCTTGGGATAGCGCCATCTAGGGGTTACAGGAAGAATACACCAAAGTGAGAAACACATGTGATTCTTCTGCCCACAAGGGAGACGGAACAACCAGCGCTACAACAATGCACAGTTTCTCTGCACCAGTCAGAGCAACCGGTTCCAGAGAAAAGGATTCCCTCAGTTGAGAACATCAAGAAAATGTGTCAGTTTTCCAAGTCATGCAGACTACAGGAATCCTCGCTGCTGCCCCCTCCCTCATCCCATCATCCTGATCAGGGTTTTTGTGAGGAGGAGGAAGAAAAAGAGAAGGAACTGACAATATTAAGAATTTAGTTTTGCAGACACTATTCAGCAGGGCTAGTGACTGGGAAAATCCACTAGCCCTACTGACCTTTACACTGGCCCAGCTGGTGTACTTATTAGAATGTTACCTTCTCTTTTCTTTTTGCACTTTTCATTGGTTTGAAAGACAGGATAAACAATGGATGTTGCAAACAATCAATGATAATTTACATTCAAGGGTAACAACAGAAGGTTCATTGCCAAGAGATATGGCTAAGCAGAACAACTATCGCCAGATTTACATCAAGTATTTCAAAATGTAAGGCATCAGAAAGTCAGTAGAAATTTCACAGCTTACGTCTACAGTTATGACAGTATATTTTGGTCTGTGAAACAGCAACAGTGAACAGTAACGTACCTGAGCAATTACCTATTAATTATTAAGTTTCAGGAAAGAGCCCCATACCTGTTCAAAGAGATCTAATTTTTCTTGAAGCATATAACAGATTCTTTCATTATTGGCTGTTGTACCCATATATCTGTGCCACTGTAGTATTGAGGGTATTTTATCTGATTTCCAGTGAGCAAGGATTAGTCACTTGGCCCCCAGTAGCACTGCCAATAGCCAAACCTTGGAGTTTTTCCCTATGTATATACTATTAGGGATGATACCCAAGATAAATAGAGACAGAGTGAATGGGAGAGTGATCTTAACTATTTTAGAACATATGCTGTTTTAAAGTGTTGGACATTTCCAGAACATACGGTATATGAGAGGTCAGAATGAGTGTGCAGACATCTCCAGCATTTTCCATCTGCATGAACTCCCATAATTTCTAATTTGTACGGGGAGTAGTAGAAGTAGTGCAAAATCGTATACTGGCTAAGCTTCCCTTGTGTCTCTTTGCTAGAGGGTTTTGCATTAACCCATACAGAGTCCCATTCTGATTTGGTAATGGTGACATTAAATTCACTTTTCTAGTTCCCCTTAGCAGAGACCGTTAACCCATTATTAGGTTGGGCTAAGAGTTTGTATAAAATACTTGCTCCTTTTCTTATTGTTGCAAATTTCCTGAACTGTAGCTATTCTGGGGAGTTTGTGACACAGAGGTTTGTACGTAGAGTTTTATTTAAAGCTTCTCTAAACTGTAAGTAAAAGCAGAAGTGGAATTGTTGTATTCTAAATTTCCACTTTAGCTTACTAAATGTACTCAGCGTTTGGGCGTCTTCATCAAAGACATCACAAAGACGTAGGACTCCCAGTCTTTCCCAGCCAGGATCCTTTAGCGGCCTACCATTGTATGGTAGATAGGGATTATTCCATAAGGGAAATTCAGTATTCGGGGTGAACTTTGAGTGGATTTGTAAGTAAACTTTTCAAAGTATTGTGATGGCGCCAGCAATGATAGGATTATCCTTAACAGTGTCCAGAACAGGGATAAAAATGAAGTGCTGCAATGATTGCTTGACAAAGAATGCCCAATGATATTTCTCCCAAGTACAGCACTCAGTGACAGTTCAGTCGGCACCAGCCACAGTCGTGTGAGGAGGGCTGTGCTGGCGCTGACTCTGTTTTGGCATGGGGGGTAGGGTGGTGGGAACAACCTGCTGGGGTGGGGAGTGTGGAGGGCCGCTTGACCACCAATGACAGGGGCGTGCTTTTCTGTTTTGACAACAGGGAATTTGGGGTTTGGGAAGGGGGGATATTTACAGTGTTTTACAAATAGGGACATCGGGGTTTGGGGAGAGGGATACACTGTTCCACTAATAAATGGGGGATATTTACAGTGTTTTACTAATGGGAGCATTGGGGTTTTGGGAGGGAGGAACACAGTTCCACTAATGAATGGGGAATATTTACAATGTTTTGTCGATGGGGCAGTCGGGGTTTGGGAAGGGGGATACACTGTTCCACTAATGAATGGGGGGTATTTTCAATGCTTTGCAAATGGGGTAATCGGGGTTCAGGGAGGGGGGAACACTGTACCACCACAGCTTGGGGGATAACCGAACTGCTTTACAAACGGGGACATCGGGATAGAGGAGGGAGGACCACTAGACCACCGGGTTGTGATACCTCAGGTGCACCATGCTGCTGGTGGTGCTGCTGTGTCCATGCTTCCCCATCCTTACTTTGCCTTGAATTACCACATGCTTTTCATCAACGGTAATTAGTGCTGCGCTGTATGTCGTACTACTGACCATAGCGCAGTGCTATGGTTTTGAATATCCCAGAGTGCCTATATGCATGTCCCTGCCCCTCCCTAGGACCCATGGATACATTATATTTTAGCGCCAGCACTAACACGCTGCACCGGCACTGTTTTGTCATTTGAATATCACACTCCAGCACTATTGTGGTGCAGTCCTGACGCAAACAGTTTGCGCCCAGTGTAGCCGTTTGAATATCTGGCCTATTGCCTTTTTAATGTTTGCGCTATTGTGGTCCATCTGTATGATTTTTATAGTCATTAGCTTCTCTTTTCTTCTTTCTCAGTAAATTCTAGTTATGAAGAAAATGCCACCTGCTAAATTATAACAAATGATCACAGGTTATCAAAAAACACATATTTCAATTAAATATATAACATTTTGGTGGTAGAAAGTGTTATTTTTTCCATAAAAATCTGAAAACAGATTTGCAGTTTCCCACTGAAATACACTGCCAGCCTTGCCAGTAAGGAGTTTTTGATATCATAATACAAGGAATCTGTTGGATTTTTTTTAACTAGTAACTGGTAGCATACAAATAAAATGATGGAAAGGCAAGGGAAGGAACAAAAGCAAACTGACTGATTGCAGAGGCATCAAAAGGCCTCTGACATTCATTCTTTATGATATACATCCTTACTAAGCCCTTGCTCTTCAAGACGACTGACTAATAAGTGAGAACACATAGCAGGAGGCAGTACTCTCAGTTTGGACTGTTGAGAGCGCACTGCAAATGCTGGGTTTCCTCTTGCATTTAGAAAAGCCTTACCTCAAACCCAGCTAAATACTGGAGTTCATAGGCATGGAATGTGACACAAAACAAGGGAGGGCATTCTGCCAACTTGGTATGCAGAAGCCCTCCTTCAGAGGACATATTCCTGGCAGGCCACACAAAGTCTGCCTTGGAATTCCTGCAGTGATTAGGACACAGGGCCTTAACCACAGCAGTGATGCTGTGGGTAAGATTGCAGATGAGAGATGTGCAGCACTATTTAAAAATGTACTGGCACCAAAAAAGTGCATCTCTGGAGCAGCCGGTACCAGTCACTCAGAGTTTGGTATAGGCTTTAGACTAGTAAAGCAACCTCAGACAGGGTATTCCCTTCCTTCTACCCACACCAGCACACATCTTAATGACAGATGTGTCCATTTTGGGGTGGATGGCTCATCTGAAGAAGAAGAAACAGTAAATGGAGTCTGGGACTCGCAGGAATGCCAGAAGCACATAAACCTGCTGAAGCGCAGGGCTGTTCTCCTGTACATGAAGTGTTTCTTCTCCCTGTTGCAGGACAAAGCAGTCCTGATCAAGACAGACAATAAAACCCCAATGTACTACACAAGCAAACAGGGACGTGCCAGATCCTCCAAACTCTGTACAGAGGCTATGAAGATATGGAACTTTGCATATTCTCTGAATGCAGGAATATTTGCTGTTCATGTATCAGGCAAATTTCCTGAACAGAATGGATCAAGTGACTCATGAATGGTCTCTGAACCAGTAAATGCTCAGCTCGGTTTTCCTGACATGAGGAGTCACAGAAGTGGACCTATTCACCTCTTGGGAGACCAGAAAGCTCTCCTGCTTCTGCTGCTGACCCCTCTTCAGTGGGGACAATCCCATAGGATGCTGTCACTCTTCCCTGGGGGATAATTCTGCATTTCCTCCATTCCTGGTGATCTAAGGGGTACTGTTGAAATTGCAAAGATAGTCAGGAACAGTGATTCTGATACTACCAGAGTGGGCCTGGCTGGTCCTGGTTTTTGTGTCGCATATTTATGAGCACCCGCTTGAATGCGGTATGCACCCATCTTTTATTTGCCAGGTCTGGTACTCTCTGCTGTTCACAGTGTACACTTAGAAGCTGTGCACCATCACAGGGTGGCGGGAGTACTTCCTGCATTTCACTTTCTGGATTTCCACCAGGGCCAGGATTAGACAGCTGCCAGTGTTTTGCCGAGAACTGCAATAAAGCAGATATTTGTGCTGCTCAGTTCTGGCAAATAGTCAGTCCACACTGACTGCAGCCAGTGAACCTACAGTATGTGGAGAGAGAGAAACACACCATAGATGTATGAATCTGTCCAGAAGTGAAGTAAACTGCAGGCAATTCAGGGGTGCTTTGGAGATACTTTTCGGTGAAGGGGGGGCACCTGCAGCGCAGTATTAACAGTTTACAACGTGGAGTCGTTTGCACATTTCATGGAAGAAATTGTCATTTGGGCTACTCCAGTTAAAACTGTAGCAATAGAACAGCCTCAGGTGGGCGAGCTGTAAGGAGGGGTAACAGTCTGCCTGGCATGGAGTGCCAGGGGTCACTACTGGTGCAGGTGGAGCAGTATGTTTACACGCTAGCCCAAAACACCTGCACCAGTAAATGATCCCACCAAAACAGGGACTGCAATTCACCACAGTGGAGTGTCCTTCTCCACTTCACACATCGTGTTCACGACCTGATCTGCACCAGTGCAACTCATCTGCACCCCTTGCGACCATGCAGATCAGGTTGTGTAAACAAGCCTTTTGCCTATTTATCTTCCAAAATATCATTCAAATGCAGGTGAGGAGAACTGCACAGCCTGAACATAAAGAGGGCTGTGAGTTTCTGATTGGACAAAACCAAGGTGTTCAGATCTGACTGCACTCAGTGGTTTGTTACTTATAGTTTATATCTCATTGGATAAATATCTTGCATTCAGTTTTGCTATGAAATGGCTGGCAAGCAGCCACCCAAAAGCCAATGGGTACAGTCCACTAGAGCTACATTTACTGCTGTGGCATTATTAAGAAGCATATCCTTTAGGAGGTCTATAAAGCAGCTACCTAGTTCACAGTACACATTTTTACTTCTCATTATTGTCTCAGTAGCCAGACTAGAAGGGATACCATGTTTGGTACTTCATTGCTTCAGAACCTTTTTCCTAAATAAGTTGTAGACCCTGCCTCCCAAGGTATTGCTTGAAATCTGTGGATTGTACAACATCACTAATAAACTCTTATTGCTGGAAGAAAAAAAATACTCACTGTAGTGATAATGTTTCTTCTAGAGTGTTTATCAGTGACCATACAACCCCTTCCTTATCTCCCCCTCTAGAACCATAGTAGAAAAAGCTTGTTCAGGATGAATCAGAATTTGCCTTATTGCTTGAGGATTTCATTAAGGCAAACTTTGCAGATTTTTTTCTTTCAAATTCCATTAGTGGTTTTGCATTCCTATTTATGTTTACATTAGATGGGAATACTTAGTGTAACCCCCAAACAAATGGGGGTTCCCAAAAGTCTTCCTTGGGCTTGCCTAAATGCCCTCTGCCAGGCTGGTGTTCTGTGTCCTAACTATTTAAAAGTGTTTGCATGTGAGTGCCCTATTAGCCTCCCTGCCTGTCTCTTTAAGAGCTGCCTATTTCGTAGAGTATGTGACCCCTAGATGGCGCTATCCCAGGGGCTACTACCCCTGCCTGATTTGTCACTAACAGGTTGAGGGGCCTGGATCCGATGGCGGGTGCCTCCACCCAGAGGTCAGGGTTTGCAATAGTTAAACTAACTTGGTCACAGCCCTCTGGGACACTGCAACCCCCCTTTCTTCCCACTAATGGCCCACACTATATCAGAATTACCTTCACAGTATACACTTACCCTCAGGACTGGTTCAGGCACTGGGACCTCCTGTAAAATAAGATACAGTGCAACAATCACAGTACAATACTTTAACATAGACAAATACCTCAGGCAGTATAACTTGCTGAAACAAGCAGCTCTGATTTATTTAGGGGATATAACAAGGACAGGGGAATCAGGTTAATTAGCTTATCACTTTACTCATCTATTTATGGCTCTGTGTATAGGCTCTATCCCTACCAGTTACTGTCCCTGGGTACCCAAGCCCTAGTGGCTAGTCCAAACCGTGGCAGCTGGTAGGGGCCCTTTCACAGAGAAAAGAAAATTAGTTAAACAGTCAGCAGTACAGTAATTCCATTTGGATTCAATTGGCAATTCAACAGGGAGCGACCCTGAATTAGTACTCACGACCTCCAAACAAGATAGGGTCCTTCAATGTCAGCAGGGCTACCTTGAGCTCCACGAGACTCCTCACACATTTATATGGCAAACTGCAACAGGCAAAAGTCCTTTAATGGCAGCAGGATTCACTCGAGCTACACAAGCCTCCTCACACATTTATATGGTAAACAGTCACAGGCAAAAGTCCTTTAATGGCAGCAGGATTCACTTGAGCTACACAAGCCTCCTCACACATTTATATGGTAAAAAGAAAGTACTATACCAGGCAGGCTGCTTCTCTGTCCCGATCGCAATTACTGCACAATACCTGGGAGAACACACAGCAGATTCAGTTCCTGACAGACCGAGTGCAATTCAGCAATTTCTCCAGTCTTCTACAGGGTGAGCCTGGTTTCTACTCTTCAGATATCCTTCGATTCTCTTCACAGGACGGATTCAGTCCTAACAAGCAGTTACACAAGCTGCAGACCGGAACTCTGGGCCTTACAATACATTTCCCGACTAAAACTGCACAATCAAAAAGCACAGGGCTCTTCCCTCTCTCACTGCCAGAGCTCAACTGAACTCCAGCAGACAAAACTGGCACTTCCTTTGAGTTCCTCCCAGTTCTGGCTGATTGGCTGTCACTACAATAGACTGCCCTGTTGGGCCAAAAGGCGCCAAGTCTAAACTACATCTCCCAGAGTCACTGCCCATACAATCCTCTTGTGGCTGGCTCAGATTATGAGTCCAAGTTCTGATTCGTCCAAGGCACCATTTTAGAGCTACCTTAACCCACACTGATTGGTCCAGTTCAGCAGTTCAAAACTAGAATGGGGAACTAGGCAAACAAAGTTCTGACTGCAAAGAAAGCAGGTTAGACAAACTGTAATTTCATTATTACTCTAAATGATTTCTGGCAAACAGTTACATCTTTCAGATAGGTTCCCTTTGCACTCCTAGTGACTGCAAAAATGGAGTGAATTGGCAGCAGCTCGAGTGGTACTCAAGCAGAGAAGTACACAGTCCCCCCATACAAACTAATTATGTCTGCAAGCAGACAGCTCTTAAAGAGACAGTACCAGAGGCTCTAAAAACACTCACTGATAAATGGCTTAAATGCCAAACACCATTCAGGCTTGGAGCATTCAAGCAAGCTCCTGGAAGTCTTTTTTGAACCCCCATTTGCAGGGGGGTTACAAGTATAGTTAATGTGAGTAGGGGCCGAGTAGTTTCAGGCTTGAGTCCCGCCCGGTCTGCTGTATTATTGCTCCATTCTGCTGTCGCTATTTGCGAAGAGGGAGCCCTATAGGGATCTGTGACTGTTAGCTGATTATCTGCTTTAATAGTAAAGATATTGTAGTTTGTCTAACCTGCCTTCCTTTGTAACATTGACATTCCTGTTAATCACCACCATCTTGGTTCTGGACTGCTAGTTTGGACCAATCAGTACCTTTGGGGACCCTAAAATGGAGTCTCCCCAGGGGTCTTTTGGGAGTGAATTTCTGTAGGAAGTGTAGTTTTTACACTTTGGCGCCTAAATGGACCTGGAGGGGGAGCTCTAGCTGTGACAGACAGATGACTCAACGAATCAGACCTTTTGGATCACTAGGAAAGTCCCAAGCTGCCTGCAGCAGTGGTTCAGTTTGGAGTTAGAGTTGAAAGAGTGAACAGCTCGAGGGATTCGTGCAGCTGCTCCTGCGTAGTGCGCAGGGGAAATCGGAGGGAAGACTGTGTTTGGCCTACCTGCTACCATCTTCATAAGTGAAGAGACCTTGAGCCTGATAATGGACTTCTTCCAAATTTGCAACTTTTGCAATCAGATCGTGATTTGTGACAAATTGAATCCTGAAGTGGACCAAATATTTGCCTCGGTGCGCTCATCCTGTCAGGACTTGAGACTGCCGCAGAGCGTATGGTTTGTGCAGAGACACTGTGAATTGCAACCAGACTGTCATCTGAACTGTGGTATTTACCTTGTCTTTACTATAAGTGTGCTGAATGCTGTTAGTGGGTCACAATTTGGTTCCCCCACTGCATGATTGTGTCGCGCTTGCTGGAAGCTGCATCCAGCAACTACCAGACTTTTCTCCAAACTGTTCATCTAGTCTAGGCCCTGCCACCTCGGCCCAGACAGCCGCTCATGCCGCAGAGAAACAACCGACGAGAGACCTGCCTGGGGATTCGGCTCCCTGCTCAACACCAACAAACAGGATTGGCACCTCAGTGCTTTGTGTGGGCCCTGCTTCTCATGGCAATCCAGCACTTCATGCTGGGGTCTCCATTTTGTCCATCCTGCATCCTGTACTGGATAGCGTGTGGGTAAACACCAGGGTAGCTCCCTGCAACAAAGCTCAGATCAAAGTGTCTATTGATGTAACTGTTGTTGCTAATCGTTTTGGAACTGAGCCATCCAGCTCCGGATTACAAATTGTGGATTAAAGTGCCTGCATGTTTTCTTTCCATCACAGGGCCCCAACCAGCTGCAATGCCGGCCTACCCCGGGCAATGCTTTAGGCTAGCTGTAGTTCCAACTGGGTACCCAGAGTGTGCAGGACTGTGATACAGGGACCTTAAAGTGCATGCCTTATAACCTGAATTATTCAGATCCCGAATCAACTACCAGATTCTTCCCCCTTCCTTGTTACTGCCCCTTAAATAAATCAGATCTAACTATTTTTGCACTGAAACTGGTTTTGGTGTACCTCTGTACAAACAGCACTGAAATACTGTTGGTTGTTTTGCTAAATCTTATTTTACAGGGGATCTCCAGGGCCTAGCCAGCTGAACCAGCCCTGGTGGTAAGCGCAACAAGTGTGGGGTTAAAACTGTTGTCAGGGGCAAAGTGCTGTTGTATATTTTGTGAAGCATTTAGGCCACTAGAGGGAAAAGAGGGGGGTAACAGTGTCCCAGAGGGCTGTACCCAGGTCAGCTATGCTACCACAAACCCTGTCCTCCAGGTGGAAGCACTCGTTTCTAGTACCCAGGCCCCTCAACCTGCACCAGGTCATGCAGGGAGGGGTAGTATCCCTTGGGATAGCACCACCTAGGAGTTACATTAGCATAGGTTAGATAGGTGGTCACAGCTCTCTTCTGGTCTTTGGCTATAAATTTGGCATTATAAAATGGGCCATGAAAATCCTGTAACATGATTGGTCGAAACACATCATGTGACAGTTGATTATTTTCTGACAACCACACACTTCACAAGAGCTACATATATTTGTTAAATAAAAGCCCATTTTAGTGTATAGTGACCTCTTGTTCTTCATAGAAATCACTCACACTCAGAATGTTGTACCACAGTTTAAAGTTCATGGAACGCGGTAATACCATACTGTGGTACAACAACATCTTGGCTGTTTTTGAGAGCGCACGAGTCAGCAGTTGAACTAAAGGAAAAAATGCTGCATGCTCATCTCACAATTCAAACAGTAAATAATTTGACGGGATGGCAGTGGTGGTTTTTCCTAAAGTGGCTCCTAGAGGAGCGCATAAATTGTCGACAATGGGAAACTGTCTCTTGAAATCATTTAAAGCTTTTTTTTATTTTGTTTTAGAAGAAGGTGGTCGCTGTAATTATAAAATACTGGATTTGGCAACTGTGCTCCAATCAATCAGCGCTGTTAGCCTGTTCTTATTCCGTGTGACCTCTCAAGCTTCGCTCTTGAAGTCTAACAGAATCAGAACCCTTAGTGGCAACACAGGCTGGTTGTGCACAGTTGTCCAGCCAGTATTCTCTATTTATGAAAGGGATGACACACTCCAGTGTGTAGGGAGTAAGGGAATACTGCACTTCTCGTGTGATTGTGGCAGTCTACTACTTGTGCCTAACAGCTACCTGAGGCATGCATTATTTCCTTATATCTGCACACCCTGTCATGTGTTATCCCTTACTTAGAATGCTGTGGGAACAGAACACTGAGCAGAGTCTGAACTTTTAGTATTCTAAATTTCTGTCTCCAGTGCAACAGCTCATGCCTGAGATTAATACAGATGGTATAAATAACTAATAAACCCTCCAGAAGAAACATTATTACGATGATGAATAATTTTTCTTGAAAACATGGTGAAAGAAAGGCTCCTAGAGTGTGTTCTTCTGTGATAGATACCATCCAAAAGTGGGACTAATACTGTTTGCTTGTCTGTGTATACGGTATGTGGAATTTGAATTTTTTTTTTATGGTTTGAACCTGTGCTACTATGCCATGGAATGAATGCAGCACTGAACAGATACTAAAATAATGAGTGATTGATCAGGCACACTTTAAATATTCACTGTTTAATAGGTGCAGTATCGACTATAGTGCAGGTTCAAATTTCAGTGAACAGCAAAAGAACTGATGCTTAAATATAAAGTACTTTCATAAAATGTAACTTGTCAATTTTTAACAGGACACTCCTATCCCTGGAACTTATGATATACGAGATTTCGTCCAGGAGGCCCAATTAAATCCAATCAAGATGACCTACAGTTTTAAAGGAGAAGGCAGAAAGAAAAAGGCTGGAAAGACACCAGCTGGAGAACTCTTGATGCCTGGAGCTTACAACATAATGGACTTTATAAACCTTCTGGAGAAACTGCCAGCAACATACTCCTTCAAAAACACCCCTAGACCAATCAGCTATACTATGGGAATAAGAGACAAGGTAGAATCATCTATGTAATTGCAACTTTAATGTACTGAACTCTGTCAGCAGTCCAGTTCTGCAGCCATACAAAACCTTGCATATAACTAACGATCATCCTCTACAGAGAAAAAAAACTCAGTTTCTGCAGGCATGCACTAAACTCAGTTTGTTATATCAAGGACAGTGGTTAAAAGCCCCAAACTCTCCTGCTAAATTATTCAGACTCCATTTCAGGAAACCTCTTAAAGAAAAGGTATCAACAGCCATATTTACAACCTTGTGGTTAGAGGAAACAGCAGTGGTGGTGAGGAAGTTGTCTGGGGGAAGGTTAACAGGAGCAGGTGGGGTGGAGTTGGAGTTTCAACTGGTGCCTGAGGGAGGCCAGGGCTGAAGAGAGAAAGAGGGAGGAGGGGAGCTTGTTCCAGAGTGCAGTAGGTCAATAGGAGAAGGCAGATTGCCCAGCAGAGGAGCGGGGGTGAGGAGTGGAGAAAGTGCGATGATCCCCAGAATGGAGGGAGCAGGAGACAGGGGTAGTTGGGTGAAGAGAGAGGAGAGGTATGAGGGAAGAGAACTAAACCAGTATTGGATATAAAGGAGGTAGAGTGAGCCTGGTGATATGAGGGCAGAAGGTCACTCCTAAGACATTGGAAGACAGAAAAAAACTACTCATAGACGCTTTGATGGCATAACTCCTAACACAATTTTATGCAGACCTAAGGCTGAGAGAAACTTACACCATTCATCGAACGGGAGGCAACTCATAGTAGAATATAAGTGAAAGTGGTGGGTTTAATCTGGATTGACCAGTTACAAAATGGCAGATGCTATTGTAGGCAGTTTTCAGTTTCGATAGCACTCTCTCTGATGTGGCAGTGTAAACTATTGACCCATAGTCAACAGCAGAAAAGAGAAGGCTATGGGCCAACAGTGGAACTGAGGTATAAAAAAAAACATGTACCCTAAACAGAAGACCCAACCTACGATGTATTGTCTTAATTGGAAGAGACACGTGAAACTAAAAGAAGAAAGAGCTATCCAAAGTGATTTCCAAATACTTAAAAGTTGTCAATGCGTTCAGTGGTTTCTCAATTAAAATCAGAGATTGTAAGTGGTCCTATGCTCTTCCTCCTGGGGCCACTAAAAAGCACTGATTTGTTTTTTTTAGAATTGAGCACCAACCTATGAGACCTGAACTACTCCTGCAACCTATCAGAGTCATCTTGCAACTTCTCAAGGTTCTTGGGTGTTGTCACCAGCACAAAATATTACTGCGTAGTTGGAATATAAGATAACCTCAGTCTGGCGACAGACTGCAGGGGCTGAATTCAAGAAAGGGAGAGAACATGGGGTCCCAGTATGGACCCTTGAATCCACCACAAATGGATAAGAATTCAGATCTCATTCCAGTTATGTCAGTTTTATGAGAACAAGCCTCAAGACAGGGCTTGAATCAAAGTAATACATAGAAGCATAATTTGTCAGCGGAAAAGGATCACTTGGCCCACCCAGTCTGCCCCAGATGTTCCCTGCCTAATCTGTCTCCACAGACCCTAACTGGTGCTTGACGCTCCTGTTTTTGCCTCCATCACTTTCACTGGGAGTCTGCCCAGGCATCTAGCATCCTTTCAGTGAAGAAGATTTCCTCACATCACTTTAAACCCCCCACCCAGCGCCATTGCATGCCCTCTGGTCCTGGTGCTATTACTCATTTGAAAGAAATTCCACTTCTGCACCCTGTTCACCCCTGTGAGGTACTTGCAGGTCCCTGTCATCTCACCTCTCTCTCCTCTCTTCCAGGGTGTACATGTTGAGATCCCTTAGTCTCTCCTCACATGGTTCCTCATACAATCCTTCACCATTTCAGTTGCTTCCTCTGAATTGCCTCCATCATGTCTATGTCCTTTCTGAGGTGCCCCTCCAAAATTGTGCAGTAAACTGAACTCCAGGTGGAGTCTCACCATACAGTAATACAGTGACAATACCACCACCCTCCTCCTGCTGAAGATACCTCTCCCTATGCACCCCAGCATCCCACAAGCCCTACCCACTGCTTTGTCACGCTGCCCTGCCACTTTGAGGTCATCAGATATAATTATCTCAGACCCCTTTCCTATTTAGTGACTGTCAATACCCCCCATCCTATATACAGTTCCTGGGTTCTATGCCCTAGGTGCATGATTTTGCACTTTGTGGCATTGAACCCCAATTGCCATGCTCTTGAGTTTCCCAAGATCCCTGGGTATTCTCTCCATCCCCTCCTGAGTGCCCACCAATGCAGATTTTGGTATCATCCGCAAAGAGACATACCTTCCTTGAAATTCTTCTGCAACATCACTTTTGAAGACATTGAAGAGGACTGGTCCCAGTTCTGAGCCCTACGCACCTCACTGATTACTCTCCCATCATTACAGTGAGTGCCTTTAACCACCATCCTTAGTCTCCTATCCATTAACCAGCTTCTAACTTAATTCACCACTTTGGATCCCACCCCTAGGCTGTTCAGTTTCTTTATCAGTCATCTGTGTGGCACAATGTCTAAGGCCTTGCTAATGGCCAGATAGGCCACGTCCACTGCCCTCCCCTGATCTATTTCCCTGGTCACCCAAAGAAATCTATTAAGATTCATTTGCCATAACTCCCAACCACCATGAGTCCATGCTGCATGTGGTCTTGCAGCCCATTAGATTCAAAATACTCCCATCAGTCTTTCAGTAGGGTTCCCACTAATTTCATGCATCAACAAAGAATGCTGCTCAGCACAAAAGGATAATGTGTCCAACTTCTTTGTTAAGTTAAAATACTAACACGACGCTATGACAAATTCAGGAACAATACCTAAATGTTTCATGCTTGCACACTTTTTCAAGAGGTGATAGTGGGCCTACAAATGCACCCCCTCCCTTATATAGTGCCCAAAGCTTAAAGTGATATACACATACAGGAAACCACATGTAATGAATTCATCGGTGCCCATAACAACATACAAAAATATAAAACATACAAAATGACACATACATAAATACAGATATCAAAAGACAAAAAAAGGGATAAAAAAAGCAGGCAGGTATTTTGTCTATGTGCAAAAGATTGCAAACTAATTATAGAGCCAAACCTTGATTAGTCGATTGATACCAAGAGGTTTCATTTGATAAATACAGAAAACAGTTTTTTGCTAACTCAACGATAAGGTAGAACCTCAGTTTTATCATTTAGGTCAGGAGGTTTGGTTGCGTGAAGTTTAAAAATCCAAAATACTTCCCTTCTGGCAAGAGCCAGATCTAAGTCACCACCACGAGGCCCCATTTGCACTTTCTCAGTGCTTGTAAAATTCAACACATGTTGTTGGGTAATCTAGATTGCACAACATGGGCTGCTGTAGCATACTCCACATTCTTCTGTGCATTTTCCCTTACATGTTCACCTACCCTCTCTTTTAATTTTCATTTTTTTCTTCCCACACAATAGGCACAGCATGAGCATGTTCCCAGATAAATCTCATAAGTTGAATCGCAATTTATAAACCTTTTAATAGTATAAATTTCGCCATTGCAGGGATTGGAAAAGGTGTCTGTATTTTTAATAACAGGGCAGCATTTACATGCTGGTACTTGAAACAGCCTACTGGTAAAGGGGTAACCAGGTAGAGGGATGCACTTTTGGCTGCAAACTATGCAGGATCCTGTCTGCCGGATTTTGAGGACAGCAGTACACCATACGGGGAAAGGCCCTAGTCATTTCACTCAATTTGGGTTTGGCTTGTAGAATGTGCCAGTGTTTTCTGATGGTATTATTAACCACTGAAGCTTGTATACTGTAAGAGGTGACTGAATTTAACCTACTGTTATCCTGGTCCCATGACCTGGGTCCATTCAAAAGAGTCTCCCTTTGCGTGTCCGTTGCCCTCTGCCTGGCTCTGTTAAGTACTCTTTCTTGTAGCCCCTAGCAACAAATCTGTTGCTTAGTTGGTCTGCATTATGCTCAAATGCTGCATCAGGACTACAGTTTCATCGCACCCTAGTGAATTGTCCCATAGGGATATCCCAAACAGTATGATGTGGATGACAAGAACGTACTAACAAAATAGTATTATGATCAGTTGGTTTATGATAAAGATCTGTCTCAATTTCATTTTCATCATTCTTAGCAATAAGAATGTCTAAAAATGAAATTTTTGTTCTACTTGTATTAGCAGTAGATCTAAGGTTACAATTAGACCCTTCTAAGAATTGAACAAATAAAGACAGTTCTTCTTCAGTACACCTCCAAATCATGAAACAGTCATCAATGTAATGTTTCCAAAGAGAAATCCTGCTAAAAAATGGATTTGATGTTCTAGCAACACTTCTGGCAGTGTCCTTTCCCTTTAAGAGCTTGCTGGAAAATCTTCAAGCTGGCTCCTCCCACCCACCCACTTGGCACAACTGTTGTTAACGCTACAAGGACTTGATATGGCAACAGTTGGTGTTAACCGGAATCAGACTGAGCCCGGTTTCTACGTTCACCATCATCTGGCTGTCACCCAAAAGGCCAACGCCTTCTTCTGCTATGGAGCCGACCAAACTGGTCTCGGCTCAGCCGCCTCCAGCATCTCTGCCAATTGTGGTTGAACTGCCGCCCAAACAGCTGATGGTCGGCGCTCCATCTAAGGAGTCTCGAACGGCAAAGGGGCTTCCACATCGGCTGTCGGTCACCATCACCCCGACCATCCGCGGAGGGTCAGCAGGGACTTGGGCGGTCGATTTCTCATTGATGACTCCTCTGAGTCAGAGGGTTCCTCACTGCACTCCCGTCCAGTCGACATCGAGTTGGTGGGGACTATCTCAACAGATGAGGGTCCCACATCCTTTCTTGGCCTTCTCTGTCTGATCTCCGAGTCAACGTGTATGAAGATGGAGCCCGTGCAAAAGCGGGCTCATTACCCATTGACCAAGATCCTCGATCAAGGAGACTCTCCAACAGAGGACTTCTGGGTGGCAGAAGGTCTGTGCTGCCTTCTCACTTGGTCTTCACCAGGCAAGCTTGGCCCTCACTATGACCCACTTCTCCCATGCCCTACTGGGCACCCTTGATGAGGTGCTTTCTCGTCTGCTGGTGGATCTTCTGACCACAGTCAAACAGGTCCAGGACCAGGGTCCGGCTGTAGCAAAACAACAGCTCCAGACAGCCATGGACATTGGGGACTCCTGTGCCCACTCCATGGCGGCCTCAGTGGCCATGCGCCGAAGGGCTTGACTGAGGATCTTGACCTTTACGGTGGACACCCAGCACAAGCTGGCAGATGTCCCCTTCCTGGGCACTGACCTGTTCAGGCTCAGGGTTGAGAGTTACCTTACCCACATTGAGAAGTCCAGTGCCACCTTGGACTCTGTGACATCTGCCCAGAAGGACCCTAAGGGCTCTAAGCAGCAGCAGAAAAGGAAGCCCTTTTTTTTAGCCTCCATGCCTGCAGCCACACCAGCCCAGCAACAGGCTGGTCAGCAAGCTCAGGCCTGGTGCTCTTGGCCCAAGTTGTTGGCCTTGTTGTTCTTGGTAATCTGTAAGCCTGGAGGGAGAAGCTCCGGTGGTGCCTCAGCCGTGCCCTCCTCCTCCTCTAGGCCTGCCCAGTGATGGCATGAGGGGTGCCTCCCTCATGCCCATCCCACCTCCCCTGGGTCCTCCCATGGGGGGGCCAGCTCCACCACTTCCTTTCCACCTGGTCTGCTGTCACCATGGACAGGTGGGTTCTAGAAGTGGTGGGTCAGGGTATGCCACTGGATTTCGAGCAGTACCTTCCTTGCTGAGCACACGCACCACGGAAGGACTTGGTTTCCACAGATGTGCTGTCAGCTCTCAAAGATGACATAGCCAGCTCCTCTGCGAGGAGTTTGTGGTTCCTGTCACGGATCCTCCAGAACACCCAGGGTTTGTCTCCAGGTACTTCCTGGTGCCAAAGCAGATGGGGTGCTGGTGCCCCATTATAGATCTGCATGACCTGAACATGTTCCTCAGATCACGCACTTTCAGGATGGTAACTCTGTCTCAGATTATACCATCTCCAGAGTGAAACATGTGGTTTTGCTCCCTGGATCTTCAGGACATGTTCTTTCATGTCCCGATCCATCCATCTCATCAAAGTTTCCTCCGTTTTCGAGCAGAGGGATCCCTCTATGAGTTCCAGGCCATACCATTCAGCCTCTCCTCACCAAGTGCATTGCAGTGGTAGTAGCATTCCTGAGGCACAGAGAGGTCTGGGTTTACCCCTGCCTGGATGACTGGCTGATCGTAGGTCTCTCCAGGCAGGAGGTGGAGCAGTCCGGGGACCTGGCCCTCCAGCCCTGCATCTCCCTTGGTCTCCTGGTCAATGAGGCCAAATCGGAACTCGTGTCTTTGCAGGTGAGCAACTTTATTGGGGTGGAGCTCGACTCTTGCAGAGCCAGGGCTCGACTCCCATTGGAAAGGGCAGAGGCTCGCTCCTCCTTTGCCCGATCATTTTAGGTTGGGCCATTGCGCCCTGCCCGGGACTTCCTACGCTTGCTGGGCTACATGGTAGCTTGCACCAGCGTGGTCCATTAGGCCCGCTGGAGAATGCGCACCTTGTAGTGGGAGCTGGCCAGCCAGTGTTCTCAGTGCAAGGGTCACTTTGACCAGCTGGTCACTGTGACCCAGTGGATGTGGGACGCCATCCAGTAGTGGTTAGTCCTAGCGCATCTGCAGAAAGGGATCCCATTTTTCCACCCAGAGCCAACTGTCATCTTGACATCCGATGCCTCTCTCACAGGCTGGGGTGCTATTGTTGAGGCACAGGTCAGGAAGCATAGGAAAACCAGGAACAGTAACATACAAAAATAAACTTG